>JAIUCV010000001.1:26974637-28347668 GCA_026724425.1 Erythrophleum ivorense | reverse complement strand
GTAATGGTTGTTTTTAAGTGCTGCAAATTTGGTGCCTAAGCTCTGATATAGACCCATAAGTTCTGTAGGTTTGGTGCTTATAAGTGCTGTGGGTTTGGTGAGTGCTATAAATTTATTGCTTATAAGTTCTGAAATGTGCCTTTAAGTTCTGATATGTGCTTTAGAGATTTGGTCCAATTCTGTTGCCTTGATAGTTTGCTGTGATACTGCTGAAGTCTGGTGTTAATTTTGATATATGCCTATAAGTTCTGATATGTGCCTAAACTCTTATATATGCCTATAAGTTCTGATATGTGCCTAAACTCTGATATATGCCTATAAGTTATGTAGATTCCTAGACTCTGATATATGCCTTTAAGTTCTTATATGTGCCTAAACTCCGATATATGCCTTTAAGTTCTTATATGTACTTTAGAGATTTGGTCCAATTCTATTGCCTTAATACTGCTGAGGACTGCTATTTTTTTTTAGGATGAAGTATGGTGCTTAAGTTTTTTAAGTGCTGTAAACTTAGTGTTCAAATTACATTTTGTCCTATTTCCATACCTATGTGTGTCATACCATCATACATTATGTATTCTACCTTTCTATAGTTAAGACCTTATTAAGAAAATTCTAAAGGAGTTGCCCAACTTTGAGTTTCTTCAAAGCTTCTCAATTATAGATTATTTTGTCATGAGGTAGAAGATCCTATTGACAAGGTCTTATCCTATCGGCAAGGTCTTCAATTTTCCTTTGCTAAATTTGAGATCTTGTCGACAAGGTCTTATCTAATCAACAAGGTCTTCAATTTTCCTTTATTAAATTTGAGATCTTGTTGATGAGGTCTTATCTTGTCGACAAGATCTGTTACCCTGTTACCTTATCAACAATATCTTATAACTTATCAATTTCCCTCATTATGTTTTATACTAGAACAGAGTTTGGTTTTAGTTCAGATCTAAAACTTGGAGATCTGAACCAAAACATAAGTATATAATTCTTTACATATAACTCTTTACATGTAACTAGAACAAAGTTAAGCAGTGACGGCATGGACTTAACATAAGTATATAATTCTTTACATGTAAAAAGATTTGACTTGTCCACAACTTAACTTACAATGATGTTGATTAAAATGTAGGAAGTAACAGAGATGGATAAAAGTTGGATAAATATCAATAATAGAGTTAATCCAGCATACAGACGAGGAGTTGATGAGTTTTTATAATGGGCCTTTAATCAGCCAAGGGTGACAAATATGATTCGATGCCCATGCAAGGGGTGTAGGAATACAGAATGGAAGAGTCGCATTGAGGTAAGGGCAGATCTATTAAGGAAGGGTTTCAGCCCAAGTTATGAAGTGTGGGACTCACATGGAGAAGTTCGTCTTGGTGCTTACAGTTCATTGCATCAAGATAATGGTGGTGATGTAGCTGATGATATAGTTGATGAAACCGATGAAGAAGATGATATTATTGGGATGCTCCATGATGCATATGGTCACAAAGATTCAAATAAAGGGAACTGTAAGTCAGAGAACCATGAGCCACCTAATAAGTAGGCAAAACAGTTCTTTGACTTGTTGCAGGCTGCTCAGACTGACCTCTATCCAGGTTGTGACAAAGTTTCTAAACTCTCTTTTATAGTTAGGTTACTCCACCTTAAGTGCCTTAACTATTGGAGCAACAAATCCATGGATTCATTACTAAGTTTATTTAAGGATGTTCTTCCGGAAGGGGCATTAATACCTAACTCCTACTACGAAGCAAAGAAAGTTATTCAAGAGTTAGGAATGAATTACATTAAGATTGACGCATGTGAGAATGACTACATCTTGTATTGGCAAGAGCACACCAATGCTCAGTCATGTCCTAAGTGCAATATGCCTCGATGGAGGTCAAACAGTCATAGAGGAAAGAAAATTCCTCATAAAGTGCTACGATATTTTCCTATAAAGCCTAGGCTACAAAGGCTATACATGTCTCACCATACAACTAAGGAGATGAGGTGGCATAATGAGGAACGCATTGATGATGGTGTTTTGAGGCATCCAGCTGACTCTATTGCATGGAAATCATTTAACCAGCAGCATCCAGAATTTTGTAGTGATCCAAGAAATGTTCGGTTGGGCCTAGCAAGTGATGGGTTTCAGCCTTAGGGAAATATGAGTACTAATCATAGTATTTGGCCAGTTGTATTAGTTCCATATAATTTGCCACCATGGCAATGTATGAAGCACCCATATTTTATGATGACTCTTTTAATTCTAGGCCCCAAAAGTCCAGGTGATGACATAGATGTGTACCTCCAACCAATGATTAAAGAGTTACTTGAATTATGGGAGCAAGGAGTAGAGACATATGATGCCTATAAGAAGTCTAATTTCAAGTTACGTGCAGCATTATTGTGGACAATTAATGACTTCCCAGCATATGGGAACCTATCAGGATGGTCTACAAAAGGAAAACTTGCATGCCCCTGTTGCCATAAAGATACATATTCTATTTCGTTACGAAATAAGTTGTGCTACTTGGGCCATCGTCGCTTCCTGCCAACCCATTATCCATGGCAGCAAAATCGAAGGGCATTTGATGGGAAAGTTGAGCATAGAGTTCCACCCTCTCCTTTAACCGGTGATGAGGCACTTTGTCAATTACGAGCACTAAGTAATGTAATTCTGGGGAAAGGTCAAAAACGAAAGCGTGGCCATGTCACTGGAGCATTTAATTGGAGAAAAAAAAGTATCTTTTTCTGCTTACCTTATTGGAAAACATTATTGATCCGACACAACCTTTATGTTATGCACATTGAGAGAAATGTTTCAGATAATATCGTGTCAACTATTATGGGATTAGCTGGAAAGACAAAAGATACAATAAAGAGTCGGTATGACTAGGTTGACATAGGAATTAGATCTGAATTACACCTGATAGAAGAAGGAAACAAAGTTCTGATTCCAGTTGCTTGCTATGCATTGTCCCCACAAGAAAAGTTAAAACTTTGTAACTTCCTAGCTACTTTGAAAGTGTCTGATGCCTTCTCTTCAAATCTGTCACGATGTATTAATGTTCGTGACAGAAAAATCTATGGATTGAAGTGCCATGACCACCATGTTTTGTTACAAGATATATTCCCTATAGCATTACGTGGCTTGTTGCCCAATGAGGTATCTGAACCTATATTAGAGTTGGGTAAATTCTTTAAGAATTTATGTTCCAAGTGCCTAACAACTGAGGCTCTTGATCATCTTGAATCCCAAATTGCAAGCACATTATGCAAATTGGAAATGGTTTTCCCACCAGCCTTCTTTGATATTATGATCCACTTGCCTATCCATTTGGCAAGAGAGGCAAAGCTCGGAGGGCCCGTATAATATAGGTGGATGTATCCTATCGAGAGGTAACTTACTACACTAGATATGCCTTTTATAAATTTTATTAATACTCTATGTTAAATTCTTTATTCAAATCCTCTTATGTATTTAGGTATTTGAGGACATTAAAAACATATGTTCACAATAAGGCTTGACCAGAAGGTTCAATAGTCGAAGGATATTTGGCAGATGAATGTCTTACTTTTTGCTCCCGTTACTTGAAAGACATCCCCACCAAGTTCAATAGGCCTGTCAGAAATGATGATGGATTTATGGGAAAGGATGAGACATCCATCTTCAATAAAAGTGGCCAAGTCTGGGGAGGTTACGAATCAAGATTTCTCTCTAATGTGGAGTTCAATCAAGCTTGTATGTATGTGCTCCACAATTGTGAAGAGGTTTGGCCATTCATAGAGTACGTTCGTGGAGCTTGGTAACTCTTTCCAAATAATAACTTCTTCAAGAATTTGTTGCCTTAATTATGTTATTCATTGCAGGGAGCATAAGAAGCAAATGGAAATGCACAGATCAACAGTTAAAGAGTTCCCAAAATGGTTTCGTGAACAGGTTAGTTTTTGGACACCGCGCTAGGAATGTACGAATTATGTGATAAATTTTGATCATAACAAAATTTATCAATGGTGATCTCTCATTGTAGGTTGCAAAATTAAGCGCACAGGGTGAGGCTAGTGATGACCTCAAGAGTTTAGCAGTTGGCCCACTCAAAGTGGTTCACCTCTACTCAGCATTTACAATGAATGGCTTTAGATTCCACACAAAAGATCGTGCCTTAGGCCGAAGAACAGATAATAGTGGAATACTTGTGAAAGGTGATGATGAAGACAAGAATAAAGAGTACTATGGTGTGTTAGATGACATATATGAGTTGTCATATATTGGGCATAAAAAAGTGCATTTATTCAAGTGTCATTGGTGGGATGTGGCTCATCTAGGAAGAGGATACAAGGTTGATAAATTTGGAATCACTAGCGTGAATACCCATTATTCACTCAACTCTAATGAGCCATTTGTCTTAGCATATCAAGCCGAACAAGTATTCTATTTAAATGACATAGTTGATGCAAATTGGCTCATTGTTGTCAAGACAAATCCTCGTGACCTGTTCAATATGCCTGAGGTGACTGATGATAACGTTAGTGGGGACTTTGAAGGAGGGCCCATCGATGAGGCATATCAACAAGATGAGATCGAACTATATGTGGTCCTTGACGATAATGTGGGAAATGACTTTGTGGTCCAGTTGCAGAGAGATGATGTTGCTCCAGAGACTCTAAGCCATTCAAGTGAACGCCTACGAACACAATGCCCAAGTGCAATTAATGCAGAATATGAATTCATTGATGACAATGATGAGGATGTATCCACTGACAAAGGAGATTCAGAAGACATACTTAGGGAGGATGATGAAGTCGATACTGACACCACAGATACAAACCAAGATTAACTAAGATTCAATGATATTTAATGGTACGTATAATAAATGACTAAAATATTAAATTCGTTGATAGCATCCTATTTCATTGAGTATTTTTTATTTTGATAAGGTTAAAAATCTTGTTCATAAAGTAGAAGATCTTGTCGACAACATTGAAGATCTTATCAACAATGTCTTTAAATTCAGTGGCTGGATAATATGTTGTTGACACAATTGAAGATCTTGTCGACAAGATCCTAAATTCAATAAAGAGAAGTTTGAAACCTTGTCAACAGGATTTGTTATAAGGTTGTTATTATTATTATTATTATTGAATTTAAATTCAATGACAGTTTCTATAAGGTTGTTA
Source organism: Erythrophleum ivorense (assembly GCA_026724425.1). Taxonomy (NCBI): domain Eukaryota; kingdom Viridiplantae; phylum Streptophyta; class Magnoliopsida; order Fabales; family Fabaceae; genus Erythrophleum; species Erythrophleum ivorense. The sequence continues at coordinate 28,342,508 of JAIUCV010000001.1, read as the reverse complement.
TTATTATTATTATTATCATTGTTTTAAATTTTTAAAACTTCCCTTCTTATAATTCATTTCTTGGTTAAAAGTTTTATAATTTTACAAATTGATATTGTTCAACTACCTTATTCTCATAATAAATGTGGAATGATATAGGAAATGTCAAGTGCTGGGCGTGGGAGAGGGGCTGGACGAGGCGGACGAGGCTTAGGACGTGGAAATGGATGGGGGAGGCAGAATAATACGAGTGATGTTGCATCCCCACCACGTACGAGAGGGCAACTTGAGCATGATACACTAGAAGCACTAGAAGCTCTAGAAGCTCAATATTCTCCATTGCCACTAGAGCCAGTTGGTGAGGAAGAACAAGAACAAGATGGTTCACCTCTTACCCAACCATCACAAAATCAGAGTAATGCAGGTAAGCAAGGGAAACAATATAAGTGTTTAGTTAATTTTTTGCCTTGTGTCATATATAAGTATATTTATTTTTTATGTATCATCATCTAATCGTTTTCTTTTTCTATATTGTTCAGCTTCTTACAGTGCTGTTAAAAAGGGTCGAGGGAAGTATAAGTGTTTAAGAGTTGATCTTAAAACAAAATTTGGCAACAAGATCTTAATTACCATGTCTAGGACTACTGAACGCCCGATTAGAGATGGAGCTCGAGACTTATCTAGTTACATTGGTTGGGTGGTGCGGACTACTGTGTCCTTAAGAGATGGTGATTGGAAAAATATTGCAAATAAAGATGGAGACACCATGTGGTTGAAAGTGAAGGTAACAAGTTACATATTTTAAATGCATATCTTTAACTAATATGCAAATACCTATGTTATATTTGTAATTATAACTACTTATAATTTGAATTTGCTATTCTATTCTTAATGTATAGGACAAATTTGAAGTTCGCGATCCTCAACAGGAGGTAGCATTCAAGTCTTACTGCATGGACTCGATGCAACGACTCTTTAAGAATTGGAAGTCTTCATTGTCAAAAATATATAAGAACTACATGACTGACGAGGAAAGGCAAGCAGCAAAACCAAAGGATGTTAGCCTTGAAGATTGGGATTGGCTAATTCAGCACTTTAAGTCCGATAAGTTTCAGGTCCTTAGTTCAAACTTTATTGCAGTTGTACTATTATTAATTAAAATTATCATTAACAACACTTTGGCTTTATATGCAGGCTGCAAGTAGTAGAAATAGGTCAAAGCAGGTAACATTACATACATGTGGTACCCGCTCATTTGCAGAGGTTGAGGAGTCTTTGGTGAGCATCTCATTGTATTTTAGGAGAAATTCGTTTCTTTATTCACTACTATTTTTTTTCATGCTAAAAAGCTTTGAATACTAATGTCTGAAAAATATGTAGAGGGACCCAGAAACAGGGGACCCAGCAATAGCTGATCGAGTATGGGAGGCATAACATACTCGTCGAACAAAAGAGGGGGAGATAGTGTGGGCTGATCCGTAGTCCCAGGAGATCCATGTAATGTTCTCAAATTCATTAACTTTAAACAAATTGTTTGTACAATTTTCCATACTTCTAACTCATGTCCTGCACTACAGTCATGCATTCACGATCTTGTTATTCAACAACAAGTAACAAATGAAGAGGCACGCCTAACTGGAGATGAGATATTAGCTATCATACTGGGGGAGAGATCAGGGTATGTGCGTGGCAAGGGATATGGGAAGAAACCCTCGAGAAAGAGAAGCATCGGCGAATATGAAGTGGAGTGTAGAGTTTCTTTTGCAATAGAACAAGTGCGTGAAGAGATGCGCCAAGAAATGGAACAAAAACTACAAGAGGAGCGAGCCCAAATGCAAGCACAGATGCAAGTTGAAATTCGTGCTCAAATGACTGCCTTCATGGCCACATTCCAACAGGTATCTTTTCACTTTTCTTTTTCTTTTTAATGTTAAAAAACTTAGTGTTATGTTTCTTTTCAGCAGGGAAATGTACCTCTGATGAACAATACTTCAAGTGGAGAAGCTCAATAATTTTGTGAGTAATTAAGAGTTTTAATGATTGATTATTTAACTAAGACAAATAATGCATCTTAATTTATAACACCATTTTCCTTTTAAATTTTTGACATTAATTTGTTTATGACATATATAGTCTTTCAAACATTATGCTTTACTGAAATTGGAAAGTGGTCTCAATTTGTCATACAGGTAATTGCTTTGATGGAGAAAGTCTTGACATTTACAAAACAAAATGAAGTGTCTAGATTGAATGCTAGTGCCCCTCCCTTGAATTACGAAGATTCAAGCAATTACCAATACTAGCTTCTTGTTCTTTTCCTTTTGTTTAGTAATATTGTAATGCTATTTTAAACATTGAATAGTGGAGTGTATGAGTGAGTTTAAAAAATTATTTATATGACAAATTTTTGTATTTATACTTGTTGAATGAACCTTTGCAGTAATACATATATCAAATTTGTTAGCAAAGTTTGATTTGTTCTCTTTTTACTTATGTATTTTAAAATGTTAGATTTTGTAAAAGGGTATATGTTATTAGAGATTTAAAAGATTTATTTTTCACCATTTATAATATTTTAAAATCTATTTTAGTAAACAGGATTGAAGAACATAATTAAAAAAAATACTAAAAATCTGAAAAAAAAAAAAAATCCTTTTTAGCGGCGACTAAAGTCGTCGCTAATAGTGTATAAAAAAAAAGAATTTTAGCAACTACTAATGTCGCCGCTAAATCTCTTGAACTAAAAAGTCGTCGCTAAATAGAAGAATTTTTGCGGCGAAAAAGTCGTCGCTAAATCTCTTGAACTAAAATGTCGTCGCTAAAAGTATGCATTTAGTGACCACAGCTATTGGCAAAAGTCGTCGCTAAAAGTTTTTAGTGTCAAAAGATATTTGTCGCCGCTAAAACCATACATTTAGTGACGACTTTTTTCGCCTCTAAATGTCGTGGCTCCAAAAGTTTTGGAGTTTTAGCGACAAAATTACATATATTTAGAGGCAATTTTTGTCGTCGCAAAAAGTCTTTTTAGCGACGACAATTTTTTGGCCATTAAATCTCTTTAGCAACGGCTGTAATTGCGGCGACTTAGCGACGATTACATTGTCGTCGCTAAATAGTTTTAGCGACGACTTCTAATGTTTTAGTGACGACTTTTGTCGCCGCAAATTCCATATTTTTTTGTAGTGCTTGAACTGAGCCCTATAGCTGTTGCATTGTTTTGGAGCTTCTTTTTTGTGTGTCATGACCTCAGCCCGTAATATTTCGCATTGTGTTTTTGCATTCTTTTTCCCAGTCAGCACATTCAGCCCATATGCATTTTATTCGTGCTCTGCTCTGCTCCTTCTTCCTCCCTCCAAACCAGAGTACGTTTATACCTAAGCTTCTTCTCTATAACCCGTAGCTTCCTAACGTGTTTTCCTCTCCTTCTCCACGTTAGCTCCTTGCATTGCTACTGGACATTGCTGCATGTTGCTGTGTAAATGGAATGCAACTGGTGTGAGTGTTTGATGTGGTGTGTGAGTGAAGTGGTAGTAGCTCATGAGTGAAGCAACGTGGCTATAGAATTCTTCTTTTCAAGCTCAAGTGCGTTGTGCAAGTGTGTGAGCATGTGGCTTCCCTACATGCTAAATGGAGTGGGTGTAACATGAGAGTTGTGCTTATCTGTATGCTACGTGAAACATGTGAGGATGCTATGAGGGTTTGTGAGCTGATCCGTGGCTATGTATGTGTATGGGCTACTACTGTATAAGTGGGTGGCTGCATGGAAGTATGAAAGTGAGCTGGGCATATGCTACGTGGATGAAGAAGTGTGTTGAATGAGTAAGTGACGTGGTATATGAGAGAGTGGTGCATGTGAATGGAACCTTGTGTGTTATTATGTGAGTTGCTCCGCCACGTTCTGAACCTCTTCTCCCCAATATTTAAATTCAAATGCCCAAATTCTGCACGAAAACAAAGGAAAAGATGAAGTAGGAGTATTCACAAAAAAATCATTTAAATGGATTTGTGCACCAAAATTCCAAAATTTTGCAAATTGATTTTTAGAATATAAAAATGGCCATTAAACTTAATTATCCTCCAATTAAAATCCTTTAAGCTAAAATTTATAATCAAAATGTCTAATTAAAAGGGAAAAAGTATATAGAAATTAGCAATCATCATATGGCTCCCACCAAGCTAGCAGAGCTTAAGAAATAGATAGAAGAGCTTTTAGAGAAGTGTTTCATTAGACTGGTGTTTCACCATGGGGAGCTCCAGTCCTATTCATATAGAAGAAAGACAAGAGTCTTGGATTCTGCATAGATTACAGAGAGCTCAATAAAGATTACAATTAAGAATAAATACCCCTTACCTAAGATAGATGACCTCTTAGATAAGCTAGTAGAGTGTCAGTTTTTTCCAAGATAGACCTCAAGTCAGGATATCATTAGCTCAGGATTAAAGCTAAAGATATTCCAAAGATAGCTTTCAGAACTAGATACGGGCACTATGAGTTTCTAGTTATGCCCTTCGGGTTGATGAATGGACCTGCGATATTTATGAATTATATGAACAGGGTGTTTAGGCCATACTTAGATAGGTTTGTAGTTGTCTTCATAGATGACATTTTCATCTATTCTAAGAGCAGAGAAGAGATGTGCAGCATCTGAGATTAGCCCTAGAGACCTTAAGAGAAAAACATATGTATGTTAAACTTAATAAATGTGAGTTTTGGCTCACTGAGATTTGTAACACCATATATTTCTAGCTTACTTCCTATCATTTCTAAGTTTCCCATGATGAATTGCACAAAAGGGAATAGAAGATGGCATTAAAATAATGCCTTATATCGCGTTGCGTAGCGTATGAAAATTCCATTCGGTGTCATGTGGACCATATGAGTTCATACATCACATTCTCATATTTAATTATATACATACAACTCATTTACATCACCAAAGTTGCCCCACAACTCATGGAAACCGAAATGGAACCTAGAATATGCAGGTTTATTTTCGGCCAGATTTGGCCCCTTTCTGGCACAATTTCAAAAAATCATAACTAATTCTAGAAAAATCAAAATCACACATTCTTGGCCATTATGGACAGCTACGGATGTATAATTCACATTAAAAATATGTACAGACCATAACACCCATCACAGAGGGCGTTTGACATCCGAAAATGTCCAGGGGTCAAACTGCCTCCTGATGTTGTCACAGATTCTGCAGCAAATTTTGAAAATGTCCAATTAATTCCACAAAAATCCAATCCATGCAAATGATACCAATATGGAAAGCTGTGGATGTTAGCTAGAGGAGAAAAATACTTTCAGACCAGTTCAGGTACCCAAAGTCTCGAAATTCAATAGAACAGTACATCAAGTTGAGTAAGGGTCCTGATACTGGACAGAATGTTCAAAAATTCATATCTCCCTCTCTAGAACTCCAAATGAGGTGCTTCCAGTTGGAACAAGTCACTGTGAATGTCTAGTTTCTCTGTATGACATCGTTTGCCCCATGAGTGACAGAATTCAATTCCAGACCAGTGCTACAATACCAAGGACCAAAACCAGAAAATTTTTCAATTTCAACAATTCGCTAAATATTCCACAGACCTCCAAAAATTACCAACTTTAGCTTCTCAAAAAGCTCTCAATAAGCTCTAGATGCATGTCAAATTTCAGGTCAAGAAGAGTTCATTTGGACAAAAAGTGACATAGCCTCATGAAATGGTCATTTTTGCTTCCTACCAAGAGTCACTTTGCACCAAATGGCCTCTTCTTGAATTTGGCACCTCTTGAGCTTTCAAAGCACAAATATGACTTGTGGAGGCTACCCAAGTGATCTCAAACTTCATGCAACTCATTTTGGTCTCTCAACATCTATTTATGCATAGTTACATCAAGCCATCCAAGAGCCAATTTATACAATACTAGAGATTTAGTGTCATATAAAGTGTACATCATATTCATACATCATTTTACACTTGTCCATGGTCTTACATCACAAAAAGATTACATACATCATTACTTTGACATTTAACCACCATTTAAAGTACGTAATATACTAAAACAAAGATGTTCAATGTCCTTGACTTGCATCTCCTTGACTTGGAACACCACTTAGACAATTCAAGGATGAAGGGGAAAGGGGGGTGAGATTCCAAGAATCTCAATAGCTCACACACTTATTCACACCACATTCAAGGCATACATATACCAAATGCATAACCATACAAGCATAAAGTGTGCAATAAATTCCATTCCATGCCACATTCACATGTCAAGATTACTTTCATGCTCTAGGGACTTTTGGTTTAGCCTCACCCCATTTCTAGGACTTTTGGATTTGCCTCACTCTTGGTCTAGGGACTTTTGACTTTGCCTCACCCATTCAAGGGACTTTTGGCCTTGTCTCACCCATGCCATGAGACTTTTGGCATCTCCTCACCTTCATCAAGGGACTTTTGACATCACCTCACCCTTATGGGCTCTTTCCACAACCATAGTCATTCAAGACAACACATTGGTACCAATGCACACCAAGGATCAAGTGGCATATTATCAAGCATCAAGAATGCATGCAAGTACACTAAGACATATATATGCACATAAGAATGCAAAGAGAATGCGGTGGAGAGCTACCTTTTTATGTATGCAAGCTCACTTTGCAATTTCTTTCCCCTCCTTGGTTTCACAAGAGCACTTAGGTGGAGTAGGGTTCTCTTGGCCTAGACATTACAAACATCACACAATTACACATTTGAAGCAAGCCAAGACATTAAACTAAAGCTTATTACACACTTGGCTCTAAAATAGACATATTGGTTCCATAAATGGCCTATTGAAGCAACTCATATTATTCAAGTCCTAGGCTCCATTCTCTTGTTCTTTCTAGACTTCTTGGACTCATTTAAGGTCCTTGGAGCCATCACACATTCAATTGCACAATTGGAAAACTAAGTTGCTTCACAAAGCACCATTATGGACACCATTAGGCCATCTCCCAATCTATGGCTCCTAAATTTTTCCCAATGGTTTCTCCCATCTTTTAACATCATATAAAGTCCCAAAACAAGGCTAGAACAAATTAAAACATCCCCTAGCCTAATGAACCTAGCTTGGCAGAAATATGCACCATAATGGAGGTTCATAGACTTTGTGATTTTTCCTTGATGGGAGAGCCACTTGGGAGGCTTTCTAAAGGTCTTAGGAGTTCAAGGAAACATTCAAATAGCCAAGGAAACATTCACACAAAATCAGATTTTGCAAAACCCTAGAAAACACTACACTTTTCTAACTTGTTTTCTATTAGTTTTTCTTGGAATTTCTTGCCATATGCCATCTCCCTATGGCCTAAAACCCTTGTTCCCTCATTGTATTTGGACAGAACATCCTCCCCTCCTTTGGTTCTGTTCTTGACTGAAATACACACAAAGGGAGGGGGAAGAGAAGATGCAACAAAAAGCAAAGATTACCTATGGTTCAAGTGAGCTTTCAAGTGTCTTTCTCCTTCATTCTCTTCTCCTTAGCAAATTCAAAATTCCCCCCTTAGGTCTGGGTCAAAAACAGAACCAAATCATTCAAAAAATCCATGGGAAGAAAGGAGGAAGAGAGGAAAATAAGATTGGAGGAAGATGGAGCAAGAAATTTCATGAAATTACCTAGTTTCTCCTTGGCTTTCTTCCTCTTTTTCTCCTCCCTTTTGTGTGCCTAAGAGAGCTGAATATTTTCTGTATTTTGGACAGAATGGGTCGTGCTCATTAAAGAGGATAAGAAGGGAGAAAAGTGTGGAACTCTTTAGAACATTCAAGAAACTATAAATTCCAATTTTGCCCTTCCGTAATGGCAAGTTCGTTTCGGCTTCGTTTTAGCTCCTTTTTGAGAACCGTCTTTTCCATCATAAAATTTAGGTTCCCAATTTAATAAAATGCCTTTGGAATCACTCAAATCGGAGTTAAAACCATCCCGAACAAATCGGTCAAAGTTCAGGTCAACTGACGTTGGAAAGAGTACACCAGAGGGACTTTACCAGTCTCAGGGCTTCCCATGGTTTTTGGGGGCTCTGAGAACCTTGGGCAACTCAAAATTTTTATTTAAAAAGCCCTCCTAGGTGTTTATCTAAAATTACACTTATTTACGAAAATGCCACTAGCCTTTCGGCAATTTTTTTGAATCGCTTCGACCTCAATTTTTGGGCAACTCAAGTCTCAAATCCTCATTTTCTGTTATTTCAAATTTTATTTCAAATTTTATTTGGCCTTGAATCACTCATCTCAGGGGACTTGCTTTTCAAATCAGCCCGTTCTAATGATTGTACAATGTACTAGGCGTTACAAGATTCAATTCCTAGGCCATGTGATCTTCAAAGCAAGGGTCGCAGTAGATCCCCACAAAGTAGAAGCAGTATTATAATGGAAGAGATCTAGGACAATGATAGAAATCAGGAGCTTCCTAAGTTTAGAAGGTTATTATTGAAGGTTTATCTAGGACTTCTTTCAGATAGAAATGCCACTGACTAGGTTTACTAGAAAGAATATACCATTTGTATGGATGAGAAATGTGAGTAGAGTTTCCAGAAGTTGAAGTATAGATTAACCACAACCCTAGTTTTAGTACTTCCTAACCCGAGAGAGATTTTTGTAGTCTATAGTGATGCCTCAAAGAAAGGGTTAGGATGTGTATTCATACAAGGAGGTGGAGTGGTAGCTCATACTTCTAGATAGTTGAAACTACATGAAGAAAACTATCCCACTCATGACTTAGAGCTAGCGGCAATGGTGTTTTCTCTTAAGATATGGGACAATACTTATATGGAGTAGCCATAAAGATTTATAGTGACTACAAAGCCTTAAGTACCTATTTGAATAGAAAGAATTGAATATGAGATAGAGGATGGTTAGAATTCCTAAAGGATTATGACTTTACCCTAAAATACCATCCTGATATGGCTAATGTGGTAGCTGATGCCTTAAGTAGGAAATCCATACATATGTCTTACATGATGTGAAGAGAGTAGGAATTGATTGAGAGGTTTAGGGATATGAATCTCTCATGTCAGGTGTGTTCAAGAAAATTGGTAATGAATGAAACCTGAATAGAGAGTGACTTGAGGAGCCAAATTAGAGATGCTCAGTGTAACATCCGATTCTTTGAAAACCAGAGAAAAACGTACAGTTTCTCCGTAAAAGAACGAAATTCACCAGATACAAAAGGAAGTCTCCCAAAATGAGATAGTTAAGGTCCAAAAAAATTTGGGAAGCATTCTAGACTCCTAAAAATGAGAATCCTAGGCTCAGACAAAAAGAAAAACGGAGCTAGAATGAAGAATCAATTTCTTACGAAAAGTTTACAAAATGTAATGGCATTTTCGTAATTTTGAGCAAATTTTGGAATTCATACAGGAGGGATTTTTAAATGAAAGATTTGAGTTTCCCAAGGTTCTCAGAGGCCGTGAAAACTATGGGAAGGCCCAGGACAGCTAAAGCCCTTCCGGTGGATGTTTTCTAATGTTAGTGTGCCTACACTTTGACGGATTTATTTAGGAAGGTTTTAGCTCCGATTTTAGTGATTCCAAAGGTATTTTACTAAATTGGGAACCTAAATATCATAATGGAAATAATGGTTCTAAAAAAGGAGCTAAAACGAAGGAGAAACTAAAATACAAAGAACGAAGGGCAAAATAGGAATTTTTGAAAAGTGTAACTTTCTCCCACCTATATATATGATGCACCCTTCTTCTCCCTTCATGTTGAACGACCAAGTTCTACCCAAAACTAGAGGAAAACCCTAAGGAGAGTGGTGCACAAGAGGAAGGCAAAGAGGAGGAGAAATCAAAGGCTTAAGGTATGAAATTTTAGTAGTTTTTCATGCTTTTTCTCTTCCAAACTTCTTCTTCTTCATTCTCCTTTATTTCTTATGATTATAATGAAGTATATGGATATGTTTTAAAGGAGAAATTGAGGAAAAAATTTGGATTAGGAGCTTAAAGAACACAAGATTCAAGTGAGAAAAAGCAAGAAAATAAGGTAAATCTTGCATCCCATGGTAGCTACTCCTCCCCCCCCTTCTTCTCCATATTTCGTTCCATGTATGTAGATGCTAGAGGGCTAGAATTTTGAGGGGAGCCAAGGGTGAATTCCATGAATTTAAGGGAGGAGAGTAAGAATATGCAAAGGAATTCAAGAAAAGGCCATGGAATTTCAAGGTGCAAAACCTAGGGTTTCAAGTGCACCTTGTAAAATCTGATTTTATATGATGATTCCTTGGCCTAAATAAGAGTTTAAATGAGCTCCCAAGATCCCTAAGAGGCTCCCCATATGCATCCTCCCTTGAGAAAACAAAGAAAACTCCAAAAAGCCCCATTTCTTCCATAGCCTCAGCCTAAAGGGGTTTGTTTGGCTAGGGAGAGTTTTAAAATTTTTTAAGCCCATTTTTTAGTCATATATAATGAATGAATATAAGGAGAAGCCTTGGGAGAAATTTAGAAATGATAGAAAGTCAGTTAGTGCTTTATGTTCCATATTATGACTTAAAGAAGCAACATTTAGTTAGGCTCTTGGTTTTAATTGTGTGATGTCTCCAAGAGGCTTAAAAAGAGTCAAAAATCATATTTGAAAGGAAAGAATGGAGCCTAGAATTTAATTGAGGGGTGTTGCTTCATTAGGTACAATTATGGAACCATAATGAGGTTATAAGCTAACCTAGTGTCTAAGCAAATTGTATAGTTTTAGAATTGAGTTCATGAACCCAATTGGCTTCCATAAATTGTGTTTAGGCAAAGAGAAAACTTTGCCACAATTTTGTGCATGTGTGGTTGAAAAGGGGAGCTTGGATTTAGAGGAAAAAGTGTGTAATTGTGTATAAGGTAGCTCTCTCTACCTTCTCTCATACATGGATGTGTGCTTAGCTTATCTTGAATGTATGTATGTGTATTTTTAAGCCATGAAAAGTGTTCTAGCATGACTTTAATTCCATGGTGCCATGATGTTACAATATGCTCTTATATGATATTTTTGATGTGTGCTTGGGCTTACTTGAGTGTGGTGAGGCCAAGAACCCTTAGCCATGGTGAGGATAAGCCAAGAACCCTTGAGATTAGTTGAGACAAAACAAAGAGTCTCCCAAAAGCAAGATGAGCTCCCAAGAGTATAGTTGAGTCTAAGAATCTCTTAAAGAATGGGTGAGGCAAGTCCAATATCCACAAGAAATTGGGTGAGACCCATCTACTTGTTTAGCAAGCCTTTGTATACTATGTATGACATTCTCAAATGATGAAAATGCTTCTTGAATATTTGTACATGTCAACATGACCATACATGCATTTATGAGACTTTTTTGCATCCATTATGTATGATTGAATGGGAGATAAGCTATTAGGATTCTTTGAATCTCATTCCCTCCTCTCAAATGATCTAACAAGCTAGGTGGACTAAGTAGACAAGGTAATGGAAGCCAACTACTTTGAAGAGAAGAGATTGACACCAATATGTATGGTTTTTGCTCTTTGAAGCCATAATGATGCCTAATGATGTAAATTATTGTTGTAAATGGTCTATGGCCTTTGGAACATATGTAATTATGATAATATGTTATGTTTAAATGGGAGAATGTATTATGTGACCACTAGTATGCAAATTGAGTATGTATGGGCAATGTAGCTTCTTGAATTAGTTTATGGAATTATGCATATGTGTGGATGAGATCGCCAAAATGAGATGCATGAGGGTTGGGACCATTTGGGCAGCTCACACAAGTCCTAATTATGCTTTTGCACTTGCCCAAGAGGTGCCAAATCCCAAAGAAAGCCATTTGGACATTTTGGTATCTCATATGGAGCTAAAATTGGCCATAATGGAACCCTATATCACTTTTTATCCAAATGAGCTCTTCTTGATCTAAGATTTGTCATGTAAATAGACTTATTGAGAGCTTTTTGGAAAGCTAAAGAACATAATTTTCAGATGTCTAGAGAAAATTTGATGAATTTTCAAAGTTGAGAAATTTTCTGGTTTTAGTCATGTCACTGTTTATACTGATCTGAAAATGAAATCTTTCACACAGGGCCCAAATGATGTCTAATTGCTATAAAATTTTACACAAAGAAATTAGACATTTCCAGAGACTTATACCAACTAGAATCACATCATTTGGATGTTTAGAGAGGGAGATATGAATTTTCAAAGAATCTATCCAGTATAAAAAACTCCAGCTAACCTCTATTACTGTTTGATTAGATTTCGAGACCTGGACATAACTGAGCTAGTCTAGAGTTATTTTTTCCCTCTAGCTAACATCCACATATTTTCAAATTGGTATCATTTGTATGGATTTGATTTTTTTGAAATTAATTGAACATTTTTGAAGTTTGCTGCAGAATTCTGTGACAGCATTAGTGGACAACTTGACCTCTAGACTATTTCAAATGTCAAACATCCTCTGTGCTGAATTTTATGGTCTGGACGTATTTTTAGAATAAAGTATACATGTGTAGCTTTCCAGAATGGCTAATAATTCATGATTTCTATTTTTCAAGAATTAGTTATGGTTTTCCAAAGTTATGACAGAAATGAGGACAAACCTGGCTAAAAATATGTATGTGCATTTTAAGCTTCCTTTTGAGTTCCACAAGATGTAGGCCACTTTTGATTATGCAAATGAGTTGTATTCATGTAATTAAATATGGGAATATGATGTAATTGCTCACATGGTCCACGTGATACCGAATGAAATTTTCATACACGACGCAATACAAAGAAATGTATTATTTTAATGAATTTTTCTTACTTCCTTCATGGGATGTATCATATGAGCATGCAAATGTGTATGAAATGAGTTAGAAATATAAGGTATTACACTCAGTAGAAAGATGATTATGTGAGCAAAATGAGAGTCCAAATATTCAAGGGTGGTGTGTTAGACTTTAATTTGTCTGAGGAAGGAATAATGAGATATAGGAATACGCTATATGTGCCTAGAGAATCAGAATTAAGAGAATAGATATTAGAAGAGACACACAAGAGTAGATACACCATTCATCTAGGTAGTAACAAGATGTACCATGATTTAAAAATAATGTTCAGGTGGCTTGGAATGAAAACAAATATAGCATAATATGTCTCCTAGTGTTTGGTATGTCAGAAAGTCAAGATAGAATACCAGAGACCAGTTGTGTTACTTCAACCCTTAGATATCCTTAAGTGGAAATAAGATAGTGTAGCTATAGATTTTGTCATGGGTTTACCCAAGATGTCATCGGGTTATGATGCTATATGGGTGATAGTAGATAGATTAACCAAGTCAGCACACTTTCTAGTAATGAAAGCCACTTACACCCTAGATAGATTAGCCTTGCTATACATCAGGGAGATAGTGAGGTTACACGGTATACCTAAGAGCATTGTATTAGATAGAGATCTCAGATTCATTTTGAGTTTTTGGAGATCATTATAGGATGCCCAATGTAATATCCGGTTCTCTGAAAATGAGAGAAAATGTGAGAAACGTAACATACGATTTCTCTGTAAAAGAACGAAATTCACCAGATACAAAAGGAAATCCCCCAAAATGAATTAGTTAAGGTCCCAAAAAATTTGGGAAGCATTCTAGACTCCTAAAAATAAGAATCTTAGGTTCAGACAGAAAGAAAAACAGAGCTAGAATAAAGAAACAAATTTGAACGAAAGGTTGACAAAACATATGGAATTTTCGTAATGTTGAGCAAATTTTAGAATTCATACAGGAGGGCTTTTCAAATGAAATTTTTGAGTTGCCTGAGGTTCTTAGAGGCCCTAAAAACCATGGGAAGCCCTAGGACAATTAAAACCCCTCCAATGGATGTTTTCTAATGTCGATGTACCCGAACTTTGACAGATTCATTCTGGAAAGTTTTAACTCCAATTTGAGTGATTCCAAAGGCATTTTATTAAATTGGGAACTAAATTTTATAATGGAAAAGACGGTTCTCAAAAAAGAGGTAAAACTAATTAGAAACAAAAATGCCAAGAATGAAGGGCAAAATTGGAATTTTGAGAAAAAGGAAGCTTCTTGAGTACTCCTTATTATTCATGTTTCTTCTCCCCACATTTAGACTGACCCACTTCTGCCTCAAACCAAAAAAATAAGGTAGCTCTTAGGCGCACCAAAGGAGGGGATTTTCAAGGGAGAAAATTCAAGAAAAAGGTAAGAAAAGTGTGGAATTTCATGCTCTCCCCTTTAGTAAACTTGTTCCTATCATTCTCCTCTTCATTTTTATGGTTTTATTGATGGATTTGATGATGTTTTGGGTTTGGTCCAGAAGAGAAATGACAGAATTTGAAGGAGAGGAACTCACCACTTGGAAGAGCACTTGAGAAAAGCTAGGAAATCAAGGTAAGTTGTTGTCTTCCATGCTTCTTCTTCCTTTCTCCTCTTTCTAAGCATTTCATCCCATATAGAGCGCAATCAAAGGGAGATGAATTTTGGTCCTAGCAAGGGAGATTTATAGATTTTAGAGTGTGAGAAGCAAGTAGGTGCAAAGAAATCAAAGAAAGAAGCATAAAAATACAAGATAGAAAAGCTAGGGATTCATGGAGACATTGTGAAATATGTTTTGATCCATGAATTACCTAGCCTAGATGAGTGTTTGCTTGAGTTCCTAAGATCCCTACAGACCTCCCCACACTCCTCTTCCATCAAGAAAATGAAGTAAGCCCATTTCTTTCCTTTTTCATGTGCCATTTCGACCTAGGGCAGAACTATAGGTTAGGATAGTTTTAAATTGTTCCAGGCTTATTTTTGAGTCATATATGATGGAAGAGGATGAGAGGAGGCCTTGGAAAAATTTTAGAAAAATCATAGATAGTGAGATGGAGGTTTAGGCTCTATAATGTAGCATAATGAAGCAACTCTTAGTTAGGCACCTTAAAATAATTGTGTGATGACTCCAAGGAGTCTAAATGGAGTTAAGAATCATAGATTGAAGGAGAAAAGGGAGCCAAGATCATGAATTCTTATAGTTTCTTCATTAAATGCCTTATGGAAGCATAATGAGGCCATAGACCAAAGTAGCATCATGTAAAGTGTGTATAATGCCAAGGCTTGTTCCCACGAGTAATTTATGTTTCTTTAGGTGTATTTAGGCCAAGAGACGTTAATGCTCCCTAAGCATTTAGTTAGGCCAAGAAGAAGGAAGGGAAATTTAAAGAAAAAGTGCGCTTGTATAACCAAGGTAGCTCTCTTCACCTTCTCTTATGCATGAATGTGTGCTTACATTGTCTTTGAATGTGTGTATACATGTTTTGAGCTATGAAAAGTATGTTATCATGAGCTTTTATTCCACGGTACCATGATGATGTTTTATGCATTCAAATGATGTTTTATATGCTTGCCTTGGTTTGCTTAAGTGTGGAGAAGCCAAGAACCCTCTAGCCATGGTGAGGATGAGCCAAGAATCCTTAAAATTGGTTGAGATAAAGTAAAGAGTCTCCTAAAAGTGAGGTTGACTCCTAAGAGTAAGGTTGAGTCAAAAACATCTTAAAGAAATGGGTTAGGCAAGTCCAAAATCTACAAGTGAATGGGTGAGGCTAATGCACTTACTTAACAAGCCTATGGATGCCTTGTATGACTTACTCACATGCTAAGATTACTTCTTGAATATTCATGTTGTGTATTATACTCATGCATGCATTTTTAAGACATGGTTTATATACTTTATGTATGGTTGAATTGGGAGATGAGCTATTGGGAATCTTTGAATCTCATTCCCTCCTCTCTAATGTTCTAACATGTTAGGTGGACTAAGAGAACAAGGAAATGGGAACCAACCACTTGAGAGATGAGAGCATGAATCAAAATGCATAGATTTTGTTTTTTTAAGGCCATATGAATGACAAATGTTGTAATCTATGGTTGTATATGTCCCATGATGTTATGAAGATGTTTAATTATGCTAATGTATCATGTACAAATGAAGTTTAAGGGTGTATGTATGGAAATGTGCATTTTGGACATGTAATGGCAAACTTGCATTATGGAAATGTATATATAAATGGAAGTGGAATTGCCAAATTGAGATGCATAAGGTTTGGAACTACTTGGATCATATAAGTCTTATTCATGCTTTTAAACTTGCCCAAAATGTGCCAAACGTCAAAGGAGACCGTTTGGACATAATTGGTATCTCATATGGACCAAAATTGACCATATTGAAAACCTATACCACTTTTTGTCCACATGAGCTCTTCTTGGTCTAAAATTTGGCATGCATTTAGAGTTTGTCGAGAGCTTTTTAGGAAGCTAAAGTGTAGAATTTTTAGAGGTCTATGGAATATTTGATGAATTTTCAAATTTGAGAAATTTTTTGAAATAGGTCCATGAAATTGATGAATAAAATATATAAAAATCATGCTTATCAAGAAGGAGGAGAACAAGTTTAATGAAGGAAGGAGCAAAAAATTTCATGATTTTCCATACCTTTTCCCAGGTTTTTCTTGTCCCTTGAAGCTCCCTCTTGTGCGCCTTTATTTGCAGAACTTCTCCCTAGCTTTAGGCATAACTTAGGTAGGCCAAATGTAAGGAAGAAGTGGGGCGCCATCTATATATATCTAAGGATCCTTAAGAAGCTTTTCAAAATGCTAATTTTGTCCCTCAATCTTGGCTTTTTTGTTTTAGGCCCATTTCAACTCATTTTTGAAAGCCGCATTTTCCATTATAAAATTTAGATTCTCTAGCCTCTAAATAGCTTTTGGAATCACTCAAATCAAGTCTAAGACCTTCCCGAATGAAAAGGTCGATGTTTAGGTTCACCAACTTTCTAAAACATTAATAGGAGAGATTTTAACTGTTCTAGGGGTTCCCATAGTTTTTAGGGACTTTGAGAACCTCAAGAAACTCAAATTTTCCATTTAAAGATCCATCATTTGAGATTTCTAAATGTTGCCCAAAATTAAGAAAATGCCATTACATTTCGTTAAATTTTCTTCAGCCTCTTTGGCTCTAGTTTCTGGGCATCGTAAGCATTGGTTCCTCATTTTTAAATATTTAGAATTTTATCCTAATTTTTATTTGGCCTTAATTGATTCATTTTAGAGAACTCTCTTTTATATCTAGCCTGTTTCCATTGATTTTACAAAAATCAGGTGTTACATTTCTACCCCCTTAAATAAAATTTCATCCTCGAAATTTAGATACATATATCATGGGAATAGCTCTGGATACTTCTTTTTTATCTCTTTTTTTAGCTCCCAGGTTGCTTCCTAAAGAGATAGCCCTTTCCAAACCACTTTCACCAGCAGCATCGTTTTATTCCATAACTACTTGAGTCTAGCATCCATGATTTGATCTGGTGATACTACATAAGATAGATTGTCCTACAATTACACATTCTTATACTCTATGACTTGCAGGAGGTCGGGCTAGAACTTTTTAAGCTAGGATACATGGAATATATCATGTATTTGGCTCAAGTTTTGGGGAAAAGCAAGTCCATAGGCCGTAGGTCTAATTTTATCAAGAATTTGGAACGGACCTATGTACTTTGGACTGAGCTTTCTACTTTTAATTGACCTACCTATCCCTATGATTGGAGACACTATCACAAAGACATGGTCTCCAACCTCAAACTCCAATGGTTTGCTCCTCTAATCTGCATAGCTCTTTTGTTTATTCTATGCCATTAAGAGTTTCTTTCTAATAGTTTTTATCTATCTAGAGGTCTGGTCCACTAACTTTGGGCCTATAAGGCTTTTCTCTCCAAGCTCAACCCACCATACTGGGGACCTACACTTCCTCCCATATAGTGCCTCATGCGGTGCCATCTAAATACTAGCATGATAACTATTATTGTAGGCAAACTTTGTTAGAGGCAAATAGGTATCCTTGTTCCCCTTTAACTCTAAAACCCAAGCCCTCAACATGTTCTCTAAGGTTTGGATGGTTCTCTCTTTTTGACTATCTATCTGAAGGTGATAGGCTGTATTGAATCTTAATTTGATCCCTAAGGTGTAACACCATAATTAAATAGCTTTTCTCATACCATTTCTAGGTTACATTCCATGAAGCACAAGAGTTCTCAAGGAAAAAGACATTAAAATATTGAATATTTTTTTACGTTACGTAGGGGATAAATTTTCCATTCGAAGTCCAGTGATCCATGTGAGCTCATATATCATATTTTTATATTTAATTACATAGATACAACTCAAATCCATCATCAAAAGTGGCCTAGAACCTATGCAAGACAAGGGAATGCATAAAATTCATAGTTGTAGCCTTAGCCAGAATTTTTCCTTTTCTGTCACAAATTTTGAAAAATCAGAACTAATTCTAGAAAAATCAAAATCATGCATTCTTTACCATTTTGGAAAGCTACAAATGTCTACTTTATGCCACAAATATGTCTAGGCCATAAAACATCACACAGAGGATGTTTGACATTCAAAAATGTGTAAAGGTCCAATTGGCTATTGGTACTAATACAAGTTTCTGCTATGAACTTCAAAAATATCCAATTAATTGTACAAAAATCCAATTCATACAAATGATATCAATATATAAAGCTACAGATGTTAGTGAGAGGGAAAAAATAACTTCAGACTAATTTAGGTATGTGCAGGACTCAAAAACTAATCAAAAGTTAATCTAGGTCTGTCTAAACGCCTGATACTAGACAAAAACTTCAAAAATGTATATCTCCCTTTCTAGACATCTAAATGAGGTGCTTCTAGTTGGCACAAGTCACTAGCAATGTTTGGTTTCTCCCTGTAAACTTTTTTTTTGAATTATCCAAAATATCCATAACCAATCATCCTTGTGGGAACAATGATGAATTAAGATTAATATGATTTTGATTAATTAAGTGTTAATCATGTATGATGATATGAATCAAGATCATAGGCGTGTGTTAGAAAACAGGATGCTGGATAGACCCATCATGAGATAAGCTACATGGATTAGATCATAAGTTTATCTCATATATAACCATGTCATTGATCCCTTGGACCTGAGATCACCATAGATTCCTACATGAAGGACACTGTACTTTGGCATAGTCTAATGTCATCTTTGACCGGGTGATTATAAAGACTATGATCAGGTATAATGGAATCCATGCAGAGGAAGATGAGTGGTCAAGATGGAATTTGTCCCTCTAATTAATAGAGAGATATCTTTGGGCCCCTCGATGAGTGTGACTGAGAAATACATGGCCATGCTCAGATGGAAAGGGTTCCATCTTATATTAGTCTGCTCGAAGATCAAGAAAGTTATGATCGAGCAAGTTGAGGATGACATTTCCATGCCTCATACTCGATCTAGATATCGTGTGACAAAAGGGATATGATAGGGTTATAAGATAGGTTGCATCGGATCACTGATTCCATATGATTTGGGTAGTCACAATGTCTTGCTAGAGGCCGCTTGTGATTTGTGGGTCAAACAGTACAGTTGGCCCGCTACCAACATCATATGGGCCTACAGGGTCAAACACAAGAACGAACTAACTCGGGCTAAAATGTCTACATTCATTGAATCAGAAATGTGTCTAGATTCAATGAATATCTAGGATGGAGGAATTATTTATATATATATATATAAATAATTAAATGTGAAATATATTATTTATATATATGTGTATATTATATTTGATATTATATATATATATATATGAATTAATTTAAATTTGATTCTATTAGATAGATTTAAATTTAAACTAATTAGATAATTAAAATTTGATTCTATCAGATAGATTTAAATTTAAACTAATCAGATAATTTAAATTTGATTCTATTAGATAAATTTAAATTTAAACTAATCAGATAATTTAAATTAAGCTCCAAATATTGTTAGTTTAAATTTAAACTATAAGATAAATTTCAATTTAAACTAATAGATATATTTAATTATTTTTGATTAATTAAATATATCTGAAACTCTAGTCTATAAATAGGGGTTTCCATATCAGAAAAGAAGAGCTAGAGCTGCCTCCAAAATCCTTAGAGAGGGACACCGTACGGAATTGTACGAAACGTCGTACGGACAGTACGAAACATCGTACGAAACTGTACAGAAAATGTACGAAACAGCTGTTAGCACACCGTTTGAGTTTCTGAACTCCATTCGTATGGATACCAGTAGAGGGAGTTGATCTGTGGTCAGTTCCTGTGATCCAAACAAAAGTAAACAACAAACTCAATCGACAGAAAAGGTAATTCTCTGAACCTATTCGGTTTAAGCGATTTTGACGGATCCTTGGTGGGAATTGGAATAAAAATTTTAAACGTTTTCGCTGTGTGCCTTCCAATAATTCCCAACAGACACTTCTTACTTTATTCCCTCGATTAGTGCTGCAGCGGTACATGCTGCGCCACAGCAAGGTTTCATTCTGTTACCTTTCTGGGTGATTTTTTTTACTCTGAGCGGTGGCGAGATTTCTCAAGCCGTGGCCTTCCTTGCCACTGTTACTCTCCAGGAAAATTTTATTCGCTTGCACCACGATGAGATTATTCATGTTGTGACGCCCCTCGCTTCTGTTACTCATTTGGCAGCGGCGAAGCCTTCTTAGCAGCGGCGTGACTCCCTCCTGTAGCTATATCTCCTAAATTTCATCCCCTACACTCCAATTCTCATCTTAGGAATACCCTAGGACCACTCCCACTCATTTTATATGACTCTAATGGTATTTATCTACCCTATTCGCCCAGCTATTCTACCATTAACAATTTAAAACTTAAATGTAAATTTCCACTCCTCTAACTATCCTATACCAGCAAGTCCATAGAGTAATAACAACAAAAATTCATGCACTATTAGAAATAACATTCGATATGCATTCCATTATAAATTTCATACATCAATGGTTCATATCAATATCTAATACATCACATAATTATATTTCCAATAGTATACCATACCATAAATTTAGTAAAATTCATACATCCGATATCACGCTAAGATGAGGTCTAACTCCTCAATGAATACATCCTAAATGATTAAAATATAAGAGCTTATACTTGGCAACATGAATACATGATGATGCTATACAAAAAGGATTACAAAATTTAGCATCTATACTAAATAAATCAGCTTAAGTGTAGCCTTCTCCCTATATGGTCAGAGCTTATAGATTTTCATCCACTTGCTTCCCCTTATCCTTACCCGAAGAACCGTCACCTAAAATATTAATCCCATAAAACAGGGTGAAATGTGAATCTCAGTAACTAAGGCAATTCCATCATATATTTCAGTTTAATTAACATATATGCATGATTTCACATAAGCATCAGAAAATATACCAGTCATATCAGTAAATGAAATAATTAAGCTATTATGATTACTATCCCATACTAACAATCATATTTTCACATGCTTTAAAACTTGCCCAAGAGGTACTAGAGCATGTAGGGGACCATTTACTCCTATTTTGAACCATTTATGGTGTCAAAATTGTCAAATTTGTGAGTTACATCAAAGTATAATGAAATGAGCTCTTCTTGATATGAAATTTGGCATACCTCTAGTGTTTGTTGAGAGTTTCTTGGGAAGCTAAATCGGGTAATATTTGGAGGACTAAGGAATATTTGGCGAATTATTGAAATTGGAGAATTTTCTGGTTTTGGTTATTATACTGTGCAACTAGTCCAAAAATGAATCTGTGTCATTTGTGGACCAAACCATGTCCAATTGTCATGAAATTTTATGGGTATAAACTAGACATCAACAGCAACTTATACCAACTAGAAGCATCTCAATTGGATGTCTGTAGAGGGAGAAATAACTTTCTGAAATTTTGTGTTAGCATTAGGGATGCCATCTGACCTTTATTAATATTCCATTAGTTTTCGAGGTCCAAAGGCTACTAAAATGATATGAATTTGTTTTTTCCCTCTATTTAACATCTGTATCTTTCCAAATTGGTATATTTTTCCTAGATTTTATTTTTTTGGAATTAGTTATAAATTTTTGAATTTCATGACAGCAAGCTGCATCAATACCAGGGATAGCCGGACCTCTATCTCTGTTTCGATATCAAATATGGTCTAAACGTTGACATTATGGTTAGAAATTATTTTTAGTATAAATTTAACACCTAGAGCTTTTCAAAAAGCTATAGTTTTCTTGATTCTTATTTTTCTAGAATTAGTTATGATTTTCCAAAGTTAAAGCCAAAATATAACTTTTGGGCCCGTTTTGAGAAATTACATTTTAGGGTTTTTGGCTTCATATCCGTGGTTCATGAGTTGTTTTATGCTACGTATGAGTTTTATAAATGGAGTTTGAGTAGAGTATGTGATTGATGGGTTCACAGGATCCATGGGGCAAAATCTAAGTATTTATACCCAAATATATAGCACGGAAATGCCATGGTTTGCTCATTTTCTTTGAAAATCATATAGAATCAAGCTTAAGCAGAGACTAGTTGGAGTTAATACATTATGGTGTTACATTATATATGTGCTACCTTATTTTTCTGTAAATTTTTATACATAGGCAATACCTTTCTAGATTGAATAACACCAAACTGCGAAGTTTTTATATATAATTGTAAAAGTAAGGAGGTTTATATAGTCGCAAAATGAATTAGATTAGACTTTGGTGACTCTTCAATATTCAAATGAGTAAACATTAAAAAATCTACCCAAGGAAAAAGGGGAAAGATATATATATATATATATATATATAGGTAAATTGATAATACATATCACTCGAATTCATGGGTTCCAACAATAAATAACCAATTTTCTAGATCAAAAGAAATCTTGACAAAATATGGTATATTGGCATTAATGGTTTTTATTAAACTTAGCATTTAAAAAGCTAATGCTTTTTAAAATTTTAAAATTTCAAATATTATTTTATCTTTTTTTGTGCATTAATAGTTTTTATTATATAATTATTATATATATAAACTTATATTATTTTGAAACATTTTTTTGTACGTTTCTTAATTTATTGCTTTTTGAAATTTATAGGAGGAAATCTTGACAAACTATGGTATATTTGCATTAATAGTTCTTATTAAACTTAGCATTTTCAAAAGCTAGTGCCTTTTAAATTTTTTAAATTTCAAATATTATTTTATCTTTTTTGTACATTAATAGTTTTTATTATATATATAAATTGATATTATTTTAAAAAAATTTTGTGCATTAATAGTTTTTATTACATAATTATTATATATATATACATTTATATTATTTTTAAACATCTTTTTCATTATTTATATAATATATCATGTAATAAATTTTTTTACTATTACTTATTACATAATAAATTGATTTAAATTTCTTATTAACTTGAAATAGGATTATTAATTATTTAATAAAAACATTTACTATTAAATGTGCTTACAAAGTATTAATGATTTTTATTGTATGATGATTTTTATCATTGCTGGATACCTATGTTTCTGCTTCATCGTACATATCTTCTCTTAAAACATTAATGACTTTTATCAAAGCATAGTAGTCTCTTGCATTTCTACTTTATCGTGCACATCTTCTCTTAAGGCATTCTTTGTCAATGCCAATAAGAGAAAAGGAGACGGGATGATCTTGCCTTTCATTTCTTTTTTTTTTGGTTTATTTTCTTTTGGTTTTTAATTTTACTAAACCTTAAAACATTTGGGACTTAACAAATCGTAGGTTGGACTTGTGTATTTTAAAAAGGCCATAAAAAATTAAATCAATTTTTTTTTTCAATTTTCCTTGTATTATTATATATTTGTTGTTATTATTATTACTTATTCCATGCCTATTATTAGTTTTTAATTTGATTTTTTTTATATTTATTAATAATTAGATAACTTATAAAACTAGCTTAAAAAATAAATGAAAATAATTGATAATTGATATATAAATAAATAATTAGCTTAAGTGATAACTATATTCTTTTAAATTATTTAAATTACATTAATATTATTTTTGAAAGATAATTATTAAAATTTTAATAAGTAATTATAACATAATTATCTATTTGGTTTATTTTTAATTTTTTATTGATGATGAGATAATGCCTAAAACTAGATAAGGAATAATTAAAAAGAAACTCCTAAAATTGCATTACTGAAAATTTTCATTTACTTCATTGCATCTATTAGACAAAACAAAACATTGTTCCTTTAGTATTTGAAGGAAGATATCGAGTCTCTTTCTCTAATCAAGTTCATCATATTCTTCACAACCAACGCCATTTCTAACTCTCCTTTCCTTGTTCTCGCCACACACTTCTTTTATTAAACAAAAAGAGAGAAAATGAGACATGCAAATTTGAAGAAGAAGAAGAATAGCTAAATGAAGAAAGAAGGGGGAAGTGTGGGTGTAAACGGGTACTAGAGAAGAGAATGCATATATATAATTTGTGGCTAAATAAAAGGGAAAAGATGAAATTTCAAATTAAATTAGTTTTTTAGGCCATTTTTATAAAATTAATTTAAAATATATATATATATATATATAATTCTAAAAAGAGTTTATCAAATAATATTAAATTATAAATAACAAATTTTAAGCATGCCATGCTTTTCAAACTGCACTAATAATTGAATTAGTGGAGATACTCATCCACTAGTTCATTAGTCTTACCATAGTTAGACTAATAATAATTGTATGTATTTCTTAAAAATTTTACATATTAAAAAATAATATAACAAATAAATTTTAAATATTTACTTACTAATTGCAAGATTTTTACAATTTTTAAGAAGTCATTTTTAATTGATAAACAAAAATTACCCTTAATTAAAATTTAAGTATTTTTAATATTCAACTTCTCGTAATATTAAATTATATTAAAATTTTACTATCATTAAAAAAATAAAAAGCAAAAGGCTTACAAATAATAAATTAAAAAAAATAAAGATTGAAATGGAATAAACTTAACAAATTAAAAATATATTCATAATTATAAATAATATATCTTAGTTTTGGTGCAAGTCTCAATGATATCACAACTTCTCCCCAAGGTTCAAAAGTTAGTGGTTTTACTATTAAAGAGCTTCTCAAATCACTTGTTAACATTAACTATTGGAAAAATAAACATAAATCCTTAGAAAGCAAAGTTTGGGTGAGACTATTTGTTGGGATGAGAAGGTTAATCAAAAAAAATTTCATTAGTTAATAATTTAACTCTGAGACTTTTAGTGGTGATGAATATTCTAATTGCCATTAAAAGACTTTTAATGGTGGCGAATACTCGCCATTGAAATTTTTGGCGTAAAAATTTTATAATTCAATTATATTGAGTCTCCACTAAAAGTTTTGATGCTAAAATTTTTCAATCATAACAAATTTAGCAACAAACCTTTTATTGGAAACTAAAATGGTCACCACTAAAAATAACCTTTAGTAGTGACAACATTGATTGTCATTAAATGTTTGGCAAAAGAAATTTTAATATTTTCAAAAAATTATGTAAAAAATTTTAATGGTGACTTATGTCGCCACTAACTGTTACTTTTAGTGGCAATGATATATTTGTCACCACTAAAACTTTTGTGTAACACCTTAGCCTTATAACCCTTGCACAATAATCAAATAGGCTATCTTAATATATCTCATCTATATTGAAGCACATTTGTAAGGAGACATATACTTTAAGCATGTATAATTGTGTAGTTGGGAGGCCATATTCATGATTTATGGCTTTAGGGACCATGTGAACTCATCCACATCATTTTCTATCCATAACATATCCACTTAAGTCATAAACATCACAACTCATCTCATCTATCTTAGGTTTGAAATCATATATTAGAAAAATCAAGTTTTGCTCTCAGGTTGGCATATCCAGATTTTTGATATAAACTTTGAAAATTCATAACTAATTCTAAAAAAAATTAAAATCAAGCAAACCATACCATTCTGGAAAGATCTAGATGTATAATAATGATAAAAATAAATCTAGATCAAGAAAATGGTGTTTAATTCATGAAAATTAATGGAATAGTACCAAAGGTTAGGTTGCATTACTAGTGCTATCATGTAATTTTAAAAATTCAGTTCTCCTTCCACAGAGCTCCAAATGAAGTAGTCTTAGTGAATATGGAAAGATTATGATGTCTAATTTATACTTGTAAAATTTCATACGCATTGGACTTCATTTGCCCCATGAGTGGCGTAGAAACATAAACTGATTATATGAATAATAACCATACCATTTCTACATAATTTGGACAACTTTGAAAAATTATCGTAAATTTTCTAGAGCTCCAAATTGGATGCTCTTTACCTCTATGAAAAAATCTAGATGAGCTCTATAAGTGGGCCAAATTTCATGCTAAGACTAGTCCATTTGGTAAGTCTGTGGTTTAGCTCAAGATTATGCCAATTTTAACACTATAACTAGGTCAAAGTTGCACCAAATGGTATTCTAATAACTCCACAACCATTTGGGTACATTCCATAGCACAAATGTAGCCTATGAGAGCATCTCAAATGGTCCAATTTACCATGCATCTCAAAATCACCTTTCTACTAGCATTTATACACATAATCCTCAAAGCACATGGATGGTAAAACTCCAAATAAACATACCTTTAGTTTGTTAACCTCCATTCTTGCTTTCTTGAGCTTTACCTAGACATGGTTAGATAGAAAATGGGGAAGAGTGAAATTCAAAAAATCTCAATAGCTCTTTACCCTTTCAAACATACATAATGGATGCTAAAACATGTCAAAGAATGCATGCATTTCATATAAGCTTCTCATGAACATACATAAAATATTTCCTAGGTCATGTGAGCTCATACATATCAAACATAGGCTTTCAAGGGTATTAGTCTAGCACCACCCAACTTTCTAAAGACTTTTGGATTTGCTTCACCCACTTTTAAAGGACTTTTGACTAAGACTTACTCTTCTTGATACTTTTGGCTTTGTCTCACTCAATCCTATGGACTTTTAGCTTATCCTCACCCATGCTAAGGCACTTTTAGCTTAACTACACCCACTCAAGCTAAAACACATTCATAAACTCATTTCAAG
This sequence comes from Erythrophleum ivorense, assembly GCA_026724425.1. Classification (NCBI taxonomy): domain Eukaryota; kingdom Viridiplantae; phylum Streptophyta; class Magnoliopsida; order Fabales; family Fabaceae; genus Erythrophleum; species Erythrophleum ivorense. The sequence goes on along the minus strand of JAIUCV010000001.1, from coordinate 28,315,592 downwards.
ATGCATGATAGTACCATAGCAAGTAAGTAATAGCTAAAAGCACATTTTATAATTCAAACATACACACAAGCACTCAAATACAAGCTCACATCCAAGCCCTGCATGTGAGAAAGGTTAGAGAACTACTTTAAAGCCAATATCACACATTTTTCTCTTGAATTTGTCTTCCCCTTTTTGGCCAAGCTCATGGAATTAAGTGGTTGATAATTGCTAATTTCTATGTACTTTATTCCCTCTAACTTAGGTATTTTGGTGATAAATTGTGGTTTAATGGATTTAATTGGAGGATATTTGAGTTTATTGGCCATTTTTGCACTATAGGAATTTATTTGCAAATTTATTGAATTTTAATGTATAAATTTCTTTTAATAATTTTGTGAATTCTTCTTATTATTAATTGTTCAGAATTGACATCTCTTGCTATGGCTTTGGAGTAGAGAAAAGAGGAAGTAGCGCTTGAGAAACAAATGGGCTTGGAGGACCCCACAGAATTTACGCCAAGCATGCATCATTCTTTCATGCACATCACAAAAGCTCACACATAGACACACGAGCCTTCTTCATTCTCATGTAGATACATGGAGTTTCATGCAACAAATAGGAGCAAATTCACGTAATTCTCTATGGCCCACTAACTTACATGTTCAGGCATGGGTTTGATGCAAATGACTCTCACATGGACACATAGCTACATGGCACTCTCTGGGTCTGACATTTGTAATATCCAATTTTTGTTAAACGACGGAATAAGTGCATTTTCAAAGCAAGTCCCTAGAAATGAATTAGTTAAGGTTCTAAAAAATTTAAGTAGCATTCTAGACTCCTAAAAATGAGAATCCTAGGCTCAGACAGAAAGAAAAAGTAGAGTTAGAATGAAGAAATAAAATTTGATGAAAGACTTATGAAACGTAATGGAATTTTTATAATTTTGAGAAAATGTTAGAATTCACATAGGAGGGCTTTTTAATTGAAAGTTTTGAGTTCTCTAGGGTTCTCAGAGGCCCTGAAAACCATGAGAAGCCCCAGGACAATTAAAACCCCTCTGGTGGACGTTTTTCAATGTCTATGTACCCTAACTTTGATGGATTCGTTTAGGAAGGTTTTAGCTCTGATTTGAGTGATTCCAAAGGCATTTTACTAAATTGGGAACCTAAATTTTATAATGGAAGAGAAATTTCTAAAAAAGGAGCTAAAATAAATTAGAAAGGAAAATGCCAAGATCGAAGGGCAAAATGAAAATTTTTGGAAAGTCTTTCTCCCTTCCACCTATATATAAGTGGTGCCCACCTCTTCATTCATTTAGCCCATTATGTTTTTGCCCTAAACTACAGATAAATCCTAGGGAGATAGGTGCACAAGAGGAAGAGGAAGAGAAGGAGAAATCAAAGGTAAAAGGTATGGATTTTTGGTTATTTTTCATACTCTTTCTTTTGCAAACCTTTTCTTCTTCATTTCCCTTTCTTTCTACGATTATATTGAAGTATATGGATCTGTTTTAAGGGAAGAACAAAGGAGAAAATTCAGATTTGAAGATAGGAAGCCATAGAAGGGAAGATTCAAGCAAGAAAACAAGAAAAAATAAGGTAATTCCTTCTTCTATGATAGCTATCCTTTGCTCCTCTTCTCTCCTTGGTTCGCCCCACGCAAGAAGCTATGAGTGTAACATCCAGTTCTCTGAAAATGAGAGAAAATATGAGAAGTGTAACATATGGTGTCTCCATAAATGAACAAAACTCACAGGATACTAAAGGAAGTCCCTTAAAATGAGAATCTCAGGCTCAGACGAAATGAAAAATAGAGCTAGAATTAAAAAACAATTTCTTACAAAAAACTTACGAAACATAATAGCATTTTAATAATTTTGAGCAATTTTTGAAATTCACATAGGAGGGTTTTTAAATGATAGTTTTGAGTTCTTCAAGGTTCTCAGAGGCCCTAAAAACTATAAGAAGGCTCGGGACAGCTAAAGCCCCTCCAGTGGACATTTTCCAACGTTGGTGCACCCGAACTTTGATGGATTAGTTCAAGAAGGTTTTAGCTCTAATTTGAGTGATTCCAAAGGTATTTTACTAAATTGGAAACCTAAATTTCATAATGGAAAAGGCAGTTCTAAAAAAGGAGCTAAAACAAATTAGAAGCGAAAATGCCAAGAACAAAGGGCAAAATGAGAATTTTTGAAAAATGTTTTCTCCTCCCACCTATATAAATGATGTGCCCTTTCTCGCCCTCCATTTTGGTCAACCAAGCTCTGCCCAAAAACTAGAGAAAACTTTAGGGGACGAGGCACACAAGAGGAAGAAGAAAAGGAGGAGAAATTCAAGCTAGTAGGTAAGGAAATTTAGTAGTTTTTCATGCTCTCTTCCTTTCAAACCTCTTTTCCTCCATTCTTCCTTGTTTCCTTTGATTATAATAAAGTTTATAAATATGTTCTAAGGGGGAAATTAAGGGAAAAATTAGGATTTGAAGAGAGGAACTCAAAGAAGACAAGATTAAAGTGAGAAAAAGCAAGAAAACAAGGTAATTTCTTCTTCCATAGTTGCTACCCTTGCTCCCATTTGTCCACCATTTCACCCCACTTAAGAAACCCTGGGAGGGTTTGATTTTTAGGCAGAACCAAGGATGATTCTTAAGAAAAAGGGTGTGGAGATTAAGAATAAGCAAAGAGAATTAACAAAAAATCATAGAATTTCAAGATGCAATTTCTAGGGTTTCAAGTGTACCTTATAAAATCTAATTTTGTATAATGATTCCTAAGCTTAAATAAGAGTTTAATTGAGCTCCTAAGATTTCTAGAAGTCTCCCCATATGCTTCTTCATTTAAGAAAACAAAGCAAAGTCTATGGGTGCCAAAACCATGCATAGGTTTGGCCAAGAAAGGTTAGGGTAGTTAGGGAGAATTTTAAATTTTTCTAAGCCTATTTTGAATCATATATAATGAATGAAGATGAGGAGAAGCCTTGGGAAAAACTTAGAAATCATAGAAAGTGACTTGGTGTCTTATGTTCCACAATATGAACTAAAGAAGCAACATATAGTTAGGCTCTTTATTTTAATTGTATGATGACTCCAAGAAGCTTAAAAGGAGTAAAGAATCATATTTGAAAGGAAAGAATGAAGCCTAGAATTTTTTTTATGGGTGTTGCTTCATTAGGTGCATTCTTGGAAATATAAAGGGGCTAATGAGCTAAGCTAGTATCTAAGCAAATATTGTGGCCTTAGACGTTACTTCAAGAATATAATTAGCTTCCATATGATGTGTCTAGGCCAAGAGGAATGATCTCCACCTTCTTAGGTGTGTGAGGTCAACGAAAAAGATTCAAGGCTTAAGGAAAAAGTGTATAAATGCTAATAAGGTAGCTCTCTCCACCTTCTCTCATGCATGATTGCTTGCTTTACTTGTCTTTAAATGTGTGTATATGTATTTCAAGCCATAAAAAATGTTCTAGCATGAGCTCTTACTCCATGGTACCATGATGATGCATTATGTTTTTCAAATGATATTTTATGATGTTTGTCTTGGTTTGCTTGAGTGTGGTAAAGCCAAAAATCTTTAGCCATGGTGAGGATGAGCCAAGAACCCTTTAGATTAGTTAAGACAAAGTAAAAAGTCTCCTAAAAGTGAGGTTGACTCCCAAGAGCATGGTTGAGTCCAAGAACCTTTTAAAGAATGGGTGAGGCAAGTCCAAAATCCACAAGTAAATGGGTGAGGCCAATCCACTTGCTTGGTAAGCCTATGTTTGCTATATATGACTTTTTCAAATGCTAAGAATGCTTATTGAATGATTGCACATGTCCATATGCCATGCATGCATTTGTGAGACTTGTTTTGCATGCTTTATGTATGATTGAATGGGAGATGAGCTATTGGGATTCTTTGAATCACATCCCCTCCTTTCCAATGTTCTAACATGCTAGGTGGACTAAGAGACCAAGGGAATGGAAGTCAACTACATGAGAAATAAAAGTATGACACTAAAGTGTTGGAATTTTGTTCTTTAAGGCCATATTAAAGTCAAATGATGTAACCCATTGTTGTATATGGTCTATGACCTCTTGAACATGTATAATTATATTAATATGTGATGTATAAATGAAAGGATATGTTATGTGAATGCTAGAATGTGATTTGAGTATGTAATGGCAAATTGTGCATCTTGAAAGTTTGATGCAAGCATGTATAAATGCAAGTGAGATGGTCAAATTGAGAGGCATGAGGTTTAAAACCATTTGGATAGCTCATACAAGTCCTGATTATGCTTTTAGACTTGCCCAAGAGGTGCTAAACCTTAAGGAAAGCCATTTGGACATTTTGGTATCCTATATGGAGCCAAAATTGACTATATTGGAACCCTATGTTACTTTTTTTCCAAATGAGCTCTTCTTAATATGAGATTTGGTATGTAATTAGATCTTGTTGAGAGCTTTTTGGGAAGCTAAGACCAGAATTTTTTGAGGTCTAGAGAATATTTGATGCATTTTCAAAGTTGGCAAAAATTCTAGTTTTGGTCATGCCACTGTTTACTGAGGTCCGAAAATGAAATCTATCACACAAGGCTCAAATGATATCTAATTGCCAAAAAAATTTATATGGAGAAACTAAACATTCCCAATTACTTGTATCAATTGAATCACCTCATTTGGATGTATAGAGATGGAGATATGAATTTTCAAAAATTTTGTCCAGTACCAGGCACTTCAACTGACCTCAGGTACTGTTTGATTAGGTTTCATGGTTTAAGTGTGCCTGAACTGGTCTGGACTTATTTTTTCCCTCTAGCTAACATCTACAACTTTCTAGATTGGTATCATTTGTATATATTGGATTTTTTTGGAATTAATTGGACATTTTTGAATTTTACTGCAGAATTATATGATAGCACCAGTGGACAGCTAGACCTTTGGACCATTTCGAATGTCAAACGTCTTCTGTGTTATGTTTCATGGTTTGGAAGTATTTTTAGCATAAAGAAGACATGTGTAGCTTTCCATAATGGCTAAGAATTCATGATTTCTATTTTTTTAAGATTAGTTATGATTTTCCAAAATTTATGACAGAAAAGCCAAATTTCTGTCTGAAATTACTCCATGAGATTTCATGCTTCCCCTTGCTTTGCATCACCTCTAGGAGAATTTTGATGATGGAAATGGCTTGCATCTATGTATTTAAATATGAGAATATGATACATGAGTCCATATGGCCCACGGGACTTTGAAAGAAAATTTTTACTATTAGAAAAATGTAACTTATCCATGAAAATGAATGATATTATGTTGCCTCCTATAGAACAAGCATGAAATGAGGCATGAGAATTGTATGAATTGAGTCTTAAAAGTATGGTGTTACATTTATTGATATCAAAGCAAAGTTCCAGGCTCTATCGAATTAGATTTGGCTTGAGGATGTAGCAATAGGGCTATGTAAAGGCTTGAATGGATAGGTAGAGTCTTATATGAGACATATTGGGTGTATGAGTATAGTTTGTGGCTTTATTCATGATAAGTAAGTTCTAGTATAGTCTTGGAGTAGTTAGTAGACACCGGGAAAGAATAGCCTCTAGAGTAGCTTAAGCAGAGCTAAGCTTAAGCAAAGTTAAGGGATCTAACGGTTGGAGCTCTATGTGATATGATTGCTCACCAGGATTAGTGGTAAGCCTTAGGCGTAAATGATGAGAAATTATCTTGTTGATATGAAGAGGCTTGCTAGAGAGAGTATGTGAAGCCTAATTCTCCCTGGTAGTCATAATTAAACCATTCTGAGATATCCTACTTAATGCAGAGACAAGTAGTGATGCAGCAAGGTATAAGATGAGACTGCAACTGCACGAGACTAGTCTAGAGGGGAAGTGAGAAAAAGAATTGCCCCCTAGCCACAACACCCAAATGTTAAGATGAGTTTTAGAGTCCAAAAGGTTAATTCCCTCAGGCTAGAGATTGAGTTACAAGCTACACTCCTTAAAGCCTTGATAGCCTGAAGATGATAGCTAGTTATGTATGAATGAAGTAAGAGGTAGAGCCCTCTAGCTTGATGATAGGCTGGGCATAGAGGCAATGAGACTCGGGTTGGTGGCTAAAGATAAAAATCCAATCCCTAAAAAAGTAAGCCAATCAGAGGCTGTTAACCGCAACCAATTATTCCATAAAGTAGCGAGGCAATCCAGAGAGTTCCTCGCTGTGGCCTATTAAGAGGTTAACCACAGCTAATACTTAGATAGGAAAACTAGGGTGAACCCAAGGCTAATTAGCCACAGCAAATGATGTGCTAGCCATGGTGAATGGCAATATGAATGCCTTGTTAGTCATGTTCAGGCCAACTTGAGGAATGAGTTGATAAGGGATTAAATAATCCATAAAGAGTGAGAACCCCTAGTATAAGTAGAGAAAAGGGTAGTGAATAGTTACGAAAGATCAGTAAGAAATTCGTGGGCCTAGCAAATGAGACAAAGAAAATAGCTCAGCATAGAGAAAGTTAGGCATAAGGACGATAAGGTTGTTGAAACCCGCCTTTAAGGCGTTGACTCTAACTTAAGGTGCTACCCTGTAAGACACTGAATAATAGAATGTTAGTATAGCCTTGAAATAACGTAAAATAAGATTATCCGCAGTGAGGCATATAACGAGTGCCCTAGAAAGGTGTACCTCATAGGTAACACCTAAAGGTAAGTATAAGTAGCTCAGTAACAGAGATTCAAAAAAGAATGAGGATAGTTAGTAACCTTTAGGTTCGATGAGATGGCTAGCCTAAGCTAAGCATAAGCTAAAGCCTGGAAGAGATGATCAGTAGCATAGTTTCAGGTGAGATATGTGAATGAAAGGCTTAGTAAAAGTTCTCCCTGGATCGAGAAAGAAAAGATGAGACATCCTGATGTCGGGGAAACCACCCAGTAGTGGTTAGCAAATTCCCCTAGATAGACCCCCCTTTAAGTCTTAAAGTATAGTAATAAAGGAAGTGAGAAAAAGCTGAAAAACTAGCCATAGAAGAGATACCCTCGTTTTAGTAATGACTAAATGAGTAGACTAAGCCTAGAAAGATGAATAGATAGGGGTTTGATAATTAGTCATATGAGCTCCCTAATACAAGAACAATATGGGATTAAGACATGTGAGTGATTAGAGCACCCAGCAGAGCATAAGTTTTCAATAAAATAAAGTTCAAACATTGAGAGCATATGTCGTGGATTAGGTTATCAAAACTCTAGAAATAGTATACTGTGCTCCTGGGGATGAGACTAAAGAGGCTGAACAGAGAGAAAGCCCAGCTCTGATTCGAACGTAGAAATAAGTTGAGATAGATAGTTAGTGCCTTAGTACCCTCAAAGAAGCTCGAAAGAGCTAGAGACCGTCTAAGAAAGCGAGCCTTGTGTTATGTAGAGAAAGAGTGTAAGCTGAAAGCACCATAGAATGAAATTCTTGGGATTATATGAAATAGAATCCTTCTTACCAAGGGATAGTCTAGCTAAGAGTAAAGTAAGAGTATGAACAAAAAGTAGACCCCTTTGATGTTATAGAAAGTGAATAAGTGGAAGAACCTCAGGAAAATGTAGGTGCTCTTGAGTGTAAAGAAACCTAAACTGGCAATAGAAATAGCCAATAGTAGAACATCCTTTTACCTAAGTAAGAGGATAAGAAAGGTAGAAAGATAAAATATGACAGTGTTCAAGTCGAGGACATATTAAATTGAGAATATATATTCAGTGAATGTGCTTGAGTAATTAAGAAAGCACACTTGTCCTTGGCATAGACGCCCTTCTAGCATGATAACACTCGAAGTAAAAATAGCTGAGCAATACAGAGGGATCTCGGGATGAAACAGAAGAAAAATCCTTTTCCCCAAGCACTCTACGAGAATAGGGTAGATAAAGAAAAGTATGAGAGGGATACTTTAGATTATTAGGAAACTTGTAATATACTGGCGATAGTGGCTTTGAGCTCAGTCATGAAGTGCCAGTGTATTAGTATTTGATGTTATAGTTTACTTGCAACAGAGGCTACATGATATTGGGTCTGGCCAACCTGGTAGTAATATAGCTTAAGTGCATAGCAAACAATGATATCAATCACCAAAGTATCCCGATAAACGAAGGGTATCCTAGTTAGCTAGATGACAAGATAAGTAAAAAAAGAAAGGTAAAAGAAATCCCCAGTAAAGAATGTTCAGATCTAGATAGCATGAGTTTAGTATGTATGATTTGAGTCCCTTATAGTACATGTAAACAAAATGAATAGGGAATGGTGTATAGCCTCTCTCTTGCCATAGATGTTAACCACACTCAGTGTATGAAATGCCCTAGTGCCAAGGCACTTAAAAGTAGAACGTGAGCATAGTTAGAAACTGCAAGTTATGAGAGAATAAGATAGCATACTACAATTAAAGTAAGAAAAGAAAGCCTAAGTAAAAAAAAGAGCTTAAGTGGGAATCTAAGGATCCCATGAGGAGTGATAAATGAAAATTAAGATGCTCCTGAGTATCAGTATGATAGGATCCTAAAGAATTAGATAACATGAAACCCACTTCACACAAAGAGCACGATGTACCTCTGAGTTTAGCCCTAGCTATTATGAACGATGGTAACCGGACTTGGTGAGTATATATTTTACTGTCAGATATAGTAGTCTTAAGCTTTGACATCTCCTAGAGATGGATCGCAGTAGATCCTAGTATATCATAGCAAGTTGTAGCAGACCCTAGCAAAGCTCTGAGAGGTCGCAGTAGACCCAGGGGTCACAGTAGATCCTACAAAGTTACAGAGAGCCCACAGTTATAGCATGATAGTTCTCTAGTGAAATGATAACCTAAGATAATTTTTATAGAGTAATTAGTCTCAGAGACCAGTACAGTTTCAGTTAACTTTTATCTTAGAGACTACAGACCTCCCTGAGTCTGGTAGACCGTTGCTATAGAGATATGAATGTTTTACTCAAATAGTTAGACCACTGACTAGATCTCTTAAAAGATGAGCATAGTGTATGGGATGAGGAAAGCAAAAAATTAGCTTTTCAGAGTTAGAGCCAGATGAACCACTACCTAATAGATATTAGCCTTGATCGAGGTATAGAGAGATTACCTACATGCTAGCTTATGTATTCAGAAAAGGGTTAGATATAGTTTTACATAAAGTAAGTGGTACAGTACGTCTCCAGTGAGCAAAACTGTGAGAATACCTAGCATCCCGCCAGAGCTCAACAGTAATTAGTGGTAATCGATCTTCGGTGCCATAATGAGACACACATGTTAGGCCTATCAGTATTGAAATGAAGGACTATAAAATGCCACTATAAGTGAGCAGAGAAAGTGAAGAAAAAGTCCCAGCCTATAGAGACAAATGTAGTAGTAAACAAAGAAACTAAGATCATTGAAAATAAAAAATCCTCAAAGGAGTTGTAATCCTAATAAGTAACTAAGATGTAAGGCCTATGATGGAAAGAAATATCAATTGTAATCATGGAATGAGCTGGTAAGAAAGAACGCAGAAATGAACAATAAACGGTACATGTAAATAAGTAAACAGACGGACAGAAACCTCTGATGGTTGTAATAATCAGAAAAAGATGATGAGATGTTATGAGAAGCCATTAGGAAAGGATACGAGAGACATGATATGAAATAAGTTACCTTCCTAGATGTGTAAATGAGTCCACTAAAAGAAACATTAACCCTACAAACGGGGTAAGACTAACCCGATATGATTAGTAAGCTCTCCTAAGATAGGCCTCCAAATTTAGAAATTTCTCTCTCATATGATAAGAATTAGCTAGTACTTTATAATAATAGAGCTTTCATTATGGGCTAGCAATGAAAATCCCCTAGCTGAGAGAAAATCCAAACAAATGAAATCGTCGAGAAAGCATATAGAACTAGGAAGAAGGAAAAGAAAAGAGCAATTAGCCAGAAAGGAAAAGAGTAAGAGGAAAGTATAGTCAAAATTATGAGGATGAAATTTATTTAAGGGGGGAGAAATGTAACATCCAGTTCTCTGAAAATGAGAGAAAACGTGAGAAACATAATTTACGGTTTCTCCATAAATGAATGAAACTCACTGGATATAAAAGGAAGTACCCCAAAATGATGTAGTTAAGGTCTTAAAAAATGTAGAAAGCATTCTAGACTCCAAAAAATGAGAATCCCAAGCTCAGACGAAAAGAAAAATGAAGTTAGAATAAAGAAACAATTTCTTACGAAAAACTTACGAAACATAATGGTATTTTTGTAATTTTGAGCAATTTTTGGAATTCATATAGGAGGGTTTTTTAAATGAAAGTTTTGAGTTCTACAAGGTTCTCAGATACCCTGAAAACCATGGGAAGGCCCGAGACAGCTAAAGACCCTCCGGTGGATGTTTTCCAACGTCAGTGTACCCGAACTTTGATAGATTTGTTTGGGAAGGTTTTAGCTTTGATTTGAGTGATTCCAAAGGTATTTTACTAAATTGGCAACAAATTTCATGATGGAAAAGATAGTTCTAAAAAAGGAACTAAAACGAATTAGAAATGAAAATGCCAAGAACGAAGGGTAAAACGAGAATTTTTGAAAAAATATTTTTTCCTCCCACCTATATATATGATGCGCCCTTTCTCCCCCTCCATTTTGGTCAACCAAGCTTTGCCTAAAAACTAGAGAAAACTCTAGGGGATGAGGTGCACAAGAGGAAGAAGAAAAGGAGGAGAAATTCAAGCTAGTAGGTAAGGAAATTTAGTAGTTTTTCATGCTCTCTTCCTTCCAAATCTCTTATCCTCCATTCTCCCTTGTTTCCTTTGATTATAATGAAGTTTATAAATCTGTTTTAAGGGAGAAATTAAGGGAAAAATTCGGATTTGAAGAGAGGAGCTCAAAGAAGACAAGATTAAAGTGAGAAAAAAAATAAGAAAACAAGGTAATTTCTTCTTCCATGGTTGCTACCCTCGCTCCCCTTCGTCCACCATTTTGCCCCACTTAAGAAACCCTAGGAGGGTTTGATTTTTAGGTAGAACCAAGGGTGATTCTTAAGAAAAAGGGTGTGGAGATGAAGAATATGCAAAGAGAATTAACAAAAAACCATGAAATTTCAAGATGGAATTTCTAGGGTTTCAAGTGTACCTTGTAAAACTGATTTTATACAATGATTCCTAGGCTTAAATTCAAGATCCCTACAAGTCTCTTCATGTGCTTCTTCCCTTAAGAAAACAAAGCAAAGTCAATGGGTGCCAAAATCATGCATAGGTTCGGCTAAGAGAGGTTAGGGTAGCTAGGGAGAGTTTTCAATTTTTCCAAGCCCATTTTTGAGTCATATATGATGAATGAAGATGAGGGGAGGCCTTGGTAAAAATTTAGAAACTATAGAAAGTGATTTGGTGCCTTATGTTCCATAATATGACCTAAAGAAGTAACATGTAGTTAGGCTCTTTATTTTAATTGTGTGATGACTCCAAGAGGCTTAAAAGGAGTCTAAACTCATATTTGAAAGGAAAGAATGGAGCCTAAATTTTATTTGATGGGTGTTGCTTCATTAGGTGCATTCTTGGAAACATAAAGGGGCTAATGAGCGAAGTTAGTATCTAAGCAAGTTGTGTGGCCTTAAACTTTACTTCAAGAATATAATTAGCTTCCATATGATGTGTCTAGGCCAAGAGGAATGATCTCCACCTTCTTAGGTGTGTGAGGTCAAGGGAGAGGATTCAAGGCTTGAGGAAAAAGTATACAAATGCTAGTAAAGTAGCTCTCTCCACCTTCTCTCATGCATGATTGCTTGCTTTACTTGTCTTTAAATGTGTATATATGTATTTCAGGCCATGAAAAAATGTTCTAGCATGAGCTCTTACTCCATTGCACCATGATGATGCATTATGTTTTCTAAATGATATTTATGATGTTTACCTTGGTTTGCTTGAGTGTGGTGAGGCCAAGAACCTTTAACTATGGTGAGGATGAGCCAAGAACCTTTAAGATTGGTTAAGACAAAGTAAAGAGTCTCCCAAAAGTAAAGTTGACTCCTAAGAGCATAGTTGAGTCCAAGAACCTTTTAAAGAATGGGTGAGGCAAGTCCAAAATTCACAAGTAAATAGGTGAGGCCAATCCACTTGCTTGACAAGCCTATGTATGCTATGTATGACTTTTTCAAATGCTAAGAATTCTTATTGAATGATTGCAGATGTCCATATGCCATGCATATATTTGTGAGACTTATTTTGCATGCTTTATGTATGATTGAATGGGAGATGAGCTATTGGGATTTTTTGAATCTCATCCCCTCCTCTCCAATGTTCTAACATGCTAGGTGGACTATGAGACCAAGGGAATAGAAGCCAACTACATGAGAAATGAAAGTATGATACTAAAGTGTTGGAATTTTGTTCTTTAAGGCCATATTGAGGTTAACTGATGTAACCCATTATTGTATATGGTCTATAACCTCTTAAACATATATAATTATATTAATATGTGATGTATAAATGCAAGTGAGATGGCCAAATTGAGAGGCATGAGGTTTGGGACTACTTGGGTAGCTCATACAAGTCCTAATTATGCTTTTAAACTTGCCCAAGAGGTGCTAAACCCCAAGAAAAGCCATTTATACATTTTGGTATCCTAGATGGAGCCAAAATTGACTATATTGGAACCCTACGTCACTTTTCATCCAAATGAGCTATTCTTCATCTGAGATTTGGAATGCAATTAGAGCTTGTTAAGAGCTTTTTAGGAAGGTAAAGAACATAACTTTTAGAGGTCTAGAGAATATTTGATGAATTTTCAAAGTTGGCAAAATTCTGATTTTGGTCATGTCACTGTTCACTCAGGTCCAAAAATAAAATCTATCACACAAGACTCAAATGATGTCCAATTGCCACGAAAGTTTATATGGAGAAGCTACACATTCCCAGTGACTTGAGCCAATTGAAGCACCTCATTTGGATGTCTAGAGATGGAGATACGAATTTTCAAAATTCTGTCTAGTACCTGTTCTTCAACTGACCTCAGGTATTGTTTGATTAGGTTTCGAGGTCTAAGGGTGTCTGAACTAGTATGGAGTTATTTTTTCCCTCTAGCTAACATCCACAACTCTCTATATTGGTATCATTTGTATAGATTAGATTTTTGTGAAATTAATTGTACATTTTTTAAGTTTGCTATAGAATTTTGTGACATCACCAATGGACAGTTAGACCTCTGGATCATTTATAATGTCAAACGTCTTCTGTGTTGTGTTTCATGGTTTGGAATAAAGTAGACATGTGTAGCCTTTTAGAATGACCAAGATTTTATGATTTCAATTTTTTTAGAATTAGTTATGATTTTTCAAATTTATGACAGAAAAGCTAAAATTTTGTCTGAAATTACTCGGAGATTTCATGCTTCCCCCTTGCTTTACACGAACTCTAGGTGAATCTTGATGATGGAAATGGCTTGTATCTATGTATTTTGAATATGAGAATATGATACATGAGTCCATATGGCCCACGGGACTCTGAAAGAAAAATTTTACTGATAGAAAAATGTAACTTATCCATAAAAATGAATGATATTATGTTGCCTCCTATAGAACAAGCATGAAATGAGGCATGAGAATTGTATGAATTGAGTCTTAAAAGTATGGTGTTACAAGGGGGGCTTGGATTTTGGGTAGAACCAGGGGTGAATTTTAGCAAAAGGAGTGTGGAGAATAAATATATGCAAAGGGAATTAACAAATAACTGTGGAAATTCAAGATATTAAATCTAGGGTTTCAAGTGTTCCTTGTAAAATTGGACTTGATACCTTAATTTCTATGCCTAAATGAATATTTAAATGAGCTCCTAAGATCCCTAGAAGGCTACCTATATGCTTCTTCCACCAAGAAAATAAAGACAACTCCAAGGGTAGCAAAAACAAGCATAGTCTCTCCCTAGATGAGTTAGGAAACCTAGAGAAAGTTTAAAATTTTTTTAAGCCTATTTTTGAGTCATATATGATGAATGGAAATGAAGGAAAGCCTTGGAAAAAGTTTAGGAGGCCTAAAGAATGAATTGGTGTCTTATGTTCCATAATATGACCTAAAGAAGCAACATGTAGTTAGGCTCTTTGTTTGAATCGTGTAATGACTCCAAGAGACTCAAAAGGAGTTAAGAACCATATCTGAAAGGAAAAACTGGAGTGTATACTTTATTTGATGGGTGTTGCTTCATTTGGTGCATTCTTGGAACCATAAAGGGGTTAATAGACGAAGTTAGTATTTAAGGAAGATGTATGGCCTTAGAATCCATGAACCTAATTGGCTTCCATAAATTATGTTTAGGCCAAGAGAAACCAACCCCACACTTTTGTGTGTGTGAGGCTGAGGAAGGAAGAGCAAATTCAAGGAGAAAATTGTGTGGTTGCATCCAAGGTAGCTCACTTCTCCTTCTCTCATGCATGGATGTATGCTTGGCTTGTCTTTGTATGTGTGTATGTGTATTTTAAGCTATAAAAAATGTTCTAGTATGAGCTCTTACTCCATGATACCATAATGATGTATTATATTTCTAAATAATGTTTACAATGTTTGTTTAGGTTTGTGGAGAAGCCAAGAATCCTTAACCATGGTGAGGATGAGCCAACAACCCTTAAAATTGGTTGACACAAAGTAAAGAGTCTCCTAAGAGTGAAGTTGACTCCCAAGAGTAAGGTTGAGTTGAAAACCTCTTAAAGAAATGGGTGAGGTAAGTCCAAAATCCATAAGTGAATGGGTAAGGTTAATCCACATACTTGGCAAGCCTATGTATGTCATGTATGACTTACTTAAATGTTAAAAATGTCTTTTGAATGATTGCACATGTCAATATGCCCATGCATGCATTTGTAAGACTTGTTTTGCATTTTTTATGTGTGATTGAAAGGGAGATGATCTATTGGGATTCTTTAAATCTCATTTCCTTCTCTCCAATGTTCTAATATGCTAGGTAAACAAAGAAAACAAGGTAATGGGAGCCAAGAATTTGGAAGATGAAAGTATGATATCAAAGTGCATGGATTTTGTTTCTTTAAGGCCTTATAAGTAGCAAATGTTGTAATCTATTGTTGTATATGTCTTATGACTATATGAGCATGTATAATTATGTTAATGTATCATGTACAAATGAGAAGTTATATTATGTAAATGTTACAATGTAAATTGAGCATGTAATGGCAAGTTTAGCTTCTTGATGGTTTGGTGTATTATTGTATTAATGGAAGTGGAATTGCCAAATTGAGTTGTATGAGGTTTGGGACCACTTGGAAAGTTCATACAAATCATATTCATACTTTTAAACTTGCCTAAGAGGTATTAAACATTAAAAGAGGCTATTTTGGACACATTTGGTATCTCATATAGAGCAAAATTGACTATATTAGAAAGTTATTCTACTTTTTGTTCAAATGATCTCTTCTTGGTATGAAATTAGGCATGCATCTAGAACTTGTTAAGAGCTTTTAGGGAAGCTAAAGTGCAAAATTTTTAGAGCTCTATGGAATATTTGATGAATTTTTAAAGTTAGAAATTTTTCTAGTTTTGGTTTAGTGCATTGTTCATTCTGGTTCAAAATAAAATTCTAACATTCATGGGGCAAATGATGTCCAATTACCAAGAACTTTAACAAAGAGAAATTAGGCATTCCTAGTGACTTGTGATAACTAGAAACACCTTATTTAGATGTCTAGAGAGGGAGATATAAATTTTTGAAGTTTCTGTTTAGTATCAGGCATCCAGTCATACCTATGTTACTGTTTGATTGGTTTTTGAGGCCTAGATGTGCCTGAATTGGTCTGATGTTATTTTTCTCTCTAGCTAACATTTGTAACTTTCTAGATTAGTATCATTTGTGTGACAACCCTATCTTCTAAACATGGCAATTATGGTTAAATACACGATTAATAATTAATAATTAATGTTTGAAGTCGTTACAATTTATTACATTATGAAAATATAGAAAATTTTGAACCTTGATGTTAGGGTCATCACTACACAACCACAAGCATGAGAATGCATAAAAGAAATTGTACTATCATGAGGGGTTTGTGATTCATCCATCCATCAGTTTCAACACACAAAATGTGACAACCCTATCTTCTAAACATGGTAATTATGGTTAAATAAACGATTAATAATTAATGGCCAAGGTTTGGAGTCGTTACAATTTATTACATTATGAAAATATAGGAAAAATTGAACCTTGATGTTAAGGTCATCACTAAACAACCATAAACGTGAGAATGCATAAAAGAAATTATACTATCATGAGGGGTTTGTGATTCATCCATCCATTAGTTTCAATATACAAAAACCTCTCGCAAGTGTCCCTATATCATTTCCTAGCATCACCATTGAAGAAACTGGGGTTTCTAGGCTAAAGGTAAGAGTTTGGAAACCTGTGCCGTGGCCCCTACCTTTAGCGCCGTGGTTAAGTTACTCTCAGAAAATATTGGGCCATTCCTAAGAAATTCGTCGCGGCTAGCCTACATGGCGCCGCGGCAGAAATGCCTCTTGGGACTACTATTCAAATTCCCACAATTCTTGCCTCGGCGGAAAACTCTTACACCGTGGTGAGGTTTCCCTTTGCCACCCTCCTAGGCAATTTTTTTCGCATTAAGCTATAGTGAGATTCCTCAAGCCGCGACGTTCCTCGCCACTGTTGCTCTCCAGGTCAATTTTCTTCCCTTGCGCCGCAATGAGATGCCTCATGCTACAGCGCCCTTCACCTTTGTCACTCATTTCGCCACAACGTGACTCCCTCCTGTAACTACATCTCCCAAAATTTCATCCCATACACTCCAATTCTCATCTTAGGAACACTCTAAGATCACTTCCCCTCATTTTATATGACTCTAATGGTATTTATCTACCTTATTTACCTAACTATTCTACCATTACCAATTCAAAACTTAAGTACTAATTCTTACTCGTTCAACTACCACATATAAGCAAATTTATGGATTAATGATAGTAAGAATTCATGCATTATCAACAATTAACATCCGATACACATTCCGTTAGAGATTTCATACATCAATGGTTCATATCAACATCTAATGCATCGCATAATTATATTTCCAATAGTATACCATACCATAACTTCAGTAAAATTCATACATCAGGTGTTATAGGTGCATACATCCAATACCAAGCAAAGATGAAGCCTAACTCCTCAACAAATACATCCTAAGTAATCAAAATATAAGAGTCTATACTTGGCAATATAATTACATGATGATGCTATACAAAAAGAAATACAAAATTTAGCATCTACTCTAAATAAACTAGTCTAAGTGTAGCCTTCTCCCCACATAGTTGGAGCTCATGGATTTTCATCTACTTGCTTCCCCTTATCCTTACCCGAAAAGCCTTCACCTGAAAGTATGATCCCATGAAACGCGGTGAGATGCGAATCTCAGTAACTAAGGAAATTTTCATTCATAATATCCAATTTAATTAACATATAAGCATGAATCAAAATCAACATCAAAATCATATTAATCATATTAGCAAAGGAAATGGTTAGGCTACTATGATTACCATCTTATACTAGCAATCATATTTCCACATGTTAAAGGCCAATAACACCAGGAGAGGCCCGTCCACGGCACCCACTCCCCAATGAGCACAACCAGGGCTCAATGCATCCGGGGTTTGATCATAACCCGATGCCTGATCAAAGCACATGCACCAGTGGCAGCCACACCACAGCTCTACCACAGACTCACAAAGTCCGAACACAATATAATAGATAGCCAACTAATTCATTTAGCATTTCAAATCATTCATGTACAGCAAATATGAAATTAAAGTAGATACATGCATGGAATTAATGTAGTCCCGGTTATCTTACTTGTAGACAAATTTGCAAAAGCCACTAGTGGTACAAAAATCTCCCCAGCCACTAATAATTTCCAAAATTCATAATGGAGGTGTCCTCTACTAGAAACTTCAATATATCACCCTAAATCCTAAGCAAATTCATGAAAAATTAATACCCATACTATAATCCAATCATTGGGGTCTCAAACCAGCAGAAATGCCTAAAAAAAAAGAGTTTATACTTATCTAATGTTAGCCTTAGCCTCAACCTACGAAATTTCACCATGGAAACATCAAATGGCAAGTTTCAAATTTTGGGTGTAAGTGAAAGTTCTCCAATTAAAACATTCATTTGATCAAATTAAAGAGAAGGATGAGAAGATTAAGTTATATAACTATTACCTTGGCTGAATCTTGCTCTAAAAGTGGGAAATGGTGGAAACATGCTAAGAACCCTAGCCTCTCCTTTGGACCTCCAAATTTTGTGTGTGTTTCTTGTGGTTCTGTAGAATGAGGGGTGGCTAGGTTAGTTTTTAGGGTTTAAGTTGGGTTTTTTATGGGTTATGGGATGCCCCAAGATCCAACTCCAAATGGGCTTCAGATGTTAGCTTTGTTGGGCCAGCTTTCATGTGTTGGGCTGCTGGGTTTTAATTGGGTTAGGCCAAGTTTTAAGAGCTTAAAGGATTTGGGTCTGCACAAAGATTATTGGGCCAATTATAAGAGCCTATCAAAGGTGGATCTTGGGCCTCTATCACATTGAATCAGATTGAGTCTGCATCTAATTTATTGGGCCTCCATTAGCCTCTTATCATGATCTCTTATATTAATTTGGGCCTAGATGAAGTTTCTATCCCAATTAAATCTCAAACTCACATTAATTATTGATCACTCAAAATTTTCATTCACTTAACTTATCTGATTATTCTATGTTAATTATTCTTAATTAACCTAAATCCATGATTAACATCTTAATTAATTTTGGCGTGTTACACAAAAACCTCCCACAAGTGTCCCTATATCATTTCCTAACATTACCATTGAAGAAACTGGGGTTTCTAGGCTAAGGGTAGGAGTTTGAGGACTTGCGCCGTAACTTGAAACCCTCTTGCCGTGGCTAAGTTAGGTTCTGGAGCTCGAAAACTATGTTTTTTCACTTTGCACCATGGCCCCAACCTTTCGCGCGCGGCTAAGTTACTCTCGGGAATCATTGGGCAATTCACGCGAATTTCGCTGCGACTAGCCTACATAGAACCACGACGAAAATTCTTCCTGGGTCTACTGTTCAAATTCCCATGATTCTTGCCTCGGCGAAAAACTCTTGCATCGCGGTAAGGCTCACTACTGGACACTCCTTACCTAGTTTTCTCGACTAACACCACAGTGGTACATGTTGCGCTCCAGCGAGGTTTCTCTTTGCCACCCTCCTGGGAGATTGTTTTGGCACTGACCGCAGTGAAATTCCTCAAGCTGCGGCATTCCTCACCACTATCACTCTGTAGGCCACGGCGAGGCCTTCCTAGCTGCAGCGTGACTCCTTCCTGTAACTACATCTCCTAAATTTCATCCCATACACTCTAATTCTCTTCTTAGGAACACCCTAGGACCACTTCTCCTCATTTTATATGACTCTAATGGTATTTATCTACCTTATTTACCTAACTATTCTACCATTACCAATTCCAAATTTAAGTACTAATTCTTACTCATCCAACTACCACATGTCAGCAAATTCATGGATAATGACAGCAAGAATTCATGCACTATCAACAATTAACATCCGATACACATTCCGTTAGAGATTTCATACATCAATGGTTCATATCAACATATAATGCATCGCATAATTATATTTCCAACAGTATACCATACCATAACTTCAGTAAAATTCATACATCGGGTGTTATAGGTGCATACATCCAATACCAAGCAAAGATGAAGCCTAACTCCTCAACAGATACATCCTAAGTAATCAAAATATAAGAGTCTATCCTTGGCAACATGATTACATGATGATGCTATACAAAAAAAGAATATAAAATTTAGCATCTACTCTAAATAAACCAGTCTAAGTGTAGCCTTCTCCCCACATGGTTGGAGCTCATGGATTTTCATCTACTTGCTTCCCCTTATCCTTACCCGAAAAGCCTTCACCTGAAAGTATAATCCCATGAAATGAGGTGAGATGCAAATCTCAGTAACCAAGGAAATTTTCAATCATAATATCTAATTTAATTAACATATAAGCATGAATCAAAATCAACATCAAAATCATATCAATCATATTAGCAAAGGAAATGGTTAGGCTACTATGATTACCATCCTATACTAGTAATCATATTTCCACATGTTAAAGGCCAATAACACCAGGAGAGGCTCGTCCATGGCACCCACTCCCCAATGAGCACAACTAGGGCTCAGTGCATCTGGGGTCTGGTCATAACTCGGTGCCCGATCGAAGCACATGCACGGGTGGCAGCCGCACCACAGCTCCACCACAGACTCACAAAGTCCGAACATAATACAATAGATAGCCAACTAATTAATTTAGCATTTCAAATCATTCATGTACAAAAAATATGAAATTAAAGTAGATATATGCATGAAATTAATATAGTCCCGGTTAACTCACTTGTAGACAAGTTGGGAAGCTACAACAATACCAAAATCCTTCTAAAATCACAATATCAGAAAATGTTCATTTTTATTAGTCTATTACTATCTCATTCATCATTTGTGGTAATAACTCAATTCTCAACGAATTAAGTTACCAATAGTTACCTAAGGGATACCCACCCAATCACCAAGAGCCTCTAATTTCGGATTTTGCCTTCCCTAGACCAGAGACATCAATATATCATTCTAAATCACAGGAAAATTCGCACAAAATTAAGACCCATACTATAAGTCTACTATGGGGGTCTTAAACCAGTAGGAAATGCATTAAAATGGAGAGTTTATACTTACCTAATAACACCCTCAGCCCCAACCTAAGAAATTTCACCAAGAAAATCTCAAACAACCACATTTCAGATTTTGGGTCTAGTGAAAATACTCTAAATGAAAAAATAATCAGGCCAAAATGAAGAGAAAGAGAAGGAGACTAAGTTATACAACTATTACCTTGGTTGAATCTTGCTCTAGAAATGGGAAATGATAGATTTCTTGCCCCAAACCCTAGCCTCCCTTCAAACTTCCAAAAATGAGTTGTGTGCTTTATGTTTCTGCATAAGGGGGGGAAAGGCTGAATATGTTTAGGGTTTTGGATGGGTTTAGGCTGACCCAATGGTCTAATTGCAAGTGGGTTCTGATTTAAGCCTTATTGGGCCAGCTTTAATGTGTTGGGCTGCAGAATTTAATTGGGCCAGACCAAGTTTTAAGGACTCAATTGATTTGGGTCTGCACAAGAGTTATTGGACCATTTGTAAGAGCTTGTGCAAGTTGGGTCTTGGGTCTCTAGTTCATTAAATCATATTGGGCCCTCCATTAGTTCTTAACTTTGGTCTACTTAATTTGATTTGGGCATAGATGTGATTTCTAACTCAATTAAATTTCAAACGTTTTGCTTCTTGATGTTTCATGACCTGAGCATATTTTTAGCATAAAGTAGACATCTGTAGCTTTCCAGAATAGTAAAGAATGTGTGATTTTAATTTTTCTAGAATTAGTTATGATTTTTCAAATTTTGTAACAGAAAAGGAAAAATTCTGGTCGAGGTTGCAACTATGAATTTTATGTATTTCTTGCACTTGCACGAGTTCTTGGCCACTTTTGGTGATGAAAATGAGTTGTCTCTATGTAATTAAATATGAGAATGTGATATATGAACTCACATGGCCCACGAGACAACGGATGAAAAATTTATACGCTATGCAACCCAAAAATATTCATTATTTTTAATGCTTTTTCCTTAAGAATTTGGATGATTCTTGGAAATGAGCTTAGACAAGGGATGAAATGTGCTATATAATTATGGTGTTACAACATTCACAGGTCATTTACACACCAATTCAACATGCACAAGCTCTCTCACGATGATATACATATCACTCACGAGTTTCTCCACTCATGGGATAGCACACTAACACGTAGCAAATACTCACACCTTCATCCACATAACTAACACACACATGCATGCACGTTGATACACGAGTCGTTCCAGCTCCACTCACATACACGTAGGGTGGTACCATATAGAATAAACAACAGCACAAAACATAGCTCACTCATACATGGACCTAGGAGAAGGTAGTAGTACTAATTTACTCATAAACATAAGCAGCAATTGATGTAAGAGAGGTCTTTGGTTTGGCAAAGCATGTAGCAGATCTAATGGACGCACGTGGATAGCAACAAGCCATAAGACTAGAAGAAGGAACTAAAGTGGAATACCATCGAGTGAAAATGGCTTCTCGAGGAGGAGAAACATATAACAAACACAAGAAGCATGCCTAAGAGCACCACCAAGTCTGATGAGGAAGAAGGAGCAACAAATAAAGCATGGGTTTGTGGGAGAAACGAAGGAATGAATGATACAAGATTTTTAATGAAGACTTAGGTAGAATATAACACCATAATTTCTTAGCTTATCTTATGCTATTTCTATGCCTTAAGGAATACATCTCACATTAGAGGCAAGAAAAAGTAATTAAAATAATGAATATTTTAGCATTGTGTAGTGCATAAATTTTTTATTCGATGTCCCGTGGACCATGTGAGCTCATGTATCACATTCTCATATTTAATTATATAGATACAACTCATTTCTATCACCAAAATTGGCCTAGAACTTATGCAAGGCAAGGGAATACATAAAATTCATAGTTGCTATTTCAGCTAGAATTTTCCATTTTCTATCACAAACTTTGGAAAATCATAACTAATTCTAGAAAAATAAAAATCATGCATTCTTTACCATTATAGAAAGCTACAGATGTCTAATTTATGTTACAAATATTTCCAGGCCATAAGACATAATATAGAAGACATTTGACATTTAAAAAAGTGCAGAGGTCTGACTGGCTACTAGTACTGATATAGGTTTCTGCTATGAACTTTAAAAATATACAATTAATTCCAAAACAATCCAATCTATGTAAATGATACTAATATGGAATGCTACAAATGTTAGATAGAGAGTAAAAATAACTTTAGACCAGCTTAGGCACGTCTAGCCATCAAAAACTAATCAAACAATAACCTAGGTCAGTCTGGATGCCTGATACTAGATAGAAATTTCAAAAATTTATAACTCCCTCTACAGACATCCAAATGGGGTGCTTCTAGTTGTCACAAATCACTAGGAATGTCTAGTTTGACTCTATAAAATTTCATGGTAATTGAACATCATTTTCCCATGAGTGATAGAATTTAATTTTTGACCTGAGTGAACAGTACACTGAGCCAATTTCAAAAATTTTTCCAACTTTCAAAATTCATCAAATATTCCATAGACCTCCAAAAATTTTACACTTTAGCTTCCCAAAAGGACCTTAATAAGCTTTAAATGCATGCTAAATCTCAGATAAGAAGAGCTCATTTGGATAGAAAGTGGTATGGGTTTCCAATATGGTTAATTTTGGTCTATATTAGATACCAAATGTGTCCAAATGACTTCCCTTGGTGTTTGGCACCTCTTGTGCAAGTTTAAAAGCTTGAATATGACTTGTATGAACTATCTAATTGGTCCCAAACCTCATGCATCTCAATTTGGCCATTCCACTTCCATTTATGCATACATTCCCATAATGCAAGTTTGCCATTACATGTCCAAAATGTACATTTCCATACAGACAACCTTAAACTTCATTTGTACATGATACATTAGCATAATTATACATATTCATAACATCATGGGACATATACAATAATGGATTACAATATTTGCCATTCATATGTCATTAAAGTAACAAAATCTATGCACTTTGATGTCATATTCTCATCTCTCAAGTGGTTATCTCCCATTTCCTTATTCTTTTGGTCCACCTAGCATGTTATAACATTAGAGAGGAAGGAATGAGATTCAAAGAACCCCAATAGCTCATCTCTCTTTCAATCACATATAAAAGATGCAAAACAAGTCTTACAAATGCATGCATTGGCATATTGACATGTGCAATCATTCAAGAGACATTTTTGACATTTGAGCAAGTCATACATAGCATACATAGGCTTGCTAAGTAAGTGGATTAACCTTACCTATTCACTTATGGATTTTGGACTTGCCTCACCCATTCTTTAAGAGGTTTTTAACTCAACTTTACTCTTGGGAGTTAACCTCACTTTTGGGAGACTCTTTACTTTGTTTTAACCAATTCTAAGGGTTCTTGGCTCATCCTCATCATGGCTAAGGGTTCTTGGTTTCACCACACTCAAGCAAACCCAAGCACACATAAGAAACCTCATATGAAAGCATAATGTAACATCATGGCACATTGAATAAAAGTCATGCTAGAATACTTTTCATGGCTTAAAATTACACATGCACATATTCAAAGACAAGCCAAGCATACATTCATGCATGAGAGAAGAAAGAGTGAGCTATCTTAGATGCAACCATACACTTTTTCTCTTGAATTTGCTCTCCCTTCCTCAACCTCACGCACACAAAGGTGTGTGATTGGTTTCTCTTGGCCTAAACACAATTTATGGAAGCCAATTAGGTTCATGGAATTAATTCTAAGGCCACACATCTTCCTCAAACACTAATTTAATCTATAAATCCTTTTATGGTTCTAAGAATACACTTAATAAAGCAACACCCATCAAATAAATTCTAAGTTCCATTCTTTTCTTTCATATATGATTCTTGACTCCTTTTAAACCTCTTAGAGTTATCACACAATTGAAACAAAGAGTTTAACTATATGTTGCTTTTTTAGGTCATATTATGGAACATAAGGCACTGATTTATTTTCTAGGCTTCTTAAATTTTTCCTAAGGCTTTCCCTCATTTTCATTCATCATATATGACTCAAAAATAGGCTTAGAAAAATTCAAAACTCTTCCTAGGTATCCAAACCCTTCTTGTCTAAGACAATAAATAAGTTTGGCCTCCATGGACTTTGCTTTGTTTTCTTGATGGAGGAAGCACATGAGGAGACTTCTTCTAACACCCCATAATTAATTAAGGTATTAATCATGGATTAGACTAATTAGGAATAATTGAAATGGGTAATTGGATAAATTAAGTGGATGGAGATTTTAGAGAGATAAATTATTAAAATGGGTTTAAGATTTAATTAGGATAAAAATTCTATTTAAGCCTAAATTAATAGATTGTGAGAAGAGGCTAATGGAAGCCCAATGGGTTAGGTGCAGACCCAACCCAATTTAGTGTGATGGAGGCCCAAAATCTACCTTGTATAGACTCCTTTAAGTGGCCCAATAACCCTTGTGCAGACCCACATTCTTGAGCTTCTCAAACTTGGCCCAAACTTAATTAAACTTCAGCAACCCAATGGACAAGAACTGGCCCAACAAATTTTGTAGCCCAATACTTTAAAACTGGCCCAATAAGCTAAAATCTGCAGCCCAAATGAAGTTGGACCTTGGAGCAACCCATGACCTATCTTTGACCCAACTTAAACCCACCTAAAACCCTAATGCATCAGCCCCTTCCTCACACTTGCTGAAACATAAACTCAAGAGGCAAAATTCGGAGGTTGAGAAGGAGGCTAGGGTTGGGGGCACAAATTTTACATTTTCTCACATTTAGAGCAAGATTCAGCCAAGGTAATAGTTATACAACTTAATCCCCTCATCTTTCTCTTTAATTTAGCCCAATTATTTTTTCATTTGGAGCATTTTCATCCTACCCAAAATCTGAAATGTAGGTGTTTGGGGGTTTTCTTGGTGAAATTCGTAGGTTGAGATTAGGGTTGACCTTGGGTGAGTTTAAACCCTCCATTTTGATGCTTCATTTGTTAATTTGAGACCCCCATAGCTAATTTATAAAATGGGTATTAATTATGTACGAAATTGCTTAGGATTTTGGGTGGAATATTGAGTTTTCTGATGGAGGACAATTTAATCCGAATTTGGGACTTAAAGTGGCTGAGTAACTGATCCTTAGGTAGTCATGAGCATCTTAAATTCTTTGGGTACTGATTGTAACTATTAATGATGAATTAGAGTAGTAATTTTATGATGCTATGGTTATAGGAGGATTTCTGCACCATTGGTGATTGTTGCAAGTGTCTATAAGTGAGGTAACCGGGTTATATCAATTCCATGTATATATTTGATTTAATTTCATATGTTACTGTATATGAATGATTTGAAATGTTAAATGAATTAATTGGTTATTTGTTGAATTGTGATTGGACCTTGTGAGTCCATGGTGGAGCTGTGGTGCGGCTGCCACCTGTGCATGTGCTTCGATCGAGCACCGAGTTATGATCAAACCCAGATGCACTGAGCCCCGGTTGTGCTCAATAGGGAGTAGGTGCCGTGGATGGGCCTTTCCCGGTGTTAATGGCCTTTAACATGTGATAATATGATTGCTAGTATGGGATAGTAATCATGATAGCCTAATTATTTCATTTGCTGTTATGATGGATATAATTCTGATGTGATTTTGATTCATGCTTATATGCTAATTAAATTGGATATATGATGGAATTGCTTTGGTTACTGAGATTTAAATCTCACCCCATTTTATGGGATTAATATTTCAGGTGAAAGTTCTTCGGGTAAGGATAAGGGTAAGCAAGTGGATGAACATCCATGAGCTGAGGCCGGGTGTGGGGAGCTACACTTGGTCTGAGTAGAATAGGGTAGATGCAATTTTGTTATTAGTTTATATAGCATCATCATGTAGTCATGTTGCCAAGTGTAGGCATTTATATTTTGTTGGAATGAAATGTAACCGTTAAAGATTCAAGTCTCATTATAATGAATATCAATGTGTGAACTTATAGCATTAAATATATGTAGTTTTGCTGAAATTGTGATATGGATTACTAAATGGGAATTGTAGTTATATGATGCCTTGGAGGTAAGCTATTACAGAATGGAATTTCTATGGAATTTGCATGGGATGTAAATTGCTGCTAGTGCATATGACCTTGCTGTCATATATTCTTGAAATTGTTGATATGAACTAGTGGGACAAGTAGGAAGTAGCATTTAAGTTTTACAATGGTAATGAATGGATTGATGGGTAAATAGGGTAGATAAACACCATTAGGATCACATAAACTAAGGGAAGGTGGACCTCGAGAGTTCTTAAGATGAGATTTGGAGTGTAGGGGGCGAAATTTGGGTAATGTGGTCACAGGAGGGAAGTTCACCGCGGCCAAGAAGGCTTTGCCGCGGCCAAATGGGAGACAAAGCCAAAAGGTGCCGCGGCACAACAAATCTCGCCGCGATGCAATGGGAGAAAATTGGCCCAGGGAGTGACAGTGGTGAGGTGCGTCGCGGCCTGATAAATCTCACCGCGGCGCAGAGCGAAAAAAAATCGCCCAGGAGGGTAACAGAACCAAAACTCGCCGTGACGCAAGTCGAGAAAAATAATATAGGGGTTGGATAGAAGCAAAACTCGTCGTGGCATGAATATATTGTGCCGAGGTGAGATTCTTGAGAGTTGTGCAGTAGTTCCAGGAGGCATTTCTGCCGCAGCGCCACATAGGTTGGCCGCGGCGAAGGTCCAACTCGCCGCGGCAATTGCCGCGATGAGATGCGTGAAATTAGGAGATGATATAAGAACACTTGTAAGAGATTATTGAGTATTGAAACTAATGAATGGTTGTATCATAAACCCTTTATGGTAGTAGGATTTCTTTTATGCAAATTTTGAATTGTGTGGTGGTATGGTGATGACCCTAACGTCAAGGTTTAAATTTTCCCATTTTTTCACAATGTGATAGATTGTAACCACTCAAACCTTGATAATTAATTATTAATCGCACATTTAACTATAATTACAATAATTACAAGGTAGGGTTGTCACAATTCTAGGGATCTTAAGAGCTCATTTAAACTTTCATTTAGACATAAAAATTAAGGTATCAAGTCAGATTTTACAAGGAGCACATGAAACCCTAGAATTTGTATCTTAAATTTCCATGGTTATTTATTAATTCTCTTTGCATAGTCTTATTCTTCACACTCATTTTCCTAAGATTCACCCTTAGTTCTACCTAAAATCCGAGCCCTTCTATTACTTTTTGAGTTGGGCAAAACATAGAGAGAAGAGGAGCAAGGGGTAGCAATCGTGGAAGGAGAAATTACCTTGTTTTTCTTTGTTTTCTCACTTGAATCTTCCCTTCTTTGGCCTTCTCTCTTCAAATCTGAATTCTCATTAATTTCTCCCTTAAGATAGATCCATATACTTCAATATAATCACAATAAAGAAAGGGAAATAAAGAAGAAGTTTGTAAGGGAAAGAGCATGGAAAACTACAAAAAATCCATACCTTTTAGCTTTGATTTCTCCTCCTCTTCCTCTTCCTCTTCCTCTTGTATGCCACTCACCTAGGGTTTTCTCTCTGGTTTATGGCAGAAACATATGAAGCTAAATGAGTGGGAGAGTAGGGAACCTTATATATATAGGTGGGAGGAAGGAAGACTTTTCAAAAATTCTCATTTTTCCCTTCGTTCTTAACATTTTCATCTTTAATTCATTTTAGTTCCTTTTCGAAAACTATCTTTCCTATTATAAAAATTAGGTTCCCAATTTAGTAAAATGCCTTTGGAATCATTCAAATAGGAGCTAAAACCTTCCTGAATGAATCTGTCAAAATTTGGGTACACCGATATTGGAAAACTTTCCTGGGGCTTCCTATGGTTTTTAAGGTCTCTTAGAACCTCAAAGAACTTAAAATTTTCATTTAAAAAACCTTCTTGTGTGAATTCCAAAATTTGCTCAAAATTACAAAAATGTCATTACATTTCGTAAGTTTTTTGTTACATTTTGTTTTTTCATTCTAGCTCCATTTTTCTCTTCATCTGAGCCAAGTATTTTTATTTTTAGGAGTTGAGAATGTTACTCAGATTTTTTCAAGACCTTAACTAATTCATTTCAAGAGACTTGCTTTGAAAATACACACATTTTCATTGTTTAATGAAAACCAAACATTACACAGAAGGTTATCAAGAAGAGAAGAAGCTTCTCATGGGCTAGGAAAGCAGAGGCATGAAAAGAAGTGTGGGAACTCAGTGAGCACACTCATGCATTAAGGATAAAATTTGAAAAAGCATGTGAGGGATTAAAGGCTTGGGGAAGAGAAAGAGAAATGCAAGTGGGCTAACATGGAATAAGTGACACACGTGAATGGCACGAGTGGAGAGGAAGGAAAAGCTCTAGATGTGTTGGTTGGCTAGAGGAAGGATTGATGGAAAAAAAAAAGAGAACGTAAAGAGCTCTAGAGATGCAGAATATGAAAGGGAATGTTCAATTCCAATTTATCAAGCAATGGTCGAAGCTTCCTTCCTCCATTTTCTTCCATCTATCTTGTCCATGGTTGCTTAAAATTGCTTGGGTGGCTAGCTGAGAATGGGACTCCATGGATGAAGATTTGAGCTCCAAGATGCATCTCCAAATTGGCTAAAAATTCTTCTCTCCATCTTTTACTTTTAAGATTAATTTTTTTGTTTAATTTGACTAGGTTTAGTTTGTTAATTGGAGAATTTAATGGGTGAATGTATTGGATTAATTTATTCAATAATTTGATCATAATTTCACATTTGAAAGGTGATTTTGATGCCTAAGTGTTTGTAGAAATACCAAGCTTAATGGTTGTCCAATTTGCAAGTAATTCCTCTTGTTCTTAAGCTATTTAGTGCAATAGTTATTGTATTGAGTGATTGGATTTATGTGCGATTGATTTACTTGACGAATTCATTAATCTAATTGGTTGATTAGCATCTTTAAGTTGATTGTTCAGCTACTTTAATAAGCATTTAGGTTCTATTTAGGTGTGTTCTTTTTCCTAACTCAAGTTACTAGTTTTTCATGGTTCCTTGGGGTTGCAAGTTCCTTGAATCATTAGTGATTTGAATCTTGGATGGTAATTCAAGAATCTTTATGAAGAATACACTAAGAAAAAAAAGTTTAGGTTCAAATTTTGGGACATTAAAAGGAAGCAAGGATAATTGAAATCCTAAGAAATCTATTCGAAAGCTAGTTACCACACTTTTATTAATTATTGCCAACACTTAGTTTTTAGCTTTTAGTTTTTGTTACTTTCTTTAATTCAATTAAAATTTAATAATTCAAAACCCCCCTAAACACTTTTTATTTAATATCACTTGGAGAACTTTTTGATAAATAATTAAAAGCAAAAATCCTTAGGAAATGACCTAGGTTGTATCATTAGCTACAAACCTTAATTCAATCTAGTTTTATTTGAGGTTGTGGGACACAACCATCAAATTTGGTGTCGCTGTTGGGGAGTTTGGTTTTTTAATTGTTTAAAAAGGGTCTTCTAGTGTTTTTGCTCTATTTTAGCTTTGTTTTAGTGTAGTGTTTGTTCTATTTTAGACTTGGTCTTTGGTCTTTTCGGTTGCTCAAATCAATTGCTTTGCTTCTAAAATTTTTGTTCGACGTGCCCAAAAAATTCTTGAGCTTTGTTTTCCAAGGTTTTTGGGTATGTTGAGCAAAACTAATAGCAAACCTATTAGGTGTAGTGTTTAAGGCCAAATTCCAATGTTCAAAGCACTTTTTCTAATTTTTTAGTATTTTCTCGAATTTTCTAATATTTTTCCAATTTTTCTAGATTTAATTTCTTTATTTTTGTCAGCTTCTTTTGTGTGATTTCTCTCTGATTTTCAGTGTCTTCATATGTTAGGTAATTTTTAGTTTAATTTGGATTTAATTCCTTCCTTTGTTTTCCTTGAGTTTTTCATTTTTTCAAGTATTTTTCTGATTTTTCAAGCATTTTCTCTATTGTTCTAGATTAATTGTTTTTATTTTTCTTTGTTGGTTTTTGTGTTGTTTCTTAGTGTTTGCTTGCTTAATTGGTTTATGACAAGGTCCTCTAGTGAGATATTGATTGATTTGAATTTTGAAATTGAAAGAACCTTTACGAGGTAGATAAAGATTAAGAAAAATAGTGATATTGTAGAAAATAGTGGAAGTACTTCTTCTACTTTTGATTGTGTGCAAGGAATGGATTGTGTACTTCAATTTGCTGGTGATAATATGGCTGAACAAGAGCAAGTGAATGCTAACATGAATATGCATGTTCAAGCTAACTTGAATGCAAATACAAATTTGAACGATAACATGGGTGCAAGAACCATTAGAGAATTGATAGCTCCTAATGTGCATTATCAAAATCTTTGTATACAATATCCAGAATTAGATGTAAATTTTGAGTTTAAATCTAGTTTGATTCACTTACTTGCTAAATTTCATAAACTTGCAGGAGATGACCCTCACAAGCATCTAAAGGAATTTCATGTTGTTTGCTCTACAATGAAGCCACAGGGAGTCTTAGAAGAACAAATTAAGCTCAAAGCATTTTCTTTTTCTTTGGACAGTGTAGCTAGAGACTGGCTATACTATCTACCTCCTAGTGCTATTACTTCTTGGGATCAACTAAAGAGACTTTTCTTAGAAAAACTCTTTCTTGTTTCTCGTATTGCACTAATAAGGAAGGAAATATGTGGGATTAGACATAATAGTAAGTAGACTCTGTATCAATATTGGGAATGGATTAAAATGCACAACAGTTTGGTGTGAGACAATCAATGAGTTGTATGCTCCACACTATGATCAAAGACATAAGAGCAAGATTGATGAGATATCCTCCGTGCACTAATAGCTTGCTTTAGCTCAGTAACAACCACAATCATCTTCTATTCCATCTCAGACTTGTGCACCATGGTCCTATGCTGCTTAAATGCATTCTTATCCATAGTGCTATATGCCTAGGCAGACATCTACCTCTACTACCTTGGTAGGACCTTATGTGATATCTACTATTTGGCTACACATGCTACTAATCAATGCCTGATGTTAGAGGATAGGGTAGAGACTTATGCTGGGATGTTTTAAATTAAGCCAATGCAACAAAGGCAACAAAAGTATGATGCCTACTCCAACACATACAATCCAAGATGGAGGGATCATCCTAACTTGAGATATAGGGGAGGGCAACAACAAAATAGGTATGATGCTGCAGGACCTAGTGTATAGCCTTTGTAACCTATGAGGCAGTCAGTCCCTATACAAGAGGAACCAAAGAAAGGAAGTAATTTAGAGGATATGATGAAGTAGCTGATGGAGAGTAATGCACAACTTATGTAACATTTGCAGCAACAATAGCAGCAGCTACACATGAGCATGCAAAATTTGGGAAGAAAGGTTGATACTCAGTTGGGCCAGTTTGCTACCTCCCTCAATGAGGTGAAATCTCAAGGTTCAAGACAATTGCCATCATAAATAATTGTCAATCTAAGGAATAGTAGTAATATTAATGCCATCACTTTTAGGAGTGGAAAGGAGGTTTAGGGATCTTCAGATATAATTACCATAGATAAGCCAACGTCATAAAAAACACACTTCACATCGGATAGGCCTAAGAAAGAAGAGGAGCCAAAGAAGATTTTACCTTTCCCACATAGACCTACTTTAGGAAAGAGGCAAACTAAAGCAGAAATTAACAAATTCTTAAGAGTTTCAAGAAGGTTAACATTAACATACCTTTGTTGGAAGTAATCAAGACCATCCCTAAGTACGCCAAAATTTCTTAAGGAAATATGTACCAACAAGAGGCAGCTAAGAGGGAATGGAAAGTCAATTTTTACAAGAATGTTTCAGCACTTATATAGCCAACAATACCCATTAAATGTCAAGATTCGGGCATTTCTACAATTCCATGCACCATTGGAAATTTTGAGTTTTTTGATGTTTTGATTGATCTTAGTGCTACTATTAATGTTATGCCTAAATCAGTGTATTTATCTTTGCAGATGGGAGAATTGAAACATATTAGAACGGTTATGCAGCTTGTAAAAAAGAGCATTACTTATCCTCTAGGAGTTTTGGAGGATGTCTTAGTTAAGATAAAGGATTTAATATTTATAGCTAATTTTTATGTCCTTAACATAGAGGATGATAGATATAGGTCTCATGGTGTAATGTCCCGCATTAGGTAGGAAGACCCTGGGCTAAGGCCTTATAAGTAGGAGTAGTAATCTCCCCACGTGGATGCATTTTCTTAGGAGCTAATAGGAGAATCCATCTTCCAAGAAGAATAAAACCTCGGAGCTAATGGGAGAAGTCGTCTACTAAGGACAATATCCACGGGGCTCTGTAAGGTGATTAAATGTAATATTCGGTCCTTTGAAAATGCGAGAAACGTAACATACGGTTTCTTTGTCAACATACCAAATTCATCGGATACAAAAGCAAGTCCCTCGAAATGAATTAGTTAAGGTTCTAAAAAACTTATGTAGCATTCTAGACTCCAAAAAATGAGAATCCCAGGCTCAAACAGAAAGAAAAATGAAGCTAGAATGAAAAAATAAATTTGAATGAAAGGTTAATGAAACATAATGGCATTTTTGTAATTTTGAGCAAATTTTGAAATTTTCACAGGGAGGCTTTTTAAATAAAACTTTTGAGTTATCTAGGATTCTCAGAGGCCCTGAAAACCATAAGAAGTCTTAGGACAGTTAAAACCCCTTTGGTGGATGTTTTCCACTATTAGTTAGCTTGAACTTTGAGCAGTTCATTTGGGAGAGTTTTAAATCCAATTTGGATGAAACCAAAGGCATTTTATGAATTAGAGGACCTAAATATGATAGAAAATAAGATTCTCAAAAAGAAGTTAAAATGAGCCTAAACGGAGTAAATAGGCGCATAGAGGCAAAATAGTTATTTTGAAAAATTGTAAAAGAGGCTTTTTAAGTAAGATCACACCTCATCGCCTTCTCCAAGCTTCCATTTGTAGAAAATTGAGCAGACATGGCATGACATTAAGAAGGGAGAGAGAGAAGAAGTTTAAGCTTCCATTTAAGTAAGTAAACGGCCCCATTTCATCCCATGCTAGTTAGGAAAGTTGTTCCTCTCTCTAAAAGCTCTCTAATGGTGGTTTTCCTTTCTTGAAAACTTGAAGATTTAGGTCTTACCTAAGCCAAAAAGAAACTCTTTTCAAGAAATCAATCAATGAAAATAATCTACGTGAGGAGAATTTCATTTTAAGGTAAGACTTTACTTGAAAGACTTGCAAAATCTTGTGTTTTCAAGCCATTTATGCTTCGGTCTAGATAGAGAAAGTGAGGAGGAGAGTTTTTCTTTATGTGTTCTTGATGGAACCAAAGGTTATGGAGTGTGATGATTAAGAATATACAACTAGAATTGAAAAGGGAGCTTTAGAATGCAAGTTATGGAATTTAGGGATTTGGTTGCACCTAGGCTAAGATGAAGCTTCCTAGTAATAATTTAAGTTGTTTAAGAGTATATATGAGTTCCTAAGACACCAAGAGAGCCTCCCACATGCTTCTCCTATCAAAGAAATTAAAACAACTCCATTGGTGCCATATGGAAGCATAGCCTTGACCAAGGAGGGTTCATGCACCTAGGGAGTGTTTTAATTCCTTCTAAGCTTAGTTTTGCATCATGTATGATGGGAGAGTATGAGAGGAAGCCTTGGAAAAATTTTAAAAGCCATGGATAGTGAGATGATATTATAGGTTCCATATTATGGCTTAAAGAAGCAACACCTAGCTAGACTCCTTAATTTGATTATGTGATGACTCCAAGAGGTTTAAATGGAGTCAAGAATCATAAATAAATGGAGAGAATGGAGCCAAGATAATGTTTTCTTAAAGTTGTTTCATTAAGTGCATTATAGAACTATAAGAGAGCCATATGAACCGTCTAACTTTTCTAGTGAATGTTAGCTTTAGAATTTAGTTCAAGAGTATAATTGGCTTCCATAAGATGTATCTAGGCCAAGAGAAATGATCTCCACCTCCTTGTGTGTGTGAGGTCGAGGGAGAGGACTCAAGGCTCAAGGAAAGAGTATGCTTGTGTGGCAAAGGTAGCTCTCTCCACTTTCTTTCATGCATGAATGTGTGCTTACCTTGTCTTTGGATGTGTGTACGTGTTTTAAGCCATGAAAAGTGTTCTAGCATGATTTCATATGCCATGGTACAATGATGATGTTTTATACACTCAAATGATATTTTATATGCTTACCTTGGTTTGCTTGGGTGTGGAGAAGCCAAGAGCCCTCTAGCCATGGTGAGGATGAGCCAAGAGCCCTTAAAATTGGTTGAGACAAAGTAAAGAGTCCTCCAATAATAAGGTTGAGTCAAAATCTCTTAGAGAAAATGGGTGAGGCATGTCCAAAATCTATAAGTGAATGGGTGAGGCTAGTCCACTTACTTGGCAAGCCTATGTATGCTATAGATAACTTGTTCAAATGCCAAGAATATTTTTGAATGATTACACACATTAATATGCCCATGCATGCATTTTCAAGGCTTGTGTTGCATACTTTATGTGTGATTAAAAGGGAGATGAGCTATTGGGATTCTTTGGATCTCATCCCCTCCTCTCTAATGTATTAACATGCTTGGTGAACTAATTGACCAAGGCAATGGAAGCCACTAAACTAAGGAGAAGAAGATTGATATCAAAGTGTATGAAAATGCCTAGTTTTGTCTCTTTTGTAGCCAAACACATGGCATATGATGTAATCCCATGATTAAATTGTTATATAATCATATGAACATATATAATTACCCAAATGTTTGATGTATGTATGATTTTTAGTGCCAAATGAGTGGTAATGTGCATTTTGGGTAGTGAATAGCAAGTTCAAGCATTTGAAACCTCATGTACGGCATGGGGTGAGAGGATGAATTTGACAAATATGGGTTTATGCCCTTTGAGACAAGTTTAGAAAGTCATTTCTATGCATTCCCACTTGCTCAAGTGGTCATAGTTGCTTTAAAACTTGAAATGGACCATTTGGACCCCTTTGATGACGCAAAATGAGCCATTTTACAACCCAATGTCAAGATTTGACCAAATGAACAAATTTGCCCATGAAATTTGGCACACATATAGATCTTATTTAGATATTTTTGGAAAGCCAAAGACTAGATTATTTGTAGCTCTGTGAAATTAATTATGAATTTCCAAAGTTGGTATTTTTTTGCTAAATTGATGTAGACATTGTTCATATGGTCAGAAACTTAGGCTATGTCATTTGTGGGTCAAAGGATGTCCAATGCTCATGAATTTTTAAGCATAAACTAGATATGATGAGATTTCCATGGCCACTAAGATCACCCCAATTAGGCCTCTGAGCAAGGAGGTATGAATTTTTGAAGTTAGAGGTCAGTACTAGTAATGATAGTTGACCTATGGTACTGTTCCATCAATTTCTGGTAGTTAGCAGCCTTTGTTGTGGTCTAAATTTATTTTTACCATCAAGTAGACATTTGTAGCTTTCCAGAATGGTATAGTGTGACTAGTTTTATTTTTTCTAAAATTAGTTATGATTTTTCAAATTTCAGGCACATAATTTGGAAATCCTACCCGAGGCTGCACATTATGTTTTTGAGTATATCATCCATTTGCTCAAGGTATAGACCACTACTTGAGCTTGTTATGAGTTGTATTTGTGTATTTAAATATGAGGATGAGATGGATGAGTCTATATGGTCTGCGGCACACTGAATGAAAATTTTACCCATGGTGAAATGCAACCTTATCCATGATTCCAATGCCATTATGTTACTTCCTATAGAACTAGCATGAGATAAGGCATGGAATTTGCATGAGTTGAGTCTTAAAATTTATGGTGTTACACATGGTCATGCCCCACTCACCTTAGATAGGCCTTTTGTAACACCCCATAATTAATTAAGGTGTTAATCACGGATTAGATTAATTAGGAATAATTAATATGGGTTGAGATTTAATTGAGATAGAAATCCTATCTAGGCTTAAATTAATAGATCATGATAAGAGGCTAATGGAGGCTCAATGGGTTAGGTGCAGACCAACCCAATTTAGTGTGATGGAGGCCCAAAATCCACCTTGTATAGACTCTTCTAAGTGGGCCCAATAACCCTTGTGCAGACCCACATTCTTGAGCTCTTCAAACTTGGCCCAAACTTAATTAAACTTCAGCAACCCAATGTATAAGAGCTGGCCCAACAAAATTCTGCAACCCAACACTCTAAAAACTGGCCCAACAAGTAAAAATCTGAAGCCCAAGTGAAGATGGACCTTAGAGCAACCCATGACCCATATTTGACCCAACTAAAACCCAACTTAAACCCTAATACTCCAGCCACTTTCTCATTTGCTGAAACTCAAGAAGCAAATTCAGAGCTTGGAGAGGAGGCTAGGGTTTGGGGCAAGAATTCTACATTTTCTCACATTTGGAGCAAGATTTAGCTAAGGTAATAGTTATACAACTTAATCTCCTCATCTTTCTCTTTAATTTGGCCCGATTAGTTTTTCATTTGGAGCATTTTCATCCTACCCAAAATCTGAAATGTGGAAATTTGGAGATTTTCTTGGTGAAATTCGCAGGTTGAGGTTAGGGCTGACATTAGGTGAGTTTAAACCCTCCATTTTGATGCTTCATTTATTAATTTGAGACCCCCATAGCTGATTTATAAAATGGGTATTAATTTTGTATGAATTTGTTTAGGATTATGGGTGGAATATTGAGTTTTCTGGTGAAGGACACTCTAATCCGAAATTGGGACTTGTAGTGGCTGGGTAAGTGATTCTTAGGTAGTCATTAGTATTTTAAATTCTTTAGGTACTGATTGTAACTATTAATGATGAATTAGAGTAGTAATTCTATGATGATATGGTTATAGGAGGATTTCTGCACCATTGGTGACTGTTGCAAGTGTCTACAAGTGAGGTAACTGGGTTATATCAATTCCATGTATATATTTGATTTAATTTCATATGTTGTTGTATATGAATGATTTGAAATATTGAATGAATTGATTGGCTATCTATAATATTGTATTGGACCTTGTGAGTCCATGGTGGAGCTGTGGTGCGGCTACCACCCGTGCATGTACTTCGATCGAGCAACGGGTTATGATCATACCCAGATGCACTGAGCCCCGGTTGTGCTCAATAGGGAGTAGGTGCCGTGGATGGGCCTCTCCCGATGTTAATGGCCTTTAACATGTGATAACATGATTGCTAGTATGGGATAGTAATCATGATAGCCTAATTGTTTCATTTGCTGATATGATGGATATGATTCTGATGTTGATTTTGATTCATGCTTATATGCTAATTAAATTGGATATATGATGGAATTGCCTTGGTTACTGAGATTTATATCTCACCCCGTTTTATGGGATTAATATTTCAGGTGAAGGTTCCTCGGGTAAGGATAAGGGTAAGTAAGTGGATGAACATCCATGAGCTGAGGCCAGGTGTGGGGAGCTACACTTGGTCTGAGTAGAATAGCGTAAATGCAAATTTTGTTATTAGTTTACATAGCATCATCATGTAATCATGTTGCCAAGTGTAGGCACTTATATTTTATTTTATTGAAATGTAACCATTAAGGATTTAAGTCTCATTATAGTTGAATACTAATGTATGAACTTATAGTATTATATATATAGTTTTGTTGAAATTGTGATATGGATTACCATATGGGAATTGTAGTCTTATGATGCCTTGGATGTGGACATAAGCTATTGTTGAATGGAATCTTTATAGAATGTGCATGGGATATTAATTGCTATTAATGCATGTGTTCTTGTTGTCATATATTCATGAATTTGCTGATATGAGCTAGTTGGGTAAGTAAGAAGTAGTATTTAAGTTTTGCAAGGATAATGGATGGATTGATGGGTAAATGGGGTAGATAAATACCATTAGGACCATATAAAACAAGGGTAGGTGGACCTAGAGTATTTCTAAGATGAGAGTTGGAGTGTAGAGGGCAAAATTTGGGTAATATGGTCACAGGAGTGAGTTTCGCCACGGCTAAGAAGGCTTCGCCACGGCTAAAGGAGAAACAGAGCCGAAGGGTGCCGCGGCATAACCAATCCTGCCACGGTGCAAGGAAAAAAATTGGCCCAGGGAGTGACAGTGGCGATGAGCACCGCGGCCTGATAAATCTCGCCGCGGCGCGAAGTGAAAAAAATCGCCCAGGAGGGTAACAGAACCAAAACTCGCCGCGGCACATTATGTCCTGCCCGGCGCAAGTCGAGGAAATAAAATAAGGGTTGGACAAGAGCAAAACTCGTCGCGGCCTAAATATATTGTGCCGAGGCGAGAATTGTGGAAGTCGAGAACAGTGGTTCCATGAGGCGTTTCCGCCGCGACGCCACATAGGTTGGCCGCGGCAAGATTTGTGAAATTAAGAGACGATATAGGGACACTTGTGGAAGGTTATTGGGTATTAAAACTGATGAATGGTTGTATCATAAACCCCTTATGGTAGTAGGATTTCTTTTATGCAAATTTTGATTTGTGTGGTGGTATGGTGATGACCCTAACATCAAGGTTTAAATTTTTCCCGTATTTTCACAATGTGATAGATTGTAACCATTCAAACCTTGATAATTAATTATTAATCGTACATTTAACCATAATTACAATGATTAGAAGGTAGGGTTGTCACTCCTTTTTTAAAAATTGCAAAAACAATTATAAATGTGCATGAAGGTACTCTTCAAATGGAGTTTGCTGGCAATGTGATACAATTCAATATATTTAATGCCATGAAACATCCATATGATGATAACTCTATTCTTAATGTGAGTTTAATTGATATGCTAGTTGATGATGCTAGTACTGAGTTTAGGGATAGCATGTTAACTAATTCTTGTGATATTACTGATCTTGATGTTTTTTTGAGGCACACTTGTGATGGTTCTGATGAGACTTTGCATGCTGATTCTTTTGATTCTTCCCATGCTACTGATGCATCCTGTGTAGGGAAAGTTGTTCCTTCTATTTATGAGTTGTCTGAATAGGTATTTGGCATGGAAGAGATTGAGATTAAGCCACTCATACATTCAACTGAACAAGCTCCTACCTAAGAGCTTAGACCGCTACCAAACACTCTCAAGTATACCTATTTGGAGAAAGATGAGAAGCTTCTAGTGATTGTAGCTAGTGACATTATCCCAGAGGAGGAAGAGAAGCTTCTAAAGGTCTTAAGGAAGAAAGACAAGCAATAAGGTGGACCTTGGCAAATATACCTAGCATTAGCCCTAACATATGTATGCACTAAATTTTGTTAGAGGATGGAGCAAAGCCAGTAAGGCAACCTTAAAGGAGACTGAACCTACTTATTCTGGATGTAGTTAAAAAGGAAGTTTCTAAACTT
Source organism: Erythrophleum ivorense (assembly GCA_026724425.1). Classification (NCBI taxonomy): domain Eukaryota; kingdom Viridiplantae; phylum Streptophyta; class Magnoliopsida; order Fabales; family Fabaceae; genus Erythrophleum; species Erythrophleum ivorense. The sequence goes on along the minus strand of JAIUCV010000001.1, from coordinate 28,275,542 downwards.
TTATCTGCTGGTATTATATATCTTATTTCTGATAGTCAGTGGGTTAGTCCTGTGCAGGTAGTTTCTAAAAAGTTAGGGATTACAGTGATCCAGAATGAAAAGAATAAATTAGTGCCTACCCATGTGCAGAATAGCTGGAGAGTTTGCATTGATTATAGAAGGCTTAACTTAGTCACTAGAAAAGATCATTACCCCCTTCCTTTTATTGATCAAATGCTTGAGCGTCTAGTTGGGAAATCTCATTATTATTTTCTGGATGAATTTTCAGGTTATTTCCAAATATGCATAGCCTCGAAGGATCAAGAGAAGAAAACATTTATGTAACCATTTGGAACATTTGCCTACAGAAGAATGCCTTTTGGTCTTTGCAATACCCTTGGAACTTTCTAGCGATGTATAGTTTCCATTTTTAGTGATTTTCTGGAACATTGTATAGAAATTTTTATGGATGATTTCACTGTATATAGGAACTCTTTTGATAAATGCTTGTCTAGTCTTGATAAAGTTTTAGTGAGATGTATAGAGAAGAACCTTGTACTTAATTTTGAAAAGTGTCATTTCGAAAAGGCATTATATTTAGTCATGTTGTATCAGAACAGGGCATAGAGGTTGATAAAGCTAAGATAGATGTTGTCACTTCTTTACCATACCCAACATATGTTTAGGAGGTTAGGTTTTTCTTAGGTCATGTAGGTTTTTATAGAAAATTCATACAGGACTTTAGTAAGATTATTTTGCCATTATCTAAGCTGTTACAAAAAGATATTGATTTTCACTTTGATGATCCATCTAAAGCAGTGTTTAATGATTTTAAGAAAAGATTGACTTCCCTGCCCATTGTTCAACCCTCTAATTGGAACCTTCCATTTGAACTTTTATGTGACACTTCTAATTATGCTGTAGATGCATTTTTGAGCTAGAGAGTGAATAAAAGGTCGCATGTGATAGCTTATGCATCTAAGACTCTGGATGGGGCCCAAGCAAATTATACAACTACAGAAAAAGAATTTCTTACTATTATTTTTGCTTTGGATAAATTCAAATCTTATTTGCTTGACATTAAAGTAATTATTTTTACTGATAATGTAGCCTTAAAATACTTGCTGAAGAAGCCTGATGCAAAGTCCAGATTGATTAGATGGATTCTATTGCTTTAAGAGTTTGATACTGACATATGGGATAAAAGTAGAGCAAAAAACTTGGTGACAAACCACTTGAGCCGAATTAAGGCTCCGAAGGTAGATTCTTTACCCATTGATGATGATTTCTTGAATGAGTATTTGTGTGCTATGCATAGATTTTATCCTTGGTATGCAGACTTAGTGAATTATCTAGCTGCTTCTAAATTGCCTATTAACTTGAATAAACATCAATTGAATAAGTTTAAGAGTGAAGTTAGATATTATATTTAGGATGATCCATACTTGTGGAGACTATGTAGTAACCAAGTGATTAGACATTGTGTGCCTGATATAGAGTTTGATTATGTCTTAAAATTCTATCACACACTTACATGTGGAGATTAGTTCAATCCAAAATGCACAATTAAAAAGGTTCTAGATAGTGGATTATATTGGCCTACCTTGTTTTGTGATGCCTTTGATTTTCACAAAAGATATGTTAGGTGTCAACAAACAGGAAGCATATTTAGGAGAAATGAAATGCCACAACATCCCATTTTGTTTTATGAAATCTTTAATGTTTAGGGCATTGATTTTATGGGACATTTTCCTACTTCTCTTAGCTTTGCATACATTTTACTGGCTATTGATTATGTTTCGAAGTGGGTGGAAGTAATGTCCACTAGGACTGATGATTCTTCTATGGTTGTAGAGTTTATTCGCTCTTATATTTTCTATAAGTTTGGTATCCCTAGGGCCATTATTAGTGGCTAGGGCACTCACTTTTGCAATCGAAGTATGTAAAGCTTACTTAACAAGTATAGTATTATGCATAAAGTGGCTACTCCGTATCATCCTCAAAAAAATGCCCAAGCAAAGATTTCTAACCAAAAGGTGAAGAAAATTTTGGAAAAGACAGTGCAGCCAAAGAGGAAGAATTAGAGCAAGAGGTTAGATGATGCACTTTGGGCCTATAGGACTGCTTACAAGACTCCTAGTGGCATGTCACCCTATCGGCTGATATTTGGGAAAACTTATCACTTACCGATGGAAGTGGAGCACAAGGCTTATTGAGCTGTGAAGAAATGCAATTTGGGTTTGAATGGAGTAGGGTCTCACAGAAAATTCTAACTTTAAGAGCTTGAAGAGATATGTTTGGAAGCCTATGATAATGCAAGGATCTATAAAGAAAAGAAAAAGGCCTTCCATGATAAGATGATTGTAAGAAAGGAGTTTATAGTTAGACAAAAAGTTCTACTTTATAAATCTCACTTAAACCTCATGTCAGGTAAGCTTTGTTCTAAATGGGAAAGTCCTTATATTATTTCTCACATCTTTCCTTTTGGTGCAATGGAGCTTATGGATGAGCGGACTAGAGCTAAATTCAAAGTTATTGGCCATCAGCTCAAAGACTTTCATGACGAAGTTACAGGGCATAACAAGGAGGAGCTCTAACTTCAAGACCCACCCTGATTACCTGGTTGTACACTTTCCCTTTCCCCTTTTATATTGTGTTGTCTTTCTTTTGGATTGGATCTTATGCTAGCATTGAGGACAATGTAATGTTTAAGTGTTTGTTTTGGTTAGTTGATTTTTCTAGGCTTTTAGTTTTTTGGTTGCTTTTGAAGTTTGTGTTGTCTTTGTGTTTTTGAAAGCTTAAAAAAAACTTTGTTTTTGTGGAAGTTGTTAGTAATGAGATGATCATAGCTTTGATATATCTTAATTTGATAGGAAATTGATCTTGTGTTGAGAATGCAAGTTAAGTGGCGATTAGCTTAACTTTAATAAACTGTGATGATGGTCAATTTACCTTGTGAGATTTTGGGCTTATTGATGTTCATGTCTAGTGTGTATCCTCTATCTTGCTTTTGCTCTAGAACTTGGCTTGAATCTTATTCAAGGCCACATTTGTTCATTTTCCATGCATGAAAAGGATTAAGGCATTTATTTTGTTTTGTTTTGCTTTAGCTAGAGCCAAAAAGCCATCCCTTATGTGTTTTATCCATTTGCTTAGCCTCATTGAGCCTTGTATGTTCCCTTTTTAGCCTTTTAGCAATGAAAAACAAATAAATATTCTTCTTGGATTGATTAGGATACTTTTGATTATTAAGAGCATTGTATCTTGTTAAAGTGGGTGGAGGTACATTTTTCACATCAATTTTAGCCATTTGTTTGCTCTTTTTGGAAATATACCAAGTTTAAAAAAAAAGGTGAAATGAAAAATGAATGATTCTTTTGAAAAAAAAAAGAAAAATAAGAGAAAAATATAGAAAAGCAAAAGAAAAGCATGTGAAATGAATTGAAAAGAAGAAAAGAACAAGGAAAAAAGAGTCACTTTTGTTCTCTTAGTGCATATACTTGTTTGTAGTAAATAGGGTCTTGAAATGCACTTGCATTTCATTCTATATCCTCTCTTGATGCTCTTGGTGATTTTTAAGTATCCACTTTGCTTTTTGAATTCCTTTTGCTCTTTTGTTTACCACTTGTTTCTTACCTTGGCCTGCATTACAACCATAATAAAGACCTTTTGATTCATACATTGACATTTGATTTTGAATAGCAGAGATGTAGATAAGAGTCAAGCATATGGTAGTAAAGTTGGATAGGTTGGAGTTTGAGAGTGAACATCTAATCCTAAACACTAGAGAGTAGAGTGGAAAATACTAATCCATGTGAGGGACTATTATTACATTTCATTTTTGTTAAGTATTTTGCCATGGTACTTATTGCATTGATTCAAGTGAAATTGAATTGGAGAGTTAGGATAATTGATTTGCTATGATCTTCCTTCTACTTAGTAGCTTACGGATTTTTATTTTTCATTTCCTTCCACTAGCTTTTTCTTGGAGTTTTGCTTTCTTTTTCCCAGGAGTGCAAAAGCTTAAGTGTGGGGGAATTTAATAATTGCTAATTTCTATATACTTGATTTCCTCTAACTTAGGCATTTTGATGATAAATTATGATTTAATAGATTTAATTAGAGGATATTTGAATTTATTGGCCATTTTTGCACTCTAGGAATTTATTTGCAAAATTATTGAATTTTAATGTATAAATTCCTTTTAATAATTTTGTGAATTCTTCCTATTGAATTGTTCCTATTATTATTTATGTAGAATTGATATCTCTTGCTATGGCTTTGGAATGGAGAAAAGAGGAAGTAGCACTCGAGAAACAAGTGGGCTTGGAGGACCCTACGGCATTTACACCAAGCATGCATCATTCTTTCATGCACTTCATAAAAGCTCACACATAGACACATGGGCCTTCTTCATTCTCATGTAGATACATGGAGTTTCCTGCAACAAATAGGAGCAAATTCATGTAATTCTCCATGGCCCACTAACTCACATGTTTAGGCATGGGTTTGATGCAAATGACTCTCACATGGACACATAGCTACATGGAACTCTCTAGGTCTAACATTCATGGATCATTTACACACCAATTCAACATGCACAAGCTCACTCATGATAACACATATCACTCACAGGTTTCTCCACTCATAGGACAACACACTAACACATAGCAAATACTCACACCTTCATCCATGTAACTAACATATACATGCATGCACATTGATACACGGGTCCTTCTAGCTCCACTCACATATACATAGGGTGGTACCATGTAGAATAAACAATAGCACAAAACATAGCTCACTCATACACAGACTCGAGAAAAGGTAGTAGCACTAATTCACTCATAAACATGAGCAGTAATTGATGCAAGAGAGGTCTCAGGTTTGGCAAAGCATGTCGCAGATCCAATGGACACACATAAATAGCAACAAGCCATAAGACTAGAGGAAGGAACTAACATGGAATACCATCAAGTGAAAGGGCTTCTCGAGGAGGAGAAATATAGAACAAACATAAGAAGCATGCCTAAGAGAACTACCAGGTCTGATAAGGAAGAAAGAGCAGTATATGAAGCATGCGTTTGTGGGAGGAATGATGTAACAACCAAAAATTGCTAAAATTCTAAAATTTTTCTAAGTCTGCTCGCTACAGCCTGACTATAGCAAATGTACCTGTTCGTTATAGTGAGAAATGACCTAACTATAGCGAATGTGCCTGTTTGCTATAGAGAGAATGCTTATAGCTATAGCAAATTCGGGTATCCCATACAAAAACCAGGGAGTTCCTCATAATAAAGTGCGCCGTAGCAAGAACAGGGGTCTGGGACTAATATGTGCTCACCGTAGCGAGGGTTATTTTGTTAGTCTGGAAAAGTGTAAAAAAAGGAGAATTTTGCTTCTTAAAGAGTCTAGATCCTCTCCTTTTGTTTTAACCGACCTAAGCTTCATCCAAGACAGAGAAAAAAGGCTTAAGAGAGAGAGAGAAACCAAGAAAAGCTAAGAGAGAAGGAAGGAAACTAAGGAAGAAAGGTAAGAACCTTTAAAGATTTTCATGCTTCTTTTTCTTGACTTTATTCTTCTCCTTTTGAGTTTTCTTTTCATGGGTGGTTAAGAAAGATAGCTCTGTTCTGACCTAGAATGGGCAAGAAACCCTTGAATTAGAGTGTGATAAGTTGAGAAATGCAAAGGAAGTAAAAGAAGAGTTAGTGACATTCTAGAGGGAGAAACTAAGGGTTCTTACATACTTTATAGGGTTTACCATGATGAAGAACCTCTTAGCTTTGTGAGTATTTATTTGAGTTATGAGAGAGTAATTGCATGCTACTTGTTGTGTTTAGGCTCAAGAAAAGTAGCTCCCCCTAGTTGTGATTGTGAGACCAAGAAGGGGGAAGAGAAATTGAAAGGGAAGGCTTGTGTTAGCTTACAAGGTAGCTCTCCAATCTTTCTTATTGCATTCTTAGATGTATAATAGTCATTGTATGTTTGTGTATGTACTTGTATTGTGAGACATGCCATTTCATGTTGCCTTGATGCATTGGTACCAATATGCTTATGTTTTGGGTTGAAAAATTTGTTCGGGTGAGGTAGTGCCAAAAGTCCCTTGTGATGGGTAAGGTAGAGCCAAAAGTCCCTAGAAATGAGTGAGACAAGGCCAAAAGTCTCATGGATGAGTGAGGCTAAGTCCCTAAATCAAGAGTAAGGCCATCCAAAAGTCTCTAAAATAGGATGAGGCTAGACCAAAAGTCCCTAGAGCTCATTCTTGGCATTAATATGATATACATGGCATGTAATTCATGTGTTGTATGATTGTGAATGGTTAGATGCCTACTTCCATGCTTTGACTTGTTTATATGCCTTAATTGCTTCCTTAAATGAGTGTATGACCTATTGAGATTTCATGAATCTCACCCCCTTCCCTCTACCACCTTAACATGTTAGGTGGAGCTCAATGAGATCAAAGTGCAAGCCAAGGAGCCTAGTTGAGCATGCTTAGCTAGTTCTATAGCTTGTTTTATTTCTTTTGATATAAAGAAGTGTCAAAATGGATATTTACATATGATTTTTGAGATGTAAATATTTGAGCAAGTGTAAAAATATGTATAAATAAAGTGTGAACCATGTATAGAGCCAAAAGAATGAAAATATGATATTTGGCCCCGTTGTAGCTTGTATGTAGTAGTGTATTTTTACCCATAGCATGATGAGTTTGAGATGTGTGATGATTTAGACTACTTGGGCATTTCATATATACTATGTTTATGCTTTAAAACTTGCCCAAGAGGTGCTAAAGCATGTAGGAGGTCATTTGGTCCCATTTTGAACCATAAATGGTATCAAAATTGCCAAATTTGTGAGCTACATCAAGATATAATCAAATGAGCTCTTCTTGATATGAAATTTGGCATGCATCTAGAGCTTCTTGGAAAGATAAAGTGGATAATATTTGGAGGTCTAGGAAATATTTGACGAATTGTTAAAGTTAGGAAATTTTGATGGTTTTAGTTAGTGCACTATTACCATGGGTCCGAAAATTAACCTATGTCATTCACAGGGCAAACGATGTTTGATTGCCATGAAATTTTATGGGCATAAACTAGACTTCCACAGTGACCTAAAAATTGGAATCACCTCAATTGGAGGTCTATAGAGGGAGAAATAAATTTCTGAAGTTCTGCATCAGTATCAGGGAAGCCATCCGACCTTTGTTACTGTTCCATCAGTTTTCAAGGTCTAAAAGCTACTAAAATGATCTGGACTTATTTTTTTCTCTATTTAACATCTTTATCTTTCCAAATTGGTATATTTTTCCTAGATCATATTTTTTTGGAATTAGTTATGAATTTTTGAAATTCATGACAACAAGTTGTATTAGAACCAGGGACAGCCGGACCTCTGTCTTGTTTTCAATGTCAAACCTAGTCTAAACGCTGAGATTATGGTCTGTAATTATTTTTAGTGTAAATTTAACATCTAGGGATTTCCAAAAAGCTATGTTTTACATGATTTCCATTTTTTGGGAATTAGTTATGATTTTCCAAAATTAGAGCAAAAAATATGGCTTTGGGCCCATTTTGAGAAATTATATTTTTCTGGTTTTTGGCTTCATATCCATAGTTCATAGGTTGTTTTATGCTATGTATAAGTTTTATAAATGTAGTTTGAGTAGAATATATGATTGATGGGTTCACAGGACCCGCAGGGCAAAATATGACTGTTTAAACCCTGATTAAAGCATTAAAATGCCATGGTCTTGGTCCTTTTCTTTAGAAATCATATGGAATTGAGCTTAAGTGATGGATAATCATGGTTAATACATTATGGTGTTACAAATGAAAGGAATGAATGCTATGTGATTTTTAATGAAGACTCGGGCGAAAGGTTATTAAGAAAAGAAGAAGAAGCTTCTCACGAGTTAGGAAAATAGAACGTCAAACAGAGGCATGAGAAGAAGCATGGGAACTCAGGGAGCACACTTATACATTAAGGATAAAATTTGAAGAAAGCACATGAGGGATTAAAGGCTTGGGGAAGAAAAAGAGAAATACAAGTGGGCTAACGTGGAATAAGTGACACACGTGAATGGCACGAGTGTAGATGAAGGAAAAGCTCCAAACGTGTTGGCTAGTTGGAGGGAGGATTGACGGAAAAAAAAAAAGAGAGAACACGAAGAGCTCCAAAGATGCGAGAATACGAGGGGGAGTGTTCAATTCCAATTCATCAAGCAATGGTCGAAGCTTACTTTCTCCATTTTCTTCCATCCATCTTCTCCATGGTAGCTCAAAATTGCTTAGGCAGCTAGCTGAGAATGGGATACCATGGATGAAGATTTGAGCTCCAAGATGCATCTCCAAATTGGCTAAAATTTATTCTCTCCATCCTTTACTTTCAACATTAATTTCTTTGTTTAATTTGACTAGGTTTAGTTTGTTAATTGGACAATTTAATGGCTAAATGTATTGGATTAATTTGTTCTATAATTTAATTATAATTTCACATTTTAAAGGTGATTTTGATGCCTATGTGTTTGTAGAAATACCAAGCTTAATGCCCGTCCAATTTGCTAGTAATTCCTCACGTTCTTAGGCTATTTAGTGCAATGATTATTATATTAAGTGGTTGGATTTCTGTGTGATTAATTTACTTGAGGAATTCATTAATATAATTGGTTGATTAGCATCTTTAAGTGGATTGTTTGACTACTTTAATGAGCATTTAGGTTATGTTTAGGTGTGTTCTTTTTCCTAACTCAAGTTGCTAGTTTTTCATAGTTCCTTGTGATTGCAAGTTCCTTGAATCATTAATGATTTGAGTTTTGGATGGTAATTCAAGAATCTTTATGAAGAGTACACTAAGAAGCAAGAGTTTAAGTCCAAACTTTAGTACATTAAAAAGGAGCAAGGATAATTGAAATCTTAGGAAGCCCATTCGAAGGCTAGTTACCATACTTTTCTTAATTGTTGCTAACACTTGGTTTTTAGCTTTTAGTTTTTGTTACTTTCTTTAATTCAATTAAAATTTAGTAATTCAAAACCCCCTTAAACACTTTTCATTTAATATCACTTAGAGAATTTTTTCACAAATAATTAGAAGCAAAACTCCTCAGGAAGTGACCTAGGTTATACCATGAGCTACAAACCTTAATTCAACCTAGTTTTATTGGAGGTTGCGCGATACAACCGTTGGTGACACTTGATTCTTTTAGCCTAGACATATTAAATGAGACATAAATCACTCATAGGAACAAGCTTTAGCATCACCCACACATTATGGAAGCTCACTTTGTTCTAAGACTCAATTATGGATCCATACATGACACAATGAAGCATCTATGGGAATTTATGATCTTGGCTCCATTTTCTCCTTTAATCTAAGTCTCTTGACTCCATTTAGACTCCTTGGAGTCATCACAAATTTATTTTAAAGGACCTAGCTATATGTTGCTTCTTTATGTCTCATTATGGAGCTTATACCTCTATCTCACAAACCAAGGCTTCTAATTTTTTTTCAAGGCTTTCTTTGATGTTCTTCTATCATATCTAGTCCCATTCTAGGCTTAGAACAATTTAAAACACTTCCTGGTCCATTATCTTCTTAGGCAGAGATATGAGCATACTTGGAGCATCAATGGGTTTGCTTGCTTTTCTCTAGGTATTTGGCACACGTGAAACTTTCTAGTTGTCTAAGGGACTCATTCAAGCTCTTACATAAGCTAAAATATCCTTAGAAAAATTCAGAATTTGCTAATTGTCTCAAAATCCCTAGGTTCCTATTCTTGAATTTTCAAGCTTCTCTTTTAATTCCATTTGGATATTCTTAATCCTTACACTTCATAACCCTTCTTCCTACCTTAATTTGGAAAAAATTCATCTCCCCTTGATTGGGTCCATTGTTGGATGAAAATCACCCAAGAGGAATAGATAAGCATATGCAAGGAAAGCAATGAAAGTTACCTTGATTCCAAGCCTTTTCCATGAGCTCTTTCACTTGCTACAAAGCTCCTCCTTCAAATTCTTAGTTCTCTCATCTAGAACAGCCATAAACTAGTCCTAAATCAACCATTAAAACCATAGGAATGAAGAGGAGAAGGAGGAGAACAAGTTTGGTAAAGGAAGGAACACGAAAAATTGAAATTTTTCTTACCTTTTTGCTAAGTTTCTCTCATCCTCCCTCCCTCCATCTTGTGCGCCTTTCTCCTTTGCCTTGGTTTTGTTTCAGAGGTGATGAAGTTAGTTATGAAGGATGGGAAAGGGCGGAACATGTTTTAAGAAGCATAGAGTAAAGTTAACACACTTTTTCACTTTTCATTTTAGTCCCTAAACTATGGTTTCTCAATTTGACCTCATTTCAACTATTTTTTCAGAACTGTCCTTTTCATCATAAAATTTAGGTTCTCTAGCTTATAAAATGCCTTTGGTTCCACCAAAATTAGATTTCAAACCATTTCGACCCATTCGGTCAAAGTTCTAGTTAATTTTTTGCTGAAATCACTCACTAGAGGAGTTTTAACTATTTTAGGGGTTCCAATAGTTTTTAGGGCCTCTGAGAACTTCAAAAAGCTCAAAATTTTTATTTAAAAAGCCTTCTTGTATGTTTTCCAAAAATTTCAAAAATTACGAAAATACCCTAACTTATTTTCACAAATTTTCTTAGCTCTTATAGCTTGGGTTTCCGGGTATCTTAAATCTCAAATCCTCATTTTTTATTATTTAAAATTTTATCTTAATTTTATTCGGCCTCAACTCATTCATTTTAGAGGACTTCTTTTTATAATTGACTTATTTCCATTATTTTTAAAGGACCAGATGTTATATTTTGCCTAATTTTCTTTTGAAATTAATAAGTTTTTCTGCGAAAGCCTTTAGTTGCGACAAAGGTGTCACCACTAAATGCTTTTTTGGTGGCAACATTTTTGTAATCACTACTAAAAGTACTTAGCAACAACTTTTTAGTTTTCATTTAAGATTTTAAATGGCAACTCTTTTTTAGTCGTCATTATAAATTTTGTCAAAACTAAGAGTAACATTTTAGTGATAACTTTTAGTGGCAACTAATAATGTTGCTATTAAAAGTGTACCTTTAGTGATGACTTTTTTTGGTTGCCACTAAAAGTCGTCACTAAAAATATCTCTTTTTGTAGTGATCAACACTTCTATATATATTTGGGCCCCAAAAATAAAAAAAGAAAAAACACCACTATATATGTAGAAATAAAATTTATTTTTATTTAATAATAATGTTTTTGGTCAATTATTAACTTATTCTTTTATTGCATCATATAGAATAAGTCATTTTGATTCCTTTTTAATTTTTTTATAGAAATTTGAAAAGTTGATAAAAAAGATAAAAATTATAATTATAAGAATAAAAATGTTAATAGTGAAAGAAAAGATTTTGCATAAAGACATAAATATTTGTTTTTTTTTTTGGGGGGGAAAATTGCAGGGTGTTCAAAATTCTAATGATGATTGTTCAAAATTCTAAACTGTAGTGAAGAGCTGACATTTAGAAAATTTTTTTGAAATTATTATCTTTTGTCATTTAGATTCTTAAGTTTAATTTGCTAATTACATCCTTATTTAAAATATGACTTCAAATTTAAAAATATTTTTAAATTATGACAAAAATCTATGGTTAAAATTTAAAAAGAATTGCTACATTTTTAATCACAATATGATAATCATGAAATCTGATTTACTTAAAATTTATATTATAAAATCTAAATCATTATAACTACATGGAAAATCTTTTATCTAATATATATATATATATATATATTAAAGCTAGAATAGACTTTCAAAATATCGATAGTTCAAAACTTTTCAACAATTTTAAATTTTAGAAGAAGTGTTACAATCATGACTCAAAATTAAAATATGTTAATAAGTGCAAGTTCATATTAATTTACTTTCATTAAGATTTTCACCATGGTTTTTTATATGAAAATTTTCTCAATTTGAATTGCAAGTACATTATACTTGGTTTTAGACTTAATGCTAATAAGGAGATTAAAAAAATGCTATTTAAATATTTGTTGAATACTCTTGAATGTATTAGTTTAGATTTGTCTATAAAGTAAATCAAGATTCTTTATTTTTATTTTATTTAATTTCAACCATTTAAAAAAGAATATATGTATGATGTATTCATTTATGTACACATAGTATGAATATAAAAGTGTTCATGAATACTTTATAATCCTACAAAATAGTATATAGTTGTGTGTTTTATATTCCAATATGCTTTGGTTTGAAGATTAAACTTGAGCTAAATTACTTGTCATCAATTTTCAAATTTTAAGAACCAAATCAAACCATGATTTATTTTCATATTTGAACTTAATATTTCAACTCATGTTTCATTGTTTTTCAATTTTTAAGTTTCAACTTCTAAGTGTCAATTTTATTTTAAGTTTTAACTAGTATTTCAAATTGTGGTCAAATTAGTGATAATTAAATATAATTTTTTATACATACTTAATATAATTTTATAAGTATATTTATGTAAAATTTTGTAACTAATTACTAAACAAAACAATTTGCTTATTCAAAACTTGGCTAACATATGTCAAATAGCACCAACAACCATGTGCCTTTGAACATGAAGGGCCTTTAGTTCAAATCTATTTGTGCGATTTTTGCCAAAATCAAGTAGAAATATAAAATATAATACTATTTATAATTTTTATATATAATAAAAATAACTATAAATTATAATAATAAAAACATATTTAAATGTGACTTGAAAATGCAGTCACTAATTTATTAGTTTTTTTCTTTTTTTTTATGCCAAAAAGGTAAAAAGGGCTTTTGCAACTACTATTTTTACATTCTTGCAAAATAACATATTAGTAGTGACTAAAAATGTGGTTGTTAAAAAGCTTTCCACCAAAATTTTTATGGGGCTACCAAAAAAATTTATATGCCTTTTGTGGCGACAAAGGCCATGTGATCGCAAATGGCATTATTAGCGGCAAAGGAAGTTAGCCACTGAAAAAGCCTTTAGTGTCGAGAAAAACATATGGTCACTAAAAATTTTCACATCTAACATTTTTTTGGTTATGCCAAAAAAAAAGTGTTTTTGTGATGACATTTGGTACATGGTCACAAAAGGATGATATTAGAGGCAACACCAAAATGGCCACTAAAAACATCTTTAATGGCGATCGAAATATATAGTCACTAAATTTTTTCCTACTAAAATTTTTCTGAACCCATCAAAGATTGAAAGTACTTTTGCAACAACAAGTGGAATGTGGTCACAAATAACATTATTAGTGGTGATATCAAGTAGTCACTAAAAAAATCTTCAGTGGCAATAGAAGTATGTTGTCACTAGAAAATTTTCCACCAAAAACTTTTTTGACCTGTTAAAAAAATAAAAAGTGCTTTTGTAGCAATAATTGGTATGTGGGTGCAAATGAAATTATTAGCAATGACAAGTAGTGGCCACTAAAAAGGTTTTTAATGGCCACCTTGATATGTAGACATTAAATTGTTTCACCAAATTTTTTTTGCACACGCAAAAAACATTAACAGTGCTTTTGCAGTAATAATTGGTATGTAATCACAAATGACATTGTTAGAAGCAATAAGAGGTGGCCATTAAAAATATCTTTAGTGGCGAATGGAATATATGGTCATTAAAACATTTCCCACCAAGATATTTTTGTCCCACCAAAAAATTAAAAATGCTTTTGCAATAACTATTTGCATGTGGCTGCGAATGACATTATTAGCGATGATGTTATGCGGCCACTAAAAACTTCTTCAGTGGCAAGATACATATGTGGTTACTAAAAGATTTCAAATCAATTTTTTTTTTTGTTTTAGTGAAAAAACACAAATGGTCTTTTGTGGCGACTACGAATGAGTGGTTGCAAAAGAGCCATTTAGTGACAACTTTGTTAGCCTTTAAAAACATATTTAATAGCCATTGGTCTAATGTCCTCATGAAACTATTTTCTTGATGACTTTTTAATGGTCACAAAATAGATTTAGCAACAACTTTTAAAGAATTGCAACTAAAGGTTTTAGCAGTAAAAAATATATACTTTTAGTGACAACTAATTGTATTCGCTACTAAATCTTATTTTTTGGTAGCAAATTTTCTTATCACCACTAAAAATCATCCCAAAAAACATGTTTTTTTGTAGTTTGAGTTTTCAAAATCCTTAAATTCTTCAATTCTTAGAGCATCCTTTCTTTATGCTTGCTATTTCTTTAAGTAAAGCATGATATTGATATTCTACTCTCCTCACTTCACTATTCACTCTTCTTTTTTTGGACCATTTTACATGAAGGATATTTAACTTACAAATCAAATAGTTAGTCCAATTCACATTTATAAATATGTATGACATAATAGCATTTAGTATAATATAAATAATCTTATTATGCATATGAGATTCATATAATTCATATATTTAATTGAAATTATATATATAACCTTAAAACCTATTGGATGTATTACATGTAAACATATCTTATACATAAGAGCCAAAGCTTGATTCAAAGAATAAAGTATGATGATTTAATGATTGAACAAATAAGCATATATTAATACTATATTTGTCATCATTTTTTATTATCAAAACTTATAATATAATTAGGGCAAGCAATCTTTTCTATAATCATTTATGACTTATAACAATCAAGTAAGCACATATTTAGGTTATACATCATCTTGCTATAAGCCATGAATGATTACCAATCCTAGTTGAGCTACACCTCTTTTATAATCTACTTATTTTACTTTGCCTACTTTAACTCGACTTTCAAAGACAAAATATGAGCATTACTTTGCCCTAGGTATCTATCATTATTATATGTCATCCGAAATAGGGGCATTTGATCAAACATATTTTAAATATTTTTAGGTTAATTTAATCTACTAAACAAAACATACTTAAACTAACCAAGATATACATATAAACCTATAAGACGTGTACCTAGTTGATATTTTGATATTATTATATTTTATATTCACTCATATTTAGTCTTATTAATAATTCATAGTGGGTAATTTGATGACATTGGGCTTATTTTATATTAAATGGGCTAAATTTAGATTAATGGACTTTAAATGCATTTTTATTATATTTATCCAACAGAGGCCCAATTATTTTTAATTATATTTTGTAGGATAGAAGATTCCTAAAAAGATTGGGATAAAAGAGTCCTAAATTGATTTATGTAACACCATAACTCTCTAGCTTATCTCATGCAACTTCTATGTCTTATGCCATGTATTTCATAAGGAAGCAAGAAGGATGGCATTAGAACAATGAACATACTTGCATCATGTCACGAATAAAATTTTTCTTTCGGAGTCTCGTGGGCCATATGGACTCATCTATCTCATCCTCATATTTAAATACATAAATGCAACTTATAACAAGCACAAAAAGTGGCCTATACCTTAAGCAAAGGGAGTAGATACACAAAACACTATGGTGCAGCCTCGGGTAGAATTCCAAATTCTGTGCCTAAATTTTGAAAAATCATAATTAGTTCTAGAAAAATCAAAATCAGTCACATTATACCATTCTAGAAAGATTCAAATGTCTCATTTATGCTAAAAATAAATCCAAATCATAACAGAGGCTGCTAGCTACCAAAAATTGATGGAACAGTACTAGAGGTTGACTGTCATTACTGGTACTAATCTCCAACTTCAAAAATTCATATCTCCCTACTCAAAGGTCTAATTGGGTGATCCCAGCTAAGAAAAGCTTATCATGTCTAGTTTATGCCTATAAAATTTCATAAGCATTGGACATCATTTGGCCAACAAAATGACACAACCCAAGTTTTTGACCATATGAACAGTACTTGTATTAGTTTAGTAGAGAAATGGCAACTTTGGAAATTCATAATTAATACCACAGAGTTCCAAATAATTCAATATTTAACTTCCCAAAAAGCTCTGGATATGATCTATATATGTTCCAAATTTCATGGGTAAATTCGTTCATTTGGTTAGATCTTGACATTGGGTTGCAAAATAGCTCATTTTGTGTCATATAAAGGGTCCAAATGGTCCATTTCAAGTTCTAAGGCAACCATGACCACTTGAACATGTGAGAATGCACCAATATAGCTCTCTAAAATTGTATCAAAGGTGCATAAACCCATAGATCAAAAACTCATACTCTCACCCCATGCCATAAATAAGAATGTACATGCTAGTTCTTGCCATTTCATACCCAAATCATACTATTTCATACATTTGGCATCAAATCTTATTCATACATCATACATTTAGGTAATTATATATGTTCATGTGATTACATAATAATTTCATTATAAGATTACATCATATGCCATGTGTATGGCTACAAAAGAAACAAAACTAGGTGTTTTCATACACTTTGATGTCAATCTCCTTCTTCTAAGCTTGATGGCTTCTATTAACTTGCTCAATTGCTCCACCTAGCATGTTAAGACATTGGAAAGGAGGAGATGAGATTCAAAGAATCTCAATAGCTCATCTCCCTTTCAATCACACATAAAGTATGCAATACAAGCCTTGAAAGTGCATGCATGGGCATATTGACATGTGTGAGCATTCAAGAAATATTCTTGGCATTTGAATAAATCATACATAGCATACATAGGCTTGCCAAGTGAGTGGATTAGCCTCACCCATTCACTTATGGATTTTGGACTTGCCTACCTCATTTTCTCTAGGAGATCTTGACTCAACCTTACTCTTAGGAGTCAACCTCACTCTTGAAAGACTCTTTACTTTGTCTTAACCAACTTTAAGGGTTCTTGGCTCATCCTCACCATGGCTCGAGGGTTCTTGGCTTCTCCACACTCAAGCAAACCAAGGTAAGCATATCAAACATCATTTGAATGCATAAAACATCATCATAGTACCATGGAATAAAAGCTCATGCTAAAATACTTTTCATAGCTCAAAACACATATACACATATTCAAAGACAATGTAAGCACACATTCATGCATGAGAGAAGGTGAAGAGAACTACCTTTGCCACACAAGCATACTCTTTCCTTGAGCCTTAAGTCTTTTCCTTCGACCTCACCCACACAAGGGGATGGAGATCATGTCTCTTGGCCTAGACACATCATATGAAAGCCATTTATGCTCTTGAATCAAATTCTAAGGCCATACATTCACTAGAAAAGCTAGGTGGTTCATATAACTCTTTTTATGGTTCCATAATGCACTTAATGAAGCAACCCTAAGAAAACATCATCTTGGCTCCATTTTCTTCATCCATTTATGATTCTTGACTTTATTTAAATCTCTTGGAGTCATCACACAATCAAATCTTGGAGCCTAGCTAGGTGTTACTTCTTTAAGCCATAATATGGAACCTATGATACCATCTCATTATCTATGGCTTCGAAAATATTTCCAAAGCTTCTTCTCATATTCACTCATCATCATATATGACTTAAAAATGGGCTTGAAAAAATTTAAAACTACCCTTAGGTGCCTTAAACCCTTTAGGCTGAGGCATATACTCTTCTTGACACCCTTGGAGTTTCTTTACTTCCTTTGATGGGAGAAACATGTAGGAAGCTCTCTTGGTGTCTTAAGAGCCTATATGAACTCTTAAACATTATAAAATATAGCTAGGATTCATGGTAGAGTTCAAGGTGCAACCAAAACCCTAGCCTTCCTATCTTGAAATCTAATGGTTTTTACAAGATTTTCTTTGCATATTCTTATTCTCCTCCCTTAAATTCCTAAGATTCTCCCTTGGTTCTACCCAAAATTCAAGCCCTCTTGTAGCTACATACATGGGGCCTAATAGGGAGAAGAAGGGAGAAGGAATAAATACCATGGGATGAAGATTTTATCTTGTTTCCTTGGCTTTTTTTGCTTGTTTCTCACTTTCCTTGACCTCCTCTCTTCATATCCGAATTTTCCCCTTTGTTTTGTCCTCAAAATAGATCCATGAACTTCAATAAAACAATAGGAAAGAAGAGGAAATGGAGAAGAAGAGGTTTGCTAAAGAGAAAGCATGAAAAACCAAGAAAATCAATACCTTTCTACCTTGTTTTTCTCTTTCCTTTCTCCTCCTTCTTGTGTGCCTCACCCTTAGGGTTTTTCTCTAGTTTAGGGTAGAAACAAATGTGGCTAAATGAAGGAGGAGATAGGGCGCCTCATATATATAGGTAGGTTTAAGAACTATTTTTCAAAAATTTTAATTTTTCCCTTTTATCTTAGCATTTTTGTTTTTAATTTGTTTTAGCTCCTTTTTTAGAACTGTCTTTTATATTATGAAACTACGGTCCTCAATTCAATAAAATTCCTTTGGAATCACTCAAATCAGAGCAAAAACCTTCCTAAACGAATTTGTCAAAGCTCGACGTCACTACTATTAGAAAACATCCATTAGAGGAGCTTTAACTATCCCGGGGCTTTCCATGGTTTTCAGGGCCTCTGAGAACCTTGGAGAACTAAAAAATTTCATTTAAAAAGCCCTCCTGTGAAAATTTTAAAATTTGCTCAAAATTATGAAAATGCCATTATATTTCTTCAATCTTTTGTTCAAATTCATTTTTTCATTCGAGCTCTGTTTTTCTTTCAGTCTAAGCCTGGGATTCTCATTTTTAGGAGTCTAGAATGCTACAAAAATTTTTAGGGACCTCAATTCACTCTATCTAGGAGGCTTCCCTTTGTATCCAATGAATTTCATACGTTTATGGAGAAACTGTATGTTATGTTTCTTGCATTTTCTCTTGTTTTCAGAGAACCAGATATTACAATTTAGATATTATTTTCTTATTACTTCTAGAGTGGTATTAGATTTCTTGGTGGAGAAGCTAATGTCATCTATTTAAAGAGGAGAAGATGCAACATCCGGTCCCTCCATAAACATGAGAAACACAATGTTCAATTTCTCCGTAAACGTCAGAAATGGGCCAAATATAAAAGAAAGTTCTCGAAATAGAAGGAATTGGGGCCAACTAAAATTATAATAAAATTTTAAATATTAAAAAATGAGGATTTGAGGTTTAGGATACCTAAAAAGCAGAGCCAGAGTGATTCAATAAATTTGCCGAAAGGCCAATGGCATTTTCGTAAATATAGGCAACTTTTTGAAAACTCACAGAAGGGCTTTTTAAACGGAAAATTTAAGCTTTCTAGGGTTTTGAGAGGCTTTGAAAACCATGGAAACCCTCAGGACAGTTGAAACCCTTCTAGTGAGCTATTTTGGCCATCCATTGACCAAAACTTTGACCACATGGTTCGGAATAGTTTTAAATCCAAATTGAGTAATTCCAAAGAAATTTTATAAATTAGAAAACTTAAAGTTTGTAATGGAAAAGACGGTTCTCAAAAAGGATGTAAAAAGAGTTCAAATGGCTTGGTCAAAGTACAATGGCAAAATTGTAAATAAGGTGAAAAGTTACAAAAATCCCTTTTCTTCTTTTTAAAAGTGGCATGCCCCTTCTTCCTCATTCTGCCACCAACTTCCAGTAGCTTAGAAATAGACCAAAAATGGCGTGATAATTGGGAGAAGAGAGAGGAAGAAAACTAAGGCAAAAAGGTATGAAAATACATGGAGTTTTGCAATAAGTTAGTTATAAAATTTTCTCCTCTCTTCATTCTCCTTCTCTTGATGGTTTTAGATTCTTAAAAGGAGGAATTTGGTGGCTGACCTCATGAGAAAAAGTAGAGGTTTTGAGCAACCAAATAGAGCAAGAGAATCACCATTTAGCAAGCTCTCAAATGAGGTATGATATGCACTAGAAAAACTTGTTTTTCTTTGAATTCCAATGGCTTCCATAGTAGGTCTAGAGAGAGAAACTAGAGAGGGAAAGGAATTCAAGCCAAAACAAGGTAGAGACAAGAATATTCAAGCATGAGAAAGAAGAATATGCAAAGGAAACCAAGTAAAAGCCATTGAATTTCAAGTTAGCAAAGTGTAGGATTCTTGAAGAGTTTGTAAAATCTGTTTTGATTCATGAATTTCCTAGGCTATTTAAGTGTTTAATTGAGCTTCTAAGACCTCTAGGAAGCCTCCCAAGTGACTCTCCCATCAAGAAAAAATTGGAAACCCCTTGAACCCCAAATGCTTCCATAATGTCGACCTAGGCTAGAAAGAGTACCAAGGGGAAGTTTTAATTTGTTTCAAACTTATTTTTGAGTCATGTAGGATGGAAGAGGATGAGAGAAAGTTTTGGAAAAATTTTAGAAGTCATAGATAGTGAGATGGAAGTGTAGGCTCCATAATGTAGCATAATGAAGCAACTCCTAGATAGGCTCTTTAAAATAATTGTGTGATGACTCCAAGGAGTCTAAATGGAGTTAAGAATCATAGATTAAAGGAGAGAAGGGAGCCAAGATCATGAATTCTTGAAGTTGCTTCATTAAGTGCCTTATGGAAGCATAATGGAGCCATAAACCAAAGTAGCATCATGTAAAGTGTGTATAATGCCAAGGCTTGTTCCCATGAGTAATTCATGTTTCTTTTGGTGTGTCTAGGCTAAGAGAAATGATCTCCACCTTCTTGGGTGTGTGAGGTCAAGGGAGAGGACTCAAGGCTTAAGGAAAAAGTATGTAATTGCTTTTAAGGTAGCTCTCTTCCCCTTCTCTCATGCATGGATGTGTGTTTAGCTTATTTTAGAATGTATGTATGTGTATTCCAAGCTAAGAAAAGTATGCTAGCATGCCTTCATATGTCATGACTCTTGATGCCATGTTATGTTTTAAATGAATCCATGATGTTTGTACGAGTTTGCTTGAGTGTGGAGAGGCCAAGAACTCTTCCCTTGGGTGAGGATGGGCCAAGAACCCTCGAGCTTGGTTGAGACAAAGCAAAGAGTCTTTCAAAAGCAATGTGGGCTCCCAAGAGTATGGTCGAGTCCAAAGTGCTCAAGAATGGGTGAGGCAAGTCCAAAATCCATGAGGAGAAGTGTGAGGCCAATCCAAACACTTGGTGAGCTCTTGAATGATTTGTATGAGTTGTTCACATGCCAAGTTTGCTTTTAAAATGTCTATGGCTTTTATTTTCTCCATGCATGCATTTGTAAAGCTTGCTTGCACATATTATGTATGATTAAATGGGAGATGAGCTATTGGGATTCTTTAAATCTCATCCCCTCCTCTCCAATGCTCTAATATGCTAGGTGGACTAAGTAGCTATGGTGAAGGGAGCTAACAACCATGAAAGAAGGAGATTGACAAGCCTAGGCCTAGCTTGCATTCTTTTTGAACCATAATAATGTTCAATGATGTATATGATTATTGTAAATGGCACATGACTCTTGAGACACATGTAAATATGATATTATGCTATGTATACATGTATGGATTGATAAGTATGATTTTTATACATTTTAATCCTTTTAACTTAAACATTTTAGTATCCAAATATGGCTTGAAGGGTCTAATTAGATGAAATTTGATTTTAGTAGCCATTTTCTACATTTTAGGAATTAATTTACAAATCATTGGATTTTAATGCATAAATTTATCTTAAATAATTTTGTGAAAATTCCTATTTGATTTTTCCCACTCTTTTGTGCAAGATTTTCAATGGACAATTAAAGCTTGAATGGTAAATTGATTTGGAGAAGGGATGAGCTTCAAATATACATGTGTGCAACTAGAGAGAAGGCTTCATTTACTATGATAATCATAAGAAAACATGTAGCACTCTTCTCTCAAGTTCATCCACGTAGCTTCAAACACCATGTAATTTTGATATGAAGGAAAACACAAGAGACAACACGAGACTCACATGCATAGTTCCACATTGAGCGCACCCACAGGCCAGCCTTGCACTTCACTCTCATGCATCCACACTAGCCATGGTTTACACTCAAGAAGGCCACGAGCTGGAAAAGTAGGTGGAAGACACACTTGAATGCATAACTGCACATGTGATATGAGAAGAAGCGTAAGCTGGAGCTTAAAGAAGAGGCAGCCAACGTGAAGAAAGAGCTTGGGAGCAACATGAGAGAGAAGTAGGAAGAAGGAGGCTCGAGTTGCTCATACAAACAGCAGCTGGGAACGTGATATAAGAAGGAAAACACATGCAGAAACACATAGAGACGAAAAAAAAAAGAGATGGAAAAGCAAAAAAAAAAAAGAAAGCAATTGAAAAAAAAAAGTAAAGAAAAGAAAAGAAAAGGAATAAAAGAAAATCAAAAGAGGGAAGTCTTACAAATTGAGTTTATAGTTGCCTATACTTGTTGGAAATAAGGCCTTCAAAATGCACATTTTCCTTATCCTAAGTCTCATTTTATTGCTCTTGAGATCTTTAAGGTATTCCATTTGTCACTTGTTTTCCCCTTATTTTTGTATCCATTTATTTCACTTCCTTAGCCCCATTACAACCCTGAATAAAGTCCTCTTGATTTGTGCATTGCATTTAGCATGGGTGGTGGAGATTTAGAAGCTTGACAAGCTTATGGTAGTGATGCCTTGATAGGTGAAATTTGAGTGATCCATATTGCCTAAACACTTGAGAGTTGAGAGTAAACACCAATCCAAGTGAAGGCTATACATTTTGATTCATTCTTTTCAAATGAAATTGCCATGGAGTTTATTTCTTAATGCAAGTGAAGTTAGTTTTGATTGTTGAAGTGTTGATGAGTTGTGCTCATTCTCAATCTTGTAACTTTCTACACTTTCTTTTCCATTTTCATTTTTCCACTAAGCCTATCTTTAGATCTTGAACTTTGCCCAGGAGTGCAAAGGTTTAAGTGTGGGGGAATTTGATAAGCATAATTTATATATACTTTATTCTCCTTAACTTGGGCATTTTAATGATTAAATATGGGTCTAAGACTTCAATTAGATAAGATTTTATCTTAAGTGGTCATTTCTATAATTTAGGAATTTATTTACAAATTATTGGTTTTTAATGCTTAAATTTATCTTAAATAATTTTGTGAAAATTCCTATTTGATTTTTCCCACTCTTTTGTGCAGAATTTCAATGGACAATTAAAACTTGAATGGAAATTGATTTAAAGAAAAGATGAAGGCTTCATGTGTATAGTTTGGAGGAAATAGAATGGAAGCAACGTGGAGAAGAAGTGGTAGAATATGGGAATAAAGAATGTATAAAGAAGAAGCTTGAGGGGAAGGAGATTTTAGAGTCTTTTAACATTTGAAAAACTCAATTAAACATTGAACGCCAATTCCAAGGGAGATGACCTAGGTTGTGCCATTAACTGCATATTTTATCAGCCTAGTATTATTTTGAGGGTTATGCGACGATCCACTCAATTGCTAAAAGAAAATGAGGGAGCAGCACGTGGAATATTATAAAAGAAAATAAAGCGGGGCCCACACTTATACACACATGCATGTAGCTACAAGTAAGTGGAATAAAAGAAGAAACGAGTGAAAGTGAGCATGAGAGGGGCACATGACTTATTAAAAACATGCTGGAGGCATTCATCAAGGGCAGCCACACATCATCTAATGATTCCATTGAATAATCATTAACACTTCATCCAGAGACCATTCCATTCATAAACCATACCTCTACCACGCCGTAGCTTCATCCTCACTCCATTCTCCACCATTTCCCCATTCCAATGAAGCTTTAATTCTCCATTTGTGATTAGCTTGGAAGAAGACCCTTGGTTGAAGCTTGAGTCCATGGAATAGCAAAGAAATTTTTGTTAAGATTTTCTTAATTTCCTACATTATTTTTCTTTTTCTTGGGAATTTGCGTAGTTGTAATTAGTGGCTGGTTAGACACTAATTAGGATACTTTTTGTTGATTAATTGATTGAATCAAGTGTTGAATTTTTCATTCTCTTTCAATTTCCCATGTATGCAGTCAAGGTGTTTGATGAAATGCATGAATGAAATTGAGTACTTAATTGTCCAATTTGAGGATTCCTTGAAGTTTAGTTGGCTAATTAAACATCTTAGGGTGATAATTTAAAGGCTAATTGATCCATTAATCAATCAAATTTAGTGTTCATTGATCAGAATGATGAGAATTAACGATTTGATGTGAAATTGAGGTTTCAATTCAACATTAGATTATTCATTTCTTGATTCTTGCATGGTAACTCAAGATACATTATTATGGACACAATTAGGGACTCTTAGATTAGAATTAATCGCAATTGAATTAGGATAAGGATAGTAGATACTAAGGGATGAATCCAAAGCTAGTCACATGTTTATCATTTACTCTTTAATTCATGCAATTAGGTAGCAATTAGGAATTTTATTTCAATTAAATTTTAGTTAGTCTTATTTGATCAAAACCCCCCCTTTAGTTAGGTAATTTTTAGAGTCCTTTAACACTTAGAAAACCTAATTGAACATTGAATTCCATTTCCAAGGGAGATGACCTAAGTTGTACCACTAGCTATATATTTTTCAACCTAGTTTTATTTTGGAGGTTGCACAACACAGCCGTCACTCATCTACCTTTTCTTTCCTATCATCCTTTGATAGCTTCTTATTAGTTCCCATTGAAGTGGATGATGGCTTGTAGTTGTGGATCTTGAATTTCTTTAGCAAATCATTAACATATTTTTCTTGTGAAATGAATATCTATTCGGCCTTTGTTTGACTTGCATTATGAGAAAGTATCTCAGGAGGCCAAGATCAGTTATCTCATACTCCTTCATCATAGCCTACTTAAAGTCTTTAATAATCTTTGTATCATTGCTAGTATATATTAAATCATTCACATATAGACACAAAATGAGGAAATGGTCTTCATGCATCTTCACATATAATGATGACTCATTTGGGCTTTTGGTTAAACCATGATCAAGAAGACACTTGTCGATTTTACTATTTCATGCATGTGGTTCTTGCTTTTATTTGCAGAGTGCTTTCTTCAATTGATTTACTATTTCATCTTTGCCTCATATCAGGTACCTTTAAGATTGCTACACATACAATTCTTCCTCAATTTCTTCATTCAAGAATGCAGACTTCACGTCTAATTAGTATACCAACATTTTTAGTTGGCTGGCCAAAGTAGCTATCATTCTTATTGTTTTCATGCATACCACAAGAGTAAATGTCTCATTAAAGTCAATACCTAGTTGCTAAAAGTATCCTTTTGCCATAAGTCATGCCTTGTACTTTTGGATCGACCCATCTTCATTGTACTTGATTTTGTAGACCTATTTTAGTCCAATGATATCTTTCTTCTTTCAATTTCTCCATTAGCTACCATGTTTAATTCTTCTTAATCATCTTGATTTCTTTGTCCATGGCTTTTCACCATTCTTCTTTTGTAGATTCTTCATATTTTTGTGGCTTATAAGAAAATAATGCAACATTACAACTTTGATAATGCAATGATCACATCTTTCTTGAAGGATATGAATCTGTGACAAGTTTGTTATCTTTGAAGGTTGACTTGTGCTTGGGTTTAGATCAACTCTTGCATTCTCCTCATCTTCAAGATGTTGAGCTCTTTCAGGTGCTTCATTATTCCATTTCCAGCTTGCTTGTTCATGGAAGATGACATCTCTTGAAATGATTAACTATCTCATATTAGGATTGTAGAGACAATAGTCCTTGGATATGTTCTTGTACCTAATGAGGATATATTTTTCTCCTTTCTTGTCTATCTTGTCTCTATACCCTTTGGGAGGTAGACATAGGCAATGTGGCCAACCACTTTAAAATGATCAACCTTTAATTTTCTCTCAAACCAAGCTTCATACAAAATTCTATTTAGATATGCTTTTACAGGAGGTTAGTTAAGAATATAAACTATTGTGTTAAAGCTTTGACCTAAAAAAATTTTATTAGATTTTTTCCTTAGAGCATGGCATGTGCCATCACAACAATAGTTCTAATTTTTCTTTTTCCAACACCATTCTATTAAGTTGTATGTTAGATTGTGAGCTCCTTCTTAATGCCATGCTTCTTATGAATCTTACTGAATCATTGATCATTAAATTCTTCTCCATGATCTGTAACACCCAATTTTCATAAAAATGAAAAAAATGGGCCAGATATAAAAGAGGGTCCTCTAAAATGAATCAGTTAAGACCAAATAAAAATAGGATAAAATTCTAAATATTAGAAAACAGGAATCCAAGGCTTAGGGTTCCCAGAAACTGGAGCCAAAATGGCTAAAGAAAATCCTGACGAAATGTAGTGGCATTTTCGTAATTTTGGGCAACTTTTAGAAAACATAAAGGAGGAATCTTTAAATGGAAAAATTGAGCTTCTTAGGGTTCTCAGAGGCCCTAAAAACAATAAGAACCCCCAGAACAGTTAAAACCCTTCCGGTTTACGTTTTAGAACGTTAGTGAACCTGAACTTTGACCCTTTCGTTCGGGAAGATTTTAGACCCAATTTGAGTGATTTCTGTAATATCTGGTCCCTTGAAAATGTAAAAAAACATAAGAAAATGTGAGAAACATAACATACGATTTCTCTGTCGACATACGAAATTCACCGTATACAAAAGGAAGTCTCCCAAATAGAGTGAATTGAGATCCAATAAAATTAGAATAATATTCTAGACAGCAAATAATGATGAGTTAAGGCTAGAGGTACCCTAAAATTGGGGCAAAAATTAATGAAAAAAAAGGGCCTCGAAGAGTCTCCAAGGTTAAATATGAAGGAGCCAGGGACTAAAATGTAAAAAAAATTATGTGCAGGGCAAAATGTATAAATTATTTGAAAGTTTAAGGAACGTTAGTTTCACCCTCTATTCGTGGCTTTAGGCACGCATATCAAAAAATTAGGCAGAAATCTCCTAAATCCATGATCCACAGTTAAAACTCTGTTTAATGAGACAGGTCCGATGATGCCACGTTGTCCGAATGGTCGGGCAGGATCCGGTTCGGGATCCGGTTAGCCCGATCAGTAACCATGAGCAAAATAGAAAGAGGAAGTTGTAACAATCACGGAAATAGAAATAGCTAAAGTGCTAAGAAACCCCAAAGGAGTTTTAGGCACTAAATTGTAATAAATGAAAATTTTAGAGCACAATCATAATAAAGAACAATGAAAATTATACATAAAGACCCGAATATCCAATTGACACCAAAATTTATGAGGATCGAGCTTGACGGCCCTTGATCCATGTTTGAGACTCAGTATGGCTAGAAAGTAGAGGAAATAATATTTTTTAGAAAGTTTAAAGGTATGTATTGTACCGTAAAACCTTAATCGGGTCTAGACATCGATTTTTAGACTATTATAAGGCCCAATAGTTGCTTCTAAAGACCCAATAAGAGAAGAAAAGATATAATTAGGGCTTTAGAAAAGATGAAACCCAAATGTAAATATCAAATAAAAAGGAAAGAAGAAAAGGATTTTAGCTAGTTTAAAGAATTAACCATGGTTAGGTTAAAAATTAACCATGGTTGAGTTAAAAATTGACCATGGTTGAGTTAAGAAAATTAACCATGGTTACTAACCATAACTTAAGGGCTAAGAATAAGCATCCAAGTGTGTGGCCAAGGAATTTTTGGAAAAAGATATTTAGTCATGAAATTAGAAAATCAAAAGAAAAAAGGAATGGAAGGGTAAGATTTGATCTTGAAAAGGTTGATCCAAAGGTCCAAATTTGGCATGACCATTTAACTTCATTTAAGTTCATCTCCTTCACCTCCATTCCACCATTTTCATGCCACACACAAGGGAGAAGGAGAGAAAAAACGTGGAGAGAGAGAAAGGGAGGAAAAGTAGAATAAAAAGTGAAATCAAGCAAAACTGCCATCATTTTTCACCAAATTTCTTCATCTTCTTCATCCTCTAACCATTTTCTCTAAAGGGTAGCTGCATCTTTGACGATTGTGTCATGCAATCTCAAATAAAACTAGGTAGCAAAATAAATTCTGTAGATAATGGTGCAACCTAGGTCATTTTCCCATGGAGTTTGTGCCTCAATTTGTTTATAAAAGAGTGTTCCAAGTATTACTAAATGAAAATTGTTAGGGGGGTTTTGGATTACTAAAATTTAATTGGCAAGAATAAAAAACTTAAGACTAAATGAAGTGAACAGTTGAGAAAATGTGGTAGCTAGCCTTCAGATGGACTCCCTAGAATTCAATTATCCTTACTCCCTTTTTAGTGGACTAAATTTGGATTTAATTTCTTGCTCATTAGTGTATTCCCTATAAAAGTTCTGGAATGACCATCCAAGATTCAATTCATCAATTATTCAAGGAATTTGCAACCACAAGAAACCTTGAAAAATTAATTAATTGAATTAAGAATAAGAACACACTAAAACCATCCTAATTGATCAATAAAATCTGCTGCACAATTTACTTAAGATGCTAATTAACCAATTAGATTAATGAATTCCTCAAACAACTAATTGCATAAAAATTCCAGCCACTTAATCCAACAACCATTGCATCAATTGCCCTATAATCAAGAGGAAATTAAAAGTAAATTGCACAGTATTAATTCTGGAATTTTCACAAACATGTAATAATCACAATTAAAATTCCAAAGATCAAATTATATTCAATCTACAAATCAAACCAATCCAGTAATTTCTAGTAATTAAATTCCTAAATTAATAAACTAAACCTAGTCAAATTAGTAAGGAAAATAATTCTAAAATTAAAAGATTGAGCAAGGAATTTTTATCCAATTTGGTGAGACATGTGGAGCTCCAATATGCATTTGGGAGTTTCCAAGCTTCAGCTAGCCACCATGGATGATTCAAGCTGCCATGGAGAATTTAATCGGAGGAGAATCAATGGAATGAGCAGCAGCCATGGAAAAACTGATGAGAAAATGCTTCCTCATTCAGCCTCTAGAGCTCTCACGTTTTTACATCGTGTTCTTGCGTTTTCTCCTAGCTCCCAGCTCCTTATGTCCCACGTTGAGGTCACGTAATGCTTCAGTGCCTTTTTTCCTTAATGAGTCACGTGCCCCTTAGCTCACTCTCTTGCGTTTTTCTTCCGCTGAATGCCTCACGCTGTGCGCATTTTATTTTCTTCTCCCAACTCACGCTTTCATTAATACACATCAACCCACGACTACATTAATCTCCAGCTCTCTCCCTGTCAACTTTGCATGTGTTTCATTTATTTATTTAGCTACGTTGACTTTCCACTCAAGCTATATACATCTCTCCATCATTTTCAACGTCTGTTCCAGCCACTGCTCTTCCTTTACACGTCAACTGTACACGTTAGTTCTTCTCCTAGCTCGTGCAAGCTTCGTGCAAATCCACGTCGACTTTGCATGCTCCAGCTTTTGTTCACAACACCAAAACTGGAGCTACTCACGTGGATTTCTCCATGCAAGGCTGTCGCGTTTTTTTCTCTCCAAAACAGAGGCTGCTTCATTCATAGAGTGCCCAGCCCATAGCTTCATTTGCATCCAGCTCATTTCAGCTCGTAGCATTCCTTCCTTGTGTTTCTCATTCATGCATCTGCTTCTTCACTTCTTCTCTACCTAAGCTCGAGTGAAAATCTCGTGCCCCTGCTTCCTTCATTCAGCTCGTGTAGCTTACATGAGAGCTGCCCAAGCTCCTTTCAACTCATGCTCTTTCCACGTTGGCTGCTTATGTGTGTTCTCCACATGATTGTTGCTTCAACGTTCAACTCAGCTTGTGCTTCCTCATGCAGATGCTCTTTACGTAATTTCCACGTGGCTAGTTCATCTTTCTTCTCCTCTGTTTTGCTCACATGCATGTAGAACTCGAGCTCAAGGCTTTATCTTCAACCCAAGCTCTTCCACATTCATCTTCTCTTGTAAGCTTCCTCTCCTTGCATATAGAACCCAAGCATTCTCATCAAGAACCCGTTGCTTCTTCTTTTCCTCTCAAACATGAAACCTAGCTTCTTCCAGCTCTGTTCTAGTGGGTGGAAGTGTAATGGCTGGTTTTAGGAGATTGAGTGTGAGTGTATATGGTGAGGTGCCACGTGAGAATGGAGGAAGAGTGGATGCACTAAGGATGAAGTGGCTTGTGGCATTTTTCTTCTTGAGTCATGCATGTGTGTTAATGTTGAGTAAATGGCTGCTCAAGTATGCTTCTTTAATCATTTTTTTTTCTTTTTTAATTCAAATTCTCATTCAAGCTTCAATTGCCCATTAAAGTCTACACAAAAGAATGAAAATTATTAAGCAGAATTATCCACAAAATTATTTAAAAGAAATTCATGCATTAAAACTCAATAATTTTTGCTATTAATTCATAAAGTGCATTAATGGCTAATGAAATCAAATTGTATCTAATTAAACCCCTAAGACCATATTCCATCATCAAAATGCCTAAGTTAAGAGAATTAAAATATATAAAAATTATGCTTATCACATACCTCCTTAATTACCACTAAACCACTCATGAGATATACGGTGCAAACATTTTGATGAAAATCATCAATCTTTATTCAACTAAGGATCGACGTGGGAAATGGAAAAAGGGGAAGAAAACTAGAAAAAAATTATAATTTTATCTTTATAATTATTATTTAATATTTTTTTAATAATAATTATTTAATTATTAAAAATAAATGATATTATGAATATTTTTTATTTATAAAATTATTATTATTTTATTCTAATTTTTCAAAGTACATCAGATAAGGCTTGCAGGAGCCTTGTACCCATGCTGTCCAATCATTTATGTTGTGTTTTGATGGAAGGAAAAGTGAGGAGAAGAGAAAGGAGAGAAGAGAAAACGAAATTTTCTATCATTTGGCAGGAGGAGAAAATGGAAGGAGAGAGAAAACTTGAGAGAAAAAGTACCATGAGACTCACGCAAAAATTTTTTTTCTATATTTGAAGAGATTATGGGAGAAAACTCAACAAAACATATGTATATATAAAATATTTTTAATATGTAATATTTATAAAATTTTAAAATAAATAATTATATTTATTTTATTAAAATAATAATATTTAATAAATATTTTTTATAAATTAATAATATATTTTTTAATATTAAAATCAACAAATCATACATATTTAAAAAAAAAAAAACCGTACAGCTGCAAACCAAAAGCATTTGGACGGCCCTACAGCCAAAGGCTAACTTCAGTCAGATATGCATTGCATTGTTGGCAATGCATATGTATATATATAATAATAATATAATAATATAATAATGCATATAATAATATTAATATATATTATATTTAAATTAATTAATATGCATTAAAATAATAATTTATAAAATTTTAAAAAATATATTAATATTTATGGTATTAAAATAATAATTTATAAATGATTTTATATAAATTATAATTTAATTAATTTCATATATATTTTTTAAAATGTTTTTTTTAATTTTAAATATGTGCTTTTTAATAAGAATTTTTTTATTTTATTCAAAAAAAATTTTTTAATCATTTGAATATTGTTTAAATTGGTTTTTTTTATTATTTTTATATTTTTAAAAAATATATATGTAAAAATTTAAAATGATAACAATATTATTGTCATATTTAAAATAATTAATTTTCTTTGTTTTATATTTTCTTTTCCTCCATTTTCTCTTCTTCCCTTCATTTTCTCTTCCTCCATTCAAACACACTAAAAGATAATATTTTCTCCTCATTTTTTTTCTCTCTCTCTTCTCTCTACTTTTCTTTCCTCCAACTTTTCTCTCTCCCCACTTTTCCCCTCCTCCGTCCAAACGAAGCATTAAGTTACGCTGAATTTTAACCAAAATATGAGCTGCTGAGTTGCTATCACGGTGGACCCAAGGCATGTCTCTTTTCCTAAATCTCTGGCAAGCCGCGTGGACATTATCCAATAATCATAGACCAAATGCATAGAGATGAGACAATTCTGTTAAAAGGCTGAAAAATCTTGTTACAGCATCTCCCTCCAATATCACATCCAAGCACTAGCCCTTATTATGGCTGCCATGTTTTCTAAATAATCCACCCAGTTCACAAAATTGACTCTCCTAGCAAGGGCAGCAAGACACGGACCTCTTTCATTTTTAGATGCAATTCTTTATTATTAGTTTCTTGAATAAAATTTAAACATGAATTAAACAATTCTTTAAAATATTTAATCAGGTGATAATGAGTTATAAAACCTATATACTTATTAGTAAAAATTATATATTTATTATATTATTATTAAAAAGTATACACTTGTTATATTATAATTAAAAAATTTAATAACAAAATATTAAAAATTACATATAATTTTTTCTTTCTTTAAATTATGGATAAATATACATTAATGGTTAGAATTTTTATTTTCCTACAATCTTCGTCAAATTACGAATAAATAATGAATATCTATTCATACTCAATAATGCATCAAGCCTTGAATTTTTTTTTTCTTTTGATAAAACAATGGGACTTAAAAGGAAAAGAAACTAGCAAAACTAAACAGACATCACTTGCAGAGCCTAATGCTTGGAGTAACTATAGTATAGAAAACCAAGTTATGCGTTGTTTGTCAAGAGATGTGTTTCCAAGTTGACATTGAATGAATTAAAAGGCTTTAAATTTTACGTTAAGTTGCAACTCACACCATATATTAAATAAGCAGTTTGGAGGGAACCTCTAAAAATACAAAAGTGTGGCTTGAAAAAAGAGGAAGAGAATAATATTTAATAATTTTGCTCTCCCTGCCATGACAATGCAAGATGATGTTTACTTTCACAGCCAGGAATAGATCGATCTTCATCATCGGTTGAGGACGCAGTTTCCTTGGAAATCAAATGACAAGGTTGAAAGGAGTGCAGATTTTATAATTGTTAGAAATTCCAAATGAGATGGCTGTGAGTCATCATAGGGCCGGGAACCAATCTTAATACTATTACTTGCTATACAAAATGAGTCTAAGATCTTTTAAACTTTTTTATTATAAAATTTTTATAGAGTTCGAAGAAAAAAAGAAAGAAATAAAGAGGAAGTGAATTTTGTATACCCTCTCCTCTTTGTATCATTCTCTCTTTGAATTTTACAATAACTTTATAATTAAAAAAGACAAATATACCGCTTCAAATTTTGAATTCTAGACTTATTTGAAGATTTGAAGGGGCAATCAAAATTTAATGATTTCAGTTGAAATAGAAGTCTTCACTGGCTAAAAGTTATTCATGATGCCAACTTTTCTTTAGTAGGTTGAAAGGAAAATTTTCATTTTTCAATGGATGCCATGTTTACGTTTTAAAAGGTATGTTGGTTCAAACAATTTAAGTTTTACATAAATATGACGTCATGGTCAAATTTGGGGCAAAATAGTCATGGAGCACAATATGATTGAGAAGGAATTATAAAGCTTTTACTCATTCTTATTCCATATGGATAATAAATGCATTTAAAATATCTTGATATTATTGAAGAGAAAACACCAAAATTTGGTTTTGCATATATTAAATCTCTCCTTGTTTTGAAACACATTTTGCTATTGTTTTATATGTTCAAATTACTAGACTACCCTCAAGGAGTTCCAGGTGATCACATCCTAACTTTTAAGGTATGCTTTGTGACCTATTTTATACTCAATTATTTTATTTTGTCTAGTCTAACTCAACCATCAAAGGCACCATAGGAGCTTTGCTTTGCCCAAAGTATTTGCACAATTAAGGGGCAGCTCATCAAACATATTTTAAAAATTTATGGGTAAATTTAATCTACAAAACAAAACATACTTAAACTAACCAAGACACACATATAAACCTAAAAGACGTGTATTTGGCAAGGAAAAGAAAAAAAAAAAGAAACTTAACATAGGTAAAAAGATTAATTAAACATAGTTTATTATATTTAAATAACAAGGTCTATCTTACACATTATGGATATATTAATAAATTTATCTATCCTTTGGGGGATGAAAACACATTTTACTATATATATTCTCTCTTATTTTCAAAGCTAGCTACAGCATGGAGACCAAAATGGAGGAGATGCTAGTGTCCAGCTGGTTTAATCTTCATTCATCAGTGCCATCATCTTACGTTCAACCACCGGAAAGCAGGCCAGAGAAGCTCCTTGTGGCGTCAGGCAAGACAATCCCCGTGATTGATCTTGGGGGACATCATCATCCACCTCGTGATACCTCGATCCTCATTTTGAAAGCATCCCAGGAGTATGGATTTTTTCAGGTTCAATCTGATTTTACCTTTCCGTTTTCTATATCTCCTTTCCTTTGTAAGCCTTTCATTTTTCTTAATTTGTTTCTCCTTTTTTTGTTTGTTTGTTTGTTTGTTTGTTTTTTGCATTCTTTGAATTTTTCATTGTAATCAACAAAACTGTTTAAAAAAAAAATCTCTCAGGCACAACTGGAAATCAAAACAAGAATATATTTCTTATTATTTCGTAGAATTTTAAGATTCGCGTAGGTAGGTATTATTGAAATTTGTCCTCTAAGAAGTTATGAAAATTAAATGCATGCTTTAATTTCATATGTTAGAAAATTATGTGATTGATGATATTCAAACAAAATACTGTAAAGTAGGTGATCAACCATGGAGTTTCTGAGGAATTAATGGAGGATACGCTGAACATTTTAAAAGAATTCCGTGCGATGCATCCCAAAGAAAAGATGACTGAAAGCTCGAAGGACCCAAAAGGAACCTGCAAGCTCTACACAAGCCGTGCGGTTTACAGAAAAGAAGCTGTTCAATATTGGAGGGATACACTTAGACACAGTTGCCCCCCTTCGGGAGAATACATGGAGTTTTGGCCACAGAAACCAGCAAGATACCAGTAAAGTCCACAAATCCCTTTGCAATTTTTTTTTTAATCAACTTGTGTTTACTTTTAATTCCTTGAGTACGGTTTTTTTCTTTAAGCTAGATTCGTTCTCATAGATTTTATTTTTAAATGAAAATTTCGGTATTCAATTTTATTTTATCATTGAGGTCATCATTCAAAATAGTTTTGACGGCGATCTTGATAATATCAATATTGTGAAACGGGCCAGCAATAACCATTTAATGAAGGGAAGAAATTGATGTCCACAATGATTTCTTTTCCTCTCTCTCTTAATAATTCAATCTTTATTGACATTAGGTTAAATTTTATAAATCTGTGTTTTGAAATGATCGTCCAAAATTGGAAGACCTTGAAGTGGTAACAACATTTGAAGATTTTATCAAGAATTTTGAGTTCATTATGCAGATTAGAATTATAATTAAACCTTGCACTAAGTAACGTTCTTTTAAAAAAGTAACTGAACTAATTTTAAAAAATGCAAACTGCGTAGCTCAACTAGCAAAGGTTATCCTTTTCTCTTCTTGTTACAAGGTCCTTCTAGTTTCTATATAGGGCATGTATTTGGGATGTATATATTAGGCACAATTTATCCAATAGTAATTTAACAAATCAAACTGTCAGACAATTTGATAAATTGAGAAAAATTAATAGTTGTAAATTGGTTAACGATATTTGAGAGATTTTAGTTTTAAACTAACATGTTAAGTAAGATTTTAAATTGCAGTTGCAGCGACGTTACAGTTCTGGATATTGAGAAAATTATAAAACAAGTTGCGAGCAGCTGACCATTATATTGGATTAATGAGGATGCGGCATCCGCAATATTGCAATCACATAAGGTGATATGGTTCACAATTTAGAATCTTGATCATACAATAATATATGATTTCTTAGATATTTAGAAGATTATATATTGACGTTGCTCTTATCATGCGATGCAATTTTTTTTCCTTGTTTATCTGATGGTAGAGAAATTGTTGGAAAATACGCACAAGAACTGAGAATACTGGGATTGAGAATTTTGAAGATGCTTGCTGAAGGGTTAGGACTCAAGCCAGATTATTTCTGTGGCGGACCAAGTGAAAACCTGTATTGCTAGCCCATCACTATCCGCCATGTCCAGAACCACATTTAACCTTGGGAGCACGGAAGCCCAAAGACCCAACCCTTATTACAATTCTGCTCCAACGAAAAGGAATAAATGCACTTCAAGTATTCAAGGATGGGGGATGGATTGGTGTTGACCCAATTCCCAATGCCTTTGTGGTCAACGTAGGCCATATTTTGCAGGTATGTATCTCCATCTACCTCAGGCATTTTCAATTCTTTAATACAGACATTGATAAGTAAGTAATATTAGTTAATATACGCATATAAATGTGACAGTTTAAAGCCCAAATCATGTACTTACCATTTCATAATTAATTTCTTTTTTATATATCATGATGCATCATGCATGCATGCTTGCTATCACACATTAATTTTTTAGAGAGAAAGTCTTTCATAAAATATAAGACTCTTGAAAGAACTTATTGATTCCTGTAAGCTTGATGTGATTGTAGAACTACCCATAATATATTTAAAACCCTGAAGCATCGCTTATTTAGAAAGAAAAATATTTAGGAAAAGCTTTTAGGATCACATTCGAAAGACTTAATTATATAGCATTAAGGTATAAAAATCTGTGTATTAATTTGTATTAAAAAAAACTAATAACAAGAGCAGAAAAAAAAAAAACATATATATATATATTTAAGGAAAGAGATTAGATTGTCCAGAGAATTTTAGACTTTATTTTACCCAAAAAGAAAGAAGTTAGATTATAAGGTCCATAAAAAATTGACAAAAATGATATAGGCTTGCAGCCGGCCAGGTCTAATAACAAACTTAAAAGCCGCGCCTTCTATCAATTGTAGAAATTTTTGTTTCACCATATGTAATCCCTATTTAAACTCATTGCAAATCTTGTCTCTTACAATGATGTTGCAGGCAGCTGGTAGTCATGAATTAGTTTAATTATATAACTAATAATTTTCTTAAACCTTTCGCATATAATATGGTTTAGTATGATGAAATTCAATAATTACTGAGTGATTGATACAGATCATTAGTAATGGAAGGCTCAATAGTGCTGAACACCAGGTGGTCACAAACGCAAGCACTGCAAGGACCACAGTTGCCTAGTTCATCAACCCAACGGATGAAAGCGTGATAGAACCTGCGAAAGCTTTGATAAACTCAAGCACCCCTCCATTGTACAAATCCATGTCATATGCTGAGTTTCGCCGAAATTTCCTTTAACTCTATATAACTGTTTGAGAAAAAAAAATTTAAAACAAAAAATAGTGTTTTTTCTTTTCCTTTGTACTTTATGTAATATAATATATCTTGTTGAATAATTTGCGTGTTCAGTTGTTTGTCTAAACCTCACAGTTTAAAGTGTACCTCACACTTTAATTGAGACGGTAAAAAAACAAAAAAAGCTGGATTAATTCGTTGCAAATTTTAGTACTTTTTTTTTTTTTCCTTTTGACATGCTAAAGAGATTATTGGGTCAATTTGTGCGTCAAAGCTAATTAAATTCCTTTTCAGATAATGTTAAGGGCGATTTTTATTGCGACATATGTATTTAAAAAGAAAATAAATTTTTAACTTCAAAATATAGTTTTGAGTAATCAATATAGAGAGCATATATCCTTATTTACCACTAAACCAGCCCATGATATATATTGTGCAAAAATTTTGATGAAAATCAACAATCTTTATTCAACTAAAAGATTTCGAATTACATCAGATAAGGCTTGCAGGAACGTCGCAGCCACGCTTGGCAATCATTTAAGTCACAGCAAATTTTAACTGAAATATGAGCTGCCGAACTGCTATCCTGGTGGACCCAAGGCAGAGTTCCTTTCCCAAAGACAGTAGAAAATGGGCCCCCTACACCTTTTTTGTGTTGAATTTTACAAGAACTTTACAAAAATAAATTCTTGAGAATCCTTACATGTACGCCGCTTCAAGATTTGGATGTTGTAGGTTTATACTTGTTTGAAGATTTGAAGGGGCCATCAAGATTTAATGATTTCGATAGAAATAGAAGTCTACACTGGCTGAAGGTCATTCTTGATGCCTACTTGTCTTTTGTGGGTTGAAAGGAGAAAAATTTCATTTTTCAATGGATACCATGTTTACATCTTAAAAAATACGCTGGTTCAAACAATTTAGGTTTTGCAAAAATTCTATGTTATGATCATATTTGGGGCAAAATGGTCATGAAGCATAATATGATTAAGAAAGAACTATAAAGCTTTTATTCGTTCTTATTCTCTAAGGATAATACATGCATTTGAAATATCTCGTACTATTGAAGAGAAAATACCAAAATTTGGTTTTGCATATATTAAATCTCTCCTTTTTTTTTTTCAAACACATTTTGCTATTGTTTTCTATGTTCAAATTACTAGACTACCCTCAAGGAGTTCCCCTTATAAAAGATGATCACTTCCTAACTTTTAAGGTATGCTTTGTGACACCTATTTTATACTCCACTTATTTTATGCCTAGTCTATCTCGACCATCAAAGGCATGGTAGGAGCTTTGCTTTGCCCTAAATTTTTGTCGTCATCTTACATCATCTTGGAGGTCATCGGAATTAGGGGCAGCTCATCAAACATATTTTAAAATTTTCTGGATAAATTTAATCTACAAAACAAAACATACATAAACTAATCAAGACATACATATAAACCCATAAGACGTAAATCTGGTAAGAAAAAGAAATTAAAAAAAAAAGAAACTTAAGTACAGGTAAAAACTATGATTAAACTAGTCTGTTACTTATTATGTCCGAATGACCAGGTCTACCTTACACACTAGGGATATATTAATAAATCTGTCTATCCTTTGGAGGATGAAAATACATTTTACTATATATATTCTTTCTTATTTTCAAAGCTACTTAAAGCATGGAGGACAAAATGGTGAAGATGTTAGTGTCCAGCTAGTTTAATCTTCATTCATTAGTGCCATCATCTTATGTTTAATCCCCGAAAGTAGGCCAGGGAAGCTCTTTGTGGATTCAGGCAAGACATTCCCTGTGATAGATCTTGAGGGACATCATCATCCACCTCATGATATCTTAGTCCTCATTTTGAAAGCATCTTAAGAGTATGGATTTTTTCAAGTTCAATCTGGTTCTACCTTTCCATTTTCTATATCTCCTTTCCTTTGTAAGCCTTTCATTTTCTTAATTTGTTTCTCTTTGTTTTTTTCCCTTTGGTTTTTGTTTTTGTTTTTTTCTTGCATTTTTTGATTTTTTTATTGTAATCAACAAAACTACAATAAAAATAATCTCTCGAGCACAGCTGGAAATCAAAACAAGAATATATTTCTTATTATTTCTTAGAATTTTAAGATGTGCATAGATAGGTACTTTTTGAACTTTAACCTCTAAAAGGTTATGAAAATTAAATGCATGCTTCAATTTCATATGCTAGAAAATTACGTGGTTGACAATATTCAAACAAAATATTGTAAAGTAGGTGATCAACCATGGAGTTTTTGAGGAATTAATGGATTTCAAAGAATTTCATGCCATGCCTCCCAAAGAAAAGATGACTAAAAGCTTAAAGGACCCAAAAGGAATTTGCAAGCTCCACGCAAGTTGTGAAATTTACAAAAATGAAGATGTTCAATATTGGAGGTGTTGCTTTTTGAAAATATACACTCAAGTATATATATATCGTAATAGTAATAGAATGATAAATAGAATATCATTCCTATGAAGATTTGTTACTAAGATAATTGCTAAGTACTAAAATTATATACCTCAATCTAAATCAATATGAAAAATTAAAGTAAATTGAAGATATAAAACTAAAATAAAAGTCACTATTCTAGATGAAATTAGAAAGCAAAAGGGTGTGGAATTATGATTTTCCCTAACATTTTATATGAATTAATTATCTCTATTCATCTTGCTCTTAATGTCATTTATAGTCGGACTCTAATTTACCTACAAGTGTATTTTGAAATACTTCTAAGCATTCTCCTAAACAATCCATAACTCCTTATGTAATTGATTAATTTAGAAGGTTAATCAAGAATAGATTCTAACATTGCTATGTGAGACCAATAGATGTATTTCTATCCTATAAGTGAATCAATCCAGTTAATAGTGAAAATTTTATGAACTCACACCATCTAATCTATAGTCTAATCTTAAAATTTCTTTTCTAAGTTCATTTAGGTTATCTAAATCATCTAATAATTTTTACACACTTATAACTATGCAACATAAGGATTGAGTAAATAAATCACACATTAATTACAAATAAATAGAGTAATTACAACATATTACAAGCTAAAATTCATTATAATCCTAAATCAACAAGTTTAACTCATAATTACAAGAAATAACAACATTAAGAATAAAGTATAAAGCAAGTAGGCGAAGAAATATAAGGCAAAGTAAGGAAATAAGAGAACAATTGATTTAATTGGCGAATCTTCCTCAAACTTAAGCTTCTCTCATGGCAAATGAAGCTCCAAACCCTTGCTTTTCCTTTCTAAATGTTCAAAATGGCAGCCTCTCGAAGAAATGGTGAAATCTTTCTTAAAACCCTTAGAAAAGGCAATTGAAAATGGTTTGTTTTTGCATGTTTTTCCTAAACGTGCCACAGTGATGCTCAAAAGTATGGTGGGGCTGCTAAATTTTAGTCTACAGTGGTTAAGAATGCTGTGGTGTGAAATTTTTATGCCATAGCACATTTGGTTCTATCATTAGGTGTGACGACACTTAATTTGTCATTGTGGTAGTGCCATCTTTTTCTTTTTCTTTTCTTTTCTTTCTTTTTTTCCTATTTCTTTCTTATTTTTTCTTTTTAGCCTTTTTTTAGTAAATCTTCTAAATTTTTATTGCTTGACATTCCAAAACTTCTAAACTTATTTCTTTGCAATTTTAATTCTATAAGAATATAAAATTCATCTAATTACTATTTATAATCTATTGACAAAGATTAAACAATTTGACAGCCTAAAGATATAAATAAAAACACAAAACACAAATTATATTCAACTAAAACAAAAAAATCAAGTTAAAACTAAAGAAATAAAACCAAAACTTACTAAATATTAACTTAATTAAAATTTATCAATTTTGTATATCAAAAACATAAAAAAATTATATATTCCCATGACAAGTCCCTTAACCTTGAAAAAAGAAAAGCATTTTACCTCTTTACTTGTCCATAGGTAAAGTCAAACAACAAAATTCTTATTTACTCAAACTTTCATATCTAGTAATGATAGGTGGATGCCTTCAACAATTATATTAAGAAGTATAATTAACAAAAAAGAAAGTAATGCATACAAGCTACATAATTCAAGAATTAATAACAAAATTTCTAAACCTATGATATGTGTGCATGTGTATGTGTGTGTGTTTGAAAAACCATGCTAAAATCTAATTGCAAGCCTTGGAATAATTTATGTAAATTAAACTACACAATAAACCTCTCCTTTAGGAACTTCATATGCTTGCTTTTCTACCCTCTCTACTA
Organism: Erythrophleum ivorense; assembly: GCA_026724425.1. Lineage (NCBI taxonomy): Eukaryota > Viridiplantae > Streptophyta > Magnoliopsida > Fabales > Fabaceae > Erythrophleum > Erythrophleum ivorense. Next base: position 28,234,410 of record JAIUCV010000001.1, on the reverse strand, counting down.
ATGTAGGTCATTACATAACTCATTAATCAATAGGTCTTTTTAGATTATAATGGGGCTTGTGGCTATGGCTATTATAAGAAAAAGGGTATATGAAAAATTATAAGTAAGATTCAAGAAAATAACCATTAAGTACAATAATAAAAGATAGAATTCTCGTTCTTTCTCTTATTTTCCTTTCCTTCTCATATTCCCTTTCATTTTCTTATCTTCTTTTCTTTCTTTTCACTTTTACACCCCCAAACCTAGTTCATTTTGATCCATTAAATTTTCTTTCTTTAGGCTAATTATTTGACCACTTTTTTGTGAGTTCCTCTTTTCAATCGTTATATTTTCATGTCTATTAGGAAACAAAGAACTATATAATCATTGTTCCCATACTTCTAATTTTTTATCGCTCTCATGAGGAAAGAACAATTATTCACATCAAACCCACCTTATACCTTATTTCATGCTAAGGCTTCTTTTTCATACAATATCAAATGTTACTTATCCTTTTGAAAGAGGTAAGAATATTATTTTTTGGGCTAAAGGTCATTAATGTGGTTAAGAAAAAATTTCACATAATTATATGTATATTTCACTTAAGGCTCTAAGAGTTACTGGTGATAAAAGTAAGCCTAAAGTCTCAAATATAACCAATAAATGCCTACGTAAGATTTTGCCTTCAGAAACTATAACGCAAGTTGTAAAGTCCTAAGTTTAAGATCTATCATATAATCTAACTCACATATATTACTTAAAACTAACAATTATCCTAAGTATAGTATAAATGCACAAAAAATTTTCAATAAGTGAGGAATACATTGCCATTAACAATCAATCTCATATACAAAATTGCATTAATAGACATTTTCTATCATTTATACACTATCTAGCAATTAAGTTCTTCAGTGGCATTTGACATCAACCCAAAAAGTAAAAACAAGATAGGCAAGCAAAACTTAAGCTCACAAATTTTGAAAAACAGGTAGTTTTTTTTTTAAATTTGCATAAAAATATAAAATAATTAAAAACAACAAAATTTATGGGCCTGTTTGAAATTGTTTTTGTTTTAATGTTTTCAAAACATATGTTTTCAAGAACAAATTTTTTAGAACAAAAAAATTAAAAAATCTGTTTGAATCATTATTTTGAAAAGTAATTGTTTTCTGTTTTTTACCTGATTCTGTAGAACAAAAATTACAGAACACTTAAAAAGTATTCTGAGTTTTTTGTTTTTGAAAACAAAATTTTGTTTTTTTGTTTTACAAAACACTTCATTAAAAACACATTATCAAACAGGTTTTTTTGTTTTTTTGTTCTTGAAAACAAAAAAATTGTTCTGCAGAATCAAATCAAACAGAGCCTACATTTCTAATTTGGATTTCCTACCATTAAACTTAAAATGAACATTATTCTCAATATTCAAAACATGACATTACATAAGAGAAATAAGGGATAAAGAAAACTCCCTTGATATGCTCTGCTCTTTGTCCACTTCAAGATCTTCCAACCTAAAGGGCAATGGCAACAAGGCACCTTCTTGTAGGATGATCTTCTTAATCTCAACCTAACAATATAACCAAAATTAACATTATACAACTTAACTAGTATAGCACAAAGACATTATTAAATAAGGCAAGTGTAGAATTTGAGCTAAAACAAAGTTGTGATGATGTTATGGTGGAATCCACCTAGCAAACGTCCAAATAACCTTATGAAAAAATTTTTAGTCATAACTTAGTGTATACTTAAAACATTCATGTTATCATATTCTTGATTACAACATAACCAAAAAGGCTAATATCCTAACTTACTTTTTTGGAAAAATTTTGCCATAGTTTCTTCTATATTTTTAAGTGTTTAGACCATCCAAATGGTCACAATTCTTTATTAGAACTTGATTACAAAATAACCATATATGGTATTATCATTTGCAACATTATTATGCATGTTAGGGCTCAAATAGCAACTAGCCCAACTCAATGCAATTTTCCATCACATAGTATATCATTATATCAAAATACATTTTTCCATGAGAGAAATATCACATTCTTGACTTCACAAATGTAATATGACTAAGCTTACTTATTTGCATTTATCAAGTATGATTCATAACATACTAAATCTTGAATTATATCATATTTTACTCAATTATCAAAATACACATCAAAATGAATATAGAAGCATGTAAATTCCATCTATTTCTTGGTGTCAAGAAATTATCTCTTTTCCTTTTTCCTTGCTAGTTTCACTTGATATGGTTAGTAGGAGAAAGAGGGTGAGATTCTAAGGAGAATTTCAGTAGCAATACTTTACCAATTCCAATATACACACATGATTATCTAAGTAAGGAGATACAAACATGCATGATAAAAAAACATCATAAAACATCATAGCACATCATAACATTACCATAGAAATGGCCATACTATACAAGTAGTCTCACTTAGGTATTTTACTTTAGGCTAAGGGAGAACTATTGTACTCAATCCCTCTACCATAGACTTTTCCTTTGGGCTAATAAAGAACTACTATGTTCAATACCTCTACCACCTTTCCTTAAAGCCATAAGCCCATAAAATATAACCTTAAAAAATATAGAGACATACCTAACTCAAAACATCTTTAAAACATACATTATAAAATATAACCTCATAAGCAACCAATACACATAATGTAATCCAAACTCAAGCAAATCAACATGCATATAAGGAAAGGAAGAGTAAGCTACCTAATACAAGCTAAGAATCTATTGTCCACAATATTTACCTCACTTATTCTTTATCTTTACTCTTTTTGGTTCTATATGCACACAAAGGTATGGTGATACTAACTAATCCTAAACACATAAGTTAGGCACAAAAAAGTCAATTATTATATAATAACTCATTTTACTATAGAACATAGTTTAACATAGGTTATCATAAATTTTAGACATTTTAAGTTATAACACCTTTTTTGGTTCAATATTTGAAAAATCATAACTTGAGTTAGAGACCTTTAAATTTAGCAAACTTTATCTTGTTGGAAAGATATATTCATGTACTTTCCACTATAAAAGCTTCATATTAACAAGACCTCATTTGGTCCTTAAAATTGCTTAAAAGATGAACCAAAATTATGCAAACAAATGGGTAGTGACAACTTTTTTGGGCCAATTTTGAAAATTGATAAAATATTTTATAAAGTTCCAAAAGTTATAGTCTTGTACTCAAATAAAACCTCTACATGTCCTCTAAATGCATGCTAAGTTTCAACTCAAAATGTAGCCTTTAAGGGCCTCAAGGATAGACATATATTTTAATGTTCGTTATGGTTTGTTTTGCCACTTTAAATGCCCAAACTAACAATTATATTGAATTATTCATTATGACCAAATTTTATCTCAAGCAACTGACTTGCTAACCTAGTTCATTACATATCGTTTGCAAAATGGATAAACTTGACCATTATTGGCTAGAAATTTCAACTTATGAAATCTAAACATTTTGTAGTTTCTTTGCTTCCAACTGTCTTCATAAATCATAACTAAGTTACTTGAAGCATGCAATTAATAAAACAAACCTCTTAGATGCTCTTACTTAGTTGTGGCCACTGAAACTATGTACTTATGAACTTACAGGCCATTTTTCTTAAATTTCAACCTAGTTTCAAGCAATTATCATGTCATATTCATATTTTTCATTATCAATCACATAAAATAGAATTAAGAAGATTTCATCTCAACTTTCTCTGCCTCTAAATGGAAACTCTCTTGATAAGGAATCTTTTGCACCAATTGAAATTCCAAAACAAGCTACCTGAGCTGAGGTAATAGCCACGAAACTTTAACTTTCAAAGTGATTTTTAGCTCATTAGATTACTTTCATGGAGTAGAACAAGTTTGATAACTATAGGATAATGAAGAGGGCTCATTTTCTTACTTAAAATTCCATATGAACCCTTGATATTTTCTCCCTCTAAGTCATGCCATGGATGAGCTGTAAATGGCTGCTACTTGGTGGTTCCATAAGGAAAAAGAAGATACAATTATATAATAAAAAAGTTGTTATAGTTATAATATTCTAAAAATAACCATTTTGCCCTTTATATGCATTTTCACTCCATTCTAGCTCATTTTTTAGTGTTTTTTGAATCTAACTACTCCATATAAAATTTTAAATGCCCTTTTATATAACAAGTTAAATTCCATAATTTTTAGGAGTTTAAAATAGCTTTGTGTAATTAAAATTGCATTTGTATCATTTTTTCTCATTTTTTGTGACATTAGTATCTTATACCATAATAACCCCACAATTGAAGTACTTGTCCCCTACTTTTATATTCTAATGAGAAAAGCCAATTTCTTTTACTATATTTCAAGTTACATACATTTCTAATTTCTCATACTTATAGGGCTAAATTGACTCTTTTACCCCTACAATCATTTTTCATTTGTTCTAGCTTTTTAATGCTAGTTTTCTAGACCAGTCTACTTTATACATCATTTAACTTTCTCTTTTACTTAAAAAGTAAAAATTCAAGGTCTATAGTGGCTTAAAATAGTTTAAAATAGCTCAACTTATACCTGTGCCACTGGTTATCTCAATTTGCGTGTAATCAAGATTTTGACCAATTTTATTAGTTCTAGTTGATCTAGTAACCTTATCTCGTCATATAATGATAGAAAATATATTATCCTCTTAATATACTACTAAATATTTAAATTTCTAATCCCTCCTGTTGCACTGCAAGAACTCTTTTTGGTTGCACCTGAATTAGATTTTAACCATATTTTAGTCTCTTTTTTCATCTAATTGTGCTTTTACATTCTTTTATCACTTCTCATAACCTTATCTTAGAGTCTAGCTCAATATAAAAACATTAGGTATTGCAAACAACTGCACAATTAGTCCTATAAAATTCAAAAAGTGACATAGCATATAGCCAATTCTAGTAGCTTGTCAAAATAGAGTAGTGTGTATTCAAATGCAAATAAATAACTCATCTAAACTCTAAATCATATGAACTAAAATTTTCCTAAAAGCTAGGCAAGCAAAGGAAAAAATTTGACACTTTCATGCAAAAATTCAATCAGATGTATTCTTAGTAAATTTGTAAATTTAGGTCACAAACATATATAGCAAAATAGAGCATTGACTAGAAATATGTAAAAATGAAGTAGCAAATGAATTCAATTGGTTCTAAAAATATTTATGCCTAAAACAAGACATATAAGCAAATAGGCCAAAAGAAATTCACAACAAGATTCAAAGCCAATTGCTCTCAATAAAATTTTCAAATCATGCTACAACAATCATGCTCATTCACCATAACATATGAAAAAAAATTAAGAAAGAAGAGCATACAAGGGAATAATATTCAACATGTAAGCACACCAAACACAATTATAAATCCCATAAAAGGTATACAAAATTGATTTAAAATCACTCCATGAATTGTACGCTTTAACTACTTTGCTCTTCTTCCTAACTTCAACCAATAATCATATCAAGGATCTGATTGTAGTAGGCTCTGAAAGAAAGACAACTAGTGTAACACCATAAATTTCTAACTTTGTCTCATACTACTTCTAAATCTCATGCCATGAATTACACAAGAATAAGAGAATATGGCATTAAAATAAGGCATTCCTTGCTTACTTATCTCTATGTATAATTTTTTTTTTTTAGAGTTTCGTGGGCCATATGGGAACACGCTATACTTTCCCATATTTAATTACATTAATACAACTCCTTTGCATCACAAAATCATGCTCACAACTCATGGAAACCGAAATGGAGCATGGAAAATCGAAATTCATTCTCAGCCTGAATTGGCCTCTTTTCTAGGAAAATTTTGAAAAATCATAACTAATTCTAGAAAAATAGAAATCATGAAATCTTGGTTATTCTGGAAATATTGGGATGTCTACTTCATGTAAAAATATGTACAAGTCATAACATCCCACACACAGAGCATTTGACATGCGAAATAATTTAGAGGTCGGACTAGGTCCTAATGCTATCACAGTTTACTGATATGAACTTCAAAAATGTCTAATTAATTCCACAAAAATCTAATCCATGAAAATGATACCAATCTGAAAATTTGTGGATGTCAACTAGAAAGAAAAAATATCTTCAAATCAGTTCATGAAGCCTAGACCTCAGAATTCGATAGAACAATGCTTTTGGTCGGGCAAGGTTACTGATACTAGAAAAAAACTTTAAAAATTCATATCTTTCTCTCTAGACGACCAAATGAGGTGCTTCTAGTTGGTACGAGTCATTGTGATTTCCTAGTTTCTTTGTATAAAATTTCATAGCAATCGGACATCATTGGAGTCTCACGTGATAGAAAACAATTTTGGACTATTGTAATAGTGCATCAGGCCATTTCCATAAATTTTTTCAATTTTGAAAAATTATCAAATATTCTATAGACCTCCAAAAATTATGATCTTTAGCTTTCTAGAAATCTCTCAATGAAACCTTATTTCCTGCTAATTCTCAGATCAATACTAACTCATTTGGCCAAAAAGTGATATAGGGTTCCATAATGGTCAATTTTGACTCCTTATAGGGTGCCAAAGTTGCCAAATGGATTTCCCTTGGTCTTGGCATCTTTTGGGCAAGTCTAAAAGTATATTTGAGACTTAAGAGAACTGCCCAAATGGTCTCAAATCTCATACATCTCATTTTGGCTATTCAACCCACACTTATGCATACTTTCATCAAAATTTCATATTACACACTTTAGCATTACATACCCAAAATAAGTGCTATGAATCATATATCATTTTCATACATCTAAATATCACATAATAGTATATTTACATATGTCTCAAGGTTCATGGTACATATACAACATCATATACATTATGGTTCCAAAATGGACAAAATAATACATAAGTTTGTCAATCCTTACTCTTCATGGTTGTTGGCTCCCTTCACCATAATTACTTAGTCCACCTAGTATGTTAGATCATTGGAGAGGAGGGGATGAGATTCAAAGAATTCCAATAACTCATCTCCCATTCAATCATACATAATATGTGCAAGCAAGCTTTACAAATGCATGTATGGAGAAAATAAAAGCCATAGACATTTTCAAAGCAACCTTGGTATGTGAGCAACTCATACGAATCATTCAAGAGCTCACCAAGTGTTTGGATTAGCCTCACACTTCTCCTCATGGGTTTTGGACTTGCCTCACCCATTTCTTGAGCACTTTGGACTCAACCATACTCTTAGGAGCCCATTTTACTTTTGGGAAACTCTTTTCTTTGTCTCAACCAAGCTTAAGGGTTCTTGGCTCATCCTCACCAAAGGGAAGAGTTCTTGGCCCCTCCACACTCAAGTAAAATCATACAAACATCATACATCATTAGAAAATATAACATGGCATCAAGGATCATAGTATATAATGGCCTACTAGCATACTTTTCATTACTTGAAAATACACATACACATATTTTAAAATAAGCTAAACACACATCCATGCATGAGAGAAGGTGAAGAGAGCTACCTTGTACAAATCTACACACTTTTCTCCTTGGATTTCCCTCCTTTGCCTTTGCTATACACCCACAATGTGGTGGAGATAGTTTCTCTTGGCCTAGAAATGATTTAAGGGAGCTAATTAGGTTCATGAACATATTCTAAAGCTATACAATTTGTTTAAGCCCTAGATTACTCTATAGGCTCCATTATGGTCCATAATGGTGCCTAATGAAGCAACACTCCTCAAATAACTTCGAGGCCTCATTCTTTCCTCTCAATTATGATTCTTGACTCCTTTTAAGCCTCTTGGAGCCACTACACCATTAAAACAAAGGGCCTAGTACCATGTTGCTTCTTTAGGTCATAATATGGAACCTATGACCCCAATTCACTTTCCTTGAGTTCTAAATTTTTTTCAAGGCCTCCTCTTATATTCATTCACCATATATGACTCAAAAATAGACTTAGAAAAAATTGAAACTCTCCCTAGCTAGGTGAACTTGCTTAGGCCGAGACTATGGGTGCATTGGCCTTCCATTGAGTTCTCTTTGTTTTCTTAAAGGAGGAAGCATGTGGGGAGCCTCTTAGGGATCTTAGGAGCATGTTTTAACATTCAATTAAGCTTAAAAACATTCATATAGAATTAGATTTGCAAGGGAGCATTAGGATCCCTAATGATTCCATCTTATTTCCTAATGCTCCTTTCTTGTTTCTATTGGTTCATTCTTAATCCTTGCCACCTAAAACCCCTAATCCCTCCAAGAATTGGACAGAAAACAACCCCTAAGAATTGAGCTCATGGTGGCCAAATTCGTGCAAGAGGAAGGGGGAGGAAGAAACTACCAAAGAATGAAAGTTTTACCTTATTTTCTTGCTTTCTCTTGGTTGCTTTTCATTTTCCTTGGTTGCCTCCCTTCAAACACGAATTTTTTTATCTTTATTCTGCCCCCAAAACAGATTTAGAAATGCCATCAAACCCATAGAAATAAGGAGGAGAAGGAGGAGAAGTAACTTGCTAAGGAGAAAGCTAGATTTTCCATGGAATTTCCTACCTTTTCTTGTCTTTGTTCTCCCTCCAAGAGTGCTCCTTCTTGTATGCCTAAGAGAACTGATTCTCCTCTCTATTCTAGGCAGAAGAAAGATGGTGGAAAATGAGGGCAAGGGAGGGTGTGAGAAAGAGAGAGTATTAAAAGCAAAAGAATTCCAAAAATTTCCCTCGTTTTTAGCATTTTTGTTTCTAATCCATTTTAGCTCCTTTTTGAGAACCGTCTTTTCCATCATAAAATTTAGGTCCTCAATCTTATAAAATGCCTTTTGAATCACTTAATTTGGAGCTAAAACCTTCCCGAACGAATTGGTCAAAGTTCGGGTCAATTGACGTTGGAACAATTACACCAGAGGGTCTTTATCGGTCCCGTGGCTTCCCATGGTTTTAAGGGCCTCTGAGAACCCCAAAGAAGTCAAAACTTTCATTTAAAAAGCCCTCATGTATGTTTTCCAAAATGCACCCATATTTACGAAAATGCCACTGGCCTTTCAGCAAATTTGTTGAATCACTCTGGCCTTGATTTCTGGGCAACTCAAGGTTCAAATCCTCATTTTTCATTATTTAGAATTTTATCATAATTTTATTTGGCCCCAATTCCTTCTATTTCAGGGACTTCCTTTTGTATCTGGCCTATTTCTGACGTTTACGGAGCAACCGAACATCGCGTTTCTCATGTTTACGGAGGGACCAGATGTTACAACTAAGGCTTAGAAAAACTATAGAAATAAATTTATTTATTTATTTTACACTTATATATATATATTATTTATTTAGTTATACTTAGGTTGCTTCCTAAGAAGTACTTATTTTTTTAGTCTTCAACTTGACTTTACATCAAAACCTAATCATAGGTGTTAAAAACTATAACTGCCTTGCTCTCCTTCTTCCTTAGGTAAGTAGGTTTCAGTAGGAATGGGTATCCTTTCCATTTGAGAACATGCGATTCCTCACTTAATGTGTCACACCATATTATTTTAGCCTCACTTTCCCATACATTAAACTTCATACATGAGTTTCATAAGAAAAGTAATAAAATAATGAAATATTTTACGTTATGTAGTACTTTAAAAATTCAAATTTCACTTCGTGGACCCCGTGGACTCCCTAATATTATCCCCTACTCATATTCCATCTAAAAAAGTCATAAACATTATAAAAAATTCCATAAATTTTGATTTAAGAGCTACACATCAGAAAAAATGAAGTTTTGCCTTAGGTCTAGAATTCAAGTTTCTGTCACCAATTTTGGAAAATCTTAAGTAATTCTAGAAAAATCAAAATCAAGGAAATGATAGCTTTCCAAAAAACTCTAGATGTCAACTATAAGTTAAAAATCATTCTAGGCCATGAAAACCCAGATGGACCACGATTGACAATAAAGAAGTACAAAAGGTCTAGCTGCCTAGGTTTACTATCATAGGTTACTCATATAAATTTCAAAAATTTATAACTAATTCTAGAAAAATCAAAACCCAAAAACCCATACCATTCTAGAAAGCTATGGATTTTAACTTTATGGGAAAAATAAGGTCTGACCATGTTAAGCTCGTTTAGGAACTAAATTATAATGAAACAATACACAAGATTGGTTAGCATTACTGGTTCTGATGTAAAACTTCAAAAATTCATTTCTCTTTCTTTACAGACCTCTAAATGAGGTGCTTTAAGTTGCTACAGATCACTGTGAATATCTAGTTTCTCTATGTAAAAGTTTAGAACCATTGGACCTTGTTTGACCTTCAAATGATATGAAAATAAAATCTGCTTAAGTGAACAGTGCCCAAATCAAAACCAACTTCTTATATAAATTTTAAAAAATCATAAAAAATTCTATAGACCTCCAAATAATGTAGTTCTTAGACCAACAAAAAAATATACATGAGATCTATGTGTGTGCAAAATCTCAACCTCAAAATCGCTCATTTGCTCACTTTGTGACATAAGGTTGCAAAATGACATTTTTATGCATTTAAAAGGGTCAAGAATGGATCAAATGCTCTTCTACTCTAACCAAGGCTACTTGAGCACATAGGAAAACATAAAAACAATCCTCTAAACATATCCAAGAGGTCCAAAAATCTATACATCACAAAATTACTTTGCCACTTATTGATATATACAAAGATCTTACATACACATCTTTGCATTTCAAAGTCAAAACATTCAATATCATTCATATGCTTCCAATTCTTATACATATATCACATATCCATGTATTTACATATGTTCAAGTAGCTATACATCATATACATTATGAGATTACATCGTTTGACAAAAAAATGGTTATAATACAAGCATTTAGTAACTCCTTTGTCCATCTTCTTACTTTCAAGTATGGTGGCTTCCATTCCTTTGCTCACTTGGTCCACCTAGACATGTTAGGGCAATGGAGAGGGAAGAATGAGATTCTAGGAATCCCAATAGCTTTTCACCCTTTCAAACATACATGATGGATGCAATTTCACATCCAAAATGCATGCATGACTATCTTGAAATTCATAAACATACATAGAACTTTTCTCACATTCAAGAAGACATATTCCTCATACATAAGCTTGCCAAGACAATGGTTTAGTCTCACCCATTTTCTTTAGGACTTTTAGACTTGCCTCACCCACTTTCAAGGGACTTTTGACTAAGCCTCACTCTTTCAGAGACTTTTGTCTTTGTCTCGCTCATTCTTAGAGACTTTTGGCTCATCCTCACAGTGCTAAGGGACTTTTGGCTTCACCAAGCTCATGTAAGCCAAAATACATTCATAAAACATCTTTCAAGAACATATACAAGGCATCATGGTACCATGGCATGTAGACATTGGCTAGAAACATTTTTCAAGGAATAAGCATACATACACATATTCAAAGACAAGAAAACACCTAAAGATGCATGAGAGAAAGGAGAGAGAGCTACCTTAAATGCAAGAACACACTTTTTCCTTTGGATTTTCTTCCTCTCCTTCGGTCAAACACTTACAATGAGGTGGAGTTTGATTCCTTTGGCCTAGACATATCAAATAGGGTTTAATTATATCTTGAAATAATTTCTAATGCCACACACACTCTAGAAGAACGTGGTTACTCATATGGTTTAATTATAGTTCCATAAAACACCTCATGAAGCAACAATAGGAATTCATGATCTTGGCTCCATTCTTTCTTCCAATCTATGATTCTTGACTCCATTTAGACTCCTTGGAGCCATCACACAATTATTTTAAAGAGCTTAGCTATAAGTTGCTTCTTTAAGTCACATTATGGAACCTACACCTCTATCTCACTTTCTAGGCTTTTTAAATTTTTTCCAAGGCTTTCTCTCATACTCTCCCATCCTATATGATGCAATTCTAGGCTTAGAAAAATTTAAAACCTTTATTAGGTGTGAGAACCCTTCAAGGCCAAGACATAGCTTCCATTGGCACCCATGGAAGTTATTTTGTTTTCTTTGATGGGAGGCGCTTATGGGAGGCTTCCTTGGTGTCTTAGGGACTTATACAAGCTCTTAGACACCTCAAATTATGGTTAGAAAGCTTCTTACAATCCAAGGTACAATTGAATTCCTAGGTTAGATATCTTGCAAATTTTGTCTTGGATTCATTTGCATATTCTTGCTTCTCATGCTTAAATACCATACAAACTCTTAGACACCTCAAATTATGGTTAGAAAGCTTCCTACAATCCAAGGTACAATTGAATCCCTAGGTTAGATATCTTGCAAATTTTATCTTGGATTCATTTGCATATTCTTGTTTCTCATGCTTAAATACCCTTGTCTCTACCTTGTTTTGGCTTGAATTTCTTCCCCTCTCTAGTTTCTCTCTCTAGGCCTAATATGGAAGCCATTGGAATTCAAAGAAAAATAAATTTTTCTATTGCATAACAAACCTCATTTGAAAGCTTACTAAGTGGTGATTCTCTTGCTCTATTTGGTTGCTCCAAACCTCCACTTTTTCTCATGAGGTCAGCCACCAACATCATCCTTTCATGAAGGTGAAACCACTATTAGAAAAGAGCATGAAGAGTAGAGCAAGATTACTAACTACCATAATATCATATTTTACATATATGCTTACCTATTTAGCTTTCTTTCTTTTCTCTCTCCTCCCTCCCTTCATCATGCTATAGTTGCTAGCCTCAGGCAAAAAACAAGTTAGCAGAACCAAATAGAGAAGGCATGGATGACATAAAGAAAAGGTGGGGGGATATTTTTAACTTTTTTCTATAATTACCATTCTTGCCAGTATACTTTAACTATGTCATTTGAGCTATGTTAGATCCTTTTTGAGAACTATCTTTTCTATCATAAAATTTAAGTTCTTTAATTTATAAAATACCTTTGGAATCACTCAATTTGAATTTAAAACTTGATCGAATTGTTCAGTCAAAGTTTTAGTCAACTAATAGCTAAAATTGCTCATTGGAGGGGTTTTAACTGTTTTAGTGATTCTAATGGTTTTTAAGACCTCTGAGAACTTTGGAAAACTCATTTTTCCCATTTAAAAATTCCTCCTTTGTGTTTTCTAGAAAGTACCTAAAATTACGAAAATGCCATTATATTTACAGCAATTTTATTGAACCACTGTGGCTTTGGTTTTTAGGCATCTTGGCCCTTAGATCCTCATTCTCTATTATTTAAAATTTTATCCTAATTTTATTTGGCCTTAAATCTTTCATTTTAGGGGACTTGCTTTTATATCCAGTGCGTTTCACTTGTTTACAAAGAAATCGGACATTACGTTTCTCACGTTTATGAAGAAGCCGGATGTTACATAATGGCTTCATTGGAAAGCATGCATTAGCTAACATAATAGGAACTTCAATTTTAATTCATCTTAGAAAATTTTGGCAGCCTCCAAATATCTCAAATAATTAGTAAAATCTTCTTGATTCTCTTCAGTAAAAACCAAAGATTCAATTGGAGGATTCATCAAGACATTGCTTGAAATTACATTTTCCACTTCTATCTCATTGCAACATTTTTTTGATTCATCAAGATGATCCCTTTCCATGGCCACTTGTGAGGTTATCTCTTGGTCTTCTAAACTCATAATACTCTCCCCTTCTTCCACTCTCTATTCATAATTCCCCTCAAATTACACATAACTCTTTGACAACTCTTCTTTACTCCTTAAAGTAACTCCATTATAGTTTTCCTCATCTTCTATTTTAGGAGTAGTTACTATATCACTTAAAAGACTCTCTTATAAAATATTACAGAAGACATTGGATGGCTTGCCTATTTAAGTTTTCAAGTTTCTAATTGTGCCATTTTGCTTGGCCATATAGGCATCTTGTTTGGCCATATGAGCATCTTGCTTGTCCATATAGTACCTAATCATTTTTTCCGAGTGGGATTATGCTCTTGAATGAAAATTTCATTTTGTAGTTGGAAATTGGGAGGTTAGGAAGGGTATGTTGCATATGATGAAGAAACTTGACCCTAATTCTAGGAAAAATTTTATTCATGATTCTAAATAGGAATATATCTGTTATCGCAAAGATTATTTGGATTCCTATTGAAATTATCCTCCATCTATGCATTTTCTACAAAATATCGACATTGCTCTATGTAGTGATCTTCTCCACAATTATCACCTATCATGTATAAATATTGAAAATCACTAAAATGAGTAGCATATTTAGTGTGCATATAATAATGATCAAACCTTCTATCAAATTTAGTTTCATAAACAGTCACATTAGTTAATTTATCAAGTTTATGCACACTATCAACCTCTTTTGCTAGCTATGGGTAATCCATATTTAAAAACAAAAAAAAATAACATAGGTAAAAATCAAACACAAATATTAACACACCAACACAAAAACAAAATATAAACCAAAAGACTTAGCTACTTATAATAAACAAAAATAAACTATACAATGCTTAAGTTTAGATTAAGTGAGATTGGTATTAATATTAGCAAAAACTTAATGCACAAATTTCCAGCAACAATGCTAAAAACTTGTTGCTTTTTGAAAGCATATATGCTAATATACGTATCACAACAATAATAGAGTGATAAATAGAGTATTGATCCTATGAGAATTTGTCACTAAGATAATTGTTGAGTACAAAAATTATGTACCTTAATTTAAATCAAGCCAATAATAAAAGTGATAGGAAAATAAACTAAACTAAAGACATAAAACTAACACAATAAATGAAAGTCATCATTCTAAATGAAATTGGAAAGTAAAAAGATTTGGGATTATGATTCTTCCTAGCATTTCATATGAATTAATTACCTCTTTTCATCTTGCTCTTAATGTCATTTATAATTTAAGACTCTAATTCGCCTACAAGCATCTTTTGAAATATCTCTAGGCATTTTTCTAACAAATTTTATAATTCCTTATGCAATTGATTTAGAAGTTTAATCAGAATAGGTCCTAATATTGCTATGTGAGGCTAGTAGGTATATTACTGTTCTACAAGTGAATCAATCCACTCAACAGTGCAAATTTTGTGAGCTCACACTACCCAATCCATGGTCCAGTCCTAAAATTCCTTTTCCAAGTTTATTTAGGTTACCTAAATCATCTAATAATTTTTACGCATTTAGAAGCATGAAGCATAAGGATTGAGTAAATAAATCACACCATTAATTTAATATATAGAGTAATTATAGCATATTACAAGCTAAAGTTCATTATAATCCTAAATCAATAAGTTTAGCTCATAACTACAAGAAATAACAATATTAAGAACAGAGTATAAAGCAAATGGGCAAAGAAATTATAAAATCCTGTCTTTTGTAAAAATACTAAAATGAGTTAGTTTTAAAAGCAAGTTCCCTGGAACGAGTGAGTTGAGACCAAATGAAATTAGAATAAAATTTTAAAAAATGAAAAATGAAGATTTGAAATTTAAGATGCCCAGAAACTCAAGCCAGATAAGCTAAACAAGTTTGTGAAAGAAAGCGGGCATTTTTGTAATTTCTAGAAATTTTGGAAAACTCATCAGAGGGCTTTTTAAATGAAAAATTTGAGCTTTTTGGAGTTTTCAGAGGCCCTGAAAGCTATGGGAACCCCAAGAACAATTGAAACCTCTCTGGTGATTGATTTCAACCATTGGTTGACCGAAACTTTGATTGAATAGTTCAAAATGGTTTTAAATCCAAATTGAGTGATTCCAAAGCCAATTTATAAGATTGAGAGCCTAGATATTATGATGGAAAGGGTGGATTTTGAAAAGGATATGAAATGAGCCTAAAATGAAAAAATTAAGAAAATGGACTAAAATATAAAAGTAAAAAGTTGTTAAAGTGACTCTTCTCCTTCCATATAGCACGTGGCCCTCCCCTAATCTAATTAACTAGCCATTTTTTTGTCCCAAAATAGAGGAAGAGACTAGTGAGAGAGACACACCAAAGGAGGAGGAGAAAAGGAAGAAAAATAAGGAAAAAAGGTATGGAAATTATAGAAAATTTAAGCTTACTCCTTCTTTAATGTTGTTCTCCTCCTTCCCACGTTTCTTTCAATAGTTTTTGTGTGTGATATGGTGTTGCTTTGGGTCTAGTTTAGAGGAGAGAGATTAAAGTTTGAGGGAGTGGAGCTTGCCAATTGAAAGAGCACTTGAATTAAGCTAGAAACCAACGTAATTCCATTGCTTTCCATGCTTTGGGTCTTGTTGTTCCTTTGAGTGTGTATTTTGGCCTTGAAGAGAGCATGTAGTAGGGACCAATTTTTGAACATAACCAAGTAAGAAACTTAAGTTTTGGAGTGTGGGGAATCAAATTTATGCAATTAGAATCAAAGAAAAGGCATTAGAATTCAAGATACTAAGACTAGGGATTCAAGTGTAACTTGATATGTAGGAAGCTTTCTAGTAATAATTTAAGGTATCTAAGAGTTTGTATGAGTTCTTAAGATATCTAAGAAGCCTTCTAAGTGTCCCTTCCTCCAAGAAAATTTGTAAAACTCCATGGGCTCCTTAAGAAAGCATAGGCTCGGCCAAAGGAGGTTCACACACCTAGGGAATGTTTTAAATTTTTCTAAGCTTAGTTTGGGACTATATATAATGGAAGAATATGATAGGAAGCCTTGGGAGAAATTTAGGAAGCCTAGAGGATGAGATGGAGGTGTAGGTTCCATAATATAGCATAATGAAGCAACTCCTAGCTAGGCTCTCCAAAATAAGTGTGTGATAACTCCAAGGAGTCTAAATGGAGTCAAGAGTCATAGATTGAAGGAAAGAATGGAGCCAATATCATGAATTCTTATAGTTTCTTCATTAGGTGCTTTATGGAACCATAATTAAGCCATATAAGAAAGTAGGCTTCCATAGTGTGTGTGTAGTGTTAAAGCTTGTTTCAAGAATGTAATTGGGTCCTATTTGATATGTTTAGGCTAAAGGAATCATACTCCACCCACTTGCAAGTGTGTGACCAAAAGAGGGAAAGAACAATCAAGGAAAAGTGTGTGTGTTTGCATTCAAGGTAGCTCTTTAACCTTTCTCTCATACATTCTTGGTTGTTTTCTTGTCTTTGGATGTATATATGCATGTTTATGCCATGAGAATTGTGTATAGCTATGTTCTACATGCCATGGTACCATTATGTGCACAAATTGTGCTTTATGAATGTGTTTTGGCTTGAATGAGTTTGGTGAGGCCAAAAGTCCCTTAGCAAAGGTGAGGATGAGCCAAAAGTCCGTAGGATTGGGTGAGACAAAGCCAAAAGTCTTAAGAAGAGTGAAGCTTAGTTAAACGTCCCTTGAAAATAGGTGAGACAAGTCCAAAAGTCTTAAGGAAAAGGGGTGAGGCTAAACCTATACTCTTGAGAGCCAATGTATGATGTGCATGAGGTTTTTGAACCTAGAAATTGTTTTATGAATGGCTACTTGCACCTAAATCTTCATGCATGCATTTTTAGACTTGAAAATATGGCTATTATGTATGATTGAAATGGTTAAGAGCTATTGGGATTCTTAGAATCTCACTCTTCCTTCTCCAATATCTAACAATATCTAGGTGAGCCAAGTGGGCCAAGGAGTGGGAGCCAACAAGTATAAGAAGAAAGACTTTGGCATATGTATAGGAAAATGAGCTTTGTAAATGTATTTGGAAGTTAAGAATTGTAACCATGAGTTGTATATGTGATGTAGATACTTGAGCACACTTAAATATATGTAGACATGATGTTTGTAATGATTTTGGGTTCATATGAATGAGTATATATGATTTTGCCACCCAAGACCCTTTTATGCAAATAGACTTCCATGTGTATGGCTGCATGTAACATAGTGAGAATGAACCCCATGACATTTGGAACCAAATGGCATGTTCCCCTAGGTTGTGAATATGGTTTTGGACGTGCCCAAGTGGCCCTAGATAATAAAGAAAGCAATTTGGCACCATCTTGAACCAATTAAGACACCAAAATTGACCATTTTGTTTACTGGACCAAAATCTAACCAAATGAGTATTTTTTCCATGAAACTTGGCCAACAAGTAGGTCTCATCTATAGCTTTCCATAGACTAAAAGAGCACCTAATTTGGAACTCTAGAGAATTTATTATGATTTTTCAAAGTTAGGAAAAAAATGCTAAATGGTAAGATACACTGTTCACTTGGTCAATTCCTTTTTCTATGTCATTTGTAGGTCAAATAGTATCCAATGGCTATGAAATTTCACAAAAATACACTTGAGATCACCCCATTTTGAGGTCTGTAGATGGAGAACCAAATTTTTGAAATTTCATATCAATACCAAAGGCGCAGCTTGACCTTTGGTACTGTTCCATTATTTTTCGTAGCCTTAATGCTTCTGTTTTAGTCTGGAATTTTTTTTAGCTTCTAGTTACATCTACATATTTCCAAAATGGTATGGTTTTCTGAGTTTTGATTTTTCTAGAATTAGTTATGAATTTTTGAAATTTATATTAATAACTTGTGATAGGAAACCTGGGCAATTAGACCTTTGGTACTTTTCTATTATCAGTCGTGGTCTGGTTGATGTTTTCATGACCTGGAATGCTTTTTAACCTATAGTTGACATTTAAAGCTTTCTAGAAAGCTATCATTTAGTTGATTTTGATTTTTTATATTTAATTATAAATTTTCAAAGTAGATGGTAGAAAGCTGTATCAGTAAATCCAAGGCCAAAGCATTTATTTTATGTATGATGGTTCTAAACTCAGAAATGTTTTGAGATGTTTCTGACTTGTATGAGTGTATTTGGAGTAGGGAATGATATTGGTGATTTCATATGACCAACGGGATGCAAAATAAAAATTTTAAACCCTACGCAACACAAAAATAATGTTTCTTGAACTTCAATGAAGCCAAGCAAATATAATTCTATAAATGAATGGGAAAGGCTAGAATTATATGGTGTTGCAAAAATATAAGGAAAAGTAAGGAAAGAAGAGAAAAATTGATTTAATCAGTAAATTTTCTTCAAACCCAAACTTCTCTTATGACAAATGAAGCTCCAAACCCTTCATTTTCCTCCTTAAAATGTTTAAAATGGAAAATTCCTTAAAGATATGGTGAAATCTTCCTTAAAACCCTTACAAAAAGGCAATTGAAAATGGTGTATTTTGCACCTTTTCTAAAACACACCTTGTGTTGCTGAATTATTATTTGTAGTGGTTAAGAGCGTTAGGCATTGCATTTTTCAAAGCAATGCTTTTGAGTGCCATCTTTTTCTTTTCTTCTCTTTTCTCTCTCTTTTTCCTTTTTCATTTTAGCCCTATTTTAGCAAATATTCTCAACTCTGTTATTTTGCATTCTAAAACTTCTAAACTTTTTTCTTTGTATTTTTTACCCTATAAAAATGTAAAATTCATCTAATTACTATTTATAATATATTAATAAAGATTAGGCAATTTAAAAACCTAAAAGTATATATATAAGCATAAAATATAACTTATACTCAATTAAGCCAAAAAATAAACTCAAAACTAAAGAAATAAAATCAAAACTCAACAAATATTAACCTAGTGAAAATTTATTAATTTTATGTACCAAAACATCAAATAAATTTTATATTCATATGGTAAGTCTAACACAACTAACTTTACTAATTCTCACCTTATACATTTAAACTTAACATTACTTAAAATCACCAATTGAAGGAACTGAACAGCAAAAGTGAAGGTTGTGTCGCGCAACCTCAAAATAAACTAGGTTAGAAAATATATAGCTAGTGGTGCAACCTAGATCGTCTCCCTAAGAAATGAAATTCAATATTTAATTACGTTTTCCAAGTATAAAAGAACTCTACAAATTACCTAATTGAAAGGGGATTTTGTCTAAATTTAACTAAATAAAATGAAATTGAAATAAAGTTCCTAATTTCTATCTAATTGCATGAATAATGGGGTGAATGATAGACATGTGATTAGCTTTGAATTCATCCCTTGGTATCCACTATCCTTATCCCAAATCAATTGTGATTAATTCTGGTCTAAGAATCCCTAATTGTATTCATAACAATGTATCTTGAGTTACCATGCAAGAATCAAGAGATTAACAATCTAATATTGAATTGTAACCTCAATCCTGCACTAAGTCATTAATTCTTGCCTTTAGGATCAATGAACATTAAATTTGATTAATTAATGGATCAATTAGCCTCTGAATTATCACCCTAAGATGTTTAATTAACCAATTAAACTCTAAGGAATTCTCAAATCAGACAATTAAGTACTTAATTTTATTCATACATTTCATCAAACACCTTGATTGCATACATAGGGGATTGGAGGAGAATGAAAAAGTCAGCACTTGATTCAATCAATTAATCAACAAAAAGTATCCTAATTAGTGTCTAACCAGCCACTAATTACAACTACACAAATTTCCAATCAAATACATCTCAACCAAGCATGTACAAGAAGAAGGAAAAGTGTAGAAAAATAAAAAAATCTTAGCCCAAAAATTCCTTTGCTAATCCATGGATTCAATCTTCTCCAAGAATCTCCTCCTAGCTAGCCACAAGATGGAGATTTAATGCTTCATGGAAGTGGAAGAATGGTGGAGAATGGAGTGGAAATGGCTACTGCATGGAGAAGTGAAGTGTGGAAGAAAAAATGACGATGGAATGTTGATTTATTTGATGGAATATGGATTAATGGTTCTGCCTCTTGCCTTCAGCCTCTAAATCATGTGCTTCCTTAATTCTTTTTCATCTATTTACAAGTCAGCCCACAGCTCATTCTCACGTGCTTCCTCTTGCTGAAAATTGTGAGCTTCATTTAATTATTTATACCAGCTCCTCACATGCTTTTTAATTTGTCACAACCCAGCATTATTTTTCATCTTTTTCTTCGCATTTTGCCAGCTACTTTCTCCATCTTTTTCTTCACATTTTGCCCTTGTGTATTTTAATAAATCATGTGCCCCTCTAATGCCTTACTTTCACATGTTGCTTCAGCTGAAGCTTTATACACTGTTCACGTGGTTTATTTAATTGGTCCCATGTCACATGCCATGTAATCTCCTTCCAGCTCAATTATTTGCTATTAACGTGCAGCCTATGGATCTTTTCATCTCTCCAAACCCTTGGCTTCTTCCTTTGTTGATCCCAAGCTTCCCACATTTCTACTGGACGTTGCTGCATGGTTTGGTTTCACGTGCTTCTTCATGTAATTCTTCCATGTGTTCTTCTCTTCAACTGCCTCGTAGTTGGTTTTGCCTTTTGTTTCGTCCACCCAAGCCCTCTTTTTCATTCTTCCTTCTCTTCAAATGCTGTCCTGAGCTTCCTTTCCATGTCTTCAAATCAGTAGCATACCTCTTCTCAATTTTTCTATTCATTCCAACGTCTTCATGATTCTTTGAGTTTGAATGAGTGTGTGTAAAGGAAGTGGCAGCAGCTCATGAGGGAATTTTGCTTCTTGGACCTTCAACCTGTAGCTTAGAGATAGCTTCCTTGTCTACTCTTTCCTCCCACACACACATGTTGCTCATTCTTCTTCTTGCTTCATGCACCTTCCTTTACGTGTTTCTTCTTCTTCTCTAGTTCTTCATGTGTTCTATGTAACACCATAAATTCTTAGCTCATTTCATGCTATTTTCATGCCTAAAGCTCTGCCATTCACATAAGAGGCAAGAAAAATGACATTAAATAATGTATTTCTTAGTGTTGTAGTGTATAAAATTTTCATTCAGTGTCCTGTGGCCCATGTGAGCTCATGTATCATATTCTCACATTTATTTATATAGATGCAACTCATTTTCATCACCAAAATTGACCTAGAGGTCATGCATGGCAAAGGGAAGCATAAAATATATATTTGCAATTTTGACCAAAAACTTTCCCTTTCTGTCACAAATTTTAGAAAATTATAACTAATTCTAGGAAAATCAAAACCATGTATTCTTTGCCATTTTGGAAAGCTACATATGTCTAATTTATGCTAAAAATATAACTAGGCCATGAATCATAACACAAAACTTTTGACATTAAAAAATGTCCAGAGGTCTGGCTGTTTATTGGTGTTGTCACAAGTTTCTGCAGCAAATTTCAAAAATATCCAATTAATTCCACAAA
The DNA here is from genome assembly GCA_026724425.1 of Erythrophleum ivorense. NCBI lineage: Eukaryota > Viridiplantae > Streptophyta > Magnoliopsida > Fabales > Fabaceae > Erythrophleum > Erythrophleum ivorense. The sequence goes on along the minus strand of JAIUCV010000001.1, from coordinate 28,212,400 downwards.
AATCCAATCCATTCAAATGATATCAATATAGAAATCTAAAAATTTTAGATAGAGGGAAAAAATAACTTCAGATCAGTTCAGGCATGTCCACACCTCGAAACCAAATCAAATAGTACCTGAGATCAGTTTAAGCCCCAGATACTGGGTAGAATTTTTAAGAATTCATATCTCCCTCTCTAGACTTCCAAATGGGGTGATTCTAGTGGCACAAGTCACTGGGAATGTCTAATTTCTCCATATAAAATTTCATGGCAATTGGACATCATTTGAGCCCTGAGTGATAGAAATTATTTTCGGACCTGAGTGAGCAGTAGTACCCTTGACCAAAATTAGAAAATTTCTCAACTTTGAAAATTTATCAAATATTCCATAGATCTCAAAAAATTTTACACTTTAGCTTCCCAAAAAGCTCTCAATAATCTCTAATTGCATACCAAATCTCAGATCAAGAAGAGCTCATTTGGACAAAAAGTGGTGTAGGTTTCCAATATGGTCAATTTTGCTCCATATTAGATACCAAGTGTACCCAAATGGTCTTCCCTGGTGTTTGGCACCTCTTGGGCAGATTTGAAAGCATAAATGTGACTTGTATGAACTACCCAAGTGGTCCCAAACCTCATGCATCTCAATTTGGCCTCTCCACTTCCATTATTACATACAATTCCATAAGCTAGTCTAGTCATTCCATACGCAAATTGCACTATACCATTCATATAAAATTCAATCTCATTTGTACATGATACCTCAACATAATTAAACATGTTCATAATATCATAAGACATACACACCAATACATTACAATATTTGCCACTCATATGGCCTTAAAGAAGTAAGATTCATGTACTTTGTTGTCAATTTCTTATCTTCCAAGGTGTTGGCTTTCATTACCTTGTTCTCCTGATTCACCTAGCATGTTAGAACATTAGAGAGGAGGGGATGAGATTCAAAGAATCCCAATAGCTCATCTCCCTTTCAATCACACATAAAGTATGCAAACAAGCCTTAAAAATGCATGGATGGACATATTAACATGTGTGGGCATTCAAGAGACATTCTTGGCATTTGAATAAGTCATACATAGCATACATAGGCTTGCTAAATAAGTGGATTAGCCTCACCCATTCACTTGTGGATTTTGGACTTACCTCACTCATTTTTTTAAGAATTTTTTGACTCAACCTTACTCTTGGGAATCAACCTCACTTTTGGGAAACTTTTTACTTTGTCTCAACTAACTTTAAGGGTTCTTGGCTCATTCTCACCATGGTTAAAGGGTTCTTGACTTCTCCACACTCAAGCATATCAAAGCAAGCACATAAGACATCATTTGAATGCATAAAACATCATCATGGTACCATGGAATAAAAGCTCATGCTAAAATACTTTTCATAACTTAAAACATATATACACACATTTAAAGACAACGTAAGCACACATCCATGCATAAGAGAAGGTGGAGAAAGCTACCTTGCTTGCATTTACACACTTTTTTCTTGAGTCTTGAATCCTTTCACTTGACCTCACACGCCCAAGAAGATGGAGATCACTTCTCTTGGCCTTAAAATAGAGCTCTCTTTGCGTAGATTATTTTCCATTAATTGATTTCTTGAAAAGAGTTCCTTTTTGGCTTGAGTTAGACCTGAATCTAAATAGAAGTTTAAAATTCTTCTCTCTCTCCACTCTTAATGTCACGCCATTACTATCCATGTTTCTGCAAATGGAAGCTTGGAGAAGGTGATGAAGTGTAATCTTACTTAAGAAACCTCTTTTACAATTTTTCAAAATGATCATTTTGGCCCTACGTGCCTGTTTACTTCATTTAGGCTTATTTTAACTCTTTTTTGAGAACTATCTTTCCATCATAAAATTTAGGTTCCCAATTAAATAAAATGCCTTTGGAATCACTCAAATCGGAGCTAAAACCTTCTCGAATAAATCAGTCAAAGTTTAGGTCAACTGATGTTAGAAAACATCCATTGGAGGGGTTTTTACTATCCTAGGGCTTCCCATGGATTTCAGGGCCTTTGAGGACCCCAGAGAACTCAAAACTTTCATTGAAAAGCCCTCTTATGGAATTCCAAAATTTACTCAAAATGATGAAAATGCGCTTACATTTTGTTAATCTTTCGTTATATTTCATTTCTTCATGCTAGCTCCGTTTTTCCTTCCGTCTAAGCCTGAGATTCTTATTTTTAGTAGTCTAGAATGCATCCCAAATTTTTGGGACCTTAACTAATTCATTTCGAGGGACTTGCTTTTGTATCCCATGAATTTTGGTCATTTACGGAGAAACCGTATGTTGCGTTTCTCATGTTTTCTCTCATTTTTAAAAAATCAGATGTTACATTCTACAGCTTGTAGCTTCTTCCTTCATGTTTTCTCCATCGTGCAGCTACTTTCATGCATTTTGCTCCACGCAAACTCAGCGTCTTCCTCACTTCTTGCTCACGTGACTTATCTTCACTCATTCAGCTCGCTTTTCTCTTCTAACATGTAACTATTCTGCTTCATGCTTTGTTCTTCTGTGTTTCTTTTTCTCCCATGTTAACCTGTAGTTTTGTGTTGCAACTTGTTTCATCTCCAAGCCAAAATCGTAGTTTCTTGCTCCATCCACGTATGTTAGCTTCTTCAATTAACTAACGTGTTGATGCAAGAGAACTGGAGCTACGTGGACATGTTTGAAGTGTATGAAGCTACGTGGAGGGTGTGTGAATGATGCATGTGGGCCCTGTGCCTTCTTCTTCATGTTAACCTCCTCCTAGCTTCATCTCCCACGTGACCTCCTTAGCCAGCTACTTTAAAACCTTCTCTTCCCACGTGGTGAACTTGAATGTGCATCTCAATCTTGGAGTCCATGATTTGGTGAAGCTATTGCATATATGATCTGCATGTATGAAGTGTGAATGTAAATCTCCTTGGCCAATTTATTCAAAATTAAAACTTCCCATTCATGTTCTGATTAATCTCCATTATTAAAAATTTAATTGCCCATTAAAACTCTAGAAAAATGATAGACAAAAATCAAATAGGAATATTCACAAAAGTTATTTAAGATAAAATTAAGCATTAAAAACCAATAATTTGTAAATTAATTCCTAAAATGTAGAAAATGGCTAATTAAAATCAAATTCCGTTAAATTACATCCATTAAGCCATATTCAATTATTGAAGTGTCTAAGTTAAGAGAATTAAAATATATAAAAATAACCTTCATCAAGAAGGCATTTAGAGATTTTCTTTTTTCATAAAACTAACATACTTGATATAATATCATTTCCTTTCTATTACAAAGAAGGATAAGTTAAATTGGAGTCAAAATCTAAAAAGATAGTTTTAAATTTTTTTTTCATGACATAAGCTAAGAATTGATTTAGCATAAGACATATCAATAGCTTAGAAACTTGAACATTCATGTTACCATTTTTTTTATTACACCATAACTAAAATGGCTAATATCCTAACTTACTTTTATGGGAAAATTTTGTCATAGTATTCCCTGTATTTTTAGGGGTCCAAACAATTCAAAAGGTCACAATTCTTAATTAAAACTTGAATATCAACCAATCATATATTGTATCATTCCCTAGCATGATTATGCACTTTAGGGCTTAAATAGCAACTAGCCTAACTTAGTGCAATTTCCATCACAAAATATAATATTATATTGAAATATATCTTTCCATGACATAAAATACACAATTTTGGCTTCAAAAATGAAATATGACTAAGCTTACTCATTTCCATACATCGAGCATGATACATAACATACTAAATCTTGAATTACATCATATCTTACCCAACTATAAAAACATGCATTAAAATAAATATACAAACATGTAAATTCCAACTTATTTCTTGGCCTTAGGAAGTTATCTTTTTCTTTTTTCCTTACTAGTTTCACCGAGCATAGTTAATAAGACATAAGGGGTGAGATTTTGGAGAGAATCTCAATAATAATACTCGACCAATTTCAATATGTTATATCCTGTGATTTAAAAATTTAAAATAATTCTTAAAGAGTGGAATAAATTATTTACGAGGGGTCATAGGCCTAGAGAAGGCTAGCATGAATTACGAGAAACTGAAATTAGAACCATTTAGCTAATGAATGATAACCCCAAAGTAAAATGAATTGAGGCAAAGTAAAGTTTGAATGCTAGACAGAACATCTAGAAATGAAGTTGGGAAGCCAAGAATAGCGTGAAATCATAGCCAAAACAGCTAAATGGAATAAATCGAAATACAATGGCAGAATCATAATTTTGAGCAACTTTTTGAAAACTCAAAGGAGGAAGTTTTAAATGATAAAATTGAACTCACTGATGTTCTCAGAGGCCTAGAAAATTATAGGAACCATCAAAATAGTTAAAACCTTTCTAATGTGCAATTTAGGTCATTAGTTGATTGAAACTTTGACCAAATAGTTCAGTAAGATTTTAAATCTAATTAATACGAAACCTATAATACTCAGTTTTCTAAAATGACTTGAAACTAATGAGTTACAAAGGGAAGTCCCCATATGCTAATAATTAGAGGCCAAACAAAATTAGAGTAAAAATCTAAGCATCTAAAAATGAGAATACAAAGCTAAGAATGCCTGAAAATCGGAGTCAGAATGACTAAATAAAATTAAGCCAAAGGGTAGTGACATTTTTGAAAATTTGGGCAACTTTTTGAAAACCTAAAGGAGGGATCTTTAAATGGAAAATTAAGTTTTTCAAGGTTTTCAGAGGCCCTAAAAATCACAGGAACCCTTAGAGTAGCCAAAATCCCTCTGGTACATAATTTAAAGTGTCAATTGACTGAAACTTTGACTAAACCATTTGATAAGGCCTTAAATCCAATTTGGGTGAAACCAAATGCATTTTATGAACTAGAGGACCTAAGTTTTATAATGGAGAAGATGATTTTTAAAAAGGAGTTGAAATGAGCCCAAAACGAAAGAACCAAGTTTAGGGACTAATTGAAATTTTAAAAAATATTATAAGTGAGCCTTCACCCTTTTAAAATCACGTCCTACTTCTACCCAGCACCCTAACTAACTTTTCTCTAGTCTAAAATAGATTCAAGGGTAGCATAAAGTGGCGCACCAAGTGAGGGAGCAAGGGGAAGAAGAATAAGCCTTGAAAGTGTAAGAAATCACCATTTTTTCAGGTTTCTTCCTTTATTAAACTTCTTCCCCTCTTTCGGTTCTCTCTTCTCGTAGTTTTGGTGAATTTATTTGGGACTATTTCATGGCTAGTTTAGTAGAAGAAAGAGAGTAATTTAAAGAAAGCTTGGAAGCTATAGAAAGCTCTTTTGAAGGGCTTGAAAACAAGGTAAAATATCATAGCTTCACTTGTTTCTTCTTGGTTGCTCCTTATGTGTGAGTTTCAGCCAGACCTAGGCCCATTTAGGAGAGGATGAATTCAGGTCATAACGAGGTAGGAATAAGGGTTTTAGAGCATGAGAAGTAAGAAAATGCAATTGGAACCAAAAGAAAAGCTTTAGAATTTATGTTATGTTACTTAGGGTCTTAGTTGCACCTAGAAAAATTTGAAGCTTTCTAATGATAATCTAGCTTATATAAGAGTATGTATGGGTTCATAAGAGACTAGAAAGCTTCATGAACCCAAAACCCCCTAGGAAATCAAGTGAAACTCCATAGGCTCTTACCTTATCCTATGTCTTGGCCAAGGAAGAAAACAAGTACCTAGGGAGAGTTTTTCTTAATTCCAATGGTAGAAGTGGTCTAGAAATGAATAATAAATACCAAGGAGACCATTGGTTTGAATTTAGAAATCATATTTTGAAAGTTGGAAATTTACGGTTCCTTTTAGGCATAAAGAAGCAACTTGGTGTTTGGCTCCTTGAATTGAGTTTGTGATAACTCTAATGATTTTAAATGGAGTCATGAGACTTAGATTGAGTGAGAAATTAGAACCAAGATAATAAATTATATGGGTTGCTTCATTATGCCCTTATATGGAACTATAACCATACCATAAGCTAGAATAGGCTTGTGTAAAGTTTATGTGAAGTTAGAATTGGTTCCAATAATGTGTTCGTGTCTTATTTGATGTATCTAGGCTAAGAAAATCAAGCTCCTCCAAGGTGTGTGTGTGAGGTCGAGAAGGGGAAGTAAAGTTGAAGGAAAAAGTTATGCTTTTTTACTCAAGGTAGCTTTCCATCCTTTCTTATATGCATTGCTTAGTTGTTTGATTGTCATTGGATTCTTGTATATATTTTTAAATCATGAGATATGATTATAGCTATTGGTTTAATGCTTTAGTATCATTATGTTTCTTAAGTGACAATTTGAATGTGCATGGCTCTTAGTGAGTAAAGTTGTGCTAAAAGTCTCTTAGAGTTGGTGAGGAGAAGCCAAAAGTCCCTAAGAATGAGTGAAACAAAGCCAAAAGTTTCAAGAGTAAGTGAGGCTAAGTCAAAAGTCCCTCAAAGTGGGTAAGGCTAATCCAAAAGTTCCAAAGAATTGGATGAGGCTAGACCAAAAGTCCCTAGAACTTATGTTTGAATTGAAATGACTTCATGTGACTTGAAAATGTGATTATGTATGTCTCCTAAAAGCATTTGATGCATGTTTTCATTCTTTAACATGAAAATATGCCATATATGTATGCTTGAAAGGGTGAGTGAGCTATTGGAGTTTTTGAATCTCACTCTTCCTTACTTCATGTCTAACCATATCTAAGTGAGCCTCATAGAGGAAGAAATAGAAGTCAAGGAGCATGAATAATGATATTTTGACAATAGGATAGCTTTTTATGTAATTTAATCTCAAAGTATGTATGTATATAATGTTTATGAGATGTAAACTATAACATCATATCTATATAGCATATCTCATTCCTTATGTAAGCTCGTTTCCAAGAATCATATAAATTCTCAAAGAAAAAGCATTAAAAAATAATGAATATTTTTTTGCATTGCGTAGCGTATAAATTTTTCATTTGGTATCCCGTGGATCGTGTGAACTCATGTATCACATTATCATATTCAATTACATAGATACAACTCAATTCCATCACCACAAGTGGCCTAGAACTAGTGCAAGTGCAAGAAACATATGAAATTTCATAGTGTAGCTTAGGCTAGATTTCCATGGTTCTATAACAAACTTTGAAAAATCATAACTAATTCTATAAAAATTGAAATCTGCCATGCTATAGGTTCTTGGAAAGCTCTAAGTGCCAACTTTACATAAAAATAATTTCAAGTCATAAACATAGCATTTGGACCACGTTTGACATCAAAAAAGGTATAAAGGTCTAACTAGCTACTGGTACTAATACAGATTTTTGCTATAAATTTAAAAAATGTCCAATTAATTTCACAAAATTCCAATCCATGAAAATGATACCAATTTAGAAAGATACAGATATTAGCTAGAGGGAAAAAATAACTTCAGATCAGTCCAGGCATGTCCAGGCCTTGAAAACCAATCAAATAGTAACACATGTTTGATTGGACTCCTGACACTGGACAGACACTTCAAAAATTTATATCTCCCTCTCTAGACATCCAAATGAGGTGCTTCCCACAAGTCTTTAGGAAGGTTTAGTTTCTTGCTGTAAAATTTCATAGCAATTGGACATTATTTGCCCCATGAGTGACAGAGTTTTATTTCGGACCAGAATAAAAAGTACACTAAACCAAAACTAGAAAAATTCCCAACTTTGAAAATTTATTAAATATTCTATAGACCTCCAAAAATTTTATACTTTAACTTTCCAAAAAGCTCTCAACAAGGTCTAGATGCATGCCAAATTTCAGGCCAAAGAGAGCTCATTTGGACAAAAAGTGGTATAGCTCACAAATATGGTCAATTTTGCTCTATATGAGATACCAAATGTGTCCAAATGGCCTCCTTTCCTATATTCATATGATTACATAATAATTTCATCATGGGATTACATCATATGCCATGTGTATGGTTACAAGAGAGACATAACTAAGTCATTTCATACATTTTGATGTCAATATACTTTTCCTTGGCTTGGTGGCTTCCATTACCTTGCTCATTTGATTCACCTAGCATGTTAAGACATTGGAGAGGATGGGATAAGATTCAAATAATCCTAATAGCTCATCTCCCTTTCAATCACACATCAAGTATGCAATACAAGCCTTGAAAATGCATGCATGGACATATTAATATATGTGAGCATTCAAGAAATATTCTTGGCATTTAAACAAGTCATACATAGCATACATATGCTTGCCAAGTGAGTGGATTAGCCTCACCCATTTACTTGTGGATTTTCGACTTGCCTCACCTATTTTCTTTAAAAGGTTTTTAACTCAACCTTACTCTTGGGAGTCAACCTCACTTTTGGGAGACTCTTTACTTTGTCTCAACCAACTTTAAGAATTCTTGGCTCATCCTCACCATGGCTAAAGGGTTCTTGGCTTCTCCACATGCAAGCAAACCAAGACAAGCATATAGAACATCATTTGAATGCATAAAACATTATTATGGTACCATGGAATAAAATATTATGTTAAAATACTTTTCATAGCTCAAAACATATATACACATATTCAAAGACAATGTAAGCACACATTCATGCATGAGAGAAGGTGGAGAGAGCTACCTTGGTTGCAATCACATACTTTTCTTCTTGATTTTGCTCTCCCTTCCTCAGCCTCACACACATAAAGGTGTAGGATTGGTTTCTCTTGGCCTAAACATAATTTATGAAAACCAATTAGATTTATGGAGTTCATTCTAAGGCCACACATCTTCTTTAAACATTAACTTGGTCTATTAACCCTTTTATGGTTCCAAGAATGCACCTAATGAAGCAACACCCATCAAATGAGTTCTAGGCTCTATTCTTTCCTTTCATATATGATTCTTGACTCCTTTTAAGTCTCTTGGAGTCATCATACAATTAAAACAAAGAGCCTAACTGCATGTTGCTTCTTTAGGTCATATTGTGGAACCTAAGACACTAATTCATTCTTCAGGCCTCTTAAATTTTTTCTAAGGTTTCTCCTTATTTTCATTCATCATGTATGACTCAAAAATGGGTTTAGAAAAATTTAAAACTCTCCCTAGGTGTCCCATTCCCTTTAGGCTGAGACTATGTAACATTTAGCCTCCATGGATGTTTGCTTTATTTTCTTAATGGAGGATGCATATGGGGAGACTTCTAGGGATCTTAGGAACTTATTTAAATATTCATTTAGGCTTAGGAATAATTACATCAAATCAGATTTTCAAGGGAACCCATGAAACCCTAGGTTTGCTATCTTGAAAATCAATAGCTTTTACTTGAATTTCTTTGCATATTCTTACTCTCCTCCCTTAAATTCATAGAATTCACCCTTGGTTCTACCCAAAATTCAAGCCCTCTTACAGCTACATATATGGGGTGAAATAGGGAGAAGAAGGGGGAAGGAGTAGCTACCATAGGATGAAGATTTTACCTTGTTTTCATGGCTTTTCTTGCTTGTTTCTCACTTTCATTAGCCTTCTCTCTTCAAATCCGAATTTTTTCCTCTTAGTCTAACCTTAAATCAGCATAAAAAACCTCAATAAAAACATGGAAAGAAAGAGGAGAAGGAGGAGAAGAAGTTTGGTGAAGGAAAGTGCTTGAAAAACTAAGATTTTCATACCTTTCTTGCCTTGCTTTTTCCCTTCTTCTTGCCTCCTCTTGTAGGCCTCATCCTTAGGGTTTCTCTCTGGTTTAGGGTAGAAACAAGTGTGGCTAAATGAAGTGAGGAGGTGGGGCACCTCATGTATATAAGGAGGTTCAAGAAAGACTTTTCAAAAATTTTAATTTTACCATTCGTTCTTGGCATTTTTGTTTCTAATTCATTTTAGCTCCTTTTTTAGAACCGCCTCTTCCATTATGAAATTTAGGTTCTCAATTTAATAAAATGCTTTTAGAATTATTCAAATTGGAGCTAAAACCTTCCCGAACGAATCAGTCAAAGTTCGGGTTAACCGACATTAGAAAACATCTATTAGAGGGGTTTTAACTGCCCTGGGGCTTCCTATGGTTTTCAGGGCCTCTGAGAACCCCAGAGAACTCAAAAATTTTATTTAAAAAGCCCTTCTATGTGAATTCTAAAATTTGCCTAAAATGACAAAAATGCCATTACGTTTTGTCAACCCTTTGTTACGTTTCGTTTCTTCATTCTAGCTCTGTTTTTCCTTCTGTCTGAGCCTGAGATTCTCATTTTTAGGAGTCTAGAATGCTTTCTAAATTTTTTGGAACCTTAACTATGTCATTTTAGGGGACTTGCTTTTGTATCTGGTGAATTTCGTACGTTGACGGAGAAATCGTATGTTACGTTTCTTGCGTTTTTGCATTTTTTCTTGTTTTCAAAGGACCAGATATTACATTTCTCCTCCCTTAAATAAATTTCAACCTCAAAATTTGGGGCATGCTTTCTGAGAGGATTGTCGCACAACCCTCAAAATAAAACTAGGTTGATAAAATATGTAACTAGTGGCACAACCTAGGTCATCTCCTTTGGAATTGGAGTTCAATGTTTAATTGAGTTTTCCAAATATTAAAAGACTCTAAAAATTCCTAAATTAGGGGGTTTTGATTTACTTAAAATATTTAAAATAAAATTGAATTAAAATTCCTAATTGCTATCTAATTATATGAATTATGGTTGAAAATAGGCTTGTGACTAGCTTTGGAATTGTTCCTTGGTATCCACTATCCTTATCCTAATCTAATTGTAATTGATTCTGGCCTAAGAGTTCCTAATTGTGTTCATAACAAATTATCTTGGGTAACCACTCAAGATTCAAGAGATTAATGATCTAATGTTAAATTGAAACCTCAACTTCGCATTAAATTGTCAATTATTGTCTTTAAGATCTTGAATACTCAATTTGATTGATTAACTAATTGATTAGCCTCTAAATCATCATCCTAAATGTTTAATTAACCAACTAAACATTAAGGAATCCTCAAATTAAACATTCAAGCACATAATCTCACTTATGTATTTTATCAAACACCTCCGAGGCATACATGGGAAATTAGATAATATTAGAATTAATCAATGTCTAATCAGATCAATTAATCAACAAAAAGTTTCCTAATTAGTGTCTAACCAGCCACTAATTATAATTATACAAATTCCCTATCAAATACAACTTAACCAAGATAACATATGAAAGAGAAAAAGTGTAGGAAAATAAAGAAATCCTTAGCCAAAAATTCTATGTTCATCCATGGATTCAAGCTTCTCCAAGAGCTTCCTTCTAGCTAGCCTCAAGATGGATTAGAACTTCATTGTATGGTGGAGATGGATGGAAGATGGAATGGAGGTGATGGATGAATGGGTGGATGAAGGAGTCGTGCGAATGAATGGATTATATGGAATGGATTATGCGGCGTCTCCCTCCTGAATGAATGCGGCGTGAATGAATATATAGACAAGGGTTTCCAAAAATATTGAGGCATGAATGAAGTGGATTCTGAATGATTGAAATATGCTCCCTTTCACGTGCCCTATTAATCATTCACGTGCTCAGCTCATTCTTTTGTTTCTGCTCGTACTTCATCTTCATGTTTTACTGCACGCTGCTGCCCAGTCCCTAGCTTCTTCTTTAATGATTCATATGCTGCATTTTTCTTATTCCAATTATCTGAAGTTGTCCACGTCAATATCTTCTTCTATTTACATGAGTGTGGGCCCCAACATGCATTTTGTTTTATTATATTCCACATGTTCCTTCTACTATTTCTGCAGCTTCTTCACGTTATCCACGAATCATGCAGCTCGTTCTCTCCCTCGTCGTGCAGCAGCTTGTGTTTGCTTCTTATGCAGCCCCCTCTTCCTTCGTTTCTCAACCAGAAACATGGCTAGTTCCTTCTCAAGCTAGAGCTCACATTCTTCCATGGTTTCTGCACGTATTATTTTCTCTTCTCCATGCATGTTCTACCCAGTTCAGCGTTGTTCTTCCACGTGGCTTTGTACGTGTTTCTGCATGTATTTTTCTTCTTATACCATGTAGCTTCTTCATTTCTCAGCTCGTGCAGCAGCTTTCTTTGTTTGTTTCAAACCGTAGTCTCTTCCTCATCAAACACATGTTCCTTTGCTGCTAGCTCTTGCTTTATGTTGCTGCGTGGCTTTTCTTCTTTAACAGGTGGTTATCTACTTCCTTTCATTCTGCTGCTATCCAGACGTAGCTTCTGCATGTTCTGTAACCACGTTGAGCTTCCTTCTCCTTTGTTTCTGCTTCTCTTCGTACCAAATGTTGCTTCCTTGGACTTAGAGAGCTTCCACTCTGTTTTAACCATGTGAATGTGTGTCTTGTTTCATCACAAAAATCTCTATTCCATCTTCTCTTTAAGTAGCCACCTCGAGTGGTTTTTTTTCTATTCAGCAGCATTTGTTCATCTTCCAACTCAGCTCCCTTCATGCATATGCAGCTTTTCATTTACGTGTCACTTCTCGTTATTTTACAACGTGGCTTCATCTTAGCTTTCCATTTCAAACTTAATGAACCCGTAGCTTTAATTCTTTCCTCCACATATTCTGCACTTCTTCTCCACGTTGCTTCCACGCTAGCTACCCTTTACCAATCTCCACACTATTCCACTCTTATTTCCTCCAAACTGTACACATGAAGCCTTCATCTTTTCTTTAAATCAATTTCCATTCAAGCTCAATTTTGCATTGAAAATCTGCACAAAAATAATGGAAAGAATGAAATAGAAATATTCACAAAATTCATTTAAAAAGATTTATGCATTAAAATTCCACAATTTTGTGCAAATAAATTCCTAAAATATAAAAATGGCTTCTAAAACAAAATCTTATCTAATTAAAGTCTTAAAACCATATTTTATTATTAAAATGCCTATGTTTAGGAGAATAAAATAGATAGAAATATATGTTTATCACTTTCCTCTTACTTTTTATTTTTATTCTGGTTAATTGCTCTTTTTCTTCCCTTCTTCCTGGCTCTATACACTTTTCTCAACGATTTCGCTCATTTAAATGTTCTCTCAGCCAAGGAATTTTTCAGTACTAGCCCTTAGTGTGGGCTCTATTATTACAAAGTATTAGTTAATTCTTCTCATAAGGGAAAGAAAATTTTGACTCTAGAGGCCTATCCTGGGAGAGCTTACTAATCATATTTGATTAGTTTCAACTTGTATGTAGAGGTTAATGTTCTTTTCAGTGGACTCATTTACACATTTCAAGAGGTAACTTATTTCATATCAAATCTCCCATATCCTCTCTATGTTCTTTCTTACTAGCTCATCCCATGATTACAATTCATATTTTTTTTTATCATAGGCCTCACATCTTAATTACTTACTAGGATTACAACTCCTTTAAGGAGTTTTTACTTTTAATGATCTTAGTTTTTCTGTTTACTACTGCGTTTGCCTCTTTAGGTCGAGACTTTTTCTTAGTCTCTTTGCTCACTTGGAAGTGGGCATTTTATAGTCCTTTATCTCTACACTGGCAGGCCTAACTTTATGTTCCTCATACTGGCATCGAAGAGCAACTATCACTAACTACTGCTGAATTCTGATGGGATGCTAACTATACTCACAGTCTCAATCACTGGAGATATACTGTACCACTTACGTCATGTAAAAACTGCACCCGACCCCTTTATAAATACATAGTCTAGCATCTAGGGATCTCTCTATCCCTTGGTCAAGGCCAATATATGCTTGGTAGTGGTTCATCTAACTCTAACTCTGAAAAGCTACTTTCTTGCTTTCCTCATCCCATCCTATACTCATCTATCAAGACATCTAGTCAGTGGTTTAACTGGCCTTCATATCTCTGTGGCAATGGTTTACCAGACTCAGGAGATCTTTAGTCTCTGAGACAAAAGCTAACTGAAACTGTACTAGTCTCTGAGACTAATTGCTTTATAAAAAATATCTTAGGCCATCATCACATTAGAGAACTATCATGCTATGACTGGGGCTTTCTGTAACTCTGTGGGATCTACTGTGACCTCTAGGTCTATTGCGACCTCTCAGAGCTCTGCTAGGGTCTATTGTAACCCGCTGTGCTATGCTAGGATCTACTGCTATCTATCTCTGGGAGACGTCAAAGCCTAAGTGCAACACTATGAATTTTTAGCTTATTTCATGCTATCTCCATGTCTCACATCATGCATTTCATGAAGGAGTGAGAAAAATGGCATTAAAATAATAAATATTTTTGTGTTGCGTAATGTATAAATTTTTCATTTGGTGTGGACCATGTGAGTTCATGTATCACATTATCATATTTAAGTACATAGATACAACTCATTTTCATCACCAAAATTGGCCTACAACTCATGCAAGGGAAGGAAATACACAAAATTCATAGTTGTAGCCTCGGCTAGAATTTTTCCTTTTTTGTCACAAACTTTGAAAATTCATAACTAATTCTAAAAACTCAAAATCATGCATTTGTTATCATTCTAGAAAGCTACAAATATCTACTCTATGCTAAAAATATGTGTAGGTAATGAAACATCAAGTAGAAGATGTTTGACATTTGAAAAGATACAAAAGTCTGACTGGTTACTGGAACTAATACAGATTTTTGCTATGAATTTTAAAAATGTCTAATTAATTCCAAAAAAATCCAATCTATACAAATGATAACAATATGAAAATCTACAGATGTTAGCTAGAGGGAAAAAATAACTTTAGACTAGTTTAGGTATATCTAAGGCTTGAAAACTAATCAAACAGTAACATAGGTCTGACTGGTTGCCTGATACTGGATAGAAATTTCAAAAATTTATATCTCCCTCTCTAGACATTCAAATGAGGTGCTTCTAGTTGTCACAGGTCACTGGGAAGGTCTAGTTTTGCCCTAAAATATTTTGTGGCAATTGGACATCATTTACCTCATGAATGATAGAATTTCATTTCAGACCAGTATGAACAATACACTGAACCAAAATTAGAAAATTTTTCAATTTTGAAAATTCATAAAATATTCCATAGACCTCTAAAAATCCTGCACTTTAGCTTCTCAAAAAGCTCTCAACAAGCTCTAGATTTATACCAAATTTTAGACTAAGAAGAGCTTACTTGGATAAAAAGTGGTGTAGGTTACCAATATGGTCCATTTTACTCCATATGAGATACTAATTGTGTCCAAATGGCCTCCTTTGGTGTTTGGCACTTCTTGGGCAAGTTTAAAAGTATGTATATGACTTGTATGAATTGCCCAAATGGTTCCAAACCTCATGCACTTCAATTTGGCCACTCCACTTCCATTTTTACGCTAATGCATCAAGCCATCAAGAAGCTAAACTTTCCATTTCTATTGATTTCACACCACATAAAGTCTATACATGAGTCATACATCATTTTACATTCATACATGAGTTTACATATCAAAGATAATATATACAAAGCCACTTTGCCATTCATATGGCCATAAACAAGTAAAATCCAAATACTTTCTTGTCATGTTCTTAACTCCCAAGTTGTTGGCTCCCATTACATTGTCCACTTAGTCTACCTAGCATGTTAGAACATTGAAGAGGAGGGAATGAGATTCAAAGACTCCTAATAGCTCATCTTCCTTTCAATCACACATAAAAGATGCAAAACAAGCCTTACAAATGCATGCATGGGCATATTGACATGTGCAATCATTTAAGAGACATTTTTAACATTTGAGCAAGTCATACATAGCATACATAGGCTTGCCAAATATGTGGATTAGCCTCACCTATTCACTTGTGGATTTTGGACTTGCCTCACTCATTTCTTTAAGAAGTTTTTAACTTAACTTTACTCTTGGGAGTAAACCTCATTATTGGGAAACTCTTTACTTTGTCTCAACCAATTTTAAGGGTTCTTAGCTCATCCTCACCATAGCTAAAGATTTTTGGCTTCACCACACAAGCAAACCTAAACAAACACATTAAGCATCATTTAAAAGCATAAAACATCATCATGGCACCATAGAATAAGAGTTCATACTAGAACACTTTCATAGTTTAAAATATACATACAAACATTCAAAGATAAGCCAAACATATATTCATGCATGAGAGAAGGAGGAGTGAGCTACCTTGGATGCAACCATATACTTTTCTTCTTGAATTTGCTCTCTCTTTCTTGGTCTCATACACACAAAGGTGTGGGGTTAGTTTCTCTTTGCCTAAACACAATTTATGAAAGCCAATTAGGTTCATGGAATTAATTATAAGGCTACACATCTTCCTTAAATACTAACTTGGTCTATTAACCCCTTTATGGTTCCAAGAATGCACTTAATGAAGCAACACCCATCAAATAAATTATAGGCTCCATTCTTTCCTTTCATATATGATTCTTAACTCCTTTTAAGCCTCTTGGAGTCATCAGACAATTAAAACAAAGAGCTTAACTAAATGTTACTTTTTTAGGTCATATTATGAAACATACAAGGCCAACTCACTTTCTATGGTTTCTAAATTTTTTCCAAGGCTTCCCCTCATCTTCACTTATCATATATGACTCAAAAATGGGTTTCAAAAAATTTAAAACTCTCCCTAGGTGTGCTAATCCTTCTAGGCTGAGACTAGGTAGCATTTGAGCATCCATGGACCTTGCTTTGTTTTCTTGATGGAGGAAGCACATGGGGAGACTTTAAGGGATCTTAGGAGCTCATTTAAACTTTCATTTAGGTATAGAAATTAAGGTATCAAGTCAGATTTTATAAGGAACACATGAAACCCTAGATTTGCTATCTTGAATTTGCATGGTTATTTGTTAATTCTCTTTGCATATTCTTATTCTCCACACTCCTTTTTCTAAGATTCACCCTTGGTTCTATCTAAAATCCAAGCCCTCCCATAGCTTCTTAAGTGGGGTGAACCAAGGAGAGAAGAAGAGCAAGGGGTAGCTATCATGGAATGAGAAATTACCTTGTTTTTCCTTGTTTTCTTGCTTGAATCTTCCCTTCTATGGCCTCCTCTCTTTAAATCTAAATTTTTCCCTTTGGTATTCCCTTAAAATAGGTCCATATACTTCAATATAATCATAGAAAAGAAAGGGAAATGGAGAAGAAGAGGTTTGCAAAGGAAAAAACATGAAAAACAACAAAAAATCCATACCTTTTGCCTTTGATTTCCCCTTCTCTTCCTCTTCCTCTTGTGCACCTCTCTCCTTAGGGCTTTTCTCTAGTTTAGTGTAGAAATATAATGGGCTAAATGAATGAGGACGTGGGGCACCACTTATATATAGGTGGGAGGAAGAAAACTTTTCAAAAATTCATATTTTACCCTTTATTCTTGGCATTTTTGTTTCTAATTTGTTTTAGATTTTTTTTAGAACCGTCTTTTCCATTATAAAATTTAGGTTCCTAATTTAGTAAAATGACTTTGGAATCACTCAAATTGGAGCTAAAACCTTCCTAAACGAATCTGTCAAAGTTCAAGTACATCGACATTGAAAAACGTCCACCGGAGGAGTTTTAATTGTCCTAGAGCTTTCCATGATTTTCAGGGTCTCTGAGAACCCTGGAGAATTCAAAACTTTCATTTAAAAATTTCTCCTATGAGAATTCCAAAATTTACTCAAAATTATGAAAATGCCATTACGTTTCATAAGTCTTTCGTCAAATTTTGTTTCTTCATTCTAGCTCTATTTTTCTTTCCGTCTGAGCCTGGGATTCTCATTTTTCGGAGTCTAGAATGCTACTTAAATTTTTTGAGACCTTAACTAATTCATTTTGGGGGACTTGCTTTGAAATCGCACCTATTTTCGTCGTTTAACGTAAACCAGATATTACACTAAGATCACTGTATCTGACAATAAAACACATGCTCACTAAGTCCGGTGACCATTGCTCATAATGACTGAGGCTAAACTCAGAGGTACATCATGCTCTTGGTACAAAGTGGGTTTTGTGTCATCTGATTCTCTAGGATCACATTATATTGATACTCAAGAGGATTTTAAATTTTTGTTCAGTGCTCCTCATGGGATCCTCAGGTTCCCACTTTAGCCCCTTTTTACTTGGGCTTTCTTTTCTTATTCTATCTATACTTGGCTATCTTTCCTCTCATATCCTGGAATTTTTTATTATGCCCACATTCTGCTTTTGAGTGCCTTAGCACTAGGGCATCTGACACACTGAGTGTGGTTAATGCTTAATGTTCATACAAGATCAAGTCACTCATCCATTATTAGCCAATTATAACCATAATGTTCAATTCCATAATAATTATACTACATGTATAGTCCCTATACTTGGCAATTCATGATGCAATGCGACAATTATATAAAACTCGTAATCTAATTACACAATATAATCTAACAAGGTTTTCGAACCTATGTGCTACCAAACTATATAATAAGCTTCCATTAGTTTCTCCTTGCCACTTAGAGGTCTGGTCCCTGAAAATGTTAACTCACAACTGGGGTGAGATATACAATCTCAGAAACAAGAGGCAAATTTCATATATATGTACAGATTAATCAATACAATGTAATTTTATATCATCAATACCAAAATCATCAATTCAATTTGTAAATGAACTAGTTGAGCTACCAATGATTACTGTCCCATACTAACAATCACACAAAACATGTTAATAGCCAATAACACTGGGAGAGGTTCATCCACGACACCTACTCCATAATGAGCACAACTAGGACTCAGTGGGTCTAATCACAACCCGGTGCCCGATCGAAGCACATGCACAGGTGGTAGCTGCACCACAACTCCACCATGGACTTACAAGGTCCAATCACAATCATAATTCAAGTAGTCAATTAATCATTTAGCATTTTAAAATCAAACATGTGTAACAAATATCAAATTAACATGACCATTTATATGGAATTAAGAAAAATAACCCCAGTTACCTCAATGAAGCTAATTACTCTTCCTCTAGCTACCACTATGATCTAGAGCATACCAAGCCTAACATAAGCAAAATCATTATCATCATTTAACGATCATTAGTTAGGAATTTCTCTATCCACAAATTAATCTTAACAAGAGTTCATTGAGAGCTTCTTACCTAAGCTTCTTACGAGTCTATTATACCAATTCAAGGTCACATCAATAATAACTCACAATGGGTTACTCCTAACATCTCCATTTTTGTACATGTAAAAGACAAGCACCAAAAGTTAGTCTAAATGATGGAAATTCAGTACATATACCACACAAGAAAAAGGGGAACATTTACACGTACACCCAAGAGGTCAAATGGACTGGGTTGAGCCTTAACTACTAAGAACACACCATGGGTCATTCTCAAATTCGAATTTGACTCATCAAGCCTAGGAATTTCATTGTTTCACCTTTATTTCCTTGTAATTTCGTATAATAGCAGAACCCATTATGAAAATCAATGCTTCAGGACATTTTCCAGTAGAATAATACACAAAATGGAAAAGACATACTTACCCAATTACCCTTCTAGTTTTTAACTCCAAAAATCTTGTAATAATCATCCAAAAACCAAATTTCATCTTAAGAAGAGATAGAAATTCTCTAAATGACAAACCAATTAGACCAAAATGTAGAAAAAGATAAGAGGGCCAAGTTATGTAGAACATACCTTGGCTAAATCTCCCTTTAAGAGTACAAATTTGTGCCAAAATATTGAGAAACCCTAGCCCTATTCTAACATGCGAATTTCTTCTTCTTGTTTTGCAGAAAATGAATGCCTTGGCAACCAAATGGGTGGAGAGAAGACTTCTTAGGGTTTTAATGCAAATGGGCTGGTCTAATGGACCTATTATTCTTAGTGGGCTAATGCTTAACATATTAGGCCAAGGTTCATTAGGTTGGGCTGCAAAATTTTTAATGTTAGGGATGGAGTGTGTTGATCCAATAACCCAAGACCTATTTGGACTCACTTCCTCAAGTTTGGGCTAAGGCTAAATGGGTTCTTGTCTTGCTTAAATTCACTCATAAGTTTTGGGCTTCTAGAAAACTTAAGTTAGGCTTACAAGAAAGTTAGTATTGGGCTCTCCTACCAAGCTCATGGTATAATTAGACTTCGATATTAGGCCTCAAACATAATTGAACTAATCATAAGGCCTTGATTAAGTACAAATCTCTCTTAATTGATTTTGCTAATTAATTCACGTCAACTCCCTAATCACCATAATTAGTCTTAATTAATTTTGAGGTGTTACAAAGGGAGATATGAATTTTTGAAATTCCAGGTCTGCTGCTATCTAAAATTTCGACCTAGTTATTGTTCCATTAGTTTTCATGGGCCAAATAATATTATTTTGATTTGATATTTTTATAGTAGCTAGAGGACATCCTAAGCTTTCTAGAAAGTCTTAATTTGCATGAATTGGAATTTTCTAGAATTAGTTACAAATTTTCAAAGTTTATATTAGATTATGGAACTTAAGGAAAATGCAAGTATGATGTTGAATTTGCTATATATGCCTCAAACCCAAAATACATGCTTCAAATTGTGATGTTTCTAGTTGAATAAGTATGTTATGGATGGAAGATGGCTGTGATAAGCCCAAATGGTCTATTTAAGCAAAGATTAGTTAATTTTCCTTATAATGACAGCACTTTCCGCTGCTAAAAGTTCTAATTTGATGAAAATGCACACTCTAGGCTATTTGTGCTACAAGTTAAATGATATATAGATATGGTGTTACAAAACCAAAGGATTTTAATGAATTAGAGGATCTAAATTTTATAATGAAAAAAATGATTCTAAAAAAGGAATTAAAATGAGCCCAAATGAGGTAATCAAAGTGCAAGGGACATGGTTGGAATTTTAGAATGTTATAATTGACCTTTTTTCCTTTCTTATATCACCTTACCTCTCTTCTCCTCATCTAAACTAACTTATACTCACTCTGAGATAGAACCAAAACCAGCTCTAAGTGGGGCAACAAAGAGGGAGAAAAGGAAGAAGAAAACCAAGCTTAAAAGGGTAAACTTCATGCTCTTCCCTTTACAAATGTTCTTCTCCTCTTTCTCCTCTCTCTTTCCATGGTTTTAAAACTCTTAATGGTAGTGTTTTGTTGCTAGTTCAATAGAGGGAAGAAAAAGTTTGGAGGAAACCTTTACGACACAAGAAAGCTCATTTGATAAGGAATGAAACAAGGTATGTTTCTTTATATAAAGCTTGCTTTTCTTAGTTCTTTCTTTGCTTCTTCAATTTGGCTAGACCAAGAGCACTACGGAAGGAGCTTGGTTTTGGCCCAAACATGATAGGACATGGGGTTTTGAAGCATAGAGATTCATATGGAATCAAAAAAAGCAAATAAGAAGTTATTGGTTGCAAGTTTCCAAACCTAGGATTTTGATTGCACCTCAGGAAATATGAAGGTTTAAAATGATATTTTAGACCATGTAAGAGTATGACTAAGTTAAAAAGAGGCTAAGGAACTCATATTGGTCCTAAATTCCTTAGAAGAATGAACAAAACTCCATAAGTGGCATTCAATATACATGTCTCGCCCAAGGGATAGATATAATACCTAGGGAGAGTTTTCTTTGATTTTAAGGATAGAAATAGTCTATATGTGAATTATAAACACCAAATGAACCATTGGTTTAAATTTAGAAGCCTTATTTTGTAAGCTAATAGTTTAGTGTTCCAATATACATAAAGAAGTAACTCGGTGATTGGTTTCTTGATTTGAGTTTGTGATGACCCAAATGAGTTTAAATGGAGTCATATAACTTATCTTTGGTGAGAAATTGGAGCCAAGATCATGAATTATATGAGGTACTTCATTATGCCACTAAATGGAGCCATATGGAAGCCTAAAACTAGAATTAGCTTGTGTCAGGCTTATGTGATGTTAGAGATGGTTCCATTGATACAATTGTGTCTTGTTTGATAATCATGTCTCTCCTAAGTTTGTTTGTGAGCCTGAGAGTGTGCACCAAGAAGGCAAGGGAAGATTTTGTGCTCCATTGAGAAAAAGGTAGCTCTTCATATATTCTTATATACTTATTTTGGTTGTTTGATTGTCATTGAGTGCTTATATGTGTGTATGGATTATAAATTATGTTTGATGCCAATATGTTTCTTGGAATGCATTTAGAATGTGTAATGGCTCTTGATGTAATATCCGGTTCTCCAAAAACAACTGAAACATAACATATGATTTCTTTGTAAAGAACAAAATTCACCGGATACAAAAGAAAGTCCTCTGAAATGACTTAGTTAAGGTCCCAAAAATTTGGAAAGCATTTTAGACTACTAAAAATGAGAATCCCAAGCTCA
This sequence comes from Erythrophleum ivorense, assembly GCA_026724425.1. Taxonomy (NCBI): domain Eukaryota; kingdom Viridiplantae; phylum Streptophyta; class Magnoliopsida; order Fabales; family Fabaceae; genus Erythrophleum; species Erythrophleum ivorense. The sequence goes on along the minus strand of JAIUCV010000001.1, from coordinate 28,190,223 downwards.
GACAGAAAGAAAAATGAAGCTAGAATGAAGAAACGAATTGTAACGACAAATTGATGAAATGTAATGGCATTTTCATCATTTTGAGTAAATTTTGGAATTCACACAGGATGTCTTTTTAAATGAAAATTTTGAGTTCCCCAAGGCTCTTAGAGGCCCTGAAAACTATGGAAAATTTCGGGATAGTTAAAACCCCTCTAGTGGACGTTTTCCAATATCGATATGCCTAAACTTTGATGGATTCATTTGGGAAAATTTTAGATCCTATTCGAGTGAATCCAGAGGTATTTTACTAAATTGGGAACCTAAATTTTCTAATGGAAAATACGGTTCTAAAAAAAGAGCTAAAATGAGTTAGAAACAAAAATGCTAAGAACGAAGGGTAAAATAGAAATTTTTGAAAAGTATTTCTTCCTCCCACCTATATATATGATGCCCCTTTCTTCTCCCTTCATTTTGGTAGACCAAGTGCTGCCCAAAAACCAGAGAAAACCCTAATGGATAAGGTGCACTAAGAAAAGAAGCTATGGAGGAAGAAAAGGCAAGGAAAAGGTATGGATTTTGGTAGTTTTTCATGCTTTCTCCTTTCCAAACCTCTCTTTCTCCATTCCCCTTTCTTTCTTGTGATTATAATGAAGTTTATAAATCTATTTTAAGAGAGAAATTAAGGAAAAAATTCGGATTTGAAGAGAGGAGGCCAAAGAAGACAAGATTCAAGTGAGAAAACAAGAAAAAATAAGGTGAATTTTTCTTCCATGGTTGCTACCCCTTGCTCCTCCTTCCTCCATATTTTGCCCCATGTAAGAAACTATAGGAGGGCTGGAATTTTGACGACAACCAAGGATGAATTCTATGAATTTAAGGGAGGAGAGTAAGAATATGCAAAGAAATTCAAGCAAAAACCATAAATTTTGTAAGATAAAAAAGTTAAGGTTTTGATTGCACCTTGAACTCTATCAAGAACCCTAGCCATATTTTATGATGTTTAAGTGTTCATATGAGTTCCTAAGATACCAAGAGATCTTCCTACATGATTCTCCTATCAAAGGAAGCAAGAAAACTCCATTGGTGCCTTATGAAAGCATAGCTTCGGCCTAGAGTAGAAATGGCACCTAAGGGTAGTTTTAATTTGTTCTAAGCTTAGTTTTGCATTATGTGCGATGGGAGAATATGAGAGGAAGCATTGGAAAAATTTTAGAAACCATAGATAGTGAGATAGCCTTATATATTCCATAACATGGCTTAAAGAAGCAACATCTAGCTAGGATCCTAGAATTGATTGTGTGATGACCCCAACAGGTTTAAATGGAGTCAAGAATCATAAATGAATAGATAGAATGGAGCTAAGATGATGTTTTCTTAAGGTTGTTTTATTAAGTGCATTATGGAACCATAAAAGAGCCTTATGAGTCACCTAGCTTTTCTAGTGATTATGTGGCCTTAGAAATTGATTCAAGAGTATAATTAGCTTCCATATAATGTGTCTAGGCCGAGGGAAGTGATCTCCACCTTCTTGGGTGTGTGAGGTCAAAGAAGAGGATCCAAGACTTAAGGAATAAGTGTGCAAATGCAAGCAAGGTAGCTCTTTCCACCTTCCCTCATGCATAGATGTGTGCTTACATTATCTTGGATGTGTGTGTGTGTGTTTTAAGCCATGAAAAGTATTCTAGCATGATTTTATATGCCATGGTACGATGATGATGCATTATGTTTCTAAATGATGTTTATGATGCTTGCTTTGATTTGCTTGAGTATGGTGAAGCCAAGAACCCTTAGCCATGGTGAGGATGAGCCAAGAACCCTTAGAATTGGTTGAGACAAAGTAAAGAGTCTCCCAAGAGTAAGGTTAAGTTAAAAAACTATTAAAGAAATGGGTGAGGCAAGTCCACAAGTGAATGGGTGAGTCTAATCCACTTACTTAGCAAGCTTATGTATGCCATGTATAACTTGTTCAAATGCCAAAAATGCTTCTTCAATGATTGCACACTCTGTGATGCCTATGCATGCATTTTCAAGACTTATTTTGCATCTTTTATATGTTTTATGCTTCCCTTTGCCTTACACGAGCTCTAGACCAATTTTGGTGATGGATTTGAGTTGTATATATATAATTAAATATGATAATGTGATACATGAGCTCACATGATCCACAGAACATTGAATGAAAATTTTGTGCATAGCGCAACACAAATATATTCACTTTTTTTAAATGCAATTTCTTGCCCCTTTTATAAAATGCATGGGGTAAGGCATGAAATTAGCATAAGACAAGCTAGAAATTCATGGTGTTATACTTAATGGATAATGTTGTGCCAAAAGTCCCTTGATTTGGATAAGGTGAAGTCAAAAGTCCCTAAAATAAGGGTGAGACAAGGCCAAAAGTCTCAACATTGAGTGAAGCTAAGTCAAAAGCCCCTAAAAAAGGGTGAGGCTAATCCAAAAGTGCTAAATATTATGGTGAGGTTGGATCAAAAGTTCATAGGGCTTGTTTTTTACCTTGATAGATCCATATGATTTCATAAATATAATTATGTTTGATACTTGGATAACTATGATGTATGCTTATTTTCTTTGATATGATAACATGCCTTATAAGTATGCTTGAAGGGTGAACGAGCTATTAGGATTCATAGAATTTCTAACAGTGTTTAGAGAATTCTTAAAGAGCTAAGAATAGAGACCAACAAGTGTGATTAGCAATAATTTAACAATGGTTTCAAATTTTGTGTAATATGATGCACATGAGACATTGTACATGTTATTTTTGTGATGTAACCATTCCCACAATTGTAAAAGCATGGAATTATAATGTGAATGACAATCTTCAAGGTAAATGTACAAGAATGAGTCGTTTGACCATATGTGTGCTATGGGAAGTACGTGTATATTGACAAGTGGATGTGTCATTTTGAGATCCATGATGTTTGGTGTAATGCCTTAGCTTCCTAGCCTTTAAATTATATCACAAAGGCTCATTTTTACACATTTACATGAAAATTACACCTTTGGTAGTGGTTTTTAGTGACATTAAAAGCCAAAATACTCAATGTTTAGTTCAATAAATCATTTAAGCTTCCCTAATTTATTTTCCATCCATAACATACTCATTCATATTCGAGACATCATAATTCATCACATAAATTTCGGATTTTAGACCATACTTCATAAAATCAAAAAGTTGCTCTCCGATTGCAAGGCCATTTTTCTAATATGAAATTTGAAAATTCATAACTAACTCTAGAAAAATTGAAATCATAAATATGATAGCCTTTTAGAAAGCTCTAGATGTCAACTAATGACTAAAAATAATTCCCAATTAAGACAAAAGTATTGTCTCATGAAAATCAATAGAATAGTACCCTAAGTTGTGCTCTTAAATTGATGCTGACCCTGATATTCAAAAACTTATAACTCTCTATATTGATCCAAATTGAGTGCTATTGATGGCTATGGAAAGATTATGATGTATAATTTATGCTTGTACAACTTCATGAGCATTTGACTTCATTTATCCCTTGAGTGACACAGAAATGCAAACTAATCATATAAATAGTAACCTTGACAATTTTATATAATTTAGCAAACTTTGAAAAATCATAATAAATTTTCTAGAGCTTCAAATTTGGTGCTCTTTAGCTTTGTGAAAAGCTTTTAATGAGATCTATTTTTCTTGGCAAATTTTATACAAAAACTAATCCATTTAGTTAGACTTTGGTTCAGCTCAAGGAAATATTTAATTTGAAGTCCATAAAGCAGTTAAGATGCACCAAATGACTTTCTAATCATTCCATAACCATTTGAGCATGTCCAAAAGCATAAACACTGCCTATGAGAGCATCCTAAATGGTCTAAATCATCATGCATCTCAATGTTAACTTCCTACTTGAATCCACACACATGTGCATAAGGGCTTCAAGATGTCAAAAATCTATATAACCATTCATTTGGCCTCAAAATTGATACATACATCATAGTTACATGTATTTAAGTATGCTTAAAGGTTCACATCACATGTCCATCAAATAGATACAAACTTTGACATCAAAATACATAAAATTCCTATTCTATTGTCAAAGTTCCACTTTTCAAGGTACATGGCCTCTATTCTTTACTCCATTTGGCTCACCTAGACATGGTTAGACATATGTGGCGAGAGAGTGAGATTCAAAGAATCCTAATAACCTTTACCCTTTCAAATATACATGTATGATGTAATTACATGTCAAAGAATGCATGCAAGCTATAAACATTTCTCATGAACATACATGAATAAATTCCCTTATTATCTAAACTGATACATATTAAACATAGGCTCTAAAAGGTGTTGGTCTAGCTTCACCCAATGTTTTTGGAACTTTTGAATTTGCCTAATCCACTTTCAAGGGATTTTGACTTAGCCTCACTCCTTCTTGGGACTTTTGGCTTTGTCTCACTCATTCTTAGGGACTTTTAGCTTATCTTCACTCATTCTAAGAAACTTTTGGCATAACCATACCCATTTAAGCCATTTTGCATTCAAAAATACATTACAAGAAACATAATGATACCATAACATGTAATCAACAGTTAGGAATATATCTTATGGTTCAAACATACATACAAGCATCCAATGACAAGCAAATATCTAAGAAATGCATGCAAAAAAGGTTAAAACGCTACCTTGAAGTAAGAACACAACTTTTCCTTTTAGTCACTCCTTCCCCTTTTCAGCCACACACATGCAACTAGGGGGGCTTGATTCACTTGGCCTAGACACATCAAATGAGAAATAATTGCATCATTGGAGCAAGTTCTAGCTTTACATAAACTTTATGCAAGTTTACTTTATTCTAAGACATGGTTGTGGTTCCATATAAGTGCATAATGAAGCAACTTCTAGGATTAATGGTCTTGGCTCCAAATTCCCATTCATTCTAGGTTATATGATTTAAACTCATTAGAGTCATCACTAATTTAGTTCAAGGAGTATAGACTTGAGTTGCTTCTTTATGTTTTAAAAAGGAATCTAAACCTCCATCTCACAAACCATGATTTCTAAATTTAAACCGATGCTTCCTTTGGTGTTTACTAATCATATCTAGGCCATTCCCATCCTTGGAATCAATTAAAACTCTCCCCAAGTGCTTGGACTCTTCTTGGCTGAAACATGTAACCATATGAGCACCCATGGACTTTGCTTGGTTTTTTTTAGGGAATTGGCACTTGTGAGGCTTCCTAGATGTCTTGAGAAATCATACATACTCTTAGACAACCTAAATTACCATTAGAAAGTCTTATATTTATCAAGGTGCAACAAAATCCCTAATTGCCATAAGTTAATTTTTAATGCTTCTTATTTAATTCTAATTGCATATTCTTAATTCTCACACTTTGGAACTTTTACTTCTATCTTGGTTTTGGTCAAAAATTATCTCCTCCTACATAGCCTAAAGTTGGCCAAAACTAACCATGAGAGAAGGAACAAGGATAAGCAACAACATCCATGGAAATTTACCTTATTTGTAGGCTCTTTTAAAGGACTTTCTAATGCTTCCAATCTCTCTTGTAAACTCTCCCTTCTTGCTAAACCAACCACAAAATAGTCCCAATTCAATCACCAAAACCATCGGAGAAGAGAGGAGAAAGAGGATAACAAGTTTGTTGAAGAAATAAGCATGGAAAAAGCTTTAAATCTTTACCTTTTTACTAAGTTTTTCCTTCCACCTTTGCTCCCTTCTTGTGCCTCTCTCTTGGTTGGTCTCTGCTCTAGTTTGAGGTAGAACAAAAATCGATTAGCCAGATAAGAGAAGTGGGGTGTGACTTATAAGAGCAAGGCTTCTTAAAAACACTTTTAAAAAATTTTCATTTGGGTTCATTTCAACTCCTTTTTGAGAACCGCTTTTTCTATCACAAAATTTATGTCTTGTAATTCATAGAATGCATTTGATTTCACCCAAATTGGATTTAAAACTTGTCTAAACAAATTGGTCAAATTTTTAGTCAACTAACACTCTAAAACATAAACTAGCAGGGTTTTAATCATTCTAAGAGTTCCTATAGTTTTTAGGGCCTCTGAAAACCCCAGGAAACTTAGTTTTTCTATTTAAAGATCCCTATTTTAAGTTTTCTAAAAATTGTCCAAAATTACAAATATGCCACTATTTTTCGTTTAAGTTTATTTAGCTACTCTGACTCTGATTTTTGGGCATCTTAAGCCTTGTATCCTCATTTTCAATTTTCTAGATTAATTTCATAATTGTATTTGGCCTCAACTCATTAAATTTAGGGGACTTTCTTTTATAACTTTTTCGTTTCTGATGTTTTTAGGAAAATTGGATATTACATTTGAGACCTAATGGGATAGTTACATATGCTGCATTTTATGTTTGGGATGTGCTCTAATGGTCACATGCATCAAAGGAGCCTATTTTGAATCATTTGAAACCATAAATGTGCCATTCTGAGCCTTTTTTCACCCCTGAACCAAAATCTAACCCAACAAATGAGTGTTTAGATGAAATTTGGCAAGCATTTAGATTTCATTTAGAGCTTTTCACAAAACCAATGAACATAATGTTTGAAACTCCGTAGAATTTATTTTGATTTTTCAAATTTGGTTGAAAATTATGGAATTGCTTAAGTACTGTTCATATGGTCAGATATGATTTTTCACATATTTGAGGGCCCAAATGGACTCCAATGCTCATGAAAGTTAATAAAAATATAGCTGGTATTATAAGCTTTCCATAACCAGTAAGTTTGTATAAAAAAAAGCTGTGTAGCCAAAGATATACATGCTCAAAGTTTTAGGTCTGGGTTAGGTCTAAAATCCTAATATAGTTACTTTCCATTAGATTTTCGTGGCACAAATGAACTTGTTTTGATATGAAAATTTTAAATTATGTATTTTGTGACTTGAGCTTTCCATAGAGTCTTAATTCATAGAAATTGGAGCTTTCTAGCTTAGGATATCAATTTTTGAAATTAGTGGTTGAAATAAGAAGTTATGGGAAATTGTGCAATTATGCAAGTTGAAAGCATATGGCTTAGGATCTGAAATTTATGATTAATTCTATGATGTTTCATGTTGAACAAACTTGTTTAGTATGGATCTTGAGATTGATAAGTTGAAATTATATATTTGTGCTAATTCAAGAATTTAGGCCTTTAATGTCAGTTTACTCCGCTACTATATGTAATAAGAATGAGAAATTGATATTATAAGTATTTGGTGATGTAAGATATGGGCTATTTCTTAATGTTATAACATTTGTTAGTATCAAAGCAATGGTTCAAGCAACCTAGTTCTATGTTTGAGCCTTGCAATGTTAAATTAAGGTGTGCTTGGATTATTTATATGTGATATGTGTGATTGTCAAGGATGGTTTGAATTTATAATTGTGCTATGAATACTATTTATATATAATGAGGTTGTGATTGTTTTGTGAATTTGATGATCATTAAATAAGACAAACCACTAGGGTAGACCTTGAAAGTCCTATGTTGTTGTGAATTGTATGAGGTAATAGCAAGCTATGTTGGGATAGCAAAGATGGCTTGTGCAACTGTAGCAAGATATGGTACCGCAACTACTGAATACCCTAGATAACGAGAGATTATGATAGAAGAAATGCCTTAAAACCATAGTAATTAATTCTTGACAAATTTTTTGTGCCCCTCAAAGAAAAATGCTTAGTATGTTATTACCTAAATAAATGGTCTTGGCACTTTTCTTAATTATAGAAATATGATGATGAGGAGGGGAAGTGCGATTAATTGAGAAAGGATTGAAACCTCCCCCATTAGGGACAAGGGTGTCTTGGGAATTCTAGGACTTGCAGTGTGTAACATCCAGTCCCTCCGCAAATGTGAGAAACGTAATGTTCTGTTTCTCCGTAAATGTCAGAAATAGGCTATATACAAAAGGAAGTCCCCGAAATAGAATAAATTGGGGCCAACTAAAATTATAATAAAATTATAAATAATGGAAAATGAGGATTTGAGCCTTGATTTGCCCAAAATCAAGGTCGGAGTGATTCAAAAAATTTGCCGAAAGGCCAGTGGCATTTTCGTAAATATGGGCACATTTTGAAAAACTCACAGGAGGGGATTTTAAATGAAAATTTTGAGTTCTTCGGGGTTCTCAGAGGCCCTGAAGACTATGGGAAGCCCTGGGATAGTTAAAGCCCCTCCGGTATACATTTTCCAATGGCGGTAAGCTCGAACTTTGACCAGATCATTTGAGAAGGTTTTAGCTCCAATTTGAGCGATTCCAAAGGCATTCTACTAAATTGAGGACCTAAATTTTATGATGAAAAAGAGGGCTCTTGAAAAGGAGCTAAAATGAGCCTCAAATGAATTAGCCAAGAATGAAGGACAAAAGTGGCATTTTTAAAAAGCTTATATGTATCTCCTTTTGATATATGAAGCGTTCCCCTTCTCCTTCATCATAATAGATCCTTCATTCTACCCAAACTAGAGAGAGAAGCCAAAGAAGAAAGACACACTAGGAGAGAGCTCAAGGAGGGAGAAAAACCAAGAAGAAAAGGTATGGAAATCAAGACTTTTTCTAGTTCTCTCTTTAGAAACTCTCTTCTCCTCCTTCCCACCTTCCTTTCTATAGTTTTGTTTGATGAAGTGGGGCTGCTTTTGGGTCTGGTTCAGAGGTAGAAGAGTAGGAATTCAAGGAGGACTTTACACTAAGTGAAAGAGGCTTTGAAGGAAACAAGAAACTAAGGTATTCCTTCTTGTTTTATTGCTTCTCCTTGCTTTCTTCCTTCATGGAATTTTCGTTCACCTTAGGGCCCATTCCATAGGAGATAAATTATGACCATATTAAGGTAGAATTAGAGGTTCTATAATGTGAGGATTAGGAAAATACAAGTGGAATTAATTAAGAAGCAAAAGAGAACCAAGAATGGAAAGTTAGAGATTCAAAGACATAGGCAAAAATCTGATTTTATCTAAGAGTTTTCAAGCCTATGTGAATGTTTGTATGAGTTCCTAAGACCTCTAGAGAGCTTCCCACATGTACCTTCCATCCAAGAAAGTAAAAAAATTGCAAGAAAAACTAATGAAATCTTAGTTGAAAAAGTGTAGTGCATTTGAAGGAATTGTCAAAACTGATTTAATCTATGAATTTCCTTGGCCATTTAAATGCTCCATTGAGCTTCTAAGACCTGTAAAAAGCCTCCCAAGTGGCTCTCCCATCAAGGAAAAATTGAAAACCCCTTGAACCCCAAATGCTTCCATAATGCTGGCCTAGGATAGATGGAGGGGTTAGAGAGTATTTTAATTTATTCTAGCCTTGGTTTGGGCTTCATATGATGGTAGAAGGTGGGAGGAACCCTTGGGAAAAATTTAGAAACCATAGATAGTGAGATGGAGGAGTAGGCTCCATAATGTAGCATAATGAAGCAACTCCTAGTTAGGCTCCTTAAAATAATTGTGTGATGACTCCAAGGGGTCTAAATGGAGTTAAGAATCATAGATTAAAGGAGAGAAGGGAGCCAAGATCATGAATTTTTATAGTTGCTTCATTAAGTGCCTTATGGAAGCATAATGGAGCCATAAACCAAAGTAGCATCATGTAAAGTGTGTATAATGCCAAGGCTTGTTCCCATGAGTAATTCATGTTTTTTTTGGTGTGTCTAGGCCAAGAGAAATGATCTTCACCTTCTTGGGTGTGTAAGGTCAAGGGAGAGGATCCAAGGCTTAAGGAAAAAGTATGTAATTGCTTTCAAGGTAGATATCTCCACCTTCTCTCATGCATGGATGTGTGCTTAGCTTGTCTTAGAATGTGTGTATGTATATTTTCAAGCCATGAAAAGTATGCTAGCATGAATTCATATGCCATGGTTTTATGATGACATATTATGTTTTATATGATATTTATGATGTGTGCTTGGGTTTGCTTGAGTGTGGTGAGGCCAAGAACCCTTAGCCATGGTGAGGATGAGCTAAAAACTCTTAGGATTGGTTGAGACAAAGAAAAGAGTCTCCCAAAAACAAGATGGACTCCCAAGAGCATGGTTGAGTCCAAGAATGTCTTAAAGAATGGGTGAGGCAAGTCCAATATCCATAAGAAATTGGGTGAGGCCAATCCACTTGCTTGGCAAGCCTTTGTATGCTATGTATGACTTTCTCAAATGATGAAAATGTCTCTTGAATATTTGAACATGTCAACATTGCCATACATGCATTTATGAGACTTGTTTGCATCCATTATGTATGATTGAATGAGAGATGAGTTATTGGGATTCTTTGAATCTCATTCCCTCCTTTTCAATATTTTAACATGCTAGGTGGAGCCAATGAACAAGGAAATGGAAGCCACGAAATGAGGAGATGAAGCTTTGATCATAAAGCTTTTAATTTTGTTTATGTTGTAACCAAAGGAGTGGCATATGATGTAATCTTTCATTAGAATTGATGTACAATGAATGGAACATGTGCAAATATCCTAATAGATGATGTATGTATGAAATTTGTGGATAAATGGAATGTATTGCAATTTTTGGGTATTGGATGGCCATTTCAAGTGTATGTCTCTTAGTACATAGCTTGGGGATGGGAAATAAAATTCTGTGTTTTGAGCCTCCACACCTTTGAGACAAGTTTAGAGAGCCTTTTTGGGCCATTCCCACGTGCTCAAGTGGCCACAAGAACCATAGGAGCCATTTTGCCCATCCTTGAACCATTAAGAGGCATAAAAATAGCCCAATTGCAACCCCATGCCACTTTTTGCCCAAATGAGCTCTTTTTGATCTGTGATTTAGCATGCAATTAGAGTTTATCGAGAGCTTTTTGGAAAGCTAAAGAACATGATTTTAGGAGGTCTAGAGAATATTTGATGAATTTTCAAAATTGGGATTTTCTATTAATTTTGGTATGTGCACTGTTCACACTGGCAGATTTGTATTTTATGTCATCTGATAGGAAAATGGTGTCCAATGCTTGTGAAATTTTACAGCCATAGACTAGAGGTCATAAGATTTCTGTGGCCATATAGATCACCTCATTTGGAGTCTTAGGAAAGAGTTATGCATTTTTGAAGTTGGATGTTAGTAGCAGTGGTGCCCCAGGAGTCCAGTCATTGTTCCATAGATTTCCAATAGCTAAAGGTATTTGTTTCATTTTGGAATTATTTTTACCATGAATTTAGAATTTGTATATTTCCATAATGACCAAATTTGTGAGATTTCTATTTTTATAGAATTAGTTATGAATTTTAGAGGTTTGTATCAGTAATCTGAAACAGCAGCCTAGACAGCAGCGACCTCAGTGACTTTTCAAATGTCAAACATCTTCCCCTTAGTGATTCATGAACTAAAATTATTTTTAAAATGGGGTAATATCCAGAGATTTCTAGAATGGTAAAGTTTGTTGGATTTTGATTTTTGTGGATTTAGTTATGAATTTCCAAAGTTATGACAAAAAAACTGAAATTCTGACTATGGCAAATCTGTGGGAATTAATGTGTTTCACCCACTTGTATGAGTTCCAAGTCACTTTCTTGAATGGTTTTGAGTTGTAATAGAGTAGTTAAATAGGATAATATGATACGTGATTTCATATGGTCCACGTGATATTGAATAAAATTTTTGTATGCTACGCAACATAAAGAAATGCAACTTTTTAATCCCTTTTTTTCTTGCCCTTTCATGGAATCTATGAATGTTAAGCATGGGAATGTAGCGAAATGAGCTAGAAAAATATGGTACTACATAGTGAAAAATTAAAACCCCGAATCCCTTCCCATGGATCCATCAATGTAGTTTAAATTGAGTAGATCTAGAAATATTTACCTTTCACTGTCAGATCTCAAGAACTGATCTTCATATCTGCTCTCTCTATCGATATTCACATGAATGGTTGCTCAACTCGAACAACATGCTAGTGCCTCTGACCAACGTCTGTACACATTCTTGGTAGAGAAGACACTCTCCTTTTTCTCTCTCTAGGGGTCGTACAATGTCCGTACACCGTCCGTATGCTCTCTAGGGTTTTTCTTTTGTTCTGTCGTTCTAAGAAACCCAAGCTCTTTTTTTTATTTTTTATAGAGGTATCTTATTAGGGTTTAGATATATTTGATTAATTTAAAATATATTATTTTAAATAAAATCAAATCAAATTTAATTAAATAAATTAGTTTAAATTTTAGTCTATCTAATATATTAAATTTAACTAATTATTTACTCTAAATTTAGAACTAAATTCTAATTTTAATTTATCTCATAAATTATATTTAAATTATCATATTAGTTTAAATTTAAATATATCATATAAACTTGAATTTAAAACTAATTGATTTAAATTAATTAAAAGATATATATATATATATATTTCGAACATATAAATATATATATGTTTCAAATTTTATAAATTATATATATATATATCAAATATATATTTATTTATAAAATTATTTCACCCTAGATTGAACGTGACATTCATTGAATCTAGACGTAATTTCAAATTCAATAAATTTGGACATTCTAGCCTGAGTTGACTCATTCTTGTGTGCGACCATGTAGGCCCATATGACGTTAGCAATGGGCCAATGACACTATTTGACTCACAAGTCACAAGCGGCCTCTAGCAAGACATTGTGACTATCCAAATCCTATAGGGATCGGTGATCCGATGCAACCTATTATATAACCCTATCACATCCCTTTTGTCACACGATATCTAGATCATGTATGAGGCATGAAAAAGTCATCCTAATCTTACTTGATCGTCGCTTTCTTGTTCTACGTGTAGACTGACAGTGCAAATGGAAAACCCTTCCATTTGAGCATAACCATGCATTTCTCAGTCTCATTCATTGAGGGGTCTAAAGATATCTTTTTATTAATCAAAGGGACAAATTCCATCTTGACTACTCATCTTCTTCTACATGAATTTCATTATGCTCAATCATAACTTTTATGATCACCCGGTTAAAGATGGCTTTTGACTATTTCAAAACATAGTATTCCTCATGTTGGAAAACTATGGTAATCTCAAGTCTAAGGGCTCGGTGACATGATTATATATGAGATATGCTTATGACTTAATCCATGTAGCTATTTTATAATAGGTCGATCTAGCATCTTGATCCCTAACGAGTGCCTCTAATTTTGATTTGTATCTATATACATGGTTAACACATAATCATCAATCAAAATCATACTATTCTTAGTTCATCATCGTTCCCATAATGATGATCGACTAAGGATATTTAGGATAATCAATATGATTTATCCAAGGATATTATTATATAGAACATGTAAACAATATAATAATGTAATAAAAGCAAACTCTTATTTTTTAATAAAGTACAATGTTTGCAATACAATGATTGGCTTAGGGCACAATCTCCAATAGGGTGCTCTACTGGGAATTAGAGCATTTAATGCCCTTTTTGGGGAAATTGATAGAGTGATTGAAAATAACCTATAGGACATGACACAAGTAAGAGCTAGATAGAAGAGACCCTAGAATTGAAAGGAGGTTAGAGTAAAGAGATGATGTGAATGCCTTTGCTAGTGATAGGAAGAAGGGTAAGGTATTTAAGACAGAAAAGTCCTAAGTGGGAATGAATTTAGCCTAATGAGGGATAGCTAAGGAGTGTTATTTTGAGTTCTAATGAATTTAGAGACTTAGATGTGATGAATAAAGAATTATGGAAGTATTTGATTGAATTTAGGAGCCTTAGAATTAATGTTGAAATTTTAACAGCCTAAATGGGGTTAATGAAGCAAGATGGTTCTAAAGCCTTCTAACCAAGTATATAATGGTTCAAATGAGTCTCTTAAGAGTTATAAGACTCATAGGAAGCAAGAGTTTAGGTTTACAAAAGCAAGAATGAAAGGTTCCTTCATAGTAGACCTAAACTAGACATAATTAATACCTTGAACCATAATGAGATTAAGTAAGAGTTATATAGCTTAAAATGAGTTCTATGAGATTAATTTGCCTAATGATTGTTCCATGTAGATCAAGCTAACCCAAACTCACTCATTTGTGGGTGTAAAGCTAAAGAAAGTGTGGAAAAAGGAAGCTTATAAGTGGGATTATGGTATCTCCAAATTCCTAAAGTCATAAGGTAGCTTTATCCCCCTCTCTTATATACATTTGAATGTTTGAATGACTTATAATGCTTGTATGTCTTATTGCTTGATGCATTCATGATGTATATTTAAGCATAACTTCTATATTAAGCTATATGAATGAGAATGATATAAGTTTTAGCTCCTAGCTCCCCTAAGGCTTGGAATTGAGCACAGTAGCTCTTCCTTGGCCCTCGAGTTAAGAGAAGTTGAGCCCAGCAAGTTTATGATGAAGCCATAGCTATGAAAGGAATGAGTTTTCATGTTTTATGATGCATTTGATTCATATGAAGCATGAAGATTGCATTCTTGCACCACATGCATGGCATACATTTATGACATTCATGTATATATTGATTTGGTTGAGATTAGGTATTGATATTCTCTCAAATCTCACCTCCTATACTCCCACTAACCATTTTAGGGTCACCAAGCCAAAGTCAAGACCATGAGAAGGCTTAGACATTAGGAAAGAATATAATAACACTCTTTTTTATATTAATCTTTGATGTATGTATCCATATCACACGATCCTTTTATCTTTATGGGCTTATTTAATACCACAACTATAGAGGACTCAATCCATAGCAAAATTGGTATATAACACTTATTTGCATGAAAATCACACTTCTAACGGCAGTATTTTACGTCATTGAAAACTCAACAAATTCATTAACTGCCAATGGACCATATGAGCTTACCATATTCATTCTCCATCCATAATACATTTGTTCAATCAAAAACACCTCAATTTGAAGCTTAAAACTCAGGTCCAAGCCTTACAACATGAAATGGCATCTCATTTTGCATTTTGCCTTACATTCCATATTCTAATATGAAACTTTGGAAAATCATAACTAATCCTTGAAGAATCAAAATCATGAAAATTATATCATTCTCAAAAGCTATAGATGTCCTCTAACTATAATAAAAAGTTTAGATCAAAACAACTAGGTTTGGCCTACAAAAACTAATGGAACAATAACACTAGTCTAAGGGCATCCTACAACTAACATCACATTTCAAAAATTCATATCTCCTTCAATACAGATCCAAATGAGGTGCTCTTAGTGGCTATGGAAATTTTGAGATGAAATCCAATTACTATAAAAATTTTAAGGGCATATGAGTTCATTTGGCCTATGAAATCCATTGTATATTAGAGGTTACTATAGTACTCAGGTAGCACCAGACCTCAAACTTCAAAAATCCATACCTCTCTTTATACAACTTCTTTTCATGAAAAATTAATGGCCCTAGAAAGATTATAATGTCAGTTATATGACTATGAAATTTCATGAGCATTGGATTTCATTTCATCCCTGAATGACATAGAAAAACAAATTGACCATATGAACAGTAACATATACATTTCTAGATAAATCGGCCAATTTTGAAAATTCATAATAAATTCTCTAAAGCTCCAAATTAGGTGCTCTTTAGCTCTATGAAAAGCCCTAGATGTGACCTATATGCTTGCCAAAATTCATGCAAAAATTCGTCCATTTGATCATTTTGTAGTTCAACTCAAGAATATGGTCATTTTTGGGATCAAAGTGGTTCATAAGTGTGCCAAATGACCTTCCCATCAATCCATAGCAAATTGAGCACATCCAAAAGCATGAATACAGCATAGGGAAGCATTCCAAATGGTCTAAATCATCATACAGCATAAAACCTATAACATCAATTTTTTGAAAACGAGAGAAAATGTGAGAAACGTAATGTACAGTTTCTCCATAAATGAATGAATTTCACCGAATACAAAAGGAAGTCCCTCGAAATGACAAAGTTAAGGTCCCAAAAAATTTGGAAGCATTCTAGACTCTAAAAATGAGAATCTCAGGCTCAAATGAAAAAAAAAATAGAGCTAGAATGAAAAAACAAAATTTGACAAAAAACTTACGAAACGTAATGGCATTTTCGTAATTTTGAGTAAATTTTGGAATTCACATAGGAGGGCTTTTTAAATGAAAGTTTTGAGTTTTCTAAGGTTCTCAGAGGCCCTGAAAATCATAGAAAGCCCCGAGACAGTTAAAACCTCTCTGGTGGATGTTTTCCAATGTCGATTGACCCGAACTTTGACTAATTTGTTCATGAAAGTTTTAGCTCCGATTTGAATGATTCCAAAGGCATTTTACTAAATTGGGAACCTAAATTTCATAATGAAAAAGATGTTTCTAAAAAAGGAGCTAAAATGAGTTAGAAACGAAAATGCCAAAAACGAAGGGTAAAATTAGAATTTTCAAGAAAGTGGAGGCTTTTTGAACACTCTTTGAGTTTCTTATTTCTTCTCCCCTTTATTTGCACAACCCATTCTGCCCAAAAACCAAAGAAAACACCAGCTTTCTTAGGCACACCATGAAGGAGAAGAAAGGAGGAGAACAAGCAAGGAAAAGGTAAGGAATTTCATGGTTTTAAATGCTTTCTCCTTTCCAAACCTCTCCTTCTCTATTCCCCTTTCTTTCCTATGATTATAATGAAATTTATAAATCTATTTTAAGGGAGAAATTAAGAGAAAAATTCGGATTTGAAGAGAGGAGCTCAAAGAAGACAAGATTTAAGTGAGAAAAGCCATGAAAACAAGGTAATTTCTTCTTTCATGGTTGCTACCCCTTGCTCCTCTTCTCTACCATTTTGCCCCACTCAAGAAACCCTAGGAGGGTTTGATTTTTAGGCAGAACCAAGGGTGATTCTTAGAAAAAGATTGTGTGGAGATTAAGAATATGCAAAGAGAATTAACAAATAACCATGAAAATTCAAGATGCAAAGTCTAGGGTTTCATATGTTCCTTGTAAAATATGATTTGATACCATGATTCCTATGTCTAAATGAAAGTTTAAATGAGCTCCTAAGATCCCTAGAAGTCTCCCCATGTGCTCCATCCATCAAGGAAACAAAGCAAAGTCCATGAAAGCCATTATGGTTCATTGTCTCGGCCTAAGAGGGTTACCAAAGCTAAGGAGAGTTTTAAATTTTTTTAAGCCCATTTTTGAGTCATATATGATGAATGAAGATGAGGGGAGGCCTTGGGAAAAATTTAGAAACTATAGAAAGTGAGTTGGCCTTACATGTTCCATAATATGACCTAAAGAAGCAACATGTAGTTAGGCTCTTGGTTTTAATTGTGTGATGACTCCAAGAGGCTTAAAAGGAGTCAAGTATCATATTTGAAAGGAAAAAATGGAGCCTAGAATTTATTTGAGGAGTGTTGCTTCATTAGGTACATTTATGGAACCATAATGAGGTTTATAGGTCAAGCTAGTGTCTAAACAAGTTGTGTGGCCTTAGAATTAATTCCATGAACCTAATTGGCTTCCATAAATTGTGTTTAGGCCAAGAGAAATCATCCCCAAACTTTTGTGTGTGTGTGGCCGAAGGAGGGAGCATTAATTCAAGAGAAAAAGTGTGTAGTTGCTTCCAAGGTAGCTCACTCCACCTTCTCTCATGCATGATTGTTTTCTTTACTTGTCTTTGAATGTATGTATGTGTATTTTTAAGCCATAAAAAGTGTTCTAGCATGATTTTGATTCCATGGGATTATGTTACAATATGCTTTCATATGATGTTTATAATATATGCTTTGGTTTGCTTGAGTGTGGTGAGGCCAAGAACCCTTAGCCATGGTGAAGATGAGCTAAGAACCCTTAAGATTGGTTGAGACAAAGTAAAGAGTCTCCCAAAAGTGAAGTTGACTCCTAAGAGCATGGTTGAGTCTAAGAACCTTTTAAAGAATGGGTGAGGCAAGTCCAAAATCTACAAGTAAATGGGTGAGGCCAATCCACTTACTTGGCAAGCCTTTGTATGCCATGTATGACTTACTCAAATGATGAAAATACTTCTTGAATGTTTACACATGACAACATGCTTATGCATGTATTTGTAAGACTTGTTTTGCATAGTTTATATATGATTGAATGGGAGATAAGCTATTGGGATTCTTTGAATCCCATCCCCTCCTCTCCAATGTTCTAACATGCTAGGTGGACTAAGAGAGCAAGGTAATAGAAGCCAACCACCTTGAAGATGAAAGCTTGACATCAACATGCATAGTTTTTGTTCTTTAAAGCCATATTGATATCAAATGATGTAACCCATTATTGTATATGGTTTATGACCTCTTGAACATGTATAATTATATTAATATGTGATGTATAAATGGAAGAATATGATTTGAGTATGTTATGACAATGTGGCTTCTTGAATGAGTTTATGTAATTATGTATAATTGCAAGTGGCATAGCCAAAATGAGATGCATGAGGGTTGGGACTATTTGGGCAACTCACACAAGTCTTAATTATGCTTTTAAACTTGCCCAAGAGGTGCCAAACTCCAAGGAAAGTCATTTGGACATTTTGGTATCCCATATGGAGCCAAATTTTACTATAATGGAACCCTATGTCACTTTTTGTCCAAATGAGCTCTTCTTGATCTGAGTTTTTCATGCAATTAGAGCTTGTTGAGAGATTTTTGGGAAGCTAAAGAAAATTTTTTTGGAGGTCTATAGAATATTTGATGAATTTTCAAAATTTGTAATTTTTCTAGTTTTGGTCATGTTACTGTTTACTCAGGTCCGAAAATGAAATCTATCACATAGGACACAAATGATATCCAATTGCTACCAAATTTTATATAGAGAAACTAGATATTGTCAGTGACTTGTACCAACTAGAATCACCTCATTTGGAGGTCTATAGAGGGAGATATAAATTTTCAAAGAATCTGTCCAGTACTAGGCACTCCACCTGACCTCAGTTACTATTTGATTGAGTTTCGAGATCTGGACGTGCCTGAACTGGTATAAAGTTATTTTTTTCCTCTATCTAACATCCATATCTTTCTAGATTGTTATTATTTGCTTGAATTGTTTTTTTTAGAATTAATTGGATATTTTTGAAATTTGCTATAGAATTCTATGATAGCACCAGTGAACAGGCTGACCTCTAGACCGTTAAGAATGTCAATCGCCTTCTATGATGGATGTTATGGTCTGGACATATTTTTAGCATGTTTAGCTTTCCCAAATAGCCAAGAATGCATGATTTTGATTTGTTTAGAATTAGTTATGATTTTCCAAAGTTTGTGATAGAGATGTGGAAAATCTGAATATATATATATATGTATTTCATGCTTCCCTTTGACTTTCACGAGATGTAGGGTACTTGTGATAATGTAAATAAGTTATATTCATGTAATTAAATATAAGGATGTGATGTATAAGCTTACATGATCTACGTGATACCAAATGGAATTTTTATACGTGACGTAACACTAAAATAGTCATTATTTTAATGCCTTTTTCTTTGAGAATTTTCATGATTCTTAGAAATGAGTTATTTAAAGGTATGAAATGAGCTAAAAATTATGGTGTTACAAAACCACTATCTTAGTTATCATCATACACAAGTGCATTAAAGCATAAGGATTTCAAACCCATACACAAACATTCATTTGGTTTCAAATTCCATTCATACATGATATTCTCATACATTTATATATGCTCAAGGATCTATATCACATATACATCATATAGTTATATACTTTGACATCAAAATGCCTAATTTTCTATTCTATTGTCAAAGTCTTGCTTTTCAAGTGGCTTGGCTCCCATTTCTTGCTCCATGTGGCTCACCCATACATGATTAGCCATAATATGGGAAAAAGTGAGATTCAAAGAATCCCAATAGCTCATTACCATTTAAAACATACATATATGATGCATTTACATGTTAAATAATGCGAGTATGTCATAAAAGCTTCTAATGAACATACATAAACACTTTTTTTATATAACATAAACTTATACATGTCAAACATAGGCTTTAGGGGATGTTGGTCTAACCTCACCCAATTTTGTTGGGACTTTTGACTTAGCCTCACTTTTTCTTGAGACTTTTGGCTTTGTCTCATCCATTCTTATGGACTTTTAGCTCATCCTTACCCATTCTAAGGGACATTTGGCATAACCATACCCATGCAAGCCACTTTGCATTCAAGAACACATTTCAAGAAGCATAATGGTACCATATTATGTAATCAATGGCTAGAAACATATCTTATAGTTCAAGCATACACACAAACATCTAGTGACAAGCAAACATCTAGGAAACGTATACAAGAAAGGTTAGAAAGCTACCTTGAAGCAAGAACACAACTTTTCCCTTTGATTACTCCTTCCTCTTTTTGGGAACATACATGCAATTAGGTGATGCTTGATTCACTTGGCCTAGACACATCAAAGGGGACATAATTACATCATTGGAGCAAGTTTTAGCTTCACACAAACCCTATGTAGGCTAACTTTATTCTAAGACATAGCTATGGTTCCATATAAGTGCATAATGAAGCAATCCTAGGATTCATGATCTTAGCTCTAATTTTTTTATTCCATCTAAGTCTCTTGACTCCATATAGACTCCTTAAAGTCATCACAATTTCAATTCAAGGAGCCTAGACTTGAGTTGCTTCTTTATGTCTTAAAATGAAGCCTAAACATCCATCTCATAAAAGCATGTCTTTTAAATTCAAACCAATGTTTTCCTTAGTGTTTACTAATCATATCTAGGCCATTCCCATCCTTGGAATTAATTAAAACTCTCCCTAGATGCTTGTTCTATACCTAGGTCGAGACATAGAGCTACTAAGGGACCCATGGAGTTTGCTTGATTTTCTGTAGGGAATTAGCACTTGTAAGGCTTCCTAGATGTCTTAAGAACTCATACATACTCTTAGACAACCTAAATTACCATTCGAAAGTCTCATATTTGCCAAGGTGCAATGAAATCCCTAATTACCATAACTTGTTATCTAATGGTTCTTTTTGAATTCTAATTGCTTCCTTAGATTCCTTAGACTTTAAAACCCCCATTCCTATCAAGTTTAGGTTGAGATAAAGTCCCTAACACCTCCCCGTTATTATGGTCTAAATGGTAGAGAAGGAGGAAGACCAAGAAAAAGCAACATAATCATGAATTCTTACCTTGTTTACAAGCTTTTCCAAGAGCTCTTCCTTATGCTTCAGAGCTTCCTTTCAATCTCTTCTTCTCCTCTACTGAACCAATCCAAAAACATGCGCAAATAATCCATTAAAACCATGGGAGAAGGAGGAGAAGAGATTTAGTAAAGGAAAGAACATAAAAGGTGACCAAATCTGACCCTTTTCAAGCTTCTTCTTCCTCCCTTAGCTCTCCCCTTCTGTGCACCTCTTAAGACTCTCTTAGAATCTGTTTGGATCAAAAGCAAGTTAGTGGTGAGGGTTGGTGAAGAAGGGGACGTGATCTAATAAGCTTAAGGGTCCATTTACAACATTTTTCAAAATTACAGTTTAGTCCCTCATCTTGATTCTTTCCATTTAGGCTCATTTCAATTCTTTTTTGAGAACCATATTCTCTATTATTAAATTTAGATCCTCTAATTCATAAAATGTTTTTGATTTCACCTAAATTGGATTTAAAAGCTTCCTAAATGAATCGGTCAACATTTTAGTCGATTGATATTCTAAAATGTAGACTGGAGGGTTTTTGATTATTTTAGGGGTTCCTATAGTTTTTAAGTCCTTTGAGAACCTTGGGACACTCATTTTTCCCATTTAAAGATCTCTCCTTGAGTTTTCTAAAAGTTGGCCAAAATTATGAAAATGCCACTGGATTTCATTTAATTTTATTTAGGTATTCTGACTCTGATTTTTGGGCTTCTTTTGCCTTGTATCCTCATTTTCAATTATTTAGAATTTTTTCCTAAATTCATTTAGCCTCTAATCATTCAATTTGAGGAACCTCCTTTTATATTTGATTAGTTTTAGGCCATTTTGAAATAACCAGGTATTACATTTCTCCCCTTTAAATAAAATTTTGATCTCGAAATTTAAGGATACAAGCATTACCCTACCTTTCTCATACTTTTCTCATGCTCTTGCTAATTGGCCTTTTCTTTCCCTAGCTCTATTTACTTTTCTCAGAAGCTAAGCTCTTTTAAGCTGCTTTCTATAAGAGAATTAACATTTCTTGCTTTTCTATACATAATTCTCTTTCTCTAGTTTATTTCTACAAAATATATGACTTGTTCTTGTCACAAGGGAAACTAACTTCTGACACTAAAACATACTCTAATAGCTCTAGCCTATTCCTTAGGAGAGCTTTCTATTTTGTATTTGATTGGTTTTAACCCAAATTGTAAGGTTGAGCTTTTTTGTTCAATGGACTTACTTGCATATAGAGTTAGAGATAACATGCAATTGCACATTCATGTTAATATGATATCTCCCATATCATTTTCTAATAGCTTTTTGCAAAGTCTCTTTATTTTTCTTTTTTCTTGCAAGCCATCAAAGATTCTACCTGCTTACTTAACTTATTTAAATGTTTAGTCTACTATTTACTCATACTTTCTTTCTTACTAGCTCATCCCATAATCACAGTTCATATTTCTTTATATCATAGGCCTCATAAGTTAATCACTTACTGGGATCATAGCTCCTTTAAGGGCTTTTGTTTTTAATCATCCCAGTTTTCTTACTTACTATTATGCTTGCCTCTTTAGACCTGATCCTTTCTTTACTTTCTTTATTTACTTAAGAGTAAGTACTATTCAGTTGCTTAGCTTGTTAACTGGTGTAATGCCTAGTTTTCTTGAACTTGTTAGAAACAGGCCAAATATAAAAGATAGTCCCTTAAATAGAAAGATTTGAAGTTAAATAAAATTAAGATAAAATTCTAAATAATGAAAAATGAGAATCCAAGGCTTAAGATGCTAAAAAACCAGAGCAAATCAAAGGTAGTGGCACTTTTATAATTTTGGGCACTTTTTAGAAAACTTAAAAAATGGATCTTTAAATAATTTAAGTTTCTTAGGATTCTCAATGGCCTTAAAAATCATAGGAACCTCTAGAATGGTTCAAACCTCTTTGGTTTACATTTTAGAGCATCGGTTGAACCAAAGTTTGATTGGTTCATTCAAAAAGGTTTTTAATCCAATTTGAGTGAAACCAAAGGCATTTTATGAATTAGAGAACCTAAATTTTATGATGGAAAAGATGGTTCTCAAAAAGGAATTAAAATGAGTTCAAATGGAAAGAACCAAAAATAAAGGGCAAAATTGAAATGTTGAAAGGTCTTAAATGGATCCCTAGCTTATATATAGCACGCCCCACTTCTTCCATCTGCCTTGGCTAACTTTCTTCTACACTAAAACAAAACCTTAAGCTTCTTGAAGTGGCGCATCAATAGGGAGGAAGAAGGGAAGAGAAAACTAAGCGAAAAGGTAAGAAAATCTATAGTTTTTCATGCTTTTTCCTTCACCAAACTTATTCTCCTCCTTCTCCTCTCTTTTCCTATGATTTTAGTGTTTGATTTGGGACTGATTTGGGACTTTTTCAAAGAGAGGAAGTTAGAATTTGAAGGAGAAGCTTGTAACAAGTGGAAGAACTCTTGAAAAGGTTAAGAAACAAGGTAAACTTCATGCCTTTTCTTACTTCCTTCTCTTGGCTCCTCCGTAGGTATATTTCAACCAAGCATAGAACACATAGGAAGGGTGAGTTTTGACTAAAAACAAGCAAGAAACCTAGGTTTTAGAGCATGAGAAACAAGTATATGCAAAGAAATTCAATTAAGAAGCATTAGAAATCAAGTTACCAAAACCTAGGGATTTTGTTGCACCTTGATATGTATAAAGCTTCCTAGTGGTAATTTTAGTAGTCTAAGAGTGTATATGGGTTCTCAAGACATCTGGGAAGCCTCACATATGCGAACTCCCTAAAGAAAATGAAGTACACTCCATGGATACTCTTCCATGTCTATGTCTTAGTTGGATCACCATTAGCACCTAGGGAGAGTTTTCAATTTTTCTAAAGCTAGAAAGGGACTAAAAATGATGGAAGAACATCAAAGGAAGTATTGGAATAAATTTAGGAAGCATGGTTTGTGAGATGGAGCTGTAGGTTCTATTTTAAGACATAAAGAAGAAACTTGTACCTAGACTCCTTAAAATGAATTTCTGATGACTCCAAGGGGTCTAAATAGAGTCAAGAGACTTAGATCGTAGGGGAAATGGGAGCCAAGATCATGAATTCCAAGAGTTGTTTCATCAAGTCTTATATGGAACCATTATGGAGTCATATGAGAAAGTGAGTTTCCATAAAGTTTGTATAAAGCTAAAGCTTGTTGCTATGATTGAAATATGTCCTATTTGATGTGTCTAGGCCAAGCAAATCAAGTTTCACCTAGTTGCAAGTTTGTGGCCAAGAGAGGGAAAGAATAAACAAAGGGAAGAGTTGTATTCTTGCTTCAAGGTAACTCTCTAACATTTCTCACATGCATGGCTTAGATGTTTATTTGTCTTAGAGTGCTTGTGTGTATGTTTGAATCATGAAAAATGTTTCTAGCTATTGCTTACATGCTGTGGTACCATTATGTTTCTTAACATGGGTTTATGTATGCAAAGTGACTAAAATGGGTTTAATTGTGCCAAAAGTCTCTTAGTATGGGTAAAGATGAGCCAAAAGCCCCTAGAAATAGGTGAGACAAAGCCAAAAGTCTCAAAAAGAGTGAGGCTAAGTCAAAAGCCCCTTGAAAATGGTGAGGCAAATCCAAAAGTCCCAAGAATGATGGTTGAGGCTAGACCAATGCCCTTGAGAGCTTATGTTTTCTATGTATGAGTTTATGTGCCAAGGAAAATTATTTATGTATGTTCACTAGTAGCTTGAATGTCATACATGCATTCTTTGACATATATATGCATCCATTATGTATGTTTGAAAGGGTTAAGAGCTATTGGAATTCTTTGAATCTCACTCTTCCCCCACATATGCCAACCATGTCTAGGTGAGCCAAGTAGACCAAGAAATAGAGGCCAACCACTTTGAAGACTAAGACATTGACAAAGGGATAGGAAAATCGGCTTATTAATAGCATTTTTTATGTTAAGAATTGTAACCATGTAATATATATATGATTTAGACCTTTAAGCACATTTAAATACATGTAAATATGATATGTGTACTTGCCTTAAAGTGAAATGAATGAATGTATGAGTTTTTGCCACTTATATACTATGATATCCATGTGTATGAATGCATGTGGTATGGTGAGATTGAGCTCCATGATGATTTAAATCATTTTCCATGCTTCCCTATGCTATGTTTATACTTTTAGACATGATCAAGTGGTTGTGGAAAGATGAGAAGAGCATGTGGTACATATGGAACCCATTATGGACTTCAAGTTTAACCAAAACTTGAGCTAAACCAAAGTATAAACAAATGGATGAGTTTTTGTATGAAATTTGGCTAGAAAATAGGTATCATCTAGAGCTTTTTATAGAGCTAAAGAGCACCCAATTTGGAGGTCTAGAGAATTTATTATGATTTCTCAAAGTTGGCCAAATTATGTAGAATTGGTATGTGTACTATTCATATGGTCAGTTTACTTCTCTGTGTTACATGTGGGTCAAATGAAGTCCAATGCTTATAAAATCTTACAAACATAAATTATATATTATAAAATTTCCATATCCATTAAGGTCACCTCGTTTAGAGCTCTATAGAAGGATAACCAAAATTTTAAAGTTATAGGTCTTGGAGCTATCTGTGAAATGACCTGAGTTACTGTTCTATTACTTTTTATGGGCTAAATGCTTCTGGCTTGGTCTAGAATTATTTTTAATCATTAGTTAACATCTAGAGATTTCTAGAAAGCTATCATATGCATGGTTTTGATTTTTATAAAATTATTTATGAATTTTCAAAGTTCATATCAGAAACTTGTGATAGCAAACCCAAGAGCAAAACTAGTTCTCCCTTGCATTTTGCTTCCAAATTCATGGTGTACAAGATGAATTAGGATGTTTATGACTTGAATGAATATGTTATGGATGAAAAATGATATGGATGAACTCACATGGTTCCTAAAGCATGAAATGAATTATTTGAGTCTTCTGTTACACAATTATCCATGCATAACGTGTATGCTTTCTTGTAAACGTGTTCCAATATGCATGAGATATGTTGTGATAGCCTATGTGATAATTGTATAAGGGTTAGGAGGATAAGGTGTTACAAATGGCTATCATAATTCTTACTTTTTCTATACTAGCATTGAAGAGCAACTACCATTGACTAATACTATATTCATATGAGCTACTGACTTCTCATAGTCTCAACTACTGGAGACATAGTCTACCACTTACCCTATCATATAGAATTACACCTGATCACTTTCTAAATGGATAGCTCTGGCATGTAGGGATCTCTCTATCCCCTAGTTAGGTTTAATATCTGCTGGGTAGTGGTCTATCTAACTATAACTTTAGAAAGCTACTTTCTTGCTTTCTTCATCCCACATACTATG
Source organism: Erythrophleum ivorense (assembly GCA_026724425.1). Taxonomy (NCBI): domain Eukaryota; kingdom Viridiplantae; phylum Streptophyta; class Magnoliopsida; order Fabales; family Fabaceae; genus Erythrophleum; species Erythrophleum ivorense. The sequence goes on along the minus strand of JAIUCV010000001.1, from coordinate 28,163,809 downwards.
TTCATTTATCGAAGGAGTCTAGTCAGTGGTCTAACTGTCTGAGTATAACCCTAATATCTCTATGGCAATAGTCTACTAAACTTAGGAAGTCTCTAGTCTCTAAGACTAAACTGATTTGTAAAAACTATCTTAGGCCATCATCTCCCAAGAGAACTGTTGTACTGTAACTATGGGCTCTTAATAACTCTATGGGATCTACAGCAACCCCTAAGTCTACTGTGACTTCTTAAAGCCCTGTTAAGGTCTACTACAACCCACTATACTATGCTAAGATCTATTGTGATCCATCTTTAGAAGATTTGAGAGCCTAAGATCTCTATCTCTATAAATAGAACCCATACTCACTAAGTCTAGTGACCATTGATTATAATCTCTAAGGCTAAACTCAAATATTTGCTATGCTCTTCATGTGAAGTGGGTTCTATATCATTTGCTTCTATATTGATCTCATAGTAATAATTCTTAGAAGTATTTTGGCTTTTACTCATTACTCCCTATAGGATCATCAGGTTCCCACTTCTAGTCTTCTCATCATATTTTCTTTCTTTACTCTTACTAGCTTGCTTTACTTTATCTGTGTTCACTGTGTCTTTTCTTTTTCATTCTATAATTTCTGGCTATACCCATGCTCTCTACTTAAGTGCCTTAACACTAGGGCATCTCATAGACCAAGTGTGCCTAACATCTCTTGCAAGATAGGTATAGAGAAACTAGACATTCCCAGTGACTCGTGTCAACTAGAAGTACCTCATTTAGATGCCTAGAGAGGGAGATATGAATTTTTAAATAGTCTGTCTAGTATTAGAAACTTCACCTGACCTCAGTTACTGTTTGATTGGATTTCGAGGTCTGGACATGCTTGAACTGGTCTGAAGTTATTTTTCTCCTCTAGCTAACATCTGTAGATTTCTAGATTGGTATCATTTGCATGGATTGGAGCATTTTAGAATTAATTGGACATTTTTGAAATTTGCTACAAAATTTTATGACAGCACCAGTGGACAGCCTGACCTCTGGACCATTTCGCATGTCAAACATCCTTTATGTTGGATATTATGGTCTGGGCATATTTTTAGCATAAAGTAGACATTGTTTCTTTTTAAAATGGGCAAGAATGTATGATTTCAATTTTTATCGAATTAGTTACAATTTTCCAAAGTTATGACAGAAAAGGGGATAAATTTAGCCAAAAATGAATGTGTATTTTGAGCTTCCCTTCGAGTTTCTTGAGATGTAGGCCATTTTTTATGGTGTAAATGAGTTGTATTCATGTGATTAAATATGAGAATGTAATGTATGAGTCCATATGGCCCACAGGACTCTGAGAGAAAATTTTCTATATAGCGCAATGCAAAGAAATGTAAATTTTCAATGCTATTTTTCCCATTTTCGAGTGTAATTCATGGTATGAGACTTAGAGGTGACATGAGGCAAGGCTAGAAATGCATGGTATTACAACAGGAGGTAGAACCCTCTAGCTTTGATGACAGACTGAATGTGGAGGCCATGAGGCTTGGGTTTTATAGCTAAAGATAGAGTTCTAATCCATAAGGAAGTAAGCCATCAGAGGTCGTTAGCCGCGACCAATTCTTTTATGAAGCAGCGAGGTAATCCAGAGAATTCCTTGCCATAGCCAATACTCAGATAGGAAATTAGGGTAAAACCAAGGCTAATTAGCTATGAAGAATGATGTGCTAGCCACGGTAAATGGCAATATAAATGCCTTGTTGGTCATATTCAGGCTAACTTGAGAAATGAATTGATAAAGGATAAGTCGACCCACAGAGAGCGAGAACTCCTAGTATAAGCACAAAAAAAGAGTAGTAAATAGTCATAGAAAGTTAGTAAGAAATCAATGGGCCTAACAGTTAAGACTGAGAAAGAGCTCAACGTCAAAGAAAGTTAGATACAGGGATGATAAGGTTGTTAAAACCCACCTTTAAGGCATTGACTCCAACCTAGGGTGCTACCCTGTGAAACACTAAATGACAAGATGTTAATGTAGCCTTGAAATTGATATAAGGTAAGGTTACCAATAGTGAGAAACATAGTGAGTGCCCTAGAAGGTGTACCTCATAGGTAATACCTAAAGATGAGTATGAGTAGTCCAGTGACAGAGGCTCAGGAGAGAATGAGGATAGTTTAGAAAGCACTAAGTTATTGTAAGCTACAGGTCTGATGAGATAAGAAGCCCAGGCTGAGTATAAGCTAAAGCCAAAAGGAAATGACCAGTAGCATTATCCAGGTGAGATGTGTAGAAGAAAATATAGTATAAAAGGAGAAATTAATTTGACTAAAGGTTCAGTGAAAGTTCTCCTTGGATCGACAAAGTAAAAAACTAAGACATCCTGAGTCGGGGAGACCACTTAGGAACAGTTAGTAAATTCCCCTAGATAGACCCTGACGATTGTGTCGTGCAATCTCAAATAAAATTAGGTGAAAAAATAAATTTATAGGTAATGGTGCAACCTAGGTCATTTCCCAAGGAGTTTTTGGTTCTAATTGTTTGTGAAAGAGTATTTCAAGTATTACTAATTGGGAATTATTTAGGGGATTTTGAAATACTAGAATTTAATTGAACTAAATTTGAAATGACAAGAATAAAAAACTTAAGACTAAGTGAAGTGAACGATTAATAAAATGTGGTAGCTAGCCTTTAGATGGACTTCCTAGAATTCAATTATCCTTACTCTCTTTTTAGTGTACCAAAATTGGATTTAAAGTCTTGCTCATTAGTGTATTCTCCATAAAAACTCTTGAATGACCATCCAAGATTCAATTCACCAATTATTCAAGGATTTTACAACCACAAGAAACCTTAAAAAGTTAATCAATTAAATTAGAAATAAGAACACACTATAATCAATCCTAATTGCTCATAAAAATTTACTGCACAACCCACTTAAAAATGCTAATTAACCAATTAGATTAATGAATTTCTTAAACAATTAATTGCATAAAAATTTCAGCCACTTAATCCAACAACCATTGTATCAATTGGCCTATAATCAAGAGGAAATTAAGAGTAAATTGCACAGCCACCAATTCTGGACTTTCCACAAACATGTAATGATCATAATTAACAATCAAATAGGAAATTACAACCAATCCACAATCCAAATTAATCCAGCAAATTCCAGCAATGAAATTTCTAAATTAATAGACTAAACCTAGTCAAATTAATAAAAGAATTAATGCTCAAATTAAAATAGTAAGGAGGAAGAAATTATCCAAATTGATGAAGAAATGTGGAGCTCAAATCTGCATCTGGGAGTATCCTATCTTTAGATAGCCTCCAAGAAGACTTGAAGCTATCATGGAGGAATTAAACGGAGGAAATTCAATGATAAGAGCTACAGCTATAGAGAAATCGATGAATGAACTTCTCTCCTTCCCTTTGAAGCTCACATCGTCTCTTTTTGTCCTTTCCTCATGTTATTTTTCCCCTCATTCATTGCTGCCCTTTCTGTTCTTGACTCGTGTTGCTTCCTGTGTCTTCCATTCAGCTTCTTTTTTTCAGCTCACTCTATCCATCCCTTCATTTCACGTAGTTTTCTATTCATTGTTCTACTTCTATTTTATCCCACGTGGTCTCTTTTCTTATGTTTTCTCTATGCAAGCTCTTTTCTACGAAGAACCCATATCGAGCCTCTCTTTCCTTCTCCCCTTTCCCTGCTTCTTCCTCCCACACACACACATGAGTTGTTGTATCTATGTGGAGCTGCTATGACGCGAGTGCCTTGAGTGAGTCTAGCTTTCATTCCTTTGAAGCCCGTGTGTAAATCCCTCAAGTTGCTTCTTCTCCATTCACTAAAGCTCACCATATGTTGCTTTCATCATGTTTTTCCTTCCCCTGTTCCAGCCACGTTGCTTCTTCATTCCACGTAAAAACCTTGCTAACCTATAAAACCTTCTAAACATATAGCCTTTGTGTAACTCATTTGCTACGTGGAAGTGCTTCTTTTTGGTGGAATAGATGAGAGCTTCACTAGGAATGGATGTAAGGACCTGCTTCTTATTTTTCCCACTCATTCCCATGTAAACATCTCTATCACCAGAATAGAGCATTGTGAAGATGTGGATGTATATGAATGGAGCTGGAGGGACTTGTGAGTGACATGTGAGTTGGTGGGCTTCAACTGAATGTGTGCAACCTCGTTCTTGCCTCTTCTGTCCGAGTCTCCAAAACCAAAGCCTTGTCTTGCCCAACAACTCTTCTCTTCTTGAAATCAATTTATCATTCAAAGCTCTAATTGCCCAACAAAAAATCTGCACAAATAGTAAGAACAATTCAATAGGAAAATCCACAAAATCATTTAAAGAAATTTATGCATTAAAATCAATTATTTTGCAATTTAATTCTTAAAGTGTAGAAAATGGCCATTAAATTCAATTATCATCTAATAAAATGCAATAAGCCATATTCAATTATTAAAGTACCAAAATTAGAGGGAATAAAGTATATGAAAATTAGCAATTATCAAATTCCCCCATACTTAGGCTTTTGCACTCCCAGGCAAAAGAAAACTAAAACTCCAAGAAAAAGATAATGGAAAGGAAATCAAGAAAAATGGAATTGTGTAGGCCACTTAGCACAAGGAAGCTCAAAGCAAATCAAAAGCTCAATTCTCCAATTCATATCACTTGCATCAATGCAACAAGTACTATGGCAATACACTTATTAAAAATGAAATGCAGTGAAAGTCCCTTGTGACGACCCTAATTTCTAATTATTATAATTAAGGAAAAATACATGATTAATAATCATATATTAGGGTTACAAGACATTAAGACTAATCGCATTCGAAAAATGCAAGAAATTTGAACCTTAATATTATTAGAGTCATTAATCAAATAATTACAAGCATTCATGTACACAAGGGAAGCAAACACTTATTTCTAAGCCTTTGATTCTATTACCCCTTAATTCCAACTCCCAAGAATCTTCTACGAATGCTTCTAAGTCATCTCTTAAGATTGCCATATGAAAAACCAAGATTTCTAGGTTAGCATGAAAGTTTGGGACCGTTAGCCATGGCCAATACACTTAACCTACATGGCGCCGCGGCGAGGAAGCCTCTTGGAACCTACCTCGCTCGCCTCTCGCTATTGGCCGTAGCTGATTCCCCCTTTCGCCGTGGCTAATTCCTCTTTGGAATGCCTGACACATTTTTGCAAAAGTTCGCCACGACCAATTCTCATTTAGCTGTGGCGAATTACCCTCTGGACGACTCCCAAATTGGCCTTTCACATTTTGCCGCGGCTAATTCCACTTTTTGGCGCAGCGAATTGCTCTCTGGTACTCTCCCTGGGCAACTTCGCCTCTATTAGCCATGACTAATAATATTTTGGCCATAATGAAATGCCTTCTGATCCTACAACTCTTAAAATCTTATCTCATACTCTCCACTCTCCTTTCAATAACACCCTAGGGCCACTCTACCTTAATTTATGCAACTCTAATGGTATTTATGTACCTTATTTACCCAACTATTTTACCGTTACCAATTCAAAACTTAAGTATAAATTCCTACTCATCCAACTACTGTATGTCAGCAAATTCATAGATTAATAATAGCAAAATTTCATAAACTTCCAGCAATTATCATTCAAATATGCATTCCCTTAAAGATTTCATGCATCACTGATTCAAATCAATAATCTCATATATCCCATGATAACATTCCCAATAGTAAACCATATCATGAATTCCCCAAGGTTCATACATCAGATACTATAAGGTCATACATCCAAAACCAAGCTATATTGAGACTTAACTCCTTAATAAATACATTCCAACTAATCAAAATATAAATGCTTACATTTGGCAATATGAGTACATGATAATGCTATATATATATAAGATTAACAAAATTGCATCTACTCTACTCAGATTAGCCCAAGTGTAGCTTCCTCCACACATGGCTAGACTCATGGATTTTCATCCACTTGCTTCCCCTTATCCTTACCCAAAAGGCCTTCACCTAAAAGTATAATCCTATGAAATGGGGTGAGATGTAAATCTCAGTAACCAAGGCAAATTCCATTCATATATTCCAGTTTAATCAACATATATGCATGATTTCATATAAGTATAAGAAAACATATCAGTCATATCAGTAAATGAAATAATTAGGCTATCATGATTACTATTTATATTAGCAATCATATTTTCACATGTTAAAGGCCAATAACACCAGGAGAGGCCCGTCCATTGCACCTACACCCCAATGAGCACAACTAAGGCTCAATGCATCTGACGTCTGATCATAACCTGGTGCCCGATCGAAGTACATGCATAGGTGGCAGCCGCACCACAGCTCCACCATGGACTCACAAGGTCCAATCACATATAATAGATAGCCAACTGATTCATTGAGCATTAAAATCATAATCATGCAGCAAATACAAAATTAAAACAAACATATGCATGGAATTAGCATGAACCCCGGTTACCTTACTTTATAGACAATTGAAAAGCCACCAGCAATACCAAAATCTCCCTATAACCATAACATCAGAAGATTACTACTTTAATTCATAATGTACAATAGCAACAAGTACCCAAAAATTAAAATACTAATAGCTTCTTAGAGGACACCTACCTAGCCATCATAAATCTCCAAATTCAAGTTGAGTATGTCCTCTACTAGAAACTTTAATATATCACCCTAATTCTTAAGCAAATTCGTACATAATTAATACCCATACTATAAATCAACTATAGGGGTCTTAAACCAGCAGAAAATACACTAGAATGAAGAGTTTACACTTACCCAATATCCCTCCTAGCCTCTACCTCCAAAAATCCTCTAAGAAAATACCAAACAACCATATTTTAGAATTTGGGTATGGTGAAAATGCTCCAAATAAAAACTAATTAGGCCAAAATAAAAAGAAAGAGAAGGGGATTAAGTTATATAACAAGTACCTTGGCTGATTTTGAGCTTAAAAGTGAGAAATGGTGGATTTCTTGCCCCAAACCCTAGCTTCCCTTCAAACCCCTAAAAATGAGATGTATGTTTGTGTTTCAGCAAAATGTGGAAGGGCTAAAGTGTTTAGGGTTTTAGTTGGGTCTAATGTGGGTCATGGGCTGACCCAAGGGTCCAATTGCAAGTGAGTTCTAATTTAAACCTTGTTGGGCTAGCTTTAATGTGTTGGGCTACAAAATTTAATTAGGTCAGACCAAATTTGAAGGACTCAATTGATTTGGGTCAGCACAAGAGTTATTGGGCCATTTATAAGAGCTTGTGCAAGTTAGGTCTTGGGTCTCTAATTCTTTAAATTAGATTGGGCCCTCCATTAGTTCATAACCTTGGCCTACTTAATTTAATTTAGGCCTAGATGGGGTTTCTAACTCAATTAAATCTCAAACTCATTAATAATTTATCTCTCTAAAATTTTCATTCACTTAACTTTCCCGATTATTCCATATTAATTTAATTAACCTAAATCTATGATTAACACCTTAATTAATTTTGGGGTGTTACATCCTTCACTTGGATTAGTGTTTATCACTCTACTCTTTAGCATTTAGGATGAAGTCTTTACTCTCAAATTCTATCCTATCCAACTTTACTACCATAAGCTTAGCAATTATCTACATATCCACCACCAAAATCAAATGCCAATGAATGAATCAAAAGGTCTTTATTATGGTTATAATGTAGGCCAAGGTATAAAACAAGTGGTAAACAAAAGAATGAAAGAGATTTAAAAAGCAAAGTTGATGCTAAAAATCATCAAGAGCATTAAAATAAGAATAAGGATGGAATGCAAGTGCATTTTAAGGCCCTAATTACCATAAACAAAAATATACGCCAAGAGAATAACTTTTCTTTCCTTTTCCTACTTTTTTTTTTCTTTTTTTTTACTTATACATCTCAAATGCTTTTCTTTTGCTTTGTTTTTCTCTCTTCTTTTTATTTTTTATTTACTTGGAATATTTCCAAAGAAGAACAAACAAACGACCTATAAATGATGTTAAATATGTACCTCTACCCACTTTAACAAGATACATTGTCCTTAATAATCAAAAGCATCCTAATCAAGGCAGGAAGAACATTTGTTTGGTTTTCATGGCAAAAAGGCTAAAAAGGAAACATATATGGCTCAAAGGGGTAAAGCAAATAGATTAAACACATGTAGGGTAGCTCTTTAGCTCTAGCTAAAACAAAATAATAATGAATGCCTTAATCCTTTTCATGCATGGCAAATGAATAAATGTGACCTTGAATAAGATTCAAGCCAAGTTCTAGAGTAAAAGCAATATAGGGGATACACACTATAAATGGATAAGTGTTCAAAAATCTCATAAGGTAAATTGACTATCATCAAATTTCATTAAAGCAAAGCTAATTGTCACTTAACTTGCATTCTCAACATAAGATCAATTCTTATCAAATCAAGATATATCAAAGCTATAATCCCTTCAATACTAGCAACTTCCACAAAAGCATAATTTTTTTTTTCAAAAGCTAGAAAACAACACAAAACTTTAACACTTCAAAAATAAAACAAAAGACTAAAAACCTAGAAACTAGAAAAATCGTCTGACCAAAACTAAACTAAACTAAAAATTTTATTTGTATCCCCTCCACACTTAAACATTGTATTATCTTCAATGCTAGCACACAGTCCAATCAGTAAAAAGACAACAAAATATAAAAGGGGAAAGGGAAAGGGTACAACTGAGGATCAGGGGATCATGAAGTTGGAGGTCCCCCTTGTCATCCCTTGGAACTCCTTCATGAAAGTGCTTGAGCCAATGTCCATTAACTTTGAATTTAGCTCCCGTCTACTCTTCCAGAAGCTCAACTACACAAAAAGGGAAAACATCAAAAACTATGTATGGACCTTCCCATTTAGAACGAAGCTTACCTGGCATGAGTTTTAAATGGGATTTATAAAGTAAAACTTTTTGGCCAACAACATACTCCTTTCTTGCAATCATCTTATCATGGAACACCTTTGTCTTTTCTTTATAGATCCTTGCATTATCATAGGCTTCTAATATGATCTCTTCAAGTTCTTGAAGTTAGAATTTTTTGTGAGATCTCGATCTATTCAAATCCAAATTGCATTTCCTCACAACCCAGTAAGCTTTATGCTCCACTTCTATCAGTAAGTGACAAGCTTTTCCAAATACTAACTGATAGGGTGACATGCCAATAGGAGTCTTATAGGCAGTCCTATAGGCCCAAAGTGTATCATCTAGTCTCTTGCTCCAATCTTTCCTATTCGGCTGCATTGTTTTCTCTAAATTTGCTTCACTTCTCGATTAGAAATCTCTGCCTGGCCATTTGTTTGAGGGTGATACGGAGTAGCTATTTATGCACAACACCATACTTGCTAAGCAAGCTGTGTATACTCTAGTTGTAAAAATGAGTGCTTTGGTCACTGATAATGGCTCTGGGGATACCAAACTTGCAAAAAATGTGAGAGCGAACAAACTTTACAACCACAGAAGAATCATCAGTCCTAGTTAGTTTTTCTTCCACTCACTTTGAAACATAATCAACAGCCAATAAGATGTATGTAAAGCCAAAAGAAGTAGGAAAAGGTCCCATAAAATCAATGCCCTACACATCAAATACTTCACAAAATAAAATGGGATGCTATGGCATTTCATTTCTCCTAGATATGCTACCTGTTTGTTAACACCTGACACATCTTTTACAAAAATCAAAGGTATCATGAAACAAAGTAGGCCAATACAATCCACTAACTAGAACCTTCCTAGTTGTGCGTTTTGGACTAAAGTGACCTCCACATGAAAGTATGTGACAAAATTTCAAGACAGACTCAAATTCTATATCAAGCACACAACATCTAATCACTTGGTCATTGCATAGTCTCCATAAGTATGGATCATCCCAAATATAATACCTAGCTTCACTCTTAAACTTGTTCAACTGATGTTTATTCAAATCAACAGGCAGTTCAGAAGCAGCTAGATAATTCACTAAATTTGCATACATGGGTATGAACTATACACAACATACAAATGCTCATAAGGGAAATCATTATCAATAGGTGAGGAATCTACCTTCGGAGCCTCAATTTTGCTCAAGTGATCTACGACCAAGTTTTCAGCTCCACTTTTATTCTGGATGTCAATATCAAATTCTTGAAGAGAAGCATCCATCTGATCAATCTTGGCTTTGCATCAGGCTTCTTTAGGAAGTACTTCAAGGCTGTATGATTAATAAAAATAATGACTTTAATATCGAGCAAATAAGATCTAAATTTATCCAAAGCAAAAACAATAGCAAGAAACTCTTTTTCTATGGTTATATAATTTTCTTGGGCCCCATCCAGAGTCTTGGATACATAAGTTATCACATGGGACCTCTTATTCACTCTGGCTCAAAATTGCACCTACAGCAAAATTAGAAGCGCCACATAAAAGCTCAAATGGGAGGTTCCAATCAGGGGGTTGAGTAATGGGTGGGGAAGTCAATCTTTTCTTAAGATCATCAAAAGTTGTTTTACATGCATCATCAAAATGGAAATCAATATCTTTTTGTGATAGCTTAGATAACGGCAAGGCAATTTCACTAAAATCCTGAATGAATCTTCTATAAGAACCTGCATGACCTAGAAAAGACCAAACCTCCCGAACACATGTTGGGTATGGTAGAGAAGTGACAACATCTATCTTAGCTTTATCAACCTCTATGCCTTGTTCAAATACAACATAACCTAATAAAATGCCTTTCGAAACCATAAAATGACACTTTTCAAAATTAAGTGCAAGGTTCTTCTCTATGCATCTTGCTAGGACTCTGTAACATCCGGTCCCTCCGTAAACGTGAGAAACGCAATGTTTGGTTTCTCCGTAAACATCAGAAATGGGCCAAATATAAAAAGAAGTCTTCGAAATAGAAAGAATTGGGGCCAACTAAAATTATGATAAAATTTTAAATATTAGAAAATGAGGATTTGAGGTTTGAGATACCAAAAAACTAGAGCCAGAAGAGCTCAAAAAATTTGCCGAAGAAAGTAGGGGTATTTTTGTAATTTTTTGGAAAATTTTGAAAACTCACAGGAGAGCTTTTTAAATGGAAAATTTGAGCTTTCCGGGGTTCTTAGAGGCCCTAAAAACCATGGAAACCCCTAGAACAGTTGAAACCCCTCCGGTAAGTGATTTAGGCAAAGGTTGACCAAAACTTTGACCGAATAGTTCAGAATAGTTTCAGATCCTTTTTAAATGATTCCAAAGGCAATTCTCATGATTAAGAGCCTAAGGAATATGATAGAAAAGACAGATTTTAAAAAGGAGTTGATATGAGCCTAAAATAAAAAAGCCAAGAAAAGGGACTAAAATGCAAAAGTAAAAAGTTGCATAAAGTGACTTTTGGCTTCTTCTTATCCACGTTCTAGCAGCTCCTCTGAGTAAAATGCTCTATTTTTGCCCTGAAAATAGAGAGAGAGAGTGGCGCACAAGAGCAAGCTCAAGGGAAGAAGAAAAGCTAAGAGAAAGGTATGAATTCATGGAAACTTTTGCTCTTTCCTTTAGAAAACTCCTTCTCCTCCTTTCCTCCTCTCTTCTTATGGATTTACTGAGGTGTTTGGTTCTGTTTTGAGCCCAGAACAGAGGGGTAAATTTCAAAATTCAAGGAGAGAGTTGAAGCAAGGAAGAGAGCTCTTGAGAAAAGCTAGGAAATCAAGGTAACTTATTATCTTCCATGCTTCTTCTTCCCTTCTCCTCCTTGTGATAATTTCATCCCATATAGAGCCCAATCATAGGGAGATGAATTCTGGTCCTAGCAAGGGAGATTCATAGATTTTGGAGTGTGAGAAGCAAGTAGGTGCAAAGAAATCAAAGAAAGAAGCACGAAAACACAAGATAGAAAAGTGAGGGATTCATGGAGACATTGTGAAATCTATTTTGATCTATGAATTCCCTAGCTTAGATGAGTGTTTGCTTGAGTTCCTAAGATCCCTAAGAGGTCCCCCATATGCCTCTTCCTCCATGAAAATGAACAAAACCCTATGGAAAGTCATGAACCTAAAAGTTAGAAAAGTGTAGAGCATATAAGGGGATTGTAAAAACTGATTTAATCTATGTGTTCTCTTCACTATTTAAGTGTTTCCTTGACCTCCTACAACTCTTAACAACCTCCCTAAATGGTTCTCCCATCAAGGAAAAATCAAGAAGCCATGAAATCCCATTTATGCTCTAAGTTTTGGCCAAGTAGGGATGACATAGTTAGGGAGAGTTTTAAATTGTTTCAAGCCCATTTTTGAGTCATATATGATGAATGAATATGAGGGGAAACCTTGGGAAAAATTTAGGAAGCTTAGAGAATGAATTGGTGCTTTAGGATCCATATTGTGACCTAAGGAAGTAACATGATGTTAGGCTCTTTGTTTTAATGATATGATGACTCCAAGAGGTTTAAAAGGAGTCAAGAATCATATTTGAGAATAAAGAATGAGCCCTAGAAATCATTTGAGGGGTGTTGCTTCATTAGGTGCCAATATGGACCATAATGGAGGTTATAGAGTAATCTAGGGTTTAAGCAAGTTGCATGGCCCTAGACATTGTTTCATGAACTTAATTGGCTCCCATAATTTGTGTCTAGGCCAAGAGACACTATTTCCACCAACTTGTGGGTGTGTGGCTAAAAGAGGAGGCTTGAAAGCTAAGGAAAAATGTGTGAAATTATGCAAGGTAGCTCTCTCCACCTTCTCTCATACATGGATGTGTGTTTAGCTTGTTTTAGAATGTGTGTATGTGTATTTTCAAGCTAAGAAAAGCATGCTAGCATGCCTTTATATGCCATGATGCTTGATGCTATGTTATGTTTTCAAATGATTACATGATGTTTGTGTGAGTTTGCTTGAGTGTGGAAAGGCCAAGAACTCTTCCCTTTGGTGAGGATGAGCCAAGAACCCTTGAGTTTGGTTGAGACAAAGTAAAGAGTCTCCCAAAAGCAAAGTGGGCTCCCAAGAGTATGGTTGAGTCCAAAGTGCTTAAAGAATGGATGAGGCAAGTCCAAAATCCATGAGGAGAAGTGTGAGGCCAATCCAAACACTTAGTGAGCTCTTGAATGTCTTGCATGATTGATTTACATGCCAAAGTTGCTTTAAAATGCCTATGATTTCTACTTTCTCCATGCATGCATATATGAAACTTGCTTGCACATATTATGTGTGATGGGATGGGAGATGAGCTATTGGGATTCTTTGAATCTCATCCCCTCCTCTCCAATGATCTAACATGCTAGGTGAACTAAGTGGATATGCTAATGGGAGCCAACAACATTGAAGAAGAGAGATTGACATTCATATGTTTAGCTTTTACCCTTTTTGAGCCATAATGATGTATATGATTATTGTAAATGGCACATGACCCTTGAGACACATGTAAATATGATATTATGTGATGTATACATGTATGGATATGATGTATGAACTTTAGAAATGAATTTGGGTATGTAATGCCAAGTTATGCAAATTGGAAGTTTGATGCAAATGTGTATAAATGTGGGTTGAATGGCCAAAATGAGATGCATGAGGTTTGGCACCATTTGGGCAGCTCACACAAGTCTAAAATATGCTTTTAAACTTGCCCAAAAGGTGCCAAGACCAAGGGGAATCCATTTGGCAATTTTGGTACCCAATATGGAGCCAAAATTGACCATAATGGAACCCTATGCCATTTTTTGGCCAAATGAGTTATTCTTGCCTGAAACTTGGCATGCAATTAGGTCTCATTAAGAGATTTTTGGGAAGCTAAAGATCATAATTTTTGGAGACCTAGAGAATATTTGATGAATTTTCAAAGTTGGGATTTTTCATGGATTCTGGTATGGATACTGTTCATACTGGCAGTTCTGAATTCTGTGTCACCCGATGGCCAAATGGTGTCCAATGCTTATGAAATTTTACATGTACAAACTAGATGTCATAAGCTTTCTGTGTCCACCGAGATCACCTCATTTGGATGTCTGAGCAGTGAGTTATGCATGTTTGAAGTTAACTGTCAGCATTAGTAGCACCCCATGAGTCCGGTTACTGATCCATAGGGTCCAGCTGACTAAACGTATTTTTTTAATTCTGGAATTATTTTTAACATAAACTTAAGATTTTTATCTTTCCATAATGACCTAATTTGTGTGATTTCTATTTTTATATAATTAGTTATGAATTTTAGAAGTTTGTATCAGTAATCTGAAACAGCAGCCTAGGCAGCAGCGACCTCTGGACCTTTTTGGATATCAAACGTCCTCTGTGATAAATTTTATACTCTGGACGTATTTTTAGTGTAAAGTAGACATCCATAGATTTCCAAAATGACCAAGATTGCATGATGTCAATTATTCTAGGTTTATTTATGATTTTTCGAAACTTGCCCAGAATTGAGGCCAGTGCTGTCCGAGAATGAATACCCATTTCCCATAGCTCCTTTCGATTTCCAAGAGTTGTAGGTGGGTTTTTGTGATACAAATGAGTTGTAATAATGAAATTAAATATGAGGGGGCATAGTATGAGTTTACACGGTCCACGTGACATGAATTAAAATTTTTAGATATGACACAAAGCGAAATTAATCCCATTCTCCTTGCTTTTTTCTATGGAAAGCCTATATGAAGCATGATAGAATGCTTAAGAATGACATCAAATAAGCTAGAAGTTATGGTGTTACAGACTCTATCTAGACTATATAGATAGTCATCAAAAGAATTCCGATATAGAGTGAAATCATCCATAAAAATTTCTATATAGTGTTCCAGAAAATCACTAAAAATGGAAATCATGCACTGCTGGAAAGTTCCAAGGGTATTGCAAAGACCAAAAGGCATTCATTTGTAGGCATATGTTTCAAATGGGCATGTGAACATCATCTTCTCCAGATCCTTCGGGGCCATGCATATCTAGAAATAACCTGAAAATCCATCAAGGAAATAGTAGTGAGATTTCCCAACTAAATGCTCAAGCATCTGATTAATAAAAGGGAAAGGGTAATGATCCTTTCTAGTGACTAAATTAAACCTCTTATAGTCAATGTAAACCCTCCAACTATTCTGTACATGGGTGGGCACCAATTCATTATTCTCATTTCGGACAACTATGATCCCTGATTTTTTTGGAACCACCTGCACAGAACTAACCTATTGACTATCAGAAATAGGATATATAATACCAGCAGGTAAAAGTTTAGAAACTTCCTTTTTAACCACATCCAGAATAAGTGGGTTCAATCGCCATTGAGGTTACCTTACTGGCTTTGACTCATCCTCTAACAGAATTTGATGCATGTATCAGGGCTAATGCCAAGTATGTTAGCCAAGGTCTACCCTATTGCTTGTCTTTTCCACGACCTCTAGAAGCTTCTCTTCCTCCTCTAGAATAATGTCACTAGCTACAATCACCGGAAGCTTCTCATCTTTCTCCAAATAGGTATACTTGAGATTGTCTGGTAGCGGTTTGAGCTCTAAGGTAGGAGCTTGCTTAACTGAAGGTATGAGTGATTTGATTTCAATCTCTTCCATGCCAAATACCTATTCAGAAAACTCACAAATAGAAGAAACAACTTTCCTATCTTTGGGAACATTAGCAGAATGGGAAGAATCAAAAGAATCAGCAGTCAAGTAGATATTAGCACCATGATTCCCTAAACTATCCATATCAACATGCAAAGAATCATCAGTATCACCAAGATTAACAAGACTAATAAAATCAACAGAGATTCTAGATGAAATAGAATCAATCTAATCAGTAATAGATTCCTTAGAGTTAATACCATCATACAAGATCCAAAATTCATCAATTTCTCTACATATGGTACAAGAATGAGAATCATCACAAATATGTCTCAAAGAATCATCAAGATTAGTAATATCACAAGAATCAGTCAACATGCTATTCCTAAACTCAGCACTAGCATCATCAACTAGCATATCAATTAGGCTAATACTAAAAATAGAGTTATCAACATAGGGGTGTTTCATGGCATCAAATATATTAAATTATAGTACAAGAATGAGAATCATCACAAATATGTCTCAGAGAATCATCAAGATCAGTAATATCACAAGAATCAGTCAACATGCTATTCCTAAACTCAGCACTGGCATCATTAACTAGCATATCAATCAGGCTGATACTAAAAATAGGGTTATCAACATAGGGGTGTTTCATGGCATCAAATATATTAAATTGTATCATATTGCCAGCAAACTCCATTTGAAGAGTACCCTCATGCACATTTATAATTGTCCTTACAGTTTTTAAGAAAGATCTACCTAGGATGAGTGGGGCATGTCCATTAGATCTATATATATCATCCTCCATGTTAAGGATATAAAAAATCAACTGAAAAAATCAAATCCTTTACCTTAACTAGAACATCCTCTAACACTCTTGAAGGATAAGCAATGCTCTTATTTGCCAGCTGCACAACCACTCCAGTAGGTTTCAACTATCCCATCTGTAAAGATAAATACACTGATTTAGGCATAACATTTATAGCAGCACCAAGATCAACCAAAGCATAAGAAAACTCAAAATTCCCAATAGTGCATGAGATTGTAGAAGTGCCTGGATCTTGACACTTAGTAGGCATTGTTGGCTGTATAGGTGCTGAAATATTCTTGCCAAAATTGACTTTTTCATTCTCTCTTAGCCACCTCTTGTTGGTACAAATTTCCTTAAGAAACTTGGCATATTTAGGGATGGTCTTGATTGCATCCAACAAAGGTATATTGACCTCAACCTTCTTGAAAGTCTCAAGAATTTCTTTTTCAATTTCTTCTTCAGTTTGCCTCTTTCCCAAGGTAGGTATATGTGGGAAAGGTAAAATTTTCTTTAGCTCCTCTTCTTTCTTAGGCTCATCCGGTGCGATGTGTGTTTTTGATGACGCCGGCTTATCCATGGTAACAGTATTTGAGGACCCTTGAACTTCTTTTCCACTAATAAAAGTGATGGCACTAACATTGCAACTATTCCTTAGATTGACAATAGTCTAAGAAGGTAATTGCCCTGATCCTTGGTTTTTTACCTCACTGGGAGAGGTAGCCAACTGACTAATCATATCCTCCATATTCTTATTCTGAGTTTTCATTCTATTTTCCATGTTCTCCATTTCTTGTCTGTGTCTAGTCTCACTCTGTTCCATCTTTTCCAAGAGTTGCTTCATTATAAGCTCCATGCTGTTATCTTTTTTGGTTCCTCTTAGATAGGAACTGATTGCCTAATAGGTTGGGAAGGTTGTACACTAGGTCCGAATGCATTGTATCTATTTTGCTGTTGCCCTCCCCTATATCTCAAGTTAAGGTGATCCCTCCATCCTAGATTGTATGTCTTAGAATAGGGATTATATTTTTGCTGCCTTTGTTGTATTGGCTAGACTAGAAACATCCCAGCACAAGTCTTTACCCTGTCCTCTAACATCGAGCACTGATCAGTAGGATGTGTGGCCAAAAAACATATATTACACAGGGGTCCCACCAAGGTAGTAGAGGTAGATGTCTACCTAGGTGTGTAACATCTGGTCCCTCCGTAAACGTGAGAAACGCAATGTTCAGTTTCTCTGTAAATGTCAGAAATAGGCCAGATATAAAAGAAAGTCCTCGAAATAGAAGGATTTGTGGTCAAATAAAATTTTAAATATTAGAAAATGAGGATTTGAGGTTTAAGATGCCCAAAAAACAGAGCCAGAAGAGCTTAGAAAATTTGTTGAAGAAAGTAGGGGCATTTTTGTAATTTTTGAAAAATTTAGAAAACTCATAGGAAGGCTTTTTAAACAAACAATGTAAGCTTTCTGGGGTTCTCAGAGGACCTGAAAACCATGGGAACCCCTAGAATAGTTGAAACTCCTCTGATGAGCGATTTGATCGTCGATTGATCGAAACTTTGACTGAATGGTTTAGAATAGTTTCATATCCTTTTTGAGTAATTCCAAAGGCAATTCTTATGATTAAGAGCCTAAGGAATATGATGGAAAGGATGGATTTCAAAAAGGAGTTGATTTGAGCTAAAATGATAAGAACAAAGAATAGAGACTAAAATAAAAAGTTAAAAAGTATGGTAACTTTACCTTTTGCTTTTAAAATCACATCCAACCCTTCTCCTTCCTCTCCATCGAAGTTTTTTTAGTCTGAAACAAAGTTGGGAGAAAGCCTAGCTAACGCACAAGATGAAGGGAAAGAAGAAAGCAAAGAATTAAGCAAAAGGGTAAGAAATTTATAGATTTCTCATACTTTTTCCTCTCCTACCCTTGTTCTCTCCTTTCTCCTCTCTTCTCCTATGATTTTGCTGAATTAAGTGAGGTTGAAATAGGGTTGATTCAGTAGGAAGAGGAGAGAAATTGATGGGAAGCTTAAAAGCCTAGAAAGTACTCTTGGAAGGACCTTGAATCCAAGGTAACATCTTCCTCTTGTTTCTTTTTCTTCTTCTTCTCCTCCATGGTATCCCACGGCCCAAAATAGAACCATTATGGGGAAGGAGTTTTTGTCCAAAAACAAGCAAGAATCTATGGGTTTAGTATGTAGACACCTAAGAATTGCAAAGAAATGGGAAGAAAAGCAAATAAAATTTAAGTTAGGAAAGTGAAGAAGTCTTGAACACATTGTAAAAACTGTTTTGATTCTTAAATTCCCATGCATGTGGGAGTTTTTATTTTAGCTCTTAAGACCTCTAAAAAGCCTCCCAAGTATCTTTCCCATCAAGGAAAAATCAAAAAGCCTATGGACTCTATCTCCCTCCATCAATTCATCCAAGACAGAACCATTGGGCTAGGGCCTATTTTAATTTGTTTTAGCCTTGGTTTGGAACTTCTTATGATGGTAGAAGGTGGGAGGAACCCTTGGAAAAAATTTAGAAGCCATAGATAGTGAGATGGAGGTGTAGGCTCCATAATGTAACATAATGAAGCAACTCTTAACTAGGCTCCTTAAAATAATTGTGTGATGACTCTAAGGAGTCTAAATAGAGTCAAGAATCACATATTGAAAGAGAGAAGGGAGCCAAGATTATGAATTCTTATAGTTATTTCATTAAGTGCCTTATGGAAGCATAATGGAGCCATAGACCAAAGTAATATCATGTAAAGTGTGACTAATGCCAAGGCTTGTTCCCATGAGTAATTCATGTTTCTTTTGGTGTATTTAGGTCAAGAGAAGTTAATGCTCTTTAAGCTTTTAGTTAGGCCGAGAAGAAGGAAGGGAAATTTAAAGAAAAGGTGTGCTTGTATAACCAAGGTAGCTCTCTCTCTTTTCTCCCATGCATGAATGAATGTCTACATTGTCCTTGAATGTGTGTATGTGTATTTTAAGCTATGAATTATGTTTTGGTATGATTCCTATATTCCATGGAACCATAGTGTTGCATTGTGTATTCAAATGACGACTAGAATGTTTGCATTGGTTTACTTGATTATGGAGAGGCCAAGAACATTCTATCTTTGGTGAGGATGAGTGTAACATCCGGTACCTCCATAAACGTGAGAAATGCGATGTTCGATTTCTCCGTAAATGTCAGAAATGGGCCAAATAAAAAAGGAAGTCCTTGAAATAGAAGGAATTGAGGCCAAATAAAATTATGATAAAATTTTAAATATTAGAAAATGAGGATTTGAGATTTAAGATGCCTGAAAACTAGAGCCAGAAGAGCTCAAAAAATTTGCCAAAAAAAGTAGGGGCATTTTTGTAATTTCTAGAAAATTTTGAAATCTCATAGGAGGGCTTTTTAAATGGAAAATTTGAGCTTTCTGGAGTTCTCAGAGGCCCCGAATACCATGGGAACCCCTAGAACAGTTGAAACCTCTCCAATGAGCGATTCGGTCGTTGGTTGACCGAAACTTTGACTGAATGGTTCGGAATGGTTTTAGATCCTTTTTGAGTGATTCCAAAGGCAATTCTTATGATTAAGAACCTAAGAAATATAATGGAAAAGACAGATTTCAAAAAGGAGTTGAAATGAGCCCAAACGAACAAAACTACGAAGAGGGACTAAATTGCAAATTCTAAAAGTTGCTTAAATGAATCCCTAGCTTATAAAAAACGTCCCTCCTCTGCTCAGATCTCCTCACCCACTCTCTCACACGTTGAAATAGAATTAAGAAGGGCTAAGAGTGGCGAGCAAAAGGGGAGGCCAAGGAAGGAAGAAGAAGCCTTGAATAGGTATGAAAGTGTGTGTTTTCTTCCTTTTGTCTTTACAATAAATATTCCCCTCCTTCTCCTCCATATTTCCATGGGTTCAGAATGTATTTTGATGCTATTTTGGTTCTGGTCCAGCAAGGAGAAGTTAGGATTGGAGGGAAGGCTTGGGTGCAAGAGGAAGCCACTTGGAAGAACAAGAATTTAAGGTAGGTTCCCATTCCTTTCCATGGCTTTTCTTGCACTTGTTACTTGTTCTCCTCCATATGAATTTCGTGCAACCTAGAGCCCATCCAAAGGGAGTTGAATTTTGACCATATCAAGGGAAGAACAAGTGATTTAGAGTGTGGGAATTTAGAATAGACAAGTGGAAACAAAAAGGGAGCCTTAAAATTCAAGTTGGCACAACTTGGGGTTTTGAAATAAGTGATGAAATCTGATTTTTCCTAGAGGTATTCTAACTTATGTAAGACATGGTTTAAGTCCTTTAGACCCCTAGGAAGTTACATATGTGACATTCCTTCCAAGAAAACAAAGCAAAGTTCAAGGACTTTTTTCATGATGTATATCTCGGCCACACAAGGTCTGGTCACCTAGAGAGTGTTTTAATTTATTCTAAGCCTAGAATGGGACTTCTTATGATGGTAGAAGGTGAGAGGAACCCTTGGAAAAAAATTAGAAGCCATGGATTGGGAGATGAGGCAATGGCTTCCATAATGTGACCTTATGAAGCAACTTGTGTTTAGGCTTTTGTAAATGAATATGTAATGGCTCCAAAGACCTCAAATGAGGTCAAGAGGCCTAGAAATGAGAAGAGAATGAAGTCAAGAACTTGAATCATGATGGTTGCTTCAATAGGCCATTTATAGAGCCATTATGTGACTTATGGAACCAAGTATGTTCTTGAGAGTAAATTGAATGCTTTAGCTTGTTTCAAGAATATAATTGAGTATTATTCATGATGTTTAGGCCAAGGAAACCGACCCCACCTTAGTGTTCTTGTGGAACCTAAAAAGGGAAGGAGTAAGGCAAAGTAAAGCTTGCATAGATAACAAGGTAGCTCTCTCTCTTTTCTCCCATGCATGAATGAATGTCTACATTGTTTTTGAATGTGTGTATGAGTATTTTAAGCTGTGAATTATATTTTAGTATGATGTCTATGTTCCATGGAACCATAGTATTGCACTATGTATTCAAATGATGCCTATAAATGTTGCATTGGTTTGCTTGAATGTGGAGAGGCCAAGAACCTTCTATCTTCGGTGAGGATAAGCCAAGAATCCTTAGAAGTGGTTGAGACCAAGAGAAAGTCTCCCAAGAGCAAGGCTTAGTTCAAGGCCTTTGAGAAAAAGGGTGAGGCAAGTCCAAGAAATTTGAAGAAAGTGGGTGAGGCTAATCCATTCATTTGGCAAGCCTAAGTATGTTATGTGTGCTTTGTGTAAATGCCAAGAATGTATTTTGCACCATTTTCTATATTGATATGCCATGCATGCATCCTTAACACTTGTATTACATTCTTTATGCATGATTGAATGGGAGATGAGCTATTGGGATTCCTAGAATCTCACTCCTCCCTCCCCATTACTTAATATGCCTAAGTGGATCAAGAGAGCAAGGAAATGGGAGCCACCACACTTGGAAGCAAGAAGATTAGCAATGGAGTTGTAACATATTTGTATTATAGCCATATGGTTGTCACATGATGTATCTCCATAATGTATATGATGTATGAGCTTATGAATATTTGTAAAAGTATGAGTATATTGTATATGTATGAGAACTAGACCCATGTGAATGATATTTCATGAATTTGACTTAGATATGCCAAGCTATATAAGTATGGCTCTTGTGTATATCTTGGTGTGGATGAGTGAGATGATGGAATCTGGGTAATTAGCCCTTTAAGACATGTTTGATAGAGTATTTTAATGCTTTCCCACGTGCTCATGTGGCCATAGAATGAGAAGAGGCAAAAATGGACCCCTTGAGACCCCATATGAAGCTTAAAAAGGGCATTTTGCAACCCTATGTCACAAACTGATCAAATGGACAAATTTCCTCATGAAATTTGGCCTGCATGTAGAGCTCATCTAAAGATTTTTAGGAAGCTAGAGTGCAGAATTTTCGGAGGTCTATGGAATATTTGGTGAATTTTTGAAGTTAGGAATTTTTCTGATTTTGGTCAGTGTACTGTAGCTTTGGTCCGAAAATGCATCGGTGTCAAACATAGGGAAAATGAGGTCCAATGGTCCTGAAATTTTACATGGAGAAACTAGACATGCACAGTGAGCTATAGCAAGAAGCACCTCATTTTGAGGTCTAGAGAGAGAGAAATGAATTTTTGAAGTTAGAACTCACTGTCAGTGACGCAGCAGGACCCTCAGCACTGTTTCATCGAGTTTCTCCAACTTAATGTCATTCTCTGGGTCTGGAGATATTTTTCCCTTAATTTAGACATCTGTAGCTTTCCAGATTGATATAGTTTACTTGATTTGGAGTTTTTTGGAATTAGTTATGAATTTTTAAAATCCATATCAGTAAGCTGTAGCAGAACTCAAGGGCAGCCGGACCTTTCATACTTTTCGGTTGTCAAACACAGTACAACTGGGTGTTTCATACCTGTAATTATTTTTATCTTATAGTAGACATACAGATCTTTCTGGAAAGCTATCATTTGCCTCATTTTGATTGTTTTTGAATTAAGTATGATTTTCCAAAGTCTGCCCCAGAAAACTAAAAATTTGAAACCCGTGGCAAAAATTCTGATATGTGTTCCAAACCTCCAAACCCGAGTTTCTTGACCTAAATGGCTATGAATCCGATATGTTTTAATATGTTATGGTCTAAGAGGAGTTGAGGATCAATTCATGGGCTTGGGAGTGATTTAATGCTGAGCTAGAGGTTCTTAGTAGTGTGCTTCCCATATGTTATGTGTTGTATGTCCAAGTAAATTGTGTAAAAAGTTCAAGTAGTGCAAAATGGACCTCAAGAGTTTATGTAATGATATTCTTGCTTTGAATGAATGTTGTATGGATATTATATGGACAAAATTGCTTAAACCAAAATGGGATTGAACTGTGTGGGTTTGTTTATGTGATTTCAGTCCATATGCTACGCTTTGTATGCAAGTCTGGTGTTTGTTGCTTGAATGCTATGATATGAGTTTCTTGGGGTTAAGATATGACAATGAGCCAAGAACCCTTAGAAGTGGTTAAGACTAAGAGAAAGTATCCCAAGAGCAAGGCTTAGTTCAAGGTCTTTGAGAAAAAGGGTGAGACAAGTCCAAGAACCTTGAAGAATGTGGGTGAGGCTAATCCATTCATTTGGCAAGCCTAAGTATGTTATGTGTGCCTTGTGTAAATGCCAAGAATGTATTTACACCATTTTCTATATTAATATTCCATGCATGCATCCTTAAGACTTGTATTACATTCTTTATCTATGATTGAATGGGAGATAAGCTATTAGGATTCTTTGAATCTCACTTCCTCCTTTCCAATATCTTATTATACTAGGTGGAGCCAATGAACAAGAAAATGAAAGCCACCAAGTGGGAAGATGAAGCCTTGACCATAAAGCTCTTAATTTTGTTTATGTTGTAACCAAAGGAATGACATATGATGTAATATTTTGATAGAATGTATGTACAATGAATGGAGCATATGTAAATATTCCCATAGTTGATATATATATGACAATTAATGATAAATGAGTAGTGATGCAATTTTTGAGTATTGGATGGGTATTTCCCACATGTATCTCTTTACATATGGCTTGGGGATGGAGGATGAGATTTTGTGTTTTGAGTTTGTACACCTTTAGGACAAGTTTAGGGAGTCCTTTTAGGCCATTCCCACGTGCCCAAGTGGCCATTAGAACCTTAGGAGCCATTTTGCACACTTTTGCACCATTAAAATGCATTAAAATGACCCAAATGGCACCCTATAGCACTTTTCTAACCAAATGAAGAAATTTCTCCATGAAATTTGGTAGACATGTAGAGCTTATTAAGAGCTTTTCAAAAGATAAAGTGCAACAAAAATGGAGCTTTATAGAATTAGTTATGAATTTTCAAAGTTGGGATTTTCAATTGGTTCTGGTATGTGCACTGTTTACACTAATAGATTTGTGTTCTATGTCATCCAATAGGCAAATGGTATCAAATGCTTGTGAAATTTTACAAGCATAAACTAGAGGTCATAAGCTTTCTGTGGCCACTAAGAACACCTCATTTGGAGTTTGAGTAAAGAGCTATACAATTTTGAAGTTTGCTGTTAGTAGCAGTAGCGCCCCCTGAGTCCAGTTACTGTTCTATAGATTTCTAATAGCCAAAAGTATCTATTTCATTATGGACTTATTTTTTACAAAATTTAACATCTGCAGCTTTCCAAAATGACCAAATGTGTGTGATTTCAAGTTTTATAGAGTTAGTTATGAATTTTGAAATTTCATATCAATAATTTGAACCAGTAGCCCAGACAGCAACGACCTTAGTGGATTTTTGGATGTTAAACGTTCTCCCCTTAATGATTCATGAGCTGAAATTGTTGGATTTCTATTTTTGTAGATTTAGTTATGAATTTTCAAATTTGTAATAGAAAAACTAAAAATCTGGCTGAAAATATGTATAGGTATTTTATGCTCCCCTTTGGTTTCCACGAGATGTAGGCCACTTTTGATGATACAAATGAGTTGTATTCATGTAATTAAATATGTGAATGTGATGAATGAATTCATATGGTCTATGTGACACCAAATGAAATTTTTATACGCAACGCTAGAAAATATATTATTTTAATCCCCTTTTTCTTGCTCCTTCATGCAATGTATGGTTTAAAGCATGGTAATGTGATGGAATAAGCTAGAAATATAATGTGTTACAAGGTGCATAACACTGTGGATAGAAATGTGCCTGAGTAGGATAGCACTGTGGTGTATAAGTCTGAGATGGAGTAGAGGATGACTATGGCTGCTGTTGAGCTAAAGTAAGCTAACGAACCATAGAGGTTAGCTCATCCAACTAACTCTTAACCTAAGTAGCATATTATGGAGTACCCAACTCATTTACTCCTCTTGCCATCTGCATTGATCTAGAACCAAATTGGTAAGCATTCTAAGCATCTTATCAATCAACTCCCAGGCCCTTATAGGTGTCAGATCACCTAAGACTCCACCGAAGGCAGCATCAATCATGTTTCTATCCATGTTCAACAGCCCCTCATAGAAGTACTGAATAAGTAACTGATTAGAAATTTGATGGTGAGGACAATTAGCCAAAATCTCTTGAATCTTTCCTAGTAGTCATACAAAGTCTCTCCACCATTTTGTCTAATCCCGTATAATTCCTTCCTTATTGATGCAGTGCGAGAAGCAGGAAAGAACTTTTCCAGGAAGAGCCTTTTCAGTTGATCCCAAGAAGTGATGGCACCAGGGGATAGGTAGTACAACCAGTCTTTGGCTAACCCATCCAAGGAAAAAGGAAATGCTCTGAGCTTATTTTATTCTTCCAAGACTCCCTGTGGCTTCATTGTAGAGCAAATAATGTGGAACTCCTTCAAATGCTTATGAGGGTCATCTCCTGCAAGTCCATGAAACTTAGGAAGTAAATGAATCAAACCATATTTAAGCTCAAAATTTGCATCTAATTCTGGATATTGTATACAAAGATTTTGATAATACACATTAAGAGCTGTCAAGTTTCTAATGGTTCTTGCATGCATGTTCTCATTCAAATTTGCATTTACATTCAAGTTAGCCTGAACATGCATATTCATGTTAGCATTCATTTGATCTTGTTCAGCCATATTATCACCAGCAAATTGAAGTACACAATCAATTCCTTGCACATAATCAAAAGCAAAAGAAGTAGAACTACTGATTCCTACATTATCTTTATTCTTCTTAATCCTTACTTGTCTTCTAAAGGTTCTTTCAATTTTCAGATCCAAATCAATTAATTTCTCATCAGAGGTTCTTGTCATAAACCAATTAGACAAGCAAAAACTAAGAAGGAACACAAAAATCAACAAAGAAAAATTAAAACAATAAATCTAGAAAAATTAGAAAAATCCTAGAAAATTCGAGAAAATACTAAAAATTAGAAAAAGTGCCTAAAATGCTGGACTTTGGCCAAAAAATGGTGCACCCAATAGCTTTGCTATTACTTTTGCTTAAAACACCTAAAAACCTTGGAAAACAAAGTTTGAGAATTTTTTAGGCACTTTAAACAAAATTCTAGCAAGCAGCAAAATCAGTTCAAGCAACCGAAATGTCCAAAATCCAACTTCAAAACAGGGGAAAATAGAATAAAAACAAAGCTAAAATAGAGTTAAAACACTTAAGATTGTGTCGCGAAATTTCAAATAAAACTAGGTAGAAAAATAAATTTGTAGGTAATAGTGCAAGGAGTTTTTGGTTCTAATTGTTTGTGAAAGAGTATTTCAAGTATTACTAATTGGGAATTATTTAGGGGATTTCGAAATACTTGAATTTAATTGAACTAAATTTGAAATGACAATAATAAAAAACTTAAGACTAAGTGAAGTGAACAATTAAGAAAATGTGGTAGCTAGCCTTTAGATGGACTCCCTAGAATTCAATTATTCTTGCTTTCTTTTTAGTGTACCAAAATTGTATTTAAACTCTTGCTCATTAATGTATTCTCCATAAAAACTCTTGAATGACCATCCAAGATTCAATTCACCAATTATTCAAGGATTTTGCAACCACAAGAAACCTTGAAAAATTAATCAATTGAATTAGGACCAGGAACACACTACAATCAATCCTAATTGCTCATAAAAATCTGCTGCACAACCCACTTAAAAATGCTAATTAACCAATTAGATTAATGAATTTCTCAAACAATTAATTGCACATAAATTCTAGCCACTTAATCCAACAACCATTGCATTAATTGGCCTATAATCAAGAGGAAATTAAGAGTAAATTGCACAGCCACCAATTCTGGACTTTCCATAAACATATAATGATCACAATTAACAATCAAATAGGAAATTACAACCAATCCACAATCCAAATTAATCAAGCAAATTCCAGTAAATTCCAGCAATGAAATTCCTAAATTAAGAGACTAAACCTAGTCAAATTAATAAAAGAATTAATGCTGAAATTAAAATAGTAAGGAGAAAGAATTTATCCAAATTGATGAAGAAATGTGGAGCTCAAATTTGCATCTAGGAGTATCCTATCTTCAGCTAGCTGCCAAGAAGACTTCAAGTTGTCATGGAGGAATTAAATGGAGGAAATTCAATGATAAGAGCTGCAGCCATGGAGAAATCAATGAATGAACTTCTCTCTTTCCTTCTGGAGCTCATAGCGTCTCTTTTCGTCCTCTCCTTGCATTATTTTTCTCCTCATTCACTGCTGCCCTTTCTGTTCTTGACTTGTGTTGCTTCTTGTGCCTTCCATTTAGCCCTAGCTTCTTCTTTTCAGTTGACTCTATCCATCCCTTCATTTCACGTAGTTTTCTGTTCCTTGTTCTACTTTTATTTTATCCCACTTGGTCTCCTTTCTTGTGTTTTCTCCATGCAAGCTCTTTTCTATGCAGAACCCATCTTGAGCCTCTCTTTCCTTCTCCCTTTTCCTTATTTCTTCCTCCCACACACACACGTGAGTTGCTGCATCTATGTGAAGCAGCAGTGATGTGAGTGCCTTGAGTGAGTCTAGCTTTCATTCCCTTGAAGCCCATGTGTAAATCCTTCACGTTGCTGCTTCTCCATTCACCAAAGCTCACCACGTGCTACTTTCATCGTGTTTTTCCTTCCCCTGTTCCAACCATGTTGCTTTTTCATTCCATGTAAAAACCTTGCTAACCCGTAAAACCTTCTAAACATGGAGCCTTTGTGTGACTCATCTACTACGTGGAAGTGCTTCTTTTTGGTGGAATGGATGAGAGCTTCACTGGGAATGGATGTAAGAAGCTACTTCTTCTTTTTCCTACTCATTCCCACATAAACATCTTTACTCACCAAAACAGTGCATTGTGAAGACGTGGATGTATGTGAATGGAGCTAGAGGGACTTGGGTGTGACATGTGAGTTGGTGGGCCTCAATTCAATGTGTGCAACCTCATTCCTCCTTCATCTATTCAAGTCTCCAAAACCAAAGCCTTGTCTCGCACAATAACTCTTCTCTTCTTTAACTCAATTTATCATTTAAGCTCCAATTGCCCAATAAAAAATCTACACAAATAGTAAGAACAATTCAATAGGAAAATCTACAAAATCATTTAAAGAAATTTATGCATTAAAATCAATCATTTTGCAATTTAATTCCTAAAGTGCATAAAATGGCCATTAAATTCAATTATCATCTAATAAAATGTAATAAGCCATATTCAATTATTAAAGTGCCAAAATTAGAGGGAATAAAGTATATGAAAATTAGCAATTATCAGAACCCTATAAATTATAAAGTACAGTGATAAGGGAAGCGAGGAAGAACTGAGAAACTAGCCATAGAAGAGATGCCCTTACTTTAGTAATGACTAAATGAATAGACTAAGCCTAGAAAAGGTAAATAGATAGGGGTCTGATAATTTGTCAAACAAGCTCCCTAATATTATAATAATGTAGGGTTAAGGCACATGTGTGATTAAAGCACCCAGTAGAGTATAAGTTTTCAATAAGGTAGAATCCGGACAGTGAGAGTACATGTCTTGGATTGGGTTAGTAAAACCCTAGAAATAGTATACTATACTCTTGGTGATAAGGCTACAGAGATTAAACAAAGAGAAAGCCTAGCTTTGATCCGAATGAGAAATGAGCTAAGACAAATAACTAGTGCCTTAGTATCCTCAAGAAACTTAAGGGAGCTACAAACCATCTAAGAAGGCAAGTCTTGCATTATGCAGAGAATGAGTGTAAACTAAGATCGCCACAAAATGTAATTCCTAGGATTTCATAAAATAGAAACTTTCTTACCAAGGGACGATCTAATTAAGAGCAAAGCAAGAGTATAAGAAAGTAGACCCCTTGATGTTACAAAGAGTGAAAAAGTAGAGAAACCCAGAGAAAAATATAGGTGCTCTTAAGCATAAAGAAACTCGAACTGGCAACAGAGACAGCCAATAGGAGAGCATCCTTTTATTGAGGTAAAAGGATAAGAAAGATAAAAAGAAAGAGAAAATATAATAGTATTCAAGCTAAGGACATAATAGATTGAGATCAAATATCCAGTTAATATGCTTGAGTACTTAAGAAAGGACACTTATCATTGGCAAAGATGCCCTCTAGCATGATAGTGCCCAAAGCAAAAACAGTCGGGCAATATAAAGTGATCTCGAGATGAAGTAGAGGAAGAGTTCTGTGTTCCCCAAGTATCCTATGAGAATAGGGCAGATAAAGAAAAGTATGAGAGGGATACTTTAGATTATGGGGAAACTTGTAATATATTGGCGATAGTGGCTTTGAGCTCAGTCATGAGATGCCTATGTATTAGTGCTTGATG
The DNA here is from genome assembly GCA_026724425.1 of Erythrophleum ivorense. Classification (NCBI taxonomy): domain Eukaryota; kingdom Viridiplantae; phylum Streptophyta; class Magnoliopsida; order Fabales; family Fabaceae; genus Erythrophleum; species Erythrophleum ivorense. The sequence goes on along the minus strand of JAIUCV010000001.1, from coordinate 28,134,230 downwards.
TTATGGTTTGCTTATAACAAGGGTTACATGACATTGGGTCTGGCCAACCCAGTAGTAATGTGACGTGAGTGCATAGCAAATGATGACATCAATCACCAAAGTGTCCTGATAATCGAAAGGTATTCTAGTTAGTTAAAGAATGAGATGAGTCAAAAAAGATAGAAGAATGGATTCCAGGAGTATTAGAATATTAAGAAAAGCATGCAGAAAGAAATCCCTAGTAAAGAATAGTAATATAGAAAAGAATGCACTAATAGTAAAGAATGTTTAGATTTAGATAGCGCGAGTTTCGTATACATAGCCTGAGTCCCTTATAGTACATGTAAATGAAATAAGAAGGGACTAGTGTATAGTCTCTTTCCTACCAGAGATGTTATACACTTAGTGTGTGAGATGCCCTAGTGCTAAGGCACTTAAAAGCAGAACGTGGGCATAATTAGAAGCTGCAAGATATAAGAGGAAGGTTAAAACAAGTACAACTAAAGTAAGTAAGTCAGTAGAGTAAGAAAAGAAAGCCCAAGTAAAAAGGCACTGAAGTGGGAACATGAGGATTTTATAAGGAGCGATGAACGAAAATTAAAATCCTCCTGAGTATTAGTATGATAGGATCCTAGAGAATTAGATGACACAGAACCCACTTTGCACTAAAAGCATGCTGTACTTCTAAGTTAGCCTTAGTTATTATGAGCAATGGACATCGGACTTAGTGAGCATGTGTATTACTGTCAAACACAGTGATCTTAGGCTTTGATGTCTCCTAGAGATGGATCGCAGTGGATTCTAACATAGCACAACGGGTCTTAGTAGACCCTAGCAAGGCTTTGAGAGATCGCAATAGACCTAGGGGTCATAGTAGATCCCACAGAGTTATAGAGAGCCCCCAGTTACAACATGATAGCTCTTTGGTTAGATGACAGCCTGAGATAGTTTTTACAGAGCAGTTAGTCTTAGAGACCAATACAATTTTAGCTAGCTTTTGTCTCAGAGACTAAAGATCTCCTAAGTCTAGTAAACCGTTACCACAAAGATGTGAAGGATTTACTTAGACAGTTAGATCACTGACTAGATCTCTTGAGAGATGAGCATAGTGTATGGGATGAGGAAAGTAAGAAAATAACTTTCTAGAGCTAGACCTAGATAAACCACTACCCAGTAGATATTAGCCCTGACCAAGGGATACAGAGATCCCCACATGCTAGATTATGTACTCAGAAGGGGTTAGGTGCAGCCTTTGAATGAGGTACATGGTATAATATGTCTCCAATGATAAAAAACTGTGAGTATAGCTAGCATCCCACCAGAGCTCAACAGTAGTCAGTGGTAGTCACTCTTCGATGCCAGTGTGAGACACATATATTAGACATATCAGTGTTGAAATGAGAGACTATAAAATGCCACTGTAAGTGAGTAAAAAAGTGAAAAAAAGTCCTAACTTACAGAGACAAATGTAGTAGTAAATAGAGAAATTGGGATCATTAAAAGTAGAAACTCCTCAAAGGAGTTGAAATCCCGGTGAGTAATTGAGATGTGAGGCCTATGATAGAAAGAAATGTGTATTGGAATCATAGGATGAGCTAGTAAGAAAGAGCGCAGAGATGAACAATGGATAGTACATGTAAATAAGTGAATAGATAGACAGAAACTTCCAATAGCTGTGATGATCAGAAAAGAAGATGAGACTTTATAAAAAGCCATTGGGAGAGGATACGAGAGACTTGGTACGAAATATATTACCTCTCAAGATGTGTAAATGACTCCACTAAAAAGAACGTTAACCCCTACAGACAGGTTAAAACTAATCAAATATGATTAGTAAATCTCTCCCAAGATAGGCCTCCAAAGTCAAAAATTTCTTTCCCTTATGAGAAAAACTAGTTAGTACTCTATAAAAATAGAGCCCTCCTTAAGAGCTTGTAATGAAAATTCCCTGGCTGAGAGAAAACTTAAAAGAGTGAAACCATAGAGAAAAGCGTATAAAGCTAGGAAGAAGGGAAAGAAAGGATCAATTACCTAGTATGTAAGAGTAAGAGGAAAGAGTACCCCAAATTTTAAGGACAAAATTTATTTAAAGGGGGAGAAATGTAATATCTAATTCTCCGAAAACTAGAGAAAGCATGAGAAACATAACATACGATTTCTCCGTAAATGAACAAAATTTACGAAATACAAAAGGAAGTCTCTCGAAATGACTTAGTTAAGGTCCTAAAAAATTTAGAAAGCATTCTAGACTCCTAAAAATGAGAATCCCATGCTCAAATGGAAAGAAAAATGGAGCTAGAATGAAGAAACGAATTTGAACGAAAGGTTAACAAAACGTAAGAGGCATTTTTGTCATTTTGAGTAAATTTTGGAATTCTCATAAGAGGGCTTTTCAAATGTAAGTTTTGAGTTCCACAGGGTTTTCAGAAGCCCTAAAAACCATAGGAAGCCTCGTGACAAGTAAAACCCCTCTGGTGGACGTTTTCCAACGTCAGTTGACCCAAATTTTGACGGATTTGTTCGGAAAGGTTTTAGCTTCGATTTGAGTGATTCCAAAGGTATTTTACGAAATTGGGAACCTAAAATTTATAATAGAAAAGATGGTTCTCAAAAAGGAGCTAAAATGAATTAGAAACAAAAATACCAAAAATGAAGGGCAAAATAAAAATTTTTGAAAAGTCTTTCTTCCTCCACCTATATATATAGGGCACCCCACTCTCCTACTCATTTAGCTTCATATGTTTCTACCCTAAACTAGAGAGAAAACCTTAGGAGAGTGGTGCACAAGAGGAAGAGGAAGAGGAGGAGAAATTAAAGCTAAAAGGTATGGATTTTTGGTAGTTTTTCATACTCTTTCCCTTGCAAACCTCTTCTTCTCCATTTCCATTTTTTTCTTGTGATTATATTGAAGTATATGGATCTGTTTTAAGATAGAAATTAAGGGAAAAATTTGGATTTGAAGAGAGGAGTCCAAAGAAGGGAAGATTCAAGTGAGAAGACAAGGTAATATCTCCTTCTATGATTGCTACCTCTTCTCTTCATGTTTCGCCCCACTCAAGAAGTAATAGGAGGGCTTGGATTTTGGATAAAACCAAGGGTGAATCTTAGGAAAAAGAGTGTAGAGAATAAGAATATACAAAGAAATTCAAGAAAAGATCATTGATTTTCAAGGTGGCAAACTTAAGGTTTTATGGGTTCCTTTGAAAATCTGATTAATGCAATTGTTCCTAAGCCTAAATGAATGTTTAAATGAGTTCCCAAGATCCCTAGGAGTCTCCCCATATGCATCTTCTATGTAGAAAATAAAGCAAACTTCCATGGAGGCTAAATGGTGCATAGTCTCGGCCAAAGGGCTTTGAGACACCTAGGGAGACTTTTAAATTTTTCTAAGCTCATTTTTGAGTCATATATAATGAATGAAAATGAGGGAAAGCCTTGGGAAAAATTTAGGAGGCCTAGAGAATGAATTGGTGTCTTATGTTCCATAATATAGCCTAAAAAAGTAACATGTAGTTAGGCTCGTTGTTTTAATAGTGTGATGACTCCAAGAGGATTAAAAAGAGTCAAGAATCATGTACGAAGAGAAAGAATAGATCCTAGAATTTATTTGATGGGTGTTGCTTCATTAGGTGCATTCTTGGAATCATGAAGGGGTTATTAGACAAAGTTAGTATTTAAGAGAGATGTATGGCCTTAAAATTAATTCCGTGAACCTCATTAGCTTCCATATAATGTGTCTAGGGCAAAAGAAATAATCTCCACCTTCTTGGGTGTGTGAGGTCAAGGGAGAGGACTCAAAGCTCAAGGAAAAAGTGTGTAAATGCAAGCAAGGTAGCCTTTTCCACCTTCTCTCATGCATGAATGTGTGCTTACATTGTCTTTAAATGTGTGCATATATGTTTTAAGCTATGAAAAGCTTTTACATAAACTTTTATTCCATGGTACCATGATGATGTTTTATGCATGCAAGATGATGTTTTATGTGCTTGCCTTGGCTTGCTTGAGTGTGAAGAAGCCAAGAACTCTCTAGCCATAGTGAGGATAAACCAAGAACCCTTGAACTTAGTTGAGACACAGGAAAGAGTCTCCCAATAGTGAGGTTGACTCCTAATAGTAAGGTTGAGTCAAAACCTCTTAGAGAAAATAGGTGAGGCAAGTCTAAAATCCATAAGTGAATGGGTAAGGCTAGTCCACTCACTTGGTAAGCCTATGTATGCTATATATGATTTGTTCAAATGCCATGAATATTTCATGAATGTTCATATATGTCAATATGCCCATGTATGCATTTTCAAAGCTTGTATTGCATACTTTATGTGTGATTGAAAGGGAGATGAGCTATTGAGATTCTTTTAATCTCATTCCCTCATCTCCAATGTCTTAACAGGTACATCAATTAAGAAAGGTAATGGAAGCCACTAAGTCAAGGAAAAGGAAATTGACATCAAAATGTATGAAATGGCCTAGTAATGTCTCTCTTATAGCCATACACATGGCATATGATGCAATCCCATGATGAAATTGTTATATAATCATATGAACATATGTAATTACCCAAATGTATGATGTATGAATGAAATTTGATACCAATTGTGTGAGATAGCATGTTTTGGGTATTGAATGGCAAGAGTTAACATGTGCAATCTTGTGTATATCATGGGGTGGATGAGTGAGTTTGAGAAATCTGGGTTAATGCACTTTTGAAACAAGTTTAAAGAGTTATTTTGGTGCATTCCCACATGCTCAAGTGGTCACACAAGCTTGGAAAGCAAAATTGGATACTTTGATACTAGTTAAGACCATACAAATGACTAAATCGGAACCCTATGGCACAAATTGACCAAATGGATGAATCTTCCAATTAAATTTGGCAGACATGTAAAGCTCATTGAGAAACTTTTGGGAAGCTAAAGTGCAAAAAAATTCAGAGCTCTACAGAATTAATTATGAATTTTCAAAGTTAGGATTTTTCTGCTGTTCTAGTGCATGTACTGTTCATATAGTCAATTTTGTGTTCAGTGTCATTCGATGGTCAATGGTGTCCAATGCTTGTGAAACTTTACAAGCATAAACTAGAGGTTATAATATTTCTGTGGCCACCAAGATCATCTCATTTAGAGGTTTGAGTAGAGAGTTATGAATTTTTGACATTTACTGTCGATACCAATAGTGCCACTGGACCTCTAGTACTATTCCATCATAATTCAATTCTCAGATGGTCTTGGTGTGGTCTAGAGATATTTTTTCCTTAAATATAATATTTTTAGCTTCTCAGATTGATCAAATTTTCATCATTTGGATTTCTATAAAATTAGTTATGAATTTCTAAAGTTTATGATAGTAACTTGTGATAGTAGCCCAGATAGCTGAGACCTTGGGCATTTTTCGAATGCGAAACTCCTTCTGCTTGATGTTCCATGACTTGGAATTATTTTTAGCATAAAGTAGCTTTCTAGAATGGTAAAGAATGTATGGTTTTGATTTTTTTAGAATTAGTTATGATTTTTCAAAGTTTGTGACAAAAAGTATGCAATTCTAGCTGAGGCTACACTATGGAATTTTATGTGTTTGTTGCACTTGCATGAGTTCTAGGCCATTTTAGTGATGGGTTGAGTGGTATCTATGTAATTAAATATGAGAATGTGATATATGAGATCACATGATCAACAGAACATTGAATGAAAATTTTATACATAGCACAACATAAATTTATTCATTTTTTTTAAATACAATTTCTTGCCTCCTTTATGAGATGCATGGCATAAGGCATGAAATTAGCATAAGACAAGAAAGAAATTCATGATGTTATATTATCCCTTAGAGAGTTGCTGACCAATAATTGGGTAGTCCTCCATCTCATCACATCTTAATTTCTTCTCATCAAATTGAAGAGAACCTTCATTTAACTATCTTTCTAAACTGCTTTCTTTTGGATTGAGGTTTTTTATTTCTACATTTCTCACTTTGCAAGTAAAACTCTAGTTATTGCTTTTCTTAGGCTTTAGCTTAGACTTAGCCTAAGGCATCTATCTCGCTAAGGCTATAACTTACTATGGATTCAGTTAGCTCACATAAGCGTATTGTATATCGTTATTGGACTCTCTTAGACTTTTCTTTTTCTCTGCTTTAAATTTTTTGTATTAAGCCCTTCATTTACTATCACATAGAGTACTATCCATAGGGTAGCATTCTAAGTTGGAGTCAATGCCTTGTGGGCGGGTTTTTACAACTTTACCACTCCTATGCCTAATAATTTAGCTCTAACTGCTACTCAATCTTAAATATCCTCAGGCTTAGTCATAAATTATGCTATCCTGTCTCTTAGACTTGTGCACTAGGCCCATTGCACTTTTATCGATTATTTAGTTCCTATAAGCCTGTTAAGTGGATTATTTATCTATCTTTTATCTTATTCAAACTATGGGCCTTGACTTTTTGCTCTCTAGTTTACCCATAGCAGTTCAGTTCTTACCTTAACTTGAATATCACTAACAATGGCTCCTATTTTGCAATACACTCCATCATCATCTGGTACATCCTTTCCAGCTATATGATCCGAGTCTCAATTGTCTCTATATTCAACCCACCATCAAGACTAGAGGATTCTACCTCTTGCTTTATTCATTCATAGCCAAACGGTATATCTTGGCTGTTAGGGCTTTATAGGGTGTTGCTTGTAGGATCTGGCCTCTAGCTTAAGGAGATAACTTTTTAGACTTTCTAATTCATCTAAACATCTGGGTGTCGTGGTTAGAGGAATAACTCTCTCTCATTTCCCCCCTCTAAACTCATCTCTTACGTAGCTACAGTTTTTTTCATACTGCACTACATTGTGCCTTTCTCTACATTAGGAAAAACATCTTAGAATGGTCTGAGGGTGGTTATCAAGGAGGATTAGGCTTTTCATTATCCTTCTAAGCAAATCTCTTTTGCAGCTATATAATAATTTCTTGCTGCAAGCACATCATGGCTTGCCACTAATCTAGGCAAGCTACAATAACCTATAGAGCTCAACCAGAGGATTAATTAACTCTACTCTAGACACTCTGGGGGCTTATCTCTCCTAGTGCTCACCATCTCATCAGATACCATTCTAACATGACTTAACATAAAACATAACATGTGCCACACTTTAACACCTGCAATGTCCAATATAAATCATACATAACTAAATAAGTCACATCCTTAAGCCATAACTAATACTAGGATGATGGAACCTTTGCTTTGATACCAATAAATGTAATGCCATTACTATATAGAACATAATCCATAGCAAAATTGCTATATAACACTCATTTGCATGAAAATCACACATTGAGTTGTGGTATTTTACGTCATTGAAAGCTTAACAAATTCATTAATTGCTAAATGGACTATATGAGCTTACCATATTCATTCTCCATCTATAATACATGTGTTCAATTAGAAACATCTCAATTTGAAGCTCAAAACTCGAGTCCAAGCCTTACAACATGAAATGGCATCTCATTTTACATTTTGCCTTACAATCCATATTCTAATATGAAACTTTGGAAAATCATAACTAATTCTTGAAAAATCAAATTCATGAAAATTATACCATTCTAGAAAGCTACAGATGTCGTCTAATTACAATAAAAATTTTAGGTCAAAATAACTAGGTTTGGCCTACAAAAACTGATGAAAAAGTAACACTAGTCTAAGGGCATCCTACAACTGACATCACATTTCAAAAATTCATATCTCCCTTAATACAGATCCAAATGAGGTGCCCTCAGTGGCCATGGAAATCTTGAGATGAGATCCAATTACTGTAAAAATTTTAAGGACATATGAGTTTATTTGGCTCATGAAATCCATTGTATATTAGAGGCTACTATAGTACTTGGGTAGCGCTAGACCTTTAACTTCAAAAGTCTATACCTCTCTCTATACAACTTCTTTTCATGAAAAATCAGTGGTCTTAGAAAGATTATAATGTCATTTATATGATTGTGAAATTTCATGAGCATTAGATTTTATTGGTTCCCTGAATGGCATAGAAAAGCAAACTAACCATATGAACAATAACATGAACATTTCTACATAAATCGGCCAAATTTGAAAATTCATAATAAATTCTCTAGAGCTCTAAATCAGGTGTTCTTTGGCTTTATGAAAAGTGAGATGAGACTTATATGCTTGCTAAAATTCATGCAAAAATTTGTCCATTTGATTAGTTTGTAGATCAACTCAAGAATATGGTCATTTTTTGGATCATCGCGGTTCATAAGTGTGCCAAATGACCTTCCCATCAATCCATAGCCAATTAAGTATGTCCAAAAGCATGAATACAACATAGGGAAGCATTCATAATGGTCCAAATCATCATGTATCTCAAAACCACTATCCTAGTTGTCATTATACACAAGTGCATTATGATATATGGATGTCAGACTCATACATAAACATTCCTTTTGTACCAAATTCCATTCATACATTATATTCTCATACTTTTATACATGCTCAAGGGTCTACATCTCATATACATCATATAGTTACATACTTTGACATCAAAATGCCTAATTTTCTATTCTATTATCAAAGTCTTGCTCTTCAGGTGGCTTGGCTCCCATTTCTTGCTCCATGTGACTTACTTAGACATGATTAGGTATAATATGGGGAAGAGTGAGATTCAAAGAACCCCAATAGTCTTTATCCTTTCAAACATACATATATGATGCATTTACATGTTAAAAAAAACAAGTATGCCATAAAAGCTTTTAATAAACATACATAAACACTTTTTCCATATTACATAAACTTATACATGTCAAATATAGGCTCTAGGGGATGTTGGTTTAGTCTCACCTAATTTTCTTAGGACTTTTAGATTTGTCTCACTCACTTTAAGGGACTTTTGACCTAGCCTCACTTGTTCTTGAGACTTTTGGCTTTGTCTCACCCATTCTTAAGGACTTTTGGCTCATCATTACCCATTCTAAGGGACTTTTTGCATAACCATACCCATTCAAGCCTCTTTGCATTCAAGAACACATTTCAAGAAGTATAATGGTACTATATTTTGTAACTAATTGTTAGAAACATATCTCATAGTTCAAGCATCCAATGACAAGAAAATATCTAGGAAATGCACGGAAGAAATGTTAGAGGGCTACTTTGAAGCAAGAACATAGCTTTTCCCTTTGATTACTCCTTCCCCTTTTTGGGCACACACATGCAATTAGGTGGCGCTTGATTCACTTGGCCTAGACACATCAAAGAGGACATAATTACATCATTGGAGCAAGTTCTAGCTTCACACAAACCCTATGTAGGCTTACATCTTGGCAGTGTATTCTGTGCAATTCCACTTGTCCGTTCTACTATCAGGCGTTCTCACATCTGGTAAGCAATTGAACCAGTGAAGCCATTTGGCTGTCGTTCATCCTCAGTGGTCTCTAGACAAATCATTTGTATTTGTAAGTTCTGCAAAAAATGGTATCTTAAACATTTAGGATTATGAGAAAGTGTGGTTTTAATCTGGTTTAGAGTTTCATTGCTTTTAAACGGATTTCTTAAGATGAAGATGGTGCTTATTTCAACATCTTTTGCTTTTGTTATGTAATTTAGACTAAACTTGTAGTTGTGGTAAACATGAATTTATTTTAGTTAGCCATTTCATTCATCTGACCTTGTAGTTGTGGCCTGTGGAATTGCTTTTTCACTTTTTAACATATCTACTTCTATGCCAGGACATAGGCTGATATTTCCTAAATCTGCTCATGTTGTTATCGTTATTTATTATATCTAATGTAACTTCCCAATTTTTTTCCTTACTTGTTTATTTCATTGCTGTGTCTAATTATCTATCTTTAAGATCTTCATCTCCGTTGACATTTTTTTTTTTAGTCCTATATGCTATCTTTGTATATTGGCATAAATTTCATAATGAAATTTTCATCTTTATATACAAATGGTGTGATATCTTTAGTTTTTATTTACAGACTCCATGTAAGTGATTCAAAATAGTACTCATTCAAATTGTTGCAAATTTGCAATATTAAATCATAATGGGTTATTCTAAAATTGATCTTAATAGCAATTCGTGTTGACAGAAATGGTAATTCTACAAATTAAATTGAGAAGCAAATACATAGTTTTTGTTCTGAGAAGGAAATACATAGGTTTTAAGTCATGGTAATTCTGCAAATTCAGGTTTTTCTTCTTATCATTTTTGCTTGCCTACTTGCATTGTGCTAGTTTGATGAAATTCAACATCTTTGATGCTAGTTTTTTAATTGCACTCTGCACATCTATGTTATTCCAAAGTTGATCGTAATGGTAATTCACCTTGATAGTGATGATAATTTCATATGGTGACACAAAACTAAGTTTTGCAATTAAAAGAATTTGTTCTTTGATCAAAATTAAATTATAGAATCATATGGCATTACTTATGTCTTAACACTAAGCAGCCACTAATAAATTGTATTTGCCCACATAACAAAAAAAAAAAGGAAAAATGGGGCAAGAGCATGTCAAGTGACTTAAAAAAGGAAAATAACTCAAACTAGATCTGAGATTTTTACTACTTCTGAACATGGTAACTATACCAATTTGAGTCCTCCAACCTTTTTTTTAACAAAAATAGTCATATAAGGCTAAGTTTATGAGTAATTCAACTATCTGCCCTCATTACACAAGCATAGCCTCATTTTTTTCCTTCCATATTGCAATTTTATATTTTTAGCTTTTTGATTCCCCAAAATTTGAATCAAATCTTCATCAACTTAATTTTATCTTTAGTTATATTAATATTATATATTGCTAAACAGGATATTTCCCATCTTATTTGCCACTTAGACATATCAGATGCCATGACTTTGATCTTATCTCAAGATTTCATTTCTGTGGAAAGATCACATGTGATAGAAAGTTTAAAACACATAAAACAACTAGAGAATGATGAGATTTGAGAAAACCAAACCATCTCATAGCTTGTTCTATAACATTCATTTTCCTAAGTACTCTTGTAGTAGTTTTTAGTTCACATGAATTTGGTTCTTGTGTAAGTCACCATTATCTATTCCAGTGTTTCTAATTATAAATGCAAAATGTCTTCTTCAGTTAAGTGACATCCTACAACAACTAAAGTGTGCTATACATATGTATATATCCTTCTCAGAACAAAACCAAATCAGCTACATTTCATCAAATAAAAGACAATCCAATCTCAAAACAAAATGATAAAATCAAGTCAACCTAAAAAAAAAAAAGCTAAAATCTAATTTCAGATAATACCTATCTCAAACTCAAAAACTTACCATGGAAATGAGCATGAACAATAGACAAAGGGGCTTCACTCCTGGTTTTGTGGACATTGTGTTTGAGAAGGATGAACATTGCTTTCTCCTTTTTTTTTCTTCTGTTCCTTGTGCATTTTAGGAGATAAATAGACATTTTAGATTGTGAAGGATGAACGGTCAAGATTGTGGATGAGAGATAAACGCATAGTTAAAATTATATATATAGCATGCCTCATCTCTTTCCCTTCATCTAGCTAACCTAAACACATCCAAAACTAGACCAGGAGGCATGACAAAGGAGGAAGGAAATGGGGAGGAAGAAGGCTACATAAGGTAAGCATATATGCCAAATTTGCTTATGATACTATTATGAATTTTTTCCCACTCTTTCTCTTTTTTCTTTCTATGGTTTTGGTTTCCTAAAAAGGTAAGTTTTGTGATTGAAATCATGGGTGAAGAAGCTATTTTAAGGAAAGAAATTGCACAAAAATAATCTCCATTTAAAGAACTTTCAAATGATGTGTGGTTTCAGCTAGGAAAACTTATGTGAATTTAGAATCTTAGTGATTACTTGTTTGGCCAAGAGAAGGAGAGAAGAGGGAGACTTGAGCTTGATGAATTCATGGTGGAATTAGGGGTGTTAAAGGTTGAAGATTAAGAATATGCAATTAGAATTGATAAATAACTCAAAAAATGGCTTATGGCTCACTTAGGGTTTGGATTGGTATAATGTTCAGTTTTCGTTAAACAACGGAAATGAGTGTGTTTTCAAAGCAAGTCCCCCGAAATGAATTAGTTAAAGTTCTAAAAAATTTAAGTAGCATTCTAGATTTCTAAAAATGAGAATCTTAGGCTTAGACGGAAAGAAAAATGAAGCTAGAATGAAGAAACGAAATTCAACGAAATTCAACGAAAGGTAGACGAAACATAATGGCATTTTTGTAATTTTGAGAAAATTTTGAAATTCACACAGGAGGATTTTTTAAATAAAATTTTTAAGTTCTTTGACATTCTCAGAGGCCCTAAAAACCATGGGAAACCCCAAAACAGTTAAAACCCCTTCAGTGGACGTTTTCCAATTACAGTGGACCCGATTTTTGATGGATTCATTTGGGAAGATTTTAGCTCTGATTTGAGTAATTCCAAAGGCATTTTATTAAATTGGGAACCTAAATTTTATAATGGAAAAGATGGTTCTAAAACAAATCGGAAACAAAAATGCCAAGACAAAGGGTTAAAATTGAAATTTTTGAAAAGTCTTTCTTAAACCTCCCTATAAATATGAGGCGTCCCACCTCCTCACTCATTTAGACACAATTGTTTCTACCCTAAACTAGAGGAGAGAGCTAGGGTTTGAGGCGCACCAAGAAGAGGAGAAAGGAAGGAGAAAAACAAGGTAGAAAGGTATGGATTTTCTTGGTTTTTTCATACTTTCTCTTTAGCAAACCTCTCATCCTCCATTTCTCCTTCTTTCCTATAGTTTTATTGAAGTTATTAGATCTATTTTGAGAGCAAAACAGAGGGGAAATTTCGAAATTGAGGTTAGGAAGCCAAGGAAGGTGAAGAATAAGCAAGAAGAACTAAGGAAATCAAGGTATTTTAGCATCTCTTCACTTAATCTTCCTCTTTCCTTCTCTTGTGGGTGGTTCGACCGACATATGGCCAGCCCAAGGGAGTTGAATTTCTAGCTAAACCAAGAATGAATCTTAGGAATTTAAGGGAGGAGAATAAGAATATGCAAAGAAAACAATAAAAGAACCATGAAAAATCAAGATTGCAAAGTTAGGGTTTTAAGTGTCCCTTACAAAATGTGTGAGTTTTCGTAATGTGTGAGTTTTCTAAGATTTGCTGACACAAGCCTATGCAATCACTCTGTAGCTCGTGCAGCTTCCATAATTCTCTCCTAACTTCCAGCTTCTTCTTTACACATGGTGCCATATCATCTTTCTCTTTTCTACATGGTGCCACATCAGCACCTTCCCAACTCCCTAGTGCCACGTAAGCTCTTCCTTGGTTAAACTTACAAAATTGTCATTGTTTTCCTAAGTTTTTCATAATGTCTTATTAAATCTACATTTTCTAAGTTCTCTGCTAATGTGAGTCCCATTTAATGCTCCCAATCATATATATTCCCTAATTGATGATGCATTAAAGGGATCAGAAAAAGGTCTCGAAGAGTCTCCGAAGTCAAGTACGAAGGAGCCAGGGATTAAAATGCGAAGAAAAGTTATATGCCGGACAAAATGTATAAATTTCCCGAAGGTTTAAGAAACTCTAGTTTTACCCTCTATTCGTAGCTTTAGGCACAAATATCAAGAAATCGAATTGGTGACCCACGTTTAAACTGAGTTTGATGAGACAGGTTTACTGATGCCACATTGTCCGGATGGGTGGGCGGGATCCGATCCAAGATCTGATTAGCTCAATCAGTAGTGATAAGCATAATTTATATATATTTTATTCTCCTTATCTCAAGCATTTTAGTGTCCAAATATGGCTTAGGGGTTCAATTATATAAGATTTCATTTTAATAGCCATATATGCACTCAAGGAATTAATTTGTAAATTATTAGTTTTTAATGCTTAAATTTATCTTAAATAATATTTGTGAATATTCCTATTTGATTTTTTCCACTCTTTCCATGCAGAATTTTAATATATAATTGGAGCTAAGAATTAAATGAAGCAACACACTCTCTTAGCTAGAGAAGTTGCTGGGAAGAAATATTTAGCTCGAGATTTATGTGGCATGGAAGCTAAACACGAAGAAGGGAGCTGCAAGAAGGAGCTAAAGAACACGTAGATTAATGAAACTTGTTGAGCAGAGGGAAGAAGTCTCGAGCTCTGGTGGAATGAGGGATTTGAGAAAGAGTTAGCCACGAGTTCTAGCTAAGGAGCTGCATGAAGCTAAGGTACAAAGCATGTTCACGTAGAGAACATGCAGGAGCTGACGAGATGGCTACAACACGAAAGAAAAGCATCGAGCAAGGAAGCAACGAGCTGCTGCATGACAAGGAAGAGTTGAAGGAGCTGAAACAAGAAGCTTGCATGGAAAACAGGAGAGAAAGAGCTACGGGGTTGATGAAAAAGGAGTGAAACATCAAGTTGAAGGCGAGCTGAGAAAGAAAGGGAGGAGAAACACGATGGAACAGAAGCAGCCAACGTGAAAAGAGCATCGAGTTGAAGGAGCTGGAGTTAAGTTAAGGGAAGAATGCAACTCCAGAATAGCAGCTCGTGTGAACAATAAAAACGCTGAAGCAAGAGCTAGAGATTAATGAGCTGTAGCGTGGAAGAATATGCTTCTGGTTGAGGAAGAGAAAAACGGGCAGCAGCTCACAAACTTGAAGCAAATGAATGGTTGGAATAGACGTTGAGCTGAACGTGAAGAATGAAAAGAAGAAGCTATAAAATGAACGAAGAAAAGGCTATAGTTCTGATTTGAAGAAGAGGCAGCCCTTGCTTGAGAAAAATGAAGAGCTGCATGATCTGAAGAGAGTAAATGAAGAAGAATCCATGGGCTGCAGCAACTACAAGAAGCCACGGGTTTAGAGCTTGGATACAAATACACACACATGCAGAACAGAGCATGAACAGAAGAAGATAAGCTCGTGGCAAGGAAGCAAACATGTGAGGAAGAAGGAGCTTGCTCGAGCTACTTGTTGTGAGTGCATAAGCTGAATGAGTGAATCATGCAAATGAAGCCATGAGGAAGTAGCTTGGGTTTGGGAGCTCGAGTTCTACATGCATGTGAGCAAAATAGAGGAGAAATGAACTAGCCACGTGGAAATTATGTAAAAAGCAGTTGCATGAGGAGCACAAGTTGAGTTGAATGTTGAAGTAACAATAATGTGGAGAACACACAGAAGCAGCCAACATGAGAAACACGAGCTGAATTATAAGCCACCAGACCAGTAGCTGAGCAAAACAAAATAACATGGAAGAACGCATGCAGAAGCAGTTCACGTTGAGGAATTACATGGGGAAATCACGTGGGAGAACAACGCGAGCTGAACGAGCTGAATAAATGCAGAAGCCACGAGCAGAACGAAGAGAAGCAGAAACAAGAAGAAAGCTACGTGAAAAGAAGGCAGCTCACATGAATTCAAATATTATATTTAGCTTTAAAATAGGGCCCACACTCATATACAATATAAGCTCGTGAATAGCTGAGCACGTGAGCTGAATAAAAAAAATTACCTTCGGATAGAACGCAGGCAGCAGCTAAGATACGGGAAGAAGGAAATAAGAAGCTCATGTGGAGGCTGCATGTGATTCATTAAAAAGCACGTGAAAGGGAGCAGATTCCATTGTCCAGACTCCATCCCATCTCACGCCTCTACACTACATTCACGTCTCTACAAATCTGTCACGTCTCTATAATTTCGGAACCCTTGCCTATTTATTGAGACTCCACCCCATCATCCACGAGGCACCATTCATTCATTCATTCGAGCATTCATCCATCCCCTTCAACCATTCATTCAGCCACATTCATCCATCATTCCATCTTCCATCCATCACCATCCTATGAAGCTCTAATCCATCTTGAGGCTAGCTAGGAGGAAGCTCTTGGAGAAGCTTGAATCCATGGAGAAAAATACAAAATTTTTGGCTAAGAATTTCTCTATTTTCCTACACTTTTTCTCTTTCATATATTATCTTGGTTAAGTTGTATTTGATAGGGAATTTGTGTAATTATAATTAGTGGTTGGTTAGACACTAATTAGGAAGTATTTTTGTTGATTAATTGATCTTATTAGACATTAGTTAATTTCAATATTATCTAATTGCCCATGTGTGCTTTGAAGGTGTTTGATAAAATACATGAGTGAAATTATGTGCTTAAAATATTTAATGTGAGGATTCCTTAATGTTTAGTTGGCTAATTAAACATTTTAGGATGATAATTCAAAAGGTTAATTAATCAGTTAATCAATCAAATTGGGTGTTCATTGATCCTAAAACAAGAATTGACAATTTAATGTGGATGTGAGGTTTCAATTCAACATTAGATCGTTAATCTCTTGAATCTTGAGTGGTAACCCAAGATAATTTGTTATGAACACAATTAGGGACTCTTAGGCCAGAATTAATCATAATTGGATTAGGATAAGGATAGTGGATACCAAGGGATGAATCCAAAGCTAGTCACAAGCCCATCTTTCACCCATAATTCATATAATTAGATAGCAATTAGGAATTTTAATTCAATTTAGTTTTAGGTTAGTTTAATTCAATTAAAACCCCCTTAGTTTAGGAATTTTTAGAGTCTTTTAACATTTGGAAAACTCAATTAGGCATTGAACTCCAATTCCAAGGAAGATGACCTAGGTTGTGCCATTAGCTATATATTTTATCAACTTAGTTTTATTTTGAGGGTTGCACGACGAGCCACTCAAGTAGCCATGAGCTAAAAAAAGAAGTTGTAACAACTATAGAAATAGAAATAGTTAAAAGGCTAAGAAACCTTGAAAGAGTTTTAGGGGTTATTTATTCCCCTAATATTCTCATTCCTTCTAGAAAAATTTATCAAAGTTTGTCCGGGTAACAAATGACAATTTTGCCCCTGGACCCCCTTAGATCCCCTAAAATCTCAAAATTCCTATAGGTCCTATTCAGCTCATACTTCTCATATATGAAGCTATTTTATTCAAATTCTTTTTATTAAAGCTTAATAAATTCATTACATAAAATACTAAATAATTAAAAAATCCTAATTTTAGGGATGTTACAATTGGTGTCATAGGTTCCATAATATGACCAAAGGACACAACATGTAGTTAGCCTCTTTGTTTCAATTGTATGATGACTTTAAGAGGCTTAAAAGGAGTCAAGAATCATAAGTGAAAGGAAAAAATGGAGCTTAGAACTCATTTGATGGGTGTTATTTCATTAGGTGTATTTAGGAACCATAAATGAACCATACGATAAAACTACAGTTCCAAGTGGATGTGTGGCCTTAGAAATGATTCCAAGGACCTAATTGGCTTCCATATATTATTTTTAGGCCAAGAGAAATCAATCCCACACCTTTGTGTGTGTGATGCCGAGGAAGGGAGAGCATTTTCAAGAGGAAAAGTGTGTGGTTGCAATAAAGGTAGATCACTCCTCCTTTTCTCATGCATGAATGTGTGCTTAACTTGTCTTTGAATGTATGTATGTGTGTTTTAAGCTATAAAAAGTGTTCTAGCATGTGAATATGTATTATGATACCATGATGTTGCATTATGTCTTCAAATGATGCCTAGTATGTGTACTTGGGTTTCCTTGAGTGTGGTGAAGCTAAGAACCCTTAGCCATGGTGAGGATGAGCCAAAAACCATTAAAGTTGGTTGAGACAAAGTAAAGAGTCTCCCAAGAGTGAGGTTGAGTCAAAACCTCTTACAGAAAATAGGTGAGGCAAGTCCAAGATCCACAAGAGAATTGGTGAGGCTAATCCACTTACTTAGCAAGCCTATGTATGCTTTATATGACTTGTTCTAGTGACAAGAATGCTTCTTGAATGATCATGCACTTCATGATGCTCATGCATGCATTTTTAAGACTTGTTTTGCATCTTTTATGTGTGATTGAAAGGGAGATGAGCTATTGGAATTCTTTGAATCTCATTTCCTTCTCTCCAATATTCTCACATGCTTGGTGGACCAAGTGAGCAAGGTAATGGAAGCCATAAACTTGGAAGATAAAAGTATGATAACAAAGTGCCTTAATTTTGCTTCTTTATGCCCATATGAGTAGAAAATGTTGAAATCCCTTATTGTATACGTGGACCATATGAACTCATTCAACTCATTCTCATATTTAATTACACTAATACAACTCAAAACCATCCAAGAAAGTGGCCTAGAACTCGTGCAAATGGATGGAGTACATGAAATTCAAGAGTGCAGCCCCGGCCAGAAATCTCAGTTTACTATTATGAACTTTGAAAAATTATAACTAATTCTAGAAAAATTGAAATTATGCATTCTTTACCATTCTGGAAAACTAGAGATGTCTAATTTATGCTAAAAATATATCCAGACCTTAACAGGGGTTTCTAGCTATCGAAATTTGATGGAACAGTACTAGAGGTCTACTGTCATCCCTGGTACTGACCTCCAACCTCAAAAATTCATATCTCCCTACTCAGAGGTCCAAAATAAAAACTCATTCTCTCACCCTATGCCATACGCAAGAATATACAAGGCTAGTCTTGCCATTCCATACCCAAAGTGTACCTACCATTCATATAACATTAAATCTCATTTGTACATCATACATTTGTATAATTACATGTGTTCATGAGGTTATAGGACATATACAATAATGGATTACAACATTTGGCACTCATATGGCCATAAAGAAGCAAAATCAAGACACTTTGTTGTCATACTCTCATCTTCCAAGTTGTTGGCTCCCATTACCTTGTTCACTTGGTCCACCTAGCATGTTAAAACATTGAAGAGGAGGGAATGAGATTCAAAGAATCCCAAAAGCTCATCTCCCATTTTAATCATACATAAAGAATGAAAAACAAGTCTTAAAAATGAATACATAAGTACGAGGAACAATATGAGCATTCAAGAGACATTCTTGGCATATGAGTAAGTGAAACAAAGCATATATAACCTTGCCAAGTAAGTGGATTAGCTTCACCCATTCACTCATGGATTTTAGACTTACCTCACCCATTTTTTGCAGGAGGTTTTGGCTCAACCTCAGTCTTAGGAGACACTTTACTTTGTCTCAACCATTTCTAAGGGTTCTTGGCTCATCCTCATCATAGCTAAGAGTTCTTGGCTTCTCTACACTCAAGCAAACCCAAGCAAACATGTTAAAGATCATTTGAATGCATAATCTAACATCATGGTAACATAGAATGAAAGCTCATACTAGAATACTTTTTATAGCTTAAAACACACATACACATTTTCAAAGACAAGTCAATCATACATTCATGCAAGAGAGAATAAGGAGTGAGCTACCTTTGTTGTAACCACACACTTTTCCTCTTGAAACAATGCTCCCTTCCTCAGCCTCACACACACAAAGGTGTAGAATTTGCTTCTCTTAGACTAAACACAATTTATGGAAGCCAATTAGGTTCTTGGAATCATTTCTAAGGCTACACATCTTCCCTAAACACTAACTTAGTCTAATAACCTCTTTATGGTTCCAAAAATGCACCTAATGAAGCAACATCCATCATTTGAGTTCTAGGCACCATTCTTTCCTTTCATTTATGATTCTTGACTCTTTTTAAGCCTTTTGGAGTCATCACACAATTAAAATAAAGAGCCAAACTAGGTGTTGCTTCCTTAGGTATTATTATGGAACATATAAGGCCATCTCCCTTTTTATGGTTTCTAAATTTTTTTCAAGGATTCCTCTCATCTTCACTCATCATATATGACTCAAAAATGGGCTTGGAAAAATTTAAAACTATCCCTAGGCATCCCCACTACATTAGGTCGAACCTATGCTCCTTAAGGCCACCCTTTGAGTTTGTTTTGTTTTCTTAGTAGAAGAAGCATATGGGGAGCCTTCTAGGGATCTTAGGAGCTTATTCAAATACTCATTTAGGCCTAGGAATTATTGTATTAAATTAGATTTTGCAAGGGACACTTGAAACCCTAACTTTGCTATCTTGATTTTCCATGGCTCTTTTGTTGTTTTCTTTGCATATTCTTATTCTCCTCCCTTAAATTCCTAAGATTCATCCTTGGTTTAGCTAGAAATTCAACTCCTTAGGGCTGGCCATATGTCAGTCGAACCACCCACAAGAGAAGGAAGGAGGAAGATTAAGTGAAGAGATGCTAAAATACCTTGATTTCCTTGATTCTTCTTGCTTGTTCTTCACCTTCCTTGGCTTCCTCATCTCAACTTTGAAATTTCCCCTCTGTTATGCCCTTAAAATAGATCCAATAACTTCAATAAAACCATAGGAAAGAAGGGGAAACAGAGGAGAAGAGGTTTACTAAAGAGAAAGCATGAAAAACCAAGAAAATCATACCTTTCTACCTTGTATTTCTCCTTCCTTTCTCCTCCTCTTGGTGCACCTCACTCTTAAGGTTCTTCCTCTGATTTAGGGTAGAAACAAAATATGGCTAAGTGAATGAGGAGGTGGGGTGTGATACCTATATATAGGGAGGTTAAGAAAGACTTTTCAAAAATTTCAATTTTGCCCTTTCAAATTGGCATTTTTGTTTCTAGTTCATTTTAACTCCTTTTTGAGAATCATCTTTTTCATTATAAAATGTAGGCTCCCAATTTAATAAAATGCCTTTGGAATCACTCAAATTGGAGCTAAAACCTTCATGAACAAATCTGTCAAAATTCGGGTCAACTAACATTGGAAAATGTCCATTGGAGGGTTTTAACTGTCCCAGGGTTTTCTATGGTTTTCAGGGCCTCTGAGAACCCTAAAGAACTCAAAACTTTCATTTAAAAATCCCTCTTGTATAAATTCTAAAATTTGCTCAAAATTACAAAAATGCCATTACGTTTTGCAAGTCTTTCGTTCAATTTCATTTCTTCATTCTAGCTTCATTTTTCTTTCCGTCTGAGCCTAGGATTCTCATTTTTAGGAGTCTAAAATGTTACTTAAATTTTTTAGGACCTTGAATAATTCATTTTGAGGGACTTGTTTTGAAAACGTACTCGTTTCTGTAGTTTAACAAAAATCAAACCTTACATGGCTTGTGTTTATAAGTTGCCTTAGTGTATATGAGCTATTTTCAAATGAATTGAGTGTGTGATAGTTGTGAAAGTGTTCCCTTTGATGCTAAAGTTTGTTATGATGTTTTAGAACCATGGTGAATGTAACACCATAATTTCTATTTCATTTCATACTATATCTATGCTTCCCATTATGCATCTCACGAAAGAACCAAGAAAATAACATAAAAATAATGAATATTTTTGCATTGCGTTGCGTCGCGTATAAAAATTTCATTTGGTATCACGTGGACCATGTGAGCTTATACATCATATTTTCATATTTAATTACATGAATAAAACTCATTTGTATCATGAAAAGTGGCCTACAACTCATGGAACTCAAAGGGAAGCTTAAAATACACACATATTTTTGGTCAAAATTTTCCACTTTTCTGTTACAACTTTGGAAAATCATAACTAATTCTAAAAAAATTGAAATCATATATTCTTGGCTATTCTAAAAAGCTACATATGTCTATGTCATACAAAAATATTTCTAGACCATAAAATCTAACAAAGAGGACGTTTGACATTTGAAATAGTTTAGTGGTCAGGCTATCCACTGGTGTGTCACAGAATTCTGTAGTAAACTTCAAAAATGTCCAATTAATTCCAAAAAAAATCTAATCTATGCAAATGATACCAACTTGGAAAGCTGTGAATGTTAGCTAGAGGGTAAAAATAACTCCAGACCCATGCCAGCATGCCTAGACCTCGAAACTTAATCAAATAGTAACTGAGGTCAGGTTGTGCACCTAGTACTGGACAGAATCTTTGAAAATTCATATCTCCATCTCTAGACTCCAAATGAGGTGCTTCTAGTTGGTACAAGTCACTAAAAATGTCTAGTTTCTCTGTATAAAATTTTGTGGCAATTGAAATCATTTAAGCCCTGTGTAAGAGATTTCATTTTCAGACCTAAGTGAACAATGACATGACCAAAACTAGAAAATTTGCCAATTTTGAAAATTCATCAAATATTTTGCAGACCTCTAAAAATCATGTTCTATAGCTTCCTAAAAAACTAGCTCTAATTGCATGCCAAATCTCAGATCAAGAAGAGCTCATTTGGATAAAAAGTGATATAGGATTCCATTATGGTCAATTTTGGCTCCATATAGGATACCAAAATGTCCAAATGGCTTTCTTTGGGGTTTGGCACCTCTTGGGCAAATTTAAAAGCATAATTAGGACTTGTGTGAGTTTTCAAATAGTCCCAAACCTCATGCATCTCATTTTGGCTATTTCACTCACACATATGCACAATTCCATAATGTCATCCAAGAAACTCCTTTGTCAAAACATGGTCAAATCACATTTTAATGGTCACATAACATATTGTCATAATTACATATGTTCATAACATCATATTATATATACATTTATTGATTACATCATTTGCCAATAGTATGGCCTTAAAGTAACAAAATTTCCACATTTTAATGTCATTCCTTCATCTCTCATGTGGTTGGCTCCCATTGCCTTGCTCTTTGGGTCCACCTAGCATATTAGAAAATTAGAAAGGAGGGAATGAGATTCAAAGAATCCCAATAGCTTATCTCCCATTCAATCATACATAATGAAAGCAAAACAAGTCTAATAAATGCATGTATGGTCATGTTGACATGTACAAACATTCAAGAGGTATTTTCATCATTTAAGAAAGTCATACATAACATACAAAGGCTTGCCAAGCAAGTGGATTGGCCTCAGCCAATTTCTTGTGGATGTTGGACTTGCCTCACCCATTCTTTAAGAGATTCTTAGACTCAACCATGCTCTTAGGAGTCTATCTCACTTTTGAGAGACTCTTTACTTTGTCTCAACTAATCTTAAGGATTCTTGGCTCATCCTCACCATAGCTAGGGGTTCTTGGCCTCACCACACTCAAGCAAACTGAAGCACGCATTATAAACATCATATGAAAGTATATTGTAACATCATGGCACCATGGAATCAAAGTCATACTAGAGAACTTTTCATAGCTTAAAAATACACATACACACACTCAAAGACAAGTAAAGCAAACAATCATGCATGAAAGAAGGAGGAGTGAGCTACCTTGGACACAATTACACACTTTCTCTTGAATCCAAGCCCCTTTTTTTGGCCATACTCACACAAGAGTGTGAGATAATTTCTCTTGACCTAAACACAATTTATTAAAGCCAATTAGATTCATGGAATAAATTTTAAGGCCACACAACTTGCTTGAACTCTAACTTGATCTATAAACCTCATTATGGTTCTATAATTGCACTTAATGAAAAACACCCCTTAAATAAATTCTAGACTCCATTCTTTCCTTTCAAATATGATTCTTGACTCCTTTTAAGCCTCTTGGAATCATCACACCATTAAAACAAAGAGCCTAACTACATATTACTTCTTTAGGTCACATTATGGAACATAAAGCACTAACTCACTTTCTATGGGTTCTAATTCCAATGGTTCCAGTGAGTTTAAAAGGGTCATACTACTTTAGAAGTTAAGGTTTGTGTGTTGATTGTAATGAATTATCACTATAATTATAGGGTTTGATATTTGTTTGGGAAATCCAAAAGCAAGTAAACCGAGTTCCAATGCTTGAGGAGCAAAGTTTGCTAAGGTAGTAGTTTTCCTTTCTCTTTCTTTAAACTTGTATGTTTGTGTAATGATGAGTGTTATGCTATATCAAGTTGTCATTTATGCTATAAGATGAGATGTGTATGCTTAGATTGTGCTTGGCCTTGTATAAAATTCCTTCTATTACTATGTGGTATGTGGCACCTTGATTAGCATTATGTTATGTACTTACATGCTTGCTTGTGAATAAGACTAGTTTACTACTACTAAGATTTCATAATCTCACCCCAAATATAACCCATGCTAAGTTCGAGTTCAAGCAAAGAAAGGGCGAAGGGTGTGGAGGTATAAATTGAGGACCTTACTTTTATGCATCACATTTTGTCATGTAATTAAATATCTTTGGATTATGGTATGTATAAGTTGTGTTATAATGCTGTATGATAATAGGGCATGTAACAGAAAGCCATGTATATACCCAACCTTGAAGTAAAAAGAAAATTTTAATCAATTCAGATTTCCATTGACTCCTCTCTATTCTATATGAGGTATTTGTAGTAGGAAAAACATTATGTAGTACGGTATGACCAGTGAAACCCAAATAAAAAATGACTTGAAGGACTAGATAAGAGAGGCTCAATTGACAAATGACCATATAAATAAGATTAGATCTCAGATAGCTCAGGATAGCATTCAGGAGTTCAATCTGTTTGAGGATGACATAGTGAGGTATATGGATAGGCTATATTGCCTAGAAATATAGAAATCAGAGAGAGAATATTAGATGAGGCACATAAGAGTAAGTATACCATTCATCTAAGCAACAATAAAATGTATCAGGACTTAAAGAAAATGTTCTGGTGGCCTAGAATGAAAGCAGACATAGCAGAGTATGTCTCCCAATGTTTAATATGTCAGAGAGTTAAAATAAAACATCAAAAACCAGCTGGGTTACTTCAGCCCCTAGATATCTCAGAGTGGAAATGGAATAGTATAATAATAGATTTTTTCATGGGTTTACCCAAGACATCATCAGGGCATGATACAATATGGGTAATAGTGAATGTATTAACAAAGTCAGTACACTTTTTAACCATGAAAGCCACTTCTACCCTTGATAAATTAGCCCAGCTATACATCTAGGAGATAGTTAGATTGCATGGTGTGCCTAGGAGCATAGTAGTAGATAGAGATCCTAGATTCACTTTGAATTTTTGGAGATCATTACAGGATGCTCTAGGTAAGAAGCTTAGATTTAGCACAATCTATCACCCACAGATAGATAAACAAATAGAGAGAACCATCCAAACCCAAGAGGATATGTTGAGGGCATGTGTTCTAGAAATGAAAAGAAACTAGGATACATACTTGCCTCTAGCAGAGTTTGCTTACAATAACAGCTATCATACAAGTATACAGATGGCACCGTATGAGGCATTGTATAGGGGAAAGTGCAAGTCTTCCATGTGTTGGGTTGAGCTATGAGAGCAGAGCCTGATAGGCCCAGAGTTAGTGGACCAAACTTCTAGAAAAATTGAGACCACAAAAAAGAAACTACTAACAACCCAAAGTAGATAGAAAAGTTATGCAAATAAACATAGACGGTCGTTAGAGTTTGAGGTTAGAGACCATGTCTTCATTAGAGTGTCTCTAGTCACAGGGATAGGTTAGTCTATAAAGAGTAAAAAGCTCAGTCCAAAGTACATAGATCCTTTCTAGATTCTTGATAAAGTAGGACTTATAGCTTATAGACTCACCATTCCCCCAAACCTGAGCCAAGTACATAATGTATTCAATTTCACAACTTAAAAAGTACCAATCTGATCCCTCACATGTCATCGAATATGAGAATGTGTAGTTATGAGATGATCTATCATACATAGTATCACCAGATCAGATCATGGACGTTAGACTCAAGTAGTTACAGAATAAGATGATACCACTAGTGAAAGTGCTTTGGAAGGGGTAATCTTGTAAAGAAGCTACCTGGGAGCTTGAGGAAGAGATGAGAAAGAAGTATCTAGAGCTCTTCCTATGAGGTATGTTATCTAAATTTTGAGGACAAATTTATTTAAACGGGGGGAGAATTGTAATGTCTAGTTTTCGTTAAATGATAAAAATGGGTGTGTTTTTAAAGCAAATCCTCTAAAATGAATTAGTTAAGGTCCCAAAAAATTTAAGTAGCATTCTAGACTCCTAAAAATGAGAATCACAGGCTTAGATGAAAAGAAAAATAGAGCTAGAATAAAGAAACAAAATTAAACGAAAGGTTGACAAAACGTAATGGCATTTTCATAATTTTGAACAAATTTTAGAATTCACATAAGAGGGTTTTTTAAATAAAGATTTTAAATTCTCTGGGGTTCTCAGAGACCCTAAAAACCATGGGAAGCCCCGGGACAGTTAAAACTCCTTCGGTGGATGTTTTCTAATAACGGTGGACCCAAACTTTGATGGATTCATTCAGGAAGGTTTTAACTTCGATTTGAGTGATTCCAAAGCTATTTTATTAAATTGGGAATCTAAATTTTATAATAGAAAAGATAGTTCTCAAAAAGGAGTTAAAATAAACTAAAAAATAAAAATGCCAAGATGAAGGGTCAAAATTAGAATTTTTGAAAAGTCTTTCTTAAACCTCCCTATATATATGAGGCACCCCACCTCCTCACTCATTTAGACACAATTACTTATGCCCTAATCTAGAGGAGAGAACTAGGGTTTGAGGCATACAAAGAGGAGGAGAAAGGAAGGAGAAAAACAAGGTAGTAAGGTATGGATTTTCTTGGTTTTTTCATGCTTTCTCTTTAACAAACCTCTTCTCCTCCGTTTCCCCTTCTTTCCTATAGTTTTATTAAAGTTATTAGATCTATCTTGAGGGCAAAATAGAGGGGAAATTTTGAAATTGAGGTTAGGAAGCCAAGGAAGGTGAAGAATAAGCAAGAAGAACTAAGAAAATCAAGGTATTTTAGCATCTCTTAATCTTCCTCCTTCCTTCTCTTGTGGGTGGTTTGACTAACATATGGCCAGCCCTAAGGAGTTGAATTTCTAGCTAAACCAAGGATGAATCTTAGGAATTTAAGGGAGGAGAATAAGAATATGCAAAGAAAATAACAAAAGAACCATGAAAAATCAAGATGGCAAAGTTAGGGTTTCAAGTGTCCCTTGCAAAATATGATTTGATACAATAATTTCTAGGCCAAAATGAGTGTTTGAATAAGGTCCTAAGATCCTTAGAAGGCTCCCCATATGCTTCTCCCACCAAGAAAACAAAGCAAGTTCCATGGGTGCCAAGAAAAAGCCTAGTTTAGGCCTAGAAGAGTTAGGGCACCTAGGGATAGTTTTAAAAATTTTCAAGTCCATTTTTAAGTCATATATGATGAGTGAAGATGAGAGGAAACCTTGGAAAAAATTTAGAAGGCCTAGAGAATGAATTGGTGTCATAGGTTCCATAATATAACCTAAGGACGCAACATATAGTTAGGCTCTTTGTTTCAATTGTGTGATGACTCCAAGAGGCTTAAACAGAGTCAAGAATCATAAATGAAAGGAAAGACTGGAGCTTAGAACTCATTTGATGGGTGTTACTTTATTAGGTGTATTTTGGAACCATAAATGAACCATAGTACAAAACTAGAGTTCTAAGTGGATGTGTGGCCTTAGAAATGATTCTAAGAACCTAATTGGCTTCCATATATTGTGTTTAAGCAAAGAGAAACCAATCCCACACCTTTATGTGTGTGAGGATGAGGAAGGAGAGCATTTTCAAGAGGAAAAGTGTGTGGTTACAACAGAGCTAACTCACTCCTCCTTCCCTCATGCATGAATGTGTGCTTAACTTGTCTTTGAATGTGTGTATGTGTGTTTTAAGCCATGAAAAATGCTCTAGCATATGCATATGTATTATGATACCATGATATTGCATTATGTCTTCAAATGATGCCTAGTATGTGTGCTTGGGTTTGCTTGAGTGTGGTGAAACCAAGAACCCTTAGCCATGGTGAGGATGAGCCAAGAACCCTTAAAGTGGGTTGAGACAAAGTAAAGAGTCTCCAAGAGTGAGGTTGACTCAAAACCTCTTAGAGAAAATGGGTGAGGTAAATCCTCAACAAGAAAATGGGTGAGGCTAATCCACTTACTTGGCAAGCCTATATATGCTTTGTATGACTTGTTCAAGTGCCAAGAATGCTTCTTGAATGATCATGCACTTCATGATGCTCATGCATGCATTTTTAAGATTTGTTTTGCATCCTTTATGTGTGATTGAAAGGAAAATGAGCTGTTGGGATTCTTTGAATCTTATTCCCTTCTCTCTAATGTTCTAACGTGCTAGGTGGACCGAGTGAGCAAGGTAATGGAAGCCATCAACTTGGAGGTTAAAAGTATGATAACAAAGTGCCTTGATTTTTCTTCTTTACGCCCATATGAGTGAGAAATTTTGAAATCCCTTATTGTATATGTCCTATGACCTTATGAACATATGTAATTATGCAAATGTATTATGTACAAATGAGATTTAATGTTATGTGTATGATATAGTGCATTTTGGACATTGAGGAGCAAGACTAGCCTTGTATGTTCTTGTGTATGGTGTAACACCCCAAAATTAATTAAGATGTTAATAATGTATTTGGACTAATTAAAAATAATTATTATGGAATAATTAGGTAAGTTATATGAATGGAAATTTACAGAGAAATAAGTTATTAATATAGGTTTAAGATTTCAATTGTGTTAAAGCTTAATTTGGGCCTCAAATTAATTTTAGTAAGCCATGGATAAGGATTTCTGGAGGCCCAATGATTTTAGGTGCAAGCCCAACTCCTTATCATAAAACTTAGGCCAAGAGAGATTACCTAGCAATAGCCTAATCTAATTTAGTAAAATAAGGGCCTAAGACCCAATTTATATGAGCCAGCCTAACACACATTATGCAGACCCAAATTAGATTGACTCTTGAAATTTGGCCTGACCCAACTACAACTTTGAAGCCCAGCTCATGAGACTTAGCCCAACAAGCATAAAAATATGAACCCACAAGGAATTAGGCTATTGGGTCAGCATATTCCACTTTTAGTTCTAAATTTTCTATAGCCCATTCATTAAACCATAGCCTAACCACTAGAAATGAGCCCAATTGAACCTTGAGCTTATGGGTCAGCCCATTTCTCATTAAAAACCCTAAAGGTTCAGCAGCCACACCCATTTGGAAAAGCAAAACACTTGTTTCTGTAAAAGTGAGAAACCCATTTTCGCACCTTGAGGAGAGACTAGGGTTTGCATCATTATTTTGGCTCCATTTCTCCCACTTAAAGCAAGATTTAGCTAAGGTAACTTTCATATAACTTAATCCTCTCTTCTTCCTCTTCGATTTGGCTTGATTGGTCTTTTATTTGGAGCATTTGCATCTTCTACCCAAAATTGAAACTTGTTGTTTGGTGCTTCCATGGTGGATTTTGGGAGGTTAAGGCTATGGGTGTTGTTAGTGAGTATCTTCTTCCCATTTTGATGCATTTTCTGTTAGTTTGAGACCCTTATAGTTGACCTATGATATGAGCTTTGGTTTCATGTGAAATTACCCAAAAATTGGAGTGAACTATAGCGGTTTCTAGTGTGGAAAAGTTGGAACCCGAAATTAAAATCCATTGGTAATTAGGTGAGTAACCTCTAGGCAGTCATTAGCAATTCAACTCTTTAGGTATCTAATTTGTTGCTAGAAATGATGATAATTATACTTGTTATAGGCTTAATGTGCATTTGGATTTTTATGGTAACTAGAGGCAGAGTAATTAGCTTCATTGAGGTAACTGGGGTTATTTTCCTAATTCCATGTATATGCTCATGTTAATATGATATTTGTTACACATACTTGATTTTGAAATGCTAAATGATTGGTTGACTACTTAAATTTTTATTGTGATTGGACTTTGTGAGTCCATGGTGGAGCTATGGTGCAGCTGTCACCCATGCATGTGCTTTGATCGGGCACCGGGTTATGATCAGACCCTAGATGTACTGAGCCCTGGTTGTGCTCATTACGGAGTAGGTGTCGTGGATGGACCTCTCCCAGTGTTATTGGCCATTAACATGTTGTGTATGATTACTGGTATGGGACAATAGTCATTGATAGCTCAACTAGTTCATTTGCAAATTAAATTGATGATTTTGGTATTGCTTATATGAAATTGCATTATATTGATTAATCTATACATATATATGGAATTTTCCTCTTGTTACTGAGATTGTATATCTCACCCTAATTGTGGGCTAACATTTTCAAAGACTGGACCTCTTAGTGGCAAAGAGAAATTTAATGGAAGCTTATTATATGGTTTAGCAGTAGGTAGGTTTGGAAAACCTTGTCAGATGGTATTTGTATAACTAGACTACTAACTTTATGTAATTGCCACATTGCATCATGAATTTTCCAAGCATAGGGACTGTAATCATTTGATACGTTAGATGTCAACTTAAATTAGTGACATATGGAATTTCTAATAGGACTTACATTTGAATGGAAACGTGAGTAGTGTATGAACTCTTTGCTGTCATTGATCTATGAACTTACTAGTTTATGATGGTTAGAGGATTAAAGATCCACGTTTGAGTTTTGAAGGGGTAATGATAGATAAGTTAGGTAAATTAGGTAAATAAAAGCTATTAGAGTCCTAAAATTTGAGGGAGAGTAGTCCTAGAGTGTCTTTAAGGGAAGAATTGGAGTGCATGGTATGAAATTGGGGAGATGTAGTTACAAGAGGGTGTTACGCCATGGCTAGGAAGGCCTCGCCATGGCCTAGAGGGTAACAGTGGCGAGGAACGTCACGACTTGAGAAATCTATCACCTAGGGGGTGGCAGAAAGGAACCTCGCTGCGACGTGAGTCGAGGAAACTAGATAAAGAGTGTACAATAGCAAGCCTCACCGCAGTGTGAGTGTATTCTGCCGAGCCAAGAATCGTGGGACTTCAAACAATAGCTCCAGGAGGCATTTCAGTCGTAGCGATGGTCCAACTTGCTGCGGTGAAATTCATGTGAGTTGCCCAATAAAATTCCTAAAAGTAACTTAGTTGTGGCGTGGAAAGTTAGGGCCGAGCGCAAAGTGAAAAACTTAGTTTTCAAGCTTTAGTACCTACCTTAGCTGTCGCGGGAGAGTTTCAAGTCACAGCGAAGGTTCCCAAACTCTTACCTTTAGCCTAGAAACCCTAGTTTCTTTAATGGTAATACTAGACAATGATATAGGAACACTTGTGGGAGGTTTTTGTGTGTTGAAATTGATGGATGGATGAATCACAAACCCCTCATAATAGTACAATTTCTTTTATTCATTCGCATAATTATGGTTGCATAGTTAATGAACCTAATATTATCAAGGTCTAAATTTCCCTATAATTTTCACGATGTATTTAATTTTAATGACTCAAAACCTTGATCATTAAGCATTAATCATGTATTTAACCATAATCACCATGATTAGAAGATAGGGTCGTCACATATGGCATGGGGTGGGAGAGTGAATTTTGAAATTCTAGGTTTAAGCACCTTTAAGACAAGTTTAGAAAGCTATTTTGGTGCATTTCCACATGCTCAAGTGGTCATTGTTGCCTTAGAACTCAAAATAGACTAGTTGGACCCCTTTGGTGACACAAAATGAGCCATTTTGCAACCCAATGTTAAGCTCTGGCCAAATGAACAAATTTGCCCATAAAATTTGGCACACATATAGATCTCATCTAGAGTGTTTTGGGATGCCAAAGACCAGTTATTTTTATCTCTGTGGAATTAATTATGAATTTTCAAAGTTGGCATTTTTCTGCTAAACTGATGCACACACTGTTCATATGGTCAGAAACTTAGGCTATGTCATTCATGAGCCAAATGATATTCAATGCTCATGAAATTTTATAGGAATAAACTAGACACAATAATCTTTCCATATCCACCAAGATTACCCCAATTGGACCTCTGAGCATAGAGATATGAATTTTTGAAATGGAGGATAGCACCAGTAACACCAGTTAACATTTGGCACTGTTCCATCAATTTTTAGTAGCTAGCAGCCTCTGTTTGGTCCAAATTTATTTTTAGCATAAAGCAGACATCTGTAGCTTTCTAGAATGCTAAAGAATTCCTGATTTCTATTTTTTTTGAATTAGTTATATTTTTCAAAATTTGTGACAGTAATCTAGAAATTTTAGCCGAGGCTGCACTCTTGAATTTCATATGCTCCATCCACTTGCACGAGTTTTAGGCCACTTCCTTGGATGGTTTTGAGTTGTATTAGTGTAATTAAATATGAAAATGAGTTGAATGAGTTCATATGGTCTACGAGACATCAAATAAAAAATTTATCCACTACGCAACGTAAATATATTCATTATTTTAATGCTATTTTTCTTACTTCCTCATGAAATACATGGTATCAGACATGGAGATAGCATGAGACAAGCTAGAAATTTATAGTGTTACAATTGGCCTTTAAGAGATTCAAATCCTATGAGAGTTAATTAAGGTCTCTAATATCATAATTGAATGAGAAATGAATTGTGGAAATACTAAAACCAACAAATTCCCTAAGAATTGAAGAAAACTCTAAGAACTAAAGAGCTAGTTTCGGCCAAGACATAGTTTGGTACCTAGCGAGTTACTTCAATGATTTTGAGGTTATAAGTGGTCTAGATATGAATTATCAACACTAAAAGAACCATTGGAATGAATTTAGAAATCTTATTTTGAAAGGTGAAATTTTAGGATTTAATTAGACCTAAAAT
This sequence comes from Erythrophleum ivorense, assembly GCA_026724425.1. Lineage (NCBI taxonomy): Eukaryota > Viridiplantae > Streptophyta > Magnoliopsida > Fabales > Fabaceae > Erythrophleum > Erythrophleum ivorense. The sequence continues at coordinate 28,101,954 of JAIUCV010000001.1, read as the reverse complement.
AGGAACTTAGTAGTAGGCCTTTTAAACCATGCATGTGATGACCCTAATGCGTTCCATTAGAGTCATATATCTTATATTAAGTGAGATTTTGGAGCCAAGAAATCAAATTATAGGAGTTACTTCTTAAGACATTCAAAGAGGCTATAAAACCCTAAATTGTATATAGAAGGCTAACATGAGTATTACTATGGTTTCATTGATTGTTTTGTGTTCTATATGATGTGTCGAGGCCAAAAAAGTAAATTCACATCCACATGTGGGTGTAAGGCCATGGAAGAAGGAAAGGAAACCAAGGGAAATTAGTTGCAATTTTGTGTCAATGTAGCTTTTCCTTCATTCTTATATGTGTATAATTGGTTTGGTTGAGTTTTTTGGTTGCTTATATGTATTGTTTGTAAATCATATGAATTGTTGATTACTTGATCATGATATGCAATGGCATGACATTTATTTGCATTTAAAATTAGATTGGCTCTTGAATGGGAAAGGCTATGCCAAATGTCCTTTAATAATGGGCGAAGTGAGGCCAAAAGTTCCTAAATATAGGTGAGGCTAGGCCAAAAGTCCTAATTATGGGTGAGGCTAAGTAAAAAGTCCTTAAAAGTAGATGAAGCTAAACTAAAAGTCCCTATATATTGGGTGACGCTAGGCCAAAAGTCCCTGGGGCATATATTTTCTTTTGATAGGGCCATGGGATCCCTAAAGCATGAATTATGATTTGCCTATGATTGTATGACATCCATATTTGCTTCCATCTACTTGAGTGAACTATATGTGTGTTTGAATGTTAGATTAGCTATTAGAATTCTTTGAATCTCACTTTCCCTTATCTCCATTCACCATGGCTGGGTAATACTCGAGAAAAAAAGAATAAAGAGCAAAAGGTTTAGAAAGATCATTTTTGACTATGTAATTTAGCTTAATGGATATTATTGTATATATAAATATGTACTCTTATATTTTGATATATAGAAATGTAAACATGTTTAGAAACACTAGACTATGCTATAAAGACCATTTAAGGCTTGTAAGACATTATGTAATGTGATTTGGTACCTTGAATTCCTATATGTATATATGTATCCTTGCATGTGGGATTGTGATTTGTAGTTGCAAGGTGATTTTACATGATAGATCAGCCATACATGAGGCATTTGTAGATTGAAATTTGCTCAAAATGAGAAATGATATTTTAAAACTCATTTGATACTATTTGAGACTAAATTTTGGACCATTTAAGCCATGAAATATCTTTTTACCCCTAATAGCCCAAATGATCAAGTTTGGGGCTGAAATTTGGTAGGCGATTAGAGGATATATAGAACTTTCTAACAATCTAAAATTTGTATTTTTTGGTGCTATATAGAGTATTTGGTGAATTTTTGCATTTGGTCAAGAAAACTTGAATTTTGTAGTACTGTTCATACTGTCACAGCTATCATTTTCATATCTTTTTAGGGGTCAAATGGACTCATTTTGATTGAAATTTTCATAATAGAAAGTTCACATCATAAGCTTTCCAAGAACACATAATTTGCATTAATTGGAGTTGTATAGTTCAAGTTATGAATTTTCAAAATTTAGACACAATTAAGTGTTCTATGGTCAATTTGTTCAAAGGATAAATTCCATGGGTTTAGTTCTTATTTATATGTTATCTTGATTGTAACAAATTGGGCATGGATTTATGAGATAAAATGGTAATAACCCATGTATGAGCATTATGGAACAGATTGGCACTATTAGTAATCAAAATTTTCACTACTAAAGGTTTAATTATCATAAATTGCCATTAAAGAATATATGAAATATGTAATACATATATATATGATAATATGACACTAGAGAATAGGGGATAGGAGATGAGGTGTTAGTAGACCTTGATCTTCTAAACTAGATTGCTTTTCTTAATAAATCCCTTTAGCATTTGCTAGAGAGATGCCTTTCCATTGTCTATATGTAATAGCTTAACTTCTTAGCCCTTATATAATTGTCACATAAGCTATCTTAATACATATTTGGCATATTGGTACACACTTACATGAATGTGACACTTTTATGCATGGTTATTTGCATAGTTGGAAAGCCATATGCATCATTCTTAGCTTTAAGGACAATGTAAGCTCATCAATATCATTTTCTATCCATAACATATCCAATTAAATCATAAACATCACAATTCATCCCAAGGATCTCGGATTTAAATCCAAAATTCACAAAAACCAAAATTTGCTCTCGGGTTTGCTGTCTAGATTTTTTATATGAACTTTGAAAATTCATAACTAATTCTAAAAAAATTGCTATCATGCATATGATAGCTTTCTAGAAAGTTCTTGTTGTTAACTAATGACTAAAAATAGATCCAGACCAAGACAATAGCATTTAGCCCATAAAAGATAATAGAATAGTATATCAAGTCTGTTCTCAGATAGCTCCAAGACCTGAAACTTCAAAATTTTGGTTTTCCCTCTACAGAGCTCCAAATGATGTGCTCTTAGTCTTATTATATCATCAAATGGTCCAAAATAGCTTCCTACATGAACCATAACCATTTGACCATGTCCAAAAGCTCAAGCACATCATATAGAAGCATCATAACAGGCTCATATCATTATGGAACTCAAAACCATCATTCCACTTGTTCATATACACAAGCATATCAAGGCTCAAGGGTGTCAAGAACTTGCATTTTCATACATTTGGCTCCATATCCATTACATACAATATACTCATATACTTTTATATATGATCAAAGGTTTACATCTCATAAACATTATATTCATACATATTTGGACATTAAATTACATAAAAAAACTATCTTATTGTCAAGGTTTCATCATTCATGCTACTTGGCTTCCATTCTTTGCTCCATGAGACTCACCTAGACATGATTAGACATAAAGTGGGTAAGAGTGAGATTCAAAGAATGCCAATAGTTCACTCACCCTTTCAAACATACATATGTGGCATATTTTCATGTCAAAGAATGTAAGCATGCTACAAATGCTTCTAGTAGATATACATAATCATATTTTCAAGTCATATGAAGTCATTCCAATTCAAACATGAGGTCTAAGAACTTTTGGTCTAGCCTCACCCAATTCCTTAGGACTTTTAGATTAGCCTCACCCACTTTTAGGTACTGTTGACTTAGCCTCACTCACTTTTGAGACTTTTGGCTTTATCTCACCTATTCCTAGGGACTTTTGGCTCTTCCTCACCCACTCTAAGGGACTTTTAACACAACTTCACCCATTAAGCGCCATACACATTCAAATTGTTATTTAAGAAACATAATGGTACTAAAGCATTCAACTAATAACTATAAGCATATTTCATGATTTGAACATACATACAAGCATCTAATGATAATCAAACAACTAAGCAATGCATACAAGAAAAGATGGAGAGCTACCTTGAATCAAGAAGCTCAACTATCTTCCTTGAATTCTACTTCCCCTTCTTGGCCTCACACAGATACCTAGGAGGAACTTGATTCGTGTGGCCTAAATACATCAAATAAGATATAAACATACCATTGGAACTAATTCCAACCTCATATAAACTCTATACAAACATATTCTAGCTTATGGTATGGTTAGGGTTCCATACATGGGCATAATTAAGCAACTCATATGATTCATAATCTTGGCTCCAATTTTTCACTGAATCTAAGTCATATGACTCCATTTAAACTCATTAGAGTCATCACAAACTTAATTTAAGGAGCCAAATACCAAGTTGCTTCTTTATGCCTAAAAAGGAACTTAAACTTCCATCTTTCAAACTATGGTATCTAAATTCAAACCAATGGTTTCTTTGGTATTTATTATTCATATCTAGATTATTCTTATCCTTAGAATCAAGGAAAATTCTCCCTAGGTGCCTAATCCCTCCTTTGACTAAGACATAGCAAAGTGTGGGAGCTCATGGAGTTTCATTCAATTTCCTAGGGAGTTTGGCATCCATGAAGCTTCCTAGATCTCTTATGAACTCATACATACTCTTATACAAGCTAGATTATCATTAGAAAGCTTCAAAATTTCCTTAGTGCTACTAAAACCCTAAGTAACATAACTTAAATTCTAAAACTTTTCTTTTAGTTCCAATTGCATATTCTTATTCCTCATGCTCTAAAACCCTTATTCCTACCTTGTTATGACCTGAATTTATCCTTTCCTAGATGGTTCTAGGTCTAGCTAAAACATATAAGGGAAGAAAAAGCAAGATGAAGCAAAGTTACACCATGAATCTTACCTTGTTTTCAAGCCTTTCAAGGGAAATTTCTAAAGCTTCCAAACTTTCCTTCAATCCCTCTCTTCCTCTTACTGAACCAACCATGAAATAGCCTGAAATAAGTCATTAAAACCATGAGAAAAGAGAGGAGAAAGGGGAATAAGTTTGCTAAAGGAAAAAGCATGAAAAAGTCTTAAATTCTTACACTTTTTGCTTGGTTTTTCTCCTCCTTCTTTCCCCTACTTAGTGCACCTCTTCAAGCTTGCTTGGGTTTCTTTGGGAACAAATGGAAGTTGGTTAGAAGAGTGGAGAAGGGAGGGATGTGGAAATAAGAAGCAAAGGCCAAGTTATAACATTTTTTTAAACTTTCAATTTAGTCCCTCATCTTAGTTCCTTCTATTTGGGCTCATTTTAACTCCTTTATGAGAACCGTCTTCTCCATAATGAAATTTAGGTCCTCAAATTCATAAAATGTCTTTTTTTTCACCTAAATTGAATTTAAAACTTTACTAAACTTTTTGGTCAAAGTTTTGATCAACTAACACTCTAAAATGCATATCGGAAGGGTTTTGGCCATTCTAGGGGTTCCTATGGTTTTTAGGGCTTCTAAGAACCCTAGGAAACTCAATTTTTTTATTTAAAGATCCCTCCTTTGAGTTTTCTAAAAGTTGCCCAAAATTACAAAAATGTCATTGCTTTTTCATTTAATTTTATTTAGCTATTTTGATTCTAATTTTAGGGTACCTTTAGCATTGCATTCTTATTTCTAGATGTCTAGATTATTACTCTAATTTTGTTTGGCCTCCAATCATTTTCACTTAGGGACTTCCCTTTATAACTTATTAGTTTTAGGCCTTTTAAAAAAAAATTGAGTATTACATAGACTACATAGATTGGATGGAGACAAGTTTTTGAAATCTAATTTACTTAACAATAAACATAGGCCGGATGAAGACGTTACCCTAGCTAAATTAGAATAACATTTATAGCATCAAATGCAACCTATGAATAATTGACCTTAAGTATATCTTGACTACTTAAGGGCAATTAGGGTTATATTGTTTTGAGACGAACCAAATTAAGAATCAATACATTAGGGATGTTGTTATTCATAATAAGGGAATTGAGTGAACTTAAGTATTAAAATATTGATTGATGGAAATAAGTGGGAATAATATCCTTTGTGCATTGTGTCTTTGTGTGATTTTAGTATTTTGTTCTTGTAACCTAAGTCTTAAGTCATATTTTGAGTCTTTTTATCTTTTTATTTTGTGCCTTTTATGTATATGTTAAAACTAGATGAATCTATAATGCTATTTGTATATAATGTACATATTTGCAATTCGTTTGTGTATAACTAAATACTTTTGAAAAACCTTAAAATAAATGCAGTATGATTCATTGTGGAATTGACACTCACAGTTCAAGTTCAATTTATTACTTGAACAACTGGTGCACTTTCTAGTTTAATCATAAGATAGTTGCATTAATTATTGGTGCCATTGCAAGGAATGGAGTAATTGCTTCTAGTTTAGGTCCCAAACAATATTTTTGTAGTATATGCCTTAGTATTTTTGTATGATTTGTATGTATAATTGTATATAATATGTATGATAATTAGGAAATTTAGGGGTTTTAACACATTTGGTTAATTATTGCAAAGTTTTGATAGCATTAGACCAAATTCTAAGCAACAAAACATGTGTTAACTTTGAGAAGATACTAGAAATATGTTTGATATGATTGTTCCTATTTTTTTTTCTACATGTATAGAATATTATGTAATTTTACACTAATATTTTATTACATATTGAGAGCAAAACACAAAAATTCTAAACGTTCCATTTTGTAATATCCTAAATTTGATAATTGAAATAGCTCCTAAAGAGTGGAATAAATTGAGTAAATGAGGTTAAGAAACCAAGAATGGTTTGAAATTGGAGCCAAAATGACTAAATAGAATGAATTGAAAACTAGTAGCAAAATTATAATTTTAGACAAAATTTTAGAAATTCAAATAAAAGAGTTTTCAAATGCTACAATTGAACTCACTAGGGTTTTCAGAAGTCCTAAAAATCATAGGAACTGTTAGAATAGCTAAAACCTATTCAGTGTACAATTTAGGGCATTAGTTGACTAAAACTTTGACCAAGCTATTTAGGAAGGTTCTAAACCCCAAAAATTTAGAAATAAATGAATAAATTAGAAAGCCTCTATTTCATGATGGAAAAAGACAATTCTTAAAAAGGTTTCAAAATGAGCTCAAATAAAGGACTTGAAGTTAAGGGTGTTGTAGCTAGTTCCTCTTTAGCATATTCATACACATATCAAGCATAAATACAAGAATCACATACATTTACATGAAATTAAATGTCGAAATCGGGCCATTTATAGGTCATTTTGAGTTATAGGGATCTAAACTTGATTCTTACATTTCCTTAACTAATTTTTATCATAAAAAAGTTTGCTTATACTTAAACTTATGGTGCAAAAACTCGTGGAATCCCTTAAATCCCCCATGGAACCCAAAATGACGGCATAGGTGCCAAAATTTGCACTAATGTTTGAAATTTCATAACCTAGGTTATACAACTCCAAATTATGAAAATTAGGTGTTTATAGAAAGCTTAAGATGTGAAATACATGTTGTAAAATTTTAGTCAAAATTAGGTTCATTTTCCTTATCAAATATAATGAAATAATATCAAAGGTCAAAAATGGGAGGCATATAGCATACCTAAATTTTGAAATTGTATATCTTAAGCTACATAACTCCAAATTAGGTGCTTTTCTGTGGCCACAAAAATTGTAAGATGAGACCTAATTGTTGTAAAAATTTCAAGGGCATCTAAGTTCAATTTGCCTTACAAAATCCATTGCACATCAGAAACTGCTATAGTATTTGGGCACCATTAGAACTTTACCTTCAAAAATTCATAACTCCCTCTATACAACTCCTTTTCATACACCCTTGGTGGCACTAGAAAGCTTATAATGTTCACTATATATCTATAAAATTTCATAAGCACTGGACTTCATTTAGCCCCTAAATGATATGAAAGTCAAAAGTTGTTTTGTGTGAATAGTGACAAGACCTATTTAAAATTTTTGTCCAATTTTAGAAATTGTGAAATATTTTGTACAAATCTAAAAATTATGGTTCTTAGCTTGACACAAAGCTCTAGGAGGGGTCTAAATGCATGCCAAATCTTAGGCTTAAACTAAGTCATCTAGGTCACTTTTGGTATAGGAGTTATTTATGGCAAATTTGAGACCATTTTAGGTACCAATTTGGACCATTTGGTATCCAATTGGGTTTCTTTCATTTTGAGCACATTTCTTCTATCCTAAATGGCTTCTCTAACCATTCCATATCATTCCAAAATAGGTGGATCAAAATTTGACCCTTTGACATACAAGAATACATACATTCCTATTAGAATCAACATAGCCACATGTCATCATAATTCATTAATTCTAGGGTTGTACTAACCCGATTCAGGTCACATATCTTCTCAATGTCCTAAATCTATTTCACAAGTAACTTTATGCTCCACTTAGTGCTCTTACTACTCATAAGCTTTTACACTGCGCGAGTCTCGTGTTAGGGAAGCTCATCTGACTAAGTACTAAACTCTTATCTGACTATTTTTACTATATTTACTGTATCAACTCTCCTTTAGTCACTACTAGGGCAAGGGCATCTTTCGATATGCACTAGTTTCTCAACTCTTCCTCACCATTCCCCTATCACTCGAGTTGCTAAATTGGGGCTTTAATATTTGGAGAGTTGCTGACCATTAACTGGTGGTCCTCTATTTCATTACATCTTATTTTCTTCCTATCAGCTCGGGAGAACCCTTATATAGTTACCTTTATGAACTATTTTCTACTTTCTAACTTTCTAATATCAAGCTAGTCATCTTCATTTTAGGGTATCCTCCTTAAAGTATACCCTCATTGTATACTCACTACATTCTTTAATACTATCAGTAATTAAATCCTATCAATTTAAAGGCTTCGAGGACCTCCTATCCCAAAGTCCAATATCTTGTCGACAAGGTCTTGTATTCTACAATGTAAAATTGAGACCTCATCAACAAGGTTTTTCTGACTGTAAATATAAGATATTTTAACAGTGAGTAATAGCATATAATAAGTGAGGGTATGACATTTGTTCTTTTATATGGTTATATCCTTCCTTTGTACATATACTCATAACACGATTTACATATCCTGAGCTCACAATGTTAGCTGTCATTCACTAGCACACAGGATAGCATTCTAGGTTGGAGTCAATGCCTTAATCTACAACCTTACTATTCCTGTGTCTAAACAATCTGGCTCTAGGTGCTACTTGTAACACCATAATTCTAGCTCATCTCATGCCTTTGAATAGCATAATTATCATGAAACATACACATAATTCTCATAAAGGAGGCATGAAGATTTAGACTTCTATTTGCAAGTTATCATATCCAAAAACCCATTCGGTGTCACGTGGACTGTGTGAGCTCATTCTATGCATCCTCATATTTATTTGCATGATTAGAACTCATTTCAATCACAAAAACTAGCTTTAAACCCATGGAAACCAAAAAGGGATATGAGACATGTAGATTCATTTTCGGCAGATTTGGCCTCATTTCTAGGCAAAGTTTGGAAATTCACAACTAAATCCAGAAAAATCGAAAAGATGTAATCTCAGTCATTCTGGAAAGCTTGAGATATCTACTTCATGATAAAAATATGTAGAAGTCTTAAAATCTCATATATAATGCGTTTGACACCCAAAATCATCTACTGGTCGGAGGGGTTCCTGATACTGTCACAGTTTACTGATATGGATTTCAAAAATGTCTAACTAATTCCAAAAAAATCCAATGCTTGCAAATGATATCACTATGGAAAGATGTGGATGTTAACTAGAGAGGAAAAATATATCTAGATCAGTTCATCGAGCCAAACTCCCGGAAATCGATGAAACAGTACCTCGGGTCTGGCAAGATGTCTGATACTGGGCAGAACCTTCGAAAATGCATATCTTCCTCTCTAGACCTCCAAATGAGGTGATCTCGGTGGCCACAGAAATCTTATGACCTCTAGTTTATGCATATAAAATTTAATAAGCATTGGATACCATTTGGCCATCGAGTGACACAGAATTCAAAACTGCCAGTATGAACAGTACCCATACCAGAATCCATGAAAAATCCCAACTTTGAAAATTCATCAAATATTCTCTAGGTCTCCGAAAATTATGATCTTTAGCTTCCCAAAAAGCTCTTAATGAGACCTAATTGCATGCCAAGTTTCAGGGCAAGACTAACTCATTTGGCCAAAAAATGGTATAGGGTTCCATTATGGTCAATTTTGGCTCCATATTGGGTACCAAATTTGCCAAATGGATTTCCCTTGGTCTTGGCACCTTTTGGGAAAGTTTAAAAGCAATATTTAAGACTTGTGTGAGCTGCCCAAATGGTCCCAAACCTCATGCATCTCATTTTGGCCATTCAACCCTCACTTATACACATTTGCATCAAACTTCCAATTTGCATAACTTGACATTACATACCCAAATTCATTTCCAAAGTTCATACATCATATCCATACATGTATACATCACATAATATCATATTTACATGTGTCTCAAGGGTCATGTGCCATTTACAATAATCATATACATCATTGAACATCATTATAGTTCCAAAATGGCTAAAATAACACATAGGCTTGTCAATCCTTGCTCTTCATGGTTGTTGGCTCCCTTCACCATAAGTACTTGGTCCACCTAGCATGTTAGGTCATTGGAGAGGAGGGGATGAGATTCAAAGAATCCCAATAGCTCATCTCCCATTCAATCACACATAATATGTGCAAAGCAAGCTTTTCAAATGCATGTATGGAAAAATGGAAGTCATGGACAGTTTCAAAGCAACCTTGGCATGTGAATCAATCATACAAGACATTCAAGAGTTCCCCAAGTGTTTGGATTGGCCTCACACTTCTCCTCATGGATTTTGGACTTACCTCACCCATTCTTTAAGCACTTTGGACTCAACCATACTCTTGGGAGCCCACTTTGCTTTTGGGAGACTCTTTACTTTATCTCAACCAAGCTCAAGGGTTCTTGGCTCATCCTCACCAAAGGGAAGAGTTCTTGGCCTTTCCACACTCAAGCAAACTCACACAAACATCATGTAATCATTTGAAAACATAACATAGCATCAAGCATCATGGCATATAAAGGTATGCTAGCATACTTTTCTTAGCTTGAAAATACACATACACACATTCTAAAACAAGCTAAACACACATCCATGCATGAGAGAAGGTGGAGAGAGCTACCTTGTATACAAGTACACACTTTTTCCTTAGCTTTCAAGCCTCCTCTTTTAGCCACACACCCACAAGTTGGTGGAAATAGTGTCTCTTGGCCTAAACACAAATTATGGGAGCCAATTAAGTTCATGAAACAATGTCTAGGGCCATGCAACTTGCTTAAACCCTAGATTACTCTACAACCTCCATTATGGTCCATATTAGCACCTAATGAAGCAACACCCCTCAAATGATTTCTAGGCCTCATTCTTTATTCTCAAATATGATTCTTGACTCCTTTTAAACCTCTTGGAGTCATCACATCATTAAAACAAAGGGCCTAACATCATGTTACTTCCTTAGGTCACAATATGGAACCTAAAGCACCAACTCATTCTCTAAGCTTCCTAAATTTTTCCCAAGGTTTCCCCTCACATTCATTCATCATATATGACTCAAAAATGGGCTTGAAACAATTTAAAACTCTCCCTAACTATGCCATCCTACTTGGCCAAAACTTAGAGCATAAATGGGATTTCATGGCTTCTTGATTTTTCCTTGATGGGAGAACCATTTAGGGAGGTTGTTAAGAGTTGTAGGAGGTCAAGGAAACACTTAAATAGCCAAGAGAACTCATAGATTAAATCAGTTTTCACAATCCCCTTAAATGCTCTACACTTTTCTAGCTTAGAGTTCATTGATTTTTCTTGCAATTTCTTTGCTTTCTTGGATGGGAGGTGCATGTGGGAAGCTCTCTAGGGGTCTTAGGAGCATGTTTAAACATTCAACTAAGTCTAAAAACATTCATATAAAATCAGATTTGCAAGGGAGCATTTGGATCCCTAATGGTTCTATCTTGTCTCCTAATGCTCCTTTCTTGATTCTATTGGTTCCTTCTTACTCCTTGCCATCTAAAACCTCTAATCCCTCTATAAATTGGGCAGAAAACAGCCCCTAAGAATTGGGCTCATGGTGCCCAAATTCGTGCAAGAGGAAGGGGGAGGAAGGAACTACCAAAGAATAGAAGTTTTACCTTGTTTTCTTGCTTTCTCCTGGTTGCTTTTCACTTGGCTAGCCTCCCCTCACCAAATTCGAAAATTCCACCTCTGTTCTGCCTTCAAAACAGCACCAAACTCTCCATTAAAACCATAGAAAGAAAGCTTGAGAGGAGAGGAGCAAGGTTCAAGAAGGAAGGATATGGAATTTCTTAAAGTTTCTTACCTTTTTCTTGAATTTCTTCCTCCAAAATCTTCCTCCTCTTGTGCGCCTAAGAAGGGCAGCTTCTCCTCTGGTTTTTGGCAGAATTAAGGCGGTCTTAGAGAGGAGAGAAAGAACGTGGCATATAAAGAAGAAGAAAGAAGCTTCCTTTTTAAAATGGTTTCCAATTTCGCCCTTTGTAATGGTATTTCCGATTTGGCTTCGTTTTAGCTCCTTTTTGAGAAACCGTCTTTTTCATCATAAAATTTAGATTCCCAATTTAATAAAATGCCTTTGGAATCACTCAAATCGGAGCTAAAACCTTCCCGAACGAATAGGTCAAAGTTTGGGTCAACCGACGTCGAAAAGAGTACACTGGAGGGGCTTCACTGGTCTCGGGGTTTCCCATGGTTTTTTGGGGCCTCTGAGAATCCTGGAGAACTCAAAATTTTCATTTAAAAAGCCCTCCTATGAGTTTTTCAAAAGTGCCCATATTTACGAAAATGCCACTGGCCTTTCGGCAATTTTATCAAATCACTCTGGCCTTGATTTCTGGGCAACTCAAGGCTCAAATCCTCATTTTTCATTATTTATAATTTTATCATAATTTTATTTGGCCCCAATTCCTTCTATTTCAGGGACTTCCTTTTGTATCTGGCCCATTTCTGACGTTTATGGAGAAACCAAACATTGTGTCTCTCACGTTTACGGAGGGACCCGGATGTTACACTACTTGGCATTAAATATCCTTGAGCTCAGTCATAAACTATCTTAATCTCTTCTTTATACTCATGCATTAGGCTCACTACTTATCTATTACTTAATAATTCTTTGTATCTGCTAGTGGGTCATTTATCTCTCTTTTACTTTGTTCATACTACGAGTCTGAACTCTCTATGCTCTGGTTGATCCCATAGTAGTTCATTTCTCATGTTAACTTGAATATGACCAACAAGGCCTTCCTTGCAACAATACACTCTGTCATCACTGGTTACTTCCTTCTAACTACACGATTCGAGCCTTAACTACCTTTGTATTCAGCCCACCATCAAGGCTAAAGGGTTCTGCCCCTTGCTTTATTTATGTATAGCCAAATGGTACATTTGGGCTGTCAAGGCTCTATGGAGTGTTGTCTATAAACTCTAGCTTCTAGTTTGAGGGGATAACTTTCTAGGCTTTCTAATTCATCTAGGCATTTGGGTGTTGTGGTTGGAGGGAGTAGCCTTTTCTCATTTTTTCCTTTTAAACTAGTTCTTGTGTAGTAGTAGTTTTTTACCTTATACTGTGCTACACTATTGCCTATCTCTGCATCAGGCAAAACATCCCAGAATGGTCAAAGCATAGTAACCAGGGAAGGTTAAGCCTCTTATAATCTCTTTGAGCAAGCCTCTTTTGCAACTATATAATAACCTCTTGATGCTCATACACACAGCTTGCTACTAATCCTGGCGAGCTACCATAACTTATAAAGCTCCAGTCACAGGATCACTTAACTCTAAAAACTCTATAGGCTTATCTCTCCTAATGTTCACAAACACATCAAATACCATTCCACATCTCACTTAACACAAACATAGACATATGCCACCTTTAGACACCAAAATGTCCTATATAAGCCTTTATGTAACCATACCGTCACATCCTTAAGCCATATATAAACTTAGAAGGCCTGAAACTTCACTCTGATACCAATAAATTTAATATCTTTACCTCTTAGCTCTCATACAATGGTCACCTAGGCTACCCTAACACATATGTGGTGTATTGGAATACATTTACAAGGGATCATGTACTTTTATCCATATATATAATTCATGACTCTAGGTATCATGTGAGCTCATCAATATCATTTTTCATTCGTAACATATCCATTCAAGTCATAAACATCACAATTCATCACATATATCTCAGCTTTGAAACCATATATTCAAAAAATCAAGTTTTGCTCTCGGGTTGGCATGTCCAAAATTTTGATATAAACTTTGAAAATTTATAACTAATTTTAGAAAAATCAAAAATCATTTATATAATATTTTTTGGGAAACCTCTGGATATTAACTATAGACTAAAAATAATTCCAAACCAATGCAATGGCGTTTAACTTACAAAAAATAATGAAATAGTAGCAAAGATCAAGCAATGTTACTAATATTGTCATGCAACTTTAAAAAAACTTTCACCCTCTATAGAGCTCCAAATAAGATAATCTTGGTGGCTATATAAAGCTTATGTATCTAGTTTATACCTATAAAATTTCATAACCATTGGACTTCATTTGGCCCATATATGACATAAAAACATAAATGGACCATATCAACAGTGCACATACCATTTTTGCATAATTTGGGCAACTTTGAAAGATCATAATAAATTCTCTAGAGCTCTAAATGGAGTGCTTTTTAGCTCTATAAAAAGATCTAGATGAGACCTACTTATTGGCCAAATGTCATGGAAAAACTCATTCATTTGGCCAGCACATTGGTTTAGCACACATAATGGTCACTTTTAAAGTCTAAGTTGGTATCTCAAGGCACCAAAATGCTTTCCTCTCCTTCCATAGCTACTTGTGTAATATCCAGTTCTCTGAAAACATTAGAAACGTAATGTACAGTTTCTTTGTAAATGAATAAAATTCACTGGATACAAAGCAAGTCCTCCGAAATGACTTAGTTAAGGTCCCAAAAAATTTGGGAAGCATTCTAGACTCTTAAAAAATAAGAATCTCATATTCAGACGGAAAGAAAAATGGAGATAGAATGAAGAAATGAAATGTAATGAAAGGTTAACGAAATGTAAGGGCATTTTTTTCATTTTAAGCAAATTTTGGAATTCACATAGGATGACTTTTTAAATGAAAATTTTAAGTTTTGCAGGGCTTTTAGAGGCCCTGAAAACCATGGAAAGCCCGGGGATAGTTAAAACCCCTCTGGTGGACGTTTTCCAACATCAGTTGACCCAAACTTTGACTAATTCGTTTGGGAAGGTTTTAGCCCTGATTTGAGTAATTACAAAGACATTTTACTAAATTAGAAACCTAAATTTCATAATAGAAGAGACAGTTCTCAAAAAGGAGCTAAAACGAGTTAGAAACAAAAATACCAAAAACGAAGGGCAAAATTAGAATTTTTAAGAAAGTGCAAGCTTCTTGAACACTCTTTTAAGTTTCTTATTTCTTCTCCCCCTTCATTTGCACGACCTATTTTGCCCAAAAACCAAAGAAAACACCAGCTCTAATAGGCGTACCATGGAGGAGAAAAAGCAAGAAAAAGGTAAGGAATTCCATGGATTTTCATGCTCCTTATTCTTTCAAACTTGTTGCTCTCCTCTTAAGCTTTCTTTCCTATGGTTTTGTGGAAGTTTTTAGGTCTATTTTAAGGGAAGAATAGAGGGGAAAATTCAGATTTGAAGAAAGGAGGGCAAGAAAAGTGAGAATCAAGCAAGAAAATAAGGAAAAACAAGGTAAAATCTCCATCTCATGGTAGTTACTCCTTCCCCCTCTTATCCCTATTTGGCCCATATATGTAGCTACAAGAGGGCTTGGATTTTGGGAAGAACCAAGGGTGGATCTTAGGAAAAGGAGTGTGGAGAATAAGAATATGCAAAGAAAACAACAAAAGAACCATGGATTTTCAAGATAGCAAACCTACGGTTTCATGAGCTCCCTTGAAATTCTGATTTGATGTAATTGTTCCTAGACTTAAATGAATATTTAAATGAGTTCCCAAGATCCCTAGGAGTCTCCCCATATGCATCTTCCATGTAAAAAACAAAGCAAACTTTCATGGAGGCTAAATGGTGCATAGTCTCAACTAAAAGGGGTTGAGACATCTAGAGAGAGCTTTAAATTCTTTCAAGCCCATTTTTGAGTCATATATGATGAATGAAAGTGAGGAAAAAACTTAGAAAAAATTTAGGAGGCCT
This sequence comes from Erythrophleum ivorense, assembly GCA_026724425.1. Classification (NCBI taxonomy): domain Eukaryota; kingdom Viridiplantae; phylum Streptophyta; class Magnoliopsida; order Fabales; family Fabaceae; genus Erythrophleum; species Erythrophleum ivorense. Next base: position 28,086,279 of record JAIUCV010000001.1, on the reverse strand, counting down.
AGAGAATGAATTGGTGTCTTAGGTTCCATAATATGACCTAAAGAAATAACATGTAGTTAGGCTCTTTGTTTTAATTGTGCGATGACTCCAAGAGGCTTAAAAGGAGTCAAGAATTATATATGAAAGGAAAGAATAAAGACTAAAACTCATTTGATGGGTTTTGCTTCATTAGGTGCATTCTTGGAACCATAAAGGGGTTAATAAACTAAGTTAGTATTTAAGAAAGATGCGTGGCCTTAGAATTAACTCCATGAACATAATTGGCTTCCATAAATTGTGTTTAGGCCAAGAGAAACCAATCCCACATCTTTGTATGTGTGAGGCCAAGGAAGGGAGAGCAAATTCAAGGAGAAAAGTGTGTGGTTGCATCCAAGGCAGCTCACTCCTTCTTCTCTCATGCATGAATGTATGCTTGGCTTATCTTTGAATGTGTGTATGTGAATTTTAAGTTATGAAAAGTGTTCTAGCATAAAGCGCTTATTCCATGATACCATGATGATGCATTATGTTTTCAAATGATGTCTGTTATGCTTACTTTGGTTTGCTTGAGTGTGGAGAAGCCAAGAACCCTTAGCCATGGTGAGGATGAGCCAAGAACCCTTAAAGTTAGTTGAGACAAAGTAAAGTGTTTCCCAAGAGTGAGGTTGACTTCTAAGAGTAAGTTTGAGTCAAAAACCTCTTAAAAAAATGGATGAAACAAGTCCAAAATCCATAAGTGAATGGGTGAGGCTAATCCACTTACTTAGCAAGCCTATGGATGCCTTGTATGACTTACTCACATGCCAAGATTGCTTCTTGAATGTTTATGTTATTTAATATACTCATGCATGCATTTGTAAGATATGGCTTCCATACTTTATGTGTAGTTGAAATAGAAGATGAGCTACTGGGATTCTTTGAATCGCATTCCCTTCTTTCCAATATTCTAATATGCTAGGTGAACCAAGAAAATAAGGTAATAGGAGCCAACAACTTGGGAGATGAAAGTTGTCATACCTTATCTTATAACGTATTTCCTACTATGATTACCTTATATAAAACTTAGAGGGGTCAATGGAAACCTGAACTAATTAAAATTTTTCCTTTTAAAAACTTCCTCATACAATTTTACTATTCATTTGGTCATTCCTTGAATTTTATCCAACATTCAAAATACATAATTAATTAAAGAAAAATCGTATGTGGTTGGTTCAGGGCTCTACTTCAAGCTCTCTAAGCCCTTTACAAAGGGAAAATACTTACTTAGCGGAGCACAAATAAATTCATATAAAGTTTCCCCTACAACAAACTGGACAGTTTTACCCCTCATTGGTTATATTATTATTATTATTTTGCCTTTATATAAGCACAGGCATTCTTGCATCTTAGGCACGCTAGTCATGCTCTTTTTACTTCAGGGTTAGGTATAGACATGGATTTCCATTTCATACTTGAGTACCTTATAATACCATAATATAACTCATACACGTAGTAATCTAAAATATTTAATTACATGACAAAATGTGGTGCATAAAAGTAAGGTCCTCGATTTATGTCTCTACATTCTTTGCTCTTCTTTTGCTTGAACTCGGACCTAGCATGGGTTATATTTAGGGTGAGATTATGAAATCTAAGTAGTAGTAAACCAATCTCATTCACAAGCTAGCATGTAAGTACATAACATAATGCCAATCAAGATACCACATATCGCATAGCAATACAAGGAATTTCATACAAGGCTAAGTACAATCTAAGCATACATGTCTCATCTTATAGCATAAATGACAACTTGATATAGCATAACACTCACCATTATACAAACATACAAGCTTAAAGAAAGAGAAAGGAAAACTATTACCTTAGCAAACTTTGCTCCTCAATCCTTAGGACTCAGTTTACTTGCTTTTGGAGTTACCAAAACAATATCAAACCCTATAATCATAATAATAATTCATTACAATTAACACATAAACCTTAACTTCTAAAGTAGGATGACCCTTTTAAACTTAATTGGACTATTGGAATTGAAAAAATCTAACTCCTTCCCTTCCCATTCACTATGGCCGAATAGTATGCATTTCTTGGCCAAAATTTAGAAATTTTATCCCATGAGTTTTGGAGGCTTTGCCATAGGTATTCCTAGCTAAAAACACCCTTTTGAATCCATTGGAGTGGATAAAATCATCAAATTCCAGCCCCAACATCACGTTTTGGTCATCACATAATCTAGCTCCGTTTTAGGCTCAAAAGTGTGTTTCTTTAGTTCTAAAAATTTCATAGCCTTTTCCTTTATGTTTTAGGACTTGAAATTTGGTTTAGATGACTTTAAGACATCAAGAAGACTCCATAAAAATATTGGGAAAATTCGAACAGCATCTCCCTATGATTTCTATTTTCCCAAAAATTACAATTTTTATGTTTTTCAAAGTCCTAGCACATTACAACAATAACTAAGCTCATATGGCCTTCATGTTCAACATATAACCTTCATTTCAAGGCCTTCATATTCAACATATAAACTCCATTTCTAATGATTCATATGCTGTCCAAAAATGACTCATAGCTAGGGTTTAACAAAACTAACTTAAAGCATGTGATTTGTAAGTATAAGTTAGAGAAAACTTACTCTTTAAGCTTAATCCTTGCTTCCTTTGCTCTTCTCACACTAAAATCCTTTCTCTTCCCACTTAGAGCAACATTTCACCTTGAAGAAAAGATGAATATGCAGCTGCCCTTTGGAGGAAATGGTTGGAGGATGGAGAAGATGAAGAAATTTGGTGAACAATGGTGGTAGTTTTGCTTGGTTTCACTTCTTCTTCCACTTTTTCTCCCTCCCTCTCTCTCTTCACGTTTTTCTCTCCTCCTCCCTTGTGTGTGGCGTGAAAATGGTGCAATGGAGGTGAAGGAGATGAATTTGGATGAAGTTAAATAGTCATACTAAATTTGGACCCTTGGATCAACCTTTTCAAGATCAAATCTTAACCTTCCAATTCCTTTTTCTTTTGATTTTCTAATTTCATAACTAAATATCTTCTTCCAAAAAATCTTACCCACACACTTGGATACCTTTTCTTAGCCCTTAAGTTATGAATAGTAACCATAGTTAATTTTTTAACTTAACCATGGTTAACTTTTAACTCAACCATAGTTAGTTTCTAACTTAACCATGGTTAATTCTTTAAAATGACTAGAATCCTTTTCTTCTTTCCCTTTTATTTCATATTTATCTTTGGGTTTCATCTTCTCTAAAACCTTAATTATATCTTTTCTTCTCTTTTGGGCCATTAGAATCAGCTATTAGGCCTTACAGCAGTCTAACAATAAGTATCCAGGCCCAATTAAGGTTTTACGGTACAATACATACCTTTAGACCTTCTAAAATTTATGAATATTATTTTCTCTACTTTCTAGCCATACTGAGCTTCAAACATGGTTCAGGGGCCCTTAACCTCAATCTTCATAAATTTCAATGTCAATCGGACACCTGGGTCTATAGGTGTAATTTTCACCATTCTGTATTATGAAATTTTCATTTACTGCAATTCTGTCCCTGATTTAACCATGAGTCACGGATTTATGAGTTGTCCAAATTACACCTGGGTCTATAGGTGTAATTTGGACAACTTGGCATCATTGGATCCATCTCATTAAACTGAGTTTAACCGTGAGTCACGGATTTATGAGATTCTTGCCCGATTTTTTGATATTTGTGCTTAAAGCTACGAATAGAGGGTGAAATTAAGGTTTCCTGAACTTTCTTTTTGCCCAGCATATAACTTTTCTTTGCATTTTGGTCCCTGGCTCCTTCATACTTGACTTCAGAGGCTCTTCGGGACCTTTTTCTGATCCTTTTTTTTTTCATCTATTTTAGCCCCAATTTTAGCCTTTGGCCTTGACTCATTATTGTTTGTAGTCTAGAATATTATTCTAATTTTATTAGAACTTAATTTACTCTATTTGGGGGACTTCCTTTTATATCCGATGAATTTCGTACGTTGACGGAGAAACCATATGTTACATTTCTCGCATTTCCTTACGTTTTCTTGTATTTTCAAAAAACTGGATGTTACAAAAGTATGACATCAAAGTGCATGGATTTTGTTTCCTTGAGGCCATATGAATGGCAATTATTGTAATCTATTATTATATATGACCTATGACCTCATAAGCATGTGCAATTATGTTAATGTGTTATGTATAAATGAGAAATTAGGTTATGTGAATGTTACAATGTAAATTGAGCATGTAATAGTAAGACTAGCATTATGGAAATGTGTGTATGGCACGGGGTGAGAGAGTGAGTTTGCAAATTCTGGATTTGTGCACCTTTGAGATAAGTTTAAAATGTCATTTTGGTGCAATCCCAAGTGCTCAAGTGGCCATACAAGCCTAGGAATCAAATTTAGACACTTTGATGCTTATAAAGACCATGAAAATGACCAAACTGGAACCCTATGCACAAATTGACCAAATGGATGAACCTTCCCATGAAATTTTGTAAAAATGTAGGGCTCATTGAGAGATTTTTGGGAAGCTAAAGGGCAGAATTTTGGAGGTCTATGGAATATTTGATAAATTTTCAAAGTTAGGAAATTTTCTGAAATTGGTCCAGTGCACTGTTCATTCTAGTATGAAATTAAATTTTGTCATTTATGCAAAAATGATGTCCAATTGTCACCAAATTTTACATGGAGAAACTAGAAATTTCAGTGACTTGGGCCAACTAGAAGCACTTAATTTGGATGTCTAGAGAGGGAGATATAAATTTTTGAAATTTTTGTCCAGTATCAGGTGTTTAGACAGCCCGAGGATACTATTTATTAGTTTTTGAGCCCTAGACGTGCCTAAACTAGTCTGAAGTTATTTTTTCCCTCTAGCTGACATCCATATATTTCCATATTGGTATCATTTATATGGATTAGATTTTTGTGGAATTAATTGGGCATTTTTGAAATTCATAGCAGAAATTTGTATCAGTACCAGTAGCCAGTCGGACCTTTGTACCTTTTTGAATATCAAACATCTTCTACTTGATGTTTCCTGAGCTAGAAATATTTTTAACATAAAGTAAACATTTATATCTTTCTAGGATGATAAAGAATACATAATTTGGATTTTTTTAGAATTAGTTATGATTTTTCAAAGTTTATGGCAGAAAGTATGAAATTCTGGCTGAGGCTACCTCATGGAATTTTGTGAGTCTCTTGCCTTGCACAAGTTCTAGGCCACTTTTGGTGATGGATTTGAGTTGTATCTATGTAATTAAATATGAAGATGTAATACATAAGTCCATATGGCCCATGGGACTTTGAAAGAAAAATTTATGCATAGCACAATGCAAGAAAACTCAATATTTTAATGCCATGTTTCTTGCTTCCCTGTGTAATGCTTGGCATATGACTTAAAATTAGCATGAGGTAAAGCTAGAAATCTATGGTGTTACAACTTGGGCACATCCAAAAGTATAATTACAACATATAAAAGCATGCCAAATGATCCTAATTGTAACACCATATTTATTTAGCCTATCACATCTCCTTTCTAGTCATAGTTCCTTAGATTACACAATTTCTTAAGAAAAGTCCATTAAAATAATAGATTATTTTGCATTATGTCACGGATAAAAGTTTCATTTCATGTCTCATGAACCATATGAACTCATTCATCTCATTCTCCTATTTAAATACGTACATACAACTCAAAACCATCTCAAAAGGTGGCCAACAACTCCAGCTCAAAGCATATATACATAAAATATTACATAGCTGTCTCAGTTTCAACTGCCAGCTTCTAAGTGCCAATTTTGAAAAATCATAAATAAATTTAAAAAAAATAAAATCATGCACACTATACCATTTTGGAAATCTTTAGATGTCTACTTTATGATAAAAATAAGTCAAGACCAAAATAGAGACATCTAGCCACTGGAAATCAATGGAACATTACATAAACTCAATTGGTGCTACTGGTACTAACATAGAATTTCAAAAATTCATATATCTCTACTCAGACATCCAATTGGAGTGATCATAATGGCAATAGAAATCTTATCATGTCTAGTTTATTCTTATAAAATTTCATGAGTATTGGACACCATTTGACCCTCGAATGACATAGGAGAAAAAACTGACTATATGAACAATAACTATACCAGAACAATAGTGATGGAACGATAATGGAGGTTTGACTGGACGCCTAGAACATAACAGAAACTTCAAAAATTCATATCTCTCCCTATAGATATCCAAATGAGGTGCTTCTAGTTAACATAGGCCCCTGGAAGGTCTAGTTTCTTTCTGTAAAATTTCATAGTAATTGGACATCGTTTGCCCCATGAATGACAGAGATCAATTTTTGGGCCAAAAGAATAGTACTAAGGCCAAAACCAAAAAATTTGCCAACTTCAACAATTTGTCAAAAATTTTGTAGACCTCCAAATATTACCTACTTCCTAAAAAGCTTTCAATAAGGCCTAGATGCATGCCAAATTTCAGACCAAGAAGAGTTCATTTGGACAATTTGTGCTATAGCTCACCAAAGTGGTCAATTTTGTCTCTTGTAAGATACCAACTTATTCCAAATGATTTCCTCTTGTGTTTGGCTCCTCTCTTGCAAGTTTAAAAGTATGAATATGACTTACATGAACTGTCCAAGTGGTCCCAAACCTTATGCATCTCATTTTGGTCATTCCACATCCAAGAATACACTAATGCATACATGCCATCAAGTGTCAAGTTCTCTCATTTGCATTGATTTTGTGCCACAAATGATCCATACATCATTCATACATAATATTAAATTTGTTCAATGATTCACAACTCAAAAATAATATGTACAAGTTCACTTTGACATTCATTTGTAAATACAACTACATATTTGACAAAGTGTAGCTTCTCAAGACCCTTGGCTTGTATTTCTTGCTTCATGAGTACCACCTAGACATATTAAGATGAAGGATAGAAGGGGAGTGAGATTTCATGAATCTCAATAGCTTACATACTCATTCACACACACATTCATGACATATATGTAACACCCCAAAATTAATTAAGGTGCTAATCATGGATTTGGGTTAATTAAGAATAATTAATATGGAATAATCGAGTAAGTTAAGTGAATGGAAATTTTGAGAGATAAATTATTAATATAAGTTGAGAATTAATTAGGATAAAACCTTCATCTAGGCTTAAATTAATGTAAGAGATCATGATAAGAGGCTAATGGAGGCCTAATAAGTTTGGTGCAGACCCAATCTGATTCAATGTGATAGAGGCCTAAGATTCACCTTTTATAGGCTCTTATAAATGGCCCAATAAACTTTGTGTAGACCCAAAACAATGGGGTTCTTAAAACTTGGACTGGCCCAATGAAATTTTGCAGCCCAACACCTTAAAGCTAGCCCAACAAAGTTAAAATCTAAAGCCCATTTGGAGTTGGATCCTTGGAGTAGCCCATGACCCACATTTGACCCAACTAAAACTCAACTAAAACCCTAAACACTTCAGCCCCTTCTCTATTTTGCTGAAACACAAAAGAGAAATTCGGAGGTTTGAAGGGAGGCTAGGGTTTAGGGCAAGAAATCCATCATTTCTCACTTCTAGAGCAAGATTCAGCCAAGGTAATAGTTGTATAACTTAATCCTCTTTTCTTTCTCTTCATTTTGTCCCAATTAGTTTTTCATTTGGAGTATTTTCACCCACACCCAAAATCTAAAACTTGCCATTTGATGTTTCCATGGTGAAAATTCGTAGGTTGAGGCTAGGGCTGACATTAGGTAAGTATAAACTCTCCTTTTTGAGGTATTTCTACTAGTTTGAGACCCAGTGATTGGCTTATAATATGGGTATCATTTCTGTGCAAATCTACTCAGAATTAGAGGTGTTATTTTAAGATTTCTAGGGTAGGAGCAACCGAATCCGAATTTGGTTTTAGTGGTGATTGGGTACGTGTTTTTGAGTAGCCCTATATAGCTTAATTTTTCAATGATGGGTTTGCTTATACAGATTGTGATTAGGGATAGTAATGGCTTGATTTTGTATCCATAGGCTGAAGTAACATTCAATTGGCTCTTAGAGGATTAGCTACAAGTGAGGTAACCAGGACTATATTAGTTCCATGCATATATCTGTTTTAATTTCATATTTGTTGTACATGAATGATTTAAAATGCTGAATGAATTGGTTGGCTATCTATTGTATTGTGATTGGACCTTGTGAGTCCATGGTGGAGCTGTGGTACAGCTGCCACCCGTGTATATACTTCAATCGGGCACCGGGTTATGATCAAACCTTAAATGCACTGAGCCCTGGTTGTGCTCAATGGGGAGTAGGTGCCGTGAATGGGCCTCTCTCGGTATTATTGTCCTTTAACATGTGGAAATATGATTGCTAGTATGGGATAGTAATCATGATAGCCTAATTGTTTCATTTACTGATATGACTGGTATGTTTTTTATGCTTATATGAAATCACGCATATATGTTAATTAAACTGGAATATATGATGGAATTGCTTTGGTTACTGAGATTTACATGTCACCCCATTTTATGGGATAAAACATTTTAGGTGCAGGTTCTTCAAGTAAGGATAAGGGCAAGCAAGTGGATGAACATTCATGAGCTGAGGCTTGGTGTGGGGAGCTACACTTAGTCCGAGTGGAATAAAGTATATGCTAATTTTGCTAACCTTGTATAGCATCATCATATATCTATATTGCCAAGTGTAGGAGTTTGTATTTTGATAACATAAAATGTAACCATTGAGAAATAGGCTTCATATTAGTTGTTGATGGATGTATGAGCTTTGACACTATTTATGGCTTGTGAACCTATAATATAATTGAATATTTGAGTAATGAAATCCTATGATATATTGATTGTAGACCTGAACTAGCGATGCATGAAATATCCAATGAAAGTATGATTGAATGACCATTGTGAGCATTTGTAAATTTGCTGACGTAAGACCAAGGGATGAGTAGGAAAATCCACATTTAACGGATAGATGGGTAACGATACAATGGCTAGGGTAAATTAGCTAGATAAATGCTATTAGAATCTCATAACAAGTGGGAGAGTGGCCCTAGAGAGTCCCTAGATAAAGAGTGGAGAGTATGAGATTAGATTTTAAGAGTTGTAGGATTAGAAGGCATTTTGCCGTGGACAATAAAGGCAAAGTTGCCCAGGGGGAGGTCCAGAGAGTAATTCACCATGGCAAAATGTGGAATTAGCCGTAGTGAAATGTGAGAGGCTAAACTGGGAGTCATCCAGAGGGAAATTCACCGTGGTGAAAGGGGGAATTGGCCACGACGAACTTTTATGAAAATGTCCTAGGTATTCCATAAAGGAATTAGCCGTGGTTAATAAGGGAATTGGTCGCGGCCAATAGTGAGAGGCGAGCAAGGTAGGTTCTAGGAAGTTTCCTCACCACGATGCTATGTAGGTTAGCTGCAGCGAAGGTCCAACTCACCATGGTGAAATTAGTAATAATGTAAGGGGTGAAGCTGAGAGTAATTGGTCGCAGCTAAGTGTAATTTAGTTGCGACAAACGTCCTAAAACCTTTATATTAACTAGGAAATCTTGGTTTTTCATATGGTAATCTCAAGGGATGACTTAAGAACATTGGTAGAAGATTCTTGTGAGTTGAAATTAATCGGTAATAGAATCAAAGGCTTATAAATGAATGTTTGCTTCCCTAATGTACATGAGGGCTTATAATTATACGATTGATGACTCTAATAATATTAAAGTTTAAATTTCCTTGTATTTTCTGAAGGTAATTAGTCATAATATCTTGTAACCCCAATTTATGATTATTAATTGCGTATTTAACCTTAATTATAATGATTAGAAGTTAGGGTTATCACAATATACACATCAAAGGAATAAGTATAGACAATAGTACAACCATAAAGTATGCAAAGCCACAATTTCATGCCACCAATTCACATTTAATTCAAGAATATGCTCTAGGGACTTTTGGTTTTGCCTCACCTCATTTTTAGGACTTTTGGATTTGCCTCACTCTTGGCTTAGAGACTTTTGACTTGGCTTCATCCATCCAAGAGACTTTTGGCCTTGTCTCACCCATGCCATGAGACTTTTGGCATCTCCTCACCCATATTAAGGGACTTTTGGCATCTCTTCACCCTTATGAGCCATTTCCCATAATCAATGACATACAAGACAACACATTGGTACCAATACAATCTTAAAACAATACTTAACCTCAATCTTCTTAACTCCATTTAAGCCTCTTAGAGCTATCATACAATTAATTTAAGGAGTCTAATTACATGTTGTTTCTTTAAGTCACAATATGGAACCTATGCTTCCATCTCACTTTCTAGGCTTCCTAAATTTTTTTCAAAGCTTCCTCTCATACTCTCCCATCATATATGATACAAAACCAAGCTTGGAAGAAATTAAAACTATCCCTTGGTGCCTCTCCACCCTAAGCTAAGGCTATGCCTCTTTAAGGGGATCAAGGAGTTGTTTTGATTTCTTTGATAGGAGAAGCATGTGGGAGGCTCTCTTGATATCTTAAGAACTTATATGAACTCTTAAACATCTTAATTTATGGCTAGAACTCATCTTATAAATCAAGGTGTAACTAAAACCCTAGCTTTTCAATCTTGTAAATTCATAGTTCTTTCTTTGTTTCCTTTGCATATTCTTATTCTCCTCACTCAGTTTTCTAAAATTCACCCTTGGTTTGGTTCAAAACTTAACCCTTCTTGGCTGTCCCTAGGTTGGCCAAACCACACACATCTAAGAGCAAAGAAGGAGAGGCATGGAACTAGCATTTACCTTGGTGTTTCTAGGTTTCTTTAAGAGCTCTTCTCTTTGCTTGGCTTCCCTTCTTGAAACTTGAACTCCTTCCCTTTAGTCTAGGTTCAAAACAAACCCAAAAGTTTCAATAAATCTATGGGAAGGAGAGAAGAAGTTTACTAAAGAGAAACTAAGAGAAATTCATGAATTCACATACCTTTCACTTGGTTTTTCTTCTCCTTTTTCCTCCTCCCTTGTACGCCTCACTCTCTAGGTCTCCTCTCTGTTTTAGGGTAGAAGTGAAGTCAATTTAGGGAGGAGAAGGATGGGGTGTGACTTATATATAGGTGGAGAAATAAAATTATTCTAAAGAAATTCCATTTATGTCTTGTAAACTTGGCATTTTTGTTTTTAGTTCGTTTTAGCTCCTTTTTTAGAACCATTTTTCCATCATAAAATTTAGGTTCTCAATCTTATAAAATGTTTATGGAATCACTCAAATTGAAGCTAAAACTTTCCCAAACGAATCGATCAAAGTTTAGGTCAATTATAGTAGGAAAATGTACACCAAAGGGGTTTTAACTGTCTTAGGGCTTCTTATAGTTTTCAGAGCCTTTGAAAACCCTGGAGAGCTCAAATTTTCCATTTAAAAGCCTTCTTGTGAGTATTCTAAAAATTATCTGAAATTACGAAAATGTCATTACATTATGTAGCTCTTTCGTTAAATTTCGTCTGGTTATTTTAGCTTCCATTTCAGGGCACCTCTAGCCTCCTATTTTCATTACTTAATGTCTAGATCATTATTCTAATTTTTCTGGGCCTTAACCAATTCATTTCAGAGAACTTACTTTTAAAACATATACGTTTCTGTTGTTTTTACGAAAATTGGATGTTACACCAATCACCATAGAGCTAAATCTCACCATGCCACTACATTTATACACATGCATATAAGGGTGCTAGGATGTCAATCTCTAACGTATACATTCATTTGGCTTCAAGATTGATACATATATCATAATTGTATATTTTTAAATTCATTCAAATGATTACATCTCATATACATCACATGGATACAATTCTTGATATCTATATGCTATTAAAATGTCTATTTCTCTACTCCTTTGTCAAAGTGCCATGTTTTAAGACCTTTGGCCTCCATTCTTTGGTTCACTTGCTCACCTAGACATAATTAGGCATATAGAGGGGAAGAGTGAGATTCAAAGAATCTTAATAGCTCTTTACCCTTTCAAATATACATAATGGATGCTAAAACATGTTAAAGAATGCATGCATGTCATATGAGCTTCTCATGAATATACATAAAACATTTTTTTGGTCATGTGAACTCATACATATGAAACATAGGCCTTCAAGGGCAATGGTCTAGCCTCATCCAACTTTATAGGAATTTTTGGATTTGCCTCTCCTACTTTCAAGGGACTTTTGGCTTAGCCTCACTCTTTTTGAGACTTTTGACTTTGTCTCACCCATTTCTAGGGATTTTTACCTCATCCTCACCCATGCTAAGGGACTTTTAGCTCAACTAAACCCATTTAAGGCACTTTGCATACATAAACACATTTCAAGAAGCACAATGGTACCATAGTATGTAAGCAATAGCTAGAAACATTTCTCATGGTTCAAACATATGCACAAGCACTTAAAGATAAATAAACATCCAAGCCATGGATGAGAAAATGTTTAGAAAGCTATCTTAAATTAAGAACATCAAACTTTTTCCTTGAACTTGTCTTCCCCTTTTTAGCCAAGCTTATAGAATTAGGTGGCACTTGATTCTCTTAGCCCAGACACATCAAATGAGACATGAATCACTCATAGAAACAAGCTTAAGATTCTCACAACTTTATGCTATGCTATGCTATTTTCTTATATAGCTCCAATATGTCTCCATACAAGGCATAATGAAGCAGCTATTGGAATTCATTATCTTGGCTTCATTTTTCCTTCAATCTTAGTCTCTTGACTCCATTTAGACTCCTTGGAGTCATCACAAATCCATTTTGAGGAGACTAGCTATAAGTTGCTTCTTTATGTCTTATTATAAAGTCTACACTTCCATCTTACAAACCAAGGCTTCTAAATTTTTTCTAAGGTTTCCTTTGATATTTCTCTATCATATCTAGTCCCATTCTAGGCTTAAAACAATTTAAAACACTCCCTAGGTGCCCAGACCTCTCATGGCCAAAACTCTAGCATCCTTAGTGTACCCATGGAGTTTACTTCATTCTCTTTAGGGAATTGCCACATAGGAGACTTCCTCAGTGTCTTGAGAACTCATTCATACTCTTAGACAACCTCAGTTATCATTGGAAAGTCTTCTACCCATCAAGGTGCAACAAAATCCCTAACTTTGCTAACTAACTTGTTTTCTAATGCATCTTAATTAGATTTCTTTGCATATTCTTGTTCCTCACATTCCAAAACCCATGTTTCTTCCTTGGTTGGGTTAGAATTCATCTCCTCTTAGATGGGCTCTAGATAGGACAAAATGGTTATAGGAGAAACAATTAAGAAGAAGCAAGATAAGCCATGATAGTTACCTTGTTTCAAGACTTTTTTATGGCTCTTTCCATTGCTTCAAGCTTCTTCTTGAAATTCTAAGTTCTCTTTTTTGAACTAGTCCCAAAACAACCCCATATGAGTCATAAAAATCATAGGAAAGAAGAGGAGAAGAAGAGGAATAACATTAAGGAAGGAAAGAGCATGAAAAATTGGACATTTTCTTACCATTTTAGAAGTTTTTCTTTCCCCCTTTGCTCCCTTCTTGGATGCCTCATGGATCTGGTCTCTCCTCTAGTCTTAGGCAGAAGCAAAGTTGGTTAAGTGGAGAGGAGAGGGAGGATGTGTAATATAAGGTGAAGGCTTCTTAAATTCTTCTTTAAAAATCCCATTAATATCCCATTTTCTTAGCTTTTTTGTTTTAGGCTCATTTCAACTCCTTTTTAAGAATCATCTTTTCCATCAGAAAATTTAAATTCTCTAACTTATAAAATGCCTTTGGAATCACTCAAATTGGATCTAAAACCTTCCTGAATGAAAATATCAAAGTTCGTGTCAACCATTGTTCTAAAACGTAAACTGGAAGTGTTTAAACTATTATAGGGGTTTCTATAGTTTTTAGGGCCTTTGAGAATCTCTAGAAACTCATTTTTCCCATTGAAAAATTCCTGCTTTGAGTTTTCTAAAAAGTGCTTAAATTATAAAAATGCCACTACATTTTGTTAAATTTCGTCTAGTTATTTTGGCTCTGTTTTCAAGGTACCTCTGGCCTTGAATCCTCATTATTTGAGGTCTAGATTATTACTCTAATTTTATTAGACCTTAAATCATTTTATTCAGGAAACTCCCTTTTATATCTAGTGAGTTTCATACGTTTATAGAGAAACTGGATATTACAACATACATCATGACTGCATCAAGCAACAACACATACAAGCATTACAATTCATTCAAATGTATGCAAGAGAGGGAGATAAAGCTACCTTGTAATTTTAGGGACTTGGATGTACCACTAACCCACTTGTTGACATTCTTTTTCCTTACTTTCTTTTCCTTGGCATCGATAAATGAGTGAGTTTGAGTTACCTTGACCTATATATAACAATTACAAGGAAAATTAACCCCATAGAACTCATTCTAGGTTCCAAGATGCTCACTTAATCTCATTAAGACTCAAGTTATCAATTATGACTAATTTAGATCCATTATGAAGCAACCTTTAGCTCTTGCTTTTCTAACCCCAAAGTCTTACTTTCTAAAAGTCTCATAACTCTTAAGAGACTCATTTGAATCATTACATACTTGGTTTGAAAGCTTTAGAACTAACTTGCTTTATCAACCTCATTTAGGCCCTTAAAATTTCAAATTCTATTCTAAGGCTCCTAAATTCAATCTAAGGCTTTCATAATTCTTTATTCATCATATCTAAGTCTCTAAAATCATTAGAATTCAAAGAAACTCTCTCTAAGTGACTTTTCCATAGCTTGGTCGAGACACCATAATAAGAGAAGCAAACATTGATTTTTGTTGATTCTTGCTAAGAATTTGATGGATACCTAAAATCCTTGCCTTCTCTACATCTTAGACATGAATTCATATAGTGATAAATACCTTCCACTGATCCCATAATTTCTAGAGTGCAACTAAAACTCTAACTTCCATGTCTTAAATTCTAAAGTTTTTTTGTTTGTTCTAATTGCATATTCTTATTTCTCATGCTCTAAAATCCTTGCTCCTATCTTGCTATGGCTAAAACTCATCCACTTTCATATGATCCTAGGTCTGACCTAAACTCATGAAGAAGAAGGAGGCAAGGTGGAGCACAATCATACTATGAAACATACCTTATTCTAATGTCTTTCAAGAGAGAAATTTGATGGTTGACATAGTTTCTTATTTCTCATCACACAATTAATTTGAGAAGCCTAGCTATAGGTTGATTCTTTAAGTCACATTATGAAACCTATAGTCCTATCTTACTTTTTAGGCTTTCTAAAATTTTTCCAAAGCTTTCTCTTATACTCTTCCATCATATATGATGCAAATCTAGGCTTGAAAGAAATTAAAACACTCCCTAAGTGCTTCCCCTCTTCTTGGTTGAGACATGTACCCCTTTAGTTTGCTTCTATGATGGGAGGTGCATATGGGAGGCTCTCTAGGGGTCTTAGGAACTCATACAAACATTCACATTCACTTAAGAACTCTTGGATAAAATCAGATTTTAGGTTATGTTCACAAATCCCTAGCTTTTCTATCTTGCAAATTCATGGTTCTTTCTTTATTCTCTTTGCATATTCTTGTTTCCCACACTCTAATTCCTAAGATTCATCCTTGGTTTGGTTTAAAAATAACTTCCTCTTGGCTGTCCATATAGTGGCCGAACCATACATAAAGGAAGCAAGGAAGAAGAAGCATGAAAACTAATGGATTTGCCTTGAATTCAAGCTTTTCCCAAGAGCTTTCCCCTTTGCCTTGGTCCTCCTCTTGAAATTTGAACTCCTCCCCTTTGTTTTGGATTCAAAACAAAACCAAATACTTCAATGAAACTATGAAAAGAAAGTGGAGAAGGAGGAGAATAAGTTTACTAAAGGAAAGACCAAGAAAATCCACCATTTTCATACCTTTTTGCCTTGGTTTTCCTCTCCCTTTTTCCCTTCTTTTTATGCCTCTCTCCCTTGGTCTCACTATCTATTTTGGGAAGATGGAATGTTGTTTAAGTGAGGAGAAGAGTGGGGTGTGAGTTACAAAGCTAAGGGATTAAAGATTGTTTCAAGAAAATTCTATATACATCTCGTCTTCTTGGCATTTTCATTTTAGGTTCATTTTAGCTTCTTTTCTAGAATCACATTTTCCATCATAAAATTTAGGTTCTCAATATTATAAAATACCTTTGGAATCATTTAATTTGGAGCTAAAAGCTTCCTGAATGAAAGGGTCAAAGTTCAAGTTAACCATCATTAAAAAAGTGCACCGGAGGGATTTTAATTGTCCCAAGGCTTCCTATTATTTTTAGGGCTTCTTAGAACCCCAGAGAGCTCAAATTTTTTATTTAAAAAGCTCTCCTGTAAGTATTCTAAAAATTGCCTGAAATTACAAAAATGCCATTTTGTTTCGCAACTATTTCATTAAATTCTGTCTAATTATTTTGGCTTCGATTTAAGGGTACCTCTGGCCTTCCATTTTCATTACTTAATGTTAGTCATTATCCTAATTTTTTTGGACCTTAACCAATTCATTTCAGAGGACTTACTCTCAAAATGTATTCATTTTTATCACTTTTACGAAAATCGAACATTACATTTCTCCCCCTCTTAAATAAAATTTTGTGCTCAAAATTTAGATAACATATCTCATAGGAAGAATTCTGAATATTTCTTTCTCATCTCCTCTTCTAACTCCCAGGTAGATTCTTCAAGAGATAACCCTTTCCAAACCACTTTCACCAGCAGTATCGTCTTATTCTGTAACTGCTTCAGTCTAACATCCATAATCCAATATAATGCAGATTATCCTATAACTGCACATTTTCATATTCTATGACATGTTAGGGTTAGGATGGTATTTTTTAAGTTAGGATATATGAAATACGTTGTGTACTTTGCTTAAGTTTGGGGGAAGGGCAAGTCTGTAAGTCATAGGTCCTATTTTATCAAGAATTTAGAATGAACCTATGTATTTTGGACTAAGCTTTTTACTTTTAATGGACCTACCTATCCCTATAACTGGAGACACTCTAATAAAGACATGGTCTCCAACCTCAAACTCTAATAGTCTTCTCCATTTATCTGTATGATTTTTCTATTTATTTTGTGCCGTTAGGAGTTTCTTTTTTATGGTCTTAATTTGTCTAGAGGTTTGGTCTACTAATTCTAAGCCTATTAGACTTCTCTCTCCTAGCTCAACCTAACATACTAGGGACCTACACTTCCTCCCATACAATGCCTCATATGGTGCCATCTAAATACTAGCATGATAACTGTTATTATAAGCAAACTCCGCTAAAGACAAGTATGTATCCCAGTTTTCCTTCATTTCTAAAACACACGCCCTTAGCATGCCTTCTAGGGTTTGGATGGTTCTCTCTGTTTGACCACCTGTCTGAGGGTGATAGGCTGTGCTACATCTTAGTTTAGTACCTAGAGCATCTTATAATGATCTCTAGAAGTTCAAAGTGAACTTGGGATCTCTATCTGACACTATACTTTTAGGCACACCATGTAACCTTGCTATTTCCCAAATGTATAGCTAGGCTAATTTATCTAGGGTATAAATGGCTTTCATTGCTAAGAAGTGAGCTGGCTTTGTTAATCTATCCACTATGACCCATATGGCATTATGCTCTAATAATGTCCTAGGTAAACTCATGACAAAATCCATGGCTACACTATCCTATTTCCACTCAGGGATATCTAGGGGTTGAAGCAACCTAATTGGCTTCTGGTGTTCTATCTTAACTTTCTAACATACTAGGCATCAGAAGATGTATTCTGCTATGTCTTCTTTCATCCCAGGCCACCAGAACATCCTTTTCAAATCATTATACATCTTATTGCTGCCTGTGTGAATTGTATATTTGCTCTTGTGTGCCTCATCTAGTATTCTTTCTTTGATCTCAACATTCTTAGGCATAAATAACCTATTCCTATATCTCACTAGCCCATCCTCAGACAGATTGAAATTTAGAGTGCTACCCTGGGATATTTGGATCTAATCTTTCTTATATGCTCATCTTCAGACTAGACTTCTCTTATTTGGTTCCTTAGGTCATTCTCTATTTAGGTTTCCCTTATTAATAATTTCCCTAAATGCACCTGACATGAGAGATTCATATCCCTGAACCTCTCAATTAACTCTTGCTTTCTAATCATCATATAGGCCATATGTATGGATTTTCTACTCAATGCATTAGCAAATACATTTGCCTTACCGGGATGGTATTTTAAGGTAAAATCATAATCCTTTAAGAATTCTAACCATCTCCTTTGTCTCATGTTTAACTCTTTTTCTTCAAATAAATATTTAAGGATCTTGTGGTCATTGTAAATTTCTATTGATGCTCTATATAAGTAGTGTCTCCATATTTTCAGAGCAAACACCACTGCTGCTAGCTCTAAATCATGTGTGGGGTAATTCTCTTCATGAGACTTTAACTATCTAAAAGCATAAGTTATCACTCGGCCTTTCTGCATAAGCACATACTTAACCCTTTCTTCATGGTATCACTATAGACTACAAAAGTCTCTATCAGGTCAGAAAGTACTAAAACTGAGGTTGTGGTTAACTTTTATTTTAGTTCCTACAAACTCTTCTCACATTTCTCATCCTACACAAACTACACATTCTTTCTGGTGAGCCTAGTCAGTGGCATTGCTATTTGAGAAAAGCCCTGAATGAACCTCCTGTAATAACTTGCTAAACTTAGAAAACTCTTGATCTCTGTCACTATCCTAGGTCTCTCCTATAACGCCTCTTTTAACTACCATTCTTTAGCTATATATTTTTGAGGAATTCCTTATTTAATTTTAATTACTTTTTTCTATTTTAATTATTCTTTCATAATAAATCTAATTAATAGTGTAGCGGACTACGACAACAACAAAAATACACTATAATTTATACAAACTAGTTTAAGAGTTCTCTTATAAGGGAACGAGGTTATACAAGTCACATCACATCAAAGGGGGATCTATCCTATGACTATCCAAAAAAGAAAATCCCCAAATAGCAAAAAGACCAAAAAGGTTAATGTCAACAGTTGGGCCTCTGTTTATGCAAACGGAGGAGCAGAAGGGTCAACTTCACCCACTGGGAATGTGTGAGACTCTAGCTCCCCTAGGGACACAAAATATACTGGTACAACATGAACAACATCATCACATGATATGATGCGTATATTATGGATGACGAAGACCCATCTCTGGAGTGGGAACTGGATCCACTCCATCTGTAGTTCTAAGGTCACTTGATAAATCAGCATATAAGAAAAGTATAAACCACAATAGAGTAAGAAATAATTTTCTTAGTAACATAGATAGGATTAATACCACATAATATCCATGAAGAAGAGTCAAGTACTTTTAACAGACAACAAGCAGTATGATGTAAGACAGTAAATTTATTAAACAATATAAATAGAGAGATATACCTGTTAGCAATATCTAACGTGAATATGAAACAGTAAAGTGAACAGACATATTACATCTAAAGATAGAATATGAATAAAATACAAGAATTGTCTTAACATAATTGATATTCAAAGTTGCAAGATATTCCAGAGATTTCTACATGCATAGAATATATAAGATATCACAAACAATATTTATTCTTTCTTGACCATTAGGCCTTGGAGACCGCTAGGCCCAACACTCAAACCATGTCGCACTGGCTTCGGCAGGCTCAAGCCCAGCTCATCTTGCACTGCCATGACATAGCAGGCGTCCCCCTGCTTCCTTTACTGAGGCATCCCCCAGTGGGTACCCAAGGAAAGTCATATAAAATATCACAATAATATGTTATCTAATCCCGATAGCATGCCTGCATACTGGAGTTTGAAAATTAATGGTTTAGATAAGTATCTTTGAGATTAGACATCCAACACAACAACAGCTACCTAATGGTCAACTTTGGCACATACATAGGGCTCACCCCCTGTCCACCCTATATATTGGCTAGTTCTTTGGGCTCACCCCCTATCCGCCCTATATATTGGTCAGTCCTTTACCAAATAACCTATACTCATATAATCAGGTAGTACACAACATATTATCCATGTCAAGAAATCAGGTTGTATATCAGTATAGCAAATAATGTAATTCCAGAACATATGTTATCACATATTCCAGTCTTGACATAACACTACGTAATTTTTCAACTATTTCAAATGAGCTCCAAAATTCACAAAATAAATATCAGCATAATCTAGGCAGCATGTATAATATATTAGGCCTCAAAATTCATCCAGAACATGTCAAATAACATTGAGAAAAATTCAAGAACATCTTGGTCAACACTTTTTCTCAAAAATTTGACTTTTTATACAATGATCCATAATTCGCCAAAATTTCACCATAGGTCTTATTTTTCATTTAGATTAACCTAATTTAGTTGGATTTAAGAAAACTCTTCCCTAGGTATATGTACATGTGTTGGCCGAATCTATGCATCCAAGAAGACATGTGATTTTACTTCATTTTTATGTTACCAAATAACCACACATACATATTCAAGGATGATAAACAAAAGCCTTCAATCAATTTTTAGAGATTTCATATCTATTCTACAATTTTCCCAAGTTAAAGTTCAAGAGTTTCTTGCCACTTTCTTCATGAAAATCAAAGTTGTATTAATCTTCCTCTTCCTTAGGCTTTCTTCCATCACTTCTTCCTTTATTTTTTTCTTCAATTTCTCCCATGACATCTTGAAATACAAAGCTTCTTGATTTGTAGAAAAATTGCTAAGAATAGGGATTTTATTGAATCACATGAATCCATAAGCCATATATATGATTTATCTATCTTTTCTCAATCTTTTCTTGGCTAGAATTTATGGAAACAACAAATTTTCACATCTCCTCATGCCATGGACGAAATTTAGAGAGAAAGAGAAGAGAAGAATTCTTGGAGAAAAATAGAAGAAAACCAAGAAGAAGAAAGGCTATCTATGTTACCTTAGTTCTGCAATGTTTGATTTTCTCGACAGCTTTTCTTTCTTCCTTCCTTCTCCTTTTTCTTCTTCCTTAGGGCGAGCTCCCTCTTCTTCTCTTTGTCTTGGCCGAATTTGTGATGTGTATTTTGTGTGTGAGAATGGCATGAAAGTGTGTGTGTGGTATATATACATATATTAGTTATAAATGGTTAAGATTTAATTAACTTTAAGGTGGAAGATCTTGCCCTTTAGATTACATGAATGGTCAAGATTTAACCTTGAAGTAAGAGATAAAATGTAGGCCTTAGGATTAGATCAAAGGTTGTGATTTGATCTTGAAAAGATGACGAAATCTAGGCCATTAGATTGCATCAACAGTTTAGATCACATCATGTTTTAAGGACAAATATTAGCCATTAGATTAACCTAGTTACTTTTTTGTAAAGTGTGAAGATAAGGTTGCATTTAATGCCACTTAAGTCAGCATCCATGTCATGCTAAAGTTAGCAGTAACTTTTTCGTAATGTGTGAGATTTCTAAGATTTGCTGACACAAGCCTATACAATCACCTCGTAGTTCGTGTAGCTTCTAGAATTCTCTTCCAATTTCTAGCTTCTTCTTTACACATGGTGCCATATCATCTCTCTCCTTTCCACATGGCACCACATCAGCACCTTCCCAACTCCCTGGTGCCATGTCAGCTCTTCCCCAGTTAGACTTACAAAATTGCCACTGTTTTCTTAGGTTTTCCATCATGCATTTTCTAAGTTCCCTGTTATATTTTAATATTATTTAGCCCTATGTGGATCCCGTTTAATGTTTCTAATCATATATTTAAATATTATTTATTCCCCTAATATTTTATTATTTTAGGGTCCAAATGACTGTTTTGTCCCTAGTAGTGATATGATAGACAAGCACTTTTGTTCGATTTTAGCTTATATCTTCTCATTAACTCCATATTTCTAGATTCTGTTACCACTACCTGGTAGATTTTTTTTGCATAGAATTTCCTAAGACAGCTAACATGGGTTTAGGGTTTTAGTTCATCTCCGTATAAGCTTATAATCGTTTTGGGCTATTTTCTAGCCCTAATGAATCCAGAATTTCATGCAATGAATTTTATAATTTTTCTCCGCATTATTTTCTAACTATTGATACATATATTGGACTAGTTCTGAATTCCCCTTCCTTCTAGAAAAATTATCAAAGTTTGTTCAGGTGATAAATGACAATTATCAAAGTTTGTCCTGGACCCCCTAAAATGTCAAAAATTCCTATGGGTCCTATTCAACTTGTACTTCTCATATATGAAGCTATTTCGTTCAAATTCTTTTTATTAAAGCTTAATAAATTCATTACATAAAATACTAAATAATTAAAAAATTCTAATTTTAGGGATGTTACATCTCCCACTGTAATACTACCTCTACCTTATAGGGATCTACTGCAACCCCTGCCTGGGAGATCACGTGGCCTAGAAATTGGACTTCATTGAGCCAAAACTCACATTTACTAAGTTTAGCATAAAACTATTTTTTTCTCAAGGTCTCTAGGGCTAATCTCATGTGTTGTTCATGCTTTTCTCTACTCTTGGAATAAATGAGAATATCATCTATGAAGACAACTACAAACTTATCTAGGTATGGCCTAAACACTCTATTCATATAATCCATAAACATCATAGGTGCATTCATCAACCCAAAGTGCATAACCAAAAATTCATAATGCTCATATCTTGTTTTAAATGCTATCTTAGGAATATCTTTAGCCTTAATCCTAAGTTAATGAAATCCTGACTTGAGGTCTATCTTAGAAAACAATGACGCTCCTACTAATTGATCTAGGAGGTCATGTAATATCCCTAAAATTAGAATTTTTTTATTATTTAGTATTTTATGTAATGAATTTATTAAGCTTTAATAAAAAGAATTTGAATGAAATAGCTTCGTATATGAGAAGTATAAGCTGAATAGGACCCATAGGAATTTTTGAGATTTTAGGGGGTCCAAGAGGCCTAAGGGCAAAATTGTCATTTGTCACCTGGACAAACTTTGATAATTTTTCTAGAAGGAAGGGGAGTTCAGAACTAGTCTTAGTAGGGCTTCCTAACATGTGTCTTCCCTTTTCAGGTCCTAATTGAATTCCTTAGTTCTAATTAACTTAGGGTAGTTTCCTAATATTTTCCTTGATGTTATTCATTAGTTAGTTTGGTTATATTGATAGTTACAAAAAATCTAGAATGTGATACCTTTAAATTTTTGATTTGATTCAAGAATTCCTAAGCCTAAATGAGTGTTTGGATGAGCTCCTAAGATCCCTAGAAGGCTCCTCATATGCATCTTCCATTAAGAAAACAAAGCAAACTTACTTAGTGCCTCCTTGAAGCCTAGCCTTGGCCTAAGCTAGATGGAGTACCAAGAGGTAGTTTTAATTTGTTCAAAGCTTGTTTTTGAGTCATATATGATGGAAGAGGATGAGAGGAAGCCTTGAAAAAATTTTAAAAATCATAGATAGTGAGATGTAGTTATAGGTTCCATATTATGGCTTAAAGAAACAACACCTAGTTAGGCTTCATGAAATGAATATGTGATGGCTCCAAGAGACTTCAATGGAGTCAAGAACCTTAAATGGATGGAGAGAATGGAGCCAAGATGATGTTTTCTCAAGGTTGCTTCATTAAGTGCATTATGGAACCATAAAAGAGCCATATGAACTACCTAGCTTTTCTAATGAATGTATAGCTTTAGAATTTGGTTCAAGAGTATAATTGGCTTCAATATTATGTGTCTAGGCTAAAGGAAACAAGTCCCACCTTATTGTGTGCATGTGGCTGAGGAAGAGGAACCAATTTCAAGAAGAAAAGTGTGCTTGTGTAACAAAGGTAGCTCTCTCTTCTTTCTCTCATGTATGAGTAGATGTTTATCTTATCTTTGAATGTGTCTATATGTTTTGAGCCATGAAACATGCCTTAGCAAGTATCTAATTTCCATGGTACCATGATATTGCATTATGTCTCCAAATGATACTTTGTGACTTTGTTTTGGTTTGCTTGAGTGTGGTGAAGCTAAAAACCCACTAGCCATGATGAGGATGAGCCAAGAACCCTCAAGACTGGTTAAGACAAAGTTTAGAGTCTCCCAAGAGTAAGGCTTAGTTCAAAGCCTTTAAGAAAAAGGGTGAGGCAAGTTCAAAATCCTTGAAGAGAATGGGTAAGGCTAAACCACTTACTTGACAAGCTTATGTATATTTTGTATGACTCCTTGAATACCAAGAATGCTTCTTGAATGATTACATATTCCATGATAGTCATGCATGCATTTTTAGACATGGATTTGTATTCTTTATGTATGGTTGAAAGGGAGAAGAGCTATTGGAATTCTTAGAATCTCTCCTTCCTCCCCACATATCTAACATGTCTAGGTAGACCAAATGAGCCAATCTTGAAGAGGAAACAATAAAATGTGGAAATTTGCTATTATGTAGCCATAAGAGCGACATATGATGTAATCCATTATTTTATATGTTATATGACTTTATGAACACATGTAAATATGTAAATATATGATGTATGCATAAGATTTGATGCCATATGTATGTTATAGCACAAAGTGGACATTGAATAACAAGAACTAGCTTGTGTAGTCTTGTGTATACCTTAGGGTGGATGAGTGAGTTTGTGAAATTTGGGTTTGTTCACCTTTGAGGCATGTTTAGTAGACCATTTTGGTGCTTTCCCACATGCTCAAGTGGCCATGGCAGCCATGGAACCAAATTTGACCCTCTTGAATCCTTTATGAGACATAAAAATGGCTATTTTACAACCCAATATCAAGATCTGACCAAATAAGTGAATTTGCTCATGAAATTTGGCATGCTAATAGGTCTCATTTGGAGCTTTTTGGGAATTTAAATACTTGATTATTTGGAGCTTTGTGGAATTAATTATGATTTTTCAAAGTTGGCATTTTTTCTGCTGAACTGGTATAAACACTATTCATATAGTCAGTTTCTTAGGCTATGTCATTCGAGGGCCAAATGGTGTCTAATGCTCATGAAAGTTTATAGGCATAAACTAGACATGATAAGCTTTCTATGGCCATCAAGATCACACAATTGGACATCTGAGCAGGGAGATATGAATTTTTGAAGTTGAGAGACAGTACCAATAATGACAGACAACCTTGGGTACTGTTCCATTCATTTTTAGTGGTTAGATGTCCTTTTTGTGGTCTAGAATTATTTTTAACATAAATTATATATCTATTGATTTTCTAGAATGGTATAGTGTGCTTGATTTCATTTTTTCTAGAATTAGTTATGATTTTTCAAAATTCATGACAAAAAGCTAGAATTTAGTCCGAGGCTGCACACTTTATTTTCATGTGTATACTTCACTAACTCAAGTTCTAGGCCACTTCTTGAGATTTTTATGAGTTGTATTTATGTACTTAAATATGAGAATGAGATGGATGACTTCATATGGTCAACAGGATATGGAATGAAAAATTCTTCTATGACGTAGCACAATTTAAATTGATTTTTTTAATGGTTTTTCCTTGGCAAATTTATATGATCCAAGGAAGTGAACCTAGAAATGAGGTAAAGTGAGGTAAATGAATATGGTATTACAAGGCTAATCTAAAAGTCCCAGATAATTAGGTGAGGATAGACCAAAGGTCTCTAGAGCTTGATTTTGATTTTCATATATCCATATGATTTCATAATTATGACTATGCTTGAGATTTAGATGCCTATGATGCATGCTTGCTTTCTTTGATATATTAACATGCCATATGAGTGCATTTGAAGGGATTCTTGGAATCTCACTTTCTCCCATATTGTTTCTACCATGTTTAAGGAATTCCCAAGGAGTAAAGAATGGCAGCCATTAAGCTTGAATGATGTTACTTTGATAATGATTTAGAATTATATGTAATTTAATGTCAAAGTATGGTTATATAAGTTATTTATGTAATGTAAACCTCCCCACATATGCAAATGTATAAGATTATGATGTATGTATTATATTTCGAGACATATATACATGAACATGAATTTTTGGTATGCTTGTGCTATAGAAAATGTGTGTATCAAGCCAAGTGAGGAAGTGATTTCGAGTTTCATGATGTTTCAGACCTTTTGAGATGGTCTAACATGCTATGTTTCATGTTTTGGGCATACTCAAATGGTCACTTGCAATAAAGAAAGCCATTTTGAACCATTTAGTGCTACATGGGTACCATTTTGAGCCATAAACTACCCCTGAACCAAAACTAGGCCAAATGAATGCGTTTTGGCATGAAATTTGGTAAAAATTTAGATCTCATTTAGAATATTTCATAGAGCCAAAGAACACAATTTTTGGAGTTCTATAAAATTTCTTATGATTTTTCAAAACTGGCTGAGTTATGCAGATTTTACTGTGCACTATTCATTTGCTCAATTCTGGTTTTTTGTGTATTTGAGGAATCAAATGAACTCTAGTGCTCATGAAATTCTACAAGCATATATTTGACATTATAATATTTTCATATCCATTGAGATCACTCAATTTGGAGTTGTGTAACTCAAGATATGGATGCTTAAAATTTCAGATTTGCGTATACACAAAATTTTAATAGTATTACAGTTCCATTGGATTTTCTTAGCTCCATGAATTTGTTTTCATCAAAAATTTTTACAACATGTAGCTTGTGCCATGCGCTTTCCAAAAAGTTCTCATTTGCATGATTTGGAGTTCTCGACCTCAAGTTATAAAATTTTGAAATTAGTGATAGAATCATGGACATGCATGGATAGAGGAAATTGTAGTAACTTGTAATGCATGGCTTAAACTTGAATTCCTTGCTTTTTTTGTAATGTTTTTGGTTGAGCAAATATATCAAGGATGAATTTTGATATTGGTAAGTTAGAATGATGCATTTAAGCCAAATTGAAGCATTTGCACCTTTAATGTTGGTATTCTCCGTTGCTAAAAGTGTTGAAATATGAAAATGAACATTATAAGCACTTGGACATGTAAATTATGTGCTATTATATTATGGCATGACATTTATTGGTATCAGAACAATAGTTCAGGCAACCTAGCTCTATGTTTGGCTCATGAATTGTTTGAATGGCATGTGCTTATGGTGCATTTTTAGGAAACTTGTTGAAATGGATATATATATGTTGTGAAATTGTATTTGTATATTAAGGGTATGGTTATTTTCAAACAAAATGGTGAATACAAGGGGCAAAGGCAGACTAGCTAGGGATAGGGCTAAAGACCCTATGTAGACCATCATGTACAGGTTAGACAAACAACAATGGATCAACAACAAATTATGTTAAAACAATAGGAATAAATTATGTAGCAGCAGTTGTAAAATACCCAAGCTAAGCATGAGGAGATGAGAAGAGAAGCCCCTAACCATAGCCATCAGTTCCTAGCAATGCACCAGTACCCCCTTAGGAGCTAGTAAAGGCCCATATATCTACTTAACAACTACTAAATCAGTTTAAAAAGAATGGTCCACCCTTATTTGATAGAGAATTGGATGTAGATAAAGTTGAGGCATGGATTATGTAGCTTGAGAAGATCTTTAAAGTGATGGGCTATACATCTGAGTAGAAAGTTACGCTCATCGTATTTATGTTAGAAAAAGAGGCCAATCATTAGTGGTGTAGCACCAAATCTATCATACAAACGAAAAGCATCCCAATTAATTGGGAAAATTTCTTGGTAGAGTTCTATGAGAAGTATTTCCCTACTTCCATCTAGAACCATAAAGAAATGGAATTTATTGGATTGAAGCAAACTGATGATATGTTTGTGGACCAGTATGTGATTAAATTTATAGAGTTGTCTCAGTGTTTCTCCTATCTCTAGAGATGTGATGATAAACCTTGGAGATGTGAGAGATTTGAGATTGGATTGAAGCCTCTAATTAGAGATTGAGTGACTCCACAGGAGATTAAAACATTCAATACTCTAGTAGAGATTAGTAGGGTGATTGAGAATAATTTGTAAGATATTTTACTAGCAGTGACTATAACTAGTTAGAGAGGGGATCTAGAGTCAAAAAGATCAAGACTAAGAACAATGTGAGTGTGGCACCTAGCAACAAGAAGAAAGGTAAGGTGCAATGGAACAGAAAGCCACAGAAGGGCAAAAAAGAGTAGCCTAGCAGAACCCAACCATCCATGGTGACATGTTTCAAATATAGGAAGCCAGGGCACATAGCCAGGAACTGCCCTCAGACAGAGATGGTGCCTCTACTGAAACCACAGACCTAGGGTAGAGTGTTTTCCCTTACTCAGTAGGAGGCTAGTACATCCCTTAGCTTAATCCGAGGTGTGATCATAGTGAATGATTTTCCTATAATTGTTGTGCTTGATTCGAGTGCTACTCACTCATTTTTATCTTATGATTATGTGAGAAAATTAGGTCTGATAATTAGTACTTTACCTTATGACTTATTTGTTACCACCCCTACTGAAAGCTATGTGATTACTTCCCATATATGTTTAAATGTAACTATATAGTTTAACCATTATTGTGCCACTATTGATTTGATCTGTATGCCCTTCCATAATATTGATTTGATTGTTAGCATGAACTGCATGGCTACTAATAATGCTATACTTAATTGTAAACATAAAACCATTACCTTCCTTGCTTGTGAGACTATACCTAGTACTAGGGCTGAATTATCTTTCTTGACCACTGCTGAAGCTGAGAGATACTTAGAGCATGGATGCTAAGGGTTTCTGGTCCTTTTCTCTATATAGGCTAAGGTAGAGGAAAGGATAAAGGAGATCCCTATAGTTAAGGAATTTCCAGAGGTTTTCTCTAAAGATTTTAATTTTAATGGTCGACCTCCTAAGAGAGAGATAAAATTTCCCATTGATATAGTGCCTAAGGTTAGACCAGTGTCTAAAGCTCCTTATAGGATGGCTCCCACCAAGCTTGTAAAGTTGAAAAAGCAAATTGAGAAATTCTTAGAGAAAGGGTTCATACACCTTAGTGTATCACCTTAGGAAGCTCATGTCTTATTTGTGAAAAAGAAATATGGTAGCCTGAGATTGTATATAAATTATAAAGAAATTAATAAGGTTACCATTAAAAATAAATTTCCCCTCCTGAGAATAGATAATTTGTTAGATCAGTTAGCTGGGGCATCGATATTTTGTAAGATAGAAGGATTTTGGTATCATTAGTTTAGAGTTAGAGGTAAAGATGTCCTAAAGACAACCTTCAGGACTAGATATGGGCATTATAAATTCTTAGTGAAGCCATTCGCACTAATGAATGTGTTAGATGTGTTTATGGACTATGTGAATAAGGCATTCAGACCATATTTAAATAAATTTGTTATGGTTTTCATTAATGCTATTCTTGTATACTATAGATCATTCGAGGAGCATGAGAGATATTTGAGAATAGTTTTAGAAACCCTAAGAAATAAGAGACTATATGCCAAATTTAGTATATGCAAGTTTTGGCTAACCAAGGTGAAATTCTTAGGACATGTCATATCACAAACGGGGGTTACAGTTGATTCCCATAAAGTAGAAGCCACACTACAATAGGATAGGCCTAAGAGCATCATTAAGGTTAGGAGCTTTCTAGGTTTGGTAAGGTATTACAAATGATTCATACAGGGCTTTTCTCAAATAGCCTTACCATTGACAAGGCTAACTAGGAAAGAGATACCTTTTGTGTGGGATGATAGATGTGAGAGGAATTTCTAAGAGTTGAAACTTCAATTGACCACTACCTCTGTCTGGATGATACTTAACCCTTGTAAACTATTTGTGGTTTATAATGATGTGGCCTTAAGAAAGAGGTTAGGATGTGTGTTGATGCAGCAGGGTAGAGTAGTGCCTTATGCCTCTAGACAATTGAGGTCTTATGAAGAGAACTAGCGCACACATGATTTAGAGTTAGTTGAAGTGGTATTTGCCCTCAAAATATAAAGGCATTATCTATATTATGCTACAGTAGAAATTTATAGTGATCGTAAAAGTATAAAATACCTATTTGACCATAAAGAGTTAAACATAAGACAAAGAATATGGATAGAATTTTTGAAAGACTATGATTATACCTTGAAATACCATCCAGGTAAGCCCAATATGGTGGTTGATACCTTGTGTAGGAAATCCATCCGTGCAGCCTTTATAATGGTTAGAGAATTCCTCATAGGGAAATTTAGAGATATAAATATCTCTTGCCATATGGTTTCAGGTAAATTGTTTTTAAGTGAAACCCGAATAGAGAATGATTTAAGAACCCAGATCATAGATGCCCAGAGAAAGGATGAGTTATTGAGACAAACTAGGAGTGAAATTCCTTAGGGTAGGACTTCAGAGTTCAAAGTGTTTGTGTTTAATACCTGATTTTTCCCTAAAAAGGCTAAAAAGATGTGGGTTTCAAAGGAAGTCCCCTAAATCAAGGGGATAGTAGTCAAATAAAATTATAGTAATAATTTAGACCCCTAGTTATGAGAATTTAAGGTTGGATTTGCCATGAAACCTAAGCTAGAGGAGCTTAAAAAATTGGCAAAAATAAGTTGGGCACTTTTGTAATTTTTAAAAATTTTGGAAAACTCATAGGAGGGATTTTTAAATGAAAAATTTGAACTTTCTAAGATTCTTAGAGGCCCTGAAAACCATGAAAACCTATAGAATAGTTGAAACCCCTCCAGTGAGCGATTTTGGCCATCAGTTGACTGAAACTTTAACTAAATGGTTCAGAATGATTTTGAATCCAATTTGGGTGAAACCAAAAACAATTTATAAGTTGGAGGACTCAAATTTTATGATAAAAAATACAGTCCTAAAAAAGAAATTGAAATGAGGCAAAATGGAGAAACCATGGTTTAGGGACTAAAATGAAAAGTGAAAAAGTTACAAAAAGTGACCATTGGCTTCTTAAAAGACATCCTGTAACACCAGAATTTCTACCTCATCTTATAACATTCTTATGCATCACATCCTCAAATCCATGAAGGAAGTAGAAAAAGTCTATTAAAATAATGCAATTAATTGCGCTGTGTTGTATATCAAAATTTCATTCGGTGTCACGTGGACAATGTGAGCTCATACCATACTTTTCGATATTTAATTACATGAATATAACTCATTTGCATCATGAGATATGGCTTATAACTCAAGAAAACCAAAATGAAGCATAAAACAGGGAGGTTTATTTTCAGACAGATTTTGCCTCTTTTCTATCCAAACTTTGAAAAATCATAACTAATTCTAGAAAAATCAAAAACATGCATTCTTGGTCATTCTGGGAAGATATGGATGTCTACTTCACAATAAAAATATGTATAGACCATAACATCCATTACAGAGGATGTTTGACATTCAAAAAAATCCAGAGGTCAAACTACATTCTGGAACTATCACAAAATTCTGTAGCAAATTTTGAAAATATCCAATTAATTCCAAAAAAATATAATCCATGCAAATGATACCAATATAGAAATTTGTGAATATTATCTAGAGGGAAAAAATATTTCCAGACCAGCTCAGGTAGGCTGGACCTCAGGATTCAATAGAATAGTAACTCAAGTCAGGTAAAACTCCTGATACTGGACCGAATGTTCAAAAATTCATATCTCTTTCTCTAGACATCCAAATGTGGTGCTTCTAGTTGGAACAAATCACTGTGAATGTCCAGTTTCTTTGTATAAAATTTTGTGGCAATTGGACATTTTTTGAGCCCTATGTGAGAGATTTTATTTTCAAACCAAATGAATAATGCAACATACCAAAATCAGAACAATTACCAATTTTGAAAATTCATCAAATATTCTGTAGACCTCCAAAAATTATGGTCTTTAGCTTTTCAAAAATATTTCAACAAGCTCTAACTGAATGCCAAATCTCAGAGCAAGAAGAGCTCATTTGGCTAAAAAGCGATATAGGGTTCCATTATGGTCATTTTTGACTCCATATGGAGTACCAAAGTTTCCAAATGGTTTTCCCTTGGTCTTGGCACCTTTTGGGCAAGTTTAAAAGCATATTTAGGACTTGTGTGAGCTGCCCAAATGGTCCCAAACCTCATACATCTCATTTTGGCCTTTTCATCCGCACATATACACATTACATCAAATTTTCCAAAATGCATACCTTGGCATTACATACTCAAATTATGTTATAGGGTTCATACATCATGTCCATTCATTTATACATCACATATGATCAGAATTATACATATCTAAAAGGTCATAAGCTATATACACCATTGGATTACAATATTTGAGACAGCTATGGCCTTAAAGTGACCAAGCTCGAACACTTTGTTGTCAAACTCTTGCCTTCAAGGTGGTTGGCTTCCATTACCTTGTCGACTTGGTCCACCTAGCATGTGAGATCATTGGAGAGGAGGGAATGAAATTCGAAGAATTCTAATAGCTCATCTCCTATTCAATCATACATAATGGATGCAAACATATCTCATAAATGCATGTATGGTCATGCTGACATGTGCAAACATTCAAGAGGCATTTTAATCATTTGAGAAAGTCATACATAACATACAAAGGCTTGCCAAGCAAGTGGATTGGCCTCACCCAATTTCTTGTGGATATTTGACTAGCCTCACCCATTTTTTAATGCATTCTTAGACTCAACCATGCTCTTAGGAGCCTACTTTGCTTTTAGGAGACTTTTTGCTTTGTCTCAATCAATCTTAAAGGTTCTTGGCTCATTCTCACCCTGGCTAAGGGTTCTTGGCCTCACCACACTCAAGCAAACCCAAGCATATATCGAAACATCATATGAAACATAATATATCATCATGAAACCATGGCATGTGGAATCATGCTATCATACTTCTCATGGCTTGAAAATACACATACACACATTCTAAGACAAGCTAAACACACATCCATGCATGAGAGAAGGTAGAAAGGGCTACCTTGCACACAATCACACACTTTTTCTCTTGAAACTCCCTCCCTTGCTTCAGCCACACACCCACAAAAGTGTGGGGAAGGTTTCTCTTGGCCTAAACACAATTTATGGAAGCCAATTAGGTTCATGAAATAATTTCTAAGGCCACACAACTAGCTTAGACACTAGGTTGTTCAATAAATTCCATTATGGTCCATAAATGCACCTAATGAAGCAACACCCCTCAAATAATTTCTAGGCTCCATTCTTTCCTTTCAATTATGATTCTTGACTCCTTTTAAGCCTCTTGGAATCATCACACAATCAAAACAAAGAGCCTAACTAGATGTTGCTTTTTTAGGTCATAATATGGAACTTAAAGCACCAAATTACGTCCTATGAGTTCTAAATTTTTTTCAAGCCTCCCCTCCTTTTCATTCATCATATATGACTCAAAAATGGCCTTAGAAAAATTTAAAACTCTCCCTAGCTACCCCAACCTTGCTTGATCGAGACTATGCCCCTTTTTGGCCTCCTTAGAATTCTCTTTGTTTTCTTGAAGGAGGAAGCATGTGGAGAGCATCTTAGGGATCTTAGGAGCTCATTTAAACTCTTAATTAGACCTAGGAATCATCATATAAAATCAGATTTGGGAAGGTGCACACAAAACCCTAGAATTTACATCTTGAAATCTAATAGTTTTTTAATAATTCCCTTTGCATATTCTTAATCCCCACACCCTGTTTCCTTAGATTCATGCTTGGTTCTAACTAAAAATCATCTCCTCTTAGGGTTTTCTCAAGTAGGGTGAAATGGTGGAGAAGGGAACCAAAGATGACAACCATAGGAAGAGAAATTACCTTGTTTTCTTGCTTTTTCTCACTTGAATCTTGTGTTCTTTGAGCTCCTCTCTTCAAATCCCAAATTTTCCTTGAATTTCTCCCTTGAATCAGATTTATAAACTCTATTTTAATCAAAGGAAACAAAGGAGAAGGGAGGAGAGGAGGTGTGGATGAAGAAAAGCACAAAAAACTACCGTGGAAACATACCTTAAGCTTGGATTTTCTCTCCCTTTTCTTCTTCCCTTGGTGTGCCACTCTCCTAGGGTTCTTCTTCTGATTTGGGGTAGAATAATCTGAAGCTAAATGAGGGAGTTTGTGAGGTGCCACCTATTTATATGGGAGCTAAAACCTTCCCGAACGAATCCGTTAAAGTTCAGACACACCGACTTTGGAAAATGTCCACCAAATGGGCTTTAGTAGTCCCAAGCCTTCCCATGGGTTTTAGGACCTCTGAGAACCCTGAGAAACTCAAAACTTTCATTTAAAAAGCCCTCCTGTGTCAATTCCAAAATTTGGTCAAAATTATGAAAATGCCATTACATTTCGTAAGCTTTTCAGAAAAAAAATTATTTCTCCATTCTAGCTCCATTTTTCTTTCCGTCTGAGTCTGGGATTCTCATTTTTAGGAGTCTAGAATGCTTCCCAAATTTTTTGGGACCTAAGCTATCTCATTTTGGGGGACTTCCTTTTGTATCTGGTGAATTTCGTTCATTAACGGAGAAACCATACATTACGTTTCTCACGTTTTTAGAAAATCGGATATTACATTTCTCTCCCCTTAAATAAATTGTATCCTCAAAATTTGGGATACACTTTCTCTTACTATTTTCTTTTCTGGCTAACTACTCTTTTCTTTCCCTTCTTCTTGGCTCTATATGCTTTCTCAGGAATTTTATTCTTTCAAATTTTCTCTCAGCGAGGAAGCTTTTATTACTAGCTCTTAATAAGGGCTCTATTGCTATAAAATACTAGCTAATTTTTTTCTCATAAGGGAAAGAAATTTCTAACCCTTGAGGCCTATCCTAGGAGAGATTACTAATCATGTAGGGTTAATGTTAACCTGTTCACAAGATTAACGTTCCTTTTAGTGGACTCATTTACACATCTCGGGAGGTAACTTATTTCATATCATGTCTCCCGTGTCCTCTCTAAATGGCTTCTCATAACATCTCATCATCTTTTCTGATCATTAGAGCCATCGGAGGTTTTTGTCTGTCTATTATTTTGAAGTATATTATCTACTGTTCATCTCTACGTTCTTTCTTTCTAGCTCATCCCATGATTACAATTCACATATGTTCTTGTCACAGGCCTCATATTGCAATTACTGGGATTATAGCTCTTTCGAGGAGTTTCAGCTTTTAATGATCCCAGTTTCTCTATTTATTACTATATCTGTCTCTGTAGGCTGAGACTTTTTCTCACTTTCTTTGCTCACTTATAGTGGCATTTTATAGTCCTTCATTTCAACACTGGTAGGCCTAACATATGTATCTCATACTGGCATCAGAGAGCTACTACCCCTGACTACTGTTGGGTTCTGATGGGATGCTAGCTATTCTCACAGTTTTGGTCACTGGAGACATACTGTTCCACTTACCTCATATAAAAACTATACTTGACCCCTTTCTAAATACATAAGCTAGCATGCAGGGATCTCTCTATCCCTTGGTCAGGGCTACTATCTGCTAGGTAGTGGTTTATCTAGTTCTAACTTTGGAAAGCTAATTTCTTGTTTTCCTTATCCCATACATTATGCTTATTTCTAAAGAAAGCTAGTCAGTGGTCTAATTGTCTGAGTAAAGCCTTTATATCTTTGTGACAACGGTCTACTAGACTTAGGAGATCTGTAGTCTCTAAGACAAAGTCTAGCTAAAACTGTACTGGTCTCTAAGACTAACTACTTTGTAAAACTATCTCAGGCTGTCATCTCACCAGAGAACTATCATGCTGTGGCTAGGACTCTTGAGCCCTGCTAGGGTCTATTGCAACCTAATGTGCTATGCTGGGATCTACTGCGATCTATCTTTGGGAGACATCAAAGCCTAAGATTACTGTATCTAATAGTAAAATACATGCTCAATAAGTCCAGTAACCATTGCTCATAATAGCTGAGGCTAAACTCAGAGGTACATCATGCTTTTCGTGCGAAGTGAGTTCTATGTCATCTGATTCTCTAGGATCCCGTCATACTAATACTTAAGAGCATTTTAATTTTCACTCATCACTCCTCATAGGATCCTCAGATTCCCACTTTAGCCCCTTTTTCCTTAGGCTTTCCTTTCTTACTCTATTGACTTACTTACTTTACGTGTACTCATTCTAGCCTTCCTCTCATATCCTGCAGTTTCTAACTATGTCCATATTCTATTTTTAAGTGCTTTGGCACCAAGGCATCTCACACACTGAGTGTGGTAAACATCTCTAGTAGGAGAAAGATTATGCACTAGTGCTTATTCATTTCATTTACATACACTATAAGGGACTCAGGCTATGCATACTAAATCTGAACATTCTTTACTAAGGATCCCTTTCTGCATGCTTTTCTCATCATTCTGATATTACTGGAATCCCTTTACCTCTCTTTTCTGACTCATCTCATTCTTTAACTAACTAGGATACTCTTTGATTACCGAGACACTTTGGTGATTGATGTCGTCGTTTGCTACGCATTTAAGTTACATTACTATTAGGTTGATCAGGCCTAATATCATATAACCATTGTTGCAAGCAAATCATAACATCAAACACTAATATACAAATGCCTCATGACTAAGCTCAAAGCCACTATCGCCTGTATATTACAAGTTTCTTAATAATCTAAAGTATTCCTCTCTTACTTTTCTCTATCTGCCTTATTCTCATAGAGTGCTCGGGGAAAGTAGGATTCTTCCTCTACTACATCCCGAGATCTCTTTGCATTGCTCGATTGTTTTACTTTGAGTAGTATCATGCTAGAAGGGCGTACCAAGGACAAGCGTGCTTTCTTAAGCACTCAAGCACATTAGCTGAATATCTATTCTCAACTTAGTATGTCCTCTACTTGAACACTATCATATCTTCTCTTTCTACCTTTCTTATCCTCTTACTTAGGTAAAAGGATATTCTACTACTGGCTATTTATGTTGCCAGTTCAGATTTCTTTACGCTCAAGAGCACCTGCATTTTCTTGAGGTTCCTCCACTTATTCACTATCTGTAATATCAAGGGGGTCTACTTTTCACTCATACTCTTACTTTGCTCTTAGCTAGACCATCCCTTGGTAAGAAAAAATTTATTTCATATAATTCTAGGAATTTCATTTTATGGCGCTCTCAGCTAACACTCTTTTTTTGCATAATATAAGACTTGCCTTCTGAGGCGATCTCTAGCTCCCTCCAGCTTTTTTGAGGGTACGAAGGCACTAGCTATTTTTCTCAGCTCGTTTCTATGGTTAGATCAAAGTTAGGTTTTCTCTCAGTTCAGCCTCTTTAACCTTACCCCAGGAGCACAACATACTATTTCTAGGGTTTTACTAACCCAATCCAGGACATGTACTTTCACTGTCCGGACTCTATCTTACCGAAAACTTATGCTCTACTGGGTGCTCTAATCACTCACGTGCCTTAACCTTATATCACTCTCATATTAGGGAGCTCATCTAACTAATTATTGGACCCTATCCTTTTACCTCTCAGACTCGGCTTACTCATCTAGTCATGACTAAAGCTAGGGCATCTTTCCATAGCTAGTTTCTTAACTCTTCCTCACTTCCTTTATTACTATACTTTACAACTTAGGGGGGTTTATCTAGGGAAATTTGCTAACCACTACTGGGTGGTTTCCCAGACTTAGAATGTCTCATCTTTTTTTTCTCAATCCAGGGAGAACTTTCGTTGAGGCTTTCATTCACATATCTCACCTGGAACGATACTACTGGTCATCTCCTCCAGGCTTTAGCTTATGCTCAGCCTAGGCTAGCTATCTCATAGGACCTGTAGCTTACTAACTACCCTCATTCTCTTCTGAGCCTTTGTCACTGGGCTACTCATACTTATCTCTAGGTGTTACCTATGAGGTACATCTCTCTAGGCCATTCACTATGTGCCTCACTACTGGTAGCCTTATCTTACGTTATTTCGAGGCTATACTAACATTTATCATTCAGTGTCTCACAGGGTAGCACCGTAGGTTGGAGTTAATGCCTTAAAGGTAGATCTCCACAACCTTACTATCCCTATGTCTAACTTTCTCTATGTTAAGCTCTTTCCTCAGTTTCAACTACTAGGCCCACGGACTTTTACTAATTTTCCATGACTATTTACTACTCTTTTATCAAGTTGGCCCGAATATGACCAACAAGGCATTCATGGTGCCATTCACCACGGCTAACATGTCATTTGTTGTGGCTAATCAGCCTCAGGTTCACCTTAGTTTTTCTATCTAAGTATTGGCCACGAGTAATTTCTTAATTGGCCAAGGCGAGGAACTCTCTGAATTACCTCGCTAATTTCATGGAATAATTGGCCACGACTAATAGCTTCTGATTGGCTTGCTTTTCCAGGCATTGGATTTTCATCTTTAGCAACCAACCTGAGCCTCACTGCCTCTACATCTAGCCCATCACCAAGCTAGAGGATTCTACCTCATGCTTCATTCATGCATAATTATTTGTCATTTCTAGGCTGTCGGGCTCTAGGGTGTAACTTGTAATTCAAACATTTGGCTTAAGGGAATTAGCTCTAATACTTATCTAAACATTTGGGTGTCATGGCTAGGGGTAACTCTCCTTCTCATTTCCCTCTAAACTGGTCCTGTGCAGCTGCAATCTCATTTCATACCGCACTGCATCACTACTTGTCTCTGCATTAAACAGGACATCTCCAAATAACTTGAGTATGACTACCAGGTAGAATTGGGCCTCACATACTCTCTCTAGTAAGCCTCTCCTATCAACAAGATTATTTCTCATTGTTTATATCCAGAGCTTGCCACTGATCCCGGCGAGCTATCACATCTCATCAAGCTCTAGCCGTCGGATCACTTAACTCTACTCAAGGTTAGCCCTGCTCAAGCTACTCTGGAGGCCACTCTTTCTCAGAATCCACTAACCACTCTAAGACCATTCTACAACTTACTCATCATGAACAAAGCCACAAGCTATCTTCACACACCCAAAATGTCTCACATAAGGCTCTACCTATTCATTCAAGCCTTTTACATAGCTCTATTGCTACACCCTCAAGCCAAATCCAATCCGAGAAAGCCTGAAACTTTGCTCTGATACCAATAAATGTAACACCACAATTTCTAGCTCATCTTATAACATTCTTATGCATCACATCCTTAAATCCATGAAGGAAGTAGAAAAGGTCTATTAAAATAATGCATTTAATTACGCTGCGTCTTATATAAAAATTTTATTCAGTGTCACGTGGACCATGTGAGCTCATACCATACTTTCCCATATTTAATTACATGAATACAACTCATTTGCATCATAAGATGTGACTTATAACTCAAGAAAACCGAAGTAAACATAAAACATGGAGGTTTATTTTTGGACAGATTTTGCCTCTTTTCTGTCTAAAATTTGGAAAATCATAACTAATTCTAAAAAAATAAAAAACATGCATTCTTGGTCATTCTGGGAAGCTACGGATGTCTACTTCACAATAAAAATATGTCCAAACCATACATCAATCACAGAGGATGTTTGACATCCGAAAAGATCCAAAGGTCAAACTGCATTCTGTAACTGTCATAGAATTCTGCAGCAAACTTTGAAAATATCCAATTATTTCCAAAAAAATCAAATCTATGCAAATAATACCAATCTGGAAATTTGTCGATGTTAGCTAGAGGGAAAAAATATTTCTAGACCAGCTCAGGCACCCCAGACCTCGAGATTCAATAGAATAGTAACTTAGGTCAGGTAAAACTCCTGATACTGGACTGAATGGTCAAAAATTCATATCTCTCTCTCTAGACCTCTAAATGAGGTGCTTCTAGTTGGAACGAGTCACTATAAATGTCTCATTTTTTGTATAAAAATTCGTGCCAATTGGACTTCATTTGAGCCCTATGTGATAGATTTCATTTTCGAACCAAATGAATAGTGCAGCAAACCAAAATCAGAAAAATTGCCAAACTTGAAAATTTATCAAATATTCTATAGACCTCTAAAAATTATGGTCTTTAGCTTCCCAAAATCTTTCAACAAGCTCTAATTGCATGTCAAATATCAGAGCAAGAAGAGCTCATTTGGCCAAAAAGTGATATAGGGTTCCATTATGGTCATTTTTGTCTCTATATGGAGTACCAAAGTTTCCAAATGGTTTTCCCTTGATCTTGGCACCTTTTGGGCAAGTCTAAGAGCATATTTAGGACTTGTGTGAGCTGCCCAAATGGTCTCAAACCTCATACATTTCATTTTGGCCTTTTCATCTGCACATATACACATTACATCAAATT
Source organism: Erythrophleum ivorense (assembly GCA_026724425.1). Lineage (NCBI taxonomy): Eukaryota > Viridiplantae > Streptophyta > Magnoliopsida > Fabales > Fabaceae > Erythrophleum > Erythrophleum ivorense. Next base: position 28,046,171 of record JAIUCV010000001.1, on the reverse strand, counting down.
TTCCAAAATGCATACCTTGGCATTACATACTCAAATTATCTTTTAGGATTCATACATCATGTCCATTCATTTCTACATCACATATGATCATAATTATACATGTCTAAAATTTCATAGGCCATATACACTTGGATTACAATATTTGACACACCTATGGCCTTAAAGTGACAAAACTCAAACACTTTGTTGTCAAACTCTTTCCTTCAAGGTGGTTGGCTTCCATTACCTTGTTGACTTGGTCCACCTAGCATGTGAGATCATTGGAGATGAGGGAATGAGATTCGAAGAATCCTAATAGCTCATCTCCCATTTAATCATACATAATGGATTCAAACATGTCTCATAAATGCATGTATGGTCATGTTAACATGTACAAACATTCAAGAGGCATTTTCATCATTTAAGAAAGTCATACATAGCATACAAAGGCTTGCCAAACAAGTAGATTAGTCTCACCCAATTTCTTGTGGATATTGGACTCATCTCACCTATTTTTTTAATGCATTCTTGGACTCAACCATGCTTTTGGGAGCTCACTTTGCTTTTAGGAGACTTTTTGCTTTGTCTTAACCAATCTTAAGGGTTATTGGCTTATCCTCACCCTGGCTAAGGGTTCTTGGCCTCACCACACTCAAGCAAACCCAAGCACATATCGAAACATCATATGAAATATAATACATCATCATGAAACCATGGCATGTGGAATCATGCTATCATACTTCTCATGGCTTGAAAATACACATACACACATTCTAAGACAAGCTAAACACACATCCATGCATGAGAGAAGGTAGAAAGGGCTACCTTGCACACAATCACACACTTTTTCTCTTGAAACTCCCTTCTTTGCTTCAGCCACACACCCACAAAAGTGTGGGGAAGGTTTCTCTTGGCCTAAACACAATTTATGGAAGCCAATTAGGTTCATAAAATAATTTCTAAGGCCACACAACTAGCTTAGACACTAGGTTATTCAATAAATCCCATTATGGTCCATAAATGCACCTAATGAAGTAACACCCCTCAAATAATTTCTAGGCTCCATTCTTTCCTTTCAATTATGATTCTTGACTCCTTTTAAGCCTCTTGGAATCATCACACAATCAAAACAAAGAGCCTAACTACATGTTACTTTTTTAGGTCATAATATGGAACTTAAAGCACCAAATTACGTCCTATGAGTTCTAAATTTTTTTCAAGGCCTCCCCTCCTTTTCATTCATCATATATGACTCAAAAATGGCCTTAGAAAAATTTAAAACTCTCCCTAGCTACCCCAACCTTGCTTGGCTGAGACTATGCCCCTTTTTAGCCTCCTTGGAATTCTCTTAGTTTTCTTGAAGGAGGAAGCATGTGGGGAGCATCTTAGGGATCTTAGGAGATCATTTAAACTCTTAATTAGACCTAGGAATCATCATATAAAATCAGATTTGGGAAAGTGCACATAAAATCCTAGAATTTGAATCTTAAAATCTAATGGTTTTTTGATAATTCCCTTTACATATTCTTAATCTCTACACTCTTTTTCCTTAGATTCATGCTTGGTTCTGCCTAAAAATCATCTCCTCTTAGGGTTTTCTCAAGTGGGGTGAAATGGTGGAGAAGGGAACCAAAGATGACAACCATAGGAAGAGAAATTACCTTGTTTTCTTACTTTTTCTCACTTGAATCTTATGTTCTTTGAGCTCCTCTCTTCAAATCCGAATTTTCCCTTGAATCAAATTTATAAACTCCATTTTAATCAAAGGAAACAAAGGAGAAGGGAGGAGAAGAGGTGTGGATGAAGAAAAGCATGAAAAACTACTGTGGAAACATACCTTAAGCTTGGATTTTCTCTCCCTTTTCTTCTTCCCTTGGTGTGCCACTCTCCTAGGGTTCTTCTTCTGATTTGGGGTAGAATAATCTGAAGCTAAATGAGGAAGTGTGTGAGGCGCCACCTATTTATGTGGGAGGAAGAAGCACTTTTTCAAAAATTTCTACTTTGCCCTTCGTTCTTTGCATTTTCGTTTCTCCTTCGTTTTAGATCCTTTTTTAGAACCGTCTTTTCTATTATAAAATTTAGGTTCCCAATTTAGTAAAATTCCTTTGGAATCACTCAAATCAAAGCTAAAACCTTCCTAAATGAATCCATTAAAGTTCAGACACACAGACATTGGAAAACATCCACCGGAAGGGCTTTAGTTGTCCCGGGTCTTCCCATGGTTTTCAAGGCCTCTGAGAACCCTGGGGAACTCAAAACTTTCATTTAAAAAACCCTCCTGTGTAAATTCTAAAATTTGCTCAAAATTATGAAAATGCCATTACATTTTGTAAGCTTTTCATAAAAAAAATTATTTCTTCATTCTAGCTCCGTTTGTCTTTCCATCTGAGTTTGGGATTCTCATTTTTAGAAGTCTATAATACTTCCCAAACTTTTTGGGATCTTAACTATCTCATTTTTGGGGACTTCCTTTTGTATCCAGTGAATTTCGTTCATTGACAGATAAACTATATGTTACGTTTCTCACATTTTCTCTCATTTTTAGAAAACTAGATGTTACACGTCCCCTTTTGCCCTCTCTCTTAACCCACATTTTAGCTAGTTTGAAACAGATCTAAGAGCTACTCTTTAAAGCTCACAAGAAGGGAGGCGAGGGGAGGAAGAAGAAGCTTTAAAATGGTGAGGATTTTTGCTATCTTCCTTGATCCTTCTCATATTCACTCTCTTATCCACCTTCCCTTCTCTTTTTCCTTGGTTTTGGAGGCTGATATGGTTCTATTTTGAGGTCAACCCTAGTAAAAGAAGGAAGTTTTGGAAGGAGAGCTTGGTTGCAAGTGAAAGCCTCTTGGAAGAACAATCAAATAAGGTATCAATGAAGGAGGAAGATGAATTTTGACCTTAGCAAGAAAGAAACAAGTGTTTAGGAGTGTGACAAGTAAGATTGGTTCATTGGAATAAAAAAGAGAACCAAGAAAACCAAGTTAGTGTAACTTGGGATTTTAAAAGAAAGGTTGATATCTAATTTTTCCTAGGGGTAATTAGGCTTATATAAGACATGGTATGAGTCCCTTAAACCTCTAGGAAGCTTTACATGAGCCATTTCTTCAAGGAAAATTGTAAAACTCCATGGGCTCCATATTAATGCATAGTCTCAGCCAAGCATGTCCCAAGTACCTAGGAAGTGTTTTAAATTTTCTAAGGCTAGAGTGGGACTAGATATGATAGACAAACATCAAAGGAAGCTTTCAAAAAAATTTAGAAGCCTTGGTTTGTGAGATGGAGGTGTAGGTTCCATAATGAGACATAAAGAAGCAACATATAGCAAGGCTCCTTAAAATGAATGTGTGATGACTCCAAGGGGTTTAAATGGAGTCAAGAGACTTAAATTGAAGGAGAAAGTAGAGCCAAGATCATAAATTCCTATAGTTGCTTCCTTGTGTCTTGTATAGAGCCATTATGTAGTCATATGAGAAAGTAGCCCTCCATAGACTTTGTATCAAGCTAGAGCTTGTTCAAAGGATTGAAATATATCTCATTTGATGTGTTTTGGCCAAGAGAACCAAGTACCACCTAGTTGCAAGTGTGTAGTGGAACATCTGATTTTTTGAAAACGAGAGAAAATGTGAGAAACGTAACATACGGTTTCTCTGTAAACAACAAAATTCACCAAATACAAAAGGAAGTCCCCTAAGATGTAGTTAAGGTCCCAAAAAATTTTGGAAGCATTCTAGACTCCTAAAAATGAGAATCCTAGGCTCAAATAGAAAGAAAAACGGAGCTAGAATGAAGAAATAATTTCTTACGAAAAGTTTACAAAACGTAATGGCATTTTTGTAATTTTGAGCAAATTTTGAAATTAACACAAGAGGGCTTTTTAAATGAAATTTTTGAGTATCCTAGGGTGCTCAGAGGCCTTAAAAACCATAGAAAGCCCCGGGACAACTAAAGCCCCTCTAGTGGACGTTTTCTAATGTCAGTGTACCCGAACTTTGACGGATTTGTTTGGGAAGGTTTTAGCTCTAATTTGAGTGATTCCAAAGGTATTTTACTAAATTGGGAACTGATAAGTGCTAATTTTCATATATTTTATCCACATTTATTATTGTTTTTAATGATTAATTTGAGCTTAAATGGATTTATTATGCAATATTTGAATTTGTGGTTAATTTTGGAAAATAATACAATTTTGAATTAATTAGGAGAATTTTTGGATTTAAATTGCTAAGATTTTATTCTCCAAAATTCTTTGATGATTAAATATTTGCAATCTTTAAAACACTTTTTAATTTTGTGTAGAATTTTCTTTTAGGCAAATGAATTGAAAAATTAAAATGAATTAAGGGAAAAGATTGGATGATAATTCTGTTTTTATTAATTTTTGAAAATGGCAATATTGTAAATAATATATTAAGTTTTTATATTTGTTTTTTTTGGTTCTCTTGGGCAGAAAAATGAAGCATTAAATGCAAGAAACACAAAGAAGTTGAGCAGCATGTAAAAGCTTGCATGGTAAATTAAAGGGAAGCTAAAGGAGAAGGACACTTCTTTCTGGCTGCTGTTCCATTCATCCTTCACCTTCTCCTTTGCTGGACTGTCCGAGAAAAGGGAAACTGGGCAGAGAGGGACTGTAGTAGCGAAGGAAGCTAAAGGAAAAGGAAGCTCAACATGGCTAGAACAAGGAAAGCTCTATATGTAGGAGGAGATAAATAAACAAACACGTGGAGGAGGCACTAAGACGTTGAGCTGCAGTTTCAACATGAAAAACTTACATAAGAACCAGAAACAGAGATGGATAGAATGTGGGAGAGCTAAACAAATAATCCATGTTATTAATAAGTTCACAAAGTTTGCATAAGCTGGGAGGATTTAGCTATGGGTTGAGTAGAATTAATGAGCAAATAAGAAGCAACTCGAAGGAAGCATCCCACGTCGAAGAAGCAACACGTTGAGTAAAACGCTGGAAGACGCTGAAGCTGAAAACAGAGCATGAAGCAATAAGCTAAGCACGTGAGATTTTATTGAAATAATAAGCTGGAATTTGGCTACAGAATTGCGTGGATTAATGAAGCAAACAACTCAAGCTGCTGGTTTGTGGATGCTTAAGCTGTGAGGACACTGGAAGACATTGACGTTGGAAGCCCACATGAAGAAAATAACGATTAGAAAAAGAGACGAACTACACGTGATTCACAGAGAAACAAAAGCACTGGAGCTGAGGGAAGAAAGAAACGTGATTTTAGCATGCAAAAGGTGGAGCAACACGAATGGATGAAGCATGCAAAGTTGACGTGGAGTCAATAAAAAAATCACGTGAACAGGAGCATGTTTAAATCGTCCAGAAGCACACTCCAAGGGGGATTCACACTCCATTCACGCCTTTGATTTATCGCCCAGAGTCCAACTCATTCACGCCTCAATATCTTAGCAAATCCTTGCCTATATATAGAATCATTCACTCATCAAGGAGGAGGCGTGGTTTTTCAAACGAGAACGTGAAGAACGTAGAAGGAGAACAGAATAGCAAGGACGTGGAGAACGAGATTCCTGGAGCATTCTTCCAACAACTCTTCTCCAATTAAATTCTCCATGGCAGCTTAATTCACCCATGATGGCTGGCTAAAATTTGGAAGCTCACAGATGAAGATTTGAGCCCCATATTTTCTCACAAAATTGGATAAAAATTCTTTGCTATATCTTTTAAATTCCAACATTAAATCTTTTATTAATTTGACTAGGTTTAGTTGATTAATTTAGGGATTTAATTGCTAAAAATTATCGGATTAATTTGTTTTATGAATTGAATTTTATTTTGGAATTTTGATTATGATCATCACATGTTTATAAAAATTCCAGAATTAGTGCTGTGCAATCCATCTTTAAATTCCTCTTGATCTTTGGTTAATTGATGCAATGGTTGTTGGATTAATTAACTAGAATTTTTGTGCAATTAATTATTTGAGGAATTAATTAATCTAATTGGTTAATTAGTATCTTAAATGAATTGTGTAGTAGATTCTATTAATCAATTAAAATTGGTTAAGGTGTGTTCTTGTTCTTAATTGAATTAATTAGTTATTCAAGGTTTCTTATGGTTGCAAATTCCTTGTATAATTAATAAATTGAACCTTGGATGGTTATTCAAGAATCTTTATAGGGAATACACTAAAGAGCAAGGAATTAATTCCAAACTAAACCAAGGGCAAGGATAATTGAATTCTAGGGAGTCCAATGCAAAGCTAGCTACCATATTCTCTTAATTGTTCATCTCATTTAGTTTAAGTTCTTTTGATTTTTGTCAATTAAATTTAGTTCAATTAAATTCTAGTACTTCAACCCCCAAAATAAGTTTCAAGTAGCAATACTTACAATAACCCTTCCATAAACAAATTAAGGCATAAATTTCAAGGGAGATGACCTAGGATTGCACCATTAACTATAAAATTTATTTTGCGTGCTAGTTTTATTTGAGATTGCGTGACACAATCGTTAGGAACCTAAATTTCATAATGGAAATTATGGTTCTAAAAAAGGAGCTAAAATGAAGGAGAAACAAAAATGCCAAGAATGAAGGGTAAAATGGGAATTTTTGAAAAGCGTAACTTCCTCCCACCTATCTATATGATGCACCCTTCTTCTCCCTTCATGTTGCACGATCAAGTTCTACCCAAAACCAAAGGAAAACCCTAGGGAGAGTGACGCACAAGAGGAAGGCAAAGAGGAGGAGAAATCAAAGGCTTAATGTATGAAAATTATTAGTTTTTCATGCTCTTTCTCTTCCAAACCTCTTCTCTTTCATTCTTCTTTATTTCCTATGATTATAATGAAGTATATGGATCTATTTTAGAGGAGAAATTAAGGGAAAAATTCGGATTTGAAGAGAGGAACTTAAAGAACACAAGATTCAAGTGAGAAAAAGCAAGAAAACAAGGTAATTTTTCTTCCTATGGTTGTCATCTTTGGTTCCCTCCTCCTCCATTTCGCCCAACATGAGAAAACCCTAGGAGGACTTGATTTTTAGGTAAACCAAGGGTGAATCTAAGGAAAACGAGTGTAGAGATTAAGAATATGCAAAGAGAATTAACAAAAAGTCTTTGGATTTCAAGATGCAAGTTCTAGGGTTTCAATTGTATCTTATAAAATCTCATTTTGTATGATAATTTCTAGGCCTAAATAAGAGTTTAAATGAGCTCCTAAGATCCCTAAGAGGCTCCCCATATGCATCCTCCCTTGAGAAAATAAAGCAAACTCCAAAAAGCCCCATTTCTTCTATAGCCTCAACCTCAAGGGGTTTGTGTAGTTAAAGAGAGTTTTAACTTTTTCTAAGCCCATTCTTGAGTCATATATGATGAATGGAAATGAGGGGAGGCCTTGGAAAAAATTTAGAACCTATAGAAAGTGAGTTAGTGCTTTAGGTTTCATATTCTGACGTAAAGAAGCAACATATAGTTAGGCTCTTTGTTTTAATTGTGTGATGACTCCAAGAGGCTTAAAAGGAGTCAAGAATCATATTTGAAAGGAAAGAATAGAGCGTAGAATTTATTTGAGGGGTGTTGCTTCATTAGGTGTATTTATGGAACCATAATGAGGTTTATAGAACAACCTAGTGTCTAAGCAAGTTGTGTGGCCTTAGAAAATTTTTCATGAACCTAATTGGCTTCCATAAATTGTGTCTAGGCCAAGAGAAACCATCTCCACAAGTTTGTTTGTGTGTGGCCGAAAAAAGGAGCTAGAATTCAAAGGAAAAAGTGTGTGATTGTGTACACGGTAGCTCTCTCCACCTTCTCTCATGCATGGATGTATGCTTAGCTTGTCTTAGAATGTGTGTATGTGTATTTTCAAGCCATGAAAAGTATAATAACATGATTTCATATGCCATGGTTTTATGATGACATATTATGTTTCATATGATGTTTTGATATGTGCTTGGGTTTGCTTGAGTATGGTGAGGCCAAGAACCCTTAGCCATGGTGAGGATGAGCCAAAAACCCTTAAGATTGGCTGAGACAAAGAAAAGAGTCTCCCAAAAGTAAAGTAGGCTCCCAAGAGCATAGTTGAGTCCAAGAAATTGGGTGAGGCCAATTCACTTGCTTGGCAAGCCTTCGTATGCTATGTATGACTTTCTTAAATGATGAAAATGTTTCTTGAGTGCTTGCACATGTCTACATAACCATACATGCATTTATGAGACTTGTTTGCATCCATTATTTATGATTGAATGGGAGATGAGCTATTAGGATTCTTTGAATCTCATTCCCTCCTCTCCAATGATCTCACATGCTAGGTGGACCAAGTGGACAAGGTAATGGAAGCCAACCTCCTTGAAGAGAAGAGTTTGACACCAACATGCTTAGTCTTTGTTTTTTAAAACCATAATGATGTCAAATGTTGTAACCCCTTGATGTATATGGTCTATAACCTCTTAGACATGTGTAATTATGATATTATGCTATGTATGAATGAGAGAATATGTTTTATAGTCATTAGAATGTGAAATGGGTATATGGTGGCAAATTAACTCCATTGGTGGTTTGATAAAATTATGCATATGTGTAGATGAAATGATCAAAATGATATGCATGGAGTTTGAGACCATTTAGGTAGCTTACACAAGTCTTAATCATGCTTTTAGACTTGCCCAAAAGGTGCCAAACCCTAGGGAAAGCCATTTGGTTACTTTGGGACCTCATATGGAGCCAAAATTGACCATAATGGAATCCTATATCACTTTTTGGCCAAATAAGCTCTTCTTGATTTGAGATTTGACATACAATTAGAGCTTGTTGAAAGATTTTTGGAAAGCTAAAGAACATAATTTTTGGAGGTCTACAAAATATTTGATGAATTTTCAAAGTTGGCAATTTTTTTTATTTTGGTATGCTGCACTATTCATTTGGTCCGAAAATGAAATCTGTCACATAGGGCTCAAATGATGTCCAATTGCCATGAACCTTTATAAAGAAATTAGATATTCACAGTGACTCGTGTTAACTGGAAGAACCTCATTTGGATGTCTAGAGAGGGAGATATGAATTTTTGAAGATTTTGTCTAGTATAAGGAATTCCAACTGACCTCTATTACTATTTGATTAGATTTAGAGGTCTTGGCGTGCCTAAGCTAGTCTGGAGTTATTTTTCCCCTCTATCTAACATCCATATATTTCCAAATTGATATCATTTGCATAGATTGGATTTTTGCAGAATTAATTAGACATTTTCAAAATTTTCTGCAGAAAGTTGTGACAGCACAAAGGGACAACTTGACCTCTAAACCTTTTCGAATGTCAAACGTACTCTGTGATGGATGTTATGGTTTGAACATATTTTTTGTAGGAATTAGACATCCGTAGTTTTTCAAAATGGCCAAGAATGTATGATTTTAATATTTTTAGAATTAGTTATGATTTTCCAAAGTTTGGTCAGAAAAGAGCCAAATCTGGCCAAAAATAAATATGAATATTTCATGCTTCTCTTCGTAATTCTTGAGGTGTAGGCCACTTTTCATGATGAAAATGAGTTGTATTCATGTAATTAAATATGAGAATGTGTTGTATGAACTCATATGGTCCATGTGACATCGAATAGAATTTTCATACATGATGCAATGCAAGAAAATGCATTATTTTAATTCCCTTTTCTTGCTCTTTCATGGAATCTATGAATGTAAAGCATGGAGATATTGTGAAATGAGCTAGAAATATAAGGTATTACATGTAGCCGAGAAAGGTGAAGAATTAAGCAAAGGAAAAGTTTGTGATTTTGCTTTAAGGTAACTCTCTAACCTTTCTTACATGCATGGCTTAGATATTTGTTTGTCTTTGAATGCTTCTGTGTATGTTTGGACTATGAAATATGTCTCTAGTTATTGCTTACTTGCTATGGTACCATTATACATCTTGAAATGAGTTTATGAATGTATGTTGGCTTGAATGAATATGGCAATGCCAAAAGTCCCTTAGTATGGGTGAAGATGAGCCAAAAGTCCCTAGGATTGGGTGAGACAAAGTCAAAAGTCTCAAAAGAATAAGGCTTAGTCAAAATTTCCTTAAAAATAGGTGAGACAAATCTGAAAAGTCCCAAGAAAAATAGGTGAGGCTTCGACCAATGCCCTTGAAAGCCTATGTATGATATGTATCGGTCTCTTTGACGTGGAAAATATTTTATGTATGTTCACTAGTAGCCTAAATGCCATACATGCATTTTTTGATATGTTAATGCATACAGTATGTATGTTTGAAAGGGTAAAGAGTTATTGGAAATCTTCAAATCTCACTCTTCCCCTATAAATGTCTAACCATGTCTAAGTAAGCCAAGTGTTCAAGAAATTGAGGCCAACAACCTTGAAGACCAAGACTTTGACAAAGGAGTAGTTATTTAACCATTTTGATGACATATTGATGTCAAGATATGTAAATACATTATGTATATATGATGTAGATCATTGAACATATGTAACAACATGTATTTGTGACGAATGAAAGGATTTCGAAGTCATATGTGCTAGTATGAATGAAAGAATATTCTAGTGGCCAGGTATGAAAACTGACATAGCCAACTATGTGGCTAAATGTTTAGTATGCCAAAGGGTTAAAGTAGAATATCAAAGACTGACTAGGTTATTGTAGTCCCTAGATATCCCTAAGTGAATGAGATAATATAGTTATGGATTTTATCATGATGTTACCCAAGACATCCTCTAAATATAATGCTAGTTAGGTAATTGTTGATAGATTGACTACGTTTGCACACTTTTTACCTATTAGGGATACCTAGACATCAGATAAGTTAGCCTAATTGCATATAAGAGAGATAGTGTGACTTTATAGAGTACACAATAGCATAGTATCAAATAGAGATCCCAAGTTCACATTAAACTTCTTGAGGTCATTGCAGGCTGCTTTAGGAACTAGGTTGAGGTTCAGTACTACATATCACCCTTAGATAGATAGTCAAACTGAAAGGACCATCCAAACTCTAAAGGACATATTGAAGGCATGTGTTCTAAAAATAAAGAGGAACTAGGATATGTATTTTTCCATTAGCTGAATTTGCATATAATAATAGTCACTATTCCGATATTTAGATGGCCTCGAATGAGGCATTGTATGGGAGGAAGTGTAGATCACCATTGTGTTAGGGTAAGTTAGGTTAAGGAAGTTTGATAAGACTTAAGATAGTAGACTAGACTACCAGATAGATAGAGCTTATTAGAAAGAAACTCCTTACAGCTCAAAATAGGTAGAAGAGTTGTAACACCTCAAAATTAATTAAAGTGTTAATCATGGATTTAGGTTAATTAAGAATAATTAATATGGGATAATTGGGCAAGTTAAGTGAATAAAAATTTTATAGAGATAAATTATTAATATGAGTTTGAGATTTAATTGAGTTAGAAATCCCATCTATGCCCAAATTAAATTAAGTAGGCCAAGGTTAGGAACTAATGGAAGCTCAATAATTTTAGGTGCAAACCCAACCTTTTAATGTAAGATTTGGCCCAAGAGAGAGCATCTAGGGAGGGCCCAATCTGATTTAATAAATTAGAGACCCAAGACCCAACTTGCATAAGCTCTTATAAATGGCCCAATAACCCTTGTGCAGACCTAAATCAATTGAGTTCTTCAACTTGGTCTAACTCAATTAAAATTCTATAGCTTAACACATGAAAGCTGGTCCAACAAAGCTTAAATCTGAAACCCACTTGGAATTGGACCCTTGGGTTAGCCCATGACCCATATTAGACCTAACTTAAACCCATCTAAAACCCTAAAGACATCAGCTCCTCCACACTTTGTTAAAACACAAACACAAGAGGCATTTTCGCACCTTGAGAGGGAGGCTAGGGTTTTAAGCAAGGAATCAACCATTTCTCACTTCTAAGTTCAAAATCAGCTAAGGTACTTATTATATAACTTAATCCCCTTCTCTTTCTCTTCATTTTGGCCTAATTAGTTTTTCATTTGGAGTATTTTCACTATACCCAAAATCTGAAATGTGGTTATTTGGGATTTTCTTGGTGAAATTTCGTAGGTTGGGACTAAGGTTGTTATTAGGTGAATGTAAACTCTCCATTCTAATGTATTTTTTGCTAGTTTAAGACCCACATGGTTGATTTGTAGTGTGAGTATTAATTTTGTATAAATTTTCTTAGGAATTAGGGTGATATATTGAAGTTTCTGGTAGAAGACATATTTAGAGATTTGTAGTAGTTAGGTAAGTGTCCTCTGGGTAGCCATTAGTATTTTAATTCTTTGGGTACTTGTTGTTGATGTACATGATGATTTAAAGTGGTAATCTTTTGATGTTATAGTTATAGGGAGATTTTGGCACTGTTGGTGGCTTTTCAATTGTCTACAGAGTGAGGTAACTGGGGGTTCATTCTAATTCCATGCATATATCTGTTTTAATTTTGTATTTACTGTATGATTATGATTTTAAATGCTAAATGAATTGGTTGACTATCTATTATATGTGATTGGACCTTGTGAGTCCATGGTGGAGCTGTGGTGTGGCTGCTACCTGTGCATGTGCTTCAATTAGGCACCAGATTGTAATCAGACCTCAGATGCACTAAACCCTGGTTGTACTTATTGGGGAGTAGGTGCCGTGGACGGGCCTCTCCTGGTGTTATTGGCCTTTAACATGTGGAATTATGATTGCTAGTATGGGATAGTAATCATAGATACCCTAATTGTTTCATTTACTGATATGGTTGGTATATTTTCTAATGATATGAAATCATACATATATGTTAATTAAACTAGAATATATGAATGAAATTTTTCTTAGTTAATGAGATTTGCATCTCACCCTGTTTTATGGGATCATACTTTCAGGTGAAGGCTTTTCGGGTAAGGATAAGGGGGAGCAAGTGGATGAAAATCCATGAGTTCCGACCATGTGTGAAGAAGGTTACACTTAGATTGATTTAAATAGAGTAGATGCTAAATTTTGTATTCTTTTTATATAGCATCATCATGTAATCATGCTACCAAGTGTAGATATCTGTATTTTGATTACTTAAAATGTATCCATTGAGGAGTTAGGCCTCATTTTAGTTTGGTATTGGATGTATGAACTTATAACCTTTGTTATGATCTATGCTAAATCTATGATATGGTTTACTATTTGGGAAATGTAATTATGTGATACATTAGATGTAGACCTGGACTAGTGATGCATGAAATTTCTAATGGAATATGTATTTGAATGACAATTGTTAGTAGCTTATGAAATTCTAGCTGTCATTAATCTATGAACTTGCTAATATATGGTAGTTGGATGAGTAGGAATTAACATTTAAGTCTTGGATTGGTAACAATAGATAAGCTGGGTAAATTAAGTTAATGAAAGTTATTAAAGCCCTACAAATTAAGGTGGAGTAGCCCTAGGGTGTCATTGGAGGGAGAGTGGAGAGTATGAGACAAGATTTTAGGAGTTGTAGGATCAAAAGGCATTTCGCCGCAGCTAAAATATTATTAGCCATGGCCAATAAAGGTAAAGTTGCCTAGAGAGAGTACCAAAAAGCAATTCGCCATGGTAAGAAGTGGAATTAGCTGAGGCAAAATGTAAGAGGCCAAAGTGGAAGTTGTCTAAAGGGTAATTCGCCACAACTAAATGGGAATTGGCCGCGGTGAACTTTTGTGAAAATGTGTTAGGCATTCCAGAGAGGAATTTGCTACAACAAAAGGGGGAATTGGCCACAGCCAATAGCGAGAGGCAAGTGAGGTAGGCTTTAAGAGGTCTCCTCGCCATGACGCCATGTAGGCTAACCGTGATGAAGCTCTAATTCACCGCGACAAAATCTGTGAAGATATAAGGGTGAACCCAAGAGTAATTGGCTATGGCGCAAAGACATTTAACCACAGCAAACGGTCCCAAACTCTTATTCTAACCTAGAAATCTTGGTTTTTCCTATGGTGACCTCAAGGGATGACTTAGAAACATTGGTAGAAGATTCTTGTGAGTTAGAATTAACGGATAATAGAATCAAAGGCTTATAAATGAGTGTTTGTTTTCCTTGTGTACATGAATAATTGTAATTATTTGGTTGATGACTTTTGTAACACCATACTTTTAGGACTCAATTCATACAATTCCCATGCCTCATCTTATGTTTATTCTATGGAAACAATATAGTGGCATAGGAAGTTATGAATAAAAGTACATTTTTCTACCGGTAAAATTTTTCTTTCGGAGTCCTGTAGGCCATATGAAAGCATCTATCACTTTATTATACTTAAACACATAAATATAACTCATTTCCATCATCAAATTTGGCCTACAACTCGTAGAAAGCAAAGGAGCATATGAAATCCATGTTTGTATTTTCGGCCAGAATTTCCTCTTTTCTGTCACAAACTTTGGAAATTCATAACTAAATCTATAAAAATAGAAAACATGTAATCTCAATCATTATGGAAATCTTAAGACGTCTACTTCATGATAAAAATATGTAGAATTCTTAAAATCTCATATATAATGCGTTTGACACGCGAGATCATCTACTGGTCGGAGGGTTCCTGATACTGTCACAGTTTACTGATATGGACTTCAAAAATGTCTAACTAATTCCAAACAAATCCAATGCTTGAAAATGATATCACTATGGAAAGATGTGGATGTTAAATAGAGAGGAAAAATATCTCCAGATCAGTACATCAAGCCAAACTCCCGGAAATCGATGGAACAGTACCTCGGGTCTGGCAAGAAGTCTGATACTGGGCAGAACCTTTGAAAATTCATATCTTCCTCTCTAGACCTCCAAATGAGGTGATCTTGGTGGCCACAGAAAACTTATGACCTCTAGTTTATGTATAAAAAATTTCATAAGCATTGGATACCATTTGGGCATCGGGTGACACAGAATTCAAAACTGCCAGTATGAACAGTACCCATACCAGAATCCATGAAAAATCCCAACTTTCAAAATTCCTCAAATATTCTCTAGGTCTCCAAAAATTATGATCTTTAGCTTCCCAAAAAGATCTTAATGAGACCTCATTGCATGCCAAGTTTTAGGGCAAGACTAACTCATTTGGCCAAAAAATGGTATAGGGTTCCATTATGGTCAATTTTGGCTCCATATTAGGTATCAAATTTGCCAAATGGATTTCCCTTAGTCTTGGCATCTTTTGGGCAAGTTTAAAAGCATATTTAAGACTTGTGTGAGCTGACCAAATGGTCCCAAACCTCATGCATCTCATTTTGGCCATTCAACCCTCACTTATACACATTTGCATCAAACTTCCAATTTGCATAACTTGACATTACATACCCAAATTCATTTCTAAAGTTCATACATCATATCCATACATGTATACATCACATAATATCATATTTACATGTATCTCAAGGGTCATGTGCCATTTACAATAATCATATACATCATTGAACATCATTATGGTTCAAAAAGAATACAAACTAGGCCTAGGCTTGTCAATCTCCTTTTTTCATGGTTGTTGGCTCCCTTCATCATAGCTACTTGGTCCACCTAGCATCTTAGAGCATTGGAGAGGAGGGGATGAGATTCAAAGAATCCCAATAGCTCACACACCCATTTACATCACATTCAAGGCATACATATACCAAATGCATAACCATACAAGCATAAAGTGTGCAATAAATTCCATTCCATGCCACATTCACATGTCAAGATTACTTTCATGCTCTAGGGACTTTTGGTTTAGCCTCACCCCATTTCTAGGACTTTTGGATTTGCCTCACTCTTGGTCTAGGGACTTTTGACTTTGCCTCACCCATTCAAGGGACTTTTGGCCTTGTCTCACCCATGCCATGAGACTTTTGGCATCTCCTCACCTTCATCAAGGGACTTTTGGCATCACCTCACCCTTATGGGCTCTTTCCACAACCATGGTCATTCAAGACAACACATTGGTACCAATGCACAACAAGGATCAAGTGGCATATTATCAAGCATCAAGAATGCATGCAAGCACACTAAGACATACATATGCACACAAGAATGCAAAGAGAATGAGGTGGAGAGCTACCTTGCACAATTTCACACACTTTTTCTTTAGCTTTCAAGCCTCCTCTTTCGGCCACACACCCACAATGTCTCATACAAGGCTCTACATATCTATTCAAGCCCTTTACAAAGCCCTAATGCTACTTTCTCAAGCATCAAGAATGCATGCAAGCACACTAAGACATACATATGCACACAAGAATGCAAAGAGAATGAGGTGGAGATTTGCAAAAACTGATTTGATATATGAGTTTCCTTGCATGTGTGAGTATTTGATTGAGCTTCTAAGACCTCTAGGAAGCCTCCCAAGTGACTCTCCCATCAAGGAAAAATTGGAAACCCCTTGAACCCTAAATACTTCCATAATGTTGACCTAGGCTAGAAAGAGTACCAAGGGAAAGTTTTAATTTGTTTCAAGCTTATTTTTGAGTCATGTAGGATGGAAGAGGATAAGAGGAAGCCTTGGAAAAATTTTAGAAGCCCTAGATAGTGAGATGAAAGTGTAGGCTCCATAATGTAGCATAATGAAGCAACTCCTAGCTAGGCTCTTTAAAATAATTGTGTGATGACTCCAAGGAGTCTAAATGGAGTCAAGAATCATAGATTAAAGGAGAGAAGGGAGCCAAGATCATGAATTCTTGAGGTTGCTTCATTAAGTGCCTTATGGAAGCATAATGGAGCCATAAACCATGTAGCATCATGTAAAGTGTGTATAATGCCAAGGCTTGTTCCCATGAGTAATTCATGTTTCTTTTGGTGTGTCTAGGCCAAGAGAAACCATCTCCACCAATTTGTGGGTGTGTGGCCGAAAGAGGAGGCTTGAAAGCTAAAGAAAAAGTGTGTGAAATTGTGCAAGGTAGCTCTCCACCTCATTGTCTTTGCATTCTTACTAATCAGCCTCAGATTCACCTCAGTTTTCTTATCTAAGTATTGGTTGCGGCTAACTTCTTAATTGGCAACGGCAAGAAACTCTCTGGATTGTTTCGCTACTATCTGAAAGAATTGGCCGCGGCGAATAGCACCATATATGACCACCTAAAAGTAAGTATGAGTAGCCAGTAATAGAGACTCAGAAAAGAACAAGAATAGTTAGTAAGCTACAAGTCAGATGAGATGGCTAACCCAGGCAAAGCATAAGCTAAAGCTTAGGAAAGATGACCAGTAGCATCGTTCCAGATGAGATATGTAAATGAAAGGTTCAATGAAAGTTCTCCCTGGATCGAGAAAGAAAAGAGGAGACACCCTGAGTTGGGAAAAACCAACCAGTAGTGGTTAGTAATTTCCTCAGATAGACCCCCCTGAGTCATAAAGGGAAGTGAGGAAGAGCTAAGAAACTAACTACAAAAAAAAGATGTCCCGCTTTAGTCATGATTAAATGAGTTGTATGTATGTAATTAAATATGAGAACATGTTGTATGAGCTCATTCTTATTCTTGATATGTGTTTGTGACATAAAAATGTGGAAATTGAATGCTTCATTGATTGAGTAGTTGCATACTTGTACCCTTGACATGTTATATGCCTTGAAAATGTGATTGAATAGGTGGAGAGCTACCTTGCACAATTTCACACACTTTTTCTTTAGCTTTCAAGCCTCCTCTTTCGGCCACACACCTACAAATTGGTGGAGATGGTTTCTCTTGGCCTAGACACACCAAAAGAAACATGAATTACTCATGGGAACAAGCCTTGGCATTATACACACTTTACATGATACTACATGGTTTATGGCTCCATTATGCTTCCATAAGGCACTTAATGAAGCAACCTCAAGAATTCATGATCTTGGCTCCCTTCTCTCCTTTAATCTATGATTCTTGACTCCATTTAGACTCCTTGGAGTCATCACACAATTATTTTAAAGAGCCTAGCTAGGAGTTGCTTCATTATGCTACATTATGGAGCCTACACTTCCATCTCACTATCTAGGGCTTCTAAAATTTTTCCAAGGCTTCCTCTTATCCTCTTCCATCCTACATGACTCAAAAATAAGCTTGAAACAAATTAAAACTTTCCCTTGGTACTCTTTCTAGCCTAGGTCAACATTATGGAAGTATTTAGGGTTCAAGGGGTTTCCAATTTTTCCTTGATGGGAGAGTCACTTGGGAGGCTTCCTAGAGGTCTTAGAAGCTCAATCAAATACTCACACATGCAAGGAAACTCATATATCAAATCAGTTTTTGCAAAGTGTTCAATAGCTCTACACTTTTCTAGCTTAGAGTTCATTAGTTTTTCTTTCAATTTCTTTGCTTTCTTGGATGGGAAGTGCATGTGGGAAGCTCTCTAGGGGTCTTAGGAGCATGTTTAAACATTCAATTAAGTCTAAGAACATTCATATAAAATCAGATTTGTAAGGGAGCATTTGGATCCCTAATGGTTCTATCTTGTCTCTTAATGCTCCTTTCTTGATTCTATTAGTTCCTTCTTAATCCTTGCTATCTAAAACCTCTAATCCCTCCATAAATTGGGCAGAAAACAGCCCCTAAGAATTGGGCTCATGGTGCCCAAATTCGTGCAAGAGGAAGGGGGAGGGAGAAACTACCAAAGAATGAAAGTTTTACCTTGTTTTCTTGCTTTTCTTTGCTTGCTCTTCCACTTGGTTGGCTTGCTCCCTCAATTTTCGAAATTTCCCTCTCTGTTCTGCCCCCAAAACAGCACCAAACTCTCCATTAAAACCATAGAAATAAAGCTTGAGAGGAGGGGAGCAAGTTTGAAGAAGGAAGGATATGGAATTTCTTAAAGTTTCTTACCTTTTTCTTGAATTTCTTCCTCCAAAATCCTCCTTCTCTTGTGCGCCTAAGAAGCTGGAGTTCTTCTCTGAAAATGGGCAGAAGCAAGTCGGTTTAATGAAGGAGAGGAAGAACGTGACTTATAAAAAGAGTTTGGAAGCTTCCTTTAACACTTAAATTCCATTTTTGCCCTTTCATACTTTGCATTTTCGTTTCTTCTTCGTTTTAGCTCCTTTTTTAGAACCGTCTTTTCCATCATAACAAATAGGTTCCCAATTTAATAAAATGCCTTTGGAATCACTCAAATCGGAGCTAAAACCTTTCCGAACGAATCGGTCAAAGTTTGGGTCAACCGATGTCGGAAAGAGTACACCGAAGGGGCTTTACCAGTCCCGGGGCTTCCCATGGTTTTTGGGGCCTCTGAGAACCCTGGGCGACTCAAAATTTCCATTTAAAAAGCCCTCCTAGGTGTTTTTCTAAAATTGCACTTATTTACGAAAATGCCACTGGCCTTTCGGCAAATTTTTCGAATCACTCCGACCTTAGTTTTTGGGCAACTCAAGGCTCAAATCCTCATTTTCTATTATTTAAAATTTTATTCAAATTTTGTTTGGGCTTGAATCACTCATCTCAGGGGACTTGCTTTTCAAACCGGCCCGTTTCAGCTATTGTACAATTTATCGGGTGTTACAACTTTAATAACATTAAGGTTCAAATTTCCCTGCATTTTCTAAACGTAATTAATTGTAATGTCTTGTAACCCTGATTTATGATTATTAATCACGTATTTAACCTTAATTACAATGATTAGAAGTTAGAGTCATCACAAGAGTTATGCTGATAAGAGAAGGAGGCTATTAAAGTTTGAGATTGGAGACCATGTGTTTATTCAAGTATCTCCAGTTACTAGTGTACGTCAATTTGTTAAGGTAAGGAAGCTTAGTCTTAGGTATATCGGTCCATTTGAGTTCCTTGAAAGAATTAGACCCTTTGCTTATTGTGTGGTCTTACCTCTTGACCTAGTCCAAATCCACAATGTATTTCATGTCTCCCAGCTAAAAAGGTACCTACTAAATCCCTCACATGTCATAAAATATGAGCATATTCAATTGTAGCATAATCTATCCTATATGTAATACCATATTATTTCTAACATTGATCCCCTTCTTGCAAGCGGGATTTTACAATTCATCAAAGAAATTCCAAGAAAATGCATTAAAATAATGAATTAAATTATATTGCTTAGCGGATAAATTTTCATTTCACGTCTCAGGCACCCCATGAACTTAGCAACAACATTCTATAATTATTTTCCATTCAAAAAAATCATAACATTCTAAAAACTTAGCACAAAACGTAGATCAAGAGTCAAAACTCCAAAATAATCACATTTTGCCTCGTTCCAGGATAGTAGAATTTGTGGCAATTTTGGAAAAATCATAACTAATTTTTAAAAAATTCAAATCAAGTAAACTATAACTTGTGGGAAAGCTGGATGTTAACTTCACACTAAAAATAATCCCTAGCCATGAAAATCCCATTTGGACCACGCTTGACATCAAAAAAGGCAGGGAGGTCGAACTGTCCAAAAATTTGATACAACTTACTGATATAAATTTTGAAAATTTGTAATTAATTTCACAAAAATTTAATCCATGAAATCTATGACAATTTGGAAATCTACAGATATTATCTAGAGGAAAAAATAGTTCCAAACCAATCCAACAGTATTCAGACCTAAAAAATCAATCAAACAGTAACATGGGTCTAGAGGTGCACCTGAAACAGAATAGCAACTTCAAAAATTAATACCTCCCTCTCTAGACATCCAATTGAGGTGCTTCCAATTGGCACAAGTTACTGGGAAGTTCTAGTTTTTCCTTGTAAAAGTTCATGGCAATTGGACATTGTTTGACCCATGAATGACATAGTTCAAAATTTGGACCAAATGAACAGTACATTGACCAAAAATCAGAAAATTTCTCAACTTCAAAAATTCATCAAATATTCCATAGACCTCAAAAAATTATGCACTTTAGCTTCCTAAAAATCTCTCAACTCTAGATGCATGGCAATTTTTAGACTAAGAAGAGCTCATTTGGACCAAAGTGACACTGCCCACCAATACGACCATTTTTGCTTCTCATAATGCAACTTTTTGGTCCAATTAGCTCCCTTTAGTGTTTGGCACCTCTTGGACAAGTTTAAAAGCATAATTGTGACTTGTGTGAATTGCTCAAGTGGTCCCAGACCCTATGCATCTTAAATTGGCTATCCTACATCCAAGAATACATAGTTACATACTAGTCATCCAAGGGCCAAATTTCATAATTTCTTTGATTTAGTGCCACACAAGGTCTACACAATATTCATATATCATTTTACATTTGCTCATAATCTTACATCTCAAAAGTGATATGTATAAGATCACTTTGACATTTACATACAAAGATAGCTACAAAATGTTCAAAGTTTAGCATCCTAATTCCCTTGGCTTGCATTTCTCCCTTCTTGGGTACCACCTAGACATTTTAAGAATGAAGAGGGAAAGGGAATGAGGTTTCTAGAATCTCAATGGCTCACACACCCATTCATACATACATTCAAGGCATACATACATCAAGTGTATAAATACAAAGGTGAAATGAACGTAAAGCATGCTAGGAGTTCATTTCCATGCCACCATTACATATCAACTCAAGGGAGAGCTCTAGGGACTTTTGGTTTTGCCTCACCCCATTTCTAGGACTTTTGGAGTTGCCACACTCTTAGCCTAGGGACTTTTGACATAGCCTCACTCATTCAAGAGAGTTTTAGCCCAGTCTCACCCATGCCTTGAGATTTTTGGAATCATCTCACCCACATTAAGGGACTTTTGGCATCACCTCACCCTTGTGAGAAATTTCCACAAAGAAAGCCATTCAAGAGCACACATTAGTACCAATGTAATATCAAATCATCAAGTGGCATGTTCTCCAATCACATATACACGTACATGCACACAAAGACATATATACACATAAGAATGCAAGGAGAATGAAGTGGATAGCTATCTTTAACTCAGTGCAAGCTTTACTTAGTTTGTTCCTTTCCTTTTTCAGTTACACAAAAGTATGTAGGTGAAGTAGGGTTCTCTTGACCTAAACATCACAATTTTGCACACAATTATGCACTTGAAGCAAGCCAAGACACTAATTATATTCTTAAACACACACTTAATTTTATAAGTGGCCTAATGGTTCCATAAATGGCTTATTGAAGCAACCTTCATAATTCAAGCTCTAGGCTCCCATTTCTTTCCATTTCTAGGCCTCATGGCCTCATGTAAAATCCTTGGAGTCCTCACACAATTATTTGTACAAGCTTAGAATCAAGTTCTTCACAAAGCACCATTCTGGATACCATTATCCCATCTTCCAATCTATGGCTCCTAAATTTTTTCCAATGGTTTCTCCCATCTTCTAACATTATATAAGGTCTCAAACCAAGGCTAGAACAAATTAAAACACTCCCTAACCTAATGAACGTAGCTTGGCCGAACCTATAACCAAGAATGGGGTTCATAGGGTTTTTGATTTTTCCTTGATGAGAGAGCCACTTGGGAAGGTTTATAGAGGTCTTAGAAGCTCAAGGGATCACTTAGATGGCCAAGGAAACACTCACACAAAATCAGATTTCACAAAACCCTAAAGAACACTACACTTTCCTAGTTTAATTTCTATTAGTTTTCCTTAGAATTTCTTGCCATATTCCTCTTCCTCATGGTCTAAAGCCTTAGTTCTCATCTTGTTTTTGGACAGAAAATCCTACCCTCCCTTGGTTCTATTCTTGGCCAAACTACACACATCTATAGAGTAAGAAAATGAAGCAACAACAACAAGCAATTACCTTGGTTTCAAGTGTGCTTTCAAGGTTTCTTCTTCTTGGTTTGCCTCTTCTCAAAATTTTTGAATTGCTCCTCTAAGTTTTAGACTAAAAATAGAACCAATCATCTCAAGAAAACCATAGAAAGAATGTATGGAAGGAGAGGAGCAAGATTGGAAGAAGGAGAAGCATGAAATTCTATGAAATTCTTCACCTTTTCTTTAGTTTCTTCCTTCCTTTCTCTCCTCTTCTTGTGTGCCCAAGAGAGCTATCCCTTTTCTGCATTTTGGGCAGAAGAAAGTCATGCTATATAAGAGGAGAAAAAGGGGAGAAGTGTGTGGAAGTTTCAAGAAACTCACTTTTTCAAAAATTATGATTTTGTCATTTTGTAATGGCAATTTTGTTTTAGCTCCTTTTTTAGATCGTCTTTTCCATTATAAAATTTAGGTTCCTAATTTAATAAATTGCCTTTGGAATCACTCAATTTAGAACTAAAACCTTCCTGAATGAATTCGTCAAAGTTTAGGCTCACCACCATTGGAAATGATTACAACTCTTCAACACTTCAACAATCAAAGCTAACTTTGCTTGTATCAAGAAAACAAGCTCCCATGGCAATTTCATTTGAAAAGAATGAATTAAAGTGCCTAGCCCCTCATGTGGATTAGTATTTACTCTTAACTCTCAAGTGGTTAAGGCAATGTGTATCACTCAAGTTCCACCTATCAAAACCTCACTACCATAGGCTTGTCTATTTTTTAAGCCTCCACTGCTTGTGCCAAATGCAATGCACAAATCAAAAGGACTTTATTTAAGGTTGTAGTGGGGCTAGGGAATAAAATGAATGGGTATACAAAAACAAGGAAAAAAAACCAATGGTTACCTTAGAACTTCAAGAGCAATAAAAAAAACCTATGATAGGGAAGAAAATATACAATTCAAAGCCTTATTTCCTACAAGCAATCATATGCACCAAAAAAATAGAGGTAACTTTTCTTTTTCTCATTTCATTTCATAGTAATTTTAATTTTTTTTTATTTTCATTCATTTTTTTCTTTTTCTTTTCTATCCTTTTTTTCTTTTTTTATTTATTTTGAACATCTTTCCTCAACTCTTAATAATAATGGCCTAAATTGATGCAAACCACACATTCACCAATCCTAATTTAGATGTAATGCTCTTTGAAATCCATAAGGTATCTTAAAACAAGGTGGCAAAATAATATTTTCACTTTTCATGGCTATGGCCTCGATCAAGAAAATAAAACAATGTCCAAAGTGGCTAAACAATAGATAAAATACATGTAAAGGTTGGCATTTTGGCTAACTATGTGATTACTCTAAGAGGTTTCAATGGAGTCAAGAATCATAAATGAATGGAGAGAATGGAACCAAGATGATGTTTTCATAA
This sequence comes from Erythrophleum ivorense, assembly GCA_026724425.1. NCBI lineage: Eukaryota > Viridiplantae > Streptophyta > Magnoliopsida > Fabales > Fabaceae > Erythrophleum > Erythrophleum ivorense. Next base: position 28,022,201 of record JAIUCV010000001.1, on the reverse strand, counting down.
GATTGCTTCATTAAGTGCATTATGGAACCATAAAAGAGCCTTATGAGTCACCTAGCTTTTCTTGTGAATGTGTAGCCTTAGAATGTGATTCAAGAGTATAACTAGCTTCCATATGATGTGTCTAGGCCAAGAGAAATGATCTCCATCTTTTTAGGTGTGTGAGGTCAAGGGAGAGGACTCAAGGCTCAAGGAAAAAGTGTGTGAATGCAAGTAAGGTAGCTCTCTCCACCTTTTCTCATGCATGAATGTGTGCTTACATTTTCTTTGAATGTGTGTATATATGTTTTGAGCTATGAAAAGTATTTTAGCATAAGCTTTTATTCCATGGTACCATGATGATGTTTTATGCATTCAAATGATGTTATATCCTTGCCTTAGTTTGCTTGAGTGTGGAGAAGCCAAGAACCCTCAAACCATGGTGAGAATGAGCCAAGAACCCTTAAACTTGGTTGAGACAAAGTAAAGAGTCTCTCGAGAGTGAAGTTGACTCCCAAGAGTAAGGTTGAGTCAAAACCTCTTAGAGAAAATGGGCGAGGCAAGTCCAAAATCCATAAGTGAATGGGTGAGGCTAATCCACTCACTTGGCAAGCCTATGTATGATTTGTTCAAACGCCAAAAATGTTTCTTAAATGCTCTCACATTTCAATATGTCCATGCATGCATTTTTAAGACTTGTATTGTATACTTTATATATGATTGAAAGGGAGATGAGCTATTAGAATTCCTTAAATCCTATCCCTTCCTCTCCAATGTCTTAACATACTAGGTGAATCAATTGAGTAAGGTAATGGAAGCCATTAAGCCAAGGAGAAGGAGATTGACATCAAATTGTATGAAATGGCCTAGTTATATGTCTCTTATAGCCACACACATGGCATATGATATAATCCCATGATGAAATTATTATGTGATCATATGAACATATGTAATTACCCAAATGTATGATATATGAATAAAATTTGATGCCAAATGTATGAGATAGCTTCGGGTATTGAATGGCAAGAGCTGGCATGTGTAATCTTGTATATATCATAGGGTGGATGAGTGAGTTTGAGAAATCTAGGTGGATGTACCTTAGAAACAAGTTCAGAGAGTCATTTTGGTGCATTCCTACATACTCAAGTGGCCACACAAGCTTGGGAAGCAAAATTGGACACTTTGATGTTAGTTGAGACCATAAAAATGACCAAACTGAAACCTTATGGCACAAACTTACCAAATGGATGAATCTTCCCATGAAATTTGGCAGACATATAGATCTCATTGAGAGCTTTTTGGGAAGCTAAAGTGCAAAAAAATTGGAGCTCTATAGGATTAATTATGAATCAAAGTTGGGATTTTTCTACTATTCTGGTGCATGTACTGTTCATATAGTCAGTTTTGTGTTCTGTGTCATCTGATGGCCAAATGGTGTCCAATTCTTGTGAAATTTTATAAGCATAAACTAGATAATATAATATTTCTGTGGCCACCAAGATAACCTCATTTGGAGGTCTGAGCAGAGAGTTATGAATTTTGAAATTTATTGTCAGTACTAGTAGTGCCACTGAACCTCTAGTACTGTTCCATCATAATTTAGTTCCCATATGGTCTTGGCATGGTCTAGAGATATTTTTCCCTTAAAGTTAACATTGTAGCTTCTCAGATTAACTAAATTTGTATGATTAGAATTTTTGTAGAATTAGTTATGAATTTCCAAAGTTTATGACAGTAACCTATAATAATAGCCCAGATAGTTAAGACCTTGGATACTTTTCGAATGTCAAATGTCTTCTACTTGATGTTCCATGACCTGGAATTATTTGTAACATAAACTAGGCATCTGTAGCTTTCCCAAATGTTAAAGAATGCATGATTTTAATTTTTCTAGAATTAGTTATGATTTTTCAAAATTTGTGATGAAAGCATGCAATTCTGACCGAAGCTACACTATGGAATTTTATGTGTTTCTTGCACTTGCACGAGTTCTAGGCCACTTCCTTGGATAGTTTTGAGTTGTATTAGTGTAATTAAATATGAGAATGAGTTGAATAAGTTTATATGGTCCTCGAGAGACCGAATGAAAAATTCATTCCCTACGTGGCGTAAATTTATTCATTATTTTTATTACTCTTTCCTTAGAAACTTATGAAATTCTTGGAAATGAGCTTAGATAAGGAATGAGATTAGCTATATAATTATAGTGTTACAAACTAGCTATAAAAGAAATGAATTCTTTATCATCTTCATGCATTCAAATGTAATCATGGTCTCAATAAAGAATCAAGCCAAGTTATAGAGTGAAAGAAATGATAAGTGAATGCACTCTAGAAATGAACAAATAAGGCTCAAATTGTAACACCATATATTTCTAGCTTATTTTACAGCATTCCCATGCTTTACATTCATAATTCCATGAAAGAGCAAGAAAAGGAATTAAAATAATGCATTTCTTTGCATTACGTCATGTATGACAATTTCATTCAGTGTCACGTGGACTATGTGAGCTCATACATCATATTCTCATATTTAATTACATGAATACTAATTATTTACATTATCAAAAGTAGCCTACAACTCATGGAACTCAAAGGGAAGCTTAAAATACACATACATATTTTCAGCTAGATTTTTTCACTTTTCTATCACAACTTTGAAAAATCACAACTAATTCTAGAAAAATTGAAATCATGCATTCTTAGCCATTCAGGAAATCTAAACATATCTACTTTATGCTAAAAATTTTTCCATACCATAACAACCAACACAAAGTACGTTTGACATTCAAAATGGTCCAGAGGTCAAGCTGTCCACTGGTGTTGTCACAGAATTCTGTAGTAAATTTTAAAAATGTCCAACTAATTCCAAAAAAATCTAATCTAGGCAAATGATACCAATCTAAAAAGCTATGGATGTTAACTAGAGGAAAAAAATAACTTCAAATCAGTTTAGGGATGCTCAGACCTCGAAATTCAATCGAACAATAACTGAGGTTAGGTGAAGTTCCTGATACTGGACAAATTCTTTGAAAATTCATATCTCCCTCTCTAGACATCCAAATGAGGTGCTTCTAGTTGGCAGAAGTCACTGGGAATGTCTAGTTTTTCTGTATAAAATTTTGTAGCAATTGGACATCATTTAGGCCTTGTGTGAGAGATTTTATTTTCGGACCAAGTGAATAGTATATCAGACCAAAATAAAAAAAAATCCAACTTTGAAAATTCATCAAATATTCTGTAGACCTTCAAAAATTTTGTTCATTAGCTTCCCAAAAAGCTCTCAACATGCTCTAATTGTATACAAAATGTTAGATCAAGAAGAGCTCATTTGGATAAAAAGTGACATAGGGCTCTAAATTAGTCAATTTTGGCTCCATATAGGATACCAAAATGTCCAAATGGCTTTCTTTAGGGTTTGACACTTTTTAGGCAAGTCTAAAAGCATAATTAGGACTTATATGAGCTACCCAAATGGTCCCAACCCTCATACATCTCATTTTGGCTATCTTATCCACACATATACATAATTCCATAATGTCATTCATGAAACTAGTTTGCCATCATATACTCAAATCACATTCTAATGGCTACATAACATGTTCTCTCATTCCTACATGACATATTATCATAATTACTTGTGTTTATTATATCATAATACTTATACATCCATTAGTTACATCTTTTACCATTTGTATGGCCTTAAAGTAGCAAAACTCAAGCATTTTCATGTCATCCTCTCATCTTTAAGGAGATTGGCTTCCATTACCTTGCCCTCTTGGTCCACCTAGCATATTAGGACATTAGAGAGGAGGGAATGAGATTCAAAGAATCCCCAATAGCTCATCTCCCATTTAATCATACATAATGGATGCAAACAAGTCTCATAAATGCATGTATGGTCATGTTGACATGCGCAAACATTCAAGAGACATTTTCATCATTTGGGAAAGTCATATTGTAAACTAATAACAAAATTTCATCTACTCTATTTAGATTAGCCTAAGTGTAGCTTGCTCCACACATGGCTAGAGCTCATGGATTTTCATCCACTTGCTTCCCCTTATCCTTACCCGAAAAACTTTCGCCTGAAATATTAATCCTATAAAATGGGGTGAGATATAAATCTCAGTAACCAAGGTAATTCTATCATATATTCCAGTTTAATTAGCATATAAGCATAATTTCACATAAGTATCAAAAGAATATCAGTCATATCAATAAATGAAACAATTAGGTTATCATGATCACTATCCCATATTAGCAATCATATTTTCATATGTTAAAGGCCATTAACACCAAGAGAGGCTCGTCCGCGGCACCTACTCCCCTTTGAGCACAACTAGGGCTCAGTGCATCTGGGGTTTGATCATAACCCGGTGCCCGATTGAAGCACATGCATGGGTGGTAGCCGCATCACAGCTCTACCATAGACTCACAAGGTCCAATCATAATATAATGATAGCCAACCAATTCATTCAACATTTCAAATCATTCATGTACAGTAAAATATGAAATTAAAAGAAATATATGCATGGAATTAATATAAACCCGGTTACCTCACTTGTAGATAATTGTAACAGTCACCAATGGTGCAGAAATCTCCCTATAACCATAGTATCATAGAATTACTACTTTAATTCATCATTAATAGTTGCAATCAGTACCTAAAGAATTTAAAATGCTAATGACTACCTAAGAATCACTTACCCAGCCACTACAAGTCCCAAAATTGGATTGGAGTGTCCTCTACCAGAAAAGGTCAATATTTCATCCAAAATTCTAATCAAATTCGTATAAAATTAATACCCATATTATAATAAGTCATTAGGGTCTTAAATCAACAGAATTACCTCAAAAAGAAGAGTTCATACCTATCTAATGACAGCCCTAGCCTCAACCTACGAATTTCATCAAGAAAATCCTCAAACACCCATATTTCAGATTTTGGGTATGGTGAAAATACTCCAAATGAAAAACTAATCGGACCAAAATGAAGAGAAAGATGAGAGGATTAAGTTATATAACTATTACCTTGGCTGATTTTGAGCTTAGAAGTGAGAAATGGTGGATTTATGCCAAGAACCCTAAAGCCTCCTTTGGACCTCCGAATTTTGAGATGGGTGTTTGTGTTTCAGCAAATGGAGAGATGGCTAAAGCATTTGGGTTTAAGTTGGGTCAAATATGGGTCATGGGTTGCTCCAAGGTCCAACTCTATTTGGGCTTCAGATTTTAGCTTTGGTTGGGCCAATTTTGAGGTGTTGGGTTGCTGAAATCCAATTGGGCCAGACCAAATTTTAAGAGCCCAAAGGTTTTGGGTCTGCACAAGGGTTATTGGGCCAATTATAAAAGCCTATACAAGGTGAATCTTGGGCCTCTAATAGATTGAATTATATTGGGCCTGCACCTAGCTTATTGGGCCTCCATTAGCCTCTTATCATGATCTCCTACATTAATTTGGGCCTAGATGAATTTCTCTTCCAATTCAATCTTAAACCCATATTAATAATTCATCTCTCTAAAATCTCTATTTACTTAACTTACCCGATTATTCTATATTAATTATTTCTAATTAACATAATCCATGATTAACACCTTAATTAATTTTTAGGGTGTTACAAGGCACACCAAGAAAAGAAGCAATGGAGGAAGAAAAGGCAAGGAAAAGGTATGGATTGTGGTAGTTTTTCATGCTTTCTCCTTTCCAAACCTCTCCTTCTCCATTCCCCTTTCTTTCTTGTGATTATATTAAAGTATATGAATCTATTTCAAGGGAGAAATTAAGGAAAAATTTTGGATTTGAAGAGAGAAGGCTAAGGAAAGTGAGAATCAAGCAAGAAAATAAGGAAAAACAAGATAAATCTTCCATCCCATAGTAGCTACTTCCTCCCCCTCCTTCTCCTTATTTCGCCCTATGTGTGTAGCCACAGGAGGGCTAGAAGTTTGAGGAGAACCAAGGATGAATTCTATGAATTTAAGGGAGGAGAGTAAGAATATGCAAAGAAATCTATGTAAAAACCATGAATTTACAAGATAAAAAAGTTAGGGTTTTAATTGCACCTTGAACTCTATCATGAACCCTAGCCATATTTTATGATGTTTAAGTGTTCATATAAGTTCCTAAGATACCAAGAGCACTTCCTACATGATTTTCCCATAAAAAGAAGCAAGGAAACTCTATTGGTGCCTTATGGAAGCATAGCTTCGGCCAAGGAGAGCCTATGCACCTTCGGAGTGTTTTAATTCCTTCCAAGCTTAGTTTTACATCATGTATGATGGGAGACTATGAGAGGAAGCCTGGGAAAAAGTTTAAAAGTCATAGAAAGCAAGATGGCCTTATATGTTGTAACAACCAGAAAAATAAAGAGAAGAAAAGAAGAAAAGAAAGGAAAAGAAAAGAAGAAAAGAAAGGAGAAGAAAAGAAGAAGAGAAAAAGCTGAAAATTTTCGAGGCGCTGAAAATTTTCTAAGTCTGTTAGCTATAGCCTAGCTATAGCGAATGTACCTGTTCGCTATAGCGAGAAATGGTCTAGCTATAGCGAGAGTGCCTTCTCGCTATAGCAAAAATGCTTCTAGCTATAGCGAGTGCGGGCATCCCATACAAAAACCAGGGCGTAGCTCGCTGTAGCGCGCCATAGCGAAAACAGGGGTCTGGGACTGACACGAGCTCGCTGTAGCGAGGGTTATGGCTCGCTATAGTGAGGGTTAGTCCGAAAAAGCTTAAAAAAGAGAATTGGACATTTTAAAGAGCTCCAACTCATCCTTTCTCTCTAAACCACCTTAAGCTTCGTCCAAGCACAGAAAAGAAAGCTTGAGAGAGAGAAACAAGGAGGAACCAAGAGAGAAGGAAGGGAAGCTAAGGAAGAAAGGTAAGAACCTTCAAAGCTCTTCATGCTCCTTCTTCTTGATTTATTCCTCTCCTTCTAAGCCCCTTTCATGGGTTGAGGAGTGGGAAGGTTTTGGTTCTGACCTAAAGGGAGCAAGAAACCTTTAAAAGAGAGTGTGATGAGTTGAGAAATGTAAGAAAAGAGAAGAATGGGTGAAGTTATAGTGAGAGAAAGAACCCTAGCTCTTATATGCTTGGTAGGGTTTATTAGAAGAAATCCCTAGCTTATGAATAAAGTGTTAAGAGGGTAATTCTATGTTCTTGTGTGTCTAGGCTCAAGAGAAGCACTCCCATCTAGTGGTAATTGTGAAAGCAACAAGGGAGGAGACAAATGGAAAGGGAAAGTTTGAGATTAGCCAATAAGGTAGCTCTCTCCACCTTCTTTCATGCATAAGATGTATGCTTACATTGTCTTGCTTGTGTGTATGTATGTTTTGAACCATGAAAAGTATGCTAGCATGATGATGCCTCATGTATTTCAATGATGTTTTATGTAGTTTCTTGAGTTTGCTTGAGTGTGGAAAAGCCAATAACCCTCTAGCTATGGTGAGGATGAGCCAAAAACCCTCAAGTTAGTTTAGACAAAGTAAAGAGTCTCCCAAAAGTGAGGTTGACTCTCAAAGAGTAAGGGTTGAATTTAATAACCTCTTAAAGAATGGGTGAGGCAAGTCCAAAATCCACAAGGGAGTGGGTGAGGCTAGTCCATTTGCTTGGCAAGCTCTTGTATGTTATGTATGGCCTACTCACATGTTGAAAATGCTTTTCTTATGATTTCACATGCTAATATGCCCATGCATACATTGTGAGACTTGTTTACATGCTTTGTGTATGATTGAATGAGAGTTGAGCTATTGAGATTCTTTGAATCTCACTCCCCCTCTCCACCATCCTACAATGCTAGGTGGACCAAGTGAGGCAAGAGATGGGAGCCACCAAGCTTGAAGCTAGGGAGATTAGTGAAGAATTGTAAAAGAGCCTCTTGTATTTATTTTGTAGTTAAGTCAAGAAGTGTAAAATAATGATGTACATGATGTAGCATCTATGAATCCTTGTAAATGAATGTATTTACCATATATATATGATAATGAGCACCATTTTGAATGATGTAGCAAGCTTGTATGAAAAGCATGATTTTAGCATTGGCCACATGGGTGTATAAGTGGATGTGGGAGAGTGAGTTTTGCAAGTCTGGGTTGTTAGACACTTGAGCCATGTTTGATAGCCCATATGTATGCTTTCTCATGTGCTTATAGAGCCTTAGAGGTAGGAAAACCAAAGTTGGACCCCATTAGCCTCTTTTAACACAAGGAAGTGGCCCTTTTGTGCATGATGTCCAAACCTGACCAAATGACCTCTTCTTGCCTTGAAATTTGACATGTGACTAGATCTTGTTTAGAGATTTTTGGAAAGTTAAAGATCAAGTCATTTGGAGGTCTGTAGAATTTTCTATGATTTTTCAAAGTTGGTATCTGAATTTCGGATTTCCATAAACACTGTTCATTTGGTCAGTTGGAGAATTGTGTCATCCGAGGGGCAAAAGTAGTCCAATGGCTACAAAATTTTATAGGAAGAAACTAGACAGTCACAATGAATTTTACCAACTAGAAGCACCTCATTTGGAGGTCTAGAGAGGAAGATATGAAATTTCAAAGTTCCAGCCCAGCATCAGTCACCTTGCCAGACCCGAGGTACTGTTCCATCGATTTATGGGAGTTTGGCTTGATGAACTGATCTGGAGATATTTTTCCTCTATAGTTAACATCCACATATTTCCATAGTGGTATCATTTTTATGCATTGGATTTTTTTGAAATTAGTTAGACATTTTTGAAGTTCATATCAGTAAACTGTGATAGTATCAGGACCACTCCGACCTCCAGATGATTTTGCGTGTCAAACGCGTTATGTGTGGGCTTTTATGACTTGTATATATTTTTTACATGAAGTATACAGTCTAAGCTTTCCATAATGACCAAGATGTCATGTTTTCGATTTTTCTAGATTTACTTATGAATTTTCCAAGTCAGCCCAGAAATGGGGCCAAGGCTGGCCGAGGAGAAATATGCATGTCCCATGTCTCCCTTCGGTTTCCATGAGTTGTGAGCTAGTTTTTGTGATTGAAATGAGTTTTAATTGTGCAATTAAATATGAGGATGCATAGAATGGGCTCACACAGTCCACGTGACACCGAATGGGTTTTTGGATATGATGACTTACAAATAAAAGTCTAAATCTTCATGCCTCTCCTATGAGAATTATGTGTATGTTTTATGATAATTATGCTATTCAAAGGCATGAGATGAGCTAGAATGAAGGTGTTACATATGTTCCACAATATGGATTCAAGAAGTAACACCTAGTTAGGCTCCTAGAATTGATTATGTGATGACTCCAAAAGGTTTAAATGTAGTCGAGAATCATAAATGAATAGATAGAATGGAGCCAAGATGATGTTTTCTTAAGGTTTATTTATTAAGTGCATTATGGAACCATAAAAGAGCCTTATGAGTCACCTAGCTTTTCTAGTGAATGTGTGGCCTTAGACTTTGCTCTAAGAGTATAATTAGTTTCCATATGATGTGTCTAGGCCAAGAGGAATTGTCATACCTTATTTTATAACACTTTTCCTACTACAATTACCTCATATAAAACTTAGAGGAGTTAACGGAAACCTGAACTGATAAAAATTTTTTATTTTAAAACTTCCTCATACAATTTCACTATTCATTTAGTTATTTCCAAATTCTTATCTAACTTTGAAAATACATACTTAATTATAGAAAAAATCGTATAAGGTTAATTCAGGGCTCTACTTCAAGCTCTTTAAGCCCTTTACATGGGAAAAATGTTTACTTAACAGAGCACATATGAATTCATATAAAGTTCTCCCTACAACAAATTATACAGTTTTACCCCTTCACTTGACATATTATTATTATTTTGCCTTTATATAAGCAGATGCATTTTTGCATTTTAGACTCATCAGTCATATTCTATTTACTCAAAGGTTGATTATATTCATGAATTTCCATTCCATACCTGAGTACCTTACAGTATCATAACATAACTCATATACGCAATAATCTAAAATATTTAATTACATAACAAAATGTGGTGCATAAAAGTAAGGTCCTTAATTTATGTCTCCACATTTTTTGCTCATTTATTTGCTTGAACTCTGACTTAGCATGGGTTATATTTGGGGTGAGATTATGAAATCTCAGTAGTAGTAAACCAATCTCATTTACAAGTAAGCATGTAAGTACATAACATGATGTCAGTCAAGATGCCACATATCGCATAGCAATACAAGGAATTTCATACAAGGCCAAGCACAATCTAAGCATACATGTCTCATCTTATAGCATAAATGACAACTTGATATAGTATAACACTCATCATTATACAAACATAGAAGCTTAAAGAAAGAGAGAGGAAAACTACTACCTTAGCAAACTTTGCTCCTCAATCCTTGGGACTCAGTTTACTTGCTTTTGGAGTTCCCAAAACAACATCAAACCCTATAATCATAATAATAATTCATTACAATAAACACATAAACCTTAGCTTTTAAAATAGGATGACCCCTTTTAAATTTAATGGGACCATTGGAATTGGAAAAATCCAACTTCTTCCCTTCCCATTTACTATGGCCGAATAGTATACCTTTCTTAGCCAAAATTTAGGAATTTTATCCCATGAGTTTTGGGGGCTTTCCTATAGGTATTCCTAGCTAAAAACACCTTTTTGAATCCATTGGAATGGATAAAATCATCAAATTCCAGCCCCAACATCACCTTTTGGTCATCACATAATCTAGCTCCGTTTTAGGCTCAAAGTGTGTTTCTTTGGTTCTAAAAATTTTATAACCTTTTCCTTTATGTTTTAGGATTTGAAATTTGGTATACATGACTTTAAGACATTAAGAAAACACCATAAAAATTATGGGAAATTTCGGACAGCATCTCCCTATGCTTTCTATTTTCCCAAAAATTACAGTCTTTGTGTTTTCTAAAGTCTCAGCACATAACAACAATAACTAAGCTCATATAGCCTTCATGTTCAACATATAAACTTCATTTCAAGGCCTTCATAATCAACATATAAACTCCATTTCTAATGATTCATATGCTGTCCAAAAATAACTCATAACTAGGGTTTAACAAAACTATCTTAAAGCATGTGATTTACAAGTATGAGATGAAGAAAACTTACTCTTTAAACTTAAACCTTGCTTCCTTTACTTTTCTCACACTAAAATCCTTTCTCTTCCCACTTAGAGCAACATTTCACCTTGAAGAAAAGATGAATATGCAGCTGCCCTTTGGAGGAAATGGTTGGAGGATGGAGAAGATGAAGAAATTTGGTGAAAAATGGTGGTAGTTTTGCTTGGTTTCACTTCATCTTCCACTTTTTCTCCCTCCCTCTCTCTCTTCACGTTTTTCTCTCCTTCTCCCTTGTGTGTAGCATGAAAATGGTGGAATGGAGGTGAAGGAGATGAATTAGGATGAAGTTAAAGGGTCATACTAAATTTGGACCCTTGAATCAACGTTTTCAAGATTAAATCCTAGCCTTCCATTCCTTTTTCTTTTGATTTTCTAATTTCATAACTAAATATCTTCTTTCAAAAATATTTGGCCACACACTTGGATGCCTTTTCTTAGCCCTTAAGTTATGGATAGTAACCATGGTTAATTTCCTTAACTCATCCATAGTCCACTTTTAACTCAACCATAGTTAGTTTCTAACTTAACCATGGTGAATTCTTTAACATAACTAAAATCATTTTCTTCTCTCCCTTTCATTTTATATTTATATTTGGTTTTCATCTTCTCTAAAACCCTAATTATATCTTCTCTTCTCTTTTTGGGCCTTTAGAATTAGCTATTGGGCCTTACTGTAGTCTAACATCGGTGTCTGGGCCCAATTAAGGTTTTACGGTACAATACATACCTTTAGACTTTCTAAAATTTATAAATATTATTTCCTCTACTTTCTGGCCATAGTGAGCTTCAAACATGGTTCAGGGACCCTTAACCTCAATCCTCACAAATTTCGGAGTCAATCAGACACCCGGGTCTATAGGTGTAATTTTCATCGTTCTATATTATAATTGTGCTATAAACTTTTCATTTACTGCAATTCTGTTCCTGAAACTCCTTCAGGGTTTCTTAACCTTTTAGCTATTTTTATTTCTATAGTTGTTACAACTTCCTTTTTTATTTTGCTCATGGCTACTGATCAGGATAACCAGATCCCAGAGTGGATCTCGCTCGGCCATTTGGACAACTTGGCATCATTGGACCCGTCTCATCAAACTGAGTTTAATCGTGGGTCACAGATTTTTGAAATTCTTGCCCGATTTTTTGATATTCATGCTTAAAGCCATAAATGAAGGGTGAAACTAGGGTTCTCTGAACTTTAGCGCAATTTATACATTTTTCTTGGCATATAACTTTTCTTTGCATTTTAGTCCCTGGCTCCTTCATACTTAACTTTGGAGGCTCTTCGGGACCTTTTTCTGATCTCTTTTTTTTTCATCTATTTTAGCCCCAATTTTAGGGCACCTCTGGCCTTGACTCATCATTATTTACGGTCTAGAATATTATTATAATTTTATTAGACCTCAATTTATTCTATTTGGGAGACTTCCTTTCATATCTAGTGAATTTCGTACGTTGATGGAGAAACCATATATTACGTTTCTTGCATTTCCTTACGTTTTCTTGGATTTTCAAAAAATTGGATGTTACAGGAATGATCTCCACCTTCTTGGGTGTGTGAGATTATGGGAGAGGATTCAAGACTCAAGGAAAAAGTGTATAAATGCAAGTAAGGTAGCTGTCTCCACCTTCTCTCATGCATAGATGTGTGCTTACATTGTCTTGAATGTGTGTATGCATGTTTTAAGCCATGAAAAGTATTCTAGCATGATTTTATATGCCATGGTGCCATGATGATGTATTATGTTTCTAAATGATATTTATGATACTTACTTTGGTTTGCTTGAGTGTGGAAAAGCCAAGAACCCTCTAGTCATGGTGAGGATGAGCCAAGAACTCTTAGAATTGGTTGAGATAAAGTAAAGAGTCTTCCAATAGTGAGGTTGAGTTCAACAACCTCTTAAAAAAATGGGTGAGGCAAGTCTAAAATCCACAAGAGAATGGGTGAAACTAATTTACTTACTTGGCAAGCCTATGTATGCTATGTATGACTTTTTCAAATGCCAAAAATGCTTCTTAAATGATAGCACATATTTATATGCCCATGCATGCATTTGTAAGACTTGTATTGCATGCTTTATGTGTGATTGAATGAGAGATGAGTTATTAGAATTCTTTGAATCTCATCCCCTCCTCTCCAATGTTTTAACATGCTAGGTGGACTAAGAGGACAAGGAAATGAGAGCCAACTACTTGAGAGATAAAAGTATGACATTGAAATGTATGACATTTACTTCTTTAAGGCTATACAAGTGGCAAATGATGTAATCTATGGTTGTATATGTGCTATGATATTATGAACATGTATAATTATGTTAATGTATCATGTATAAATGAAAGTTAAGGTTGTATGTATGGAAATGCTCATTTTGGACATGTAATGGCAATTTTACATTATGAAAATGTATATATAAATGAAAGTGGAATGACCAAATTGAGATGTATGAGGTTTGGAGACCACTTGGACAATTCATAAAAGTCATAATCATGCTTTTAAACTTGTCCAAGAGGTGCCAAATACCAAAGAAAGTCATTTGGACACATTTGGTTTCTAATATAGATCAAAATTGACCATATTCAAAACCTATACTACTTTTTTTCTAAATGAGTTATTCTTGATCTAATATTTGGCATGCATCTAAAGCTTGTAGAGAGCTTTTTGGGAAGCTAAAATACAAAATTTTTGGAGGTCTATGGAATATTTGATGAATTTTCAAAGTTGGGAAAAATTCTAAAATTGGTCAGGTTACTGTTCACTCAGGTCCGAAAATTAATTCTGTCACTTGAAAGGCAAATCATGTCCAATTGTCACGAAATTTTATGAAAAGAAATTAGACACTCCCAGTGACTTGTGCCAACTAGAAACACTCCATTTGAATGTCTAGAGAGGGAGATATGAATTTTTGAAGTTTCTATCTAGCATCAGGTGTCCAGACTGACCTTAGGTGTTGTTTGATTCATTTTTGATACCTGGATGTGCCTAAAATAATCTAGAGTTATATTTTTCCTCTAGCTAACATCTTTATCTTTCTATATTGGTATCATTTACATGGACTAGATTTTTGTAGAATTAATTGGACATTTTTGAAGTTTGTTACAAAAACCTGTGATAGTACCAGTAGACAGCCAAACCTCTGTCCCTTTTCGAATGTCAAACGTTCTTTGTGTCATGATTCATGGTCTAGACATATTTTTAGCATAAATTAGACATGTCTAACTTCCTAGAATGGCAAATAATGTATGATTTCAATTTTTCTAGAATTAGTTATGATTTTCCAAAGTTTGTAACAGAAAAGAGAGATTTCTAGCTGAAAATGTAATTACGTGTTTCATGCTTCCCTTTGCCTTACACGACCTCTAGACCAATTATGGTGATAAAAATGAGTTGTATCTATGTAAATAAGTATGAGAATGTGATACATGAGTCCATATGACTCACGGGATGTCGAATGAAAAATTTTACCCGTAGAGAAATGTATCTTGATCCATGACTCCTTATGCCACTATGTTGTTTCCATAGAAATTATATAAGATGAGGCATGAGAATTGCAATAATTGAGTCTTAAAAGTATGGTGTTACAACTCCCATCTCCCATATTAGCTTCAAATCTTCAATTAGAGGAGTCAAGTATATGTCAATATCACTTCCAGGTTTCTTGGGCCAAAAATTAGTATAGATAACATCATATACTTGCGCTTAATGCATAGCTATGGAGGTAGGTTATAAATCACCAAAATCACTGGCCATGTACTGTGGGTACTACTTTAGACACCGTGTAGGTTCATTCCATCGATAGTCAATGCAAGGTGTAGGTTTCTATTTCTTGCCCGAAGTCAGGGTACTCATGATCAATTTTTTTCCATTGAGGAGAATCTGCAAGATGTCAAAGCTTGCCATCTTGAATCATTTCATCAGCATGCCATGTTAAGTGTTTTGCATCTTCTACACTATTGTACATGCATCTAAATCTGGGTATGATGGGAAAATACCATACCACCTTTGCTAAACTTGATTTTTTCTTTTTATATCTAGAGGCATTACACTTTGGACACTTCTCTAACAATACATATTCATTTCGAAATAAAATGCAATCATCGGAACAAACATGTATCATTTCATAGCTCATGCCAATAAAGCATAATATTTGTTTAGCCTCATATGTTCGGTTAGGAAGCTCATTATCCTCTAGTAGCATATCTTTCAAAAATGCAAGTAATTCTGTAAAGCTCTTATTACTCCATCCATTTTCTGCTTTCAAGTTGTATAATTTCAACACCATTGACAGTCTTGTGAATTTAGTATAGTTAGAATACAATGGCTTTTTTGCATCACTTTTCAACCTCTCAAATATTTTAGGACAATCCTGAAGATCCGTTTCAACCACATTTGCTATCTCTTTAAGATTATTAGCCTCGTATGTACCTATGTCGAAATCTTTTGAGGCACAACTCCTACTATACTCTCAGTTACTATGCTCATCCTTTGTCTTGCCATGCTTTCTCCAACATGTATAACTTTGGTCAATCCCATTACACACTAAATGATATTCCAACTTAGCTACATTAATTTGCTTCATATGGCAGCAATTCAAACAAGGGCATACAATTTTACTAGAGTCTTTTGCATGCTCAACTGCAAACCTAACAAACTCTTTTACTCCATCCTCATATTCCCTAGATAGATGATTGGCAGACATCTATTTTCGATCCATACCTTTTCAATCTAATAAGAACCAATTTAAGAAAAATATGATTAATGGTTCTTAATTTTCTTAGACTTCTACCTATTACTCTACTAAATATAACCCTATTATACTTTATTTAATTATTCTTTTGTTGCAATATATATCTCAAAGAAAAACCAATAGCATGATAGTATAAAAATGGAAGTTTCCCAAGCCTAGAATAATATTCCAACAGTCCATAATCAAAGAACAGTGACAGAATAATTTTTCTCTTCTTTTAAGTAAGTTATAACTTAATATATTATATTTTGCACATTCTATCATACCAAAAAAATTATTTTGTAAACATTATCTTAATATGTCACAAAAAGAAGAAATAGTTCCAAAAAGAAGGGCACAGATGCAAAAATGGAAGAATAGAGGATGGAGACCCAAAATGGAAAAAATAATTACCACTTAATTTGTTTAAAGAAAAAATACATTAATTAAAAAAAATTACTTTTGCAAAAATAAAAAATAAAAAATGGGATGCACTTATAGGAAAATGGAAGGGGAAGGAGCAACACAGCGTGTTGATGGATGGTGGTAGAGGCAGGTAGATAGTTTGAATGAAATGGCAAACGTGGGATGCAAATGCGAGATGTACGTCGATCGTGGCGGAGCTCTCAACAAAACTAGAGTAGACAACAGTGCGACACTAGAGATTGGTGAGTGTAACATGGTAGAACGGCCGGCATGAGTGGGAGAATGGTGGGCTTACACAAGACGCGAGACATTGCAATGGCAGGGCACAAAAAGATGGCAGACAATGACACACAGACCAACAGACCACACAATGGTGAATGGTCTTCTTAGCAGAGAGTTTGCATGCGGTTTTGGAAAAAGAAGAGAAGAAACTGGAGGGGTGGATGTGAAAAGGAATAAGGTGATTTAAAATAAATATTGTAATAAACGTAACTTCCGTAAAATGACGAAATAAGTCATATAAAAGCAAGTCCTCTTTAATGAGCTAAATAATGTCCCAAAAAATTTGAGTAGAGTCCTAAACTCCCAAAAATGATAATTCCAGGCTCAGATGAAAAGAAAAACGAAGCTAGGATGGTGAAACAAAGTATGACGAAAATTGACAAAATGCAATGGTATTTTCATAAATAAGTGCAACTTTTGAAAAACACACAAGATAGCTTTTTAAATGGAAAATTTGAGTTTCCCAAGATTTTCAGAGGCCCTAAAAACTATGAGAAGCCTCGGGATTGGTAAAGCCCCTCCGGTGTACGTTTTTTAATATCAATGAGCTCAAATTTTGATAGATTTGTTTGAGAAGGTTTTTATCTCCAATTTGAGTAATTCCAAAGGCATTTTATTAAATTAGAAACCTAAATTTAATAATAGAAAAGACGGTTCTAAAAAAGGAGCTAAAATGAAGTCGAAACAAAATTGTTATTACGGAAGGATGAAATTAGAATTTTTGAAAAAATGAGTTTCTTGAATGTTCTATAAGCTTCTCCCTCTCATATAGCATGACTTCCTCTGCCCAAAATACAGAAAATGACCAACTTCTTGAGGCACACCAAGAGAGGAAGAAAAGGAGGAGAAAAATCAAGAAAAAGGTAAGAAAATTTGTAGAATTTCATGCTCTTTCTTCCTTCAACCTTGCTCCATTCCTTCCATACTTTCTTTCTATGGTTTAGTTGAGCTTTTTGGTTCTATTTTGAGTCCAAAACTAAGGGGAGTGGTTCAAATTTCTTGAAGGGAAACCAACCAGGGAGAAAGGTAAAAAGGGAGGAGAGGATTTTCTGCCTAAAAATAAGAGAGGAACTAGAGTTTTAGACCATAAGGAAGAGGAATATGACAAGAAATTCTAAGAAAAACTAATAGAAATCAAGCTAGGAAAGTGTAGTGTTCTTTAGGGTTTTAGAAAATCTGATTTTGTGCGAGTATTTCCTTCACTATTTGAGTGTTTCCTTGAGCTCCTAAGACTCTTAAAAACCTCTCCAAGTTGCTCTCCCATCAAGGAAAATTTTGAAACTCCAACAACACTTTTCTTGAAGTATGTCTCAGTCAAGCTAGGAAGAGAAGCCTAGGGAGTGTTTTAATTTGTTCTAGCCTCAGTTTGGGACTTTATATGATATTAGAAGATGGGAGAAACTATTGGAAAAAATTTAGGAGCCATGGATTGGGAGATGGGATAATGGTGTCCATAAATGGTGCTTTATGAAGCAACTTGATTCTAAGCTTGTGCAAACAATTGTGGGAGGGCTCCAAGGACTTTGAATGAGGCTAAGAATCCTAGAAATGGAAAGAGAAGGGAGCCTAGAGCTTGAATTGTGAAGGTTGCTTCAATATGCCATTTATGGAACTATTATACCACTTATGGAACCAAGTGTATGTTTAAAAGTGAGTTTAATGCCTTGGCTTGCTTCAAGTGTGTAATTGTGTGTTGTTCATGGTGTTTAGGCCAAGAGAACACCAACCTACCTAGGTGTGCTTGTGAAGCCAAAAAAGGGAAGGAGAAAGACTAAGAAAAGCTTGCAAGATTCAAGGTAGCTCTCCACCTCATTTTCCTTGCATTCTTGAGTGCATATGTGTGTCATTGTAAGCTTGTGTGTGTTATTGTGACTTGATGATATGCCACTTGATGTCTTGACATTACATTGGTACTAATGTGTCTCATTGAATGTCCTTGGTTGTGGAAATAGCTTATAAAGGTGAGGCAATGCCAAAAGTCCCTTAATGAAGGTGAGGAGATGCCAAAAGTCTCATGGCATGGGTGAGACAGGGACAAAAGTCTCTTGGAAGGGTGAGGCCAAGTCAAAAGTCCTTAGGCCAAAGGTGAGGCAAATCCAAAAGTCCTAGAAATGGGGTAAGGCAAAACCAAAAGTTCCTAGAGCATGTTCTTGGCTTGAATATGAATAAGTGGCATGGAAATTGTGACTTGCATACTTTATGGTTGTTAAACCTTTCAGACATATGCTTTGATGTGTATATGTCATGAATGTGTGTGTAAATGAGTGTGTGAGGTATTGAGATTCCATGAATCTCATTCCCCTTCCCTCTTCCTTCTTAAAATGTCTAGGTGGTGTTTAAGAACCAAAGGATGCAAGCCAAGGAACTTAAAATACCATATTTTGAACAATTATGGCTTTTTTTGTATCTAAATGTTACAGTGATCTTGTACATATTATTTTTGAGATGTAAGACTATAAGCAAATGTAAATTGATGTATGAACTTTTGATGGCATCAAAGCAATACAAATGTGTAAATTGCCTCCTTGATAGTTTGTGTAAATTAGTGTATGAATGGATATAGGATAGCCAAATTAAGATGCATGGTATTTGGGACCACTTGGATAGTTCATAGAAGTCATATTTATGCTTTTAAATTTGCACAAGAGGTGTTAGACCATTAAAGAAGCCATTTGGACCAAAGTGATACCTTATGAGAGGTAAAATTGACCATACTGTGAAGCTACGTTATTTTTTGTCCAAATGAGTTCTTCTCGGTCTAAAATTTGGCATGCATCTAGAGTTTTTTAAGATCTTTTTGGAAAGTTAAATTAGATATTATTTGGAGGTCTACAAAATATTTGACAAATTTTTAAAGTTGACTAAAAATTCAGAATTTGCCACTAGTACTGTTCATCTTGTACAAATTTTGTTTTGTGTCAATTATGGGGCAAACGATGTCCACTTGTGACAAAATTTTACAGGGAGAAACTAGACCTTCTCAGTGACTTGTGCCAATTGAAAGCACCTCATTTTGGATGTCTAGAGAGGGAGATATGAATTTTTGAAATTGATATTCTATTTCAGTCTCACCTCTAGACCCCATGGTATTGTTTAATTGATTTTCAGGGTTTGAATGCTCTTGGATTGGTCTAAAACTATTTTTTTCCTCTAGTTAACATCTGTATCTTTTCAAATTGGTATAGATTGCATAGATTAGATTTTTGTGAAATTAATTATGAATTTTCAAATTTTATATCAGTAGATTATATCAAATTTCTAGACAGTTCAACCTCCCTACTTTCTCTATTGTCAAACATAGTCTAGATGAGATTTTCGTGGCTGAGACTTATTTTTAGTATAAATTGAACATCTAGAGCTTTCTAGAAAGCTATGGTTTGTGTAATTTTGATTTTGCTACATTTAGTTATGATTTTTCAAACTTGCCCCTCAAATCTGTCACTGTACAAGCGCGAAGAATGAAGGGAATTTTGGGATTTTTGACTCTTGATCCATGGTTTGTGTTAAGTTTTAATAATGTTATGATTTGTATGAATGAAAAGTAATTAGAAAATGTTGTTGGTGAGTTCATGGGGTCCCAAAGACGTGAAATAAAAAATTTATCCGTTATGCAATACAATTTAATTCATTATTTTAATGCATTTTCTTGGGATTTCTTTGATGAATTGTATAATTTCACTTGTAAGAAGGGGATCAATGTTAGAAATAATATGGTATTACAAATATAATTGATGATTCTTGTAGAAAACTGCCAACAAAGGCCCACCCTTTATTGGTGGTTCATTTGAACCGTCAATAAAGGGTGTCGTAAACCTTATTTTTGTTAGCGGTTTTTTATAAATGGCCAACATTTTTCATTTTTGTTAACAGTTATTATGAACCACCAACGAATATGTGATAACAAATCCTATTTCTATGGTAGTGAATAGTCCTAACTAAATCTTTTCCTCCAATTAGAATCTTGAAAAGAGTAATTCTCTACCTTGGGGCAAATCTAAATTTCACTCTTTTCATGAAAATTGTATACCCATTAGATAATCCTCATATAATAGATAAACTTTTTTAAATGCAGCTAGATAAATAGAGCACGTTTACTTATCTAAACGAGGCCTTGAACTTTCTTTCGCATCATAAGTGATCTCATAACCCCGTTTCTTATTATCTTGATTGCTATTATACTTTTATCATGTCTTACCACACATTGTATTCTGGTCTAATTTAATTAAAATGATGGACATTATATTTTTCTCAAAATTATTGTTTTGCCCTTTCTATACTGTAGGTTAATCCAGTGTCACTTTTTGTACTTTAAACCAATAGTGGCCATTTTTTCTCATATTAATTAGGCTCTTGGCCCTCATGTTCAAGCCTTAACCCTGGTCTTAAAATTTAACCTTGTCTGAGGATACCGAATGTTACAGCCCCCACCCCCAACCTTTGAGTTGTCTAACCCAAATTAGGCCAACCATCGTGGATTGTCCCTCATCATCGGGAAAGGGGATCATAATGACAGTTAGGCTCTTCAAATTTTGCCTTCACAGGAGCAGTAATGACAGCTAAAAATAGTGAAAGCTTGAGTAAAGTTTTTAGAAGGTTGAAATTAGATGCTCAAAGTTGAATTTCAGGGGACTTGAAGGGCAAATTGGTCTTTTCTTAGAAGGATGAAATTAGATGCTCAAAGTTGAACTTCAAGGGACTTGAGGGGCAAATTGGTCTTTTCGACATTTTGGCTCCAATACTTACTAATTTCTCGTGCTATAACACTTCGTTTGGATGGGGCAGGAGAAAAGTGGAGGGAGAGAAAAGCAGAGTGAAAAGTGGGGGGAGAGAGAGGGGCGGAGAAGGAAGGTTATCTTCCCCTGTTTGGATGGAACGCGGAGAGATGAGGAGAAGAAAAATTGGTAACTGTTTTTTTGGACAATTTTATCCTTGAAATATCACTAGAATGACTTTTCCCTTTTTCGACTACGCATAAATGTAATCCTCTGAATTTGATCCCACAGGCCTACTAATTTTTTAATTTTTAAAATTTTAGAATAATTTTTCAGACGCACAATTTGAAAACTAAAAATAGTATAATAATATTAAAATTTTTTCATGTTAATCCGTTACCTATGTTTTTATTTATTCACTCTTATAAAAATAAATTCAATTCCATCCACCTAATTATTTTAATATAGTAAAAATATATTATTATTTAAGTGAAATAAAATATATTAATAATTACTTCAATTATTATTATAATATAAATATTATTATCGATTTTTCACATAAAGAGATATATATATTCACATGTATATATATAATTCTTTTTAATTAAACGAATAAAATGCTTATTATATTATATAAAATCTAAAAGAAAGTTAAAAAAAATGAAATGTGAGAGTATGTCCGACTGCAGGACAGTCGGACATAGCATGTCCGACTGCAAAGCAGTCGGATGCAGCTTTAACGTCCGACTGCATTGCAGTCGGACATGCTACGTTCGACTGCAATGTAATCGAATGTGTAGGTCCGACCTAGTCGGACATACGTCCAACTGCATTGCAGTCGGATCTGTTGGTCTGACTACAATGCAGTCAAACAAGTCCAACTGTAAGTCTAAGCAAATTTTCTTTTCGTTCTTTTTTTTGTTTTATTTTTTTCGTATTCTTTATAATTTGATTTGAGGTCTATTCTTTGTAATTTGATCTTACCAAGAAATTAGTTACAGCTATATTTTAGTCACATTTAAAATTTTTTTTCCTGATATATTTAATATTTTAACAGTCATATGAAATTATATTTTTTTGTTATATTTTTTTAGAGTTATTGGCCCTAATTTTTTTATCATTTTTTTCTTATCTTTCACGTTTAAACTGTGTAAGTTTATTACTAGAAATCATGGTAAATATGCAAAATTTAGTATCACCCCGCATAATGATAAATAAGAAAATAAAAACGATAACCTAATTTGTACACTCATTTAACGGGATCAGGTGGATATTTTATTGGAATGATGAAGGGTAATTTTGGAAAATAATTAGTGCCGACGCGTTTTCTCCTCCAATCTCTCCATATTCGGGGAGAAAATTTTTGCGTGGGTCCCACCGTACTTTTTCCTCACAAATCTCTTCTCTCCTCCGTTTTCTCCTCGACACAAATAAGGGAAAATTCGGTTTTCCCTCCCTCCCTTTCTTTTCTCTCCAATAATCACTCAATCCAAACGCAGTGTAAAGGTCGGATTTACATTGTAGTCCCCCTCTTGCCGTACCACAACACTGCCAACCAAACACGCCAAATCAATAGATTGCATTTACATTTCCCTCTCACCCACCAAACCGAACGAACTGTAAAATTTTTCTTATGGTGGTAAATGCTTGATCTTGAATATTTGTATCAAAACAATGTTACAGATTTGAACTACAAGGGTGTTGTTGGCGTCTTATCTAAAAGCTATAATTCTAAACCCAATTATAGACACTTGATCTCAAATTTTAAACCAAACTCGTACATTTATTACACAGGTTGATCTACATGGGATATATTAGCTCCCTTGACTCATACTTCGCTAAATAGAGTTACTAGGAGTGGTCTCATATGACCAATTTGAGTAATTTAAAAGAGATCCTAATTCATTCTTGTCTATCCACACACAAATGTATGTACATGTATTTTTGGAAAAAAAAAATTACTTAAAAGCTTCACTTATTCGTAGCCCTTGAGATAAACCATTTGTAATTCAAACTAATCTTTGGATACATATATATATCGAGATCTTGATTTGATCTTATCCTTATTATTTTGGTAAACAGTCTTATCCTTATTAATACATATTTTTCTTTTGGCGTTGTTGGAAACTTTGGAAAATCAGGAAAAGATGCCTAAACAAAATGGGCATGATCCATACAAATAATGAATTTCCTTCTGTCTAAACAAAGAAAATGTTGCGGCGGTTTCTTTTTTTAGTCCTAATCACTAGTTACTGTGGCCTAGAATTCGTTGAATATTGCAAACCCCAATGGAACATTCTGGTCGTGAGGTCATGGTTTTGGGTCAAACTCCACCCCCTAAACAAGTCTATTGGATTATATTTTTTCCATATCATCAAATGACAAATACTAAAACGTGAGGCGAAGCCCCTGGTTTTGGGTAAAGTCAAATTCTTTACTTTTATGCACAGCCCACTGTAAATATACCTTGCGTGCCATATCAAGCTGGCCAGGTCCACCCCTAAGGCTGCAAAATTCTAAGTTACCAAACCTATATATATATATATCAGCACACAGAAATGCAGAACATGAAAGAAAAAAAAAAAAAAAGATATCAATCTTGGCCTGTAGAAGGACACCTTTTGGGAGATCTAAAAAGCACAGAAAGCCTTCTTTTCTTTTTCCGAAGTACAGAAAGCATTTGTCAAATGGGGCGTTGGATGAAACCAGAGGTAGCCTCTCTTAATCATTGATTTATTAATTATGTATATTCTTTTACTGTTGGATCACATCTTATATATTTTTTATTTTTTTAAATAAAAATTAAGCATCTTTTTTAACTATTTATTATTAAAAATATAATCAATTAGTATTTACTTTTTATAATTCAGCACAAAATGATTGAATTTTATTTTTAAAAAAGTTTATTCATATGTTATATTTTTATTTGAAAACCTAAAATCAAATAGCTAACAAATTTTACCTAAGTTCAAAATTTTTTAATTAAAAATTTTTTAGCAGCTCTGTTTATGGGGCATTGGTAACTTGTCCTGCAGGTCTACCCACTGTTGGCAGCCATGACCTTCGTGACTACCATATGCGTCTTTCAGCTATCAAGGAACTTGTTCTTAAACCCTGATGTTAGGTATTAATTACATTCGAATTTCTGTATAGATTTACTTTACACAACAAAATAATTCAAAATGAATTTTTTTTCTTTCTCTTTTGTTTGTTTGGGATTTTGAACTTTATAGGGTTAACAAAGCTCACAGGAAAATGGGAGTATTGGAAAATAAGGAGGAGGGAGAAAGATATGCAGAACATGGCTTGAGGAGGTTCCTCCGCACTCGACCACCAGAGATCATGCCTACCATCAACCACTTCTTTAGCGAGAAGGATGAATGAATGATGTGTATTAGACCTGATCGAGATTCAAATTTTATTCTACATAAGCTATCAAATTTTAAGCTCAATAATGTGGTGTAACTTTATGATCTGTTCTGTTGCACATGTACCAAAACAATTCAATAGAAGAAAGAAATGCCAAAGTTTATCTATATGTCATACACTTTCAATATGAATTTGGTCTCTTGTTTGGTATTTATAGGCTCTTGGTAGTGTAATTTATGCTCGTATTGATTGAAATCGTGTTCATATGGGTGAGAATGTAAATTACTGGTTGTAACTGTAACTGTTCCTTTCATTGTGCAATAAAGCAACTTTGGTGTCCTTCGTCCGCTTTCTTATTGTTTATCGTAAAAATTATTTAAAAAAAAAAAAAAAGAAAATACTATCGCCTTCAAGTATTGAAAGAGATTACTTCGGCATCATTTTCAAGAAGTAAGAAACTAACATGTGCTATCATAATTAATAGTTAATTAATCTCATCATCAAGTAAAAGTGCTTTTTGTCACCTCATCTTCTGCTCAGGGTAGTCAATTTTACGGTCTAATTATAGTTCTTCAACTAATAATAATAACAACGATTTGAATTTTTTTTTAAAAAGGTAGATGGGCTTTTATAAAAAAAAAAGGTTTTGAATGGAAGCCCAATTTTTGCAGTTTTCTTGGGCCGAAAGACAAAGCACTGGCAATGTTTCAGCCTTGTTCGAGAAAGGTAACTTGGGCCATGTAAAGTCCCAATCAAATAGACTATATACAGAACCTGATTGAAAAAGACCCACATTGTATGCAGTATGCACTTCCCATGTGAAACATCTTGGACCAAAAAATTAATTGAATCCAAAAGAAATTTAGGCAACGTTCAATTTGTGTTCAATCCCACTACTGAAATAGCACCAACTTCCCTCTCTCCATTAAGGAGGTTAAAAGGTTTTAATTATAAGAAAAAGTCTTGTTGAAACAAATAAAGACCACATGCATGCATGCGAAAGAACCTGCTAGCTAGATAGGAATCATGTCAAGATGACAAATAAAAATTAAATGAATTATACAAATCTTTTTTAAATTTTGTTGAAATTGTATAAATTTCTCCTCTATTTTTTTAAATACATATATATATAAACCTTCTCTAAAATAAAAATTTACTTTACATTTTAATCTAATTTTAAATTTTTTGATCAAAATGCTTACAATTTAAATTTTATTTAGTTAAAAAATATATTTAAATTAATGGAGGGTATTTTAATAAAAAAATAAAAATTTAACTAAAATATAAGGTAGCATTTTGTTTTATAGAAAGCTTGTGGATATCTTGAAAATATAAGAGAAGTTTATGTAATTTCAGTAAAATTTAAAAGAAGTCTAAATAATTTATTTATAAAAATACCTTCAAGTCACTGATCAATAATACTTAAGTATGCAACATTATGCTCCTCATGTTTTTCTGTATGAATAATGGGCTGCAAGAAAATAATATAATCCCAGAAAATATATCCATCTTACTCCAACACAATGTGCTGGCAATATCCACTCATCTGGTTACCCTTTTCACCGGACAGTGAGGCCTTCTTGGTTATTAATATATATAGTTTCTCTAATGGTTATGCCCTTTCTCTTACTTAAATCAATTATTGAGTTGATAATTTTATAATATCAGGAGTTTGATACCAGCCCTCTTCCCAAATTGTTTGTGACCCGAAAAAAAAAATTGATGAAAAATTTATTCAGTTAGTAAATGGTTACCTATGATGCCTTAACAGTGAATTTTAAACAAAGTCCCTTTGAAAGTACAATTTAAAGTGAAAGTGTGAAGCGCAAGTGAAATATCATTTTCACTGGGGAATCATTTTCCACTAGGCTTCAACCAAGCGAGCTAGCTTGCACTACATGCTTTTTAACATTTTCAAATCCTAGTTTGGAAAGCCCAAGGACAGTGATTTGTAAAGTACCTTTGGATTTGATTGGAAAGTCGTATTTTCATGTGAGATTAGCCGAGATTCTTGGGACCATACCTTCGGAAAGATCGACTTAGACATATGATCACAAGTTGTAAAAGTCCATGAAAGGACAGTTTAAAGTCGTGATTAACTCTGAAACATTGAAAAATTTATAATATCAGACTGCTGTAATTCTTTAAAGTTGCATGAACAATACCAATTTTCAAGAGTCTATGAAAGGACAGTTTAAAGTCGTAATTAAATCTGACATGTTGAAAATTTGCAACATCAGACAGACATGCTGTAATCCTTTGAACCTTGTATAAAGATTACAAATTTTATCAGATTACAATATACGTGTCCTATTTTGTTCAACGTCCCGGGTCGGTGTTTCAGTCACTTTTATCTTATGCTGTAAACAGAGCATGCACCCACAATTTTGGCAATCCAAGTGCACTTGAGATTGTGAATTTGCACTAATTCAAACAGAAATTAATTTTAATGGTTTAAGACTTGATTTGTACCAATCAATTTTAAGTGGTGATATAACGTTCTTCCATTTGGTCAATTACCCCCTATATATATCGCTGTAAAGCATGTGATTAGGTAGGTTAGGAGGTATCCCCTTTGGATTCCTTTATGTTGGTGCGCCAACATGAAGATCGTGTAACTCACAAAAGTATATCTTTATTTATTTATTTCTTATATTGGCACGCCTGGTTTTGAGATAACATGGCCCTCATGTTGGCACCCCCAACATGAGGGAATCTGCACCTGGAGGTATCCTACATATGGTAGCAATCTAAATGACTAATAATGATGCAAACCATAGTAATCTTTCCTGAAATGTTTTTGAAGTATAATACTAAATCGGACGATTAACCTAATATTTTTTCCCCCTTCCTAGATATATATGATTAAGTTGCTTTCTGCAAGAATAGTGGGCTTCATGTTATCGGTTATTCAAGCATTGTAGAATTTGCTACACAGAGAGGGTTTGCATACACAAAAATTTAATAATTAGATCATCTTGATGATTGCTGTTGCCACTGTTTTTTAATTATGAGGAGTTGATTACGTTTATGCGTTGGACTTTTGCCATTACCAAAAAAACTGGCATTTAACGGCGTAGATTGTTAATATATATATATATATATACATATATATAGACACACACAAAACACTTGGTATGTAGACGAACTGAATTATGAGCTATGCAAAACAAAACATAAGCAAGTTATCTCCGTATAAATTCCATGCCACCCATATTTGCAGTATAATCATTGAAGTAAAGAAGTTCAAATTGGATACCTAGTATACTCAATCACTCAGATACTTAAAAAATTAGTTTTGAAAAATTTAAGGATTTTAAAAAGCTTCCCAGCTTCTTAATTGATAAGCATTTAATAATTTATTATAAGAACAAGACTACATGTGGTTCATTAAGTTTCTTTTTTTTTTTTTAGTGTTCCTTTTGAAAACATAATATATAAATACTTTGTTTTTCAACTCAGTAACGTCTTATTCATTCCTTCAAAAGAGTTTTTTCACAACGGAAAAATCACACAACAAATGCATGAAAAAGTTGCATTTAAATTTAGTTCTTATTATAACCATAATCTTGGTTTGACATAAATGTACCTAATGAACAAGGTTAGCTAAACGAAAGTATCATCCACACTAGATAATAATCAGCTTCAACCACTAAATAAAAATATCAAAGTCCATTTCAAAAGAGATGTCAAGCTCAAGGTACATGTGATAAGATTAGAATCCAGAAATTGAATACACAAGTCCATATGTACTCTCAGTGGTTTATTAGGGAATGTGGGGTACGAGTGGAGAAGGTACCAAGAATTCGCAAATGGCCTCACAAGCTAACTGTCTAGTACTTGTTAATGGGTTTTGTTTTCGTACCAAGGACGATTACGATATTCCCACGAGGGCGTAACATGCAGAATAGCTAGGAAGATCCCAAGGTAGGCCCGCAAGTGCTTGAGCGTCATCCTCATAATTATGGCCACGCAGTCACAGGATCACATGGGGTTTTGGTACTATTTCTAACATAAGGTTACCTAATGTGGGCTTAAAGGGGGAGAGAATATGAAAAAATTTAAAATACAAGTTTGCTTGAGTGGGAACGAAAGAAACAACAACTAGCCAAGACAAAAACAGTACACAATCCCAAAGCATCAAACAGAATGAAATGAAATGGGGACCTTAAACACATGGGGTGGGGTGCTTGACCTTGTGCCCAGAGGTGCCACCCACCCATAAAGTCAAGAATCTTTTGCAAAGTGTTGGCTGGAAGCACAGCCTCCATGGTAAGTAATTATCAAGAACCAACTATATTAAAAGTTTAGGTCGTTATAGGAGCAGGTGGAGCAATGAAGAGTTGAAGATTATAATAAAATTATTCATAAACTTTAAATTCTAATTTTGGATAATGAAATATATAACGAGTGATAAAGATTGCCCTTCATTTTCTTAAATTTTTTTTATAATTGAATTTCAGAAAAAGTTAATTATGATTGACTTGTGCTTTGTTTACACTTGAAAACCAAAGTGATATTTTTTTTTAGGGAGCTTGTTAAAAGTTATAACAAAATTATTTGAAGTTTTCACAGTATAAGAATACATATATTAAA
This sequence comes from Erythrophleum ivorense, assembly GCA_026724425.1. NCBI lineage: Eukaryota > Viridiplantae > Streptophyta > Magnoliopsida > Fabales > Fabaceae > Erythrophleum > Erythrophleum ivorense. Next base: position 27,993,010 of record JAIUCV010000001.1, on the reverse strand, counting down.
TTCAGGAGTCAAAACTACACAGCTGTGATCATCCTGCTGTCACTATAAATGGAAAGTGTATTAAGAGAGAGGGTTGAGGTGTAACATCCTCCTCTAATTAAAAAATAAATAAATTAAGAAATTGTATTTAGCAATTTTTGATGCATGTAGGTAATGTACCTATGAGAAACGTTTTGAAAATTATGAAGAAAAGAGAAATCTTCATGCAAATACAATGGTTCAGAAAGTAACACGTTCCACATTTTAGTCAACTCAATAAAAAACACTACAAAAAAAAAAGCAAATTTATGACGGAATTTAGCAACGGAATTTTGTTCCATCGTAAGTTCATTGTAAATCCGTCACTAATTCTATCATAGAAATTAGCAACGGAATTTGTGACGGAAAATTTCTGTCGCAAATCAAGTAAGTGACGGAGTTCAGTGACGGAAAGTTCCATCACTACTAAACGTGATAGTCAATTCCAGTTTTCTGATGGAATTTTGTGACAGAATATTTCATCACTAATTTAGTGACGGAATTTCTGTCACAAATTTTTTTGCCGCTAATCCGTCGCTAAATCCGTTGCAGATTATTTAAATATTATTTTTGAATGATTTATATGATATAATGACTTAAATATATATGCATATATGAAACTGTTGTAAATTAGTTAAATATTATTAATTGTGTGTATGTGTATATATATATTATAATTTAATATTTATTATAATTTAAATTAATAATTTAATAATTTCAGTATGAAAATAGTAAAATGTGATAAATAATAATGTGGTTAATTATTCTATGAGTAATAAAAGGCCTCCATTCATGTTCAAAAATTAACAAATGTATAATTTATTTATTTTAAGTCATAAATTAATATAAATATAAAATATATTTAATTAACTAAAAATAGTAAAAAAGTTTGCAAATTTAAAATCATGATTTAAACAACTGTGTATAAAGAATGATTGAAAAAAAAGATACAAAATAAATAAAAGTGAAATAAATATTTCACTCAACAAAATTCAAAAAATAAATGATATAAAAAAATTATGACATGTCTATTTTCTAAAATTTTATAAATATTAAAAATGACTCCACTCAGCCATTATCCTTCAATCACATCATGTCTCTCACCTCTTTGTGCTCCTAATCGATTTCCTCTCTTTGTCACGGTGTAAACTCTTAGTTAACTTTACACATTCTTCATGGTGTTTCTTTATTTCTGTTAGCACTTTTTTAAGTGATCGTGTCAAGGTTTTTCCTTATTCAAAAACTAAATCTTTCTCTCATTTAAATGTCAAATCTCTCAAATTCTCTCGAAAGAAGCAAAGACTAAATACTAAGAGATACAAAATCAAAAAAGAAATGGAGGGTATGATCTAAAATCTAATACATATTTTATAGCTATGTAGTTAGAGAGAAAGAATAATATAAAAGAGTATGTATCCGATTTACTTTATTTTTACACCTATTCCTTTTTTCCCCCAATCTCTTTTAATTACACTATATGCAAAAACATAATTAATATCCTTTTTATTTTCTTTCATTTTCAATTGAGATTTGATTTTTTTTGGTTCATATTTGTTTCCAATTACATTTGCAATGATTTTTCATTTCCTACTCAGGAGAGTCCAAAGGATAAGAAAGCTTTTTTCCCCCTCCTAACAAAGGAAAAAACTTGTCAAGATGATTGCTCTTAACATGAAAATTATTATAATATACTGTTAACTATGGTTTACCAATCTATTAAATCTTGCTAAGTAAATTATTTAATTACCCAACTCCTAATTTATAAAAAATAAAAATAAGTGTTAGTAAATTTAACTATAACATAATGTTGTATTCGCTAAATAATATGAAAAATAATTTTTTTTGTAAACTACATAGTAATTTATGTCATTAAATTATAAAAAGGTATGTTACATATAATTTTGTTAATGTAAAATTTTTATATAAATTATGAGTTCGTGACTTTTTTTATTTATTTTCACTCTCTTAATAACTTATGTTGAGATTTGGCCTTAAGTATGAGTAATTTTTTTTAGCAATTCAATATTATATAATTGGACTTTAAAATAATTTTCCTTTTGTATTCTATATTTATTGAGGGATTTGAAAATAAATATCTATAGAATTTTACCTAAGTTTAGTACTTTAATATATACTTTTGTGTGTGTGTGTGTGTGAGTTGGAATTATATACTATAGTAGAAGAAAAGTTCATAATTAGATTAGCGACGAAATATTTCGTCACAAATCTGTCGCTAATATTTCGTCGCAAATCTGTCACTGATTAGCGATGGAATATTCCGTCGCAAATCCCTCTCTAATTAGCGACGGACTATTCCATCGCAAATTTGTCACAGGATTAGTAACAGAATATTTTGTCACAAATCTGTCACTATTTAGTGGCAGAATAATCAGTCCCTAGTCCGTGGCTAATCAGTGATAGAATATTTTTTTTGTAATCCATCGCTAATTAGCGATGGAACATTCCATTACTAATCCGTCACAAACTTGGAATATGTTATCCTAATAATTAGCTACGGAATTCTTTTTTGCGACGAAATGTTCCGTCACTAATTAGTGACGGAATTTGGTGGAATTCCAAATTTCGTCACAAATGAATTAGTGACAATGAAATTAGCAACGGAAAAAATCCGTTACTAATTCCATCGCTAATTCGTTTGCGATGGAATTATCTACATTTAGCGACGAAAAGTTTCGTCGCTAATTTCTATTTTTCTTGTAGTGAAAAAGCATAATTTGAGATTTAGCAAAAATTTTAATAATTCCCTTGACTTTGTCAACCTAAAAAATGTAGGAAATTTATTAAGGCAATAACAAGATTTAGATAAAATTTTGAAGTCAAAATATAATTATTAAAAATTTAGGGATTAAAATATAATTTTTATTCGGACAATAATATATATATTTTGGTGCTAAAACATATTTTCCCTATAAGAAAATTGTTAAAATCTTCAATTGAAAATGTGTTGAAAAACTTAACTTTTGTCAAAAATAAAAATTTAAAGAATTGGATTGGCTTCCTGGAGAAGGAAAAATGTGAGAAAGAGAAATGAAGACTATAGTAGGTAGGAACTGACTTTCACTACCTATATAAAGTCAAAATTGCATCAGCTCTCTTCACATTTCTAAAAACATACACACCCTCAGACAAAGTGACAGTGAAAGTTAGAGAGCTCCAAAAGAAGTGAGGAGTCGCTAAGAGAACGGTGAGAGAAAAAGTGAGAAAAATAGCAAGAGAGCTATGTGAGAGAGAGCAACGAAAGAGAAACTAAAGGAGAAGAAGAATTTGAAAGAAATCTTAAGTAAAAACACTTCCTTGTCTAGCATATATAGGAGTAGCTTGATTACTTTGATCTGTGCATCTTCTCCTTCCTTTGAAACTCCCATAAGATGCCATAAATGTGTAGGAAGCCAAAGGAAAAATTAAGGGTGCATGAAGTTTTATGAATCCTTGCACACACTTTTACCTTTAGGACAATCATAAGCTTGCTTTTTGATGTTAACAGTTATATAACCATGTTTACCTGAATTACCTTTAAGGAAATGGAATATAAGCATGAAACTTTGGTTATAATAGTGTTTTTTCACAAAAAAAAGCATTGTCGCATGGCTTGGCTGTTTGTTTTTGCATAGGGCATGTAACAATGTTGTAGAGTACATAGCTTAGTCGTGTAGTGCCACATGGCCCTAGGCCAGGGGAGTACATAACCTAGCTGTAAAAAAATGCACGGGATGTGCATTTCCTTTATGTTTTGCCCTTGATTTTGGCTCTAAAATCACATAACCTATCCATGTGAATCCACATGGGCCATGCAATATTTTAGCTAGTTGAAAAATTGCATTTTACATGTGTATAATATTCTATAATTTGGTAACTAAAATAATCCCTAAAAAGTGGAATATATTATTTAAAATGAGGTTATGGGAAAAGAGAAGGGGCAATTGGAGCTGAAAAAAAACCAAAATTAGAACTGCTATATTAATGAAAGAGGACTCCAGATTAAAATGAATTAAGGTAAATGAGAGGTAAAATATTAATTAGAGCATCTAGAAATGAAGTTAAAAAACCAATAATGGCCTAAAATTGGAGCCAAAATGACTAAACAGAATGAACTAAAATCGCAGTGGCAAAATTGTAGTTTCGAGCAAAATTTTAGAAAATCAAATAAAGAAGTTTTAAATGGCAAAGTTAAGATTACTAGGGCTTTTGGAAGCTCTAAAAACTATAGAAACTATCAGAGTGGCTAAAATCCTATCGGTGTATGATTTAGGACGTTGGTTGATCAAAACTTTGACTAAGCTTTTTTGAACTATTTTGAACCCTAAGAATTTCAAAATACATGTTTTTAATAACTAAAGAGCCTAAATTTTTATATAGAACTAACGATATTAAAAAAGGATCTAAAATGAGCTCAAACAAAGTGATTAAAATTATGGGACGTAACAAAATTTTTTGGATTTGTTATAAAACTCCTCTTTTCTTTTATATATGAGTCACGCCAACCTCCACCATGTTAGAACCGACTTACTACTGTCCAAACTAGTAGCCATAGGCATGAGAAAAAAGAGGAAGAAGAAAGGAGAACAAAGCTCCATATAGGTAAGTTCACATGCAAATTTTGCTTATGACACTAGTATAAACCTTCTCTACTTTTTCTCCTTTTTCTCTTGGTACTGTGGGTTTTTAAAAGATGGAGTTTTGTGGTTAAACTCATGGACAAAGAAGCTCCTTTAAGGAAATCAATTGCACTAAAATATTTTCCATTTAAAGTTCTTTCAAGTGATGTATGGATTATGTAACGACCCTAATTCTTAGTTACCATGATTAGGCTTAATTATATGGTTAACTATTGTAAATCAAGGCATTAGATTATTACAATTAATTAAAATAGGAAAAAGGTGGGAAAATTAAAACCTTAATGCTATTAGGGTCATTAACGAAATAATTATAGCTATTTATGCACATGAGTAAATCTAGTCATTAATTCATCTATCCATTAATTTCAACTCACAAAAACCTCCTACAAGTATTTCCAAAACATCCCTTAGCAGTGCCATAGGAAAAACCAAGGTTTCTAAGTTGAAAATAAGGATTTGAGAACTTTCACCATGACTTGGATCCTCCTTGCTATGGCTAAGTTAGCTACTGAAACTTAAAAACTAAGTTTGGAGACTCCCACCATAACTTGGTACACCCACGTCGTGGCGTAAGTGGCTACTGTAATTCAAAACTAAAATTTTGCACCTTGAGCCATAGCTTGGGTTTTTCGCATCACAACGAAGTGCTCTTGGGGACTAACTATTCATGTTTTCACGAATCTCGTCATGATGAAGCAGCCTCATGGGACTTACCACTTAATTTATCTGACTTGTGCTATGATGGAGCATCCTTGTGCTGTGGCGAGCTAAGCTACTGGAACTTGCAATTTCTCTTCCCTCAATCCTCGTCGCAACTTGACCTCTCGCGTTGCAGTGAATTTGCTCTTTGTTATCCTCCTTGAGCAACTCTTTGATTTTGCACTGCGGTGAAACACCTCGTGCTGTGGTGCTCCTCGCTTCTGCTTGACACTTGGCCATAGTTCAGCCTATTTTGGCCACGGCGTGACCTTGTCTTGCACTTAAACCCTATTTTTATGCTCTCTAATCAATTCCCCCTAGTCTTAGATGGATTTTAGGATCTTAGTGGCTAACATACATGGCCTTCTAGACCTCCCATCTCCCATTGTATCATGATTTACTAATCCTCCTTGTCTTAGGGGTCTTGGATTGAATTAGAGTAATCAAAACTTATTTTTATATTAGTTAATTCCCCTCTCATAACAACAAACATGTTTCAATCACAATATGCATAGGACTAAGCTTAAATGGTTATACAATATTCATCAAGTATTAGTAAGATACAATCACCAAGTATTAGTCAGATACAATCACAATGTTTGATTCCATGGTAATTAGATTACATAACTAGTCATTATACTTGGCAATTAAAGATGCAATGCGGCAATTACATAAAAACTAATTATTGTTACACAAATCTAACCTTATAAGGTTTCCAAACCTATGTGCTACCAAGCCATACAATAGGCTTCTATTAATTTCTCCTTGCCACTAAGAGGTCCAGTCTCTGAAAATGTTAGCCCACAACTGGGTGAGATATACAATCTCAGTAACAAGAGGCAAATTCCATATATATGTGCAAATTAATCAATATAATATATTTTCATATCATCAAAGATCAAAATCATCAATTCAATTGACAAATGAACTAGTTGTGCTACAAGTGACTATTGTCCTATACTAGCAATCATATCAAACATGTTAAAGGCCAATAACACTGAGAGAGGCTCATTTGTGACACCAACTCCCCAATGAGCATAACATAGGCTTAGTGTATTTAGGGTCTGATCACAACTTGGTACCCGATCGAAGCATAATGCATAAGTGGCAGCCACACCATAGCTTCACCATAGACTCACAAAGTCTAATCACAATACAATTTGAGTAGCCAACTAATCATTTAGCATTTCAAAATCATATATGTAAAGCAAATATCAGAGTAAAATGAACATATACATGGAATTAGAAAATTAACCTTAGTTACCTCAATGAAGCCCAATTACTCTTCCTCTAGTTATCATTAAAATCCAAATGCACATTAAGCTATTAACAAGTATAATTATCATCATTTCTAGCAACAAATTAGATACCCAAGGAGTTGAACTACCAATGATTACCTAGAAGTTACTTACCTAACCACCAATGGATTTCAATTTCGGGTTCTAGCTTCCTCACACCAGAAACAATCATAGTTCACTCCAATTTCTAGGTAATTTCGCATAAAACCAAAGCCCATATCATAAGTCAACTATAAGGGTCTCAAACTAGTAGCAAATGCATCAAAATGGGAAGAGGATACTTACCCAACAACACCCATAGCCTCTACCTCTGAAAATCCACCATGGAAGCACTAAGTAACAAGTTTTAGCTTTGGGTGGAAGATAAAAATGCTCCTAATGAGAAACCAATAGATTCAAATTGAAGAAGAAGAAGAGAATATTAAGTTATATTTAAGTTACCTTGCCTAAATCTTGCTCTAGGAGTGGGAAATGATGGAATTTTGCTGCTAACCTAGCCTTCTCTTTAGACCTTTGAAATTTCCCTTTGCCTCTTGTGTTTTTTGTAGAATGGAAGGGGAAGGCTAAAGAAAATTAGGGTTTAGATGGGTTATGGGCTGACCCAATGACCCAAAATCCAAGTGGGTTCAGTCATATGCTTGTTGGGCCATGGATTATAAGGTTACATAAGTCATATATGAGAGTTGGGCCTAGCTAAAAAGGTCCATTAACATTTAGGGCTACACAATTAAATATTAGGCCTTTAAGAAATGGAATTGGATCTCCTTAAGTGTAAAACCTTAACCCCTTAGCTCCCAAACCATTTTCCCATGAGCTATCTCAATATATCCCATGTATATTGAAAAAAAATTTGTAAGAAAACATGCACTTTCACATAGGGAAAGTTGCGTAATTGGGAGGCCACATACATAATTCATAATTCTAGGGACTATATAAACTCATCAATATCATTTTCCATTCATAACAAATTTGTACAAGTGATAGACATCACAAAACAACCCAAGAGTTTCAGATTTCAAAGCACATTCCACAAATTCAATGGTTTGCTCTTGTGTTATAGTAGTAGATTTTTGATATCAATTTTGGAAAATCATAATTAATTGTAAAAAAATTGAAATTAAGCAAATGATAGCTTTCTAGAAAACTCTGAATGTCAAATATAGTTAAAAATCATTCATCATCTAGACCATAATTGACAACAGAAAAGCACTAAAGATCCATCTACCCAGGTTTGCTGTCACAAGTTATTGATATAAACTTTAAAAATTCATAACTAATTCTAGAAAAAGAAAACTCAAAAAATCATATGATTTTGGAAAGCTGTGGATGTTAACTAGAGGATAAAAATATTTTCAAACCAAAACAGAAGCATTTACCCATGGAATTGGATGGAATAGTACCAGAGGGCATGCTATAATACTAGTACTATCTCTAAATTTTAAAAATTCATATCTCCCTCTACAAACCTCCAAATTAGGTGATCTTAATGGCCATAGAAATCTTATCATGTCTAATTTATGTTTGTAAAATTTCATGAGCATTAGATAACATTTGGGCCTCAGATGACATAGGAGAAGAAACTAACCATATGAATAGCATAATTGCCATTTTAGTAGCTTTTTCCCAACTTTGAAAGTTCATAATTAATTCTATAGAGCTCCAAATAATCTAATTTTTAGCTTCCAAAAAATATTTAGATGAGACCTATATGCAAGCCAAATTCGATGAAAAAATTCATCTACTTGGTCAGTTTGTGACATAGGGTTCCAAAATGACCATTTTATGCTTCCTAAAGGGCCAAATATGAACCAATTGTACTTTTACCTTGCCCATGACTACTTGAACATGTGAGAAAGGTTAAAAATAGTCTATTAAACTTGTCCAAGAAGTCTAAATACTCATACATCACAAACTCACTACCTTGCTTGTTCATATATACAAGGTTTCGTGAATTTATCAAGACATCTCAATGTCAAAAACTTACATTCTCATTCCTATGCTTCCAAATTCTATACATACATCATGTATCTATGTAATTACATATATTCAAGAGGCTATATATCATATACAACATAAGATTACATCATTTGACAACAATATGTTTACAAAACAACCATTTGGCATTTCCTTTGTCAATTTCTTTGTTTTCAAGATTGGTGGCTTTTATTTCTTGGTTCATTTGGTCCACCTAGACATATGTAGACATTGGAGAGGGAAGAGTGAAATTCCAAGAATCCCAATAGCTCTTCACCCTTTCAAACATACATAATGGATGCATTTACAAGTCTAAGAATGAATGCATGACAATCTTACCACTTATGAACATACATAAAGTATTTCTCATGTTTAAAAAATCATACACATTATACATAGGCTTTTGGACTTGCCTCACCCATGTTCAAGGGACTTTTGACTAAGCCTCACTCCTCTAGAGATTTTTGGCTCATCCTCACCCTTACTAAGGACTTTTGGCTTCACCAAGCTCATGCAAGCTAAACCACAATCATAAAGCATCTTTCAAGAACATAACAAAGGCATCATGGTACCATGGCATGTAAACATTTGCTAGAAACATTTTGCATAGTATAATCACACATAAACACATCCAAAGACAAGAAAACATCTAAAAATGCATGAGAGAAAGGTTATAGAGCTACCTTGGAGCCAATGCCATACACTTTTCCATTGAAACCTTTGTCCTCCTTCTCAGGCAAGACTTGTTGGGTGACCCTTGGTTTCCTTGGCCTAGACACACCAAAGGAGGTATAAATTACTCATAGGAACAAGCTTAAGCTTCTCACAAACTATATGGAGGCTTGCTTGGTTCTAAGACAGACTTATGGCTCTAAAAGAGACCTAGTGAAGCAACTATGGGAATCCATGATCTTGGCTCCATTTTCTCTTTCAATCTAAGACTCTTGACTTCATTTAGACTCCTTGGAGTTATCATACATTAATTTTAAGGAGCCTAGTATGTTGCTTCTTTATGTCACATTATGGAACCCACACCTCCATCTCACAATCTAGGCTTTCTAAATTTTTTCAAGGCATCCTCTCATATTCTCCCATCATATGTAGTCCCAATCTTAGCTTAAAAAAATGTAAAATACTTCCTAGGTGCATGAACCCCTTTAGGCCGAGGCTATGCTTCCATTTATAACCAATGGAGTTTGTTTTGTTTCTTTGATAGGAGATGCATTTGGGAGGCTTCTTAAATGTCTTAGAAACTCACACAAACTCTTAGACACCTCAAATTATGGCTCAAAAGTTTCCTACAAGCCAAGATGCAAGTGAAACCCTAGGCTTGGTATCTTGAATTTCAACAGTTCATTCTTAGATTTCTTTGCATTATCTTATTTGCCACACTCTAAATCATAAGTTTTACACTTGGTTTGGTTCATAAACAACTCTCCCTTGGCTGTCCTATATGAGGCCAAGACACACCATGACAAAAGCAACAAGAAGAAGGCGTGGAAGATAATAAAATTACCTTGGTTTCCATACTTTTCAAGAGTTCTTTTACTTGCTTCTTGTATCTCCTTCAATTTCTATCATCCCCTCACTAAAGCAACCATGAATCAACCTCAAATCAATCATCAAAACCATAGAAAAAGAAAGGAGAAAGAGGAGAACAAGATTGGTGAAGGAATAAGCATGAAAAACCATGGACTTTTTTACCTTTTTGCTTGGTTTTCTCTTCCCTTCTTCCTTCCACTTGGTGCACCACTTCAAGGAGCTTAGGGTTTTGTTTTGGTGTAAAGGAAAGTCAACCAAGGCAATTGGAAGAAGTAGGGCATGCTATATATAGGCCAGGGACCCATTTAATAAATTTCAAATTTTCAATTTTGCCATTCGTTCTTGATTTTTTTGTTTTAAGCTCATTTTAACTCCTTTTTTATAATCATCTTTTCCATCATAAAATTTAAGTTCTCTAACTTATAAAATATTTTTAGAATCACTCAATTTGGATTTAAAACTTTCTCAAAAAAGGGGTCAAAGTTCGGGTCAATAGATGTTCTAAATCATAAACTAGAAGAGTTTGAACCATTATAGAAATTCTTATGTTTTTTGGGGCCTCTTAGAACCCCAAAAAACTTATTTTCCCCATTTAAAAATTCCTCCTTTGAGTTTTTAAAAAAGTGCCCAAAATTATGAAAATGCCACTGTATCTTTGTTAAATTTTGTCTAGTTACTCTGGCTCCATTTTCATAGCACCGCTAGCCTTGGATCCTCATTATTTGAGGTCTAGATTATTACTCTAATTTTATTGGACCTCAAATCATTCTATATGGGGGCCTTCCTTTTATATCCAGTGCGTTTCATACATTTATAGAGAAATCAGACATTACACTAAGGCTAAGATTGGGCTTTTACACTTAACCCAAAGTAATAATTAAATTAATTATAAGACCTAATTTAATGTCCCCCCTTTCTTAATTAATTTTCCTAATTAAACCTATATTAACAATTTAGTCCTCCATAAGTTCCACCTCCCCTTTCCACTTACTTAGTTTTACTAATTACCTAGATTAATTCTTTAATCATCATAATTATTCTTAATTAATTTCGGGGTGTCACAGATTATGCAAGAAAGCTTGTGTTTTCTTTGAGCTCTTTTCCTCCCTATGTTTGACTAAATCAAAGAGATCTTAGAGGGAGTTTGATTTTGACTTAAAATTGATAGGATTAGGGGTTTTGAAGCATAGAGATTAAGATTACATAATTGGAATCAATTAAGAAGTTTTAAGATGCAAAGTAGGTTACCTAGAGTTTTGTTTGCATCTTGGAAATTTTAGAACCCTAAAAAGATATTTCAAGCCACATAAGATAATATTCAAACTAGAAAGAAGTCAAGGAACCTCCATATGTATCAATTTCGCAAAAGAAATCACAAAACCCCCTTAGCCCTCACTCTGGACATAGGTTCGGCTAAGGTATGGTTTAAGTATCTAGAAAAAGTTTTCATTGATTCTAAGGTTATAAGTGGTCTAGATGAATTATAGACACTAATGGAACGGAATGAATTTAGAAGCCTTTTTTGAAAGGTGAAATTTTAAGGTTCAATTAGGCCTGAAGAAGCAACTTGGCATTAGATTTGTTTAACCATACAAGTGATGGCTCTAATGAGTTCTATTAAAGTCATATAGCTCATATCAAGTGAGATTTTGGGGCTAAGAAGTTGGATTACAAGAGTTGCTTCATAAGGCATTCAAATAGCCCATAAGTCACCTAAAGCCCTAATTGATATGTATAGGGCTAATATGAGTGTAAGCATAGTTCCATTGTTGATTTTATGTTTTGTTTGATGTGTATAGGCCAAAAAAGTGAATTTACATTCAAGTGTGAGTGTAGAGCTATGGAACAAGAAAAGAGAAACCAAGGGAAACTAATAGGAATATTATGTCAAAGTAGCTTTTCCTCCATTTTTGTATATGTATGCTTGGTTTCTTTAATTTTCTTAGATTGATTTCATGTATTGTTTGCCAATTATGTGTATTATTAATTGCTTAATAATTATATACAATTGCATGACATTCATTGCATTTGAAATTGAATTAGCTCTTAGTGGATGAGGTTGTGCCAAAAGACCCTTAGTAATGGGTGATGTGAGACCAAAAGTCCTTTGGTGTTGGGTGAGTCTAGGCTAAAAGTTTCAATTGTAGGTGAGGCTAAGTAAAAAATCTCTAAAAATGTAAGGCTAAACCAAAAGTCCCTAAATATTGGGTGATGCTAAATCAGAAGTTTCTAGAGCATGAAATTGTTTTTGATAGAGCCATGAATCCTTAAAGCATGAATATGGTATATGTATGGTTGTATAACATACATACTTGCATTTTTTATCTTGAGTGAGGAATATATATATACATATGCTTGAATGTTAAATAGATATTGGATTCTTTGAATCTCACTTTTCCCTTATCTTTACTAACCATGGCTAGGTGACTTTCAAGGAAGAAAGAGCAATAAGAAAAGGCCTAGGGAAAATGACTTTGATGATGGAATTTGATCTACGACATATTCTTGAATACATAATATATACTTTTATATTTTGATGTATGAAAATGCAAACATGTTTAAGAGCATAAGACTAGTTTATAGAAACCATTTGAGACTTATAATACTTGATATAATGTAATTTGGTACCTTGAGTTCTAATATGTACATGTGTATTCTTGCATATGGGATGGTAACTTTTAGTTACATGGAAAATTTGACATGATGGATCAATGCTATATGTTGTAATTGTGGATTGAAATTTGCCTAAAACAAGGAATGGCATTGAGCTCATTTGGTATCATTTAGAACTAAAAATTGGTCTATTTGAGCCATAAAATATCCATATACGTTTAATAGTCCAAATGAACTTGTTTAAGGCTAAAATTTGGCAAAAAACTAGGAGACATATAGAGCTTTCTAACAAGCTAAAGTTTGCAATTTTTGGAGCTATGTGAAATATTTTATGAATTTTTTAATTTGGCTAAAAAATGTAGAAATTCTGCATTATTGTACACTCTGGTCAGTTTCGAATTTCATGGCTTTTAAGAGTTCAAATGGATTCATTTTTCATATGAAACTTTTGTAGTAGATAGCTCTCATTATAAGTTTTCTAAAGACATTTAATTTGCATTAATCAGAGTTATAGCCCAAGTTATGAATTTTTAAAATTTAGTTCTTATCATGTGTTATATGGTTCAAAATGTGCATATGACCAAATTTATAAATTTGGTACTTTTCTATGTGATAACTTTGAGCATAACAAATTGGTTATGTATGAATTTCAAAGTTGGAATGATAAGAATCCAAGTAAGAACATTATATGACAAAGTGGCACTTTTAATGACAATAAATTCCACTGCTAAAGGATTAGTTGTCATATTTTTCCATCAAAGAATGCATATAATACAAGATATGCATAAAATATGTGATGCTTTGCATGTTTGCATGATTTGGTCTTCTTACTAAATTATCTTGGAACCTGAAGAACCTAAATCTAGTAATTATACACCATGTAATTCCAATATAAGAAATATATATGGGCTTATGATATTGGGCAGGAAATTGAAGAACAAGTGGAACCTAAGGTTTGGATATGAATTTCTTTTCCATTTATAGTTATTTTCCCCTCAAATTCCTTCTTGAATCTTATTTTTGTCTTTAGGTCATATGTATGTGTGAACATTGAAGACCCACTTTCCAAGCTTGGTGTTCAATACTAAGGATTGAAGAATTATGGTCTTAGTACATTTAGTGGGGTAAAATGCTTAAATTTATAAGCTTTAATCTAGTATAAATGAGGATTTGCTTGTGTTAATTGAATATAATTAGTGACTTATGGATGCTTTTATGCTTGGGTTGTTGATGATTGCTAATTTTTATATACTTTTTCTCCTTTAATTAGACATTTTGATTATAAATTTTGGCTTAAAGGATTTTAATTGGAGGATAATTGAGTTTAATGGCCATTTTTATATTTTAAAAATCAATTTGCAAAATTTTGGGATTTTGGTGCACAAATCCATTTAAATGATTTTTTGTGAATACTCCTACTTCATCTTTTCCTTTGTTTTTGTGCAGAATTTGGGCATTTGAATTTAAATATTGGGGAGAAGAGGAAGTTCAAAACGTGGTAGAGCAACTCACATAATAACACACAAGGTTCCATTCACATGCACCACTCTCTCATATACCACGTCACTTACTCATTTAGCATACTTCTTCATCCATGTAGCATATGCCTAGCTCACTTTCATACTTCCATGCAGCCACCCACTCATACAGTAGCAGCCCATACGCATGCACAACCATGGATTAGCTCACAAACCCTCATAGCATCCTCACATGTTTCACGTAGCATACAGATCAGCACAACTCTCACATTACACCCACTCCATTTAACATGTAGGGAAGCCACGGGCTCACACACTTGCACAGCACACTTGAACTTGAAAAGAAGAATTCTATGTTGAAATTTCGTGAGTAGAGGATGGATTGGTTAGTGCTCAGAAACGTGTGACAACACACTATCCTTAAAGTGTTATTCGCCCCCACTAGTTTGCTGTTGGGTTTCAGCGAACCACCCCTAGGATTTATCCTAAGCACCAGAGATTTCTATCAGCAACTACAGATATCTCCTTTCATGCAGTACGAAAAATAGAGAGAGTTTTTTCTTTTGATTTTGGAAGAGAGATATAATGTTCTGTATGTGTGTTTTTCTGGTCTGCCTCCTTTGTATTTAAGGAGTATGAAACCGAACTTTTAATTGTGATTAAAGAATAATCAATTTTTAAACGTTGGCAATTAAACCGAAATCAATTTCTAATTTTGAAGATAAAAACGTATATACATTAAATATAAATTAAATTGAAATCATTTTTTTTTAAATTATTATTATTAAAAACAATTTGACCAGATACACACCATTAGATCTATTTTGATCCAATGCTCACGAACGCGCCACGTGCCAAGTGCTAAGTGTTTAAATATTAATTATATAATTAATATTTAAATTCACTTCATCCTTCAAAGCACTATTTGACATGTGTTATATCTCTTCTCTTATATAGGCTTATGGGTTGTTGTCTTTATTCAATGTGGGACTTTGTCCCTTTAGTTTTCCTTTTCAAACTACTCCAACATTCTATAGCCACATTGCTTCACTCATGAGCTGCTGCCACTTCACTCACACACCACATCAAACACTCATGCCAGTTGCATTCCACATACACAGCAACATGCAGCAACGTCCAGTAGAAATGCAAGGAGCTAACGTGGAAAAGGAGAGGAAAACATGTTAAGAAGCTATGGGTTACAGAAAAGAAGCTCAGGTACAAATGTACTCTGGTTTGGAGGGAGGAAGAAGGAGTAGAATAGAGCACAAATAAAATGCACACAGGATGAACATGCTGACTGGGAAAAAGAATGCAAAAGCACAATGTGAAGTATTATAGGCTGAGCTTGTGACACACAAAAAGAAGCTCCAGAATAATGCGGTAGCTACTAGGCTCGAGTTCAAGGTAGTGTTGGAGAGGAAGGAAGTAGTACGTGAGGAAGCTAAGATTGATTGGCTGGAGGAGTTACTAGGCAGAACGTGGAGTAGAAGAAGCATGTAGCAGCCACATAGAGCTGATGTGAAGAGTGTAAGGCTACAAAACGCATGAAGGAACACGTGATCATTACAGCAGCATCGAGATGAAGAAGCAAGAAGCTAACACGTACAGGGAGCACATTATCCAGAACCTCGTCATATGTAAAAAGCCACATGGGAATGAAGGAGAAGTCCACGTAAGGTGAAGCCATGAGCTAGAGAAGTGAAAATGAAATGAGCCATGTGATTGCTAAAGAGTTGAAGCTGGTGTGGGAAATGTAACATCATATATTTCTAGTTCATTTCATAACATTTCCATGCTTTGCATCATCAATTTCATGAAGGAGTAAGAAAAGGGATTAAAAATAGTACATTTTCTTGCGTTGCGTTGTATATAAAAATTTCATTCAGTGTCACATGGACCACATGAACACATACATCATATTCTCATATTTAATTACATGAATACAAGTCATTTCCATCATAAAAAGTGGCCTACATCTCAAGGAACTCAAAGGGAAGCATGAAATATACATACATATTTTAGGCCAGATTTTCCCGCTTTTTTGTCACAAATTTGGAAAATCATAACTAATTTTAGAAAAATTAAACTCATGCATTCTTGGCCATTCTAGAAAGATACAAATGTTTTCTTCATATTAAAAATATGTCCAGACCATAATATCCATCACAGAGGATGTTTGACATCCAAAATGGTCCAGAGATTAAATTGCTCACTGTTGTTGTCACAGATTTCTGCAGCAAACTTTGAAAATGTCTAATTAATTTCACAAAAATTCAATCCATGCAAATGATACCAATATGAAAATCTATAGATGTTAACTAGAGGGAAAAAATAATTCCAGACCAGCTCAGGCATGCCTAAATCTCAAAATTTAATAGAACAGTAACTAAGGTCAGGTGAAGCTCTTGATATTAGACATAATCTTTAAAAATTCATATCTCCCTCTGTAGACCTCCAAATGAAGTGTGTCTAGTCAAAAAAAATCAATGGAATGTCTAGTTTCTTTGTCTAAAACTTCGTGACAATTGGACATCATTTGAGCCTGTGTGACAGATTTCATTTTTAGACCAGTATGAACAGTGACATGATCAAAACCAAAAAATTTCCTAACTTTGAAAATTCATCAAATATTATGTAGACCTTCAAAATTATGTTCTTTAGCTTCCAAAAATGATCTCAACAAGCTAAAATTTCATGCCAAATCTCAGAGCAAGAAGAGCTCATTTGGCCAAAAAGTGATATAGGGTTCCATTATGGTCAAATTTGACTCCATATAGGATACCAAATTGTCCAAATGACTTTTCTTAGGGTTTGGCACCTTTTGGGCAAGTATAAAAGCATAATTATGACTTGTGTAGGCTACCTAAATGGTCCCAAAGTCCATACATCTCATTTTGGCCATTTCATCCACACATGCATAATTCCATAATACCATTCATAAGGCCACATTGTCCATGGATACTCAATTTACATTCTATCATTTACATAACATATTCTTTCATTTCTACATCATATATTATCATAATTACATATGTTCCAAAGGTCATAGACCATATACAAGCATGGATTACAACATTTGATATAAATATGGTCTTAAAGTAGCAAAACTCAGACACTTTGTTGTCAAACTCTTTCCTTCAAGGTGGTTGGCTTCCATTACCTTGTTCACTTAGTCCGCCTAGCATGTAAGATCATTAGAGAGGAGGGAATATGATTCAAAGAATCCTAATAGCTCATCTCCTATTCAATCATACATAATGAATGCAAATAAATCTTATAAATGCATGTATGGTCATGTTGACATTTGCAAACATCCAAGAAGCATTTTCATCATTTGAGAAAGTCATACATAGCATACAAAGGCTTTCCAAGCAAGTGGATTGGCCTCACCCAATTTCTTGTTGATGTTGGACTTGCCTCACCCATTCTTTAATGCATTCTTGGACTCAACCATGCTCTTGGGAGCCCACTTTGCTTTAGAAAGACTCTTTGCTTTGTCTTAACCAATTTTAAGGGTTCTTGGCTCATCTTCACCATAACTAAGGTTTCTTGGCCTCACCACACTCAAGCAAACCCATGCACATATCAAAACATCATATGAAACATAATATGTCATCATAAAACTATGGCATACAAAATCATGCTATCATACTTTTCATGGCTTAAAAATACATATACACATATTCTAAGATAAGCTAAGCATACATCCATGCATGAGAGAAGGTGGAGAGAGGGCTACCTTATACACAATCACACACTTTCCTTCTTGAATTAAGGCTTCCTCTTTCAGCCACACACACGCAAACTTGTAGAGAGGGTTTCTCTTGGCCTAGAAACAATTTATGGAAGCCAATTAGGTTCATGAACTCAATTCTAAGACCACACAATTTGCTTAGACACTAAGTTGACTTATAATTTCATTATAGTCCATATTAATACCTAATGAAGCAACACCCCTCAAATAAATTTTAGGCTCCATTCTTTCCTTTCAAATATGATTCTTGACTCCTTTTAAGCCTTTTGGAGTCATCACACAATTAAAACAAAGAGCCTAACTATATCTTGCTTTTTTAGGTCATAATATGGAACCTAAAGCACCAACTCACTTTCTATGGGTTCTAAATTTTTCTCAAGGTCTCCCATCATTTTCATTCATCATATATGACTCAAAAGTGGGTTTAGAAAAATTTAAAACTCTCCCTAGCTGCCCTTTCCTTGCTTGGCCGAGACATAGGGCTTTTTTGGCCTTCTTGGAGTTTTCTTTGTTTTCTCAAGGGGAGATGCATGTGGGGAGCCTCTTAGGGATCTTAGGAGCTCATTTAAACTCTTATTTAGTCTTACGAATTATCATACAAAATCAGATTTTACAAAGTACACTTGAAACTCTAGGTTTTGCACCTTGAAATTCTATGGCTTTTTCTTGAATTTCTTTGCATATTCTTACTTTCCTCCCTTAAATTCATCGAATTCACCCTTGGTTACCCTCAAAATTCCAGCCCTCTAGGACCTACATACATGGGGTGAAATATGGAGAAGAAGGAGGGAGGAGTAGCTACCATAGGATGTAAGATTTATTTTGTTTTCTTGCTTTTTCTCACTTGAATCTTATGTTCTTTGAGCTCCTTTCTTCAAATCTGTATTTTCCCCTCAATTTCTCCTTTAAAATAGATCCATATACTTCATTACAATCATAGGAAATAAAGGAGAATGAAGGAAAAGAGGTTTGGAAGAGAAAGAGCATGAAAAACTACTAAATTTTCATACCTTAAGCCTTTGATTTCTCCTCCTCTTTGCCTTCCTCTTGTGAGCCACTCTCCCTAGGGTTTTCCTATGGTTTTGGGTGGAACTTGGTCATGCAACATGAAAGGAGAAGAAGGGTGCATCATATATATAGATAGGTGGGAGGAAGTTACACTTTTCAAAAATTTCCATTTTGCCTTTCTTTCTTGGCATTTTAGTTTCTCCTTTGTTTTAGCTCCTTTTTGAGTACTATCTTTTCTATTATGAAATTTAGGTTCCTAATTTAGTAAAATGCTTTTGTGATCACTCAAATCAGAGCTAAAACCTTCTCGAACAAATCCGTCAAAGTTCAGGTACACAACGTTGAAAAACATCCACCGGAGGGGTTTTAGTTGTCTTAGGGCTTTCCATGGTTTTCAGGACCTCTGAGAACTCTGGAGAACTCAAAACTTTCATTTAAAAAGCCTTCCTATGTGAATTCCAAAATTTGCTCAAAATTATGAAAATGCCATTACGTTTCGTAAGCTTTTCATAAGAAATTGTTTCTTTATTCTAGCTCTATTTTTCTTTCAGGAGTCTAGAATGCTTCCTAAATTTTTTGGGACGTTCACTATCTCATTTTGAGGGACTTCCTTTTATATCTGGTGAATTTCATTCGTTTATGGAGAAATTGTACATTACATTTCTCACATTTTCTCTGATTTTTAGAGAACCAAATGTTACATTTCTCCCCCTTTAAATAAATTTTGTCCTCAAAATTTAGGGTATGATTTCCTTTTACTCTTTTCTTTTCTGGCTAACTACATTTTTCTTTCCCTTCTTCCTAGCTTTATACACTTTTCTCAATGATTTCACTCCTTCAAATTTTCTCTCAGCCAAGAAATTTTCATACTAGCTCTTAATGAGAGCTCTATTACTATAATGTACTAGCTAATTCTTTTCATAAGGGAAAGAAATTTCTAACTTTGGAAGCCTATCCTAGGAGAGCTTGCTAATTATATTGAGTTATTCTTAACCTATTCGCAGGGATTAATGTTTCTTTTAGTGGACTCATTTACATATCTCGGGAGGTGACTTATTTTGTATCAAGTCTCCCGTGTCCTCTCTCAATGGCTTCTCATAACATCTCATCATCTTTTCTAATCATTACAGCCATTAGAGATTTCTGTCTATCTGCTTACTTATTTACATGTATCATCCACTATTCATCTCTGCGTTCTTTCTTACTAGCTCATCCCATGATTACAATTCACATTTCTTTCTGTTACAGGCCTTATCTCTTAATTACTTACTGGGATTACAATTCCTTTGAGGAGTTTCTATTTTTAATGACCCCAGTTTCTTTGTTTATTACTATATCTGTCTCTGTAGGTTGGAACTTTTTCTCACTTTCTTTGCTTACTTATAGTGGCATTTTATAGTCCCTGATTTTAACATTGATAGCCCTAACATGTATGTCTCATACTGGCACTAAAGAGCGATTACCACTAACTACTGGTGAGCGATTACCCTGATTTTAACATTAAGGGTTCTTAGCTCATCCTCACCATGGCTAAGAGTTCTTGGCTTCTCCATACTCAAGCAAACCAAGGCAAGCACATAAAATATCATTTGAATGCATAAAACATCATCATGGTACCATAGAATCAAAAATTATGCTAAAATACTTTTCATAGCTCAAAACATATATACACATATTCAAAGACAATGTAAGCACACATTCATGCATGAGAGAAGCTGGAGAGAGCTACCTTGCTTGCATTTACATACTTTTTCTTTGAACCTTGAATCCCTTCCCTTGACCTCACACACCTAAGAAGGTGGATATCATTTCTCTTGGCCTAAAGACATCATATGGAAGCTAATTATACTCTTGAATCACATTCCAAGGCCACACATTTACTAGAAAAGCTAGGTGACTCATAAGGCTTTTTTATAGTTCCATAATGCACTTAATGAAGCAACCTTAAGAAAGCATCATCTTGGCTCCATTCTATTTATTCATTTATGATTCTTGACTCCATTTAAGCTCCTTGGAGTCATCACACAATTAAAACAAAGAGCTTAACTACATGTTGTTTCTTTAGGTCATATTATAGAACCTAAGGCACCAATCATTCTCTAGGCCTCCTAAATTTTTCCAAGGCTTCCCCTCATTTTTTTTTTCATTATGTATGACTCAAAAATGGATTTGAAAAAATTTAAAACTCTCCCTAGGTGTCCCATCCCCTTTAGGGCGAGACTATGTAGCATTTGGCCTCTATGGATGTTTGCTTTGTTTTCTTGATGGAGGATGCATATGGGGAGACTTCTAGGGATCTTAGGAACTCATTTAAATATTTATTTAGGCCTAGGAATAATTATATCAAATCAGATTTTTAAGAGAACCCATGAAACCCTAGGTTTGCCACCTTGAAAATCAATGGCCTTTTCTTGAATGTCTTTGCATATTCTTACTCTCCTCCCTTAAATTCATAGAATTCACCCTTGGTTATGCCCAAAATTCAAGCCCTCTTGTAGCTACATATATGGAGTGAAATAGGGAGAAGGAGGGGGAAGGAGTAGCTACCATACGATGGAGATTTTACCTTGTTTCCTTAGTTTTTCTTGTTTGTTTCTCACTTTCCTTGGTCTTCTCTCTTCAAATGCAAATTTTTCCCATTGTTCTTCCCTCGAAACAAATCCATAAACTTCAATAAATCATAAGAAAGAAAGGAAAATGGAGGAGAAGAGGTTTGCTAAAGAGGAAGCATGAAAAACCAAGAAAATCCATACATTTCTACCTTATTTTTCTCCTTCCTTCATCCTCCTCTTGGTGCATCTCATCCCTTAGAGTTTTCTTCTGGTCTAAGGTAGAAACAAGTGTGGCTAAATGAAGGGAAAGATGGGGTGCCTCATATATATATAGGGAGGTTCAAAAGGATTTTTCAAAAATTTCCATTTTGCTCTTCGTTCTTGGCATTTTTGTTTCTAATTCGTTTTATCTCCTTTTCTAGAATTGTCTTTTCCATTATGAAATTTAGGTTCCCAATTTAGTAAAATACCTTTGGAATCACTCAAATCAAAGCTAAAACCTTCTTGAATAGATCTGTCAAAGTTCAGGTTCACTGTTATTGGAAAACGTCCACCAGAGAGGCTTTAGCTATCCCAGGGCTTCCCATGGTTTTCAATGCCCCTGAGAATCAGAGAACTCAAAACTTTCATTTAAAAATCCCTCCTACAAGAATTCCAAAATTTGCTCAAAATGACAAAAATTCCCTTACATTTCGTTAACCTTTTGTTACATTTCGTTTCTTCATTCTAGCTCCATTTTTCTTTTCGTCGAAGCATGAGATTCTCATTTTTAGGAGTCTAGAATGCTTCCCAAATTTTTTGGACTTTAACTAAGTCATTTCGAAGGCTTGTTTTTGTATGCAGTAAATTTTGTACGTTGATGGAGAAATTGCACTTTACGTTTCTCATGTTTTCTCTCATTTTTTAGGAACCGGATATTACATTTCTCCCCCCTTAATAAATTTTGTCCTCAAATTTTAGGGTACACTTTTCTCTTTCTCTTTTCTATTCTGGCTAACAGTTCCTTTCTTTTCTTTCTTCCTGGCTTTATATGCTTCTCTCAACAATTTCACTCTTTTGAGTTTTCTCTTGGCTAGGGATTTTTTGTTACTAGCTCTTAATGAAGGCTTTATTATTATAGAGTACTAGCTAGTTCTTCTTATAAGGGAAAGAAATTTTTGACTCTAGAGGCCTATCCTGGGAGAGCTTACTAATCACATCGAGTTAGTCTTAACCCATTCGTAAGGGTTACATTCTTTTTGGTGGACTTATTTACACATTTCGAGGGTAACTTATTTCATATCAAATCTCCCGTATCTTCTCCCCATGGCTTCTCATAGCATTTCAGCGTCTTGTTTTGATCATCATAGCCATTAGAGATTTCTGTCTATCTGCTTACTTATTTACATGTGTTAGAGATTGTGCCCTAGGCCAATCATTTGTAAACATTGTGCTTCATTAAGGATAAAATTTTTTCTGTTACAATTATTATATTTGCATGTTTCTATAATAATTATATCCTTGGATAAATTATATTAGTTATCCTAAATATCCCCAGTCGATCATTATTGTGAGAATGATGATGAATTAAGATGAGTATGATTTTGATTGATGGTTATGTGTTAATCATGTATGGAGATACAAATCAAAATCATAGGCACCTATTAGGAACAGGGTGCTGGATTGACCCGTCATGAGGTAACTTCATGGATTAGGTCATAAGCGTACCTCATATATAACTGTGTCACTAATCCCTCATACCTAAGATCATCATAGATTCCAACATGAAGGACGCTGTGCTTTGGCATTGTCAAAAGTCACCTTTGACCGGGTGATCATAAAGGCTATGGTTGGGCATAGTGGACTCTATATAGAGGATGATGAGTGGTCAAGATGGAATTTTCCCCTCTAGTTAATGAAGAGATATCTCTGGGTCTCTCAATGAGTGAGACTAAGAAATACATAGCCATGCTTGGATGGAAGGGTTTTTTATTCATTCTGTCAGTCTGCATGTAAATCGAAAAACTAACGATCGAGTAAGATAAGGATGACATTTTCATGCCTCATGCTCAATCAAAATATCGTGTAATAAAAGGGATGTGACAGGGTTATACGATAGGCTGCATCAGATCACTAAACCCTATGTGATTTGGGTAGTCACTATGTCTTGCTAGAGGCCACTGGTGACTTGTGGGTGCAATAACGTTGTTGGCCCATTGCCAATATCATATAGGCCTAAAGGGTCGCACACAAGAACGAATCAACTTGAATAAGAATGTCCAAATTCATTGAATCTAGAATTGTGTCTAGATTCAATGAATGTTACACTTAATTAGGGTGAGATAATTATATACATATATATATGATATATATAGATATGTAATTAATTTGAAAAATAAGTATATATATATATTTATATTTGATATGAATATATATATTGTATTATATATTTCAATATATATATATTTATTTATAAATGAATTAGTTAAAATTGAATTTATGAGATAAATTCGAATTTCAACTAATCTGTTTAAGATTAATTTGGATTAATTTAAATATATTATTTAAATTAACTAATTTAATCTAAATATACCTCTATAAAAGGAAAGGTAGGCTAGGGTTTAGATACACAAAAAATTCAACTTTCTAAAACCCTAAACCATCACCTTAGAGAGAGAGAGTGCGGCCGTACACCTAGAGAGAGAAAGTGTACAGACGCCTAGAGAGAGAAGATCATCTTCTCATCAATTCGTGTACGCACGTGGTGAACGAAGGTGCTAGCACGCCTTTCAAGTTGCTAGATCGTTCGTGTTGATACCGGTAGAGAAGGCTGCTCATAGACATCTGTTCTAAAGATCCAAAAGGACAAAGTACGCTGCAAAGGTAACATTTATCTCATACTCAGTTTAATCAAGTTGACGGGTCCATGGGAGGAAATGAATTAAAATATTTGCTATGTGTACAGTACATTTCTTTCAACATGTATTGTCCACTATTTATCCTTGCATTCTTTCTTACTAGCTCATCCTATAGTTATAATTCACATTTCTTTCTATCATAGGCCTCATATCTCGATTACTTAATGGGATTACAACTCCTTTGAGGAGTTTCTGCTTTTAATGATCTCAGTTTCTCTGGTTACTACTACATCTATCTCTGTAGGCCAAGAGTTTTTCTCACTCTCTTTGCTCACTTACAGTGTCATTTTATAGTCCCTCATTTCAACACTGATAGGCCTAACATATGTGTCTCATACTGGCATCGAAGAGCGACTACCACTGACTACTGTTGGGCTCTGGTGGGATGCTAGTTATACTCACAGTTTCGATCATTGGAGGCATATTGTACCACTTACCTCATATAAACTACATCAAACCCCTTTCTAAATACATAGGTAATATGTGGGGATCTCTCTATCCCTCGTTCAGGGCTACTATCTGTTGGGTAGTGGTTTATCTAGCTTTAACTCTGAAAAGCTAATTTCTTGCTTTCCTCATCCCATACACTATGCTCATCTCTCGAGAGATCTAGTCAGTTGTCTAACTATCTGAGTAAAGCCTTCATATCTCTATGGCAACTGTCTACCAAACGTAAGAGATTTCTAGTCTTTGAGACAAAAGCTAACTGAAACTATACTGGTCTCTAAAACTAACTACTCTGTAAAAACTATATCAGGCCATCATCTTACCAAGGAACTATCATGCTGTAATTGGGGTTCTTTGTAACTCTATGGGATCTACTGTGACCCCTAGGTCTACTGTGACCTCTTAGAGCCCTGTTAGGGTCTACTATAACTCGTTGTGCTATGCTAGCATCTACTACAATCCATCTCTGGGAGACGTCAAAGCCTAAGATCACTATATCTAACAGTGAAATATATGCTCATTAAGTCCGGTAACCATTGCTCATAATACTGAGGCTAAACTCAGAGGTACATCGTGCTCTTCGTACGAAGTGGGTTATGTGTTATCTAATTTTCTAAGATCCCATTATACTGATACTTAGGAGCATTTTAATTTTTATTCATCACTCCTCATAGGATCCTCAAGTTCCCATTTCAGCCTTTTTTACTTGGGCTTTTTTTTCTTACTCTACTGACTTACTTTATGTGTACTTGCTCTAACTTTTCCTCTCATACTTTGCAGTTTCTAACTATGCCTACATTTTACTTTTGAATGCCTTAGCACCAGGGCATCTCACACACTGAGTGTGGCTAACATCTCTGGCAGGAGAGAGGCTATACACTAATCCCTTCTCTTTTCATTTACATGTACTATAAGGGACTCAAGCTATGCATACTTGACTCGTGCTATCTGAATCTGAACATTCTTTACTATTAGCATGGATACTACTCATTTGGATCATTAAAAGTGGCCTACACCTCAAGAAACTCGAAGGGAAGCATGAAATAAACATACATTTTCAGCCAGCTTTTGCCCCTTTTCTATCCCAAATTTGGAAAATGATAACTAATTCTAAAAAAATTGAAATCATGTATTCTTAGCTATTATGGAAAGCTACAGTTGTCTACTTCATACTAAAAATGTGTACAAACCATAACATCTATTACAGAGAACGTTTGATATTCAAAATGGTCTAGAGGTCAAACTATCCACTAGTACTGTCACATATTTCTGCAACAAATTTTAAAAATGTCCAATTAATTCCAAAAAAATCCAATCTATGCAAATGATACAAATATGGAAAGCTATAGATGTTATCTAGAGGCAAAAAATAACTGCAGACTAGCTTAGGCACGCCCAGACCTCAAATCTAATCAAACCGTAACTGAGGTCGGGTGAACCTCCTGATACTGGATATATTCTTTAAAAATTCATATCTCCTTCTTAGACCTCCAAATGAAGTACTTTCAATTGAACAAGTCATGAGAATTTCTAGTTTCTCTGTATCAAATTTTATGGCAATTGGACATCATTTGAGCCCTGTGTGATAGATTTCATTTTCAGACCAGAGTGAACAGTGACATGACCAAAACCAAAAAATTTTCAACTTTGAAAATTTATCAAATATTCTATAGACCTCCAAAAATTATGTTCTTTAGCTTCCCAAAAGCTCTCAACAAGCTCTAATTGCATGCCAAATATCAGATCAAGAAGAGCTCATTTGGCTAAAAAGTGATATAGGGTTCCATTATAGCCAATTTTGGCTCCATATAGGGTACCAAAATATCCAAATGATTTTCCTTGAGTTTTGGCACCTTTTGGGCAAGTCTAAAAGTATAATTAAGACTTGTGTGAGTTGTCCAAATGGTCCTAAACCTCATACATCTCATTTTGGCCATTTCATCCACACATATGCACACTTACATTAACTTTTCAAGAAGTATAACTTGGCATTACATACTCAATTTACATTCTAGCATTCACTTATCACATTCTTTCATTTATACATCACACATTATCATAATTACACATGTCCAAGAGGTCATAGACCATATACATCAATGGATTACATTGTTTGCCATAAATATGGTCTTAAAGAACTAAAAACTTTGCATTTTGTTATCATTCTCTCATCTTCAAGGTGGTTGGCTTCCATTTCCTTGTCCATTTGGTCCACCTAGCATAGTAGATCATTGGAGAGGAGATAATGAGATTCAAAGAATCCCAATAGCTTATCTCCCTTTCAAAATATATATGCAAAGCAAGTCTTGAAAATGCATGCATGGATATAATAGATGTCATAAATGTAACACCTTATTACTTTAGCCTTACTTTCCCATATATTATACTCCATACATGCTTTATATATAGGTTTTCAAAAGAAAATGGATTAAGTCATGGCTCATAATAGCATATATAGAGTTTTAACTATCATTATTGGGGAATTTACTAACCACTACTAGGTGGTTTCCCTGGCTCAGAATGTCTCATTCTTTCCTTTTCGATCCAGGAAGGACTTCCATTGAGTCTTTCATTCACATATCTCACCTATAATGATGCTATTGGTTATTTCCTTTAGGCTTTAGCTTATGTTCAACCTGGGCTAGCCATCTCATTAGACCTGTAGCTTACACTCTGCAGGCTTATTGGTCTAATAAGCAAAAAAGATGAGGCTATTTTTTGCTGGGCCTCTATCACTGGGCTACCTAAGATGAGAATAGTATAGGATTAAGGCAAATGAGTGATTAGAGCATAACTAAGCCTTAAGTTACATTTATTGGTATCTAGAGCATAACTAAGCCCTAGGTTACATTTATTGGTACTTTTAAGTTTTATTACTTAGGAGTACTAAGTAATAAAAATTTAGACTTAGTTATGCTCCATTTGTGTTTATAGGTTAAGAGAAACGAGTCTCGCCTCCTTGCAAGAGTGTGACCATGAAGGGGAAGGGAATTCTAAGAGAAAAGTATTGTGATCCATTACAAGGTAGCCCTCTAACCTTTCTCTCATATATATATGTGTATGTTTTCTTGCTTGCTTGGATGCTTGTGTGTGTGATTGAACTATGAAAGGTATGCTTAGCTAGTAGAGACATGTGTAGTGCCACTTATGCACTTTGAATTGCTTTTATGTGTGCATAAGACTTGAATAGACTTGGTAATGCCAAAAGTCCCTTGATAAGGGTAAGGATGAGCCAAAAATCCTTTAGCATAGGTGAGACAAGTCAAAATTTTCAAAAGGAGTGAGACTTAGTCAAAAGTCCCAAGAGAAATAGGTGACGCAAGTCCAAAAGTTCTAAGAAAAGTGGGTGAGGTTAACCAAGGTCTTGGGAGTCTCCTTTGATGTAATTGAGAATTTATGAAATAGAAATTATGCTCTTGACATACACGTGTAGCTCACAGACCATGCATAGCATCCATTGCATGATAATGCATCCATCATGTATGATTGAAAGTGTATAGGGCTATTGAGATTCTTTGAATCTCACTCCCTCCCCATTACCTAACATGCCTAGGTGGAGCAAAATAGCAAGGAAATTGGGAACCACCCCACATAAAGTCATGGAGGTTGGCAAACAGGTTGTAAAATGCTTATATTATAGCCATATAGATGTCAAGTGATGTAATGCAATGATGTAAATGATGTATAACCCTTTAGACATATGTAGATGCATGTATATGTGATGTATGTATGGAAACTAAGGGTATGTGAATGAGAATGAATGTTTTTGACATTGTATGGTAAGAATGCATATGTGTGCTCTTATGGATATCAACAAGTGGGGTAGTGAATTTGTGAGATCTGGGCTTTTGGACCCTTTTGGCATGTTTAGAGGTATGTTTTGATGCTTTTCCATATGCTCAAGAAGTCATGGTTAGGGTAGGAAAGCATTTGAATACATTTAGACCTATTTTGGTGCTTATAAAGCTCATTTTGGCACCCTATGTCACAAAGTGACCAAATGAACGATTTTGAGGCTAAGATTTTACACACATATAGATCTCATATAGAGATTTTTTCTGGTCTAAGAACTGCAATATTTGGAGATCAATAGAATTTATTATGATTTTTCAAAATTCAGAAAATTTTGTATTTTGGTATCATTTACTGTTCACTTGGTCCGAAATGTTTTTGTATCATCTGAGGGCCAAATGAGGTCCAATGGTTCTAAAATTTTATATGAAGAAACTAAACACTCACAGTGAGTATAGCCACTAGAATCACCATATTTGGAAGTGTACAAAGAGAGATATACATTTTTTAAGTTAAAATTTACTGTCAATAGTGCAGCAGGACCTCGAGCACTATTCCATTAGTTTTCATTAGCTTAATGTCATTTTTTGGATCTAGCGCTATTTTTCCCTTAAAGTAGACATCGGTAGCTTTCTAGATTAGTATAATTTACTCAATTTGGAGTATTTTAGAATTAGTTATGAATTTTGAAAATCCATATCAATAAACTATAGCACAACTCTGGGACAACTGGACCTATGTCGGTTCCCTATTGTCAAATGCGGTCCAAACGCAGTTTTTATGGCCTTAAAGTAATTTTAATATAAATTTGTTAGATTTCAATTTTTCTAGATTTAATTGTAAATTTCCAAAGTTTGCCCCAGAAAATGGAAATGTACTGGAAATGTACTAAGTTTTATTACTTAGTACTCCTAAATAATAAAACTTAGCTCCTTAAAACTCAAGACTAGGCTACTTGATTCATAATGCCTCTTTGTGCTATAATATAGGCCCTACAAGTCCATCTTCCCTTACAAGCCTCCTAACTTCATTCCAAGACTTCCTTTAATGTTTCTTACTCATCATTTGCCCCTTTCTAGCTTTAGAACAATTTAAATTACTCTCTAGATGTTCTAGCTCCCTTGAGGCTATGATATGCACATAAAAGGAGCCCATGGAATTGCTTTCTTTTTCCCTTGAGGGAATGACTCTTTACAATCTTCCTAGAGGTCTAATGGACTCATACAAGCTCTTAGATAAGTTAGAATAGCTCTAGGAAAATTAAACTTAAGCATTTGTCTTAAAACCCTAAGATTCTCAATCTTAGACTTCATTGGTTCCCATTTGATTCCAATAGACTATTCTTAATTCTCACACTCTTAAGCACTTATTTCTCTCTTACTAAGGTCAGAATTCATCTTCCTTTAAGTGGCTAGGTCTGAACCAAATTTCACTATACAGAAACATCCAAGAAGAAGCCATTAAGACTCAAGAAGCTTACCTTGTTTGTGAGCTTTTCCAAGAGTCTTCCATTTGCAACAAACCTTTTCTTCTGAGACTTCCTTCTTCTGCTTGGGCTGACCTCAAAATAGAACCATATCAACCTCTAGATTTAAGGAAAAGAGAAGAGAAGGTGGAGAAGAGACTTGGCATGAGAAGAAGCAAGGAAAGGAGCAAGGTTTCTCACCTTTTAAAAACTTCTTCTTCCTCTCTTGGCTCTCCCTCCTGTGCGCCCTTCTCTTTGGCCTCTCTCTTTCCTTTCAGCTAGCTAAAAGTTAGTTCAAAGGTGGGGTAAAGTTCTGGATGTTTTAAGAAGTGATTTCCCTTTTCTTACACTTTTTCGGACTAAATCTCGCTATAGCGAGAAACCACCCTTGCTACGACGAGCATTTATCAGTCCCAGATGCTCCTGTGCTCGCCACAGCTGGCACTATTGCAAAAAAATCTCTGGATTTTGTATCAGCCCCCAAACTTACTATAGCTGACTGGCTTCTTACAATAGTGAACAGGTACACTGACTATAGCTAATAGCATTATCGCCATCGCGAACAGGTACACTCGCTATAGCTAACAGGTACGCTTGTTATAGCCAGCAGACTTAGAAAAATTCAACAACCTTAAGTTCTCATGTCTATAAAAACTTGGATGTTATATTTCTACCCCCTTTAAATAAATTTCATCCTCAAAATTTAGGGATAGAACCTCTTCTAACTTTATCATTTTCTTGCTAACTGATTTTTTCTTCTTTCCCTTCTTCCTGGCTTCATTTAGTTCCTTTAAGACTAGGTTCTTTTAGGTTTCTTTTTGCCAGGAAACTTATGCTACTAGCTTATTATGTCTATTTGTTTTTCTCTGTATGATTTTTATAGAGCACAAACTAGCTCTTCTCATAAGGGAAAGGATTTCTGACGCTACATCATACTCTTATAACTATACTCTCATAACTTTGGCCTCTTTCTTGGGAGAGCTTATCACTTCATACAGGATTAGTTGTAATCCACTCATAGGGACTGATTTTTCTATTCAGTGGACTCTCTTACATATCTTAGGAGATAACTTACTTAGTATTAAATCTCCCTTACTACTAGCTAACAACTTCTAAGGTCTCATTAACTTTATCACTTGCCATTGGAGGCTTTTTATCTGTTCACTTATCTTACCTCAGCATATAGTCCACTAGTTAATCTTATTCTTTCCTCATTAGCTCATCCTTAGCTCTGAAGAGCAATTACCACTGACTACTACTAAATTCTTGTGGGACGCTAACTTTCTCACAATTTCAACTACTGGAGACATGATCTACCACTTACCCCATCATAGAGGGTCACATCTATCCCTTTTCTAAATAAATGGCTTTGGTGTATAGGGATCTCTCTATCCCTCGATCAGGTATAACATCTAATGGGTAGTGGTTCATCTGTTTTTAACTCTGGAAAGCTCCTCTCTTGCTTTCCTCATCCCATATATTATGCACCTTTTACCCAAAGGTCTAGTCAGTGGTCTCACTATCTAAGTGTAGCCTAAATGTTTCTGTGGCAATAGTCTACTAGACTCAGGAGGATCTCTAGTCTCTAAGACAAAAATTATTTGAAACTATGCTAGTCTTTAAGACTATTTGTTCTATAAAAACTATCTTAGGCCTTCATCTCTGAAGAGAACTGTTGTACTGTAACTGTGGGCTTTATGTAACTTTGTGGAATCTACTGCATCCCCTAAGTCTACTATGACCTCTCAGAACCTTGCTAGGGTCCACTACAACCCACTATACTATACTAAGATCTACTACGATCCGTCTCTGGGAGACATCATAATAATACTTAGGAGTACTCTAACATTTACTTATTACTCCTTATGGGATCCTTGATTTCCCACTTTCAGCCTCTTACTCAAGCCTTTATTCTTTCTTTACTTTTGCTAACTTACCATACTCTATCTACATTCATTCTGTCTTCCTCTCTTATCCCACAAGTTCTGACTATGCCTATATTCTACTTTTGAGCACTTTTAGCATCAAGGCATCTCACACATCAAGTGTGCTTAACATCTCTTGTAGGATAGAGATCATACACTAGTCCCTCTTTCATTTTATGAACTTACATTATAAGGGACTCATTCTATGCATATTGATCATTCTATACTGGGATTCCTCTTTAAATATTGTTCTTGCAATTCTGATAACACTAGAATCCCTTGCCTTCTTTTCCTTTAGTTTATCTCTTTATTTAGCTAACTAGGACAACCTTCGATTGTCGGGACACTTTTATGGTTGATGTCACTATTTGCTATGCACTCAAATCACATTACTACTTGGTTGAACAAACCCAATATCATGTAACCATTGTTGCTAGCAAATAATAGCATCAATTACTAATACACTAGCATATCATGACCGAGCTTAAAGTCACTATTCCCAGCATATTGCAAGTTTCTCAATAATCTAAAGTATCCCTTTATTACTCTTCTTTATCTGGCTTTTATTCCATAAGACACTCGGGGAAAAAAGGACTCTTCCTCTAACTTCTTATTGAGTTCTCTACTCTAACCCGAGGTCACTTTAGATTGCCCAGTTATCTCTACTTAGAGCCTTAACCCATGCTTTATAGACATCTAAGCCAAGGATCATAGTGCTCGCTAGTGCACTGATTCGTATCATTTCTACCTCTATTCTCAATTCATAAGTCCTTGGCTTTGACATCCTCACATGCTTTCTCTTTCACTTGCGCTATCTAGCACTATCCCTTGTTCTCACATGAAAGGGATGCTCTCCTATTTATTCATTCCTCTGCTATTTTCTTTAATTTTTTTAGGAGTACTGAGGTGCTAACCGCTTGCCTTGGCTCATTTCTATAGTCAAATCAGGAGCTAAGCACTTTCTTGTACTCAAACTCTTTGGGAGCATAATCTACTCAATCTGGGGTTTTACTAACCTTAGTTAGGACATGCATTCTTGACATCCTAAACCTATATTACTAAAACTGTTATATTCCACTCAATGCTCTTACAACTCATGTGCTTTTACACTACATCAGTTTCATACCAAGGAAGCTCATCTGACAAAGTATGAAATTCTTATCTATCTGCTTTTATTATGCTTCCTTTTATTAACTCCCCTTTATTCATTGCTAAAACGAGGGTACCTTTTGCTAGGTATTACTCTCTCAGTGACTCCTTGCTTTCTCATATCCCTGAAATCACTAAATCAGGGATCTAGCCCTTAGAGAATTAGTGATCACTAATTGAGGGGTACTCTGTCTCATTTCATTTCATTTCCATTGTAGGGTATCATTTCTGAGATATACTCTCTTTGTATACTCATTACATGCCCTTTAGCACAAAGTGAGTATCAACATATACTATGTAGGGGTACGACACTTGTTCATTTAGAAAGATGTATCTGGAGCTCACGGTGAAAGCCTGTCATTCATATAGGGAATAACATTCTAGGTTGGAGTCAACACCTAGCAGGCGGATCTCTATAACCTTACTACTCTCATGCTTGATATCTTATCTCTGGCTACTGCTCTATCTCAACATTCTTGGACTATACCAGAAGCTATGGAAATCTCTTCTTTAGTCTCATTTACTAGGCCCACTACTCGCCTATTGCTTAATGATCCTCTGTGTCTGCTAATGGATTATTTTCTTCTCTCTCACTTTACTCATACTGGAGGTCTTAACTTTCAGTGCTCTGACCGACCCCATAATAGTTCATTATTCAAGTTAGCCTGTATATGATCAACAAGGCCTTCCATAAGGTAATAAACTCTATCATAACTAGATACTTCTTCTTTAGCTACATGACTTGAGCCTCACTGTCAGTGGCTACAGTCTATCATCAAAGCTAGAGGGTTCTGCCTCTTGCACTATTCATTCGTACCCAATAGCACGTTAGAATTATCGAGGCTCTATGGAGTGTAATCTATAAAATCTAACATACGACTTGAGGGAATAGCTTTTTAGGCTCTTGAATTCATCTAAACATTTGGGTATCATGGCTAGGGGGAATAGCTTCCTCAACACTTGTTTTGTGCAATAACAGTTTCATCTCAGACTGCTCTGCCTCATTACTTACCCAGCATCGGGTAGTACATCCCCTGAACAGTCTGAGTATGGAAATCAAGGCCATTAGGCCTCCTATATCCTCTCTAAGTAAGTCTCTCTAGTAGCCACATAGTCATTTCTTCTCTTTTCCTTGAATCTAGAGGTTGATATGGTTCTATTTTGAGGTCAGCCTAAGCAGAAAAAGGAAGTCTCAGAAGAAAAGGCTTGTTGCAAATGGAAGACTCTTGGAAAAGCTCATAAACAAGGTAAGCTTCTTGAGTCTTAATGGCTTCTTCTTGGATGTTTCTCTTTAGTAAAATCTGGGTCAGACCTAGCCACTTAAAGGAAGATGAATTCTGACTTTAGCAAGAGAGAAATAAGTGCTTGAGAGTGTGAGAATTAAGAATAGTCCATTGGAATCAAATGGGAAGCAATGAAGTCCAAGATTGAGAATCTTAGGGTTTTAAGACAAATGCTTAAGTTTAATTTTCCTAGAGCTATTCTAGCTTATTTAAGAGGTTGTATGAGTCCATTAGACCTCTAGGAATATTGTAAAGAGTCATTCCCTCAAGGGAAAAAACAAGCAATTCCATGGGCTCCTTTTATGTGCATATCATAGCCTCAAGGGAGCTAAAACATCTAGGGAGCAATTTAAATTGTTCTAAAGCTAGAAATAGGCTAATTATGAGTAAGAAACATTAAAGGAAGTCTTGGAATGAAGTTAGGAGGCCTGTAAGGGAAGATGGACTTGTAGGATCCATATTAGAGCCCAAAGAGGCATTGTGAGTCAAGTAGCCTAGTCTTGAGTTTAAAGGAGCTAAGTTTTATTTCAATGAATTAGTTATGCTCCATTTGTGTTTATAGGCTAAGAGAAACAAGTCCCACCTCCTTGTAAAAGTGTGACCATGAAAGGGAAGGGAATTCTAAGAGAAAAGTATTATGATCCATTACAAGGTAGCCCTCTAACATTTCTTTCATGTATGTGTGTGGATGTTTTCTTACTTGCTTGGATGCTTGTGTGTATGATTCAACTATAAAAGCTATGTTTAGCTAGTAGAGACATGTGTAGTGCCACTTATGCATTTTGAATTGTTTTTATGTGTGCATAAGACTTGAATAGACTTGGTAATGCCAAAAGTCCCTTGATAAAGGTGAGGATGAGCCAAAAATCCTTTAGCATAGGTGAGACAAGCCAAATGTCTCAAGAGGAGTGAGACTTAGTCAAAAGTCCCAAGAGAAATAGGTGAGGCAAGTCCAAAAGTCCCAAGAATAGTGGGTGAGGCTAGCCAAGGTCTTGGGAGTCTCCTTTGTTGTAATTGAGACTTTATGAAATAGAAATTATGCTCTTGACATACACGTGTAGCTCACAGACCATGCATAGCATCCATTGCATGATAATGCATCCATCATGTATGATTGAAAGTGTATAGGGCTATTGAGATTCTTTGAATCTCACTCCCTCCCCATTACCTAACATGTCTAGGTGGAGCAAAATAGCAAGGAAATTGGGAGCTACCCCACTTGAAGTCATGGAGGTTGGCAAAGAAGTTGTAAAATGCTTATATTATAGTCATATAGATGTCAAGTGATGTAATGCAATGATGTAAATGATGTATAACCCCTTAGACATATGTAGATGCATGTATATGTGATGTATGTATGGAAACTAAGGGTATGTGAATGAGAATGAATGTTTTTGACATTGTATGGTAAGAATGCATATGTGTGCTCTTATGGATATCAACAAGTGGGGTAGTGAATTTGTGAGATCTGGGCTTTTGGACCCTTTTGGCATGTTTAGAGGTATGTTTTGATGCTTTACCACATGCTCAAGAAGTCATGGTTAGGGTAGGAAAGCATTTGGATACATTTTGACCTATTTTGGTCCTTATAAAGCTCATTTTGGCATCCTATGTCACAAAGTGACGAAATGAACGATTTTGATGCTACGATTTTACACACATATAGATCTCATATAGAAATTTTTTCTAGTCCAAGAACCACAATATTTGGAGGTCCATAGAATTTATTATGATTTTTTGAAGTTCAGCAAATTTTGTATTTTGGTATCAGTTACTGTTCACTTGGTTCGAAATGTTTTTGTATCATCCAAGGGACAAATGAGGTCCAATGGTTTTGAAATTTTATATAGTGAGTCCAGACACTCATAGTGAGCTATAGCCACTAGAATCACCTCATTTGGAGGTGTGTATAGAGAGATATGTATTTCTTAAGTTGGAATTTACTATCAGTAGTGCAGCAGGACCTTGAGCACTATTCCATCCATTTTCGGTAGTGTAATGTCATGTTCTGGATCTAGTACTATTTTTACCATAAAGTAAACATATTTAGATTTCTATATTGGTATAATTTACTCAATTTCTAATTTTTTGGAATTAGTTATGAATTTTGGAAATCCATATCAGTAAACTACAACACAACTCCGGGACAGTTGGATCTATGTCGGTCTAGTTGTCAAACGCGGTCCAAACACAATTTTTATGGCCTAAAAGTAATTTTAATATAAATTTAACATGCAGGGATTTCAAAAAAGCTATGATTTGTTAGATTTCAATTTTTCTAGATTTAATTATAAATTTCCAAAGTCTACCCCAAAAAATTGGATTCTGGACCCGAAATGGAACTCCCATTTTTCTGATGTGTGGCCTTCAAATACAAGTTGCATGAAATGTTTTATGATGGTTATGACTTGTATTGATGGATTATGAGTAGGATATAATGTTGGAGAGTCCACAGAGAAAAATTTGGACAGTTAAAACTCTATATATGCTATTATAAGCTATGACTTAATCTATTTTCTTTTGAAAACCCATGTATAAAGCATGTATAGAGTATAATATATGGGAAAGTAAGGCTAAAGTAATAAGGTGTTACATTTTTTGTATCAGAGCAAAGTTCTAGGCCTTCTAGGGATGTTTAGGGCTTGAGAATGTGGCGATAAGGCTATGTAAGGGCTTATATGGGTATGAAAAGCCTTGTATAAGACATTTAGGGTGTCAAAAGTGGGCATATAGCTATGTTTATGTTATGTAAGCTATGGAATGGTCTTGAGCAAGTGGTAAGCCTTAAGTGACGTTGGCCTCCAGAGTTTTTAGAGCAGAGTGTGACCTAGGGATGAGGTTAAAGATGAGGTTATGCTGGCGCTATTGCGAAAAACTCTTTGGATTTTGTATCAACCCCTGAACTCGCTATAGCTAACTAGCTTCTCACTATAGGAAACAGGTACATTCGCTATAGCTAATAGCATTCTCACTATAGTGAACAGGTACACTCACTATAGTTAACAGGTACGTTCGCTATAGCCAGTAGACTTAGAAAAATTAAGCAACCTTAAGTTCTCATGTCTATAAAAACTTGGATGTTACAATGAACATTCAAGAAGCAAGCTTGACATGTGAATAAGTCATACACGACATCCAGAGCTTGCCAAGTGGATGGATTGGCCTCACCCTTTTCCTTATGGATTTTGGACTTGCCTCACCCATTCTTTAAGAGATTCTTTGACTCAACCATGCTCTTGGGAGCCCACTTTGCTTTTAGGAGACTCTTTGCCTTGTTTTAACAAATCTTAAGGGTTCTTGATTCATCCTCACCATGGTTAAGAGTTCTTGGCCTCTCCACACTCAAGCAAACTCAAACAAACATCATGACATCATTTAAAAACATAATATGTCATCATGAAATCATAGCATGTAAAATTATGCTAGCATACTTTTTATAACTTGAAAATATACACACACACATTCTAAGATAAGCTAAACACACATCCATGCATGAGAGAAGGTGGAGAGAGCTACCTTGCACATAATCACACACTTTTCCCTTCGAAAGAATGCTCCCTTTTTCGGCCACACACACATAAAAGTATGGGGATGCTTTCTCTTGGCCTACACATAATTTATGGAAGCCAATTTGGTTCATGAACTCAATTCTAAGGTCATACAATTTGCTTAGACACTAGGTTAGCTTATAACCTCATTATGGTTCCAAAATTGCACCTAATGAAGCAACACCCCTCAAATAAATTTTAGGCTCTATTATTTCCTTTCAAATATGATTCTTGACTCCTTTTAAGCCTCTTGGAGTCATCACACAATTAAAACAAATAGCCTAACTACATGTTGCTTCTTTAGGTCATAATATGGAACATAAAGCAACAATTCACTTTCTATGAGTTCTAAATTTTTCCTAAGGCCTCTCCTCATTTTTATTCATCATATATGACTCAAGAATGGGTTTAGAAAAATTTAAAACTCTCCCTAGCTACCCCAACCTCCTTAGGCCGGGACCATGAAGCTTATTGGTCTTCATGGATTTTGCTTGGTTTTCTTGAAGGAGGAAGCATGTGGGGAGACTCTTAGGAATCTTGGAAGCTCAATTAAACTCTTATTTCGGCCTAGGAATCATCATACAAAGTTAGA
Organism: Erythrophleum ivorense; assembly: GCA_026724425.1. Lineage (NCBI taxonomy): Eukaryota > Viridiplantae > Streptophyta > Magnoliopsida > Fabales > Fabaceae > Erythrophleum > Erythrophleum ivorense. The sequence goes on along the minus strand of JAIUCV010000001.1, from coordinate 27,954,336 downwards.
TTTTACAAGGTGCAATTGAAACCCTAGAAATTGCATCTTGAAATCTAATGGTTTTTTGTTAATTCCCTTTGCATATTCTTAATCTCCACACCCTTTTTCCTTAGATTCATCCTTAGTGCTGCATAAAATTCAAGTCCTTCTAGGGTTTCTCATGCTAGGTGAAATGGAGGAGAAACCAAAGGTATCAACCATAGGAAGATAAATTACCTAGTTTTCTTGCCTTTTCTTGCTCGAATCTTGCTTTCTCCAAACTTCTCTCTTCAAATCTGAAGTTTTCCCTAAGTTTCTCCCTTAAATTAGATTTGTAAACTTCATTTTTATCAAAGGAAACAAAGGAGAATGAAGGAGAGGAGGTTTGGATGGAAGAAAACATGAAAAACTACCAAGAAAGCATACCTTAAAGCTTGGATTTCTCCTTCTTCTTCTTCCTCTCTTGTGCTCCTAAAACCCTAGCTCCCTTCTTTGAAATTGGGCATAAATTTCTGAGTCTAAATGAGGGAGAAAGTGGGTCACCACCTATATATAAGGAGAGCATGAAGCATTTTTCAAAAATTCTTATTTTGCCCTTTGTTTTTTGCATTTTCATTTCTCCTTCGTTTTAGCTCCTTTTTGAGAACTTCCTTTTTCATTATGAAATTTAGGTTCCTAATTTAGTAAAATGCCTTTGGAATCACTAAAATCGGAGCTAAAATCTTCTTGAATGAATAGTTTGGGCATACCGACGTTAAAAAAAGTCCATCGGAAGGGATTTAACTGTCCCGAGGCTTCCTATGGTTTTTAGGGCCTCTGAGAACCCTGGAGAACTCAAAAATTTTATTCAAAAAGTCCTCCTGTGTGAATTCCAAAATTTGCTCAAAATTACAAAAATGCCATTACATTTCGTAGGACTTCTGTCAAAATTTGTTTCTTTATTCTAACTTCGTTACTCAAATTTTTTGGGACCTTAACTAATTCATTTAAGGAGACTTGCTTTGAAAACACGCCTATTTTCATCGTTTAATGAAAACCAGACATTACACCTATAATCAATGCAAACCCTCCAGCTATTTTGCATACGAGTGGGCACCAATTCATTATTCTCATTCCAGACCACTATGATCCCTGATTTTTTTGGAACCACCTACACAGGGCTAACCCACTGACTATCAGAGATAGGATATATAATACCACCAGATAAAAGTTTAGAAACTTCCTTTTTAACCACATCCAGAATAAGTGGATTTAATCTCCTTTGAGGTTGTCTCACTAGTTTTTTCCCATCCTCTAACAAACTTCAGTGCGTGCATGTGTCAGGGCTAATGCTAGGTATGTTAGCCAAAGTCCACCCTATTGCTTGTCTTCTCCTCCTTAAGACCTCTAGAAGCTTTTCTTCCTCCTCTGGAATAATGTCACTAGCTACAATCACCAAAAGCTTCTCATCTTTCTCCAAATAGGTATACTTGAGATTGTCTGGTAGTGGTTTGAGCTCTAAGGTAGGAGCTTGCTCAACCAAAGGTACAAGGGGTTTGATTTTAATCTCTTCCATGCCAAATACCTGTTTAGACAACTCACAGATAGAAGAAACAACTTTCCCATCCTTGGGAACATTAGTAGTATGGGAAGAATCAAAAGAATCAACGGCTAAGTGAATATCAGCATCATGATGACCCAAACTATCCATATCAACATGCAAAGACTCATCAGAACTAGAAAGATCAACAACACCAATAAAATCATAGTGGTTCTAGAAGAAATAGAATCAATCTGATCAATAATAGATTCTTTAGAGTCAATACCATCATACAAGCTCAAAAATTTATCAATCTCTCTACATATAGTACAAGAATAAGAATCATCAAGATTAGCAATATCACAAGAATCAGTCAACATGCTATTCTTCAACTCAGCACTGCCATCATCAACTAGCATATCAATCAGGCTTATACTAAAAATAGAGTTATCATCACAAGGGTGTTTCATGGCATCGAATATATTAAATTATATCACATTGCTAGCAAACTCTATTTGAAGAGTACCCTCGTGCACATTGATAATTGTCTTTATAATTTTTAAGAAAGGTCTACCTAAGATTAGTGGGGCATGTCCACGAGACTTATATCTATTATCTTTCATGTGAAGGATATAAAAATCAACTGGAAATATCAAATCTTTTACCTTAACCAGGACATCCTCCAATACTCCTGAAGGATAAGCAATGCTCCTATTTGCAAGCTGCATAACCACTCCAGTAGGTTTTAGCTCTCCCATCTGCAAAGATAAGTACACTGATTTAGGCATAACATTTATAGCAGCACCAAGATCAATCAAAGCATCAGAAAACTCAAAATTTTCAATAGTGCATGGAATTGTAAAAGTACCTGGATCTTGACATTTAGTGGGCATTATTGGCTATATAAGTACTGAAACATTCTTGCCAAAATTAACTTTTTCATTCCCCCTTAGTCACCTCTTCTTGGTACATATTTCCTTGAGAAATTTGGTGTACTTAGGGATGGTCTTGATTGCTTCCAACAAAGGTATGTTAACCTTAACCTTCTTGAAGGTCTCAAGAATTTCTTTCTTAATTTCTGCGTCATTTTGCCTCTTTCCCAAAGTAAGTCTATGTGGGAAAGGAAAAATTTTCTTTGGCTTCTCTTCTTTCTTAGGCTCATCTAGTGTGACGTGTGTTTTTAATGACGCTGGCTTATCCATGGTAATAGCATCTGAGGATCCCTGAACTTGCCAAGGAATTTTTGCTTCTAATTGCTTATGAAAGAGTATTCCAAGTATCAATAAATGAAAATTATTTAGGGGATTTTGAATTACTAAAATTTAATTGAATTAAATTTAAAATGACAAGAGCTAAAAGCTTAAGACTAAGTGAAGTAAACAACTAAGAAAATGTGGTAGCTAGCCTTTAGATGGAGTCCCTAAAATTCAATTATCCTTACTCCCTTTCTAATGTATTAAAATTGGATTTAAACTCTTGCTCATTAGTGTATTCTTCATAAGAACTCTTGAATTATGATCCAAGACTCAATTCACCAATAATTCAAGGACTTTGCAACCACAAGAAACCTTGAAGAATTAATCAATTGAGTTAGGAACATGAACACACTAAAACCAATCCTAAATGCTCACAAAAACCTATTGAACAATCCACTTAAAATACTAATTAACCAATTCGAATAATGAATTCCTCAAGCACATCAATTGCACAAAAATTTCTGCCACTTAATTTAACAACTGTTGCATCAATTGGCCTAAAAACAAGAGAAATTTAATAGCAAATTGTGTAACCACTAAGTCTGGACTTTCCACAAACATTTAGAGATAAAAATTAATATCTAAATAGCAAATTACAACCAATCCATAATTCAAATTAATCTAGTAAATTCTAGCAATTAAATTCCTAAATTAATAAGCTAAACCTAGTCCAATTAATAAAGGAAACAATGCTAAAATTAAAAGATTGAGCAAAGAGAATTTATCTAGTTGAAAGAGGCAATTTGAAGCTTAAATCTGCATCTAAGAAGGTCCACTCTTTAGCTAGCTACTAAGGAGATTTCAAACAACCATGAATGAGATGGACGGAGGAATTTTGATGGAAGGATGAGCCATGTGGAAAAGATGATTGAAGAAATCCCTTCTTTCTAAATTTTGCATGCTTATCTGAAACTGTTGTAGTTGTTGCTGCAATTGTTGTGTGAGTGTTGTATTACTCTTTATAAGCTACTTCATCATGTCCTCCATATTATTTCCTTTCTTTAGTTCCTTTTGTATGGGAACTGACTACCTCATAGGTTGGGAAGACTGTACACTAGGTCCTACAACATCATATCTATTATGTTGTTGCCTTCCCTCATATCTCAAGTTGGGGTGATCCCTTCATCCTAGATTATATGTATTGGAGTAGGGGTCATACTTTTGTTGCCCTTGTTGCATTGGCTAGACTGGAAACATCCTAGCACAAGTCTCTACCCTGTCCTCTAACATCGGGCACTTATGAGTAGCATTTGTGGCCAAATAGCATATGTCACATAAGGGTCCCACCAAGTCAGTAGAGGTAGATGTTTGCCTAGGTGTATAACACTATAGATAAGAATGCTTCTGAGTAGGATAGGACTATGGTATATAAGTTTGAGATGGAGTAGAGGATGACTGTGGCTGCTGCTGAGCTAAAGCAATCTAATGAACCATAGAGCTTAACTTATCCAACCTACTCCCAATCCGAGTATCATACTATAGAGTACCCAACTCATTTACTCCTTTTGCCACCTGCATTGATCTTAACCCAAACTGCTGAACATTCTCAGCCATCTTATTAATCAACTTCTAAGCTTTTGTAGGTATCAGATCACCTAAGGCTCTACCAGAAGCAGCACCAATCATGTTTCCATCCATGTTCAACAGCTTCTCATAGAAGTCTAAATAAGTAACTTATCAAAAATTTGATGGTGAGGACAACTAGCCTGCAATCTTTTGAACCTTTCCCAGTACTCATACAAAGTTTCTCCACTATCTGATCCCACAAATTTCCTTCCTTATTGATGTAGTGCGAGAAGCAAGAAAGAAATTTTCCAAGAAAAGCCTCTTCAGTTGATCCCGAGAAGTGATAGCACTAGGGGGTAGATAGTACAACAGTCCTTGGCTACACTATCCAAGGAAAAAGGAAATGCTCTGAGCTTAATTTGTTCTTCTAAGACTCCCTGTGGCTTTATTGCAGAGCAAACAGCATGGAATTCCTTCAGATGATTGTGAGGGTCATCTCCTGCAAGTCCATGAAATTTAGGAAGTAAGTGAATCAAACTAGATTTAAGCTCAAAATTTACATCTAATTCTGGATATTGTATGCAAAGATTTTAATAGTGCACATTAGGAGCTGTCAATTCTCTAGTGGTTATTGCATTCATGTTATCATTCAAATTTGCATTTGCATTCAAGTTAGCTTGAACATGCATATTCATGCTAGCATTCACTTGATCTTGTTCAGCCATATTATCACCAGCAAATTAAAGTACACATTCTATTCCTTGCACACAATCAAAAGCAGAAGTATTACCATTAATTCCTACACTACCTTTATTTTTCTTAATCCTTACTTGTCTTCTAAAGGTTCTTTCAATTTTTGAATCCAAATCAATTAATTTCTCACCAGAGGTCCTTGTCATAAACCAATTAGACAAGCAAAAACTAAGAAGGAACATAAAAAATTAACAAAGAAAAATTAGAACAATAAATCCAGAAAAATTAAAAAAATCCTAGAAAATTCGAGAAAATACTAAACAATTAGAAAAAAGTGGTTAAAACATTGGAATTTGGCCAAACAATGGTGCACCAAATAGCTATGCTATTACTTTTGCTCAAAACACCCAAAAACCTTGGAAAACAAAGTTTGAGAATTTTCTAGGCACTTTCAACAAAAATTTTAGCAAACAGACTGTTTCATTAAAGCAATCAAAATGTCTAAAATCCAACTTCAAAATAGGGGAAGAAAAACAAAAATAGAGCAAAAATACTAAGAAAACTCTCTTCAAACAATAAGAAGCCAAACTCTCAGCAACGGCGCCAAATTTAATGATTGTGTCGCGCAATCTCAAATAAAACTAAGTAGAAAAATAAACTTATAGGCAATGGTGCTACCTAGGTCATTTCTTAAGGAGTTTTTGCTTCTAATTGTTTGTGAAAGAGTATTCCAAGTATCACTAAATGAAAATTGTTTAGGGAATTTTGAATTACTAAAATTTAATTGAATTAAATTTAAAATGACAAGAGCTAAAAGCTTAAGATTAAGTGAAGTAAACAACTAAGAAAATGTGGTAGCTTGCCTTTAGATGGACTCCCTAAAATTCAATTATCCTTGCTCCCTTTCTAATGTACTAAAATTGGATTTAAACTCTTGCTCATTAGTGTATTCTTCATAAGAACTCTTGAATTACGATCCAAGACTCAATTCACCAATAATTCAAGGACTTTGCAACCACAAGAAACCTTGAAGAATTAATCAATTGAGTTAGGAACATGAACACACTAAAACTAATCCTGAATACTCACAAAAACCTATTGAACAATCCGCTTAAAATACTGATTAACCAATTAGAATAATGAATTCTTCAAGCACATCAATTGCACAAAAATTTTAGCCACTTATTTCAACAACTGTTGCATCAATTGGCCTAAAAACAAAAGGAATAGCAAATTGTGCAACCACTAAGTTTGGACTTTCCATAAACATTTAGAGAGCAAAATTAATATCCAAATAGCAAATTATAGCCTATCCATAATTCAATTTAATCTCATAAATTCCAACGATTAAATTCCTAAATTAATGAGCTAAACCTAGTCAAATTAATAAATGAAACAATGCTGAAATTAAAAGATTGAGCAAAGAGAATTTATCCAGTTGAAGGAGGAAATTTGAAGCTCAAATCCACATCTAGGAAGGTCCACTCTTCAACTAGCTACCACATTTTCTTAGTTATTTACTTCTCTTAGTCTTAGGCTTTTAGCTCTTGTCATTTTAAATTAAATTTAATTAAATTTTAGTAATTCAAAATCCCCTAAACAATTTTCATTTAGTGATACTTGGAATACTCTTTCACAGACAATTAAAAGCAAAAACTCTTTGGGAAATGACCTAGGTTGCATCATTACCTACAAGTTTATTTTTCTACCTAGTTTTATTTGAGATTGCATGTCACAATCATCAGTTGTCTTCTTGGAGTGTGAAATAGCTAGTAAGGGAGTGAGTGGTGATAAATGCTAATTTTAGATATATTAATCCTCCTAAGCTTAGGCATTTTGATGAGTAAATATGGCTTTAGGGGTTTAATTAGATACAATTTGATTTCATTAGCCATTTATGCACTTTGTGAATTAATTGACAAAATTATTGAGTTTTAATGCATGAATTTCTTTCAAATAATTTCATGGATAATTCTATTGAGTATTTTCCATTCTTTTGTGCAGAATTTCAATAGAAAATTGGAGCTTTAAATGATAAATTGATTTGAAGAAGAGAAAAGTTGTTGTGCAAGACAAGACTTGGGTTTTGGAGACTTGACCAGAGGAGGGAGGAATAAGGCTGCACATTGAATTAAGGCCCACTAACTCACATATCACTCACAAGTTTAGCCCATCAATCACACAATGCCATTCACTCTATTTTCTAGCTTAACTCACATGGTTTCTCATTTATCCATGCACTTGTCCAACCATTCATTCACACTCTCACACTTTCATCAGCAGAGTTACTTAAAAGCACAACCAAAACAGAGGAGGCATGTGAGGAATAAAAAGAAGAGTGGGTTGAAGTTCAAATGAAGATAGAATGCATGAAGGAGATAAAATAGAGCTGTGAAAAGCTACATGGAAAGAGAAGAGAAAGAGCATCGAGTTGAAAGGAGCTTAGGTAGCTCTCATGTAAGCTACATGAGTTGAATGAAGGAAGCATGAGCACGTGGTTTAATAAAAGGCAAGGCTAAAGCTGATCCAAGAGAAGGGCTGTTGTTCATACACATAGCCCTAACCATCCACATACATCCAGTTCATGGTAATGAATGGAAAGAAGAGCTGTTACACGATGCATGGCTTAGGTGTTGAGGTTGGAGAACAACGCTGAGCAAAAACAAAGACACAAAGCTATAGGCTCGAGGAAGTGAAGAAGGCACTGGAGTATATGAGGTAAAGAGAAGAAGGGCTTGAGCTAGAAGAAAAGTTGAGCTAAGGAGAGAGTGTCAGAATGGATTGAAAGTTGATGTGGAAATGACGCAAATGAAGAGACGAGTAATCAAGAAAAGAAACAAGCAGCTGAGCACGTGGACAAATTTAAGTGAAATACATGCAAGCCATGTGAGGAGATGAAAGGAAATGTACACGGATAGAATGTGGCTGCTAAAGAATCATGAAGGAAGTCCATGCATCAATTCATCCACGTCAAAAGCAACTAAGGGTTCCAGCAAGAAAAACACGTGAGATTTTAATGAATTATAAGTTGGAATTTAGCTACAGGCTGATGTGTATTAATGAAAACGTGAGCTAAGGAAAAAAATGTGTACAACGTGAGGAATAAGGAGTGAGGGGAAAATAACGTGAGGTATTCAGCAAGCTGGAGGGAGAACACAATTAGACGATGCAAAGGCTAGAGCTTCAGAGAGGCGAAGAGGAAGAATTTCTCATCAGTTTCTCCATTGCTATTGCTCATTCCATCGATTCTCCTCCGTTTAAATTCTCTATGGTAGCTTGAATCATCCTTGATGGCTAGCTGAAGATTGAAAACTCCCAGATGCAGATTTGAGCTCCATATTTTCTCACCAAATTGGATAAAAATTCCTTGATTAATCTTTTAATTCTAGCTTTAATTCTTTTATTAATTTAACTAGGTCTAGTTTATTAATTTAGAAATTTAATTGCTGAAAATTACTGGATTAGTTTGATTTGTGGATTGAGTATAATTTGATCTTTGGAATTTTAATTGTGATCATTACATGTTTGTGAAAATTCCAGAATTAGTGCTATGCAAATTACTTTTAATTTCCTCTTGATTATAGGCCAATTGATGCAATGGTTGTTGGATTAAGTGGCTGAAATTTTTGTGTAATTAATTATTGAGGAATTAATTAATCTAATTGGTTAATTAGCATCTTAAGTGGATTGTGTAGCATATTTTATTGATCAATTAGGATTGGTTATAGTGTGTTCTTGTTCTTAATTCAATTAATTAATTTTTCAAGGTTTCTTGTGGTTGCAAATTCCTTGAATAATTGATAAATTGAATCTTGGATAGTCATTCAAGAGCTTTTATAAGGAATACACTAATGAGCAAGAAATTAAATCCAAACTTAGTACACTAAAAAGGGAGCAAGGATAATTGAGTTCTAGGGAATCCATTTAAAGGCTAGCTATCACATTTTCTTAATTGTTCACTTCATTTAGTCTTAAGTTTTTTATTCTTATCATTTAAAATTTAGTTCAATTAAATTTTAGCATTTCAAAACCCCCTAAACAAGTTCCAATTAGTAATACTTAGAATACTCTTTCACAACAAATTGAGGCATAAAGACTCCTTGGAAATGACCTAGGTTGCACCATTGCTTACAAAATTTATTTTGCTACCTAGTTTTATTTGAGATTGCGCGACACAATTGTCAAATTTGGTGCCGTTGCTAGGGAGTTTAGTTTCTTAATTGTTTGAAAGGGTTTCTTAGTATTTTTTCACTATTTTTTCTCTATTTTTGTTATGTTTTTCCCCTGTTTTAAACTTAGATTTGGATCATTTTGGTGTTATGTATTAATTGTCCTGCTTGCTGGAATTTTTGTTTAAAGTGCCCAAAAAATTCTTAAACTTTGTTTTCCAAGGTTTCTAGGTGTTTTAAGCAAAAGTAATAGCAATGCTATTTGGTACACCATTTTTTGGCCAAATTCCAACATTTAAGAAACTTTTTCTAATTTTTTAGCATTTTTTTTGAATTTTCTAGGATTTTTCTAATTTCTCTAAATTTATTGTTTTAATTTTTCTTTGTTGATTTCTTGTGTTCCTTTTTAGTTTTTGCTTGTCTAATTAGTTTATGACAAGGAGGTCTAGTGAGAAATTAATTGATTTAGATCCAGAAATTAAAAGAACCTTTAGAAGACAAGTAAGGCTTAAGAAGAACAAAGATAGTGCGGGAATTAGTAGTTTTATTTCTTCTGCTTTTGATTGTGTATAAGGAATTGATTGTGTACTTCAATTTGTTGGAGATAATATGGTTGAATAAGATCAAATGAATGCTAACGTGAATATGCCTCTTCAAGCTAACTTGAATGTAAAATTTGAATGATAACATGCATGCTAGAACCATTAGAGAATTGACAGCTCCTAATGTGCATTATCAAAATCTTTGTATACAATACCCAGAATTAGATGCAAATTTTCAGCTAAAATCTGGTCTAATTCACTTACTTCCTAAGTTTTATGGACTTGCAGGAGATGATCCTCACAAACATCTGAAGGAATTCCATGTTGTCTGTTCTACAATGAAGCCACAGGGAGTCTCAGAAGAACAAATTAAACTCAGAGCATTCCCTTTTTCCTTGGATGGTTAGCCAAGGACTGGTTGTACTATCTACTTCTTGATTCCATTACTGCTTGGGACCAACTAAAAAGGCTATTCTTGGAAAAATTCTTTCTTGTTTCTCGTATTGCATAAATAAGGAAAGAAATATGTGGGATCAGACACAATGGTGGAGAGACTTTGTATGAGTATTGGGAAAGATTCAAGAGATTGTTGGCTAGTTGTCCTCACCATCAAATTTCTGATTAGCTGCTTATTCAATACATCTACGAGGGTGACAATTGTGTCGCGCAATCTTAAATAAAACTAAGAAGCAAAATGAATTCTGTAGATAATGGTGCAACCTAGGTCATTTCCCAATGAGTCTTTGTGCCTCAATTTGTTGTGAAAGCATATTCTAAGTACTAATTGGAACTTGTTTAGGGGGTTTTGAAATACTAGAATTTAATTGAACTAAAATTTAAATGACAAGAATAAAAAACTTAAGACTAAAGTGAAGTGAACAATCAAGAAAATGTGGTAGCTAGCCTTTAGATGGACTCCCCAGAATTCAATTATCCTTGCCCTTTTTAGTTTACCAAATTTGGATTTAATTTCTTGCTCATTAGTGTATTCCCTATAAAGGCTCTTGAATGACCATCCAAGATTCAATTTATCAATTATTCAAGGAATTTGCAACCATAAGAAACCTTGAAAAATTAATTAATTGAATTAAGAACAAGAACACACTATAACCAATCCTAATTAATCAATAAAATCTGCTGCACAATCCACTTAAGATGCTAATTAACCAATTAGATTAATTAATTTCTCAACAATTAATTGCACAAAAATTCCAGCCACTTAATCCAATAACCATTGCATCAATTAGCCTAAAATCAAGAGAAAATTAAAATTAATTTGCATAACACTAATTCTAGAATTTTTGCAAACATGTAATGATCACAATTAGAATTCCAAAGATCAAATTATACTTAATCCACAAATCAAACCAATCCAATAATTTTCAGCAATTAAATTCCTAAATTAATAAGCTAAACCTAGTCAAATTAACAGTGGAAATAATGCTGAAATTAAAAGATTGAGCAAGGAATTTTTATCCAATTTGCTGAGAAAATATAGAGCTCAAATCTACATCTGGGAGTTTCCAAGCTTCAGCTAGCCACCAAGGATGATTCAAGCTACCATGGAGAGTTTGATCAGAAGAAAATTGATGATGGGAGCTTCAGCCATGGAGAAATGGATTAATTAACCTCTCCCTGGAGCTCTCGCATTTTCCATGTTCCAGTATGCCTCCCCTCTCCTGGCTCGCTTCTTTCTCACGTTCAGGTCACATACCTTGCAATAAATGCTTTAGCATTTTTCCTTAATGAGTCACGTGCCCCTTAGCTCGTGTTATTTCTCACTGAATGCCTCACGCTGTACATGTTTTATTTTTTTCTCCCAGCTCACGTTTTCATTAATACACGTTAGCCCATAGCTACAATAATCTCCATCTCTCTCCTCGTCAGCTTTGCATGTGTTTCATTTATTTTTATCCACGTGCTCAGCTGCTTGTTTCTTTTCTTGATTGCCCGTAGCTTCATTTGTGTCATTTCCACATGATCTGTAGCTTCCAATCTAGCTCGTGCAAGCTTCTTCATCCAACCCAGCACGTAGAACTCGAGCTCTCTTCTCACGTCGATTTCCACATTGGTATCCATTTTTTTCACATTTCTTTCACATGCAGTTCTACTCTTGTGTGGCTTTTTCATCCTTTTTTTCCTACCCGTAACATCTTCTCAGCTCGCACAAGCTTCGTGAGCTCATGAATGATGTGGCTTCAGTGCTTCTTCATCATGGGCTACCTCTTCACTCATTCAGCTTATTTCTTTACGTTTTTTCCACCTTAGCTTTTCCTCCATCTACACTTTATTTTTAGCTCCCAAGACCCTCTATATTTTTCGCATTTTTCTTACATTGGTTCCCCTCATGCAGCTTTTTCTTCAACTTATTCAGCTCATGCATCCACATCAACCCAAGCTCTTCCACGTTAACTTTGCATGCTCCAGCTTCTATTCATAGCTCTTCTCTTCACTCATTTTCTTTCTCTATTCCAGTAGGTGGAAGTGTAGTGGCTGGTTCTAGAAGATTGAATGTGAGTGTGGGCCAACCATGCATGTAAGTGTATAAGGTGAGGTACCATGTGAGAATGGAGGGAGAGTGGATGTTGTAACAACCAGCAAAAAAAGAAAAGAAAAAGAAAAAAGAGAAAAAAAAAAGGAAAAAGAAAAGAAGAAGCTAAAAAATTTTTGAAGTCCTGAAATTTTCTAAGTCTGCTAGCTATAGTGAGATATGGCCTAGCTATAGCGAATATACCTGTTCACTATAGCGAGAAATGGTCTAGTTATAGCGAGAGTGCCTTTTTGCTATAGCGAAAATGCTTCTAGCTATAACGAGTGTAGGCATCCCATACAAAACCAGGGAGCTGCTCGCCGTAGCGTGCTGTAGCAAAAGTAGGGGTCTGGGACTGATACGTGCTCGCCGTAGCGAGGGTTATGCTTTACTATAGCGAGGGTTAGTCTAGAAAAGCATGGAAAAAGAGAATTTGACTTCTTAAAACATCCAAACTCATCCTTTCTCCTTTAACCGACCTAAGCTTTGTCCAAGCACAGAAAAAAGGCTTGAGAGAGAGAGGGAAGCTAGGAGAAACTAAGAGAGAAAGAAGGGAAGCTAAGAAAGAAAGGTAAGAACCTTTAAAACTCTTCATGCTTCTTCTTCTTGATTTTATTCTTCTCCTTCTAAGTTTCCTTTCTATGGGTTGTTGAATAAGAAAGCTTTGTTCTAGTCAAGAATGAGTAAGACACTCATGTATCTTCACTTCTTCTTCTTTGCTTTCCTTTCTTAGGAGCTTGAGAGAGGAAGGACAGTTGGTGAACTTCTAGAGAGAGAAAGAACCCCTAGTTTCTTATATGCTTGGTAGGGTTTGCTATAAAGAAACCCCTAAGTTTGTGAATAAGTGTTGAGTTATGAGAGAGTAATTCCATGCTCTTTGTGTGTCTAGGCTCAAGAGAAGCACTTTCATCTAGTTATGATTGTGAAATCAAGAAAGGAGAAAACAAATTGAAAGGGAAGGCTTGTGTTAGCCTATAAGGTAGCTCTCTCCCCCTTCTCTCATGCATGGATGTGTGTTTAGCTTGTTTTAGAATATGTGTATGTGTATTTTCAAGCTATGAATAATATGCTAGCATGCCTTTACATGTCATGTTCCTTGATGCTATGTTATGTGTTAAATAAATCCATGATGTTTGTATGAGTTTGCTTGAGTGTGGAAAGACCAAGAACTCTTCCCTTGGGTGAGGATGAGCCAAGAACCCTCAAGCTTGGTTGAGACAAAGCAAAGAGTCTTCCAAAAGTAATGTAGACTCCCAAGGGTATGGTTGAGTCTAAAGTGCTCAAGAGTGGGTGAGGCAAGTCCAAAATCCATGAGGAGAAGTGTGAGGCCAATCCAAACACTTGGTGAACCCTTGAATGTCTTGTATGCTTGATTCACATGCCAAGGTTGCTTTTAAAATATCCATGACTTCCACTTTTCCCTACATGCATTTGAAAAGCTTGCTTTACATATATTATGTATGATTGAATGAGAGATTAGCTATTGGGATTCTTTAAATGTCATACCTTATTTTATAACCCTTTTCCTACTACAATTACCTCATATATTACTGAGAAAAGTCAACAGAAACCTGAATTGATAAAAAAATTTTCATTTTAAAACTTCCTCATACAATTTCACTATTCATTTGGTCATTTCTAATTTCTTATCTAACTTTGAAAATACATAATTAATTATAGAAAAATCATATGAGGTCGGTTCAGGGCTCTACTTCAATCTCTCTAAGCCCTTTACAAGGGAAAACTACTTCCTCAGCGGAATGCATATAAATTCATATTAAGGTGTCCCTATAAAAAATTGGACAGTTTTACCCCTCATTGGTCATATTATTATTATTATTATTTTGCCTTTATGTAAGTACAAGTATTTTTGTATCTTATGCATACTAGTCATACCCTTTTTACTTCAGGGTTAGGTATATACATGGCTTTCCATTTCATACCTGAGTACCTTACAGTATCATAACGTAACTCATGCACACAGTAATTTAAAATATTTAATTACATAACAAAATGTGGTGCATCAAAGTAAGGTCCTCGATTTATGTCTTCACATTCTTTGCTCTTTCTTTGCTTGAACTCGGACCTAGCATGAGTTATATTTAGGGTGAGATTATGAAATCCCAGTAGTAGTAAATCAATCTCATTCACAAGCAAGCATGTAAGTACATAACATAATGCCAATCAAGATGCCACATATCGCATAGCAATACAAGGAATTTCATACAAGGCCAAGCACAATCTAAGCATACATGTCTCATCTTATAGCATAAATGACAAGTTGATATAGCATAACACTCATCCTTATACAAACATACAAGCTTAAGGAAAGAGAGAGGAAAACTACTACCTTAGCAAACTTTGCTCCTCAATCCTTGGGACTCGGTTTACTTGCTTTTGGAGTTCCTAAAATAACATTAAACCCTATAATCATAATGATAATTCATTACAATCAACACATAAACCTTAGCTTCTAAAATAGGATGACCCCTTTTAAACTTAATGGGACCATTAGAATTGGAAAAATCAAACTCCTTCCCTTCCCATTCACTGTGGCCAAATAGTATGCATTTCTTGGCCAAAATTTAGGAATTTTATCCCATGAGCTTTGGGCTTTTCCATAGGTATTCCTAGCTAAAAACACCCTTTTGAATCCATTGGAAAGGATAAAATCATCAAATTCTAGCCCCAACATCACGTTTTGGTCATCACATAATCTAGCTCCGTTTTAGGCTCAAAGTGCGTTTCTTTGGTTCTAAAAATTCCATAGCCTTTTCCTTTATGTTTTAGGACTTGAAATTTGGTATACATGACTTTAGGACTTTAAGAAAACACCATAAAAATTTTGGGAAAATTCGGAAGGCATCTCCCCATGCTTTCTATTATCCCAAAAATTACAATCTTTGTGTTTTCCAAAGTTTCAGCACATAACAATAACTAAGCTCATATGGCCTTCATGTTCAACATATAAACTTCATTTCAAGGCCTTCATATTCAAAATATAAACTCCATTTCTAATGATTCATATGCTGTCCAAAAATAACTCATAGCTAGGGTTTAACAAAACTAGCTTAAAACATGTGATTTACAAGTATAAGATGGAGAAAACTTACTCTTTAAGCTTAAGCCTTGCTTCCTTTGCTTTTCTCACACTAAAATCCTTTCTCTTCCCACTTAGAGCAACATTTCATGTTGAAGAAAAGATGAATATGCAGCTGCCCTTTGGAGGAAATGGTTGGAGGATGGAGAAAATGGAGAAATTTGGTGAAGAATGATGATAGTTATGCTTGGTTTCACTTCATCTTCCACTTTTTCTCCCTCCTTCTCTCTCTTCACGTTTTTCTTTCTTTCTTCCTTGTGTGTGGTGAAAATGGTGGAATGGAGGTGAAGAAGATGAATCTAATGAAGTTAAATGGTCATATTAAATTTAGACCCTTGGATCAACCTTTTCAAGATCAAATCTTAACCTTCTATTCCTTTTTTTCTTTTGATTTTCTAATTTCATAACTAAATATCTTCTTCCAAAAATTCTTGGCCACACACTTGGAAGCCTTGCCTTAGCCCTTAAGTTATGGAGAGTAACCATGGTTAATTTCTTAACTCAACCATGGTCAACTTTTAACTCAACCATAGTTAGTTTCTAACTTAACCATGGTTAATTCTTTAAAATAACTACAATCTTTTTCTTCTTTTCCTTTCATTCTATATTTATATTTGGCTTTCATCTTCTCTAAAACCCTAATCATATCTTCTCTTCTCTTATCGGGCCTTTAGAATTAACTATTGGGCCTTATAGCAATCTAAAAATTAGTGTTTGAGCCCAATTAAAGTTTTATGGTATAATACATACCTTTAGACTTTCTAAAATTTATAAATATTATTTCCTCTACTTTCTGGCCATACTAAGCTTCAAACATGGTTCAAGGGCCCTTAACTTCAATCCTTACAAATTTCAGTGTCAATCGGACACCCGGGTCTATAGGTATAATTTTCACCGTTCTATATTATGATTGTACTATAAACTTTTCATTTACTGCAATTCTGTCCCCGAAACTCCTTCAGGGTTTCTTAACCCTTTAGCTATTTTCATTTCTATAGTTGTTACAACTTCCTTTTTCTATTTTGCTCATGACTTCTGATCGGGATAACTAGATCCCAGACCGGATCCTGCCTAGCCATCCGGACAACTTGGCATTATTGGACCCATCTCATTAAACTGAGTTTAACCGTGGGTCACGGATTTCTAAGATTCTTGCCTGATTTTTTGATATTCGTGCTTAAAGCCACGAATGGAGGGTGAAACTAGGGTTCCCTGAACTTAAGGGTAATTTATACATTTTTCCCAGCATATAACTTTTCGTTGCATTTTAGTCCTTGGCGCCTTCATACTTGACTTTAGAGGCTCTTCGGGACCTTTTTCTAATCTTTTTTTCTTCATCTATTTTAGCCCCAATTTTAGGGCACCTCTGGCTTTGACTCATCATTATTTACGGTCTAGAATATTATTCTAATTTTATTAGACCTTAATTTATTCTATTTGAGGGACTTTCTTTTATATCCGGTGAATTTCGTATGTTGATAGATAAACCATATGTTACATTTCTCGTGTTTCCTTACATTTTCTTGGATTTTTAGAAAATCAGATGTTACACTTTGAATCTCATCCCCTTCTCTCCACTATCCTAACATGCTAGGTGGACCAAGTGAACAAAGACATGGGAGCCACGAAACTTGAAGCTAGGGAAATTGGCAAAGGATTTGTGAAATAGCCATTTTGTCACCACTTTGTTGTTAAGAGATGTAATCTAATGATGAACATGGGGTGTGCACTTATGAATACTTGTAAATGGATGTACTTATTGTATATGTATGAGAATTAGAACTATAGTGCATGATGTAGCAAGTTTTTGGTATGAATAGCAAGATCTTGGCATTATGTACATAGTGTATGTTTTGGTGTGGGAGAGTGAGTTTTGCAAATCTGGGTTGTTAGACATTTGAGCCATGTTTGATAGCCTATGTTGATGCTTTCCCACATGCTTATAGAGCCTTAGGAGTAGGAGAAGCAAATTTGAACCCTTGGAGCCTTCTTTTAATAAAGAAATTGACATTTTGCCCCCTTATGTCAAAGTCTGACCAAATGACCTCTTCTTACCTTAAAATTTGGCACGTGATTAGATCTTGCCTAGAAATTTTTGGGAAAAGATCAGGCCATTTGGAGGTCTGTGGAATTTTCTATGATTTTTCAAAGTTGGTATCAAAATTATTTTGGATTTGCACCAGCACTGTTCATTTGGTCAGTTGTATAATTGTGTCATCGGAGAGGCAAACGTGATCCAATGGCTACGAAATTTTATAGGAAGAAACTAGACATTCACAGTAACTTGTAGCAACTAGAAGCACCTCATTTTGAGGTTTAGAGAGGAAGATATGAATTTTTTAAGTTTCTGCCCAGTATCAGTCATCTTGCCTGACTAGAAGTACTATTCCATCAATTTTTGAGAGTTTGGCTTCATGAACTGATCTGAAAATATTTTTCCTCTCTAGTTAACATCCACATATTTCCATATTGGTATCATTTTCATGTATTAGAGTTTTGTGGAATTAGTTGGACATTTTTGAAGTTCATATCAGTAAACTGTGATAGCAGCAAGACTCAGTCCGACCTCCAGACCAATTCGCATGTCAAACGTCCTATGTGTGGATGTTATGCCTTGTACATATTTTTAGCATGAAGTAGACATCTCAAGATTTCCAGAATGACCAATATTACATGTTTTCAATTTTTCTAGATTTAGTTGTGATTTTTCAAATTTTGCCTAGAAATGAGGCCCAGTGTGGCCGAAAATGAATACTCATGTCCCATGTCTCTTTTTGGTTTCCATGGGTTGAAAGCATGTTTTTATAAGGCAAATGAGTTGTAATGGTGTGATTAAATATGAGGACACATAGCATGAGCTCACACGGTCCATGTGACACTGAAATGAATTTTTAACCATGACGGAATGCAAGAAAGTGTATGAATTCAATGGACTTTCTCACTTTATTCTTACTATATCTCACATGAGCATGTAAGGGATAATGGATATGAGTTAGAAATGATGGTGTTACATTTATTGGTATCAGAGCAAAGGTTCAGGCTCTCATTGTAGGTTGTGGCTTGTGTTTGTGAGTTGCCAAGATGTATATGAGCTTGTTTATGGATGATTGAGTGCATGGCAGTGGCGTGTGTCCTTATTATGTACTAAAGCATGCTCATATGTTTCAGAAAGATGGTAGACACGCGCCAAGGTAGAGGTAGAGGAAGAGGTAGGCCTCCCAGAGCGACTCATGCTGATGAAGCTGGGCCTAGTGATCTAGTTGTTGGAGCCTTCCAGTCCATTATGGCTCGCTTGGATCCGCAGCAAGCTGTTATTATGTAGCTTTAGGAATGGCTTGCTGAGACAGATAGGTAGGGCCCTACACCTCCTCCTTCTCAGCCACCTCCACACTCAGATCATCCCGAGCACTCAGGGGTGACTCCTACAGATGCACAGCCACACATGTAGGCTGTTGCCCCAATTCCACCAGCTCAGACACCTCCTGCTTAGCAGCAACCCTTGACTAGAAAAGTGATCACATAGTTCAGGAAATTTAGGCCTCTCGCCTTTGATGGTGAAATGAACGCAGATAAAGCTGAAGCCTGAATTATAGAGCTAGAGCAGATCTTTGAGGTGATGGAGTAAACGTCTGAGCAAAAAGCCAAGATGGCTGCATTCCAGTTACAGAAAGAAGCAATTTACTGATGGAATGGCACTGGGCCTATTATGAGAGCGAAAAATGCCCCGATCACCTGGGAGGCATTCCACGAGAAGTACTTCCCCCATTCCATCAGAGATGAGAAGGAGTCAGAATTTATCCTGTTCAGACAAATTCCGGGGATGTCTGTGGACCAGTACGTAGTGAAGTTTGTTGAGCTCTCCAGATATTCCTCATACTTGCAGAGACATGATGATGAGAGATAGAGGGCAGATGGGTTAGAGAAGGGCTTGCTCCCTGAGATCCGAGACAAGGTTGTGCCACAGAGAATCAGGCACTTTAATACCCTTGTAGAAGTATGCAGAGTAACAGAAACAAATCTCAGAATGATGCAGCCTACTTCTAGTGCTAGACCACCTCTTCCCCTCCTTAAGCCCAAGAGATCTAGAGAGGGTTCACAGCCTGTAGTGACGAGCAGTAAAGGCGAATCTAGTCAGTGGAACTAGAGGGGCAATAGAAGGAGGACTCAGTCTAGTAAAGGTAGTGCTCCACCGATCATGTGTTCCCAGTGTGGTAGGAACCACAGTATCAAACCATGCTATACAGGGCAGAATATGTGTTTTAGATGAGGCAGGCCGGGGCATATAGCCAAAGATTGCACCCAGGCTTCTCCACAGGCCCCTCTACAGATCACATAGTCAAGAGAGATGGCTCTTCCTCCTAGACCACAGACCCAGGGTAGAGTCTTTGCCCTATCACAGTAGGAGGCTAGCCGATCCCCGAGTCTGATTCAAGATACTATTAAAAAAAATGATTTTTCTGTAACTGCATTATTTGATTCGGGTGCTAGACACTCTTTCATATCATATGACTGTGTTAGGAGGTTGGGTCTGAGTATGCATATATTGCCATATGAGTTACATGTATCTACCCCCATAGAACCGAGCCATTACTTCCCATGCTTGCTTGAATTGTGTGATCCAATTTAATCATTGCTGACCACCCTTGATTTGATTTGTATGCCCCTCATTGATATTGATGTGATCATTGGTATAGACTGGATGTCTGTAAATAATGCCACATTAGATTGTAGTCATAGGTGTATTACTTTACCTGAGTGTGGGACTGTGCCTAGTACTAGGGCTGAGTTATCTGTTATGACCACCTCCCAGGCTGAGAGATCTCTAGGGCATGGTTGTCAGGGGTATTTGATTTCTTTTCAGTCCAGGCTGAGGTAGAAGAGGGTATAGATGAGATTCCTATAGTGAGGGAGTTCACAGAGGTATTTCCTAAAGAGATTAGTGGACTGCCCCCAGAGAGAGAGGTTGAGTTTCCTATAGCCATTGTACTTGGGGCAGATCCAGTTTCTAAGGCCCCGTATAGAATGGCTTCCACCGAGCTAGTAGAGCTTAAGAAACTGATAGAGGAGCTTTGAGAGAAGGGTTTTATTAAACCCAGTGTCTCACCGTGGGGAGCTCCAGTCTTATTTGTAAAGAAGAAGGACGAGAGCCTTAGGCTATGTATAGATTACCGGGAACTCAATAAAATCACCATTAAAAATAAGTACCCCTCCCTCACATAGGTAACCTCCTAGATCAGTTAGTAGGAGCGTTAGTATTTTCCAAGATAAACCTCAGGTCGGGATATCATCAACTCAGGATAAAGGCTGAAGATATTCCCAAGACAGCCTTTAAAACCAGATACAGGCACTATGAATTCTTAGTTATGCCTTTCGGGTTGACGAATACACCCGCAGTTTTTATAGATTATATGAATAGAGTTTTCAGGCCATATTTAGACAGGTTCATAGTAGTTTTCATTGATGACATCCTCATCTACTCGAAAAGTAGAGAGGAACATGAGCAGCACCTGAGATTAACCTTAGAGACCCTGAGAGAGAAACAGTTGTATGCTAAACTTAGTAAATGTGAATTTTGGCTTACTGAGGTTCAGTTTCTAGGTCATGTGATCTCCCACGTAGGGGTCGCAATAGATCCCCATAAGGTAGAGGCAGTATTATAGTGGGAGAGACCTAAGATAGTGACAGAGATAAGGAGCTTTCTAAGTTTAGCAAGGTATTATAAGAGGTTCATTCAGGGCTTTTCTCAAATAGCGATGTCACTGACCCGGCTTACTAGAAAGAATGTACCGTTTGTGTGGAATGAGAAATACGAGAGTAGTTTTCAAGAGTTGAAGCACATGTTGACCACGGCCCCAGTTCTAGTACTCCCTGACCCTAAAGAAACTTTTGTAGTGTACAGTGATGCCTCTAAGAAAGGGTTAGGATGTGTGCTTATGCAGAAAGGCTGAATGGTAGCTTATGCTTCTAGATAGTTGAAATCTCATGAGGAAAACTACCCCACACATGACTTAGAGTTAGTTGCAGTGGTATTTGCTTTGAAAATATGGAGACATTACTTATATGAGACGGCAATAAAAATTTACAGCGACCACAAGAGTCTTAGATATTTATTTGAACAGAAGGAGCGAAATATGAGGCAACAAAGATGGTTAGAATTTCTGAAAAATTATGATTTCACATTGAAATACCATCTCGGTAAGGCTAATTTGGTAGCTGATGCCCTAAGTAGGAAATCCATACACATGGCCTGTATGATGATTTGAGAGCAAGAGTTGATTGAGAGATTCAGACACATGAGTCTCTCTTGCGAAGTGTATTCAGGAAAATTATTAATGAGTGAGACCCAAATAGAAAATGACCTGAAGGATTAGATAAGAGAGGCACACAGACAGACGACCATATAAGTAAGATTAGAGCCCAGATAACTGAAGGTAGTGTCCAGGAGTTCAATCTATCTGAGGATGACATAGTGAGGTACAGGGATAGGCTGTATGTGCCTAAGAACACTAAGATCAAAGAGAAGATATTAGATGAGGCACATAAGAGTAGATACACCATTCATCTAGGCAGTAATAAAATGTACCAGGATTTGAAGAGAATGTTCTGGTGGCCTGGGATGAAAATAGACATAGCAGAGTATGTCTTTCGATGTCTAGTATGCCAGAGAGTAAAAATAGAACATCAGAAACTAGCTGGGTTACTTCAGCCCTTAAATATCCCAGAGTGGAAATGGGATAGCATAGCTATGGATTTTGTCATGGGTTTACCCAGGACATCATCGGGGTATGATGCAATATGGGTAATAGTGGATAGGTTAACAAAGTCAGCACATTTTCTACCTATGAAAGTCACTTATACCCTAGATAAGTTGGCCCAGCTGTACATCAAGGAGATAGTTAGACTGTATAGTGTGCCTAGGAGCATAGTATCAGATAGAGATCCTAGATTCACATTAAATTTCTAGAGATCATTACAGGATGCTCTAGGCACCCGACTTAGATTCAGCACGGCCTACCACCCTCAGACTTATGGACAGACAGAGAGAGCCATCCAAACCCTAGAAGACATGTTGAGGGCATGTGTGCTAGAAATGAAAAGGAACTAGGATACATGCTTGCCTCTAGCGGAGTTTGCCTACAATAACAGTTATCATGCCAGTATACAGATGGCACTATATGAGGCATTGTATGGGAGGAAGTGTAGGTCCCCAATGTGTTGGGTTGAGCTAGGAGAGCAGAACCTCATAGGCCTAGAATTAGTAGACCAGACCTCTAGATAGATAGAAACCATCAAAAAGAACTTCTAACGGCCCAGAGTAGACAGAAAAGTTATGCAGATAAACGAAGGCGACCGTTAAAATTTGAGGTTGGAGACTGTGTCTTTATTAGGGTGTCTCCAGTCATAGGGATAGGTCGATCTATTAAGAGTAAAAAGCTCAGTCCAAAGTATATAGGTCCTTTTCAGATTCTTGATAAAGTAGGACCTGTGACATATAGACTAGCCTTTCCTCTGAACATAAGCCAAGTCCATAACGTCTTCTATGTTTCCTAATTGAAAAAGTACCAGCCTGACTCCTCACATGTCATGGAATAAGAGAATGTGCAGGTACAGGATGATCTATCATATATAGTATCACCAGATCGGATCGTGGATGTTAGATCCAAGCAGTTACGGAATAAGACGATACCGCTAGTGAAAGTGGTTTGGAAGGGATTATCTCCTGAGGAAGCCACCTGGGAATTAGAAGATGATATGAGGAAGAAATATCCAGAACTCTTCCCATAAAGTATGTTATTTAAATTTCGAGGATGAAATTTCTTTTAAGGAGGGTGGAAATGTAACAACCAGCAAAAAAAAAAAGAAAAAGAGAAAAGAGAAAAAAAGGAAGAAGAAAAGAAGAAGCTGAAAAATGTTTAAACTCCTGAAATTTTCTAAGTCTGCTAGCTATAATGAGAAATAGCCTAGCTATAGCGAATGTACCTGTTCGCTATAGCGAGAAATGGTCTAGCTATAGTAAGAGTGCCTTTTCGCTATAGCGAAAATGCTTCTAGTTATAGCGAGTGCGGGCATCCCATATAAAAACCAGGGAGCTGCTTACCGTAGCGCACACCGTAGCAAAAGCAGGGGTCTAGGACTGATACGTGCTTGCTGTAGTGAGGGTTATGCTTCGCTATAGCGAGGGTTAGTCTGAAAAAGCGTGAAAAAAGAGAATTTGAGTTCTTAAAGTGTCCAAACTCATCCTTTCTCCTTTAACTGACCTAAGCTTCGTCCAAGCACAGAAAAAAAGCTTGAGAGAGAGAGGGAAGCTAGGAGAAATTAAGAGAGAAAGAAGGGAAGCTAAGGAAGAAAGGTAAGAACCTTTAAAGTTCTTCATGCTTCTTCTTCTTGATTTTATTCTTCTCCTTCTAAGTTTCCTTTCCTTGGGTTGTTGAATAAGAAAGCTCTATTCTAGTCAAGAATAAGCAAGAAACTCATGTATCTTCACTTCTTCTTCTTTGCTTTCCTTTCTCGGGAGCTTGAGAGAGGAAGGATAGTTGGTGAACTTCTAGAGAGAGAAAGAACCTCTAGTTTCTTATATGCTTAGTAGGGTTTACTATAAAGAAACCCCTAGCTTTGTGAATAAGTGTTGAGTTATGAGAGAGTAATTCCATACTCTTTGTGTGTCTAGGCTCAAAAGAAGCACTTCCATCTAGTTGTGATTGTGAAATCAAGAAAGGAGAAAACAAATTGAAAGGAAAGGCTTGTGTTAGCCTATAAGGTAGCTCTCTCCCCTTTCTTTCATGCATGGATATGTGTTTAGCTTGTTTTAGAATGTGTGTATGTCTATTTTCAAGCTATGAAAAGTATGCTAGCATGCATTTACATGTCATGATCCTTGATGTTATGTTATGTGTTAAATGAATCCATGATTTTTGTATGAGTTTGCTTGAGTGTGGAAAGACCAAGAACTCTTCCCTTGGGTGAGGATGAGCCAAGAACCCTCAAGTTTGGTTGAGACAAAGCAAAAAGTCTCCCAAAAGCAATATGGACTCCCAAGGGTATAGTTGAGTCCAAAGTGCTCAAGAGTGGATGAGACAAGTCTAAAATCCATAAGGAGAAATGTGAGGTGAATCCAAATACTTGGTGAAACCTTCAATGTCTTGTATGCTTGATTTACATGCCAAGGTTGCTTTTAAAATATCCATGACTTCCACTTTTCCCTACATGCATTTGAAAAGCTTGCTTTACATATATTATATATGATTGAATGAGAGATGAGCTATTGGGATTCTTTGAATCTCATCCCCTTCTCTCCACTATCCTAACATGTTAGGTGGATCAAGTGAACAAAGACATGGGAGCCACGAAGGTTAAAACTAGGGAAATCGGCAAAAGATTTGTGAAATAGCCATTTTGTCACCACTTTGTTGTTAAGAGATGTAATCTAATGATGTACATGGGGTGTGCACTTATGAATACTTGTAATGGATGTACTTATTATATATGTATGAGAATTAGAACTATAGTGCATGATGTAGCAAGTTCTTGGTATGAATAGCAAGATCTTGGCATTATGTACATGGTGTATGTTTTGGTGTGGGAGAGTGAGTTTTGCAAATTTCGATTGTTATACATTTGAGCCATATTTGATAGTCTATGTTGATGCTTTCCCACGTTCTCATAGAGCCTTAGGAGTAGGAGAAGTAAATTTGAACCCTTGGAGCCCTCTTTTAACAAAGAAATTAACATTTTGTCCCCTTATGTCAAAGTTTGACCAAATGACCTCTTCTTACCTTAAAATTTGGCATGTGATTAGATCTTGCCTATAGATTTTTGTTAAGACAAAGATCAGGTCATTTCGAGGTCTATGGAATTTTCTATGGTTTTTCAAAATTGGTATCAGAATTTCGGATTTGCACCAACACTGTTCATTTGGTCAGTTGTGTAATTGTGTCATCGAAGAGGAAAAAGTGATCCAATGGCTATGAAATTTTATAGGAAGAAACTAGACATTCAAAGTGACTTGTAGCAATTAGAAGCACCTCATTTGTAGTCTAGAGAGGAAGATATGAATTTTTAAAGTTTCTGCCCAGTATCAGTCATCTTGCCTGACCAGAAGTACTGTTCCATCGATTTTTGAGAGCTTGGCTTGATGAACTGATCTGGAAATATTTTTCTTCTTTTAGTTAACATCCAGATATTTCTATATTGGTATCCTTTTCACATATTGGATTTTTTTGGAATTAGTTGGACATTTTTGAAGTTCATATCTATAAACTGTGACAGCATCAGGACCCAGTCCAACCTCCAGACCAATTCGCATGTCAAACGTCCTGTGTTTGGGATTTTATGACTTGTACATATTCTTAACATGAAGTATACATCCCAAGATTTCCATAATGACCAAGATTACATGTTTTCAATTTTTTTAGATTTAGTTGTGATTTTCCAAAATTTGCCTAGAAATGAGGCCAAGTCTGGCCAAAAATGAACACTCATGTCCCATGTCTCTTTTTGGTTTCCATGGGTTAAAAACATGTTTTTATGAGGCAAATGAGTTGTAATGGTGTGATTAAATATGAAGACACATAGCATGAGCTCACACAGTCCATGTGACACCGAAATGAATTTTTAACCATGACGCAACGTAAGAAAGCATATGAATTCAATAGAATTTCTCACTTTATTCTTACCATATCTCATATGAGCATGTAAGGGACGATGGATATGAATTAGAAATGATGGTGTTACAGATGCACTATGTAACACCATATTTTTAGGACTCAATTTATACAATTCCCATGCCTCATCAATGTTTATTCTATGGAAACAATATAGTGGCATATGGAGTTATGAATAAAAATGCATTTCTCTACAGGTAAAATTTTTCTTTCAGAGTCCTGTAGGCCATATGAAAGCATCTATCACTTTCTCATACTTAAACACATGAATATAACTCATTTCCATCATCAAATTTGGCCTACAACTCGTGGAAAGCAAAGGAGCATATGAAATCCGTGTTTGCATTTTTGGCCAGGATTTCCTCTTTTCTGTCACAAACTTTGGAAAATCATAACCAAATCTAGAAAAATAAAAAACATGAAATATTAGTCATTATAGAAACCTTAGGATGTCTACTTCACACTAAAAATATGCCCAGGTCATAAAATTCATCACACAGGACGTTTGACATCCAAAAAGCTCCAGAGTCGCTAGCTGCCTGGGCTGCTGTTTCAGATTACTGATACAAACTTCTAAAATTAATAACTAATTATATAAAAATATAAATTACACAAATTCATCATTATGTAAATATAAAAATCTTAAATTTATGGTAAAAATAATTCCAAAATGAAACAAATACGTTTAGTCAGCTGGACCCTATGGAACAGTAACCTGACTCATGGGGCGCTACTGATGCTGATAGTTAACTTCAAACATGCATAACTCACTTCTCAGACCTCCAAATGAGGGGATCTCGGTGGCCACAGAAAGCTTATGACCTCTAGTTTATGAATGTAAAATTTTATAGGCATTGGACACCATTTGGCCATCGGGTGACACAGAATTCAAAACTGCCAGTATGAACAGTACCTATACCAGAATCCATGAAAAATCCCAACTTTGAAAATTCATCAAATATTCTCTAGGTCTCCGAAAATTATGATCTTTAGCTTCCCAAAAACATCTTAATGAGACCTAATTTCATGCCAAGTTTTAGGGCAAGACTAAGTCATTTGGCTAAAAAATGGTATAGGGTTCCATTATGGTCAATTTTGGCTCCATATTGGGTACCAAAATTGCCAAATGGATTCTCTTTGGTCTTGGCACCTTTTGGGCAAGTTTAAAAGCATATTTTAGACTTGTGTGAGCTGCCCAAATGGTCCCAAACCTCATGCATCTCATTTTGGCCATTCAACCCATATTTATACACATTTGCATCAAACTTCCAATTTGCATAACTTGGCATTACATACCCAAATTCATTTCTAAAGTTCATACATCATATCCATACATGTATACATCACATAATATCATATTTACATGTGTCTCAAGGGTCATGTGCCATTTACAATAATCATATACATCATTATGGCTCAAAAAGGGTAAAAGCTAGACATATGAATGTCAATCTCTCTTCTTCAATGTTGTTGGCTCCCATTAGCATATCCACTTGGTTCACCTAGCATGTTAGATCATTGGAGAGGAGGGGATGAGATTCAAAGAATCCCAATAGCTCATCTCCCATTCCATCACACATAATATGTGCAAGCAAGTTTCATATATGCATGCATGGAGAAAGTAGAAATCATAGGCATTTTAAAGCAACTTTGGCATGTGAATCAATCATGCAAGACATTCAAGAGCTCACTAAGTGTTTGGATTGGTCTCACACTTCTCCTCATGGATTTTGGACTTGCCTCACCCATTTTTTAAGTACTTTAGACTCAATCATACTCTTGGGAGCCCACTTTGCTTTTGGAAGACTCTTTACTTTGTCTCAACCAAGCTCAAGGGTTCTTGGCTCATCCTCACCAAAGGGAAGAGTTCTTGGCCTTTCCACACTCAAGCAAACTCACACAAACATCATGTAATCATTTGAAAACATAACATAGCATCAAGCATCATGGCATATAAAGGCATGCTAGCATACTTTTCTTAGCTTGAAAATACACATACACACATTCTAAAATAAGCTAAACACACATCTATGCATGAGAGAAGGTGGAGAGAGCTACCTTGCATAATTTCACACACTTTTTCCTTAGCTTTCAAGCCTCCTCTTTTAGCCACACACCCACAAGTTGGTGGAAATAGTGTCTCTTGGACTAGACACAAATTATGGGAGCCAATTAAGTTCATGAAACAATGTCTAGGGCCATGCAACTTGCTTAAACCCTAGATTACTCTATAACCTCCATTATGGTCCATATTGGCACCTAATGAAGCAACACCCCTCAAATGATTTGTAGGTCTTATTCTTTATTCTCAAATATGATTCTTGACTCCTTTTAAACCTCTTGGAGTCATCATGTCATTAAAACAAAGGGTCTAACATCATGTTACTTCCTTAGGTCACAATATGGAACCTAAAGCACCAACTCATTCTCTAAGCTTCCTAAATTTTTCCCAAGGTTTCCCCTCACATTCATTTATCATATATGACTCAAAAATGGGCTTGAAACAATTTAAAACTCTCTCTAACTATGCCATCCCTACTTGGCCGAAACTTAGAGCATAAATGGGATTTCATGGCTTCTTGATTTTTCCTTGATAGGAGAACCATTTAGGGAGGTTGTTAAGAGTTGTAGGAGGTCAAGGACACACTTAGCCAAGAGAACTCATAAATTAAATCAGTTTTCACAATCCCCTTAAATGCTCTACACTTTTCTAACTTTTAGGTTTATGACTTTCCATGGAGTTTTGTTCATTTTCATAGAGGAAGAGGCATATGGGGGACCTCTTAGGGATCTTAGGAACTCAAGCAAACACTCATCTAAGTTAGGGAATTCATGGATCAAAACAGATTTCACAATGTCTCCATGAATCCCTCACTTTTCTATCTTGTGTTTTCATGCTTCTTTCTTTGATTTCTTTGCACCTACTTGCTTCTCACACTCCAAAATCTATGAATCTCCCTTGCTAGGACTAGAATTCATCTCCCTTTGATTGGGCTCTATATGGGACGAAATTATCACAAGGAGGAGAAGGGAAGAAGAAGCATGAAAGACAACAAGTTACCTTGATTTCCTAGCTTTTCTCAAGAGCTCTCTTCCTTGCTTCAACTCTCTCCTTGAATTTCAAAATTTACCCCTCTATTCTGGGCTCAAAATAGAACCAAACACCTCACTAAATCCATAGGAAGAGAGGAGGAAAGGAAGGGAAGAAGTTTTCTAAAGGGAAGAGCAAAAGTTTCCATGAATTCATACCTTTCTCTTGGCTTTTCTTCTTCCCTTGAGCTTGCTCTTGTGCGCCACTCTCTCTCTCTGTTTTCTGGGTAGAAACAGAGCATTTTACTCAGAGGAGCTGCTGGAACGTGGATAAGAAGAAGCCAAAAGTCACTTTATGCAACTTTTCACTTTTGCATTTTAGTCCCTTTTCTTGGCTTTTTCATTTTAGGCTCATATCAACTCCTTTTTAAAATCTGTCTTTTCCATCATATTCCTTAGGCTCTTAATCATAAGAATTTCCTTTGGAATCATTTAAAAAGGATTTGAAACTATTCCAAACCGTTCGGTCAACCTTTGCCGAAATCGCTCACCGGAGGGGTTTCAACTGTTCTAGGGTTCCCATGGTTTTCAAGGCTTTTGAGAACTCCGAAAAGCTCAAATTTTCCATTTAAAAAGCTCTCCTGTGAGTTTTCAAAATTTTCCAAAAATTACAAAAATACCCCTACTTTTTTCGACAATTTTTCTGAGCTCTTCTGGCTCTGGTTTTTGGGCATCTCAAACCTCAAATCCTCATTTTCTAATATTTAAAATTTTATCATAATTTTAGTTGGCCCCAATTCTTTCTATTTCGAGGACTTCCTTTTATATTTGGCCCATTTCTGACGTTTACGGAGAAACCGAACATTGTGTTTCTCACGTTTACGGAGGGACCGGATGTTACACACTAAGGATGAAGTGGCTCGTGGCATTTTCCTGCTCCAATTAACCTTCCACATTTTCTCCAACATTAGGATTTAATTTGCTCAAAGTCTGCACAAAAACAATGGAGACAATTAAGTAGGAACAATCTTACAAAATTATTTAAACAAATTTATGTATTAAAACCAATAATTTTGCAATTTAATTCCTAGACTACATAAATGGTCAATAAACTCAATTATCCTCCAATTGAAGTCCTTTAAGCCAAAATTTATAATCAAAATGCCTAATTAGAAGAGGAAAAATATATGAAAATTAGCAATTGTCAAATTCCCTCACACTTGAGCTTTTGCACTCCGGGACAAAAGAAAACTAAAGCTCCAAGAAAGAGATAATTGAAAGGGAATCAAGAAAAATGGAATTGTGTAGGTCACTTAGCACAAGGAAGCTCAAAGGAAATCAATAGCTCAATTCTCCAAGTCATATCACTTGCATCAATGCAATGAGTATCATGGCAATACACTTAATAAAAAATGAAATGCAATAAAAGTCCCTCACTTGGATTAGTGTTTATTACTCTACTCTTTAGTGTTTAGGATGAAGTGCTTACTCTCAAATTCCATCCTATCTAACTTTACTACTATAAGCTTGGCAATTATCTACATCTCCACTACTAAAATCAAGTGCCAATGAATGAATCAAAAGGTCTTTATTATGGTTGTAATGTAGGCTAAGGTATGAAACAAGTGGAAAACAAAAGAATGAAGGAAATTCAAAAAGCAATTTGGATGCTTAAAAATCATCAAGAGCATTAAAATAAGAATAAGGATGGAATGCAAGTACATTTTAAGGCCCTAATTACCACAAACAAAAATATGCACTAAGAGAACAACTTTTCTTTCCTTTTCTTCT
Organism: Erythrophleum ivorense; assembly: GCA_026724425.1. NCBI lineage: Eukaryota > Viridiplantae > Streptophyta > Magnoliopsida > Fabales > Fabaceae > Erythrophleum > Erythrophleum ivorense. Next base: position 27,923,569 of record JAIUCV010000001.1, on the reverse strand, counting down.
TTTTTTCTTTTTCAATTTTGTTTTTTTTATATATTTCAAATGCTTTTTCTTTTGCTTTTTTTTTATTTTTTTCATTTATTATTATTATTTCTCTCTCTTTTTTCTTGGAATATTTCCAAAGAAGAACAAACAAATAGCCTATAAAATGATGTGAAAAATGCACCTCCACCACCTTAACAAGATACAATGCCTTTAATAATTGAAAGCATCCTTATCAAGGTAGGAAGAACATTCATTTGGTTTTCATGGCTAAAAGGCTAAAAAGGAAACATATATGGCTCAAAAGGGGTCATTAGTGTATTCCCCATAAAGGCTCTTGAATGACCATCCATGATTCAATTCATCAATTATTCAAGGAATTTGCAACCACAAGAAACCTTGAAAAATTAATTAATTGAATTAAGAGCAAGAACACACTATAACCAATCCTAATTAATCAATAAAATCTGGTGCACAATCCACTTAAGATGTTAATTAACCAAGTAAATTAATTAATTTCTCAATAATTAATTGTACAAAAGTTCCATCCACTTAATCCAATAACCATTGTATCAATTGGCCTAAAATCAAGAGGAAATTAAAAGTAATTTGCACAGCACTAATTCTAGAATTTTTGCAAATATGTAATGATCACAATTAAAATTCTAAAGATCAAGTTATACTCAATCCACAAATCAAACCAATCCAGTAATTTCCAACAATTAAATTCCTAAATTAATAAGCTAAACCTAGTCAAATTAACAATGGAAATAATGCTGAAATTAAAAGATAAAGCAAGGAATTTTTATCTAATTTGGTGAGAAAATGTGGAGCTCAAATCTACATCTAGGAGTTTCCAAGCTTTAGCTAGCCACCAAGGATGATTCAAGCTGCCATTGAGAGTTTAATCGGGAGAAAATTGATGATAGGAGCTTCAGCCATGGAGAAATGGATTAATTAACCTCTCCCTGGAGCTCTCGCATTTTCCACGTTCTAGTACGCCTCCCCTCTCCCAGCTCACTTCTTTCTCACATTCAGGTCACGTACCCCACGATGAATGCTTCAGCATTTTTCCTTAATGAGTCACGTGCCCCTTAGCTCACGTTATTTCTCACTGAATGCCTTATGCTGTATGTATTTTATTTTCTTCTCCTAGCTCACATTTTCATTAATACACATCAGCCCACAGCTACATTAATCTCTAGCTATTTCCCTGTTAGCTTTGCATGTGTTTCATTTATTTTTATCCACGTGGTCAGCTGCTTGTTTCTTTTCTTGATTGCCGGTAACTTCATTTGCGTCATTTCCACATGATCTATAGCTTCCAATACAGCTCGTGTGTGACAACCCTCCCTTCTAATCATTGTCATTATGGTTAAATATATGATTAATAATTAATTATCAAGGTTTGAGTGGTTACAATTTATCACATTACGAAAATATGGGGAAAATTTGAACCTTGATGTTAGGGTCATCACCATATCACCTCAACAAAACAAAATTTGCATAAAAGAAATCCTACTACCATAAGGGGTTTATGATTCAACTGTCCATCAGTTTCAATACCCAATAACCTCCCACAAGGGTTCTTATATTATCTCTCACCATTACCGTTGAAGAAATTGGGGTTTCTAGGCTAGAAGGAGTTGGTTGAGGACTTGCGCCGCGGCCTATACTTTCCCCGCCGCGGCCAAGTTGTTCTCTGGAATCACTAGACAAATTTCACAAATCTCACGCGCGGCCAACCTATGTGGCGCCGTGGCGGGAACGCCTCCTGGAACTACTGTTCTCAACTCCCACGATTCTCACCTCGGGGTAATATATTTGTGCTGCGATGAGTTTTGCTTTTGTCCAACCTGGGCCAATTTTTTTCCACTTTGCGCCGCGGCGAGATTTATCAGGCCACGACGCTCCTCGCCACTGTTCTCCCTAGGCCAATTTTCTTCCCTTGCGCCATGACGGGATTAGTTGTACCGCGGTGCCCTTCGACTCTGTCTCTCATTTAGCAGCAGCGAAGCCCTCTTAGCCGCGGCGTGACTCCCTCTTGTAACTCTCTAGGACCGCTTTCTAGCTCTCATTCTAGCTCTCATCTTAGGAACTCTTTAGGACCGCTTTCTCTCATTTTATATGACCCTAATGGTAGTTTCCTACCCTATTTACTCATCTAACCCTCCATTTCCAATTCAAAATTCAAATGTGGATCCTTAACCCTCTAGCTACCATAAACTAGTTAGTTCATAGATTAATGACAGCAAATGTATTATGGTCACAAGGTACATGGGGTCAATGCTTAATGTTCATATAAAATCGAATCACTTATCCATTATTAGCCAATTACAATCAAAATGTTCAATTCCATGATAATCAAATTACATATACAATCCCTATACTTGGCAACTCATGAGCAATGCAGCAATGATACAAAACTATCAATTTAATTACAATACATTGTCAAAGCTCCCAAATCTATGTGCTACCAAACCATTTAACAAACTCCCGTTAATTTTCTCCTTGCCACTAAAAGGCCTGGTCCTTGAAAATGTTAGCCTACAACGGGGTGAGATATATAATCTCAGTAACAAAGGGCAGATTCCATATATATGTACAAGTTAATCAATCCAATGTAATTTCATGTCATTAATACCAGAATCATCAATTCAATTTGCAAATGAACTAGTTGAACTATAAATAACTACTGACCCATACCAGTAGTCATACACAATATGTTAATGGCCAATAACACCGGGAGAGGTCCGTCCATGTCACCTACTCCATAATGAGCACAACCAAGGCTCAATGCATCTGGGGTCTGATCACAACCCAATGCCCGATCAAAGCACATGCACGGGTGGCAGCCGCACCACAGATCCACCATGGACTCACAAGGTCCAATCACAATAACAATTCGAGTAGTCAACCAATCATTTAACATTTCAAAACCATATATGTGCAAATAATATCATATCAACATGAACATATACATGGAAGAGAAGAATAACCCCAGTTACCTCAATGAAGCCAATTACTCTTCCTCTAGCTACCATAATAATCCAAATGCACACCAAGCCTATAACAAGCATAATTATCATCATTTCTAATCACAATCAAATATCCAAAGAGTTGAACTACTAATGACAGACCCGAGGTTACTCACCTAATTACCAAGGGATTTAATTTCGGATTCCAACTTTCCCACATCAGAAATTGCCATAGTTCACTCCAATTTCTGGGTAATTTCACATGAAACTAAAGCCCATATCATAGGTCAACTATAGGGGTCTCAAACTAACAGAAAATGCATCAAAATGGGAAGGATATACTCACCTAACAACAGCCATAGCCTTACCTCCGAAAATCCACCTTGGACTCACCAAAATTCTCATTTCAATCATCAAGCCCAGAAAATTGGATTTCCCACCATTATCTCCTTGTAATTTCACACAATAACAAAACCCATTATGATAATACATCCTTAAGGGCATTTTCCAACAATGTGATACACAAAATGGAAGGGAAAAGCTTACCTAATCCTCCTTCTAACCTCCAAGTCTGAAAATCTTGCAAGGAATTACCTAGCACCAAATTTCAGATTTAGGAAGAAGATCAAAATGCTCAAACCCAGAAATTAATTGGACCAAAATGAAGAGGAGGATGAGAGGCTCAAGTTATATATAACTCACCTTAGCTAAATCATCCTCTAGGAGTAAAAAATGGAGCTTCCATGTTGGTAAAACTTTAGCCTCCCTTGAACCTCCGAATTTCCTCTCTTGAGTTTTAGCAAAATGAGGAAGAGGCTGAAGAGTTAGGGTTTTAGATGGGTTTGGGTCAACCCTAAAGCCCAAAATCCACTTAGGTTCAGACATGTGCTTATTGGGCCTTTGTTTAGTGAGGTGGGCTGCAGAACATTTTAAGTTTAAGTCAAGCATGCTGGCCCAATGGCCCAATTCCTTGTAGGTTTAGATTTTTATGCTTATTGGGCCTTATCTCATAAGTTAGGTTGAATCTCATGAGTTGGGCTTCAGAGTTATAGTTGGGTTAGGCCAAATTTCAAAAGCCAATCTAATTTAGGTTTGCATAATATGTGTTAGGCCAACTTGTAACAACTAGGAAAAAGAAAGAAAGAGAAAAGAAAAAGGAAAAGAAAAGGAAAAGAAAAGAAAAGAAAAGCTAAAAATTTTGGGAAGCTGAAAATTTTCTAAGTTTGCTAGCTACAGCCCGGCTATAGCTATAGCGAGTTCGAGCACCCCATACAAAAACCAGGGAGTTGCTCGCCGTAGCGCACACTGTAGCGAAGGCAAAGGTCTGGGACTTATTCGAGCTCGCCGTAGCGATGGTTATGGCTCGCTATAGCGAGGGTTAGTCCGAAAAAGCAAGAAAAAGAGAATTTGACTTTCTAAGAGCTTCCAAATCCCTTCTTTCTTCTTATAACCGACTCAAGCTTATTTTAGGAGAGAGAAAAGGGCGGAGGAGAGAGAGAGAAGCTTAGGAGAAGAAGAAAGGACAAGAAAGGTAAGGATTTCCATGGCTTTTCTCTTAGCATGTTACTCTTTTCCCCTTCCCCTCTCTTTCTATGGTTTTGGTAGTTAAGATGGTTAGGTCTTGAGCTTGGTTCAGAAGAGGGAGAGTGGGAAACCACTCTTGAGGGAGGTTAGAGGTTATGTAGTCCTCTCTTTCTTGCTTTCCTTCTTAAGAGCTTGAGAGTTTGAGAAATAAGAGAGGATAGCTAATGGGTTCTAGTGAGAGAAAGAAACCTAGTTTGAGAAGCTCAGTAGGGTTGATAAGAAGAGATCCCTAGCTTAAGAATCAAGCGTTAAGGAATTAATTCCATGCTTCTTGTGTGGTTAGGCTCAAGAGAAGTTCTCCCATCTAGAAGTGGTAGTGAAATCCACAAGGGAGGAGACAAGTGAAAGAGGAAGTTGTGACTAGCTAATAAGGTAGCTCTCTCCACCTTCTTTCATGCATAATTGTGTGTTTACATTGTCTTACTTGTATGTATGTATGATATGAGCTATGAGAAGTGTGTTAGCATGATGATACATTATGAATTAAAATGACGATTTATGTGATTGTTTTAGTTTGCTTGAGGAATGGAAAGGCCAATAACCCTTTAGCCATGGTGAGGATGAGCCAAACCCTCAAGTTGGTTGAGACAAAAGTAAAGAGTCTCCCAAAAGCGAGGTTGACTCCCAAAGAGTAAGGGTTGAGTCCAAGAACCTCTTAAGAATGGGTGAGGCAAGTCCAAAATCCACAAGTGAGTGGGTGAGGTTAATCCATGTATTTGGCAAGCCTTTGAATGTTATGTATGTCCTACTCACATGTTGAGAATGTTTTTCTTTTATGCGTGGCCAATTCACATGTTGCAATGCTTTCATTGTGGTTTTACATGCTAACATGCCATACATGCATGGTAAGACTTGTTTGCATGCCTTATATGTATGATTGAATGAGAGATGAGCTATTGAGATTCTTTGAATCTCACTCCTCCTCTCCACCATCCAAACATGCTAGGTGGACCAAGTGAGGCTAGAGATGGGAGCCACCAAGCATGAAGCTAGGGAGACTAATGAAGACTTGCAAAGAGCTTCTTGTAAATATGTTGTATATGGAACAAGAGATGTAAATTAATAATGTATATGATGTAGCCTCTATGAATGTTGTCAAATCAATGTATTTATGATGTATATATATATGAATGAGATCCATTTTGAATGAAGAGGCAAGTTTTGATTGTGAAAAGCTCAATGTTAGTATAAGCCACGTGAGTATATAAGTGGGCATGGGTTAGTGAGTTTCTCCAATCTAGGTTACTAGACGCTTGAGCCATGATTGATGGCCCCTATAGCTACTTTCTCATGTGCTCAAAGAGTCATAGAGGTAGAAGAACCAAGATTGGATCCCATGAGCCCTATTTTTAGCCAAGAAAGTGGCTTTTTTCACATGATGTCAAGAGGTAACCATATGACCTCTTCTTGTTATGAAATTTGACATGTAACTAGATCATATTTAGAGCTTTTTGGGAAGCTAGAGTTCATGTCATTTAGAGGTCTATAGCATTCTCTATGATTTTTCAAAGTTGGCATCAGAAATTCGGATTTCAGAAAACACTGTTCATTTGGTCAGTTTAGAAATCGTGTCATCCGAGGGGCAAACGTAGTTCAATAGCTACGAAATTTTATACACAGAAACTAGATAGTCACAGTGACTTGTAGGAACTGGAAGCACATCATTTAGAGGTCTAGAGAGGAAGATATACAATTTCTAAGTTCCTGCCCAGAATCAGACACCCAACCAGACCTGAAGTACTGTTTCATCGGTTTCCGGGAGTTTGGATTGGTGAACTGATCTGGAGATATTTTTTTCCTCTAGCTAACATCCACATCTTTCCATAGAGATATTATTTACAAGCATTGTATTTTTTTGGAATTATTTAGACATTTTCAAAGTCCATATCAGTAAACTGTGACAGCAAAGGAGCCCCCTCTGACCAGTGAACGATTTTGATGTCAAACTCAGGATATGTAAGATATTGAGACTTCTACATATTTTTAGCATGAAGCAGACGTCTTAAGCTTTCTAGGATGACTGAGATCATGCAGTTACGATTTTTATGTATTTAGTTATGAATTTCCAAACTTAGCCTAGAAATGAAGCAAAATCTGCCAAGAACGAAAATGCATGTCTCAAATCCCTTTTTGCTTTCCATGAGTTTAAAGCATGTTGTTGGGATTGAAATGAGTCTTAGTAGTATAATTAAGCATGAGGATGTAGAGAAAGAGCTCACCCAGTCTATGTGACTTTCAATGGAAATCTACCCATACATAATGCCATAGAAATTAAGCATAAGGTAGAGCAAATAACCTCCCTTGTATGCTTAGCATGTGTATATGAGTATGTAAGGCATGATGGGTATGAGCTAGAAAGTAAGGTGTTACACAACTCACATAAATTGGGTCTTAAGCCCTTATTCTACTAAATCAAATTAGGCCATTGCTAGGCAATTTCTCTTGGCCCAAGCCTCATGATAAGGAGTTGGGCTTACACCCAAAAATTATTGGGTCTCTATAAATCTTTATTCATGACTTATTCAAATTAAATTCTGGGCCCCAATTGGGCTTTTACCCAAATAAAATCTTAAACCTATATTACGAACTTATTCCTTTACAAATTTTCATTCATAAAGCTTGCCCAATTATTTCATGATAATTATTCTTAATTAGTCCAAATACATTATTGACACCTTAATTAATTCTTGGGGTGTTACATCATGCAAGCTTCTTCGTCCAGCCCAGCACATAGAACTCGAGCTTTCTTCTCACGTCGATTTCCATGTTGCTGTCTAACTTTTCCACATTTCATTCACATGCAGTTTTGCTCTTGTATAGCTTCTTCATCCTTTTTTTCCTACCTGTAACATCTTCTAAACTCGCACAAGCTTTGTAAGCTCATGAATGATGTGGCTTCAGCACTTCTTCGTCATGGGCTGCCTTTTCATTCATTCAGCTTGTTTCTTTACGTTTTTCCCACCTTAGCTTTTCCTCCATCCACGCTCTGTTTTCAGCTCCCAAGACTCTTTATATTTTTCGCATTTTTCTTATGTTGGCTCCCCTCATGCAGCTTCTTCTTCAACTCATTCAACTCATGCATCCACGTCAACCCAAGCTCTACCACGTTAACTTTGCATGCTCCAGCTTCTGTTCATAGCTCTTCTCTTCACTCATTTTCTTGCTCTGTTCCAGTGGGTGGAAGTGTCGTGGTTGGTTCTAGGAGATTGAGTGTGAGTGTGGGCTAGCCATGCATGCGAGTGTATATGGTGAGGTGCCACGTGAGAATGAAGGGAGAGTGGATGTACTAAGGATGAAGTGGCTCGTGGCATTTTTTTTCTCCAATTAACCTTCCATATTTTCTCCAACATTGGGATTTAATTTGCTCAAAGTTTGCACAAAAACAATGGTGACAATTAAGTAGGAACAATCTTACAAAATTATACATTAAAACCAATAATTTTGCAATTTAATTCCTAAACTACAGAAATGGTCAATAAACTCAATTAGCCTCCAATTGAAGTCCTTTAAGCCAAAATTTATAATCAAAATACCTAATTAGAAGAGGAAAAATATATGAAAATTAGCAATTGTCAGAAGGGTTGTTGAACATGGACAGAAACATGATTGATGCTGCTTCTGGTGGAGCCTTAGGTGATCTAACACCTGCAAGGGCTCGGGAGTTGATTGATAAGATGGCTCAGAATGCTCAGCAATTTGGGTCCAGATCAATGCAGATAGTAAGAGGAGTCAGTGAATTGTATGCTCTAGGCTATGGTCAGAGAATTGAGAGCAAGATTGATGTAATGTCTTCTATGCTCCAACAGCTTGCTTTAGATCAGTAACAGCCACAGTCATCCTCTACTCCTTCTCAAACTTTTACACCACAGTCCTATCCTACTTAGACACATTCCTATCCATAGTGTTATGCACCTGAGCAGACATCTACCTCTACTACCTTGGTGGGACCCCTGTGTGATATATGTTGTTTAGCCACACATGCTACTGTTCCAGTCAGGCCAATGTAACAAGGGCAATAAAAATATGATCCTTATTCTAATACATACAATCCAGGATGGAGGGATCACCCTAACTTGAGATATGGGGGAAGGCAATAGCAAAATAGATACAATGTTGCAGGACTTAATGCACAGTCTTCCCAACCTATTAGGCAATCGGTTCCTATCCAAGAGGAAACCAAAAAAGATAACAGCATGGAGTTATGATGAAGCAACTCATGGAAAAGATGGAAAAGATGGAACAGGGTGAGGCTAGACACAGACAAGAAATGGATAACATGAAAACTCAAACAGGCATGTAAAGAATATAATTAGTCAGTTGGCTAACTCTTTCAGTGAGGTGAAATCTCAGGGTTTAGGCCAATTACCATCACAGACAATTGTCAATTTAAGGAATAGTAGCAATGTTAGTGCTATCACTCTTAGGAGTGGAAAGGAAGTTCAAGGATCCTCAGATACCATTACCATGGATAAGCCGATGTCATCAAAAATACACGTCTCACTAGATGAGCCTAACAAAGAAGAGGAGCCAAAGAAGATCTTGCCTTTCCCACATAGACCTACCTTGGGAAAGAGGTAAACTAAAGTAGATATTAAAAAAGAAATTCTTGAGACTTTCAAGAAGGTTAAGGTCAATATACCTTTATTGGATGTAATCAAGACCATCCCTAAGTACGCCAAGTTTCTCAAGGAAATATGTATCAACAAGAGGCATCTAAGAGGGAATGAAAAACTCAATTTTGGCAAGAATGTTTTAGTACTCATACAGCCAACAATGCCCGCTAAGTGTCAAGATCCGGGCACCTTTACAATGTTATGCCTAAATCTATGTATTTATCTTTACAGATGGGAGAGCTAAAACCTACTGGAGTGGTTGTTAATGCTCACCAGAATAATGGCACCACAAGTGTATGGGCCGTAAGAATAGTACATGATGAGTCAAGGTCATTCCCTTAGAAAATCAATACGATTAGTGATTAGGCATTAGATTTCTCATATTCATTTTAGTTAAACAATTCAAGTTATGGATGAATTTTTGTGAAAATTAATTCAAGTGCAATTAATAGTAATGAAAATGATTCTTAGCGAAAATAAGAAATTAAAAATACCCTAGGAATTCTAGTCCCCTTTTTACATAAAGTCAATCATTTCCCTTTTTAATTAATTAGCTTAATGTCGATTTTAGAGTCAAAGGTCTAATTAGGTAAAAATGTCTTTTGATCCATTCAAACCCATATATCAACTCAACTCTTTGATGTCTAAAATGAGAAGTTAACATACAATTAAGCTCAGACCTTATCTAGACGACCTAAGGCCCTTGATTATATTTCTATCTCAAGTGCAAAATTAAACTATATCTAATCCTAAGTTGCTCAATCAATGGTCTATAAGCAATTCCCTTCTTTCAAAAGCTAATTACAAAACCCATAATTGTGATGACTGTAACTTCTAATCATAGTAATTAAGGTTAAATACGTGATTAATAATCATAATTTGGGGTTACAAGACATTGCGACTTATTACATCTAGAAAATACATGGAAATTTGAACCTTAATGTTTTTAGAGTCATCAACCATATAATTACAAGTACTCATGTACATCAGGGAAACAACCATTCATTCATAAGTCTTTGATTCTATTACCTATTAATTCTAACTCACAAGAATCTTCTACCAATGCTTCTAAGTCATCCCTTGGGGTTACCATAGAAAAAACTAAGATTTCTAGGTTAAAATGAAGGTTTGGGACCATTAGCCGTGGCTAAATATCCTTGCACTGCAACCAATTGCTTTCGGGTTCACTCATAGTTTTCACATATTGCCACTGCGAGTTGGACCTTCGCTGTGGCTAACCTACATGGTGCCATGGCGAGGAAGCCTCTTGGAACCTACCTCGCTCGCCTCTCACTATTGGCCGTGGCCAATTCCCCCTTTCGCCACGGTTAATTCCTCTCTAGAACACCCAATAAATTCTTACAAAAGTTCGTCGTAGCCAATTCCTATTTAGCCGCGGTGAATTACCCTCTGGACAACTCCTAGTTTTGCCTCTCACATTTCACTATGGTGAATTACTCTCTGGAACTCTCCCTGGGCAACTTCACCTCTATTGGCCATGGCTAACAATATTTTGGCCGTGGCGAAATTCCTTCTGATCCTATAACTTCGAAAATCTTATCTCATACTCTCCACTCTCTTTCTAGGGACACTTTAAGACCACTTTCCCTTTATTTGTGAACCTCTAATGGTGTTTGTCTATTTGATTTACCTAGTTAATCTATCCTTATCCATCCCAAGATTTAAAGTATTAGTTTCTACTCACCAAGCTATCACATTTTAGCAAGAACCATAATTTAGTGACAGCAAATGTATTCTGGCCATAGGATGCATGGGGCCAATGTTTAATGTTCATACAAGAGTAAGTCGCTTATCCATCGTTAGCTAATTACAACCAAAATATTCAATTCCATGATAATTAAATTACATATACAGTCTCTATACTTGGCAATTCATGATGCAACGCAGCAATGATACAAAACTAGTAATCTAGTTACAATATAATTGGACAAAGCTTCCAAACCTATGTGCTATCAAACCATTTAATAAGCTTCCATTAATTTTCTCCTTGCCACTAAGAGGTCCAGTCCCTGAAAATGTTAGCCCACAATGGGGTGAGATATACAATCTCAGTAACAAAAGGCAATTTCCATATATACGTACAAGTTAATCAATCCAGTGCAAACTCATGTCATCAATACTAGAATCATCAATTCAAGTTGCAAATGAACTAGTTGAACTACCAATGACTACTGTCCCATACCAACAATCATACATAACATATTAATGGCCAATAACACTGGGAGAGGTCCATCTACAGCACCTACTCCATAATGAGCATAGGTAGGGCTCAATGCATCTAGGGTTTGATCATAACCCGGTGCTCGATTAAAGCACATGCACGGGCGGCAGTCGCACCATAGCTCTACCATGGACTTACAAGGTCCAATCACAATAACAATTCAAGTAGTTAACTAATCATTTAGCATTTCAAAATCATGTATGTGCAAACAATATCATATTAACATGAACATATACATAGAATTGGAAAATTAACCCCGATTACCTCAATGAAGCCAATTACTTTCCTCTAACTACCATAAAATCCAAATGCACATAAGGCCTATAACAAGTATAATTATCATCATTTCTAGCAACAAATCAGATACCCACAGGGTTGAACTGCTAATGACTGCCTAGAGGTTACTAACCTAATTACCAATGGATTTTAAATTTCGGGTTCCAACTTTCCCACACTAGAAACTACCATAGTTCACTCCAATTTTTAGGGAATTTCACAAAAAACCAAAGCTCATATCATAAGTCAACTGTAGGGGTCTCAAACTAACAGAAAATGCATCAAAATAGGAAGAAGATACTCACTTAACAACACTCATAGCCTCAACCTTCGAAAATCCACCATGGAAGCACCAAACAACAAGTTTCACCTTTGGGTGGAAGATAAAATGCTCTAAATAAAAGACCAATTAGGCCAAATCGAAGAGGAAGAAGAGAGGGTTAAGTTATATGAAGGTTACCTTAGTTGAATCTTGTTTTAAGTGGGAGAAATGGAGCCAAAATAGTGATGGAAACCCTAGCCTCTCCTCAAGGTGCGAAAATAGGTTTTTCCTTCTACAGAGCCAAGTGTTTTACTCTTCCAAAGGGTGTGGCTGCTGAACCTTTAGGGTTTTCAATAAGAAATGGGCTGACCCATCAGCCCAAGGTCCAATTGAGCTCATTCCTAGTGGTTGGGCCATGGTTTAATGAATGGACTGCAACAAATTTAAAGGTAAAAGTGAAATATGCTGACCCAATAGCCCAATTCCTTGTGGGTTTAGATTTTTATGCTTGTTGGGCCTTATTTCATAAGTTAGGCCGCAACCATTTGATAGGGTCAGGCTAAGTTCCAAGAGTCGATCTAATTTGGGTCTGCACAATATGTGTTGGGCTAGCTCATATAAATTAGGTCTTGGGCCCTTATTTTACTAAATCAGATTGGGCCATTGTTAGGTAATCTCTCTTGGCCCAAGTCTCATGATAAGGAGTTGGGCTTGCATCCAAAATCATGGGGCCTCTATAAATCTTTATCCATAACTTACTAAAATTAATTTTGGGCCCAAGTTAAGCTTTAACCTAAATGAAATCTTAAACCTATATTAATAACTTATATCTCTATAAATTTTCATTCATATAGCTTACCTAATTATTTTTAATTAATCTAAGTACATTATTAACATCTTAATTAATTTTAGGGTGTTACAATAATCAAACTAGTAGTGGCCAATCAATAGAATGAAACCATAATTCAGATTAGGCACTAAAATCTTCAATAATCCAACATAATCAAAAGGAAAATTACTTTCAAAGCTCAAAGGTTCATAGAATCCCTAAGGGTTACAAGAGTTAGCCACTCATGGCTTGAAATCCACAGATAAGTTCAGCAAATACATCAACAAATATATCAACTTGAAGAGAAGATAGAGTAGAAACACCTAATCAGAAGAATCTTGGACAGAATCAATGATTTCCCGATTAATATGAAGCTTCCCTAACACCTCTTGTGTATTTTCTCACTCTCCCAGTCGACCAGAAGCAGTTCCCTTTTTTTGAATCCTCTAGCCCTAGCTCTCCCTCTTATTTTTTTAGCTTGTAAATCAAAGCTGTGTGTTTTAGAGGCCAATCTCGCTATGGTGAGGGGTGGCTCTCACTATAGCAAGAGCTTATAGGCACCCAGATTTCTGCTGATCTCGCTACTGCTTGCGCTATAGCTAGGAGCTCCCTGGAATTTGTCTGCATCATGACTTAGCTATGGCGAAGTGACTTCCTTGTTACATCAAAAGTGCATCCTAACTATAGCAAATTATGTTCTAGCTAGAGCGAGAGGCCTTGTTCAGCTTGCCTTTTTGCTTTTTAGCTTCTCTCTCTTTTCTCATTTCGTTCTATAATCTTCTACCTTCTCCTGCGATAAAAATCAATCATAAAATGAGGCTCAAAACTGATAAAGATATTGCAATTGAGACATTTTCTTCATTTTGTTTGATTGAATAAAAATTTAGCCATGTTAATCAAGAGAAAAATACTTTGTCTCCCTAATTTATCATTAAATGTATCTCTTTCTCATCCAAAATTAAGGAGTCATCAAACTCCCCCACACTTATATTATTGCTTGTCCTCAAGTAATTCGTAGAAACTATTAATCAATGTGGTTGATAACTACTTCTTTTCCACGATAAACACCCAATCAACTAAAATTTCATATTCTCCCACACTTAGAATGAAACCAATGTCAGAAGCAGAAGTTCAGCAAAACTTCAAATTGAATTTCAAAACTAATGTGCTTATAGCAACACCCTCATGATTTCTAAAGTGCATGTGTTTTCATAGATAGATTTTTTTTAGAAGCAAGTAAGTAATCTTCAATAAAACCCTCAATGTACTTTTAAGACCTAATCCAACTATCTACTCTAACTTCAATCGTCAGAATTCATTAAGAAAGGTCTTTATTCTTCAACAGAGTACTACTCTTTGTACAATGATTCTCATTCTTCTCTTTTCTTTTTTCAATTTCTCTTCCTTAATTCTCTTAATCCTTTTAACGCGAATGACAACATTGATTATGAAGCCACCTGGTTACTTAGATTAAGGAAATCGCCTCAGAGTGTTCACTAGCCTACTCTTAGTTTCATCATTGTTTGACGCGAAAGTTTACACATTTTAGTACAAACTCTCGGTTACTAAGTGATTTCAACCATTGGATTAGAGATATATCTATATATGTTTCTTTTTTTTTTAATAAATGTTCCTCTCAAATGACAATCAGATATCCATCAGAAGCAGATAAATTAGGAAGATCTAAAAAAATAAATGGGGGTTAACTAAAGAAAAAGCTTGAATTACTTTAATAACCATCTTGCTGAGAAGTGCTTCTATTATGGGTGTTTACTACAATTACATTACTTGCTTTCTTCATTTCAAGTTTGCCTAACCCCCACATTCATTGTTTAGTATTCATTTAAAGTAAAGAGGGTTGAATCTGTTTAAAATTAGGGGCATTATAGTGGACTGATTATTATTGATATAATTCTCCTTATTATTTAAATATTTATGTCTGCCTAACGTATATTTACCTTCCCTCGCACTTAAAGATAACATTGTCTGCAATGTGTAAAAGAAGAGATACTAGAATCAGAAAAGTAGAAGTAAATTAGGGCAAAGGTAAGGGATGTAAGTAGAAAGAAGGAAACGGGACTCCCTTGATATGAAAAGTTAAGGATGAGAGGGATGTGCGCGAACAAAGCCTGTATCTGAGAGACCAAAAATATATAGAGACTACACAACAAATAGTAAGTTGGCGTTAGATATAAGACATTAAGTATAAAACTAGCAAGTGTATAATCTAAAAATATTATGATATATAGTGATCCATATACAATTATCCAAAATTAAAACATAGAAACAGGAAGGATCATGCAAATAACACAAAAATTCTATGAGTCAGAAGGCCCAGGCATATCCTGCGATGCAGGGTCTTGTGGAAGAACAATGACCGAGGACTGAGGAACCTTTGGAGGTGAAGGTGGAAGGGTAGGCATCAGATAATTCACAAGCATTTATAGCTGATCTTTCATTGATAGGACATGCCCCTCTAGTTTGTCAATGGAATCCCTCACCCAGCCCTCAAATTGAGTTTGAGGTGGTACATCCTACATCATCGGCTCTAGAAAACCCACTCGCTACTGTGGAGGAGGTGGAGATGCTTCAGGCTTTGCTTGTGTTGGTGCCCAATGTCTGCGGGGTCTTCCTGACTCATCCTTCATGATGTTATACTTAAAAAGCCCCTTTGGTTTGAACTAAGCATCATTTTTAGATACTTAGCTGCCCTTCATTGAGAGTAACTCAGGAAGCATGTGGGGGTATGCCAAGCTTACCATATCTGACCTTGCCACTTGCTTGAAGTTGAGGAACATAAGATGGGGAATATTCACCCATTGCTTGGTCATAAAGCACCAAGTCAACACAGCCCATTCTTGGATCATGTCAGACCCATGAGAACTTGTCAAGATGTTGCTAGTGATAAATTGCATCCAATATCAAGTAAGCTTATTTAGTTGGTAGACTGGATACACTTTATTAGTCAGCCTTGCTCGTCCTTCATTTGCGATGATCGT
Organism: Erythrophleum ivorense; assembly: GCA_026724425.1. Lineage (NCBI taxonomy): Eukaryota > Viridiplantae > Streptophyta > Magnoliopsida > Fabales > Fabaceae > Erythrophleum > Erythrophleum ivorense. Next base: position 27,907,807 of record JAIUCV010000001.1, on the reverse strand, counting down.
CTCTACCTCTTCCCATAAAATGGATCACTGATTAGCTAAGTAAGACTGCAAGGCACATTCTGTGACATCAGTAATTCATAAAAGTCCTAAATGACCTTCTCATTGATTTGTACCCAAGTAGAGTGGCAATAGTATTCATTCTCGTCCTCCTCTGTGTCTTCAAAATTTGCATACAGTTCTTAGATCATCAAAGGAATCCAATGCACTGATTTTTTTATGAAATCTTGTAGGCCATGCCATTCAAAGTCTCTGTAGGTGAGATCTAAGATGTGGGGCTCATAATATCTATATTTAACTATACCCCGGTCAGAGAAAAGGCGCTCAAAGTGGAATTCGGCTCAGGAAGAAGCAAATCTGTCCTTGTCGTAAGATTTATTCTTCTACTTTGAGAAAGATGCTTCAGCGGTTTTTGTTTGCTTTTTGGGAGCCATAAACTATGAAATCTAAATAACAATCAGAAGGAAACCGGTGTAAGCAGCTATAGCAAACCACATAACAATCAAGGGTAAATGTGATGTCGACAGGCACAGTGATGAATAGAAAAAATTAGGAAATCAAATGAATGTTACATGCCTATGATATGGAAATAAACCTCTAAGAGCAAACAAGGTGTTAAGGGAAAAGAAACATTGAAGCAAACAAAGCAAGAAGTGCCTAGAAAAGAAACAGTATGTTCTGGGAAAAACACTCGAACTTGCTATAGTGAGTTTAGTCTCACTATAGTGAGAATGAACACATTTACAGAAATGGTGATTTAGGCTAAAAAATTCCAGATTAATGAGAACTTCCTGCACAGAAATAGTCGACCAACAGAATGCTACCATAAATGCTGACCTATTGACCCCTAATTACGTAGATAAATGTAAAAAGAACCTTAGCCCTAATAACCACAGAAATAGCTAAGAAGGTAGAGATTGAGGAAATAAAAGGGCAAACAACATACCTGATGCAAGGAAGGTGATGCATGAGGGGAATGGGGGCATGGAAGGTGAGAAATTCAGCTGAAGAAAGGAGGAAGGGTTGGAGGGCACAAACACACAGTAGCGAGGAAGAGCGAAAATGAACAAATATGAAAAGGTGGGGTATCTGATGGTTATTTGGTTATTAGGTTAATTAAATTTTTTTTTGCACAGTCAAAGATCTCGTTATTGCCTAGGCAATAGCGAGGCGATCTCTAAAAGAAGTACTAAAAGCAGAGCCACTGGTTTCGCAACGGCAAAAATACCTCTTGCAATGGCGACCATACTTAGGTAATTCTTGGTCTCTAAAGAATCTCACTATAGCTAGGCTACAGTGAGATACTCTCTGGACTTTGTACCAGATTGGAAACATAAGAGTTTGCTATGGCGGAATGGTATTCTCGCTGTAGCGATAACACTTGACATCGCTCACACTCTAGCTCGCCACAGGCTATGCCATAGCAAGGAACTCTTTGGTTAATGTACCGGATGTAGAACAAGTAGCCTTGCCATAGCGAGATAGACTCCTTGCCGTAGCAAAATTTTATTTATTTATTTATTTATTGTTATTCTTATTTTCATTTTTATCTTGAATAATTAACCCCCCACCTAAATGTTCAAATAAGTACTTTCTAACTCTATTTACACTTTCTATCATGCAATTACTCAACCCATTCTTAACAAACTTTAATCAAACATAATCAGATAATCGAGATTACTAGAATAATAATATGCACTTCAAAACAATAGTTAGAAACTCCTTGAAAATCATGACTGGACTTGTTCTTTCCTACCAATAGCTTGTTTCTGAATATCCAACACTTCAACACCAACACCAAACCTACAAAACATAGAGAAAAAGGAAGATCAAACCAAAGACAAAAAGAACATCAAACTAAAATATAACACGAAGAAAACTTAGGTTGCCTCCCAAGTAGTACTTGGTTTATAGTCCTCAGCCAGACTTTGTCAGCTAATCAAGGAGGTAGAGCAAAGTTATGGGCCGTTGTCTGCCGGTCTATCTCACCACCCAAATAATGTTTAAGCCTTTGAACATTTACTTGAAATTGATCTCCTGAATTCTCATCTTTAATTTTGATAGCTCCATAAGGTGTCACAGAGATCACTTTGAACAGACTAGACCACTTGGATCTCAACTTACTTAGAAATAACTTCAAACGAGAAGTATAAAGCAACACAAGGTCTCCAGGTTCAAACTTTCTTGGGAAGATATATCTATCATGAATTCTTTTGGTCCTTTCCTTGTAAATCTAGAACTTTCAAAAGCCTGCAATCTAAACTCATCTAACTCATTTAGTTGCATTAGTCTTTTTTCACCCACTTTATCCATATCAAAATTCAATTTCTTTATAGACTAAAATGCTTTATGCTCTAGCTCGATGGGCAAATGACAAGCTTTGCCAAAAACCAATTGATAAGGAGACATACCTATTGGAGATTTAAAAGATGTCCTATACGTGCATAAAGCATCATCAAGCTTATCCGCCCAATCCTTTCTAGTGGGACTCATAGTTTTTTCTAAAATATCTCTATCCTCTTCAATATCAAGCACATAAAGTCAGCAAGATAAATGAAAGGCCAACCTTTACTAGCACGTCTTCAATGATCCCATATGGATAAGAAAAACTTCTGTCAGCCAATTGCAAAGTGACAATCGTTGGATTGGCCTCACCTAATTGTAGCTTTCTAAAAACAGATAATGGCATGAGGTTTACAGCAGATCCTAAATCACAAAGTGCTCGACCCTCAAATTTGTCCCCAATCATGCAAGGGATAGAAAAAGAACTAGGATCTTTACACTTAGTTGGAAGATTGGACTTGAGTATATTAGTGGTCTCTTTTGTCAAAGCCACTGTTGCAAATTCAGTGAACCTCTTCTTTTTGCTAAGTGTATCTTTGAGGAACTTAGCATATTATGGATTTGCTCTAAAGCCTCAAAGAAGGGGATATTGATGTGGAGTTGCTTAAACATGTCCAAAAACTTCTTATACTGCTCATCGATGACTTTCCTTTGTAATGTCTGTGGAAATGGAGGCAATGGCACCACTATAGGATGCACCACTGTCTTTTCTTCAGTTGTATTTGACTTTTCCACTTTATACTTCCCTTCCTTGTCCTCTTCTTTTGCATTCAAACCAGCAATATTTTCCTCTTTTTTCCTATTGAAATGCTTCATCTTCAATCTGAATAACACCTGATGGACCCTTAGAATTTACCTTGTTTGGCTCCTTCACTTGAAGTTGTACTTTAGGGAGCTCTTTACCACTTCTTAAAGTGATAGCTTTGCATTCTTCCTTGCTATCTCTCCTTGGATTAGGAATTGTATCACTTGGTAAGCCTCTTTGATGCAGTGTGTTCACAGCAAAAGCTAACTGCCCCATTTGCACTTTTATATTCTTGAGAGAGGAGTCTACCCTTGCATTAATGCTAGCTTGCTCTTCATTATTCTTGATTTGAATAGTCATAAACTTAGCCAAAACATCCTTTAAATTGGTTTTGGGCACTTGAATAGGAACATTTTGCCTTGTAACTTGAGAGAACCCAAGAGGTTGAGTTGGCCTTGTTCTAGAAGATGATGGCTGATTAAGTGATGGACCATTCTTTCAAGAAAAATTTAGGTGATTACACTATGCAGGGTTGTAGGTGTTTGAGTAGGGGTTATTTTGACTCCTTTGAAAGTTTCCTATATAATTCACTGACTCTGATTGCAAAAACATCGGACATTAGTCTGGCATATGTATCTTACCACACTGCTCACATGCAATATGAGTTACTTGTGCAGAACGCGCATTCAAAGCAATCTTCTTTTGCACTTGTGATTCTATCAAATCAAAACGCTTATTCAATGCTGATAAAATAGCAGCTAGCTGAGCTGAAGAATCTTCTTTAGTATTAGATGTTTGGGGAATTGCTAGTCTTTCATCCCCCCTATGAGAATAACTTTTAGACATATTATCAAGTACCTTCATCACCTCATCTACTGGGAGTTGGTCATAACTACCACTAAGAATCAATGCTAGCATAGTATCTGACTGTGCATTGAGTCTAGTGCAAAAGTTTTGTACAATGGCCCATTCATCCATGCCATGACTTAGACATTGTCTCATCAAATGTTTATATCTTTCCCAAGCCACATAAAGGTGCTCATCTGACAATTGCTTGAAGTTGATTAAATCACGTCTAGCATCAATAATTTTGTTATTTGGAATGAAGCGAGCTCTGAATTTTGCTTCTATGTTATCCCAATTATTGATAGATCCCTCCGGTAAATTGAGCAACCATTCTTTTGCATCATCCTTGACAGAGATAGGGAATAATCTAAGCCTTAAGACATCCTTGGGCACTCCATTCTGTTTGAAAGAGCCACAAACTTCCAAGAAGGATAATATGTGTCTATTAGCATCGTCTGTTGATTTACCACCAAACTACCCATTCATTTGAAACATTGAAATCATCACTAGCTTTAACTCAAAGTTGTTCACCTGAAAATCCAGTACTATAATGCTAGGCTGAGTAGTTTTCATGGTTCTTCCCATAAAATCCTTGATAGTCCGATTTTGATTATCTTCGTGTTCCATCTTCGTAACAGGAATGTTTACCCCACTCTCAGGTTGAATTAGCATAGACCCCTTAGCCAAAATATCCTTCAAATTCCTTATCTTTCTAGGTGTTCTCTTTGATATGGATTTAGGTGGCATAAACTAATGTACCTGCGATAACAAAAGAGCACAGATCAAGAATTTAACTAAATCAAAGAAGCCAAAAGGTAATAAACTAAGAAATTACTAATAAAATTACTATAACTAACAAATGAAAACATAAATAAACAAGAGAGGAAATTAAAAGAAACTAAGTGTTTAAGCTAAAACTACTCAAGGCCCTCTAATTCTATTCACCAATTACCTTGATTCCCCGGCAATGGTGCCAAAAACTTGATGCTCACCAGAATAATGGCACCGCAAGTGTACGGGCCATAAGAATAGTACATGGTGAGTCAAGGTCCTTCCCTCAGAGAATTAATATGATTAATGATTAGGCATTAGATTTCTCATATTCATTTTAGTTAAACAATTCAAGTTATGAGTGAATTTTTGTGAAAATCAATTCAAGTGCAATTAACAGTAATAAAAATGGTTCTTAACAAAAATAAGCAATTAAAAACACTATAGGAATTCTAGTTCCTTTTTTACATAAAGTCAATCATTTCCCTTTTTAATTAATTAGCTTAATGTCTATTTTAGAGTCAAAGGTCTAATTAGTTAAAAATGTCTTTCGATCCATTCAAACCCATATATCAACTTAACTCTTTGATGTCTCAAATGAGAAGTTAACATACAATTAAGCTCCGACCTTATCTAGACTATCTAGGGCCCTTGAGTATATTTCTATCTCAAGTGCAAAATTAGACTATGTCTAATCCTAAGTTGCTCAATGAATGGTCTATAGGCAATTCCTTTCTTTCAAAGGCTAACTACAAAACCTATAATCAAACTAGAGGTGGCCAATCAATAGAATGAAACCATAATTCATATTAGGCACTAAAATCTTCAATAATCCAACATAATCAAAAAGGAAATTACTTCCAAAGCTCAAAGGTTCATAGAATCCTTAAGGGTTACAAGAGTTAGCCACTCGTGGCTTGAAATCCACAGATAAGTTCAGCAAATATATCAACAAATACATTAACTTGAAGAGAAGATGAAGTAGAAACACCTAATCAGAAGAATCTTGGATAGAATCAACAATTTTTTGATTAATATAAAGCTTCCCTAACACCTCTTGTGCATTTTCTCACTCTCCCAGCCGACCAGAAGTAGCTCCTTTTTTTTGAATCCTTTAGCCCTAGCTCTCCCTCTCATTTTTTTTAGCTTGTAAATCAAAGCTGTGTGTTTCAGAGGTCGATCTTGCTATGGCAAGGGGTGGCTCTCACTATAGCGAGAGCTTATAGTCACCCAGATTTCTGCTGATCTCACTACTGCTTGTGTTATAGCTAGGAGCTCCCTAGAATTTGTATGCATCACAACTTCACTATGGTGAAGTGACTTCCTCGCTACAGTGAAAGCGCATCCTAGCTGCAGTGAATTATGTTCTAGCTGTAGCGAAAGGACTTGTTCAGCTTGCCTTTTTACTTTTCAGCTTCTCTCTCTTTTCTCATTTCTTTCTACAATCTTCTACCTTCTCCTGAGATAAAAATCAAACATAAAATAAGGATCAAAATTGATAAAGAGGTCGCAATTAAGATATTTTCTTCATTTTGCTTGATTGAATAAAAATTTAGCCATGTTAATCAAGAGAAAAGTACTTTTTCTCCCTAATTTATCATCAAATGTATCTCGTTCTCATCCAAAATTAGGGAGTTATTAGTTATGCAGCTATCAAATAGGAGCATCTCTTATCCTTCAGGAGTGTTAGAGGATGTGCTAGTTAAGGTAAAGCATTTGATTTTTCCAGCTAATTTTTATGTCCTTAACATGGTAGACGATAGATATAGATCTAGTGGATATGCCCCACTCATCTTAGGTAGACCTTTCTTAAAAATTACAAAAACAATTATAAATGTGCATGAGGGTACTCTTCAAATGGAGTTTGCTAGTAATGTGATACAATTTAATATATTTGATGCCATGAAACACCCTTGTGATGATAACTATGTTTTTAGTGTCAGCCTGATTGATATGCTAGTTGATAATGCTAGTGTTGATTTTAGGGATAATTTGTTGACTGATTCCTGTGATATTGGTGATCTTGATGATTCTCTGAGACATAATTGTGATGACTCTCATTCTTGTGCCATATTTAGAGAAATTGATGAATTTTTGAGCTTGTATGATGATATTAACTCTTAACGAATCTATTGCTGATTAAATTGATTCTATTTCATCTAGAACCTCTTGATTTTACTAGACTTGTTGATCTTTCTAGTACTGATGATTCTTTGCATGTTGATATGGATAGTTTAGGGAATTATGATGCTGATATTCACTTGACTGCTGATTCTTTTGATTCCTCCCATACTACTGATGTTCCTAAAGATGGGAAAGTTATTTTTTTCTATCTGAGAGTTGTCTGAACAGGTATTTGGCATGGAAGAGATTAAAATCAAACAAGTCATACCTTCAGTTGAGCAAGCTCCTACCTTAGAGCTTAAACCGCTGCCAGACAATCTCAAGTATACTTATTTAGAGAAAGATGATAAGCTTCTAGTGATTGTAGCTAGTGACATTATTCTAGAAGAGGAAGAGAAGCTTCTAGAAGTCTTAAGGAGGAGAAGACAAGCAATAAGGTGGACCTTGGCTGACATAGCTGGCATTAGCCCTGATACATGCATGCACAGAATTTTGTTGGAGGATGGAGCAAAGTCAGTAAGGCAACCTCAAAGGTAACTGAACCCGCTTATTCTAGATATGGTTAAAAAGGAAGTTTCTAAACTTTTATCTGTTGGTATTATATATCCTATTTTTGACAATCAGTAGGTTAGTTTTGTGTAAGTGGTTCCAAAGAAATCAGGGATCACAGTTGTCCAGAATAAGAATAATGAATTGGTGCCCACCCGCTTACAAAATAGTTGGAGGGTTTGCATTGACTATAGGCGACTTAATTTAGTCACTAGAAATGATCACTACCCCCTCCCTTTTATTGATCAGATGCTTGAGCATTTAGCTGGGAAGTCTTATTACTATTTTCTGGATGGATTTTTAGAGTATTTCTAGATATGCATAACCCTGGAGGATCAAGAGAAGACAACGTTCATATACCCATTTAGAACATATGCCTACAGACGAATGCCTTTTGGTCTTTGCAATGCCCCTGGAACTTTCCAGCGGTGCATGGTTTCCATTTTTAGTGATTTTCTGGAACACTGTATAGAAATTTTTATGGATGATTTCACTGTATATGGGAACTCTTTTGATGATTGCTTATGTAGTCTGGATAGAGTCCTAGCAAGATGCATAGAAAAGAACCTCGTACTTAATTTTGAAAAGTGTCATTTTATGGTTTGAAAAGGCATTGTATTGGGTCATATTATATTTGAACAGGGCATAGAGGTTGATAAAGCTAAGATAGATGTTATCACTTCTCTACCATACCCAACATGTGTTCAGGAGGTCCAGTCTTTTCTAGGACATGCAGGCTTTTATAGAAGATTCATTCAGGATTTTAGTAAAATTGCTTTGCCATTTTCTACGTTGTTACAAAAAGATGTTGATTTCCATTTTGATGATGCATGTAAAATAGCTTTTGATGATCTTAAGAAACGATTGACTTCCCCACCCATTATTCAACCCCCTAATTAGAACCTCCCATTTGAGCTTTTATGTGGCGCTTCTAATTTTACTCTAGGTGCAGTTTTAAGCCAGAGAGTGAATAAGAGGTCCCATGTGATAGCTTATGCGTCTAAGACTCTGGATGGGGCCCAAGCAAATTATACAACCATAGAAAAAAGAGTTTCTTGCTATTATTTTTGCTTTGGATAAGTTTAGATCTTATTTTCTTGATACTAAAGTCATTATTTTTACCGATCATGTAGCCTTGAAGTACTTGTTGAAGAAGCCTGATGCAAAGCCAAGATTGATCAGATGGATGCTTCTACTTCAAGAATTTGACATTGACATCCTAGATAAAAGTGAAGCTAAAAATTTGGTGGCAGACCACTTGAGCAGAATTGAAGCTCCAAAGGTAGATTCCTTACTTATTGATGATGATTTCCCTGATAAGCATTTGTGTGCTACACAAAGTTTATACCCTTGGTATGCGGATTTAGTGAATTATCTAGCTACTTCTGAATTGCCTGTTGATTTGAATAAACATCAATTGAATAAGTTTAGGAGTAAAGCTAGGTATTATATTTGGGATGATCCATACTTGTGGAGACTATACAGTGACCAAGTGATTAGATGTTGTGTGCTTGATATAGAATTTGATTCTATTTTGAATTTTTGTCACACACTTGCATGTGGAGGTCATTTTAGTCCAAAATGCACAGCTAAGAAGATTCTAGATAGTGGATTGTATTGGCCTACTTTGTTTCATCATTTCTTTGATTTTTGTAAAAGATGTGTTAGGTGTCAACAAACAGACAGCATATCTAGGAGAAATGAAATGCCATAACATCCCATTTTGTTTTGTGAAGCCTTTAATGTGTGGGGCATTGATTTTATGGAACTTTTTCCTACTTCTTTTAGTTTTTCATACATCTTATTGGCTGTAGATTATGTTTCGAAGTGGGTGGAAGCAAAACCCACTAGGACTGATGATTCTTTTGTGGTTGTAGAGTTTGTTTGCTCTCACATTTTTTGCAAGTTTGGTATTCCCAGAGCCATTATCAATGACCAAGGCACTCATTTTTGCAACTGGAGTATGCACAGCTTGCTTAGCAAGTATGGTGTTGTGCATAAAGTAGCTACTCTGTACCATCCTTAAACAAATGGCTAGGCAAAATTTTCCAACTATGAGGTAAAGCAAATTTTAGAGAAAACAGTGCAACCAAATAGGAAAGATTGGAGCAAGAGGCTAGATGATGCACTTTGGGCCTATAGGACTATCTACAAGACTCCTATTGGCATATCACCCTATCGGCTGGTATTTGGAAAAGCTTGTCACTTACAGATAGAAGTGGAGTATAAGGCTTACTGGGCTATGAAGAAATGTAATTTAGATTTGAATGGAATGGGATCTCACAGAAAATTCCACTCCAAGAGCTTGAAAATATCATATTGGAAGCCTACGACAATGCAAGGATCTATAAAGAAAAGACAAAGGCATTCCATGACAAGATGATTACAAGAAATGAGTTTGTTATCGGCTAAAAAGTTCTCCTTTATAAATCCCGCTTGAAGCTTATGCCAGGTAAACTTCGTTCTAAATAGGAAGGTCCTTACATAGTTTCTGATGTTTTCCCTTTTGGTGTAGTTGAGCTTTTGGATGAGCAGACGGGAGCTAAATTCAAAGTTAATGGACATCAGCTCAAGAACTTTCATGAAGGAGTTCCAAGGGATGACAAGGAGGAACTCCAACTTCATGACCCACCCTGATCCCTGGTTGTACTCTTTCATTTCCCCTTTTATATTGCATTGTCTTTATCTGTTTATTGGATTGTATGTTGGCATTAAGGACAATGCAATGTTTAAGTGTGGGGGGGATACAAATAAAATTTTTAGTTTAGTTTAGTTTTGGTTAGTTGATTTTTTTTCTAGTTTCTAGGTTTTTAGTCTTTTGTTTTATTTTTGGAGTGTTGAAGTTGTGTTATTTTCCAGTTCTTGAAACAAAAAACAAAAAACTAAAAACTATGCTTTTGTGTAAGTTGCTAGTATTGAGGGGATCATAGCTTTGATATATCCTAATTTGATAGGGAATTGACCTTGTGTTGAGAATGCAAGTTAAGTGGCAATTAGCTTTGCTTTAATGAAATTTGATGATGGTCAATTTACCTTGTGAGATGTTTAAACTAATTACTTATTCATTTTTAGTTTGTATCCCCTATCTTGGTCTTACTCTAGAACTTGGCTTGAATCTTATTCAAGGCCACATTTATTCATTTGCCATGCATGAAAAGGATTAAGGCATTCATTATTGTTTTGTTTTAGCTAGAGCCAAAAAGCTATCCTACATGTGTTTAATCCATTTGCTTTACCTCCTTTGAGCCGCATATGTTTCCTTTTTAGCCATGAAAAACCAAATGAAAGTTCTTCCTACCTTGATTAGGATGCTTTCAATTATTAAGGGCATTGTATCTTGTGAAGGTGGGTGGAGATGCATTTTTCACATCATTTATAGGCCGTTTATTTGTTCTTCTTTGGAAATATTCCAAGAACAAGAGAGAGGAGAAAGAAAATAATAATAATAATAATAATAAAGAAGTAAAGCAAAAGAAAAGAATATGAAAAAAAAAGAAGAAAAAAAAAAAGAAAAGTTGTTCTCTTAGTGCATATTTTTGTTTGTGGTAAATAGGGCCTTAAAATACACTTTCATTCCATCCTTATTCTTATTTTAATGCTCTTGATGATCTTTAAGCATCCAATTTGCTTTTTGAATTTCCTTCATTATTTTGTTTACCACTTGTTTCGTACCTTGGCCTACATTACAACCATAATAAAGACTTTTTGATTCATTCATTGGCATTTGATTTTTGGTGGTAGAGATGTAGATGATTACCAAGCTTATGGTAGTAAGGTTGGGTAGGATGGAATTTGAGAGTAAGCACTCCATCCTAAACACTAAAAAGTAGAGTGATAAACACTAATCCAAGTGAGAGACTTTCATTGCATTTCATTTTTGATTAAGTGTATTATCATGGTACTTGTTGCATTGATGCAAGTGATATGACTTGGAGAATTAAGCTATTGATTTGCTTTGAGCTTCCTTGTGCTAAGTGACCTATACAAGTCCATTTTTCTTGATTTCCTTTCCATTATCTCTTTCTCAGAGCCTTAGTTTTCTTTTTCCCAGGAGTGCAAAAGCTTAAGTATGGGGGAATTTGATAAATGCTAATTTTAGACATATTAATCCTCCTAAGCTTAGGCATTTTGATAAGTAAATATGGCTTTAGGGGTTTAATTAGATACAATTTGATTTCATTAGCCATTTATGCACTTTGTGAATTAATTGGCAAAATTATTAAGTTTTAATGCATAAATTTCTTTTAAATAATATTGTGGGTAATTCTATTAAATATTTTCCATTCTTTTGTGCAGAATTTCAATGGATAATTGGAGCCTTAAATGATAAATTGATTTGAAGAAGAGAAGAGTTGTTGTTTAAGACAAGACTTGGGTTTTGGAGACTTGAATAGAGGAGGGAGGAATAAGGCTGCACATTGAATTGAGGCCCACTAACTCACATATCACTCACAAGTTCAGCCCATCAATCACACAATGCCATTCACTCCATTTTCTAGCTCAACTCACGTGGTTTCTCATTTATCCATGCACTTCTCCAGCCATTCATTCACACTCTCACACTTCCACTAGCAGAGTTACTTAGAAGCACAAGCAAAATAGAGGAGGCATGTGAGGAATAAAAAGAAGAGTGGGTTGAAGTTTAAATAAAGATAGAATGCATGATGGAGCTAAAACAGAGCTGTGAAAACCTACGTGGAAAGAGAAGAGAAAGAGCATCGAGTTAAAAGGAGCTTGGGCAGCTCTCATGTAAGCTACACAAGCTGCATGAAGGAAGCATGAGCACGTGGTTTAATAAAAAGCAAGGCTAAAGCTGATCCAAGAGAAGGGCTATTGTTCATACACGTAGCCCCAACCATCCACATACATCGATTTCATGGTAATGATTGGAAAGAAGAGCTGCTACACGATGCATGGCTTGGGTTTTGAGGTTAGAGAACAATGTTGAGCAAAAATAAAGACACAAAGCTATAGGCTCGAGGAAGTGAAGAAGGTGCTAGAGTATAGTGAGATAAAGAGAAGAAGCATGAAGGGCTTGAGCTGGAAGAGAAGCTAAGTTAACGGAGAGAGCGTCATAATGGATTGAAAGTTGATATGGAAATGACGTAAATGAAGCTATGGGCAATCAAGAAAAGAAACAAGCAGTTGAGCACGTGGACAAAATTAAGCGAAATACATGTAAACCATGTGAGGAGATGAAAGGAAATGCACACGGATAGAACGTGGCTACTAAAGAATCACGAAGGAAGTCTATGCATCAATTCATCCACGTCAGAAGTAGCTAAGGGTTCCAGCAAGAAAAGCACGTGAGATTTTAATGAATTATAAGCTGGAATGTAGTTACGGGGTAACGTGTATTAATGAAAATGTGAACTGAGGAAAAAAACACGTATAGCATGAGGAATAAGGAGCGAGGGGAAAATAACGTGAGGTATTCAGCTTGCTAGGGGGAGAACGCGATTAGACGATGTAAGGGCTGGAGCTCCAGAGAGGCAAAGAGGAAGAATTTCTCATCGGTTTCTCCATGGCTACTACTCATTCCATCGATTCTCATTCATTTAAATTCTCCAAGGCAGCTTGAATCATCCTTGGTGGCTAGCTAAAGATTGAAGACTCCCAGATGCAAATTTGAGCTCTACATTTTCTCACCAAATTGGATAAAAATTCCTTGCTCAATCTTTTAATTCCAGCTTTAATTCTTTTATTAATTTGACTAGGTCTAGTTTATTAATTTAGGAATTTAATTGCTGGAAATTACTGGATTGGTTTTATTTGTGGATTGAGTATAATTTGATCTTTGGAATTTTAATTGTGATCATTACATGTTTGTGAAAATTCTAGAATTAGTGCTGTGCAAATTACTTTTAATTTCCTCTTGATTATAGGGCAATTGATGCAATAGTTGTTGGATTAAGTGGCTGAAATTTTTGTGCAAGTAATTGTTTGCAAAATTTATTAATCTAATTGGTTAATTAGCATCTTAAGTAGATTGTGTAGCATATTTTATTGATCAATTAAGATTGGTTATAGTGTGTTCTTGTTTTTAATTCAATTAATTAATTTTTCAAGGTTTCTTGTGGTTGCAAATTCCTTGAATAATTGATGAATTGAATCTTGAATGGTCATTCAAGAGCTTTTATGGGGAATATACTAATGAGCAAGAAATTAAATCCAAATTTGGTACACTAAAAAGGGAGCAGGGATAATTGAATTATAGGGAGTCCATCTAAAGGCTAGCTACCACATTTTCTTAATTGTTCACTTCATTTAGTCTTAAGTTTTTTATTCTTGTCATTTAAAATTTAGTTCAATTAAATTATAGCATTTCAAAACCCCCTAAACAAGTTCCAATTAGTAAAACTTAGAATACTCTTTCACAACAAATTAAGGCACAAAGACTCCTTAGGAAATGACTTGGGTTGCACCATTGCCTACAAAATTTATTTTACTACCTAGTTTTATTTGAGATTGCACGACCAAATCGTCAAGTGGCATCCTTAAAAGGTAACTAGGGTTTAGTTCTACTCATATATGTAGTAATACCTTATTGATTGCTTGTATACATATTTATGTGATGTGATGAATGAGTTTGACTGCACTTAACTGTTGATTATCGTAGGCCAAGATTGTGGCCTTGTAAATGGAGCCTTGAATAGTGCTTAATGACATAGTGCCATGATGGTGCACAGAGTTGTGCCCATTGTTAGTGATTTTTCTGCAAGTGTATGGGTCATACAATAGTATAAGAATGAGTAGAGCATTATTCTCATGAGAAATTTTAATCAAGTACAAATTCGCTAATTATCCATATCATCTAGAAATTAATGCAACTAAAAAAAACTAGATTCCTAATTTATAAAAAAACTCTAGAATTTAGATTTCAATGTCTAATTCCTGTGAATAGATAAAGATTAACTAATACAATTACTTTCTATCCTAATTAATGGCTAATTTCCTAGTGCATAGTAATTCCCATTCAAGATGTAACATGTGTATCTATGTTAGTCTTACATCTACTTTTTTGGTCATAAGTTGTAACATTTAGATCTAGTTAACATCTAACTTATAGATTAAGTAAAGGAATTTGACTAATTACTTTTGAGAACAATGTTAATGTCCCTAATATAGTGAACCAATTTAAAACTTTTAGCTTTATTAAATTACTAACTTGTTAACTATTACAAATTAAATGCATTTACATAAGCTATTAGAAATAGTATCAACCCCTGAAACACTTAGAAAATATGGCTAAACTCTTGGATAACACCCCAAAAAACTACTTAAGATACCATTCAAGGTACCATGGGAAAAGATGAATAAAACCAGCTAATTGGGGAAAATAAGGTCATAGTCACAGCCCCAGGAGGTCAAAATGGAGGCTGTTCAGGGCCATGACCTTGACTGTGCCTAGTTCTATTTTGTGTAGAAAATGATGCACATATGAACCAAGATGTAACAATACTCAACCAATACTACAAAATATAATATAAGGCCACTCAAATGACCCTGGATAGGAACTTTAATGATGTAGGAATTTAAGATATAATGACTTAACCTTCACAATTTCCACAAATGACATATTTGAGATGGAAAAACCAAAAAAATATATCTAATGATAGCAACTAGATTTTTGACAACAACAACTTATATACTCGAATTCATCAATGCTCAACCATTTGACTCCAAACTAATCTTAACAAGTTTGAAATGCTAAATGAAAGTGGTTCCATCCTTTTAAGCCATAATGTTATACCTTACTATATCTAATTCATTAGAACCATTATATGTCTATTTGTAGTAAAGGTAATTACAACCAAACTTTTAGCAGTGGAATTTCAATTACTAAATGCATCAAATGGGCTTATGAGGTTCAAAAATGTATCTTTATAATTCCATCTCAAAAATTCATGCTCAAGCATCTAGTTTGCTCTAAATTAATATGTATGTAGAGTTCAAACATATAGAATAAATTATTTGCTCATTTAGGCCATAGCACACATAATAGAGTATCAACTTTAAAAATTTATAACTTGAACTCCACAACCTCGATTTATGATATAAATTTTTTAATGTATAAATTTCATTCAAATTGAATCCATTTGGTCCTTTAGATCCTTTGAAAATCATATTTGGCATAGTATGAACAGTACTTACCATGATAGCTCTTTGGAACTAATTTTAGAAATTCACTAAATATTCTACAATGCTCTAAAAGTTATAATTTTTTAATCTATAGAAAGCTCAAAATACTCATGAAATTTTAGCCCCAAACTTGTTTATTGTAACAACCAGAAAAAGAAAAGAAAAGAGAAAAGAAAAGGGAAAGAAAAGAAAAGCTGAAAATTTTCTAAGTCTGCTAGCTACAGCCTAGCTATAGCGAATGTACCTGTTCGCTATAGTGAGAAATGGGCTAGCTATAGCGAGTGTGGGCATCCCATACAAAATCCAGGGAGTTGCTCGCCGTAGCGAGAGCTATAGCGAAGGCAAAGGTCTGGGACTTACATGAGCTCACCGTAGCGAGGGTTATGGCTCGCTATAGCGAGGGTGAGTCCGGAAAAGCGTAAAAAGAGAGATTTTGACTTTTTAAAAGCTTCCAAACTCTTCCTTTCTCTTAGAACCGACCTAAGCTTCGACCAAGGAGAGAGAAAAGAGCTATGGAGAGAGAGAGACCTAGAGAAGCAAGGAGATCAAGCAAAGAGGTGAGTAATCTTTAGATTTTCATAGCTTTTCTCCTTAGCATGTTGTTCTCCTCCTTTTGCCTTCTCTTTCTATGGTTTTAGAAGTTGATTTGGGTTTGGTTCAGAAGAGGGAAGTGGAAAATTACTCTAGAATAAGGGTAGAACTCATATATCTTCACTTCTTCTTCCTTGCTTTCTTCCTTGAGAGTTTGAGAGAGGAAGGAGAGTGAATAAGGTTCTAGAGAGAGAATCCCTAGATCTTACAAGGGTAGTGGGGGTTTTGTTTCGGTGAAGAGCCCCTTTAGCTTTGTGAGAGTTTATTTGAGTTATAAGAGAGTAATTTGATGCTCTTTGTTATGCCTAGGCTCAAAGGAAGCAACTCCATCTAGTTGTGAGTGTGAAATCAAGAAGGGAGAAGATAAATTGAAAGGGAAGACTTGTGTTATCCGATAAGGTAGCTCTCTACTCTTTTCTTGTTGCATTCTTGGATGTGTAATAGTCATTGTATGTTGGTGTATGTGCTTGTATGATGAGATATGCCATTTGATATTGCCTTGATGCATTGGTACTAATATGCTTATGATATAAATTGTGAAAATTGCTCGGGTGAGGTGGTGCCGAAAGTCCCTTGAGACGGGTGAGGTGGAGCCAAAAGTCCCTAAACCAAGGGTGAGCCGATCCAAAAGTCCCAAAGATCGGGTGAGGCTAGACCGAAAGTCCCTAGAGCCTATTTTTGGCATTGACCTGATATTCATGGCGTGAAACACATATGTTATGTTATTGTGACTTGTGTGCATGCTTGACTAGTTTATATGCCTTGATTGCATCTTGAATGAGTATGAGCTATTGAGATTCTCCCGAATCTCACCGCCTTCCCCCTCCCATCTTAATATCCAGGTGGAGTTCAAGGAGAGTCGAGCACACCTCATGGAGCCTAGTGAGCATACTTAGAGAAATGTATGGTTCTTTTGTTGTAAAGAGGTGCCATAATGAAGATGCACTTATTATTTTTGAGTTGTAAATGTGGGAGCACATGTAAATATATGTATAGATGATGTAGGAATTGTTTAAAGAGATAAAGTAATGAGAATGTAGAAATTGGCCCTTTTGTGGCTTACATGTGCTAGTGTATTATGTTCCGTAGCATAGTGGTTTCGAAATGTATGATGTTATGGATCACTTAGACATTTCCCATATGCCATGTTTGTACTTTCAAACTTGCCCAAAAGAGGTTAGAGCATGTGGGAGGTCATTTAGACCCATTTTGAACCACATGGGGTGCCAAAACCGCCAATTGGGTGAGCTCCGTCAAAGTATGACCAGTTGAGCTCTTCTTGGTATGGAATTTGGCATGCCTCTAGAGTCTATTGAGAGCTTCTTGAGAAGCTAAAGTGGGTAATATTTTGAGTTCTAGAGAATATTTGGTGAATTGTTGAAGTTGGGAAATTTGGATGGTTTGGTCATGGTACTGTGCAAAAATCCGAAAATGAAACCATGTCATCCATAGACCAAATGGTGTTCGATTGTCATGAAATTTTATGAACATAAACTAGATATCCACAGTGACCTATACCAACTGGAAGCACCTCAATTGGATGTCTGTAGAGAGAGAAACGACTTGCTGAAGTTCTGTATCAGCATCAGGGAGGCTTCAGACCTTCGTTACTGTTCCATCGGTTTTCGAGGTCTAAGAGCTCCTGAACTGATCTGGACTTATTTTTTTCCTCTATTTAACATCTGTAGCTTTCCAAATTGGTGTAGTTTTCCCAGATTGGATTTTTTTGGAATTAATTAAGAATTTTCAAAGTTCATGACAGTAAACTGCACCAGTAACAGGGACAGCCAGACCTCTGTGTCTTTTTCGATGTCAAAGATGGTCCAAACGCTGAGATTGAGTTGGGAGTTATTTTTAGTGTGAAGTTAACATCCCCAGATTTCTAGAGAATTATGATCTGCTTGATTTCCATTTTTCTAGAATTAGTTATGATTTTCCAAATTTGGAGCCAAAAATCTGACTTATGGGCTCATTTGTGAAATTGCATTTTCTTGGTTTTTGGCTTCATATCCGTGGTTTATGAGTTGTTTGAAACTATGTACAAGTTGTATAAAATGGTGTTTGAGTGGAAAATATGAATGATGGGTACACGAGACCCACGGGGCAAAATATGATCAGTTTAACCCCGACTTAAAATAGTAAAATATCACGGTTTTGGTCATTTGTCTGGAAAATCATATGGAATCAAGCCTAGAGGGAGATCAATTGGAGTAAGCTATTATGGTGTTTCATTTATTAAGGCAATCAAGGGCAAAGGTAAATTTTATGGTCCAAATTGTCAAAATTTTGGTTCCAAAATGTACCAAATGAACTCCAAAATGCTATTTCTTGCCATAAGCAAATTTCAATTAATATATGCATCAACTATCAATGGTTCATCACATAAAATTTGCTTTATATCTAAAAATCACTATTCCACATCAAAATATGTGTATAAACTCATTAGATTTCCATATCCTAAACTATGTTCCAATATCTCATACATACATCCTTTGGTTATATATTTATGGTCTAACACTTTTACACATGTTGCCATTATTTTACATGAAAATATAAGTTTACATGATATATATACATTAACAAATACTAGGTTATATCTCTTGACACAATAGACATTTCTAGGGTTTTACCTTTTCCTTGTCCTTGCTTTGCATATCACCTAGCTATGGTTAGTGGAGATAAGGAAATATGAGATTTAAAGAATCCCTATAGCTAAATCAACATTGAAACATATATATAGTTTACTCAAGAACATGGAAGTAAGCATGCATATTATGTAATCATAGCCAATCTATATACTTAAGAGCAAATCCATGCTCTAGGGGTTTTTCTGGTTTAAGCAAGAACAAATCTATGCCTTTAAGGGACTTTCGGCCTAAGGTAGAGCAAATCCATACTCACTTTCCTAACCTCACCCAACATAGAGCCACCCCTCTCACAATTTCAAGTAGGTTTCATGCAATTGCATAGTCTACTCAAACAACCAATAAGCCAAACAATTACAGACAATACACATAAACAACCAATAACTCAAGCAAACTAATCACACATATAACAATAAAGGAAAAGCTACCTTATAAAGCAAATTCAATCAATTCCTTTATTCTCCTTGTCTTAATCCCATGGCCTCACACACAAACTTTGGTGTGGTCCACTTGCTTAGTCTATGCACATCAATTGAGGTATAAAATAACCAATTAAGATATATTAAATCTCACTCTACCACTACATGTGCATATTAGGAAAGGTAACAACTTCAAATTTCACGCTTTTCAAAAACCAAACCCACCATAAAAAAGAGCCTAAGGAATAGAAGAAGTTTCATAATTAAAACATAACAAAATTTGGTGTATTTTCTTACCTATTTTGGCTTTCTTTTCCTTCTCTCTCTTCCTTCTTTTATGCCACCATTAGACACTTTTTGGAGTTGCACAAGGATAGTTAGATGAGGAAGAAAGGAGGAGGCATGAGACTTGTCATGCCTTATTTTATAACACTTTTCCCATTACAATTACCGCATATAAAACTTAGAGGAGTCAACGAAAACTTGAACTGATAAAAATTTTTCATTTTAAAACTTCCTCATACAATTTTACTATGCATTTGGTAATTTCCAAATTCTTATCTAACTTTGAAAATACATACTTAATTATAGAAAAATCGTATGACGTTAATTCAGGGCTCTACTCCAAGCTCTCTAAGCCCTTTACATGGGGAAAATGCTTACTTAGCGGAGCACATATGAATTCATATAAAGTTGTCCCTATAACAAATTGGACAGTTTTACCCCTCATTAGTCATATTATTATTATTTTGCCTTCATACGCAATAATCTAAAATATTTAATTACATAACAAAATGTGGTGCATAAAAGTAAGGTCCTCGATTTATGTCTCCACATTCTTTGCTCCTTTATTTGCTTGAACTCGGACCTAGCATGGTTTATATTTAGGGTGAGATTATGAAATCTCAGTATTAGTAAACCAGTCTCATTCACAAGCAAGCATGTAAGTTTATAACATAATGCCAATCAATGTGTCATATACCACATAGTAATACAAGGGATTTTATACAAGGGCAAGCACAATTTTAGCATACATATCATCTTATAACATAAATGACAACTTGATATAGCATACCACTTATCATTATACAAACATATAAGCTTAAAGAAAGAGAGAGGAAAACTACTACCTTAGCAAACTTTGCTCCTCAATCCTTGGGACTCGGTTTACTTACTTTTGGAGTTCCCAAAACAATATCAAATCCTATAATCATAATGATAATTTATTACAATCAACATATAAACCTTAACTTCTAAAATAGGATAACCCCTTTTAAACTTAATGGAACCATTGGAATTAGAAAAATCCAACTCCTTCCCTTCCCATTCACTATGGCCGAATAGTATGCATTTCTTGGCTAAAATTTAGGAATTTTATCCCATGAGCTTTGAGGCTTTCCCATAGGTATTCCTAGATAAAAACACCCTTTTAAACCCATTGGAATGGATAAAATTATCAAATTCTAGCTCCAACATCACGTTTTTGTCATCACATAATCTAGCTCTGTTTTAGGCTCAACGTGCGTTTCTTTGGTTCTAAAAATTCCATAGCCTTTTCCTTTATGTTTTAGGACTTGAAATTTGGTATACATGACTTTAAGACATCAAGAAAACACCATAAATATTTTGGAAAAATTCGGACAGCATCTCCCTATGCTTTCTATTTTCCCAAAAATTACAATCTTTGTGTTTTCCAAAGTCTCAACACATAACAACAATAACTAAGGTCAAATGGCCTTCATGTTCAACATATAAACTTCATTTCAAGGCCTTCATATTCAACATACAAACTCCATTTCTAATGATTCATATGCTGTCCAAAAATAACTCATAGCTAGGGTTTAACAAAACTAGCTTAAAGCATGTGATTTACAAGTGTAAGATGGAAAAAACTTACTCTTTAAGCTTAAGCCTTGCTTCTTTTGGTTTTCTCACACTAAAATCCTTTCTTTTCCCACTTAGAACAACATTTCACCTTGAAGAAAAGATGAATATGCAGGTGCCCTTTGGAAGAAATGGTTGGAGGATGGAGAAGATGGAGAAATTTGGTGAAGAATGGTGGTAGTTTTGCTTGGTTTCACTTCATCTTCCACTTTTTCTCCCTCTCTCTCTCTCTTCACGTTTTTCTTTCTTTCTTCCTTGTGTGTGGTGTGAAAATAGTGGAATGGAGGTGAAGAAGATGAATCTAATGAAGTTAAATGGTCATACTAAATTTGGACCCTTTGATCAACCTTTTCAAGATCAAATCTTAACCTTCCATTCTTTTTTTTCTTTTGATTTTCTAATTTCACAACTAAATATCTTCTTCCAAAAATTCTTGGCCACACACTTGGAAGCCTTTCCTTAGCCCTTATGTTATGGAGAGTAACCATGGTTAATTTCTTAACTCAACCATGGTCAACTTTTAACTCAACCATAGTTAGTTTCTAACTTAACCATGGTTAATTCTTTAAATTAACTAAAATCTTTTTCTTATTTTCCTTTCATTTTATATTTATATTTGGGTTTCATCTTCTCTAAAACCCTAATCATATCTTCTCTTCTCTTATCGGGCCTTTAGAATCAACTATTGGGCCTTACAGCTGTCTAAAAATCAATGTCTGAGCCCAATTAAGGTTTTATGGTACAATACATACCTTTAGACTTTCTAAAATTTATGAACATTATTTTCTCTACTTTTTGGCCATATTAAGCTTCAAACATGGGTCAGGGGCCCTTAACCTCAATCCTCATAAATTTCGGTATCAATCGGACACCCGGGTCTATAGGTGTAATTTTTACCGTTCTGTATTATGATTGTGTTATAAACTTTTCATTTACTGCAATTCTGTCCCTGAAACTCCTTCAGGGTTTCTTAGCCCTTTAGCTATTTTTATTTCTATAGTTCTTACAACTTCTTTTTTCCATTTTGCTCATGACTACTGATCGGGATAACCAGATCTCGCCCGGCCATCCGGACAACTTGGTATCATTGGACCCGTCTCATCAAACAGAGTTTAACTGTGGGTCACGAATTTTTGAGATTCTTGCCCGATTTTTTGATATTCGTTCTTGAAGCCACAAATAGAGGGTGAAATTAGGGTTTCCTGAACTTTAGGAAAATTTATACATTTTGCCCCGCATATAACTTTTCTTTACATTTTAGTCTTTGGCTCTTCGTACTCGACTTCGGAGACTCTTCAGAACCTTTTTTTGATCTTTCCTTTTTGTTCATCTATTTTGGCCTCAATTTTAGGGCACCTCTGGCCTTGACTCATCATTATTTGTGGTCTAGAATATCATTCTAATTTTATTAGACCTCAATTTATTCTATTTGGGGGACTTCTTTTTATATCCGGTGAATTTGGTACATTGACAAAGAAATCATATGTTACGTTTCTCGCGTTTCCTTACATTTTCTTGGATTTTCAGAAAACCGGATGTTACAAGACTTATATAAAAAGTAAGGTTTTATAACTTTTTCGAAATGACCATTTTGTCCCAATATTTTAATTCTTCATTTGAACTCATTTTTAAGTCTTTTTTAGAAACTAATAGCTCCCTACCAAAATTTTAGACTCTCATCTTCATTAACTTAGAGGTTAAAAGGACTTAAAGTAGTCTAGAAAAGTTTGATTAAAAATATCATCATTAGGAATCCTAGTTTGTGCACTATCAGGGATTTAGCCAAACTAACCTCATATGGTTAATCTACTAGCCTTATTTTATACCATTATGATAAGAGATATTCATTTCTCAAATTATTTTTGACATTGTCTAAATGTCTAATTTTTCTCTTAATTAGGCCCAAACTGGCTCTTAGTCCTAGTTGGTTCTTTTCTCCTTATGAACCTTTTCTTAACTATTTCTTTTCATTCTTTAGAGACTATATTACTTGACAAAATTTAGAATATTACACACAAAATATCCACACATTCAAAATGTAATACCTAAACCTCTTAGCTCTTACACAATAGTCCTATTGTCTATCTCAATGTATCTCATGCATATTGGAGTATGAATGTAAGGAAACATACACTTTAAGCATGCATAATTGCGTGATTGGGAGACCATATTCATGCTTCATGGCTTTAGGGACCATGTGTAACACCATATTCATTTAACTTATGTCATCTCATTTCTAAGCATACTTCCTTGAATGACACAAGTTCTTAAGAAAATCCATTAAAATAATAGATTATTTTTGTGTAAACTTTCTGCTTTCATCTTTAGGAGCATATTTTACTAATTTTAAGGTTGTACTAACCCGATTCAGGTCATATATTTCTCAATGTCCTGAATCTATTTTATTGAAGACTTATGCTCCACTAGGTGCCCTAATTACTCATGTGCTTTGGCCTTACATAAATCTCACATACAGGAGCTCATCTAGCTAACCACCAAACCTCTATCTGCTTACTTCATCTGTGTTTAGTCTATCCATTTAGTCATTACTAAAGTAAGGGCATCTTTTTTGTGGACTAGCTTCTTAGCTCTTTCTCGATTCCCTTTATCATGAGACTTTACAATTTAGGGGTCTACTTGTGGGGATTTTTGCTAATTACTACTAGATGGTCTTCCCCAACTCAAGATATCTTATCTTCCTTTCATTAATCCAGGGAAGACCTTCACTGAGCTTTCATTCAAATTATTTTCTCATTTTATACCATGTTCTCTTTCTACTCATCACCTCACCAGGAAGATGTTACTGGTTGCTTCTCTTAATTTTCAGCTTATACTTAGCTTGGGCCACCTATCTCATCATGGGTGTAGCTTACGATAAGCTCCATTAACTCATATAGGCTTATGCTGGATTTAACACTTTCAAACTATTCTCATTCTCTTCTCTGACTAATCATATTGACCTTTAAATGTTACCTGTAAGGTACACTCTTCTCGTACCTTTACTTTATTCACCACTATTGTTCGCTTTATAGGCTATAATAACATCCTGTCAATAGGGTCTAGATCTTGTTGATAATGCCTACAAGGTCTTGAGTTCATTATATTAGTCTATCATTCTCTATTTCACAAGGTAGCATTATAGGTTGGAGTTAACACCTTGTAGGTAGGTCTCAACAACCATACTATTCTTGTGTCTGATATTTTCTAACTTTAACTATTACCCACTTACAGGTATTCTCAGGCTAGGTTATTAATTACATGGGGCTTTGCTCAGTCTCATTTACTAGGCCTACTACTCAACTGTGACTTACTGATCCTCCATATCCACTTATGGCCCATTTACTTGCTTTTTTCTTGGTTTGTACTAGGTTCCCCATTCTCTATGCATCAACTAACCCTAAAGCAATTCATTTCTCAGGTTGGCCTGAATATGACCAACAAGGCCTGTTGTACTGTAGTATACCCCATCATAACCAGATACTTCCTCTTTAGTTATGTGATATGAGCCTCATTGTCTCTATTTGTAGCCCATTATCAAAGCTAGAGAATTCCACCTTTTTCTTTACTCATACATAACTAACTGCCACTTTTGGGCCATCAAGCTTTATGGAGTATAGCTTGTAACTCAAACCTTTGACTTGAGGGAATAACTCTCTAGACTCTTCACTTTATCTTAGCATCTAGGTGTCATGGCTAGGGGGAATAACTCCCTCAATACTTACTCTATGTAGCCGCAGTTTCACCTTATACTACGCCGCCTCACATCTTGCCCCTATATTGGGTAAGACATCCCCGAATGGTTCGAGTGTGGAACTCAAGGAGATTAGGCCTTTCATAACATCTCAAGGCAAGCTTCTCTAGCAACTACACAAACATCTCTTGCTGCTAATACACAGAGCTTGCCACTAATCCTGTCAAGCTACTATAGCTTATAGAGCTCTAGCTGTTGGATCACTTAACTTTGCTCTATAAACTCTAGAGGCCAACCTCACCTATGGCTTACCACCTACTCAAGACCATTCCACAACTCACTTAGCATGAACATAATCACGAGCCACCTTCACACACCTAAAATACCTTATACAAGGCTTTACATAACCATACAAGCCTCTTCATCGTCTTATCACCACATCCTCAAGCCATATTCAATCCTAGAAGGCCTGGAACTTTGCTCTGATACCAAAAATTTCATACCATATTATTTCTAGTATCACCTTACTCATTCAAGGTGGATTACACATGCTATCAAAGGAAATCCAAAAAAATGCATTAAAAATAATGAGTTTAATGGCGTTACGTTAGGGTTTAAAAATTCACCTCATACCTTGGGGATCCGTGAACTTACTAACAACATTCTCTATTTATTTTCCATCCATGCAAATCATAACACATCTTAAAACTTTGTGCAAACCATGGATCAAGAACTAAAAACCAGAAATATTCACATTTTGTCTTAGGTCAAAATTTTAGTTTTTCGCTAGCAATTTTGGAAAATCATAATTAAATATAGACAAATTGAAATTAAGCAACCCATAGCTTTCTAGAAGATCTCTAGATGTTAACTTACACTAAAAACATTTTCAAGCCATGAAAACCTCATATGGACCATATTTGACAATACAAAAGTGGCAAAGGTCAGGATGTCCAGTGTGCCTAGAATAGAATAGAAATTTCAAAAGTTCAAATCTCCCTCTTTAGATATCCAATTGGGGTGATCTTGGTGGCCATAGAAAGCTTATCATGTCTAGTTTACGATTGTAAACTTTCATGAGCATTGGATGCCATTTGGCCCTTGGATGACACAGGAGATGAAACTGATCATATGAACAGTAACTATATAAGAATGACAGAAATTTAGCAACTTTGAAAATTCATAATTAATTCCAAAGAGCTCTAAATAATCTTGTATTTATCTTCCCAAAAAGCTCTAGATGAGATCTATATATATGCCAAATTTCATGAGAAAATTCATTCATTTGGTCAGATCTTGACGTTGGGTTCCAAAATTGTCAATTTTGTATTTTCTAAGGGTCTCAAATAGTCCAAATTAGCTTCTAAGATATTCATGGCTACTTGAGCCTGTGGGAAAGCACCAAAATGGTCTATTAAACATGTCTCAAGGGTGCACAAACCCAAATTTCACAAACTCACACTCTAACCTTATAATGTCTTATTTTTGTTAAAATGATAGAAATAGATACATTTTCAAAGCAAGTTCCCTAAAATGAATTAGTTGAGGTCCAAAAAAATTAGAATAATAATCTAGATATTAAATAATGAATTTACGAGCCCAGAGGTACCTTGAAACAGAGGCTAAAACAACCATATGAAATTTAACGAAATGGTTACGAAACATAATGATATTTTTGTAATATTGAGCACATTTTGGAATTCTCACAAGAGGGCTTTTTAAATAGAAAATTTGAGTTCTCCAGGGTTCTCATGGGCCTTGAGAATCATGGGAAGTCCCAAGATAGTTAAAATCCTTCAGATATACGTTTTCTAATGTTAGTTAACTCAAACTTTAACTCTTTCATTCAGGAAGGTTTTAGCTCCAATTTGAATGGTTCCAAACGTATTTTATAAGATTGAGGACCTAAATTTTATGATGGAAAAGACAGTTCTAAAAAAGGAGCTAAAACAGACCGAAAACGAACATGCCAAAATAAAAAGATAAAATTGGAATTTTTGGAAACTATTCCTTAAACCTACCTATATATAACCTCACACCCCACACTTTCCTTCACTTTGCCCATTTTAATTCTACCCTAAACTAGAGAGAGAACCAAGAGAGGGAGGCGCACAAGGGAGAGAAGAAAGGGAGGAGAAAAACACAAGATAAAGGTATGAAATCAATGGAATTTCTTAGTATTTTCTTTAGCAAAGTTACTGTTCTCCTTCTCCTCTTTCTTTCTATGGTTTTGTTAAAGTTTTTGGGTCTATTTTGAGGGTAGAATAGAGGAAAATTTTTTGAAATTCAAAGGAAGAAGCATCCAAGAAAAACTAAGAATCCAAGGTAATTTGCTACTTTCTAAGCTAGAATCTTCTTGTTCTTCTTCCCCTTCATTTTGCCTCATGTAAGACCAGCCAAGAGGAGTAAAATTTCTAGCTAAACCAATAATGAATCTTAGGAAAATGAGGGAGGAGAACAAGAATATAGAAAGGAAACAATCAAATAGCTATTAGATTTCAAGATATCAAAGTTAGGGTTTCAAATGTTCCACCAAAAATCTGATTTGATACAATAATCCCTAGGCCTAAATGAGTGTTTGGATGAGCTTCTAAGATCCCTAAAAGGATTCTCATATGCATCTTCCATCAAGAAAACAAAGCAAACTCACTTGGTGCTCATAGGGTTCATAGCCACGGCCTAGACTAGATGAAGCACTAAGGGATAGTTTTAGTTTGTTTCAAGCTTATTTTTGAGTCATATATGATGGGAAAAGATGACAGGAAGCCTTGAAAAAATTTTAGAAGCCATGGATAGTGAGATATAGTTATAAGTTCCATATTATGGCTTAAGGAAGTAACACTTAGCTAGGTTCCTTGTTTTAATTGTTGATGGATCCAAGTAGTTTAAATGGGGTGAAGAATCATAAATGGAAGGAAAGAATGGAGCCAAGAACTCAAATTATGGATGTTGCTTCATTAGGTACATTATGGAACCATAAAAGAGCCATATGAATTATCTAGCTTTTCTAATGAATGTATAGCTTTAGAATTTGGTTCAAGAGCATAATTGGCTTCCATATGATGTATCTAGGCCAAGAGAAACAAGTCCCACCTTATTGTGTGTGTGTGGCCAAGGAAGAGTAGCCAAATCCAAGAGGAAAAGTGTGCTTGTGTAACAAAGGTAGCTTTCTCTTCTTTCTCTCATGCATGAGTGGATGCTTGCCTTGGCTTGGATGTGTGTATGTATGTTTTAAGCCATTAAAAATGTCTTAGCATGTATCCAGATGCCATGGTATCATGATGTTGCATTTTTCTTTCAAGTGATGCTTTGTGAACTTTTTTTGGTTTGCTTGAGTGTGGTAAAACTAAGAACCCTCTAGCCATGGTAAGGATGAGCCAAGAACCCTTAAGAATGGTTAAGACAAAGCCAAGAGTCTCCCAAGAGTAAGGCTTAGTTCAAAGCCTTTAAGAAAAAGGGTGAGGCAGGTCCAAAATCTTTGAAGAGAATGGGTGAGGCTAAACCTCTTACTTAGCAAGCCTATGTATGTTTTGTATGACTTCTTGAATGCCAAGAATGCTTCTTAAATGATTACATACTCCATTATAGTCATGCATGCATTTTTAGATATGGATTTGCATTCTTTATGTGTGATTGAAAAGGAGAAAAGCTATTGGGATTCTTAGAATCTCATTTTTTCCTCCCTATATGTCTAATATGTCTAAGTGGACCAAGTGAGTAAAGGAATGAAAGTCATTAAACTTAAAGGAAAAAGAGTGACAACAAAGTGTGGAAATATGCTAAATTGTAGCCATATGAGTAGCATATGATGTATCTCCTTATTGTATATGTTGTATGACTTTATGAACACATGTAAATATGTAAATGTATCATGTACAAATGAGATTTAATGTCATATGTATGATATAGTACATTTTGGGCATTGGATGGCAAGACTTGACATGTGTGCTCTTGTGTATAACTTTAGGTGTATGAGTGAGTTTGAGAAATCTGAGTTTGTGCACCTTTGAAACAAGTTTATTAGACCATTTTGGTGCTTTCCCACATGCTCAAGTGGCCATGGTTATCATAGAAGCAATTTTGGACCATTTGAGACCAATTGATAACACAAAATGAGTAATTTTGCAATCTAATGTCAAGATCTAACCAAATGAACAAATTTGCTCATGAAATTTGGCATGCATATAGATCTCATTCATAAATTTTTGAGAAGCTAAATAGCAGATTATTTAGAGCTCTATGGAATTGATTATGATTTTTCAAAGTTGGCATTTTCTGCTATTATGATGCAAACACTATTCATATGGTCAATTTGTTGTGCTGTGTCATTTGAGGGTCAAATGGTGTCCAATGTTCATGAAATTTTGGATTTATAAACTAGACATGATAAGATTTCTATGGCCACTAAGATCACTCCAATTGGACATCTGAGTAGGGAGATATGAATTTTTGAAGTTGAGGGATAGTACCAGTAATGATAGGCAACCTTTGTTACTGTTCCATCAATTTCTGGTAGCTAGATGTCCCTGTTGTGATCTAGAATTATTTTTATCATAAATTAAACATCTGTAGCTTTTTAGAATGTATATTATGCTTAATTTTGATTTTTTTAGAATTAGTTATGATTTTGCAAACTTCATGAAAGAAATTTGGAATTTTAGTCCGAGGCTGCACACTTTATTTCCATGTATATACTTTATTTGCTTGAGTTCTAGGCCACTTCTTGAGATGATTTTGAGTTGTACTTGTGTATTTAAATATGAGAATGAGATGAATGGGTTCATATGGTCCATACGACATAGAATAAAAACTTTATACGTGACGTAACGCAATTTAAATGAATATTTTTAAAGGCTTTTCTTGAGAATTATATGTAATCCAGGGAAATGGGCCTAGAAATGATATGAGATGAATTATATAAATATGGTGTTACACTTTATTAGTATCAGAGTAAAGGTTCAGGCATTTGGGTGTAGGTTATGGCTTGCACATATGAGTTGCCTTTATGTATATGAGTTATTTATGGCTGAGTTGAGTGTGATGGTGGTGAATGTGTTCCCTGTGATGCTAAAGTTTGTTGAAAATGTTTCAAAGCCATGGTGAACACTAGGAGAGGTAGGCCTTCCAGAGAGGTTCATACAGATGATAAAGTCGAGCCTAGTGATCCACTAGCTAGAGCCTTGCAGGCTATTATAGCTTGTTTGGATCAGTAGCAGGCTGTGATTATGCAATTACAGGAACAGCCTGCTGAGAGAGATAGTTAGGGCGTTACACCTTCTCCTCCACAACCACCATAGCACTTAGATCATCTTGAGCACTTAGGGGACTCATAGTGACCTACACCCACACATATAGATGGTTGCTCAGACTCCATCAACTCAGACACCTCCAGCCCCAGAGTAGCCTTCTACCAGACAGGTTATTACATAGTTTAGAAAGTTCAGGCCTCCCACCTTTAATGGTGAGTTGAATACAAAGAAATTTGAGGCCTAGATCATGTAGCTTGAAAAGATATTCTGAGTGATGGAGTGTAATTTTGAGCAGAAAGCCATTATGGCTATTTTTTAGTTAGAAAAGGAAGCAGATTATTTGTGGAAAAGCACTGAGCTTATTCTGAAATCGAGGAACCTTCCGATCACTTGGGAGATGTTCCTCCAGGCCTTCTATGAGCAGTATTTCCCTAGCTCTATTAGGGAACAGAAAGAGTTAGAGTTTGTACTCTTGAAATAGACTAAGGAAATGCCCATGGACCATTATGTGGCCAAGTTCATAGAGCTCTCTAGATATTCCTCATATTTACAGAGACATGATGATGAGCGCTAGAGAGCAGATAAGTTAGAGAAAGGTTTGCTACTTGAGATTAGAGATAGGGTAGTTCCACAGAGATTCAAGAACTTTAACACCCAGGTGGAGATATGCAGAGTGACAGAAGCGAACCTCAGAACTATGCAGCCTACCTCTAGTGCCAGACCTCCCCTCCCTGAGCCCAAGAGACCTAAAGAAGAAACACAAACCACAACAACTAGCAGGAGAGGTGACAGAAGCCAATGGAATAGAAAAGGCAAGAGAAGGAAGAATCAGTCCAATAGAGGCAGTTTCGCGCCCATAGCATGCCCCCAGTGTGGTAGGAATCACGGGAATAGACCTCGTTGTGTGAGGCAGGATGTGTGTTATAGATATGGTAGGCTAGGACATATGGCCAGGGACTACACACAAGCTCTTCAGCAGTTCTCTCAGCAAAAGGAAATGGCTTCTGCTCCTAGACCTCAGACCCAGGGTAGAGTTTTTGCCCTAACACAATAAAAGGCTAGCTGGTCCCCGAGTTTGATCTAAGGTACTATTAAGATAAATGATTTTTCTATGACAGCATTATTTGATTCAGGTGCTAGCCACTTTTCATATCATATGACTATGCTAGGAGGTTAGGTCTGAGTATGCATACATTAGCATATGACTTGCATGTATCTACCCCTATAAGAAACTAAGCCATTACCTCCCATGCTTGCTTGAATTGTATGGTCCAGTTTAAGTATTGTTATACGACTCTTGATTTGATATGTATGCCTCTTGTTGATATTGATTTGATTATTAATATGAATTGGATGTTTATAAATAATGCCACACTTGATTGTTCCTGTAAGTGTATTACTTTACCTGAGTGTAGGACTATACTTAGTATGAGGACTAAGTATTCGTCATGACCACCTCCTAAGCTGAGAGGTCTCTAGGGCATGGTTGTTAGGGATATTTAGTTTTCTTTTTAGTTCAGGCTAAGGTAGAAAAGGGTATAGAGGAAATTCCCCTAGTGAGAAAGTTCCCAGAAGTCTTTCCTAAAGAGATTAGTGGACTACCCTCAAAGAGAGAGTTCGAGTTTCCTATAGACATTGTGCCTGGGACAAGTCCAATGTCTAAGGCCCCATATAGTATAGCTCCCACTGAGCTAGCTGAGCTTAAAAAGTAGATAAAGGAACTTTTAGAGAAGGGTTTCATTAGACCCAATGTCTCACTGTGGGGAGCTCCAATCTTATTCGTAAAGAAGAAGGATGGGAGCCTTAGATTATACATAGACTACAGGAAGCTTAATAAGATAACCATTAAGAATAAGTACCCTCTCCCCCGCATAGATGACCTCCTAGATTAATTAGTAGGAGGATTGGTGTTCTCTAAGATAGACCTCAAGTCTGGATATCATCAACTTAGGATCAAGGCTAACAATATTCCTAAGAATGCATTTAGAACTAGATACAGGCATTATGAATTTTTAGTTATGCTCTTTGGATTAACGAATGTATCTGCAGTGTTCATGGATTAATGAACAGAGTATTCAGGCCATACTTAGATAGATTTGTAGTCATCTTCATAGATGATATTCTTATTTATTCAAAGAGTAGAGAAGAACATGAGTAGCATCTGAGATTAGCCTTAGAGACCTTACAAGAAAAATAGTTGTATGCTAAACTTAGTAAATGTGAGTTCTGGTTCATTAAAGTTTGATTCCTAGGCCATGTGATCTCCCAAGTAAGGGTCATAGTAGATCCCTCTAAGGTAGAGACAGTGTTACATTGGGAGAGACCTAGGACAGTGACAGAGATCAGGAACTTCCTAGGTTTAGTAGGCTATTATAAGAGGTTTATTCAAGGCTTTTCTCAGATAGCAATGCCACTGAACTAGCTTATTAGAAAGAATGTATCGTTTATATAAGGTGAGAAGTGTGAGAGAAGTTTTTAGGAGTTGAAACATAAGTTAACTACAACCCTAGTTTTAGTGCTTCCTGACCCCAGAGAGACTTTTGTGGTCTATAGTGATGCCTCTAAGAAAGGGTTAGGATGTGTGCTTATGCAAAAAGGTTAAGTGATAGCTTATGCCTCTAGATAGTTAAAACCTCATGAAAAGAATTACCCCACACACGATTTAGAGCTAGCAGCAGTGGTATTTGCTTTGAAAATATGGAGACACAACTTATATGGGGTAGCCATAGAAATTTACAGTGACCACAAGAGCCTTAAATATTTATTTCAACAAAAAAAGTTGAATGTGAGACAACGGAGATGTTTAGAATTTATGAAAGATTATGATTTCACATTGAAATACCATCCCAGTAAGGCTAATATGGTAGCTGATGCCTTAAGTAGGAAATCCATACATATGCCCTATATGATGATTAGAGAGCAGGAATTAATTAAGAGTTCAAGGATATGAATCTCTTATGTGAGGTACATTCGGGGAAATTATTAATGAGTGAAACCCAAATAGAAAATGACCTGAGAAGTTAGATAAGAGAGGCCCAACAAAGATCACCATATAAGTAAGATTATATCCCAAATAGCCCGGGGTAGCATTTAGGAGTTTAATCTATCTGAGGATGACATAGTGAGGTATAGGGATAGGCTGTATGTGTCTAGAAATACAGAGATTAGAGAGAGAATATTAGAGGAGGCACACAAACTCAAATACACCATTCATCTAGGTAGCAATAAAATATATTATGATTTGAAAAGATGTTCTGGTGGCCTGAAATGAAAATAGATATAACAGAATATGTCTCCCGTTGTCTAGTATGTCAGAAAGTCAAAATAGAACACCAGAAGCCAGCTGGATTACTTTAGCCCCTAGACATCTTGGAGTAGAAATAGGATAGCGTAGCTATGAATTTTGTCATGGGTCTACCCAGGACATCATCGGGGCATGATGCCATATAGGTAACAGTGGATAGATTAATAAAGTCAACACACTTTTTAGTGATGAAAGCGACTCTTACCCTAGATAAATTAGTCCAACTGTACATCTGAGAGATAGTTAAATTGCATAGTGTGCCTAGGAGCATACTGTCAGATAGAAATCCCAAGTTCACTTTGAACTTCTGAAGATCACTATAGGATGCTCTAGGTACTAAACTCAGATTTAGCACAGCCTATCACCTACAGATAGACAGACAAATGGAGAGAACCATCCAAACCCTAGAGGATATGTTGAGGGTGTGTGTTCTAGAGATGAAAGGAAACTAGAATACATACATGCCTCTAGTGGAGTTTGCTTATAATAATAGCTATCATGCAAGTATACGGATGTCACCGTATGAGGCATTGTATGGAAGGAAGTGTAAGTCTTCGATGTGTTGGGTTGAGCTAGGAGAAAGAAGCCTAATAAGCCTAAAGTTAGTGGACCAAACCTCTAGGCAAATTGAGATCATAAGAATGAAACTACTAATGGCTCAGAGTAGACAAAAGAGTTACGCAGATAGACGTAGAAGGCCATTAGAGTTTGAGGTTAGAGACCATATTTTCATTAGAGTGTCTCCAGTCGTAGGGATAGGTTGGTTCATTAAGAGTAAAATACTTAGTCCAAAATACATAGGTTCATTCTAGATTCTTGATAAAGTAAGACCTGTAGCCTACAGACTTGCCCTTCCCCTAAATTTGAGCTAAGTCCATAATGTATTCCACGTATCCTAACTTAAAAAGTACTAGCCTGACCTCTCACATATCATAAAGTATGAAAATGTGCAGTTAAAACATGATCTATCATATATAGTATCACCAGATTAGATCATAGATATTAGACTCAAACAGTTATGGAATAAGACAATACAGCTGGTGAAAGTGGTTTGGAAGGGGTTATCCCCCAAAAAAAGCTACCTAGGAGCTAGAAGATGGATGAGAAAGAAATATCTAGAGCTCCTCCTATGAGATATGTTATCTAAATTTTGAGGACAAAATTTATTTAAGGGGGAGAATTGTAATGTCTGATTTTTGTGAAAATGACAGAAACGGATACGTTTTCAAAGCAAGTCCCCTGAAATGAATTAGTTGAGGTCTAAAAAAATTAGAATAATAATCTAGACATGAAATAATGAATTTAGGAGCCCAAAGGTACCCTGAAATAGAGGCTAAAATGACCATACAAAATTTAATGAAATGGTTGCGAAATGTAATGGCATTTTCATAATTAGGGCTTTTTAAATAGCAAATTTGAGTTCTCTAGGTTTTCAGAGGCCTTAAGAACTATGGGACTAGGACAGTTAAAATCCTTTCGGTGTACATTTTCTAACGTCAATTGACCTAAACTTTGACCTTTTCATTTGGGAAGCTTTTAGCTTTGATTTGAATGGTTCCAAAGGCATTTTATAAGATTGAAGACCTAAATTTCATGATGGAAAAGACAATTCACAAAAAGGAGGAAAAACATACTGAAAACGAAAATGCCAAGATGAAGGGATAAAATTGAAATTTTTAGAATCTATTCCTTAAACCTACCTATATATAGCCTCACTCTCCACACTCTCCATCACTTAGCCCATTTTAATTTTACCCTAAACCAGACAAAGAACCAAGAGAGGGAGGCACATAAGGGAGACAAAGAAAGGGAGGAGAAAAACATGAGATAAAGGTATAAAATCAATGAAATTTCTTAGTCTTTTCTTTAGTAAAGTTCTTCTCCTTCTCCTATTTCTTTTTATGGTTTTATTGAAATTTTTGGGTCTATTTTAAGGGCAGAATAGAAGGGGAATTTTTGAAATTCAAAGGAAGAAGCATCCAAGAAAAGCTAAGAATCCAAGATAATTTACTACTTTCTAAGCTTGAATCTTCTTGTTCTTCTTCCCCTTCATTTCACCTCATGTAAGACCAGCCAAGAAGAGTTAAATTTCTAGTTAAACCAAGGATGAATCTTAGGAAAATGAGGAAGGAGAACAAGAATATGCAAAGAAAATAATCAAATAGCTATTAGATTTCAAGATAGCAAAGTTAGGGTTTCAAGTGTTCCACCAAAAATCATATTTGTTACAATAATCTCTAGGCCTAAATGAGTGTTTAAATGAGCTCCTAAGATCCCTAAAAGTCTTCTCATATGCATCTTCCATCAAGAAAACAAAGTAAAGTCACTTGGTGCTCACATGGTCCATAGCCACGACCTAGACTAGATGAAGCATGTAATATCCAGTTCTCTGAAAACAAGAGAAAGCACAAGAAACGTAACGTACAGTTTCTTCGTAAACGAATGAAATTCCCCGGGTACAAAAGCAAGTCCCCGGAAAATGACTTAGCTAAGGTCCCAAAAAATTTGGGAAGCATTTTAGACTCCTAAAAATGAGAATCCCAGGCTTAGATGGAAAGAAAAATAGAGGTAGAATAAAGAAACAAATTATGACGAAAGGTTGACGAAACGTAAAGGCATTTTCATCATTTTTAGAAAATTTTGAAATTCACATAGGAAGGTTTTTTAAATGAAAATTTTGAGCTTTCCAGAGTTCTTAGAGGCCCTGAAAACCATGGGAAGCCTTGGGATAGTTAAAACCCTTTCGGTGGATGTTTTCCACCATCGATTGACCTGAACTTTAACCAATTCGTTTATGAGGGTTTTTAATCTAATTTAGATGAAACCAAAGGCATTTTATGAATTAGAAGACCTAAGTTTTATGATGGAAAAGATGATTCTAAAAAATGAGTTAAAATGAGCTTAAACGGAGCAAACAGGTGCATAGGGGCAAAATGATCATTTAAAAAAATTGTAAAAGAGGCTTCTTAAGTAAGATTACACCTCATCACCTTCTTAAAGTTTCCATTTGCAAAAAAAAAAAAGGGCCGCCATGGCATGACATTAAAAGGGGAGAGAGAGAAGTTTAAGCTTTCGTTTAGGTAAGTAAACGACCCTGTTTCATCCTGCACTAGTTAGGAAAGTTATTCCTCTCTCTAAGAGTTCTCTAATGGTGGTTTTCTTTTCTTAAAAACTTGAAGATTCAGGTCTAACCCAAGCTAAAAAGGAACTCTTTTCAAGAAATCAATCGGTGGAAAATAATCTATGCGAAGAGAGTTCTGTTTTAAGGTAAGACTTCACTTGAAACACTTGCAAAATCTTATGTTTCCAAGCCATTTAAGCTTAGGTCTAGAGAGAGAAAGTGAGGAGGAGAGTTTTTCTTTATGTGTTCTTGATGGAACCAAAGGTTGTGGAGTGTAAGGATTAAGAATATGCAACTAGAATTGAAAAGGGAGCTTTAGTATGCAAGTTATGGAATTTGGCGATTTGGTTGCACCTAGGCTAAGATGAAGCTTCATAGTAGTAGTTTAAGTTGTCTAAGACTATATATGAGTTCCTAAGACCCCAAGAGAGCCTCCCACATGTTTCTCCCATCAAAGAAATTAAAACAACTCCATTGGTGCCACATAGAAGCATAGCCTCAACCATGGAGGGTTCATGCACCTAAGGAGTGTTTTAATTTCTTCCAACTTTAGTTTTACATCATGAATTATGGGAGAGTCTATGAGGAAGCCTTGAAAAAATTTTAGAAGTCATGGATAATGAGATGGTATCATAGGTTCCATATTATGGTTTAAAGAAGCAACACTTAGCTAGGCTCCTTGATTTAATTATGTGATGACTCCAAGAGGTTTAAATGGAGTCAAAAATCATAAATGAATGAATAGAATGGAGCTAAGATGATGTTTTCTTAAGGTTGCTTCATTGAATGAATAATGGAACTATAAAAGAGCCTTATAAGTCACCTAGCTTTTCTAGTGAATGTATGGCCATGGAATTTGATTCAAAAGTGTATTAGCTTCCATATGATGTGTTTAGGCCAACAGACATGATCTCCACCTAGATCAAGGGAAAGGACTTAAAGCTCAAGGAAAAAGTGTGTAAATGCAAGAAAGGTAGCTCTTTCCACTTTCTCTTATGCATGAATTTGTGCTTACCTTCTCTTTAAATGTGTGTATATATGTTTTAAGCTATGAAAAATATTTTAGCATGAGCTTTTATTCCATGGTACCATGATGATGTTTTAATGTATGCAAATGATGCTTTATGCTTGCCTTGGTTTGCTTAAGTATGGAGAAGCCAAGAACCCTCTAGCCATGGTGAGGATGAGCCAAGAATCTTAGAACTTAGTTAAGATAAAGTAAAGAGTCTCCCAAGAGTGAGGTTGACTCCCAAGAGTAAGGTTGAGTCAAAACCTCTTAGAGAAAATGGGTGAGGCAAGTCCAAAATCCATACGTGAATAGGTGAGGCTAGTCCACTCACTTGGCAAGCTTATGTATATTATGTATGACTTGTTCAAATGCTAAG
Source organism: Erythrophleum ivorense (assembly GCA_026724425.1). Classification (NCBI taxonomy): domain Eukaryota; kingdom Viridiplantae; phylum Streptophyta; class Magnoliopsida; order Fabales; family Fabaceae; genus Erythrophleum; species Erythrophleum ivorense. The sequence goes on along the minus strand of JAIUCV010000001.1, from coordinate 27,870,001 downwards.
AATGTTTCTTAAATGCTCACACATTTCAATATACTCATGCATGCATTTTCAAGACTTGTATTGTATACTTTATGTGTGATTGAAAGGGAGATGAGCTATTGGAATTCTTTGAATCTCATCCCCTCCTCTCCAATGTCTTAACATGCTAGGTGAATCAATTGAGCAAGGTAAAGGAAGCCACCAAGCCAAGGAGAAGAAGATTGGCATCAAAATGCATGAAAAGGCCTAGTTTTTCCTCTTTTGTAGCCATACACATGGTATCTGATGTAATCCCATGATGAAATGGTTATGTAATCATATGAGCATATGTAATTACTGAAATGTATGATGTATGAATGAAATTTGATGCCAAATGTATGAGATAACATGATTTGGGTATTGAATAGCCAATACTAGCATATATAATCTTGTGTATATCATAGGGTGGATGAGTGAGTTTAAGAAATCTAGATTTATACACTTTTGAGACAAGTTTAGAGAGTCATTTTGGTGCATTATCACATGTTCAAGTGGTCATGGTTGCCTTAGAAATCAAAATGGACCATTTGGACTCTTTTGATGGCACAAAATGAGCCATTTTGTAACCCAATATCAAGATTTGACCAAATGAATGGATTTGTCTATGAAATTTTGCACATATGTAGACCTTATTTAGATATTTTTGGGAAGTGAAATAACAGATTATTTGGAGCTCTGTGGGATTAATTATGAATTTCCGAAGTTGCCATTTTTCTACTAAATTGACATGGGTACTATTCATATAGTCAAAAACTTGGGCTGTGTCATTCATGGGCCAAATGATGTACAATGCTCATGAAATTTTATAAAAATAAACTAGACATGATAAGATTTCCATGTCCACTAAGATGGCCCCAATTGGACCTCTGAGCAGGGAGATATGAATTTTTGAAGTTAGAGATTAGTACTAGGGATGATAGCTGACCTTTGGTACTATTCTATCAGTTTCTGATGCCTAGAAGCCTCTGTTGTGGTCTGGATTTATTTTTACCATAAATTAGACATATGTAGCTTTTCACAATGTTATAGTGTGCTGGTTTTCAATTTTTTTAAAATTAATTATGATTTTACAAAGTTCAGGCTCAAAATCTGGAAAACTAATCTGAGGCTACACTAGTATGTTTTGTGTATTTTCTCCCTTTGCTCGAGGTATGGACTATTTGTTAAGCTTGTTATAAGTTGCAATCATATATTTAAATGTGAGAATGAGATGGATGAATCCATATGACCCAAGGGATACCAAAAGAAAAATTTTACCTGTGGCAAGATGTATCTTGATTTATGATTCCCTATACCATTATGTTGCTTCTCATAGAATTTACATGAAATGAGGCATGGGAATTCCATAAGTTGAGTCTTATAATTTATGGTGTTATATTTATTAGTATTAGAGCAAAGTTTTAGGCTCTCTTAGATTGAATTTGGCTTGAGGATATAGCAATGAGGCTATATAAAGGGCTTGTATAGTTATGAAAAGCCTTGTATAAGACATTTTGGGTGTGTGGAAGTAGTTCTTGACTACGTACATGATAAGTGAGTTGTATAATAGTCTTGGAGTAGATAGTGAACATCAAAAAGGTTGGCCTCTAAGATAGCTTGAGCAGAGCTAAGGAATCCGACGACTAAAGCCTTATGAGATATGGTAGCTCGCTGGGATTAAGCCCTAGGTATAAACGATGAGAAATGATCTTTTTGATACGAAGAGGCTTGCCAGAGAGAGTACGTGAGGCCTAATTCTCCCTGATAGTTATACTCATACCATTTTGAGATGTCTAGCGTAATGCAGAGATGATTAGTGATGCAGTGCAGTATGAGATAAGACTACGGCTGCACAAGATTAGTTTAGAGGAGAAGTGAGAAAAAAGAGTTATCCCCTAGCTACAACACCCAAATGTCTAGATGAGTCTCAGAACCTGAAAGATTAATTCCCTCAAGCTAGAAGTTGAATTATAAGCTAAATGCCATAGAGCCTTGATAGCCTGGAGGTGACGACTAGCTATATATGAATGAAGCAAGAAGGGGAACCCTCTAGCTTGATGACAGGCTGGATACAAAGGCAATGAGGCTTGGGTCTGTAGCTAAAGGTGAAGTTTTAATTTATGAAAAAGCAAGCCAATAAGAGGCCTTTAACCGCGGCCAATTAATTGCTTAGCCATGGCCAATTATTCCATAAAGTAGTGAGGCAATCTAGAGAGTTGCTTGGCGTGACCAATTAAAAAGTTAGCCGCAGTCAATACTTAGATAGGAAACTAGGGTAAACCCAAGACTCATTAGCCATGGCGAGTGATGTGTTAGCTGCGACGAATGGCAGTATAAAGGCCTTGTTGGTCATATTCAGGCCAACTTGAGAAATGAGTTGCATGGGGTCAATTGATGTATAGAGAATAGGAACTCCTAGTATCAGTAGAGAAAAGAGTAGCAAATGGTTATGGAAAGTTAATAAGAAATCAGTGGGCCTAGCAGTTGGGACTAAGGAGGACTCAACACTAAGGAAAGTTTGACATAGGGACAATAAGGTTGTTGAGACGCGCCTTTAAGGTGTTGACTCCAACCTAGGGTGCTACCTAATGAAACACTGAATGACAGGATGTTAATGTAGCCTTGAAATTTGTAATATCTAGTTCTTCGAAAACTAGAGAAAACATGAAAAACGTAACGTACCGTTTCTCTGTAAACAAATAAAATTCACCAGATACAAAAGGAAGTCCCTCGAAATGATGTAGTTAAGGTTCTGAAAAATTTAGGAAGCATTCTAGACTCCTAAAAATGAGAATCCCAGGCTCAGATGGAAAGAAAAACGAAGCTAGAATGAAGAAATAATTTCTTACGAAAAGCTTACGAAACATAATGGCATTTTTGTAATTTTGAATGAATTTTGGAATTCACATAGGAGGGCTTTTTAAATGAAAGTTTTAAGTTCTTAGGAGTTCTCAGAGGCCCTGAAAACCATGGGAAGTCCCGGGACAATTAAATCGCCTCCGATAGACATTTTCCAATGTCGGTGTACCCGAACTTTGACAAAATCTTTTAGGAAGGTTTTAGCTTTGATTTGAGTGATTCTAAAGGAATTTTACTAAATTGGGAACCTAAATTTCATAATGTAAAAGATAGTTCTCAAAAAGGAGCTAAAAAGAAGGAAAAACCAAAATGCCAAGAACAAAGGGCAAAATGAGAATTTTTGAAAAGTGTAACTTCCTCCCACCTATATATATGATGCACCCTCCTTCTCCCTTCATTTTTCTTGACCAAGTTCTACCTAAAACTAGAGGAAAACCCTAGGCAGAGTGGCACACAAGAGGGAGGCAAAGAGGAGGAGAAATCAAAGGCTTATGATATGGAAATTTAGTAGTTTTTCATGCTCTTTCTCTTCCAAACCTCTTCTCCTTTATTCTCATTTATTTCCTATGATTATAATGGAGTATATAGATCTATTTTAAGGGAGAAATTGAGGGGAAAATTCGGATTTGAAGAGAGGAGCTCAAAAAACACAAGATTCAAGTGAGAAAAAGTAAGAAAACAAGGTAAACTTGCATCCCATGGTAGCTACTCCTCCCCCCTTATTCTCCATATTTCATCCCATGTATGTAGATGCTTGATAGATAGAATTTTAAGGGGAACCAAGGGTGAATTTCATGAATTTAAGGGAGGAGAGTAAGAATATACAAAAAAATTTAACAAAAAGTCATGGATTTTTAAGGTAGCAAACCTAAGGTTTCATGGGTTCCCTTGAAAATCTGATTTGATATAATTATTCCTAGGCCGAAATAAATGTTTAAATGAGTTCCTAAGATCCCTAGGAGTCTCTCCATATGCATCTTCCATGTAGAAAACAAAGCAAACTCCATGGAGGCCAAAAGGAGGCATAGGCTCGGCCTAAAGGGGATGAGACACCTAGGGAGAGTTTTAAATTTTTTCAAGCCTATTTTTGAGTCATATATGATCAATGAAAATGAGGGGAGGTCTTGGAAAAAATTTAGAATACATAGAAAGTGAGTTGGTGCTTGAGGTTCCATATTATGACCTAAAGAAGCAACATGTAATTAGGCTCTTGGTTTTGATTGTGTGATGACTCCAAGAGGCTTAAAAGGAGTCAAGAATCATATTTGAAAGGAAAGAATGGAGCCTAGAAATTATTTGAAGGGTGTTGCTTCATTAGGTGCAATTATGGAACCATAATGAGGTTATAGACCAAGCTAGTGTCTAAGTAAATTATATAGCCTTAGAATTAATTTCATGAACCTAATTGGCTTTCATAAATTGTGTTTAGGCTATGGGAAACCATCCCCACACTTTTGTGTGTGTGTGGCCGAAAGAGAGAGCCTTGATTCAAGAAGAAAAGTGTGTGATTGTCTACAAAGTAGCTCACTCCTCCCTCTCTCATGCATGATTGTTTGCTTTACTTATCTTTGGATGTGTGTATATGTATTTTCAAGTCATGAAAAGTGTTCTAGCATGATTTTAATTCCATGGTGCCATGATGTTACAATATGCTTTTATATGATATTTATGATGCGTGCTTGGGTTTTCTTGAGTGTGGTGAGGCCAAGAACCCTTAGCCATGGTGAGTATGAGCCAAAAACCCCTAAGATTGTTTGAGGCAAAGTAAAGAGTCTTCCAAGAGTGAGATAGACTCCCAAGAGTATGGTTGAGTCCAAGAATCTCTTAAAGAATGGATGAGGCAAGTCCAAAATCCACAAGAAATTAGGCGAGGCCAATCCACTTGCTTGGCAAGCCTTTGTATGCTATGTATGACTTTCTCAAGTGATGAAAATGTCTCTTGAATGTTTACACATGTCAACATGGTCATACATGCATTTATGAGACTTTTTTGCATCCATTATGTATGATTGAATGGGAGATGAGCTATTGGGATTTTTTGAATCTCATCCCCTCCTCTCCAATGTTCTAACATGCTAGGTGGACCAAGAGAGCAAGGTAATGGAAGCCAACCACCTTGAAGATGAGAGGATGACATGAAAGTACTTGAATTTTATTACTTTAAGGCCATGCAAAAGGCAATTGATGTAATTAATGGATGTATATGTATTATGATGTTATAAACATATGTAATTATGATAATATATCATGTATGAATGGAAGAATATGTTATGTGACCATTAGAATGTGATTTGAATATATGATGGCAATATGGCTTCTTGCATAATGTTATGGAAATGTGCATAAATGTGTGTGAGATGGCCAAAATGAGAGGCATGAGGTTTGAGATCATTTAGGAAGCTTACTTAAATCCTAATTATGCTTTTAGACTTGCCCAACAAGTGCCAAATTCCAAGGAAAACTATTTGGACATTTTGGTATTCTATATGAAGCCAAAATTGACCATAATAGAACCCTATATCACTTTTTGTCCAAATGAACTCTTCTTCATTTGAGATTTGGCATACTACTATATCTTGTTGAGAGCTTTTTGGGAAGTTAAAGAACAGAATTTTTAGAGATCTAAAGAATATTTGATGAATTTTCAAAGTTGAGAAATTTTTTGGTTTTGGTCATGTCACTGTTCATACTGGTCTGAAAATAAAATTAGTCACACAAGGCCTAAATGATGTCCAATTGCCACAAAATTTAATACAAAGAAACTAGACATTCCCAGTGATTTGTATCAATAGGAACCACCTCATTTGGATGTCTATAGAGGGAGATATGAATTTTCAAAGAATCTATCTAGTACCAGGAACTCCAGCTGACCTTAGTTATTGTTTGATTGAGTTTCGAGGTCTGGGCGTGCCTAAACTGGTCTGGAGTTATTTTTTCCCTCTATCTAACATCCATATTTTTTTATATTGGTATCATTTACATGGATTGGATTTTTTTTGGAATTAATTGGATATTTTTGAAATTTATTGCAGAATTCTGTGATAGCACCAGTGGATAGCCTGACCTCTGGATCATTTTGAATGTCAAATGTCCTCTGCATTGGATGTTATGTTCTAGAAATATTTTTAGAATGAAGTAGACATGTATAGCTTTCCAGAATGGCTATAAATGCATGATTTTAATTTTTCTAAAATTAGTTATGAGTTTTCAAAGTTTTGATAGAAAAGTGAAAAAATCTGGCCGAAAATATATATGTGTATTTTGAGCTTCCCTTCGAGTTTCATGAGTTGTAGGCCACTTTTAATGATGCAAATGAGTTGTATTTATGTAATTAAATATGAGAATATGATGTATGAGCTCATATGGCCCACAGGACTCTGAATGAAAAATTTATGCATAGCGCAACGGTAAGAAATTCATTATTTTATATCCTTTTTCCTTACTCCTTCATGAAATGCATGATGTGAAGTATGAGAATGGCATGAGATAAGTTAGAAAATTATGGTGTTACAAAATTAACATAAGATAAGGCTACTAGTAGTGAGGAATACAGTGAGTGCCCCAGAAGGTGCACCTCATAGGTAACACCTAGAGATGAGTATAATTAGCCCAAAAGAGCATGAGGAATATATGTTAGGCCTAACCATGTTGAGATGAGGGACTGTAAAATGGCATTATAAGTGAGCAAAGAGATTAAGGAAAAGCCCTAGCCTAAAGAGATAGATATAGTAGTAAACTGGGAAACTGGAATCATTAAAAGTGAAAACTCCTTAAAGGAGCTGTAATCCCAGTAAGCAATTGAGATATAAGGCCTGCGATAGAAAGAAATATGAATTGTAATAATGGGATAAGCTAGTAAGAAAGAACGCAGAGATGAACAATGGATGGTACATGTAAATAAGTAAGCAGACCGATAGAAATCTCCAATGGCTATGATAATCAGAGAAAGATAATGTGATTTTATGAGAAGCTATGGGGAGAGGATATGGGAGATTTGATACTAAATAAGTTACCTCTTGAGATATGTAAATGAGTCCACTGAAAAGAACGTTAACCCCTATGAATGGGTTAAGAGTAACCTGATATGATTAGTAAGCTCTCCCAAGATAGGCCTTCAGAGTCAGAAACTTCTTTCCTTTATAAGAAGTACTAGCTAGTATGCTATAATGATAGAACCCTCACTAAGAGCTAGTAATAAAAAAATTCCCTAGTTGAGAGAAAATCAAAGGAATGAAATTGCTGAGAGAAGCGTATAGAGCTAGGAAGAAGGGAAAGAAAGGAACAATTAGCCAGTATATAAAAGTAAGAGGAAAGGGTACCTCAAATTTCAAGGACAAAATTTATTTAAGGAGGGAGAAATGTAATATCCAGTTCTCTGAAAACGATAAAAAATGAGAGAAAGGTAACGTATGGTTTCTCTGTAAACGAATGAAATTCACCGGATATAAAAGTAAGTCCCTCGAAATGACTTAGCTAAGGTCCCAAAAAATTTAGGAAGTATTCTAGACTCCTAAAAATGAGAATCCCATGCTCAAACAGAAAGAAAAACAAAGCTATAATGAAGAAACGAATTTTGATGAAACGTAAAAGCATTTTCGTCATTTTGAGTAAATTTTGGAATTCAAATACGAGGGTTTTTTAAATGAAATTTTTGAGTGTTTTGGGATTCTTAGAGGCCCTGAAAATTATGGGAAGCCCCGAGACAATTAAAACCCCTCTGGTGGACTTTTTCCACTGTCAGTTGACCTGTACTTTGACCAGTTCATTCAGGAGGGTTTTAAATCTAATTTAGATAAAACCAAAGACATTTTATGAATTAGAGGACCTGAATTTTATGATGAAAAAGACAGTTCTAAAAAAAGAGTTAAAATGAGCCTAAACGGAGCAAACATGTGCGTAGGGGCAAAATGGTCATTTTAAAAAATTATAAAAGAGGCTTTTCAAGTAAGATTACACCTCATCACCTTCTCCAAAGCTTCCATTTGCAGAAAAATGGGCGGCCATGGTATGACATTAAGAGGGGAGAGAGAGAAGTTTAAGCTTCCGTTTATGTAAGTAAATGGCCTCGTTTCATCCCATGCCAGTTAGGAAAGTTATTCCTCTCTCTAAGAGCTCTCTAAAATGATTTTCTTTTCTTGAAAATTTGAAGATTCAGATCTAACCCAAGCCAAAAAGGAACTCTTTTCAAGAAATCAATCAGTGGAAAATAATCTATGCGAAGAGAGCTCTATTTTGAGGTAAGACTTCACTTAAAACACTTACAAAATCTTGTGTTTCCAAGCCATTTAAGCTTAGGTCTAGAGAGAGAAAGTGAGGAGGAGAGTTTTTTCTTTATGTGTTCTTGATGGAACCAAAGGTTATGGAGTGTGAGGATTAAGAATATACAACTACAATTGAAAATGCAGCTTAAGAATGCAAGTTATGGAATTTAAGGATTTGGTTTAACCTAGGCTAAGATGAAGCTTCATAGTAGTAATTTAAGTTTTCTAAGAGTATATATGAGTTCCTAAGACCCTAAGAGAACCTCCCCCATGCTTCTCCCATCAAAGAAATTAAAACAACTCCATTGGTGTCGCATGGAAGCATAGCCTCAGCCAAGGAGGGTTCATGCACCTAGGAAGTTTTTAAATTTTTTCCAACCTTAGTTTTGCATCATTAATGATGGGAGAGTATAAGAGGAAGTCTTAGAAAAATTTTAGAACCCATGGATAACGAGATGGTATTATAGGTTCCATATTATGGCTTAAAGAAGCAACACCTAGTTAGGCTCCTTGATTTAATTGTGTGATGACTCTAAGAGGTTTAAATAGAGTCAAGAATCATAAATGAATGAAGAGAATGGAGCCAAGATGATGTTTTCTTAAGTTTGCTTTATTGGGTACATTATGGAACCATAAAAGAGCCTTATGAGTCATTGATGATTAGTAATTTTCATATATTTTTTCCCTTCTAATTAGGCATTTTGATGAATAATTGATGATATTTTGAGCTTTAAATTGGATATTATTTAGTTTAGAAATCAATCTTATCTTTTAAAATTTTGTTGAATAAATTAGAATTTTTAATGATTTTTTATTTTATTTTATTTTATTTTATCTTGTTTTATTTTATTTTTGTTATTTTGGGCTTTTATTTTTATTTTTATTTTTATTTCTTTTTACTTAGGGAAATTTGCAAAGAAGAAGCATAGCACATCGACATGCAAGCATGGGTCATGTATACTATCACTTATACTCTCAAACTCTCTCACCTTCCACTCCTCCATACCCACAAGTCCAGCATTCTACTTCATATCACCATGTAGCTCCCGGTTAGCCACTCCACACTCACAAGTCACTTCCAGCAATAGCCAGCCATGGGTTGGACATCCAGAAGCATTAATTTGTACCTCCAACCACGTTGCTTCACTCACGAGCTTCTCCTTGACACATGCAAAGCCAAGGGTCCAAGCTCACACATATGCAGAATAGTGCAGCAGCTACCCATTCGTAAGAAGCATGATGAGCAGAACAGAAGATGCAGTCATAGTTTTCGTGAGCAGAAGATGAAGCAAACTAACGTGAAAGAGCTTGGGCTTGACGTGCAAGAAATGATCTGAATGAGGGAGAGGAAGCACAAGAGTTTAGCTCAATTTTAGAGTGGAAGAATGAGAGGTCCAAAGCCATGCAGGAAGCAGTCTGGGGTTGATTAGAATAATAAGGATCCATTCAATCCAAATAATATGAGAAGCACAATTAATTTTAGCATAAAACAAATTAGTAACAAACTACACTAAAATTAACTCTAAATTAAGAAAATAAAAATCCAATGAAGTTAAGACTTACCTAACAATCAAAAGCACTAAAAAATAGAGGTTAATCACACAAAATAAACTCACAAAAAAAGAAATTAAATCCAGAAAAATTGACAAATTCTTAAAAAATTCAAGAAAATACTAAAAATTTAGAAAAAGTGCCTTAAACAATGGAATTTGGCCAAAAAATGATGCACCTAATAGCATTACTATTAATTTTGCTCAAAACACCTAAAAATCTTAGAAAACAAAGTTTGAGTATTTTGTGGGCACTTTAAACAAAAATTCCAACAAGTAGACTCTAGAATCAAGCAACTGAAATGTCCAAAATCCAAGTCCAAAATGGAACAAAAATCAAACCAAAATAGAACAAAAATAGAGTAAAAATACCTAGAAAACCTTTTCAAATAGCTAAGAATCCAATTCCCTAGCAACAGCGCCAAATTTTGAGAAGTCGTGTCGCACAACCTTCAAAATAAAACTAGGTTGGATTAAATTTTATAGTTAGTGGTACAACTTAGGTCATCTCTCTTGGAAATGGAATTCAATGTCTAATTGGGTTTTCTAAGTGTTAAAGGATCCTAGAACTACCTAAATTAAGGGGGTTTTCAATCTAATTAAACTAACTAAAATGAAATTGAAATAAAGTTCCTAATTGCTACCTAATTGCATGAGTTATGGTTGAATGATAGACTTGTGATTAGCTTTGGATTCATCCCTTGGTATCCACTATCCTTATCCTAATTCAATTGTGATTAATTCTGATCTAAGAGTCCCTAATTGTGTCCATGGCAAATGATCTTGAATTACCATCCAAGATTCAAGAAATTAACAAGATAATGTTGAATTGAAACCTCAACCCTGCACTAAATCATTATTTCTTGCCTTTAGGATCAATGAACACTCAATTTGATTAATTAAATGATTAACTAGCCTCTGAATCATCACCCTAAGATATTTAATTCACCACCTTAAGGAATCCTCAAATCAAACAATCAAGCACACAATTTTACTCATACATTTCATCGAACACCTTGATGGCATACATAGAAAATTAGAGAACAATGAAAATCCAGTACTCAATCAATCAAATAATCATTCAAAAAGTATCCTAATTAGTGTCTAACTAGCCACGAATTGTAAGCAATACAAATTCCTAATCCAATACAACCTTAACCAAGATAATACAAGAAAGGGGAAAATGTAAGAAAAAGAGAAACTCTTAGTCAAAAATCCTTTGTTTTCTCCATAGATTCAAGCTTCTCCAAGGCTTTCCAAGCTAATCACAAGATGAGAATTAGAGCTTCATTGGAATGGAGAAATGGTGGAGAATGGAGTGGAAATGGCATGGACAGAATCTATTAGACGAAGGATGAATGGAGTGTTGCGAATGAATGACAATAGATTGCATGAATGGAATGGCATCTTTTATTCGATCGATGGTCAATATCATTTTGCCTCTAGCCTCCTCATTAAAAAAATCACATGCCTTCCTTCATGTGCCTATTGCTTCCTTTATTTTTGTCATTCCCTCTAATCACGTGCTATTCATTTTTCCTTTCGTGTGCTACTTTTGCTTTTATTCTCAGCCTTTAGTTCCCACATCAATCCTTACATGTTCATTTTATGGCTTTGCATTTCGAGTCTGCTTCTTTTCTTCTTCTCTACCTAAGCTCAATCATGCTTCTTCATCAAAACCCATTGCTCTTCATGTAACTTCTATGTTTCTCCTCCTCAAAAAATACCAAAACCCATAGTTTCTTCTCTTCAAATAGCCTGCTGGACTTATGCTTTCTCCATGTCAGCTTTGTGTGTGCTATCCTCTTGAGTCTTGCTAAATGGACATGATTCTACATTAACTCCCTTAGAAAAACATGCTCTGTTTCACGTGCTATGCTTTGCTTACTTACTCAACCTTCAGCTCATCTTCCTTCATTCACTTTCATACCCAGCATGTTTCCTCCTTTTGCCTCAGCCCAGAGTGTGCCATTCACGTGTGTTATTTGTTGATGCATACTTCCCATTCCACGTGACTTTTTCCATTTAAAACCTTTTGCCCAGCTCATGCTTCTTCTTTTCAGCTTATTCCACCTAATGTTTACCCTTCAGGCCATAAATGTATGTATGTTTTCTTTTCTCCTCAAGAAGCCCCCATGTCTAGAAACCTATGCACTCACCTTCTTCCCTGTTTCTACATGTGTAGCTTCTTCTTCAACTCAGCTCCTGTTCACTCATTCTACTTCTATTTTATCCCACATGGTCTCCTCTTTCACGTGTTTTCCACATTCTATATAAATGGAATGTGTTTGTGTTGGAGTATGAAGGTTGGTGTGGCAACATAATTGGAAGACTAGTATATTTGTGTGCATGTGTGTTAGCTACATGGAATGGAGTTAGTGTTTCTAGTGGCAGCCCTTGTGCATGTGTGAAGTGCCTAAGTTAGAGCTACGTGGAAGTGAAGTGTAGTGCATGTGAGTGTTTCTAAGTGAGGTGCTATGTGTTTATGCATGAAGCCATGTACAAATGAGCTGGATGTGTGGCTCATGTGTGTGTGTAACCCGTGGAAACTTAAGTGTTGTGAAGTGTGAGTGAATGGTTGCTCGAGTGAGGGAAACGGAATGAATGATGGGCTATCTTGTGTTGTATGTTTGAAGTATATAAAGCTATGTGAAAGGAGATGTCTTTATGAGAGTAGGTGTGTGTAAATAATGCATGTGGGCTGGTCAACAAGAGAATGAAGCTTGTGTAAGATTTGTGTTAGCTCTACTCTTTCCTTCTCATATTCCCACATTAATTTAAGCTTCCATTCTCCAATTTTTAGCTTCACAAAAAGTACACTTGAAGCTCAACTCTTCACCTTTTCTTCTTTAATTCAAATTCTCATTTAAGCTTCATTTGCCCATTAAAATCTACACAAAAGAATGAAAAGTATTAAGTAGAATTATTTACAAAATTATTTAAAAGAAATTCATGCATTAAAACTCAATAATTTTGTAAATAATTTCCTAGAGTACAGAAATGGTTGCTAAAATCAAATTCCACCTCATTAAACCCTTAAAGCTATATTTGGACACTAAATTGCCTAAGTTTAGAAGAATTAAAATATGTAAAAATAGCATTCATCAAATTCTCCCACTCTTAAACCTTTGCATTCCTGGGCAAAACTCAATCTAAGGAAAGACTAGTGGAATGGCAAATGGAAAAATGAAAATGAAAAAGAAGAGTAAAAATCATAAGGTAGAGAATGATCATGTCTCTTCAGCACTTCAACAATCAAAGCTAATTTCACTTACATTAAGAAATTAAGTTCCATGGAAATTTCATTTGAAAAGAATGAATCAAAAATGCATAGCCTCTCACATGGATTAGTGTTTACTCTCAATCTCAAGTGTTTAGGCAATGTGTATCACTCAAACTTCACCTATCAGAAACTCACTACCATAGGCTTGTCAAGCTTCTAAATCTCCACCAGCCATACCAAATGCAATACACAAATCAATAGGACTTTATTCAAGGTTGTAGTAAGGCTAAGGAGATGAAATGAATAGATATATAATGATCGTGTCATGCAACCCTCAAAATAAAACTAGGTTAGATTAAATTTTATAGTTAGTGGCACAACCTAGGTCATCTTCCTTGGAAATGGAGTTCAATACTTAATTGGGTTTTCTAAGTGAAAGATCCTAAAAGCTATCTAATTTAGGGGGGTTTTATCTAATTAAACTATCTAAAATGAAATTGAAATAAAATTCCTAATTTCTACCTAATTGCATGAGTTAATTGATGAATGATGGACTTATAACTAGCCTTGAATTCGTCCCTTAGTATCCACTATCCTTATCCTAATCCAATTGTAATTAATTCTGGTCTAAGAGTCCCTAATCGTGTCCATGGCAAATGATCTTGAATTACCATCCAAGATTCAAGAGATTAACAATCTAATGCTGAATTGAAACCTCAATCTCGCATCAAATTGTCAATTCTTGTCTTTAAGATCAATGAATACTCAATTTGATTGATTAATTGATTAATTAACCTCTGAATCATCACCCTAAGATGTTTAATTAACCAACTAAACACTAAGAAATTCTCAAATCAAACAATCAAGCACACAATTTCACTCATGCATTTCATCGAACACCTTAATGGCATACATGGGAAATTAGAGAATAATGAAAATCCAGTACTAAATCAATCAAATAATCATTCAAAAAGTATCCTAATTAGTGTCTAACTAGCCACTAATTGTAAACAATACAAATTCCTGATCCAATACAACCTTAACCAAGATAATACAAGAAAGGGGAAAATACAAGAAAAAGAGAAATTCTTAGCCAAAATTCCTTTGTTATCTCCATAGATTCAAGCTTCTTCAATGTCCTTTTCTAAACTAATCGCAAGATGAGAATTAGAGCTTCATTGTATGGAAGAATAGAGGAAGGGAATATGAAAAATGGCTACGGCATGGAGTGTGGATCCCTCAGATTGTTCTCCTTGGATCCTTTTTATTCGATGGAATGAGTGTATGGAATGGATGCCCTTCTCACATGTTTTGTTTAATAATTTCATGTGCTCCCTTTTATGCCAATTACCCATAGCAATCCACGTTTCTTCTTCTTTTGTTTATATGAGTATGGGCCCCAACGTTCTTCCCATGTGAGCTTTATTCAATTGTTTATTTTTGCTCCTCAATGCTCTAGATTCTTTGATGCGTTTGTATGGAATGTGCTGGGAATAGATCAAATGGATGGACTGATGCATATTACTTGCTGCTCGAGCTAATTCTGCTCACGTGGCTTAGTTTCTTTCTTTGTATGTCACGTGCTCAGCCCTCCATTTAAAACTCATGTGCTTTTCTTTATTTCTTATTCAAGCTTCTCATATAGCTTCTGCCCAGTGCTATTAAATCATGTATCTTTCCCCTTATTTTTGCTACTACCCCACGTCATTTTCTGCCTTCACAATTAGGAACCCGTAGCTTAATTCTTCCAGTTTGTGCAAGCTTCTAGGTGTGAGCTCATGAATGACGTGGCTTCCTTGTGTTCATGTGTCATGCATGTATGTATTAATATGGTGGAGCTGAACATGCAAGTGGCTACTACATGCTTTGTTCTCAGCTCTCATTCCACATAACATCTGCTCACCCTCCACGTTAGCTGTCCCGTAACTTTGTTTGTTACATGTTGCTTGCTTGTTTCTAGTGTAGCCACGTCATTTCTTCCGTCTCAAATAGTGGCTTTTCCTCTATTTCTGCTTGAGTGGCTTCTTCTTCTTCTTTCTTATTCATTCATATTGCTTCCTCTCTTCATGCTACTTGTTCCTTCCACGTGTAGCTCTTCCAAACTGTAGCTTTTGCTCCATTTTCTTCATGCATCTTTTATGTATTCTGTATCTTGTGTGTGAATCATGAAGCTCCTTTCTTCCCAACTCGTGCCTCTTTTCTTCACAACCTCTTCCTCCCATAAATTCATGGAACCATCAACTCAAGCCTCTAAAATCACATTTTGTGTGTTTCATTCATGCGAACAAGGGAGGGTTGCTGTAACGTGAGTGTGAAGTGGCTAACCTGGAGCTACATGGCGATATGAAGCAGAGTGCTGGACTTGTGAGTGACATGTGAGTTAATGGGCCTTAATTGAATGTACAGCCTTATTCCTCCCTCCTCTGTTCAAGTCTCCAAAACCCAAGCCTTGTCTCGCACAACAATCTTCTCTTTTAGTCCCTTGAGTGTGTTCTGTGCTTGAGACTGGACTAGTATTGCTTCCTCCATTTTGCATGTGAAATCTTCTCCAACATTTAAATTCAAATTGCCCAAATTCTGCACAAAAAGAATGGAAAAGATGAAATAAGAATACTCACAAAATTTATTTATGATAAATTTATGCATTAAATTCATTAATTTTGCAAATAAACTCTTAGAGTGCCAAAGTGGCTATTAAAATCAATTATCCACCTAATAAAACTCATTAAGCCATAGTTATTCATTAAAATATCCAAATTAAGAGAAATAAAATGTATGAAAATAGCCTTTATCAATATACAGGGAAAGACAAACAAATGGATACCTTAGGACTTCAAAAGCAATCAATGGAACTTATGATAGGGAAGAATATGCATTTAAGGCCTTATTTCCAACTAGTAATAGTAAATACTAACTCAAAACACTTCTTTCTTTTGATTTTCAATGACTTTTCCTTCTTCTTTTTTTCTTCAAACTTCTCATTCATTGTTTTCTTTTTGCTTTTCTATCTCTTCTTTTCTTTAACTTTGAACATTTTCCTCAATTTTTACCAACAATGGCCTAAATTGATGCAAGCATACATTCTCTCATCCTAAACAATTGTAATGCTCCTTGAAATCCCTAAGGTATCTTAAAACAAGGTGGGAAACTTTTTCATTTTTCATGGTTATAGGTTCAACAAAGAAAATAAAATCAAGTCCAAAGTGGCTAAACAATGGAAAGAATGTATTTAAAGGTTGGTTATTTGGCTCACTAGCTACAAAAAGAAATGAATGCCTTATCATTTTCATGCATGCAAATGCAAATGTGGCATCAATAAAGAATCAAGACAAGTTATAGAGTGGAAGCAGTGATAGGTGAATACACACTAGAAATGAATAATTAAGGCTCAATTCCTCACCAGTTCATGGCTATCAAATAATTCATTGAAATCAAATTCATTGCCACTTCACTTGAATCAAGACACAAGATCCATTACTTATCATGTTTAAGTGAATCCAAGCTACAATCATCTCAACTTGCAACTTTCATAGAAGAAATTGAAAAAAATCACGTTATTTCTCAAAATTTTCTCAAAAGTTTTCATTTTTTTTTACAAAGGAAGCAAAGAGAAGATGAAATGGAATGAAATGACTCCGCCCCCCACACTTAAATATTGCATTGTCCTCAATGTTAGCACACAATCCAATTAACAAATAAACAACACAATATAAAAAGTGAAAAGAGAAAGTATACAGCTGGATAAACTTGAATCGAAGATCTCAAGGGTAGCTTAGATTCCCATGTAGCTGGTTAGAAACCTTTTATTACCTACAAAATAGAAACAAAACAAACAGTAATGTAGAAAAGAAAAAGAAAACTACATCCTAAACTAAAAAGAACTCTATAGGAGACCAACTAATCATAAGTATCAAAAACCAGAATTAAAACAACTTTATTCCTCTTCAATTCAACAAATTTAAGTCTCACTGCTTTAAAGCATTTTGATTGATCATGTAATGAAGATTTAGGGACTTCCTCAACCATCAATAGTTTTGGAAAGTCATATTCAGCATGTCTAGAAGCAATGAAAGAAGAAAAATCAAATTTAGGACATTTAAAACTAAAGAAATAAAATTTAAAATCAAAACTCTCTAGAAATCTATCAAATCCAATAAAATCAGCTGGACTCCTATTAGTAAGAGTCACTGCATCAACAGAAGAATTAATTTGCAACTACTCACAATCTTTCAAGTTCAAGGCATCTAGTAGTTGCTTCTTCTTAGTTAGGGGAGTCTGTTGATTATTGGGAATTAGCTCACTAACTTCAAGAATTTGTTCTGGACTCTCAGTAAAAGAAACAATATCTTCCCTGACTAAAGAGACATCAGTAGACTCGTAAGATTCTAAATAATGATTAACAACTAAATCCAATCTCTCACTAGTATCAATAATAGCACAAGCATCACTAAGGTTTTCAATATTAGCACTATCTCTATGCATACTCTCATCAACACTAGTATGATTAGTAGAATCAATCTCATTGATAGTTTTAGTGCAAATAAAGGAGTTTATGGATTCAACAGACTTATCTGATCTCCAAAACTCATCTATCTTAGCACACACACGACCTATATGCAATTCATCACATAAGTATTTCAAATTAGAGTCTGAATTATCAATAATAAGCTATTCAACAATTTCACTATCCATATCATCATTGCATGCTACATTTACTATTTCATCAGTCACATTATCACATTCCAAGTCACCCTCACACTTATTTATTACCCTAGACTCAATAGATTCAGAAATGAATTCATCACTGTGATCACAGCTAAGTGTAGAAATACCAAGTGTATAAGTATACAAGGACTCATGAACATCAACAAATATATCAGTTTTGCTTAAAGAGTTACCACAATCAACCAAATCAGGAGATTCAACAACAATTTCTTCATCAACATCATCGTCATGCAATTCAAAATCAACACAATCATGTGTATCAGTAGTCACAGTGCTATCATGAATACTAGAATTAGTTCCAACAAATTGCAATGTATTAGAAGATGGAAGGATATTACTCAGTGAATAGGACTCTTCCTCCTTTATACATTCCCTTCTAATTTGGTCTTCAGTCAATTCAATAGCACTTGAAGTTGGTTAATTCATTTAAACTCCTAAATCCTTCATGAGGTTGTCAATCATTTATTGATTTTGAAGATGCAACTGTTCAGTTTCTCATTGGAGTTGAAGATTGTAAGTGTCCATTTTTTGCATCCTCCTTTCTTCCTAACTTGGTTCCCTCTGGGGCTCCTATTGTATGTATCCCTCATTATAGTTGTAGGAATGATACTTTGGGTCTTGCATATGGAAGTTATGGTATAGCTCATAATGATGGTGGTAATTGGGGTGAATCTCATATAGATGATAGTATGGTTGGTAGCATGGTGGTTGGAATTATTAGTATTGTTGGCTTTGTTGTGCTTGTCTTTGTCGTTCAAGAATGCCACGACACATTGAAATGGTTTCATCTAACTTCCAGAAGATCCTATCTTTTGTACAAGAATCATAGACACCTTGATTAGAATAATAAGGATCCATCAATGCAAATAATATGAGAAGCACAATTAATTTTAGCACAAAACAAATTAGTAACAAACTACACTAAAATTAACTCTAAATTAAGAAAATAAAAATCCAATGAAGCTAAGACTTACCTAACAATTAAAAGCACTAAAAAATAGAGGTTAATCACATAAAATAAACTCATAAAAAATAAAGAAATAAAATCCAAAAAAATTGAAAAATTCCTAAAAAATTCGAGAAAATACTAAAAAATTAGAAAAAAGTGCCTTAAACAATGAAATTTGGCCAAAAACTAGTGCACATAATAGTTTTGCTATTAATTTTGCTTAAAACACCCAAAAACCTTAGAAAACAAAGTTTTAGAATTTTTTAGGCACTTTAAACAAAAATTCCAGCAAGTAGACTCTTGATTCAAGCAATCGAAATGTCCAAAATCCAAGTCTAAAATAGAACAAAAATCAAACCAAAATAGAACAAAAATAGAGTAAAAGCACTTAGAAAACTTTTTCAAACAATTAAGAATCTAATTCCCCCGCAACGGCGCCAAATTTTGAGAGGTTGTGTTGCACAACCTTCAAAATAAAACTAGGTTAGATTAAATTTTATAGTTAGTAGCACAACCTAGGTCATCTTCCTTGGAAATAGAATTCAATATTTAATTGAGTTTTCTAAGTGTTAAAGGACACTAGAACTACCTAAATTAAGGGGGTTTTTGATCTAATTAAACTAACTAAAATGAAATTAAAATAAAGTTCCTAATTGCATGAGTTATGGTTAAATGATAGACTTGTGACTAGTTTTGGATTCATCCCTTGGTATCTACTATCCTTATCCTAATTCAATTGTGATTAATTCTGATCTAAGAGTCCTTAATTGTGTTAATGGCAAATGATCTTGAATTACCATCCAAGATTCAAGAAATTAATAAGATAATGTTGAATTGAAAGCTCAACCCTGCGCTAAATCATTATTTCTTGCCTTTAGGATCAATGAATACTCAATTTGATTGATTAAATGATTAATTAGCCTTTGAATCATCACCCTAAGATGTCTAATTACCTAATTAAACCTTAAGAAATCCTCAAATCAAACAATCAAGCATATAATTTTACTCATACATTTCATCGAACACCTTGATGGCATACATGGAAAATTAGAGAATAATGAAAATCCAGCACTCAATCAATCAAATAACCATTCAAAAAGTATCCTAATTAGTGTCTAATTAGCCACTAATTGTAAGCAATACAAATTCTTAATCCAATACAACCTTAACCAAGCTAATACAAGAAAGGGAAAAATGCAAGAAAAAGAGAAACTCTTAGTCAAAATTCCTTTGTTTTCTCCATAGATTCAAGCTTCTCCAAGGTTTTCTAAGCTAATCACAAGATGAGAATTAGAGCTTCATTGGAATGGAGCAATGGTGGAGAATGAAGTGGAAATGGCATGGAGAAAAGCTACTAGATGAAGGATGAATGGAGTGTTACGAATGAATGACGATGATTATATGAATGGAATGGTGTCTTTTATTCGATGGATGGGCCAATAGCATTTTGCCTCTAGCCTCCTCATTAAAAAAATCATGTGCCTTCCTTCATGTGCCTGCTACTTCCTTTATTTTTTTCATTCCCTCTAATCACGTGCTCTTCATTTTTCCTTTTACGTGCTATTTTTGCTTTTATTCTCAGCCTTTAGTTCCCACGTCAATCCTTACGTGTTCATTCTGTGGCTTTGCATTTCGAGTCTACTTCTTGACCCAAGCTCAATCTTGCTTCTTCACTAAAACCCATTGCTCTTCATGTAACTTCTGTGTTTCTCCTCCTCAAAAAGTACCAAAACCCATAGCTTCTTCTTTTTAAATAGCCAACTAGACTTATGCTTCCTCCATGTCAGCTTTGTGTGTGCTATCCTCTCGAGTTCTTGCTAAATGGACGTGATTCCATGTCAACTCCCTTAAAAAAATGTGTTCTATTTCATGTTCTGTGCGTTGCTTGCTTACTTAGCCTCCAGCTCATCTTCCTTTATTCACTTTCATAGCCAGCCCATTTCCTCCTTCTGCCTCTTCCTAGATCATGCCATTCACACATGTTATTTGTTGATGCAGGCTTCCCATTCCATGTGACTTTTGCCATTTAAAACCTTTTGCCCAGTTCAAGCTTATTCTTTTTAGCTCATTCCATGTAACTTTTGCCCTTTAGACCATGAGTGTACATATGTTTTCTTTTCTCCTCGAGAAGCCCCACGTCTAGTAACCCATGCGCTCACCTTCTTCCCTGTTTCTGCATGTGTAGCTTCTTCTTCAACTTTGTTCCTGTTCACTCATTCTACTTCTATTTTATCCCACGTGGTCTCTTCTTTCACGTGTTTTCCACATTCTGCATAAATGATGTGTGTTTATGTTGGTGTATGAAGGCTAGTGTGGCAACATAAGTGGAAGTCTCGTATATTTGTGTGCATGTCTGTTAGTTACATGGAATGGGTGAGTTAGTGCTGCTAGTGGCAACCTTTGTGCATGTGTGAAGTGCCTAAGCTAGAGCTACGTGGAAGTGAAATGTTGTGCATGTGAGTGTTTCTAAGTGAGGTGCTATGTATTTATGCATGAAGCCATGTACAAGTGAGCTGGATGTGTGGCTCATGTGTGTGTATAACCTGTGGCAACTTAACTGTTATGGAGTGTGTAACACCATATATTTCTAGCATGCTTCCGATCATTTCTAAGTCTCGCATGATCAATTGAACAAAAGGGAATGGAAAATGACATTAAATAATGCCTTATTTCGTGTTACGTCGCGTATAAAAATTCCATTCGGTGTCACACGGACCATATGAGCTCATACAACACGTTCTCATATTTAATTACATACATACAACTCATTTGCATAACCAAAGTTGGCCCATAACTCGTGGAACTTAAAGGAGACCATCAAATTCACACTCTTATTTTCGGCCAGAATTTCAGTTTTTCTGTCACAACTTCGGAAATTCATAACTAAATCCACAAAATTCGAAATCCAACAAACTTTACCATTCCAGAAAGCTCTGGATGTCTACCCCATGATAAAAATAGTTTCAGCCCATGAATCATTAAGGGGAAAACATTTGACATCCGAAAAGCCACTGGGGTTGCTGCTGTCTGGGCCACTGGTTCAGTTTACTGATAGGAAGTTTTAAAATTCGTAACTAATTCTAAAAAAATTGAAATCGTTCATTCTTGGCCATTCTGGAAAGCTACACATGTCTAATTTATTTTAAAAATATGCTCAGGCCATGAAACATAACACAGAAAACGTTTGACACGCGAAAAGTGGTTAAGGTTCGGACAGCTACTGGTGCTGATACAAGTGTCTGCTATGAACTTTGAAAATGTCCAATTAATTCCACAAAAATCCAATCCATGCAAATAATACCAATTTGGAAAGCTATGAACGTTAAATTTATGGTAAAAATAGACTCAGATCAGAGTAATCACGCTTAGCTACCCAAATTCAATGGAACAGTAACTCAGGTCATGTTGAGCTACTGCTACTGTCCCAGAAATTCAAAAATGCATATCTCTCAGCTCAGACCTCCAAATGAGGTGCTTCCAGTTGCTACAAGTCACTGTGAATGCCTAGTTTCTAGCTATAAAATTTCGTAGCCATTGGACCACGTTTGCCCCTCGGATGACATGATTTCAAAACTGACCAAATGAACAGTACCAGTGCAAATCCGAAATTCTGATACCAACTTTGAAAAATCATAGAAAATTCCACAGACCTCCAAATGACCTGATCTTTGGCTTCCCAAAAATCTCTAGGCAAGATCTACTTGCATGCAAAATTCCAAGTCA
The DNA here is from genome assembly GCA_026724425.1 of Erythrophleum ivorense. Taxonomy (NCBI): domain Eukaryota; kingdom Viridiplantae; phylum Streptophyta; class Magnoliopsida; order Fabales; family Fabaceae; genus Erythrophleum; species Erythrophleum ivorense. Next base: position 27,847,714 of record JAIUCV010000001.1, on the reverse strand, counting down.
AGAAGAGGTCATTTGGTCAGATTTTGCCATAGCTCAAGCTTATGGCAATTTTGGTCCCAACAAGAGGCAACTTTGGTTCAAATGAGCCATTCATGGTTCCACACCTATTTGAGCAACTTAGAAAGCATAAATATAGCATAAATAAGTCCCTCATAAGGTCTGAACTCTCATGCAACTCAAATTCACCATGCCACTTCCATAAACATACATACACAAATGGGCTCCCAAGTGGTCAAAATACATAATTCTACTCATTAGACTCTATTCTTGATACATACACTAACTTTACATAGTTTTACACTTGTTCAAAGTGTCATGGCTCAAAAATAACATTTACATATCTACTTTTACATTCTAGTCATCATAGTATGTCAAAATATAAAGGTTTGCCAAGAGATGGAGATTTAAGCTCCTTGGCTTCCATCCTTTGGGTCTTGAACTCCACCTAGATCATATGAGATGAGAGAAAGGAGGGGGTGAGATTCATTGAATCTCAATAGCTCATACACCTATTCAATCACATTTTCAAGGCATATAACATGTCAAGGGTACAAGTATGCAACTACTCAATCAATGAAGCATTCAATTTCCACTTTATGTCACAAACACATGTCAAGAATAAGAATGAGCTCTAGGGACTTTTGTGTTGGCCTCACCCCATTTCTAGGACTTTTGGATTGCCTCACTCTTGGCTCTTGGGACTTTTGACTTAGCCTCACCCATCCAAGGGACTTTTGGCCTTGTCTCACCCATGCCATGAGACTTTTGGCATCTCCTCACCCACATTAAGGGACTTTTGGCACTACCTCACCCTTATGAGCCATTTCCATCATTCAAAGACATTCAAGAAGGCATATTGGTACCAAAATAGCAACATAGCATCAAGTGGCATGTCTCAAACATATAAACATACACACAAGCACACAATGACACCATATGCAACAAGAAAATGCAATAAGAAAAGGTGGAGAGCTACCTTGATGCAAATTCAAGCTTTACTTTGCTTGTTCCTTCTCCTTTTTGGTTCCACAAACACAAGGAGGTGGGGTTGGATTTCTTTGGCCTATTCACAATAAACAACACTAAATTATACTCTTGGAACAAATTATGACATCCAACTCACTCTTAAGACTACACTTTGGTCTATTTGTCACAATATGGTTCCATTAAGGACCTAATGAAGCAACTACCATAATTCACATTATTGGTTCCATTCTCTTGCCATATTTAGACCTCTTGACCTCATTTAAGGTCCTTGAAGCCATCACACACTCACTTTCACAAACCTAGGTCCATGTTGCTTCATAAGGTTACATTATGGAAGCCATTGCCTCATCTCCCAACCTAAGGCTTCTAAATTTTTTCCAAGGGTTTCTCCTATCTTCTTTTATCATATAAAGTCCCAAATCAAGCTTGGAACTATTTAAAATACTCCCTAGCTATCTCTAAGGGTCTTGACCTAGTTATGCTTCCATTAAAACCCCATGGAGTTTGGGATTTTTCCTTAATGGATAGGGAACTTGGGAGGCCCCCTAGGAGTCTTAGAAACTCAAACAAACACTCACATATGATGGGGAAGTCTTGAATCAACCCAGATTTTAATTTATGTTCAAGCACCCTATACTTTTCCAATTTGAGTTTTACTAGTTTTTCATGCATTTCTTTGGTATAATCCATCTTCCCATGCCTTAGTTTGATGGATTCTTTTGGATTATAAAACAGAAACTCTTCCCTCTTCATGGTTCTGGTTGAGACATCCTACCATGGAAGAGGAGAAGGAGAAAAAGAAGCAACCAAGGGAGAGAAACTACCTTGCAATCAAGCTCCCTTCAAGAGCCCTTCCTCTTCCCTCTTTCTCCTCCTTGAATTTCGAATTTCCCTCCTCTGATCTGGACCCAAATCAGCACCAAAAAATACATTAAAACCATGGAGAGATGAAGCAAGAAGGGGAGGATGAGGTTTCAAGAGGAAAGAGCATGAAAACCTTACACTTTCTCACCTTTTCTTTGGCTTTTCTTCCTCCAAAATTTCCTCCCTTTGTGTGCCTAAGACAGCAGCTCCATTTCTGAGTTTTGGGCAGAGGAAAGTCGGTTTAGAGAAGGGGGAGCTGAACGTGGCTTAAAAAGGGAGTTTGGAAGCTTCTTTTGTGCACTTTGTTTCCATTTTTGCCCTTCCATAATGGCATTTCCGGTTTGGCTTCGTTTTAGCTCCTTTTTGAGAACCGTCTTTTCCATCATAAAATTAAGATTCCCAATTTAATAAAATGCCTTTGGAATCACTCAAATTGGAGCTAAAACCTTCCCGAACGAACCGGTCAAAGTTTAGGTCAACCGACGTCGGAAAGAGTACACCGGAGGGGCTTTACCAGTCCCGGGGCTTCCCATGGTTTTTGGGGCCTCTGAGAACCCTGGGCAACTCAAAATTTCTATTTAAAAAGCCCTCCTAGGTGTTTTTCTAAAATTACACTTATTTACGAAAATGCCACTGGTCTTTCGGCAAATTTTTCGAATCACTCCGACCCTAGTTTTTGGGCAACTCAAGGCTCAAATCCTTGTTTTCTATTATTTAAAATTTTATTTAAATTTTATTTGGCCTTGAATCACTCATCTCAGGGGACTTGCTTTTCAAACCGGCCCGTTCCAGCGATTGTACAATTTACCGGGCGTTACAGAGTGTGAGTGAATGGTTGCTCGAGTGAGGGAAATGGAGTGAATGATGGGCTAGCTTGTGTTGTGTGTTTGAAGTATATGACGCTACGTGAAAGGAGATGTCTTCATGAGAGTGGGTGTGTGTAAATGATGCATGTGGGTTGGTCAACAAGAGAATGAAGCTTGTGCAAGATTTGTGTTAACTCTGCTCTTTCCTTCTCTTATTCCTACATTGATTTAAGCTTTCCATTCTCCAATTTTTAGCTCCACAAAAAGTACACTTAAAGCTCAACTCTTCACCCTTTCTTCTTTAATTCAAATTCTCATTTAAGCTTTATTTGCCTATTAAAATCTACACAAAAGAATGAAAAATTGAGTAGAATGATTTACAAAATTATTTAAAAGAAATTCATGCATTAAAACTCAATAATTTTGTAAATAATTTCCTTGAGTGCAGAAATGGTTGCTAAAATCAAATTCCACCTAATTAAACCCCTAAAGATATATTTGGACACTAAATTGACTAGGTTTAGGAGAATTAAAAAATATAAAAATATGAGACAATAGATATGGTTAGCTATTTTTGGACACTACTTGTATGAGGCAGTTATAGAAATCTTTAGTGACCACAAAGCCTTAAATATTTATTTGAACAAAAAGAGTTGAATATGAGACAGGAGAGATGGTTTGAATTTTTGAAAGACTATGATTTCACATTGAAATACCATCTCGATAAGACTAATATGGTAGCTGATGCCCTAAGTAGAAAATCCATACACATGGCCTATATGATGATGCGAGAGCAAGAATTGATTGAGAGATTCAGAGATATGAGTCTCTCTTGCGAGGTGTATTCGGAGAAACTATTAATGAGTGAAACCCAAATCGAAAATGACCTAAGAAAATAAATAAGAGAAGGCCAGGAGACAGATGACCATGTAAATAAGATTAGAACCCAAATAGCTCAGGGTAGCATTTAGAAGTTCAATTTGTCTGAGGATGACATTGTAAGATAATATATGCCTAGAAATACAAAAATTAGGGAGAGAATATTAGATGAGGCACATAAGAGTAAGTATACCATTCATCCTGGTAGTAATAAAATGTATCAGGACTTAAAAAAAAATGTTATGGTAGGCTAGAATGAAAACAGCCATAGCAGAATATGTCTCCTGATGGCTAGTATATCAGAGAGTAAAGATAGAACATCAGAAACCAGCTGGGTTACTTCAGCCCTTAGATATCCCGAAGTGGAAATGAGATAGTATAGCTATGGATTTTGTCATGGGTTTACCTAGAACATCATCGAGACATGATGCAATATGGGTAATAGTGGATTGATTAACAAAGTCAGCACACTTTTTAGCTATGAAAGCCACTTATGCCCTAGATAAATTAGCCCAGCTATGCATCAGAAAGATAGTGAGATTACATGGTGTGCCTAAGAGTATACTTTCAGATAGAGATCTTAGATTCACATTGAATTTCTGGAGATCATTACAGGATGCTCTAGGTACCAGACTCAAATTTAGTACAACTTATCACCCCTAGGCAGATGGATAGATGAAGAGAACCATCCAAACCTTAGAGGACGTGTCGAGGGCATGTGTGCTAGAAATGAAAAGAAATTAGGATACATACTTGCTTTTAACGGAGTTTGCCTATAATAATAGTTATCCTGCAAGTATACAAATGGCACCGTATGAGGCATTATATGGGAGGAAGTGTAGGTCTTCGATGTGTTAAGTTGAGCTACGAGAATGGAGCCTTATAGGCCTAGAATTAATGGACTAGAGTTCTAGATAGATTGAGACTATTAGAAAGAAACTCCTAACAACCTAGAGTAGACAAAAAAGTTACATAGACAAACATAGATGGTTATTAGAGTTTGAGATTGAAGACCATGTCTTCATTAGAGTGTCTTCAGTCACAGGGATAGATTGGTCCATTAAAAGCAAAAAGCTCAGTCCAAAATATATAGGTCCTTTCTAAATTCTCGAGAAAGTATGACCTATGGCTTATAGACTAGCCCTTTTCCTAAATTTGAGCCAAGTACACAATGTATTCCATGTTTCACAGCTCACAAAGTATCAGCCCGACCCCTCACATGTCATAGAATATGAGAATGTGCAGTTACAAGATGATCTATCATACATAGTATCACCAGATCGGATTATGGATGTTAGACTCAAGCAGTTACGAAATAAGACAATATCATTGGTGAAAGTGATTTGAAAAGGGTTATCTCTCGAAGAAGCTACTTGGGAGCTGAAGGAAGATATGAGGAAGAAACATTCAGAATTCTTCACATAAGGTATATTATCTAAATTTCGAGGACAAAATTTTTTAAAGTAGGAGAATTATAATGTCTGGTTTTCATTAAATGACGGGAATTGATGCATTTTCAAAGCAAGTCCCTGAAACAAATTAGTTAAGATCCCAAAAAATTTGAGTGACATTCTAGACTCTTAGAAAAGAGAATTCTATGATCCGACAAAAAGAAAAATAGAGCTAGAATAAAGAAATAATTTCTTACGAAAAACTTACAAAACGTAATGGCATTTTCATAATTTTGAGCAATTTTTGGAATTCACATAGGAAGGATTTTTAAATGAAAGTTTTGAGCTCTCCAGGGTTCTCAGAGGCCCTGAAAACCATGGGAAGCCCCAGGACAGTTAAAACTCCTCTGCGCGGATGTTTTCCAACTTTAGTGTATCCGAACTTTGATGGATTCATTCAGGAAGGTTTTAACTCTGATTTGAGTGATTCCAAAGACATTTTATTAAAGTGGAAACCTAAATTTTATAATAAAAAAGACAGTTCTAAAAAAGGAGCTAAAACGAAGTAGAAACAAAAATGCAAAAAATGAAGGGCAAAACTAAAATTTTTCAAAAAGCCATTCTTCTCCACCTATAAATAGATGGCGCCTCACTTTCCCACTCACATAGCTTCATATTTTTCTACCCTAAACTAGAGAAGAAACCCTAGGAGAGTGGTGCACCAAGGGAAGAAGAAGGAGAAGAGAAATCAAGGTTTGAAGGTAAGGAATTTTAGTAGTTTTTCATGCTTTCTTCCTTCCAAACCTCTTCTCCTCCATTCTCCTTTGTTTCCTATGATTATAATGAAGTTTATAAATATATTTTTTAAGGGAGAAATTAAGGAAAAAATTCGGATTTGAAGAGAAGAGCCTAAAGAAGACAAGATTCAAGTGAGAAACACAAAGAAAAACAAGGTAATTTCTCCTTCCATGGTTACTACCCCTTGCTCCTCTTCTCTACCCATTTCACCCCACTCAAGAAGTCTTAGGAGGGCTTGGTTTTAGATATAACCAAGGGTGATTCTTAGGAAAAAGTGTATGGAGATTAAGAATATGCAAAAAGAATTAACAAATAACCATGAAAATTTAAAGATGCAAATTTCAGGGTTTCATATGTTCCTTACAAAATATGATTTTAGACAATAATTCCTAGACTTAAATAAGTATTTGAATGAACTCCTAAGATCCCTAGAAGTCTCTCCATGTGTATCTTTCCTTGAGAAAATGAAGCAAACTCCATGGAAGCCAAAATCCTCCATTGTCTCGGCCTAAGGGGGTTTGTGTACCTAGGGAGAGTTTTAAATTTTTTCAAACCCATTTTTGAGTCATATATGATGAGTGAACATGTGTGGAGGCCTTGGAAAAAAATTAGAAATCATAGAAAGTGAGTTGGTGCTTTATGTTCCATAATATGACTTAAGGAAGTAATATATAGTTAGGCTCTTTATTTTAATTGTGTGATAACTCCAAGAGGCTTAAAAGGAGTTAAGAATCATATTTGAAAGGAATGAATGGAGCCTAGAATTTATTTGATGGATGTTGCTTCATTAGATGCATTTTTGGAACCATAAAGGGGTTTACTATTGGGAATTCAGGGACACGCAGTAGAAAATTAAAATCCCAAATCCCTTTCTATGGATCCATTAATGTTGTTTAAATCGAGTAGATCTACAAATATTTACCTTTTTTTTGTGAGATCTTAGAAACTGATGTACAAATCTACTCCCTCTATCGATATCCACATGAATGGATGCTCAACTTGAACAGTGTGCTAGCGCCTCTTACCAACGTCCGTACACATTCTTGGTAGAGAAGACGCTCTCCTCTTCCTCTCTCTAGGCATCTATACACTTTCTCTATCTAGGCGTTCATACAGTGTCCATATGGTTTCTCTCTCTAGGGTTTTCTTTTTATTTTATAGTTCTAGGAAACCCAGGCCTCCTATCTTTTATAGAGGTATCTTATTAGAGTTTTAGATATAGTTGATTAATTTAAAATACATTATTTTAAATTAAATCAAATTTGAATTAAATGGATTAGTTTAAATTTAAGTCTATCTAATAGATTTAAATTTTAACTAATTATTTAATATAAATCTAAAACTTAATTCAAATTTAATTTATCTCATAAATTAAATTTAAATTGTTATATTAGTTTAAATTTAAATCTATCATATAGATTTGAATATGAAACTAATAGGTTTAAAGTAATTAAAGGATATATATATTTCGAATATATAAATATATATATTTTTTTAATTTTATAAATTATATATATATCAAATATATATTTATTTATTTATAAAATTCTTCCACCCTAGATTGAACGTGACATTCATTGAATCTAGACGCAATTTTCAGATTCAATGAATTTGGACATTTTAGCTTGGGTTGACTCGTTCTTGTGTGTGACCCTATAGGCTCATATGATGTTGTTAATGGGCTAATAATACTATTTGACCCACAAGTCACAAGCGATCTCTAGCAAGACATTGTAACTACCTAAATCATATAAGGATTAGTGATCTAATGCAACCTGTCATATAACCTTATCAGATTCCTTTTGTCACACGATATCTAGATCAAGTATGAGGCATGGAAATGTCATCCTTATCTTACTTGATCATTGCTTTCTCGATCTACGTATAGACTGATAGTAGAAATGGAAACCTTTCCACTCGAGCATGACCATGCATTTCTCAGTCTCACTTATCGAAGGGCCCAGAGATATCTCTCTATTAATCAGAGGGATAAATCCTATCTTGACTACTTATCTTCTTCTATATAAATTTTACTATACCCGATCATAGCCTTTATGATCACCTGGTTAAAGATAACTTTCGACTATGTCAAAAAATAGTATTCCTCATGTTAGAAACTATAGTGATCTTGAGTCTAAGGGCTCGGTGATATGATTATATATGAGATGCGCTTATGACTTAATCCATGTAGCTATCTCATAATGGGTCAATCCAACATCTTGTTCCCTAACGAGTGCCTATGATTTTGATTTGTATCTATATACATGATTTACACATCATCATCAATCAAAATCATACTAGTCTTAGTTTATCATCATTCCCACAATGATGATCGACTAGGGATATTTAGGATAATCTATATGATTTATCCAATGATATTATTATATAAAACATGCAAACAATATAATAATGTAATAGAAGAAAACTCTTATTTCTTAATAAAGTACAATATTTGTAATATAATGATTGGTCTAGGGCACAATCGCTAACAACTCCCACTTGCACTTAGCCCAATCGTTGATGTGCCTTATACCCATTGACCTAACATGACGTTCATGCTTTGCTTGTGCAAGCGGTTTAGTAAGTGGATCAGTAACATTATCATCAGTCGGTACTTTGCATATCTGTATATCACTCCTATCAATGATTTCTGTGATGAGGTGATATCGCCTGAGTATATATTTAGTTCTTTGATATGACCTAGGCTCTTTAGCTTGTGCTATAGCATTATTTGTTGTCACAAAATAGATCTATTAGATTTGAGGTGGTAGGCACCACTTCTAGTTCAGTGATGAACTTCTTAATCCAAATGGCTTCCTTAGCTACATCTGATGCTGTTAGGTACTCAGCTTTTGTTGTAGAATCAGCTACTTTGCTTTGCTTGGAGCTCTTCCAGTTGACTGCTCTAGCATTCAAACAGAATACAAATCTTGATTGTGATCTAAAATCATCCTTGTCGGACTGGAAACTTACATCTGTGTAACCATTTACAACAAGCTCATCTTCCAATTCTCTATATACTAAGAATACATCCTTAGTCCTTCCTAAGTATTTCACGATATTCTTGACAGTAGTCCAGTGGCTCTCACCTGGATCTGACTGATATCTACTAGCCATACTTAAGGCATATGAGACATCTGGTCAAGTGCACAACATAGCATACATAATAGATCCAATGGCCAAGGCATATGGAATCTTGCTCATGTGATCTCGCTCATCATGTGTACTAGGACACTGGGTCTTGCTGAGATTGATACCCTGAGACATGGGTATATAATCCCTTGTTGAATCTTGCATATTAAACTTATGCAACACTTTATCTATGTAAGTGCTCTGACTTAAGCTGATTAGCCTGTTAGATTTATCTCTATAGATCCTTATCCCTAGGATGTAAGTGGTTTTGCCTAAGTCTTTCATTGAGAAATACTTTCCTAACCAAGTCTTGACATTCTGCAAGGTAGGAATGTCATTTTCAATGAGTAGGATGTCATCAACATAAAGCACTAGAAATACAACTATGCTTTCACTAACCTTCTTGTAAACACAAGGTTTATCAATATTTTGGATAAATCCAAAATCCTTGACTACTTCGTCAAAGTGATGATTCTAACTCCAAGATGTTTGTTTCAACCCATAAATGGATTTTTGAAGCTTGTAAACCTTCCCAGAATCCTCTGGACGTACAAAACCTTTAGGTTGTGTCATATACACATCTTCAAGTAGCTTTCTATTAAGGAATGTTGTTTTGACATCCATCTACTAGATCTCGTAATCATAGTACGCTGCAATGGCAAGAAGGATCCTGATTGATTTAATCATAGCAACTGGCAAAAAAGTTTCATCATAGTCTATACTATGGGTTTGTTTAAATCTTTTTGCAACCAATCGTGCTTTGAAGGTATGCACTTGGCCATCCATGTCAATTTTCTTCTTAAAAACCCATTTGCACCCATTGGTTTTTATACCTTCAGGTGGGTCAACCAAGGTCAATACCTGATTATCATACATGGATTGTATCTCAGATTTCATGGCTTCTAGCGATGTCTCAGAGTCTGATCCCACTATTGCTTTTTGATAGGTAGTTAGCTCATCTTGATCAATGAGCAACACATCACGACTTTTAGTTAAAAGAAATCTATATCTTTGAGGCTAACATTGTGTCCTATCAGACTTTCGTGAGCCTTGTGTTACTTGAGTAGGCTCAACAACTTGTTGTAAGTCTTCTTGTATTTTCATCTCTGGCTCAATGCGATTTTGTGACTCTCGAACTTCTTCGAGATGTATCTTACTCCCACTGGTTCTTTTAGAGATAAATTCTCTTTCTAGAAAGATACCATTTCGAGCAATAAATAATTTATTTTTATTAGGATTGTAGAAGTAGTATCCTTTAGTTTCCTTAGGATACCCCACAAAAAGGCATTTTATAGATTTGGGTGCTAACTTATCTGAGGCTTGTTACTTAACATATGTCTCGCATCCCCAAATCTTGAGAAAAGCTAAACTAGGCTTCTTCCCAGTCCATATCTCATATGAGTTCTTTTCAACCACCTTAGATGGTACACAGTTTAGAGTGAATGCAGCTATTTCTAATGCATAGCCTCAAAAAGGATGCTGGAAGATCTATTTGACTCATTATAGATCGAACCATATTTAATAGGGTTCGATTCCTTCCTTCAGAAACAACATTCCATTGTGGTGTTCCTGGTAGGGTCAATTGTGAGACAATTCCACAATTTCTAAGATGGTCAATAAATTCTTGGCTCAAATATTCACCACCTAGATCAGATTGAAGTGCTTTAATAGATTTGCCAAGCTAATTTTGTACCTCATTTTGGAAGGTTTTGAACATTTTAAAAGATTCAAATTTTTGTCTCATTAAATAGATGTATCCATATCTATTATAGTATCTATAAAAATAATGAAGTACAAGTGACCACCTCTAGTAGTGGTACTTAGTGGACCATATATATCAATATGTATTAAGCCCAATAGGTCAGTGGCCCTCTCACTATGCCCAATAAAAGGTGCCTTAGTCATCTTTCTCAATAAACAAGATTCGCAAGTGTCAAATGATTCAAAATCAAATGAGTTAAGTAGTCCATCTTGATGGAGCTTTAAAATGCGTTTCTCATTTATATGGCCTAGACAACAGTGCCATAGGTAGGTTAGATTCAAATCGTTTAACTTAATCCTCTTGGTAGTTACGTTATTGATATTTTCATTATTAGGAATTTCAAGGTTCAAGTAATAATGATCACCATGCAAATCACCATCCGGATAAAAGATGTTATTAAAAAAAATAGAACATTTATTATTCCCAATAACTGAAGTAAAACCTTCCTTATCTAAATAAGAAAGTGAAACAATGTTTCTACTCAAAGTAGGAACATAATAGCAATTGTTCAAAACAAACAAAAACCTACTGGACAAAACTAATTCATAAATGCCTACGGCAAAAGCAGTAACTCTTACTTTGTTTCCAACTCGTAGGTCTATTTTGCCCTTTTTCAGCTTCCTACTCCTTTTAAGACCCTGCACATTTGTACAAATGTGAGTTCCACATGTAGTATCTAATACCCATGTAGAAGAAGTAGAAAAATTAATTTCTATAATGTAAATACCTGAAGTAATAGCCCCGCTATTCTTCTTATTCTTTAGATCTTCTAGGTAAAGCTTGCAATTTCTATTCCAATGACCGGGCTCATTGTGAAAGAAACAAAGTCCTTCCTTAGGAGGCTTTGCCTTCTTGGCTTCAAGCTTGGGTTTGGGCTTGGGCTTGTTTTGGTCCTTGGACTTATTGTCCAAGCCCTTTCCCTTTCCCTTGCTTTTGCCTTTCTTTTTCATTCCCTTTCCTTTCTGAACCATTAAAATAGTGCTTGGCTTTTTTTGCTATTTTACTCAGCAGTTTTAAACATCAAATGCAATTCACAAATTGATTTCTTCATGTTGTTCATATTATAGTTCATGACGAACTAGTCATAACTTTCTGAGAGTAAGTTTAAGATCAAATTTATAGCTAACTCCTGGCTCATGGGAAATCCGAGCCTTTCAAGGTGATTAATATAGCCTTTCATTTTTAAGACATGAGCGCTAACTGATGCACCTTTAGCCATTTTGCAGGAATGTAAAGCCTTGGTAGTTTCATACCTTTCTTGCCTTGCCTTTTACTGGAACATTTCCTTGAGATGCACAATCATCTCATAAGCCATGTGTTCTAGATCTCTTTAAAGTTCTGAGATCATGGTGGCTAGCATCAAGCATGCTACATCCATAGCATCATTAAGATGTTTAGTGTGAGCATCCTTTTGGGCTCTTGGAGCATTGACTGTAGGCTCCTCAAGAATGGGTTGATCTAGGACATATGACTTTTTCTCCTGCTTGAGAATAATTCTCAAGTCCCTAAACCAGTCAAGAAAGTTAGTCTTATTTAGTTTGTCCTTCTTAAGGACGGATTACAAAGATATTGTAGCAGAATTATTTGTTGACATTTTCTACAACAAAAATATGCAAAGTCAAGTTAATAATCTCCCACTAAAAATTAACCCTCAATTTAATTTAGTAGGCTAAGACCCATATTTCACTCAATTGTAAGTCCGCTTTGGTAAGATGCTTAAAATTAAGTTATTTAGGTAGGTAATGTCATACCTTATTTTATAACACTTTTTCTACTACAATTACCTCATATAAAACTTAGAGGAGTCAACGAAAATCTGAACTTATAAATATTTTTTATTTTAAAACTTTCTCATACAATTTCACTATTTATTTGGTCATTTCTAAATTCTTATCTAACTTTGAAAATACATACTTAATTATAGAAAAATCGTATGAGGTTAATTCAGGGCTCTACTTCAAGCTCTTTAAGCCCTTTACACAGGGAAAATGCATACTTAGCGGAGCACATATGAATTCATATAAAGTTCCCCCTACAACAAATTGGACAGTTTTACCCTTCACTTGACATATTGTTATTATTATTTTGCCTTTATATAAGCAGATGCATTTTTGCATTTTAGGCTCACCAATCATATTTTATTTACTCAAGGGCTAATTATATTCATGACTTTTCATTCCATACCTGAGTACCTTATAATATCATAACATAACTCATACACGCAGTAATCTAAAATATTTAATTACATGACAAAATGTGATACATAAAAGTAAGGTCCTCAATTTATGCTTCCACATCCTTTGCCCCTTTATTTGCTTAAACTTGGACCTAGCATGGGTTATATTTAGGGTGAGATTATGAAATCTTAGTAGTAGTAAACCAGTCTCATTCACAAGCAAGCATGTAAGTACATAACATAATGCCAATCAACGTGCCATATACCACATAGTAATACAAGGAATTTCATACAAGGCCAAGCACAATCTAAGCATACATATCTCATCTTACAACATAAATGACAACTTGATATAGAATACCACTTATCATTATACAAACATACAAGCTTAAAGAAAGAGAGAGGAAAACTACTACCTTAGCAAACTTTGCTCCTCAATCCTTGGGACTCAATTTACTTGCTTTTAGAGTTCCCAAAACAACATCAAACTCTATAATCATAATGATAATTCATTACAAACAACACATAAACCTTAGGTTTTAAAATAGGATGACCCCTTTTAAACTTAATGGGACTATTGGAATTGGAAAAATCTAACTCCTTCCCTTCCCATTCACTGTGGCCGACTAGTATGCATTTCTTGGCCAAAATTTAGGAATTTTATCCCATGAGCTTTGGGGCTTTCCCATAGGTATTCCTAGCTAAAAACACCCTTTTGAATCCATTGGAAAGGATAAAATCATCAAATTCCAGCCCCAAAATCACGTTTTGGTCATCATATAATCTAGCTCCGTTTTAGGCTCAAAGTGCGTTTCTTTGGTTCTAAAAATTTCATAGCCTTTTCCTTTATGTTTTAGGACTTGAAATTTGGTATACATGAATTTAGGACTTTAAGAAAATACCATAAATATTTTGGGAAAATTCGGACAGCATCTCCCCATGCTTTCTATTTTCCCAAAATTACAATCTTTGTGTTTTTCAAAGTTTCAGCACATAACAACAATAACTAAGCTCATATGGCCTTCATGTTCAACATATAAACTTCATTTCAAGGCCTTCATATTCAACATATAAACTCCATTCCAGATAATTTATATGCTGTCCAAAAATAACTCATAGCTAGGGTTTAACAAAACTAGCTTAAAGCATGTGATTTACAAGTATAAGATGGAGAAAACTTACTCTTTAAGCTTAAGCCTTGCTTCTTTTCATTTTCTCACACTAAAATCCTTTCTTTTCCCACTTAGAGCAACATTTCACGTTGAAGAAAAGATGAATATGCAGCTGCCCTTTAGAGGAAATTGTTGGAGGATGGAGAAGATGGAGAAATTTGGTAAAGAATGGTGATAGTTTTGCTTGGTTTCACTTCATCTTCCACTTTTTCTCCCTCCCTCTCTCTCTTCATGTTTTTCTTTCTTTCTTCCTTGTGTGTGGCATGAAAATGGTGGAATGGAGGTGAAGAAGATGAATCTAATGAAATTAAATGGTCATACTAAATTTGGACCCTTGGATTAACCTTTTTAAGATTAAATCTTAACCTTCCATTCCTTTTTTTCTTTTGATTTTCTAATTTCATAACTAAATATCTTCTTCCAAAAATTCTTGACCACACACTTAGAAGCCTTGCCTTAGCCTTTAAGTTATGGAGAGTAACCATGGTTAATTTCTTAACTCAACCATGGTCAACTTTTAACTCAACCATAATTAATTTCTAACTTAACCATGGTTAATTCTTTAAAATAACTAAAATATTTTTCTTCTTTTCCTTTCATTCTATATTTATATTTGGGTTTCATCTTCTCTAAAACCCTAATCATATCTTCTCTTCTCTTATCGGGCCTTTAGAATCAACTATTGGGCCTTACAGCAATCTAAAAATCAGTGTCTGAGCCCAATTAAGGTTTTAGGTACAATGCATACCTTTAGACTTTCTAAAATTTATAAATATTATTTCCTCTGCTTTCTGGCCATACTGAGTTTCAAACATGGTTCAAGGGCCCTTAACCTCAATCCTCACAAATTTTGGTGTCAATCGGACACTCGGGTCTATAGGTGTAATTTTCACCGTTCTGTATTATGATTGTGCTATAAACTTTTCATTTATTGCAATTCTGTCCCTGAAACTCCTTTAGGATTTCTTAACCCTTTAGCTATTTTCATTTCTATAGTTGTTACAACTTCCTTTTTCTATTTTGCTCATCGCTACTGATCGGGATAACCAGATCCTAGACTAGATCCTGCCCGGCCATTTGGACAACTTGGCATCATTGGACCGGTCTCATCAAACTGAGTTTAACCGTGGGTCACAGATTTATGAGATTCTTGCCAGATTTTTTGATATTCGTGCTTAAAGCCACGAATGGAGGGTGAAACTAGGGTTCCCTGAACTTTAGGGCAATTTATACATTTTTCCTAGCATATAACTTTTCTTTGCATTTTAGTCCCTGGCTCCTTCATACTTGACTTTGGAGGCTCTTTGGGACCTTTTTCTGATCTCTTTTTTTTTTTCATCTATTTTAGCCCAAATTGTAGGGCACCTCTAGCCTTGACTCATCATTATTTACAGTCTAGAATATTATTCTAATTTTATTGGACCTCAATTTATTATATTTGAGATACTTCCTTTTATATCCGATGAATTTTGTACGTTGACGGATAAACCATATGTTATGTTTCTCGCGTTTCCTTACGTTTTCTTGGATTTTCAGAAAATCGGATGTTACAGGTAACTTGTTTACCAATTACATCACATGTAACTCTTAGATCTTTATGGGCTTCCATCATCATATGATCCAACATGTTTAATCCCATCTAATGCCTTGAGACCCAAAACTATTTTGATAGTCTCAATTAAGTCAAACCATTATGAATCTTATGAGTATCACCATTACCCAAGCTACCTTACTAAGATAACCTAAATGTATCCACTTTGATGGAACATACACTTAGGCGATCAAAGCCTTAATAGGTGTTTATAAATGGGTGGCATATTAACTTAAAATTTGATTTGAGGGATTTTATTGTTATTATTTGTTATGATTCAAATATTTAATCATCGCATGATAATTTACTACGATAGCATCTCATACATATATATATGATCTCATCATGAAGTATAAAATAAATATGTCATAATATGACCCATCTAGCCTATCTCCTCCCAAGCCAATGAAAGGATTCTTCTAAGATAAAAAGAAACTACAAAGAGAAACCTCAATTGAACATTTAAGGGGAGTGAGATGAGAAGAGAATGTACATCTAGAATAAATAGAGAGAAGCACGACACGTAGGCCGTATTTAAAGAATTGCAAACCATAAAAACCTAGGGCCATATTATGCACCATACCCATCCAATTCAAACAAACATAATTCATATATAAAGTTACAAACATCTCATCTCATAAGAAAGGTTGTAAGCATGATGATCTTAGTGTTAAATCAGATTAGGTTGCGCTAAACACATTTCATATATACATATATGAGATTTATGTATCACATACATATATTACAAATTTAAATATATCCTATCAACACATCTAGTTTCTTCATCATATGCAAATCACAAATTCGAAATCATATTTACATACATATACGAATATGGATTGTTCGTTCATGTCATGAAAGCATGTTCGTAACATATATAAATATATATGTACGGAATACCATGTTATATATGAAAGCATGAAGAGATTTGTTGAACAAATTTGTAAACATCCGAATTGAACAGATTTAGAATCAGATTCCAAATCAAATTCAAACCTCTTTGTAATTCGCACACATATATCGCACATAATATTGAATTGTAGAGTTCAAATATCACTTATATGAAATCAAATTTAAAATTGATTTGAACATATAATACATATATGAACACCAGATTCAAACACTAATCATGTGAGCCCTAAGTTCGCATACTTATATCACGTTGCAACATATTGCATCATATATAGGCCATGCGAAATCACAATAAAGGCAAAATTCAAGGAACTTCACACAAAAACTCAATTTAAACAACCATTGATGTGGCTCTGATACCATTGTTGGGAATTCAGAGACACGCAGCAAAAAATTAAAATCGTGAATCTTTTTTCACGAATCCATCAATGTTGTTTAAATTGAGTAGATCTAGAAATATTTACTTTTTTTGTTGAATCTTACGAACTGATCTACAGATCTCCTCTTTCTACCAGTATCTACATGAACGAATACTTAACTCGAATGGTGTGCTAGCGCCTCTTACCAAAGTCCATACACGTTCTTAGTAGAGAAGACGATGTCCTCTTCCTCTCTCTAGGCATCCATATGCTTTCTCTCTCTCTAGGCGTCCATACGGCATCCGTACAGTGTCCATACGCTGTCCGTACACTTTTCTCTATCTAGGGTTTTTCTTTTTGTTCTGTAGTTATATGAAACCCAAGCCTCCTACCTTTTATAGAGGTATCTTATTAGGGTTTTAGATATATTTGATTAATTTAAAATATATTATTTTAAATTAAATCAAATTTGAATTAAATATATTAGTATAAATTTAAGTCTATCTAATAGATTTAAATTTTATCTAATTATTTAATATAATTCTAGAACATAATTCAAATTTAATTTATCTCAAATTAAATTTAAATTATCATATTTGTTTTAATTTAAATCTATCATATAGATTTGAATTTAAAACTAATTGGTTTAAATTAATTAAAGGATATATTTTTTGAATTTTATAAATTATATATATCAAATATATATTTATTTATTTATAAAATTCTTCCACCCTAGATTAAGCATGACATTCATTAAATCTAGACACAATTTCAGATTTAATGAATTTAGACATGACATTCATTGAATCTAGACGCAATTTCAGATTCAATGAATTTGGATATTTTAGCTTGAGTTGACTCATTCTTGTGTGCGACCCTGTCGGTCCATATGATGTTGACAGTGGGCTAATAATACTATTTAACCTACAAGTCGCAAGAGGTCTCTAGCAAAACATTGTGACTACCCAAATCATATAGGGATCGGTGATCCGATGCAACCCGATCCAACCTGTCATATAACCTTATCACATCCCTTTTGTCACACGATATCTAGATCAAGTATGAGGCATGAAAATGTCATCCTCTTCTTACTTGATTGTTGCTTTCTTGATCTATATATAGACTGATAGTACAAATGGAAAGCCTTCCATTCGAGCACGACTATGCATTTCTCAGTATCACTTATCGAGGGGCCCAGAGATATCTCTCTATTAATCAGAGGGACAAATCCTATCTTGACCACCGATCTTCTTCTACATGAATTTCACTATACCCAATCATAGCCTTTATGATCACTGGGTTAAAGATGACTTTTGACTATGCCAAAAAATAATATTTCTCATGTTAGAAACTATGGTGATCTCAAGTCTAAGGGCTCGGTGATACGATTATATATGAGATACGCTTATGACTTAATCCATGTAGCTATTTCATAATAAGTCGATCTAGCATCTTATTCCCTAACGAGTGCCTATGATTTTGATTTATATTTATATACAAGATTAACACATAATCATCAATCAAAATCATACTAGTCTTAATTCATCATCGTTCCCACAATGATGATTGACTAGGGATATTTAAGATAATCTATATAATTTATCCAATGATATTATTATATAGAACATGCAAATAATATAATAATGTAATAAAAGAAAACTCTTATTTCTTAATAAAGTACGATGTTTGCAATACAATGATTAGCTTAGGGTACATTCACCAACATTTATAGGTTAAGCTAGAGTCTAAGGAAGTTGTGTGGCCTTAGAATTAATTTCATAAACCTAATTAGCTTCAATAAATTATGTTTAGGCCAAGAGAAATTATTCCCACACCTGTGTGTGTGTGGGGCTAAAGAAGAGAGAGAAAACTCAAGAGAAAACTCAAGAGAAAAAGTGTGTTCTTGCTTCCAAGGTAGCTCTCTCTACCTTCTCTCATGCATGATTATTTGCTTTACTTGTCTTTGAATGTGTGTATGTGTGTTCTAAGTCATGAAAAGTATTCTAACATGATTTCATATGCCATGGTACCATGATGAGGCATTATGTTTCCAAATGATGTTCATGATGTTTATTTTGATTTGCTTAAGTGTGGTGTGGCCAAGAACCCTTAAGATTAGTTAAGACAAAGTAAAGAGTCTCCCAAAAGTGAGGTTGACTCCCAAGAGCAAGGTTGAGTCCAAGAACCTCTTAAAGAATGGGTGAGGCAAGTCCAGAATCTACAAGTGAATGGGTGAGGCCAATCCACATACTTGGCAAGCCTATGTATGCTATGTATGACTTTTTCAAATGCCAAGAATGCTTCTTGAATGATTGCACATGTCCATATGCCCATGCATGCATTTTGTAAGACTTGTTTTGCATCTTTTATGTATGATTGAATGGGAGATAAGTTATTAGGATTCTTTAAATCTTATCTCCTCCTCTTCAATGTTCTAACATGCTAGTTGGACTAAGAAAGCAAGGGAATGGAAGCTGACCACATGAGAAATGAGAGCATGACACTAAAGTGTTTGAATTTTATTACTTTGAGGCCATATGAATAGCAAATGTTGTAATCAATAATTTTATAGGTCCTATGATGTTATGAGCATGTATAACTATGTTAATGTATCATGTATAATTGAGAGCTAAGGTTGTATGAGTGGAAATGCACATTTTGGTCATGTAATGGCAAGTTTGTATTATGAAAGTGTATGTATAAATGCAAGTGGGATGGCCAAATTGAGATGTAAGAGGTTTTAGACCATTTGGACAGCTCATACAAGTCGTAATCATACTTTTAGACTTGCTCAAGAGGTGCCAAACATTAAGGGAAATCATTTGAACATTTTGGTATCCTATATGGAGAAAAATTGATCATATTAGAAACCTATATCACTTTTTATCCAAATAAGCTCTTCTTGATAGTAGATTTGGTATGCAATTAGATCTTGTTGAGAGATTTTTGGAAAACTAAAGAACATAATTTTTGGAGGTCTAGAGAATATTTGATAAATTTTCAAAGTTGGCAAAAAGTCTGATTTTGGTTATGTTACTGTTCATATTGGTCTGAAAATGATTTCTATCACTTAGGGCTCAAATGATGTCCAATTGCCACAAAATTTTATAGGGAGAAAATAAATATGCCCAGTGATTTTTTCCAACTTAAAGAACCTCATTCGGATGTCCAAAGAGGGAGATATGAATTTTTAAAGATTCTGCCTAGTATCAGGTGCTCAAACTAACCTCAGGTACTTTTTGATTAGGTTTCGAGATCTGGATGTGTCTAAACTGGTATAGAGTTATTTTTTCCCTCTATCTAACATCTGTAGCTTTTTATATTAGTATCATTTTTGGATTGAATTTTTGTGGAATTAATTGGACATTTTTTAAGTTTGCTGCAAAAACTTGTGACAATAACAGTAGACAGTCAGACCTCTGTACTGTTTCAAATGTCAAACATGTTCTGTGTTGTGTTTCATGGTTTGGACATATTTTTAGTATAAATTAAACATGTTTAGCTTTCTATAATAGCCAAGAATACATGATTTTAATTTTTTTAAAATTAGTTATGATTTTTCAAAGTTTGTGATAGAAAAGAGGAATTTCTGGCTGAAAATGCAAGTATGAATTTTATGTATCTTCCTGCTTTCTACGAGTTGTAGGCCACTTTTAGTGATGGAAATGAGTTGTATCCATGTAATTAAATATGATAATGTGATAGATAAGCTCACATGGTCCATGGGATACTGAATGAAAAATTTATACACGACGCAACACTAGAATACTCATTATTTTAATACCATTATTTTGCCTCTTATGTGAGTTGCATGGTGTGAGGCATAGATATAGCATGAAATGAGCTAGAAATTTATGATGTTACATTTATTAGTATTAGAACAAAGGTTTAGGCTCTTGATGTGGGTTGTGGCTTGTGTTTGTGAGTTGCTTAGATATATATAAGCTTGTTTATGGATGAATTGAGTGTGTTGATGGTGGAAGTGTTTCCTTTTTCATGTTAAAGTTTATTATGATGTTTAAGCAAAATGGTGAATACTAGGAGAGGTCGGCCCTCTAGAGAGGCTCGTGCAGATGATAGAGCCGAGCCCAGTGATCCGGTTGCTGGAGCCCTATAGCCTATTATGGCTCGCTTGGATCAATAGCAGGTCGTTATTATACAGTTATATGAACAGCTTGTTGAGAGAGATAGCCAGGGCCCCACACCTCCTCCTCCACTACCACCTCATCACTCAGATCATCCTAAGCATTCAAGGGCGACTCACCTAGATCCGTAACCACACATATAGATGGTTGCCCCTATTCCACCAGCTCAGACGCCTCCAGCTCAGGAGTAGTTCCTTATGAGAAAAATTATCACCTAATTAAAAAAGTTTGGGCCTTTCATCTTTGATGGTGAGATGAATTCAAAAAAAGCCGAGGCTTGGATTATGCAGTTAGAGAAGATCTTTAAGGTGATGAAGTGTACGTCTGAGCAGAAAGCCAAGGTGGTTGTTTTTTAATTACAGAAAGAGGCAAATTACTGGTGGAAGGGCACTGAGCCTATTCTAAGGGCGAGGAACTTTCTGATTAGATAAAAGGTGTTCCTCTAGGTTTTCCACAAGAAGCATTTCCCCAGCTCAGTCAGGGACGGGAAGGAGTTAGAATTTATACTCTTGAGACAGACAAAGGGGATGTTTGTGGACCAGTATATGGCAAAATTTGTAGAGCTCCCCTGATATTCCTCTTATTTATAAAGACATGATGATGACTGATGGAGAGTAGATAGGCTAGAGAAAGATTTACTTCTAAAGATCAGAGACAAGGTAGTGCCACAAAGAATCAGGCACTTTAATACCCTAGTTGAGATATGTAGAGTGACAGAGGCGAACCTTAGGATGATGCAGCCTACCTCCAGTGCCAGACCATCCCTCCTTGAGCCCAAGAGACCTAAAAAGCGATCACAGGCTGCAGTTACTAGCCAAAGAGGTGGTAGAAGCTAGTGGAGTTGAAAAGGCAATAGACAAAGGACTTAGTCCAACAAGGGTAGCTATACACCTATCACATGTCCCCAGTGTGGCAAAAACCATAGAACCAGACTATGCTATGCAGGGCAGAATGTATGTTTCAAGTGTGGTAGGCCAGGACACATGGGTAGGGATTGCACCCAAGCTCCTCCACAGTTCATACAGTAGAGGGAGATGGCTCTTGCTCCCAGACCTCAAACTTAGGGTAGAGTCTTTGCCCTATCACAGCAGGAGGCTAGCTAGTCCTTGAGTCTTTACTATGGTTTTATTGAAGTTTATGGATCTATTTTGAGGGAAGAACAAAGGAAAAATTCGGATTTAAAGAGAGGAGGCCAAAGAAAGGAAGATTCAAGCAAAAAATGAGGTAAATCTTCCTTCCATGGTAGCTACCCCTTGCCCCTTTTCTCTCATTGGTTCGTCCCACTCAAGAAGCTATAAGAGGGCTTATATTTTGGGCAAAACCAAGGGTGAATCTTAGGAATTTAAGGGAGAAGATCAAGCATATGCAAAAGAAAATAACAAACTAGCCATTAGATTTCAAGATAGCAAATATAAGATTTCATGTGTTTCTTGTAAAATTTGATTTGATACCAAAATTCCTAGGCCTAAATGAATATTTAGATGAGCTCTTAAGATACCTAAGAGGCTCTCCATATGCATCTTCCACCCAGAAAACAAAGTAAAGTCCATTGGTGCCCTTATGCTTCATAGTCTCGGCCAAAAGGGGATGAGGTACCTAGGGATAGTTTTAATTTGTTCCAAACCCATTTTGAATCATATATGATGAGTGAAGATGAGATACAACCTTAGGAAAAATTTAGGAGGCCTAGAGAATGAATTGGTGTCATAGGTTTCATAATGACATAAGGAAGTAACATGTAGTTAGGCTCTTTGTTTTAATTGTGTGATGACTCCAAGAGGCTTAAAAAGAGTCAAGAGTCATATATGAAAGGAAAGAATGGATCCTAGAACTCATTTGACAGACGTTGCTTCATTAAGTGCATTCTTGGAACCATAAAAGGGTTATTAGACCAAGTTAGTGCTTAAGGAAGATGTATGGCTTTAGAAATGATTCCATGAACCTAATTGGCTCATAAATTGTGTTTAGGCCAAGAGAAACCAATTCCACACCCTTGTGTGTGTGAGACCAAGGAAGGGAGCATTGTTTCAAGAAGAAAAGTTGTGGATGCACTAAATGTAGCTCACTCCTCCTTCTTTTATGCATGAATATATGCTTGACTTGTCTTTGAATGTGTGCACGTGTGCTTTAAGCCATGAAAAAGTGTTCTAACATGAGTTTTTATTCCATGGTACCATGATGTTGTATTATGTTTTCAAAGGATACTTTATATGCATGCTTGGGTTTGCTTGAGTGTGGAGAGGCCAAGAACTCTCTAATCATGGTAAGGATGAGCCAAGAATCCTTGGAAATGGTTGAGACAAATTCTAATGTCTCCCAAGAGCAAGGCATAGTTTAAAACCTTAAAGCAAAGGGTAAGACAAGTCTAAAAACCTTGCGAAGAATAGGTGAGGCTAATCCACTTACTTGGTAAGCCTATGTATGCTTTGTGTGACTTGTTCAAATGCTAAAGATGTCTCTTGAATGATTGCACATTCCATTATGCCCATGCATGCATTTTCAAGACTTGTTTGCATACTTTATGTGTGATTGTAAGGGAGATGAGCTATTGTAATTCTTTGAATCTCATTCCCTCCTCTCTAATGCCTTAACATGCTAGGTGGACTAAGCGAACAAGGCAATGGAAGCTAACAAGTTGGAAGATGAGAGTTTGACAACAAAGTGCCTTGATTTTGCTTCTTTATGGCCATATGTGTCACAAATTTTGTAATCTATTATTGCATATGACCTATGAAATTATGAACATATGTAATTATGCCAATGTATCATGTGCAAATGACATTTAATGTTATATGTATGGTGGAGTGCATTTTGAGTATGGAATGGCAAGACTAGCATTATATAATCTTGTTATGGCATGGGGTAAGAGAGTGAGTTTTCAAATTCTGGATTTATGTACCTTTGAGACAAGTTTAGAAGGTTATTTTGGTGTATTCCCATATGCTTAAGTGGTCATGGTGGCCTTGGAACTCAATATGAACCATTTGGACCCCTTATATGGCACAAAAGTGACCAATTTACAACCCAATATCAAGATCTAACCAAATGAAGGAATTTGGCCATAAAATTTTGGCACACATATAGATCGTATCTAGATCTTTTTTGGAAGCAAAAGACCAGATTATTTGGAGCTCTATGAAATTAATTATGATTTTTCAAATTTGGCATTTTTCTGCTAAATTGATACAGGTACTGTTCATATGGTTAGAAACTTGAACTATCATTTGTGGGTAAAATGATGTCCAATGTTCATGAAATGTTGCAGGAATAAACTAGACATGATAAAATTTCCATGGCCACTAAGATCACCTCAATTGGACCTCTGAGCAGGGAGATATGAATTTTTGAATTTGGAGGTCAGTACTAGGGATGACAGTCAACCTTTGGTACTTTTCCATTGATTTTTGGTAGCTAGCGGCCCCTGTTGAGGTGTGGACATATTTTTAGCATAAATCAGACATTGTAGCTTTTCTATAATGTTAAAGAATGCATGATTTTGATTTTTATAGAATTATTTATGATTTTTCAAAATTTGTGTCAGAAAACTGAAATTCTATCTGAGGCTGCACTATGGTATTTTGTGTGTTTCTTCCACTTGCACGAGTTCTAGGCCACTTTTGATGATAGATTTGAGTTGAATCTATGTAATTAAATATGGGAATGAGATACATAAGTCCATATGGTCCACAGGCCATCGAATGTGAAATTTATGCATAGCACAACGTAAATTTATGCACTTTTTAATGCCATTTTCTTACCTCCTTTGTGAGATGCATGGCAATAGGCATGGGAATAGCATAAGACAAGCTAGAAATTTATGGTGTGCCATTTCTTGGATGCTTTTTCTTTTGTTTAGATTCTCCTATCCAAATTTGAAATTTTCCTCTCTAGTTTGACCTCAAAACAGTGCCAAAAACCTCAATAAAACTATAAGAAGAAGGAGGTGATTAAGTTTACCAAAGAGAAGACTAGGAAATTCCATTAAAATCATACCCTTCTTACCTTGTCTTTCCTCTTCCTCTTCCCTTCTCTTATGCACCTCTCTCCCTTAGTCTCACTTCTATTTTAAGGTAGAAAGAAAGTCAGCCAAATGAGGAGAAGATTGGGGCACATCATATATATAGGAAGGCTTTAAAATTGTTTCAAGAAAATTTTATTTACATCCTATCTTTTTGGCATTTTAGTTTTAGGTTCATTTTAGCTCTTTGTGAGAACCATCTTTTCCATCATAAAATTTAGGTTCTCAGTTTTATAAAATACCTTTGGAATCACTCAATTTGGAGTTAAAACCTTCCTAAATGAAAGGGTTAAAGTTTAGGTCAACTGTCGTTAGAAAACATACACCGGAGGGGTTTTAACTGTCTCAAGTTTTCCTATGATTTTTAGAACCTCTGAAAACCTTGGAGAGCTCAAATTTTCTATTTAAAAAGCCCTCCTATGAGTATTCTAAAAATTACTCAATTATGAAAATGCCATTACGTTATGTAAAAATTTCGTTAAATTCTGTCTTAGCTCTTTTGGTTTCTATTTCACGGCACCTCTTGCCTCCTATTTTTGTTACTTAATGTTTAGATTGTTATTCTAATTTTGCTAGACCTTAACCAATTCATTTTAAAGGGCTTAACTTTAAACCATATTCGTTTATATTCTTTTATGAAAACCGGACATTACATTTCTCCCCTTTAAATAAATTTCATCCTCGAAATTTAGATAACATACCTTATGGGAAGACTTCAAGATATTTCTTTCTCATCTTTTTTTCTAGCTCTCAGCTTGCTTCTTTGGGAGATAACCCCTTCCAAACCATTTTCACCAGTGGTATCGTCTTATTTCGTAACTACTTGAGTCTACCATCTATTATCCGATCTGGTGATACTATATAAGATAGATTATCCTGTAACTACACATTTTCATACTCTATGACATGTAAAGGGTTGGGTAGGTCCTTTTTGAGTTGGGATACATGTAATACATTATGAACTTGGCTCAGATTTGGGGGAAGGGCAAGTCTGTAGGCCACAGGTTCTACTTTATCGAGAATTTGAAATGGGCCTATGTATTTTAGACTGAGCTTTTTACTCTTAATGTACCTACTTATCCTTGTGATTAGAGACACTCTAACAAAGACATAGTCTCCAACCTTAAACTCTAATGACCTTCTCTGTCTATCTACATAACTTTTCTATCTGCTTTGTGCCATTAGAAATTTCTTTCTTATGGTCACAATTTGTTTAGAGGTTTGGTTCACTAATTCTGGGCCTATTAGGCTTCTTTTCCTAGCTCAACCCAATACATTGGGTACCAACACTTCCTCCCATACAATGCCTCATACGGTGCCTTCTAAATACTAGCATGATAGCTATTATTATAAGCAAACTCCATTAAAGGCAAGTATGTATCCCAGTTTCCTTTCATCTCTAATACACACGCCCTCAACATGTCTTCTAAGGTTTGGATGGTTCTCTCCACCTGTCCATCTATCTAAGGGTGATAAGCTGTGCTAAATCTTAGCTTAGTACCTAGAGCATACTGTAATGATCTCCAAAAGTTTGAAGTGAACTTAGGATTTCTATTTGACATTATGCTTATAGGCACACCATGCAATCTCACTATCTCCTGGATGTACAGTTGGACTAATTTATCTAGGGTAAAGGTGGCTTTCATCACTAAAAAGTGTGCTAACTTTATTAATCTATCCATTATTACCCATATGACATCATGCCCTGATGACGTCCTAGGTAAACCTATGACAAAATCCATAGCTACACTATCCTATTTCTACTCAAGGATGCCTAGGGACTGAAGTAACCCAATTGGCTTCTGGTGTTCTATTTTGACTTATGGCATACTAAACATCGAGAGACGTATTTTGCTATGTCTACTTTCATCCTAGGCCACTAGAAAATCTTTTTCAAATCATGATACATTTTATTGCTGCTTGGGTGAATTGTATATTTGCTCTTGTATGCCTTATCTAGTATTCTTTCTTTGATCTCTGCATTTTTTAGGCACATACAGCCTATTGTTATATTTTACTATATCATCCTCAGATAGATTGAAATCCTGAATGCTACCCTAGGATATTTGGGATCTAATCTTTCTTACATGGTCATCTTTAGCTTGGACTTTTCTTATTTGGCTCTTCAGGTCATTCTTTATTCGAGTTTCACTCATTAACAGTTTCCCTGAATGAATCTCACATGAGAGATTCATATCCTTGAACCTCTTAATTAATTCTTGCTCTTTAATCATCATGTAGGCCATATGTATGGATTTTCTACTCAGGGTATCAGCTACCACATTAGCCTTACCGGGATGGTATTTCAAGGTGAAACCATAATCCTTTAAGAATTTTAACCATCTCCTTTGTCTCATATTTAATTCTTTCTATTCAAATAAATATTTAAGGCTTTTGTGGTTACTGTAAATCTCTATGGTTGTCCCATACAAATAGTGTCTCCATATTTTCAAAGCAAACACTATTACTGCTAGCTCCAAGTAATGTGTGGAGTAATTCTCTACATAAGGTTTTAATTGTCCATGAGCATAAGCTACCACTTGACTTTTTTGCATAAGCATACATCTTAATCCTTTTTTAGAGGCATCGCTATAGACTACAAAAGTCTCTCTCGAGTCATAAAGTACTAAAACTAAGGCCATGGTTAACTTATGTTTCAACTCTTAGAAACACTTCTCATATTTCTCATCCCACACAAATGACACATTCTTTCTGGTGAGCCTAGTTAATGGCATCACTATCTGAGAGAAGCCCTGAATGAATCTCTTGCAATAACCTACTAAACTTAGAAAGCTCTTGATCTCTATCACTATCCTAGGTCTCTCCCACTTTAATACTACCTCTACCTTATGGGGAACTATTGCGACCCCTGTTTAGGAGATCACATAGCCTAGGAATTAAACCTCAGTGAGCTAAAACTCACATTTACTAAGTTTAGCATATAATTGATTCTCTCTTAGGGTTTCTAGGGCTAATCTCAAGTGTTATTCATGCTCTTCTTTACTCTTAGAATAGATGAGAATATCATCTATGAGAACAACCACAAACCAGTCTAGGTGTGACCTAAACACTTTATTCATATAATTTATAAATACTATAGGTGCATTCGTCAACCAGAAATGCATAACAAAAATTTCATAATGCTTGTATCTAGTCTTGAAGGCTATCTTAGGAAAATCTTTAGTCTTAATCCTGAGCTGATGATATCCTGACTTGAGGTTTATCTTAGAAAAGATTAAAACTCTTACTAACTGATCTAGGAGGACATCTATTCAAGGGAGAGGGTATTTATTCTCAATGGTTATCTTATTGAGCTCCCTATAATCTATACATAGTCTAAGGCTCCCGTCTTTCTTTCTTACGAATAAGACTAGAGCTCCCCACGGTGAGACATTAGGTCTAATGAAACCCTTCTCTAAAAGCTCTTTTATTTGTTTCTTAAGCTTAGCTAGCTCAGTGGGAGCCATCATATACAGGACCTTAGACACTGGACCTACCCCAGGTACAATGTCTATAGGAAACTTAACTTTTCTCTCTAGGGGTAGTCTGCTAATCTCTTTAGGAAATACCTCTGGGAACTCTCTCACTACTGGAATTTCCTCTACCCCCTCTTTTATCTCAACTTAGACTAAAGAAAAAACTAAAAATTCTTAACAACCATACTCTAGAGACCTCTCAGCCTGAGAGGTGATCATAAGGGCTAGCTCAGTCCTAATACTAGGCACAGTTCCACATTTAGGCAAAGTAATACATTTATGGTAACAATCAAGTGTAGCATTATTTATAGACATCCAGTTCATATCAATAATCAGGCTGATATTAATAAGGGGCATACATATCAAATCAAGGGTAGTATAATAATGATTAAATTGGACTACACAATTCAAACAGCAAGGGAGGTAATGGCTTTGTTTCCTATAGGATAGATACATGCAAGTCATATGGCAAGGTATGTATACTCATACCTAACCTCCTAGCACAGTCGTATGATATGAAAGACTGGCTAGCACCCAAATCAAATAAAGCAGTTATAGAAAAATCATTAATCTTAATAGTACCTTAGATTAGGCTTAGGGATCTGCTAGCCTCCTGTTGTGTTAAGCCAAAGACTCTACCTTGGGTTTGAAGTTTGGGTGCAGGAGACATCTCCCTCTATTGGGTAGTCTGGGTGCAGTCCTTAGCTATGTGCCCTGGTTTACCATATTTATAACATACATTTTGCCCCGCATAGCACAGTCCCATGATTTCTGCCATACTGATTACATACTGTGGTCATAGAACTACCTCTAGTGGGCTGAACTCTTCTTTTATTACTGCTTCTATTCCGCTGGCTTCTACCACCTCTCTTGCTATGAATTGTGGCCTATGTCTCTTCTCTCAGTCTTTTGGTTTTAAGGTGCAATATTCGGTTCTTTGAAAATGTGAGAAACATAACATACGGTTTCTCCGTAAATGAATGAAATTTTTTGAATACAAAAGGAAGTCCCCTGAAATGACTTAGTTAAGGTCCCAAAAAATTTGAGAAGTATTTTAGACTCTAAAAAATGAGAATTCCAGGCTGAGACAGAAAGAAAAACAGAACTAGAATGAAGAAATGAAATTTGACGAAAGACTTATGAAATGTAATGGCATTTTTGTAATTTTGAGAAAATTTTAGAATTCACATAGGAGGGCTTTTTAAATGAAAATTTTGAGTTCTTCAAGGTTCTTAGGGGCACTGAAAACCATAGGAAGGCCCGGGATAGCTAAAGCCCCTCCAGTGGACATTTTTCAATGTTAGTGTACCTGAACTTTGACATATTTATTTAGGATGGTTTTAGCTTTTAGCTCCAATTTGACTAATTCCAAAGGCATTTTACTAAATTGGGAATCTAAATTTTATAATGGAATAGACAGTTCTAAAAAAGGAGCTAAAATGAGTTAGAAACGAAAATGCCAAGAACGAAGGGCAAAATAAGAATTTTTGAGAAGTCTTTCTTCCTTCCACCTATATATAAGTGGTGCCCCATCTCCTCATTCATTTAGCCCATTATGTTTCTATCCTAGACTAGAAAAAACCCTAAAGGATGAGTTGCACTAAGAGGAGGGTAAAGGAAGGAGAAAGACAAGGTAAAAAAGTATGGATTTTTGGTAGTTTTTTCATGCTCTTTCTCTTCCAAACCTTTTCTCCTCCATTCTCCTTTATTTCCTATGATTATATTGAAGTATATGGATCTATTTTAAGGGAGAAATTGAGGGGAAAATTCGGATTTGAAGAAAGAAAGCCCAAGAAAGTGAGAAACAAGTAAGAAAATAAGGAAAAATAAGGTAAATCTTGCATCTCATGGTAGCTACTCCTTCCCCCTTCTTCTCCATATTTCGCCCTATGTATGTAGATGCTAGAGGGCTAGAATTTTGAGGAGAACCAATGGTGAACTCTATGAATTTAAGGGAGGAGAGTAAGAATATGCAAAGAAATTCAAGAAAAGGCCATAGATTTTTAAGGTAGCAAACCTAGGGTTTTATAGATTTCCTTGAAAATCTAATTTGGTATAATTATTCCTAGGCCTAAATGAATGTTTGAATGAGTTCCTAAGATCCCTAGGACTCTCCCCATATGTATCTTCCATGTAGAAAATAAAGCAAACTCCATGGAGGCCAAAAGGACACATAGGCTCAGCCTAAAAGGGATGAGACACCTAGGGAGAGTTTTAAATTTTTCCAAACCCATTTTTGAGTCATATATGATGAATGAAAATGAGAGAAAACCTTAGAAAAAATTTAGGAGGCTTAGAGAATAAATTAGTGTCTTAGGTTCCATAATATGACCTAAAGAAGTAACATGTAGTTAGGCTCTTTGTATCAATTGTGTGATGACTCCAAGAGGCTTAAAAGGAGTCAAGAATCATATATGAAAGGAAAGAATGGAGCCTATAATTTATTTGATGGGTGTTGCTTCATTAGGTGCATTCTTGGAACCATAAAGGGGTTTATAGGTCAAGTTACTGTTTCAGGAAGTTGTGTGGCCTTAGAATTAATTCTATGAACCTAATTGGCTTCCATGAATTGTGTTTAGGCTAAGAGAAATGATCTCCACCTTCTTGGGTGTGTGAGGTCAAGGGAAAGGATTCAAGACTCAAGGAAAAAGTGTGTAGATATAAGTAAGGTAGCTCTCTCCACTTTCTCTCATGCATGGATGTGTGCTTACATTGTATTTGAATATGTGTATATATGTTTTGAGCTATGAAAAGTATTTTAGCATGAACTTTTATTCCATGGTGCCATGATGATGTTTTATGCATTCAAATGATATGTTATGTGTTTGTCTTAGTTTACTTGAGTGTGGAGAAGCCAAAAACCCTTTAGCCATGGTGAGGATGAGCCAAGAACCCTTAGAATTGGTTGAGACAAAGTAAAGAGTCTCCCAAAAGTGAGGTTGACTCCTATAACACCATATATTTCTATCTTATTTCATACTATCTCTATACCTCATATCAAATAACTCACAAAGAGGCAAGAAAAAATAGCAGTAAATAATGCATTTCTAAGCGTTACATCGCGTATAAAAATTTCATTCGGTGTCACATAGACCATATGAGCTTATACATCACATTCTTATATTTTATTACATGAATACAATTCATTTGAATCATTAAAAGTGGCCTACATCTCATGGAACTTAAGGGGAAGCATGAAATACATACATATATTTTCAGCCAAATTTTTTACATTTCTGTCACAATCTTTGGAAAATCATAATTAATTTTAGAAAAATAAAAATCATGTATTATTGGCCATTATGGAAAGCTACCATGTCTATGTAATTCTAAAAATATTTCTAGACCATAACATCTATCACATAAGGCGTTTGACATTCAAAAAGGTCCAGAGGTCAGGCTGTTCACTGGTGCTGTCATAGAATTCTACAGCAAATTTCAAAAAATATCCAATTAATTCCACAAAAATAAAATCCATAAAAATGATACCAATCTAGAAATCTATGGAAGTTAAATAGAGGGAAAAAATAACTCCAAACCGGTTCAGGGACACCCAGACCTCAAAGCTAAATAAACAATAATTGAGGTCGGCTGGAGTTCTTAATACTAGACAAATTCTTTGAAAATTTATATCTCGCTCTCTAGAAATCCAAATGAGGTGCTTCTAATTGGTATAAGTCACTGGGAGTGTCTAATTTCTTTGTATAAAATTTTGTGAAAATTGGACATC
Source organism: Erythrophleum ivorense (assembly GCA_026724425.1). Lineage (NCBI taxonomy): Eukaryota > Viridiplantae > Streptophyta > Magnoliopsida > Fabales > Fabaceae > Erythrophleum > Erythrophleum ivorense. Next base: position 27,815,516 of record JAIUCV010000001.1, on the reverse strand, counting down.
ATTTGAGCCCTATGTGATATATTTTATTTTTGGACCAGTATGAGTAGTGACATGACCAAAGCCAAAAAAATTTTTAACTTTGAAAATTCATCAAATATTCTCTAGACCTCCAAAAATTCTGTTCTTTAGCTTCTCGAAAAGCTCTCAACAAGATCTAATTTCATGAAAAATCTCAAATCAAGAAGAGTTCATTTGGATAAAAAGTGATACAGGGTTCCATTATAGTCAAGTTTGGGTCTATATAAGATACCAAAATGTCCAAATGACTTTCCTTAGGGTTTAGCACCTTTTGGGCAAGTCTAAAAGCATGATTATGACTTGTGAGAGCCGACCAAGTGATTCCAAACCTTATGCATCTTTGTTTTGGCTATTCCACTTCCATTCATACATGGAATTCCATAATGCAAAATTGCTATTACATGACCAAAATAATTATTTCCATACATATAACCCTATTTCTCATTTATACACAATACATTAACATAGTTATACATGCTCATAACATCATAGGTCATATACAACTAGGGATTTCATCCATTGCTATCCATAAGGCCTTAAAGTAACAATTTCAAGACACTTTGATGTCATGCTCTCATCTTCAATATAGTTGGCTTCCATTACCTTGCTCTCTTGGTCCACCTAGCATGTTAGAACATTGAAAAGGAGGAGATGAGATTTAAAGAATCCTAATAGCTCATCTCCCATTCAATCATACATAAAGCATGTAAAATAAGTCTCACAAATGCATGCATGGCATATGGACATGTGCAATCATTCAAGAAGCATTCTTGGCATTTGAAAAAGTCATACATAGCATACATAGGCTTGCCAAGCAAATGGATTGGCCTCATCCATTTACTTATGAATTTTGGACTTGCCTCACACATTCTTTAAGAGGTTCTTGGATTCAACCATACTCTTGGGAGTTAACCTCATTTTTGGGATAATCTTTACTTTGTTTCAACTAATCTTAAGGGTTCTTGGCTCATCCTCACCATGGCTAAAGGTTCTTGACCTCACCACACTCAAGAAAACCAAGGCAAACATTATAAACATCATTTGGAAAATATAATGCATCATCATGGTACCATGGAGTAAGAGCTCATGCTAAAACATTTTTCATGGCTTGAAATACATATACACACATTCAAAGACAAGTAAAGCAAGCAATCATACATGAGAAAAGGTGGAGAGAGCTACCTTGCTTATATTTACACACTTTTTCCTTGAGTCTTAAATCTTCTCCCTTCACCTCACACACCCAAGAAGGTGGAGATTATTCCTTTTTGGCCTAGACACAATTTATGTAAGCCAATTAGGTTCATAGAATTAACTCTAAGGCCACACAACTTACTTAGACTCTAGCTTGGTCTATAAACCCCTTTACGTTTCCAAGAATGCACCTAATGAAGCAACATCCATTAATTAAATTCTAGGCTTTATTCCTTTCTTTCAAATATGATTCTTGACTCCTTTTAAGCCTCTTGGAGTCATCACACAATTAAAATAAAGAGCCTAACTACATGCTGCTTCTTTAGGTTATATTATGGAACATAAATCACTAACTCACTTTCTATGGTTTCTAAATTTTTCCCAAGGCTTCCCCTCATCTTCACTCATTATATATGACTCAAAAATGGGCTTGGAATAAATTAAAACTATCCCTAGGTACACAAACTCCTTTAGGCCGAGACTAAGAAACTTTATGATCTCCTTGAACTTTGCTTTGTTTTCTTGATGGAGGAAGCACATGGGGAGACTTCTAGGGATCTTAGGAGCTTATTTAAACCTCATTTAGACATAGGAATCAAGGTATCAAATCAGATTTTGTAAGGAACATATGAAACCCTAAACTTTGCATCTTGAATTTCCATGGTTATTTGTTAATTATCTTTGCATAATCTTAATCTTTACACCCTTTTTCTTAAGAATCACCTTTGGTTCTGTCTAAAAATAAAATCCTCTTGGGTTTTCTCAAGTGGGGCGAAATGGTGGAGAAGGGGAGCAGGGGGTAGCAACTATGGAAGAAGAAATTACCTTGTTTTTTTATTTTTTCTCACTTGAATCTTGTGTTCTTTGAGCTCCTCTCTTCAAATATGAATTTTTCCCTCAATTTATCCCTTAAAACAAATTTATAAACTTCATTATAATCATAGGAAACAAAGGAGAATGGAGGAGAAGAGGTTTGGAAGGAGGAAAACATGAAAACTACCAAAATTCCATACCTTTTTGCTTGTATTTCTCCTCCTCTGCTTCTTCCTCTTGTGTGCCTCATCCTAGGGCTTCTTTCTCTAGTTTAGGGTAGAAACATATGAGGCTACATGAGGGTGAGAGTGAGGCGCCACTTATATATATAAGGGAGGAAGAAGAACTTTTCAAAAATTCTCATTTTGCCCTTCATTCTTGACATTTTCGTTTCTAATTTATTTTAGCTCCTTTTTTTGAACCATCTTTTCCATTATGAAATTTAGGTTCAAAATTTAGTAAAATGCCTTTGGAATCACTCAAATCAGAGCTAAAACCTTCATGAATGAATCTGTCAAAATTTAAGTACATCAATGTTAGAAAACATCTACTAAAGGGGCTTTAGCTGTCCCGGGGCTTCCCATAGTTTTTAGGGCCTCGGAGAAACCTAGGGAGCTCAAAAATTTCATTTAAAAAGCTCTCCTATGTGAATTCTAAAATTTGCTCAAAATTACAAAAATGCCATTACATTTCGTAAGTTTTTCGTTAAATTTTGTTACTTCATTCTAGCTCTATTTTTCTTTCTGTTTGAGCCTGAGATTCTCATTTTTAAGAGTCTAGAATGCTTCCCAAATTTTTTAGGACCTTAACTAAGTCATTTCGGGGACTTCTTTTTGTATCCGATGAGTTTCATTCATTTATGGAGAAACAATAGGTTACGTTTCTCACCTTTTCTCTTGTTTTCAAAAAACCAGATGTTATAACTCCCAAGAGTAAGGTTAAGTCCAAGAACCTCTTAAGGAATGGGTGAGGCTAATCCACTTACTTGGCAAGCCTTTGTATGCTATATATATAATTTGCTCAAGTGTTGAAAATGTCTCTTGAATGATTGCACACTTTATGATGCTTATGCATGCATTTGTAAGACTTGGTTTGCATACTTTATATGTGATTGAAAGGGAGATGAGCTATTAGGATTCTTTGAATCTTATTCCCTCCTCTCCAATGTCTTAATATGCTAATGGACTAAGTGAACAAGGTAATGGGAGCTAACACCTTAGAAGATAAAAGATTAATAACAAAGTGCATGAATCTTGCTTCTTTAAGGCCATATGAGTAGCAAGTGTAAAGTCCCACATCGGATGGAATGGTCCTAGGTGTTTTTCCAAAATTACACTTATTTACGAAAATGCCACTGGCCTTTTGGCAATTTTTTTGAATCGCTCCGACCCCAGTTTTTGGACAACTCAAGGCTCAAATCCTCATTTTCTATTATTTAAAATTTTACTCAAATTTTATTTGACCTTGAATCACTCATCTCAAGGGACTTGCTTTTCAAATCAACCCGTTCTAGTGATTGGACAATGTACTGGGCGTTACATTTCCACCCCTCTTAAAATAAATTTTGTCCTCGAAATTTAAATATGTACCTTAGGGAAATAGCTCTGGATACTTTCGTTTCATGTTATCTTCTAGTTTCCAGGTTGCCTCCTCAGACGTCGGGCCCTTCCATACCACTTTCACCAGAGGGATGCTCTTGTTTCTCAGTTGTTTCAACTTGGCATCCACAATCCTCTCTGGCCTTACTACATAGGAAAGATTTTCCTGCAATTGAATATGCTTATATTCTATGACATGTGAGGGGTCTGGTAAGTACTTCTTCAATTGGGAGACATGAAAAACATTATGGATTTGGGCTAGGTTTGGAGGTAGGGCTATCCGGTAGGCCACGAGTCCGATTTTCTCAAGAATTTCAAATGGACCAATATACCTAGGACTGAGCTTCTTTACCCTCATAGACCGACCTACCCCAGTCACTGGAGACACTCTGATGAATACGTGGTCTCCAATTTCAAACTCTAACGGCCTTCTTCTCCGATCGGCATAACTTTTCTGCCTACTCTGAGCCGTAAGGAGTTTCTTTCTAATCAGTTCTATCTGTTAGGTAGTCTGGTCAACTATCTCAGGCCCTATTAAGCTCCTTTCACCTAGCTCAACCTAACATAATGGAGATCTACACTTTCTCCCATAGAGAGCCTTATAAGGGGCCATTTGAATACTGGAATAATAACTATTATTGTATGCAAATTCAGCTAATGGCAGATATGCATCCCAGTTACCCCTCGTCTCTAACACACATGCCCTCAGCATGTCCTCTAAGGTCTGGATGGTCCTCTCAGTCTGACCATCAGTCTAGGGGTGGTAAGTAGTGCTAAACCGCAGCCTGGTCCCTAAGGCATGCTGTAACGACCTCCAAAAGTTCGATGTGAACCTGGGGTCCCTATCAGATACTATGCTGCTGGGTACTCCATAAAGTCGCACTATCTCACGTATGTATAACTGGGCTAATCTATCCAATGAGTAAGTAGCCCTAATCGCTCAGAAATGTGCAGACTTCGTCAATCTATCTACAACTACCTAGATAGCATCGTGTCCAGAGGATGTCCTGGGTAACCCCATAACGAAATCCATAGCTATACTATCCCATTTCCACTCGGGGATATCTAGGGGTTGTAGCAACCCAGCGGGTCTCTGGTGTTCTACCTTGACCCTCTGGCACACTAAACATCTCGCCACGTAATTTGTGACATCATTTTTCATTCCTGGCCACCAAAAGATTCTTTTTAGATCCTGATACATCTTGGTGGCACCTGGATGGATAGTATATTTACTCTTGTGTGCCTCTTCTAGAATTTTCTCTCTCAACTCATTGCTACTAGGTACATAAATTCTATCTTGGTATACTATCACACCGTCCTCAGATATTCTGAAATCTGAGGTCCTACCCTGGGAGATTTCGCTCCTAATCTGTTTCAAGAATTCATCTTCTCTCTGGGCATCTAAGATCTAGACTCTCAACTCATTCTCAATCCGGGTCTCACTCAAAAATAGTCTACCTGATACCAGCTGGCAAGAGAGGTTTAGATTTCTAAATTTTTCTAGGAGCTCCTGCTCCCTGATCATCATATGGGCAGCGTGGATGGATTTCCTACTTAGGGCATCAGCCACCACATTGGCCTTCCCCGGATGGTATTTCAATACATAATCATAATCTTTCAGGAGCTCCATCCATCTCCTTTGTCTCATATTGAGTTCCTTCTGATCAAATAGGTATTTCAGACTTTTGTGGTCACTATAAATCTCTATAGTTGCACCATACAAATAGTGCCTCCAAATCTTAAGAGCAAACACTACTGCGGCTAACTCTAGGTCATGTGTGGGATAATTCTCCTCATGAGGCCTCAGCTGCCTAGAGGCATATGCCACTACCCTACCCTACTGCATCAATACACATCCTAACCCTTTCCTCGAGGCATCACTATATACCACAAATGGTAAACTAGGGTCAGGAATGACTAGCACAGGGGCAGTGGTTAATCGGAGTTTCAACTCCTGGAAACTCCTCTCACATCTCTCATCCCACACAAAGGGTGTATCCTTCCGAGTCAGCCTCGTAAGTGGCAAGGCCATCTGAGAAAAGCCTTGAATGAATCGTCGGTAATATCCTGCCAAACCAAGGAAACTCCTAACCTCGGTGATAGTCCTAGGTCTATCCCACTGTAACACAACCTCAACTTTATGGGGATCTACTGCGACCCCATCTCGTGAGATCACATGACCTAAGAATTTTACCTCGGTTAGGCAAAACTCATATTTACTCAGTTTGGCATATAATTTCTTCTCTTTCAAAGTCTCTAGGGCTAATCTTAGATGCCTCTCATGCTCCTCAAAAGATCTAGAGTACACTAGGATATCGTCAATAAAGACCACAACAAATTTATCTAGATACGGTCTGAAAACCCTGTTCATGTAGTCCATGAATACCGCGGGCGCATTCGTCAGCCCGAATGGCATCACGAGGAACTCATAATGCCCATATCTAGTCCTGAAGGCCGTCCTTGGGACGTCTTCAACTCTCACTCTCAACTGGTGATATCCAGATCTAAGGTCTATCTTGGAAAAGACAGATGCCCCAACCAACTGATCTAACAAGTCATCTATCCTAGGAAGAGGATACTTATTCTTGATGGTAACCTTATTCAATTCTCTATAATCTATACACAGTCTCAAGCTACCATCTTTCTTTTTCACGAACAACACTGGAGCTCCCCAGGGTGAAACACTAGGGCGTATGAACCCTTTTTCTAATAGCTCCTCTATCTGCTTTTTCAATTCAGCAAGCTCGGTGGGAGCCATCCTGTACGGAGCCTTGGACACCGATCCAGCCCCAGGCACTATCTCTATGGGGAACTCTATCTCTCTCTCAGGTGGTAGGCCACTGAAATCAAAATCTTTAAGGAAAACTTCCGGGAATTCCCTAACGATCGGGATCTCCTCTATCCCTTCTTCTACCTCGACTCGTATAGAGAAAAAGACTAGAAACCCCTGACACCCCTGCTCTAAGTATCTCTCAGCCTGGGCAGTAGTCATGAAAGATAGCTCGACTACTATCCTAGGTATGGTCCCACAAGAAGGTATAGATACAGTGCGATGTTCACAATCAAGGATAGCATTGTTGGCAGTCATCCAGTTCATACCCACAATCAAATCAATGTCATGGAATGGCATACAAATCAAGTCGATGGTAGTATAACAATGATTAAACTGTTCACACTTCCAGGGCTCATCATCATACCTCTGAAGGTACGAAGAATACCGAGACAATTCTATAAATCTTGCCACGTATTGGTCTACAGTCATGTCATCTATCTGCTTTAATCCCATAAATTGCACCTCTTTTTGTTTCCTCATAAAACTGGGGAAATACTTCTCATAAAATTGTACTAGGAAGTTTTCCCAAGTCATTTGTAAATTCCTAGCCTCCATTAAGGGCCTTGCACTGAGCCACCAATTATCAGCTTCTTTTCGTAACATAAAAGTGGCTAATTGAACTTTTTGTTCTGGGGTGCAATCCATCACTGTGAAGATTTTCTCTATCTCCCTCACCCAGGCCTCTACCTTGTCTGCATCTAGCTCTCTGTCAAACACAGGCGGGTTGTTCTTTCTGAATTGATTTAATTATTTTTGGATAGATGATAGAGCCTGAACTGGTTCCTGGGGAGGTGGGGGTGGAGCACCAGAAGTGGAAGGCTGGGGTGCACCGGAGGTGGATGGCTGAGGTACACCGGAGGTGGATGGCTGAGGCGGAGGCGATGGAGGGGCCTCTCTTCTGGCTTCTTCTTGCCTAGCCAGGGCCCCCTGGAACTACATAATCATCTCATGTTGCTGCTGGATCATATAGTGTTGCTGGGCTATGACGTTCTCAAACTGGTCAATCCGTTTCTTGATAGCCCGCACTGGATCCTCAGACTCAACCTCAGGTTCTCGAGGTGGCCTGCCTCTACCTCGGCCTCTTCGAGTCTCAACCATCTTTACTGAAAAGAAAAACCATAGCCTTTAGCCCACAACATAATTTTCAACACACATACATAGATATTCCACTCGAAAACCACCCGAAAATAAGCCAAATATACCATCCAAGAATCAAATGTTGAGCAAAAGTGCCTGAACCTTTGCTCTGATACCATAAAATGTAACACCATATATTTGTAACTTGCTTCCTATCATTTCTCGGTTTCCCATGATGAATTGCACAAAAAGGAATGGAAGATGGCATTAAAATAATGCCTTATTTCGCGTTGCGTAGCGTATGAAAATTCCATTCGGTGTCACACAGACCATATGAGTTCATACATCACATTCTCATATTTAATTACATACATAAAACTCATTTACATCACCAAAGTTGGCCCACAACTCATGGAAACCGAAATGAAACCTAGAATATGGAGGTTTATTTTCTGCCAGATTTGGCCCCTTTCTGGCACAATTTCGAAAACTCATAGCTAATTCTAGAAAAATCAAAATCACACATTCTTGGCCATTCTGGAAAGCTACGGATGTCTACTTCACAGTAAAAATATGTACAGACCATAAAACCCATCACAGAGGGCATTTGACATCCACAAATGTCCAGGGGTCAAACTACCTCCTGATGCTGTCACTGATTCTGCAGCAAACTTTGAAAATATCCAATTAATTCCAAAAAAATCCAATCCATGCAAATGATACCAATATGGAAAGCTGTGGATGTTAGCTAGGGGATAAAAATACTTTCAGACCAGTTCAGGTACCCAAAGTCTCGAAATTCAATAGAACAGTACATCAAGTCGGGTAAGGGTCCTGATACTGGACAGAATGTTCAAAAATTCATATCTCCCTCTCTAGAACTCCAAATGAGGTGCTTCCAGTTGAAACAAGTCACTGTGAATGCCTAGTTTCTCTATATGAATTTTGTGGCAATTGGACATCGTTTGCCCCATGAGTGACAGAATTCAATTTCGGACCAGTGTTACAGTACCAAGGACCAAAACCAGAAAATTTTCCAATTTCAACAATTCACTAAATATTCCACAGACCTCAAAAAATTACCAACTTTAGCTTCTCAAAAAGCTCTCAATAAGCTCTAGATGCATGTCAAATTTCAGGTCAAGAAGAGTTCATTTGGACAAAAAGTGACATAGCCTCATGAAATGGTCATTTTTTGCTTCCTACCAAGAGTCACTTTGCACCAAATGGCCTCTTCTTGAATTTGGCACCCCTTGAGCAAGTTTCAAAGCACAAATATGACTTGTAGAGGTTGCCCAAGTGATCCTAAACCTCATGCAACTCATTTTGGTCTCTCAACATCTATTTATGCATAGTTACATCAAGCCATCCAAAAGCCAATTTGCACAATACTAGAGATTTAGTGTCATATAAAGTGTACATCATATTCATACATCATTTTACACTTGTCCATGGTCTTACATCACAAAAAGATTACATACATCATTACTTTGACATTTAACCACCATTTAAAGTACATAATACACCAAAACAAAGAGGTTCAATGTCCTTGACTTGCATCTCCTTGACTTGGAACACCACCTAGACAATTCAAGGATGAAGGGGAAAGGGGGGTGAGATTCCAAGAATCTCAATAGCTCACACACCCATTCACACCACATTCAAGGCATACATATACCAAATGCATAACCATACAAGCATAAAGTGTGCAATAAATTCCATTCCATGCCACATTCACATGTCAAGATTACTTTTATGCCCTAGGGACTTTTGGTTTAGCCTCATCCCATTTCTAGGCCTTTTGGATTTGCCTCACTCTTGGTTTAGGGACTTTTGACTTTGCCTCACCCATGCCATGAGACTTTTGGCATCTCCTCACCTTCATCAAGGGACTTTTGACATCACCTCACCCTTATGGGCTCTTTCCACAACCATAGTCATTCAAGACAACACATTGGTACCAATGCACAACAAGGATCAAGTGGCATATTATCAAGCATCAAGAATGCATGCAAGCACACTAAGACATACATATGCACATAAGAATGCAAATAGAATGAGGTGGAGAGCTACCTTTTTATGTATGCAAGCTCACTTTGCAATTTCCTTCCCCTCCTTGGTTTCACAAGAGCACTTAGGTGGAGTAGGGTTCTCTTGGCCTAGACATTACAAACATCACACAATTACACATTTGAAGCAAGCCAAGACATTAAACTAAAGCTTATTACACACTTGGCTCCAAAATAGACATATTGGTTCCATAAATGGCCTATTGAAGCAACTCATATTATTCAAGTGCTAAGCTCCATTCTCTTGTTCTTTCTAAACTTCTTGGACTCATTTAAGGTCCTTGGAGCCATCACACATTCAATTGCACAATTGGAAAACCAAGTTGCTTCACAAAGCACCATTATGGACACCATTAGGCCATCTCCCAATCTATGGCTCCTAAATTTTTTCCAATGGTTTCTCCCATCTTCTAACATCATATAAAGTCCCAAAACAAGGCTAGAACAAATTAAAACATCCCCTAGCCTAATGAACCTAGCTTGGCTGAAATATGCACCATAATGGAGGTTCATAGACTTTGTAATTTTTCCTTGATAGGAGAGCCACTTGGGAGGCTTTCTAAAGGTCTTAGGAGTTCAAGGAAACATTCAAATAGCCAAGGAAACATTCACAAAAAATCAGATTTTGCAAAACCCTAGAAAACACTACACTTTTCTAACTTGTTTTCTATTGGTTTTTCTTGGAATTTCTTGCCATATGCCATCTCCCCATGGCCTAAAACCCTTGTTCCCTCCTTGTATTTGGACAGAATATCCTCCCCTCCTTTGGTTCTGTTCTTGGCTGAAATACACACAAAGAGAGGGGGAAGAGAAGATACAACAAAAAGCAAAGATTACCTATGGTTCAAGTGAGCTTTCAAGTGTCTTTCTCCTTCATTCTCTTATCCTTAGCAAATTCGAAATTCTCCCCTTAGGTCTGGGTCAAAAACAGAACCAAATCATTCAAAAAATCCATGGAAAGAAAGGAGGAAGAGAGGAAAACAAGATTGGAGGAAGATGGAGCAAGAAATCTCATGAAATTACCTAGTTTCTCCTTGGCTTTCTTCCTCTTTTTCTCCTCCCTTTGGTGTGCCTAAGAGAGCTGAAGATTTCTGTATTTTGGGCAGAATGGGTCGTGCTCATTAAAGAGGATAAGAAGGGAGAAAAGTGTGGAACATTCAAGAAACCATAAATTCCAATTTTGCCCTTCCGTAATGGCAAGTTTGTTTCGGCTTCATTTTAGCTCCTTTTTGAGAATCGTCTTTTCCATCATAAAATTTAGGTTCCCAATTTAATAAAATGCCTTTGGAATCACTCAAATTGGAGTTAAAACCATCCCGAACGAATCAATCAAAGTTCGGGTCAACCGACGTTGGAAAGAGTACACCGGAGGGGCTTTACCATTCCCGGGGCTTCCCATGGTTTTTGGGGCCTCTAAAAACCTTGGGCAACTCAAAATTTTCATTTAAAAAGCCCTCCTAGGTGTTTTTCCAAAATTACACTTATTTACGAAAATGCCACAGGCCTTTCGGCAATTTTTTTGAATCGCTCCGACCCCAGTTTTTGGGCAACTCAAGGCTCAAATCCTCATTTTCTATTATTTAAAATTTTACTCAAATTTTATTTGACCTTGAATCACTCATCTCAAGGGACTTGCTTTTCAAATCGGCCCGTTCTGGTGATTGGACAATGTACTGGCCGTTACATTTAACACCACACAGAGCCTCCAGCGATATTGTCCCCGTTGCGGCACCCAACACGTTGGCCTGGTGGGGTTTTGTTCCTCCCAAGTACTCTCATTTCCTTAGGAAAAGGCCTCGCTGGTGGGGAGAGCTTTGCTCCCACTTATATGGGCCGTTCCCAGGACTATTCCATCCGATGTGGGACTTTACATTCCACCCCCCTTGGGGCCAACCCGTCCTCAGGTTGCACATGTAGCAAGGCCGGCTCTGATACCAAACACCACACAGAGCCTTCAGCGATATTGTCCCTGTTGTGGCACCCGACACGTTTGCCTGGTGGGGTTTTGTTCCTCCCAAGTACTCTCATTTCCTTAGGAAAAGGCCTCGCTGGTGGGGAGAGCTTTGCTCCCACTTATATGGGCTGTTCCCAGGACCATTCCATCCGATGTGGGACTTTACATTCCACCCCCCTTGGGGCCAACCCGTCCTCGGGTTGCACATGCGGCTAGGCCGGCTCTGATACCAAATACCACACAGAGCCTCCAGCGATATTGTCCCCGTTGCGGCACCCGACACGTTGGCCTGGTGGGGTTTTGTTCCTCCCAAGTACTCTCATTTCCTTAGGAAAAGGCCTCGCTGGTGGGGAGAGCTTTGCTCCCACTTATATGGGCCGTTCCCAGGACCATTCCATCCGATGTGGGACTTTACATTCCACCCCCCTTGGGGCCAACCCGTCCTCGGGTTGCACATGCGGCTAGGCCGGCTCTGATACCAAACACCACATAGAGCCTCCAGCGATATTGTTCCCGTTGCGGCACCCGACACGTTGGCCTGGTGAGGTTTTATTCCTCCCAAGTACTCTCATTTTCTTAGGAAAAGGCCTCGCTGGTGGGGAGAGCTTTGCTCCCACTTATATGGGCCGTTCCTAGGACCATTCCATCCGATGTGGGACTTTACATTCCACCCCCCTTGGGGCCAACCCGTCCTCGGGTTGCACATGCGGCTAGGCCAGCTTTGATACCAAATACCACATAGAGCCTCCAGCGATATTGTCCCCGTTGTGGCACCCGACACGTTGGCCTGGTGGGGTTTTGTTCCTTCCAAGTACTCTCATTTCCTTAGGAAAAGGCCTCGCTGGTGGGGAGAGCTTTGCTCCCACTTATATGGGCTGTTCCCAGGACCATTCCATCCGATGTGGGACTTTACAGCAAGTATTGTAAATTATTGTTGTATATGTTCTATGACATTATAAACATGTATAATTATACTAATGTATCATGTACAATTGAGACTGAATGTTTTATGAATAGTATGGTGCAATTTGAGTATGGAATGGCTAGACTAGCTTTATGGGAATACATGTATAAATGGAAGTGTAATGGCCAAATTGAGATGTATGAGGTTTGGGACCACATGGTCAGTTCATACAAGTCATATTCATGTTTTAAAACTTGCCCAAGAGGTGCCAAACACTAAGGGAAGTCATTTGGACATTTTGATATCTTATATGGAGCAAAAATTTACCATATTGGAAGCCTATACCACTTTTTGTCCAAATGAACTCTTCTTGATTTAAGATTTGGCATGCATTTAGATCATGTTGAAAGCTTTTTGGAAAGCTAAAGTACAGAATTTTTAGAGGTCTAGGAAATATTTGATGAATTTGAAAGTTGGGAAAATTTCTGATTTTGGTTCATGGTATTATTCACACTGGTTCAAAAATGAATTCTGTCATTCAAGGGGTAAATGATGTCCAATTGCCACAAAATTTTATCAGGAGAAACTAGACACTCCCAGTGACTTATGCCAACTAGAAGCACCTAATTTAGATGTCTAGAAGGGGAGATATGAATTTTTGAAGTTTCTGTCCAGTAGTAAGCGTCTAGACTGATCTAGGTTACTCTTTGATTGGTTTTTGATGCCTAGATACGCCTAAAATAATTTGGAGTTATTTTTTCCCTTTAGCTAACATTCATAGATTTCCAGATTATCATTTGCATGAATTGGATTTTTGTGGGATTAATTGGATATTTTTGAAGTTTGTAGCAGAAACCTGTATCAATACCAGTAGCTAGTCTGACCTCTATGCCTTTTTAAATGTCAAACATCTTCTGTGTGGTGTTTAATGCCTTGGGCATATTTTTATTATAAAGTAGAAATGTGTAGCTTTCTAGAATAGCCAAGAATGCATCATTTCAATTTTCTAGAATTAGTTATGATTTTCCAAAGTTTGTGACAGAAGTGAGAAAATTCTGGCCGAAATTGCATCTATGAATTTTATGCATTCTCTTGCCTTGCACAAGCTCTAGGCCAATTTTGGTGATGAAAATGAGTTTTATCCATGTAATTAAATATAAGAATGTGATACATGAGTCCACATAGCCCACAAGACTCTGAAAAAAAAAAATTATGCATAGTGCAACTCAAAGAAATACAATAATTTAATGCCATTTTCTCACTTCCTCTTGTAATTAATGGCATGAGACTTAGAAGTAACATGAGGCAAGGCTAAAAATCTATGGTGTTACACAAGGAAGGGAGGTCTGGCACTGGGAGTGGTTTGCATGGTCCTGAGGTTCATTTTTGTAACTCTACAAACCTTAACTAGGGCATTAAATTCCCTAATCCTCTATAGGACCACCTTATCTCTAACATATGGCAGCAGCCCCTTCTCTAATTTATATGCTCTCCAGTGCTCATCATCATGCCTCTGTAAGTATGAGAAATATTTGGAGGGCTCTACAAACTTGGCTATGTATTGATCCACAGACATTCCCTCTGCCTATCTTAGGAGTACAAACTCTTACTCCTTCTAATCTTTGATGGAGCTGGGGAAGTATATCTCATAAAAAGCCTAGAGGAATGTCTCCTAAGTGAGCGGGAGGTTCCTTAATCTTAGTATCAGCTTAGTGTTCCTCCACCAGTAGTCTGCATCTTTCTCTAACTGGAATATGGCCATAATAGCCTTTTACTCAGAGGAACACTCCATCACCTAAAAAATCTTCTTGAGCTACATAATCTAGGCCTTAGCTTTCTCTGTATTCAATTCACCATCAAAGGTAGGAGGCCTAAATTTTCTGAACTGGGCTATCATCTACCTAATAGAGGGTTGCTCTGGGACTGGAGGTTTTTGAGCTGGTGGAGTCTGAGACACCTGCTATGTTTATAGCTGTGGGTCAAAATGAGTCACCCTTGAATGCTCAAGACAATTTGAGTGTTGTGGTGGCTATAGGGGAGGAGGTGTAAGGCCCTTACTATCTCTTTGTGCAAGCCATTCTTGCAACTGCATGATCATGGCTTGTTATTGATCCAGGCGAGCCATAATAGCCTAAAAGGCTCCAGCCATTGGATCACTAGGTTCAGCTCTATTCTCAGCACGAGCCTCTCTGGAAGGCCTACCTCTCCATGTGTTCATCTTTTTGAAACATCATTAGCAAACTTTAGCATCAAATATGAACACACCACCATTATCACGCTCAATTCATTCACACTATGACATCTCACCAATTCTTAGAGACTTTTGGCATCTCCTCACCCATTCTAAGGGACTTTTAGTATAACCATACCCATCCAAGCCACTTTTGCATTCAAAAACTCATTCAAGAAATATAATGATATCATAGCATGTAGATAATGGCTATAAACATATCTCATGGTTCAAACATATACACAAGCATCTAATGACAATCAACATCCAAGAAATGCATGCAAGAAAGTTTAGAGAGCTACCTGAAGTTAAGAAGCACACTTTTTCCTTTGCTCTTCACTTTCCCTTCTCAGCCTCACACATACACCTAAGGGGATCTTGATTCACTTGGCCTAGACACATCAAACAAGACACAAATTCATTATTGGAACCAATTCTAGCTTCACATAAACTCTACATAAGCTTATTCTGTCTTATGACACTAATATGGTTCCCTATAAGGGCACAATGAAGCACCTCATTCAATCTAGGTCATATGACTCCATTTAGACTCATTAGAGTCATCATAAGTTCATTTAAGAAGCTAAATATTAAGTTGCTTCTTTTTGTCTATAAAGGGATACTAACTTCCATCTTATAAACCATGGCTTCTAAATTCAAACTGATAGTTCCTTTAGGTTTTGTTATTCATATCTAGGCCATTGCTATCCTTAGAATCAAAGAAAATTCTCCATAGGTGCTTGAATCATGCCTTGGCTAAGACATAGTATCCAAGGAGCACTTATGGAGTATGCTTGGTTTTTCTTAGGGAATTGGCACTTGTGAAGCTTTCTAAATGTCTTATAAACTCATACATACTCTTACATAAGCTGGACTATCCTCAGAAAGCTTAAAAAATGGCTAGGTACAACAAAAACCCCAAGTCACATAACATGATTTCTATTGCTTTTCTTTTAAATCTAATTGTATATTCTTACTCCTCATGCTTGAAAACCTTTGTCTCTACCTCATTTTGGCTTGAATTCATTTCCTCCTTGATGAGCCTAAGGTTGGCCCAATACACCCCTTGGAAGAACAAGCAAGAATAAGCAAGAAAGGCCATGGTTCTTACTTTGTTTCAAAGCTTCTTCAAAGAGCTTTCAAGGTCTTCTAGTCTTTCCTTCCAATTCTCTCTTCCTCCTACTAAACTAGCCATAAATCAATCCCAATTTAGTCATGAAAACCATGGGAAAAAAGAGGAGAAAGAGGAGAAGAAATTGGTGAAAGAGAAGACATGAAAGCCTATGGATTTCTTTCCCTTTTTGCCAGTTTTCTCTCCTTCTTCTTCCTTCCTTCTTGTGGGCCACTTGAGATTGCCTTAGGTTCTATGTTGGAGCAAATGGAAGTCAGTTAGAAAAAGGAAAGAGAGAGGGACATGTTTTAAGAAGGCTAGAGGTCCCTTTATACGACTTTTTAAAATTACAATTTAGTCCCTCATCCTAGTTCTTTCCATCTGGGCTCATTTCAACTCCTTTTTAAGAATCATCTTTTTCATCATGAAATTTAGGTCCTCTAATTCATAAAATATCATTGGTTTCACCCAAATTGGATTTAAAACCTTCTGAAATGAATCGGTTAAAGTTTTGGTCAACTAACACTCTAAATTGCAAACTGGAGGGGTTTTGACCACTTTAGGTGTTGCTATGGTTTTTAGGACCTCTAAGAATCCCAGGAAACTTAATTTTCTCATTTAAAAATTTGTCCTTTGAGTTTTCTAAAAGTTTCTTAAATTTACAAAAATGCCACTACCTTTTTACCAAATTTTGTTTAGTTATTCTAGCTTCAATTTTCGAGCATCTTTAGCCTTCTAGTCTCATTCTTTGATGTCGAGATCATTACTCTATTTTTTTTTAGCCTTAATTCTTTCCATTTAGGGGACTTCTTTTATAACTAATCAATTTCAGGCCTTTTTAGAATAACTAGGTATTACACCTTGCTTAATCTTAATTTATTTTATTATAGGGTCTTCTTTTTGTATATTATCGGTTCCAGTTCAATTTTAGGAAGACTGGGTATTACAGTAGGTGTGAAATTATGAAGGATCAAGAAGGGGTTAAGAATAATTTGGCATTGGTTTGTGCTATTTCAAGGTAGCTAACTCATCCTTTCCTTATATGCATGTTGATTTGCTTGAGTTTGGATTACATTATGTGTATTGATTACTTATAAGATTATGTTTTATGATGTGTGTTTTCAAGATGTTTTAAGTTGTCTACATTTGTATGTTTTATGGGCTTATGACTTCAATAAAAGGAGGCAGGGGGATTGAGTACAAGAAAAGTTTAGGCCAAATGGATTGCGCATAGTAGTTTTCCTTTAGCCTAAAAGAAAAGTCTCTAGCAGAGCAATTAAGTGTAGTATTTCTCCCTTAGCTTAGAGGAAAATGCCTAAGCCAGATTACATGTATGATATGACCATATTTGAGTTTATGTTATAATGTGTTATGATGTTTTATGATGTTCTATGACGTTCTTGACCATACATGCTTTTATCTTCTTACCTGAGCAACCATATGCATATATTGGAATTGGTAGAGTTTTACTTATGAGATTCTTCTTAAAATCTTACCCTATTCCCTTTTCCCATTAACTCAATGCCAGGTGAAGCAAGTAATACAGATAAAGGTAAGGAAATGACATGATGAGATCAAAACATGTTACTAAAGAACATGTTTTCACTTTGATATCTACAATTGTATTTAAAAAGTGTAATGATATTGACATGCTTGTCTTAATAGACTTTACTAATAGTCTCTATACCATAAATACCTTAATACCTTATTAAACATAATGATCCTCGTGTTCAAGATGCGATAATGATCAATGATTTAGGGGAAATCAAGCAGCATGTTAGCATAAAATTAGATAATTCCCAAGTGCTATATGTAACATCCTTAAAATTTAGATTTTCTAATTATTTAGTATTTTATGTAATGAATTTATTAAGCTTTAATAAAAAGAATTTGAATGAAATAGCTTCATATATGAGAAGTATGAGCTGAATAGGACCTATAGAAATTTTTGAGATTTTAGGGGGTCCGGGGGCAAAATTGTCATTTATCACTTGGACGAACTTTGATAATTTTCTAGAAGGAAGGAGAATTCAAAACTAGTCCAATATATATATATCAATAGTTAAAAAATAATGTGTAGAAAATTATAAAAGTCGTTGCATGAAATTCTGGATTTGTTAGGGCCAGAAAATAGCCCAAAACGACTTTAAGCTTATACAGAGACGAACTAAAACCTTAAACTTGTGTTAGCTACCTCAGGAAATTCTATGCAGAAAAGTCTACTAGGTAGTGGTGACAGAGTCTAGAAATATGGAGTTATGGAGAAGATATAAGTGAAAAACGAACAGATGTGCTTATTTGTCACGTCACTACTAGGGGCAAAACGGTCATTTGAACCCTAAAATAATAAAATATTAAGGGAATAAATAATATTTAAATATATGATTAGAAACATTAAATGGGACCCACATAGGGCCAAATAATATTAAAATATATAAGAGAACTTAGAAAATACAGATTAAATAAGATATTATGAAAAACCTAGGAAAATAGTGGCAATTTTATCAGTCTAATCGAGGAAGAGCTGACATGGCACCAGAGAGCTAGGAAGGTGCTGATGTGGCACCATGTAGAAAGAAGAGGGATGATGTGGAACCATGTGTGAAGAAGAAGCTGGAAGTTGGAAGAAAATTATGGAAACTGCATGAGCTACGGAGTGATTACACAGGCTTGTGTCAACCAATCTTAGAAATCTCACACATTATGAAAAAGTTACCACTAACTTCAACATGACATAGACGCTGAATTAAGCGACATTAAATGCAATCTTACCTTCACATATTATGAAAAAGTAACCAGGGTAATCCAATGGTTAACAATTCGTCCGTAAAACGTGATACGATCTAAACCATTGATGCAATCTAATGGCTTAGATTTCTTTACCTTTTTAAGATCAAACCACCACCTTTGATCTAATATAAAGGCCTACATTTTATCTCTTATTTCAAGGTTAAATCTTGACCATTCATGTAATCTAAAGGCTAAGATCTTCCACCTTAAAGTTAATTGAATCTTAACCATTCATAACTAGTATATATATGAACTACACACACACTTTCATGCCATTCTCACACACAAAATACACACCAAAATTCAGCCAAGACGAAAAAAAAGGAGAAGGAGAAGGAGCTCAACATAAGGAAGAAGAGAAGGGAGAAGGATGAGAGAAGGAAAAGCCACCGGGGAAAATCTAACACTGCAGAGCTAACATAACATAGATAGCCTTTATTCCTCTTGGTTTATCTTCTATTTTTCTCCATGAATTCTTCTCTTCTCTCTCTCTCTCTCTAAATTTTGTACATGGCATGAGGAGATGGGAAATTTTGTTGTTTTCATGAATTCTAGCCAAGAAAAGATGGAAGAATCATATATATGGCTTATGGATTCATGTGATTCAAGAAAATTCCTATTCTTGGCAATTTTTCTATAAATCAAGAAGCTTTGTATTTCAAGATACCATGGGAGAAATTGAAGAGAAAATAAATGGGGAAGTGATGGAAGAAAGCCTAAGGAAGAGGAAGATTAATACAACTTTGCTTTTTATGAAGAAAGTGGCAAGAAACCCTAGAATTTTATCTTGAGAAAATTGTAGAATCCATATGAAATCTCTAAAAATTGATTGAAGGCTTTTGTTTATCATCCTTGAATATGTATGTATGGCTATTTGGCAACATAAAAATGAAGCGAAATCACATGTCTTCTTAGATGTATAGATTCGGCCAACACATGTACATATACCTAGGGAAGAGTTTTCTTAAATCTAATTAAATTAGGTTGATGTACAAGAAAAATAAGGCCTATGGTGAAATTTTGGTGAATTATGGATCATTGTATAAAAAGTCAAATTTTTGAGAAAAAGTGTTGACCAAGATGTTCTTGAATTTTTTCCGATGTTATTTGACATGTTCTGAATGACTTTTGAGGCCTAATATATTATTCATGCTACTTGGATTATGCTAATATTTATTTTGTGAATTTTGGAGCCCATTTGGAATTGTTGGAAAATTGCGCAGCATTATGTCAAGAATGGAATATGTGATAACATATGTTCTGGAATTACACTATTTGCTGTGCTGATATACTATCTGATTTCTTGACATGGATAATATACTATTTATTGTCTGATTATATGAGCATGGGTTATTTGGTAAAGAACTAGCCAACATATAGGGCAGACAGGGGGTGAGCCCAAAGAACTGGCCAATATATAAGGTGGACAGGGGGTGAGCCCTATGTATGTACCAGAGTTGACCATTGGGTAGCTACTGTTGTATTGGATGTCTAATCTGAAAGATACTTCAAAATGTTTAAACAATTAATTTTTGGACTCTAATACGCTGTTACGCTATCGAGATTATTTATGCACAAAGTTGTACAAGGTAGTTCTTTCCCAAATATACCTATCATGCCTTGATCAAATGATGGCTTAGATGACATATTATTATGGTGTTTTATATTACTTTTCTTGGGTACTCACTAGGAGACGCCTCAGTAAAGGAAGTAAAGGTAAGCCTGCTATGTCATGACAGTGCAAGATAAGCTACGCTTGAGCCTACCAAAGCCAGTGCGACACGGTCTGAGTGCTGGGCTTGGCGGTCTCCAAGGCCTAATGGTCAAGAGAGAATAAATATTGTTTGTGATATCTTCTCTATTCTATGCATGTAGAGATCTTTTGAATATCTTGCAACTGCTGAATATCAATTACGTTGAAACAATTCTTGCATTTTATTCATATTATATCATTAGATATAATATGTCTGTTCACTTTACTATATCATATTCACGTGAGATATTGCTAATAGGTATATCTCTCTGTTTATATTGTTTAACAAATATACTATCATGACATTATATTGCTTGTTGTCTATTAAAAGTACTTGACTCTTCTTCATGGATATTATATGGTATTAATCCTGTCTATGTTACTGAGAAAATTATTTCTCACTCCATTGTGGTTTATATTTTTCTTAGATGCCAATTTATCAAGTGACCCTAGAACTCCAAGCAGAGTGGATCCAGTTCCCACTCAGGGGATGGGTCTTCGTCATCTATAATATACACATCATATCATGTGATGACGTTGTTCATGTTGTACCAGTGTAATTTGTGTCCCCAGGAGAGCTGGAGTCCCACACATTCCCAGTAGGTGGAGTTTGATCCTCTTACTCCTCCGTTTGCATGAATAGAGGCTCAGTCACTAATACTAACCCTTTTGTTATCTGGGGACCTTCTTTTTGAATGGTTATAGGATAGATTCCCTTTTGATGTGATGTGACTTGTATGACCTCGTTCCCTTATGAGGGAACTCTTGAACTAATTTGTATAAGTTACAGTGTATTTTCATTATTGTTGTAGTCCACTATGCCATTAATTAGATTTTATTATGAAGGAATAATTAAAATAGAAAGATTAATTAAACTCAAATAAGGAATTCTTCACAAATATATATATATAAAAAGAAGGGTATTAGAAGAGACGTTACACTATGGGCCCCTTCTTGTTATAAAATTTTACCTAATTATCAAACTCAAGCCAATGGATATGGAAAATCATAAACATATAACCCTTTAAAAAAGTATGTAGACTTAAATATCAGCTGGTCCATTCACATAGTCAATAAAGCCATTTAGTACTTAGCCATAACTTATCATTCTATTGCCAAGTTTAACATGCCCACATAATTCCTACTACCTCTTCATGCTAAACTCAATATGTCCTTATACATCAAACATGTTAAAATATTCTAAACGTTAGAGTTATATACATTCGAGGACACTTGAAGTATATCAATTATATATCAAAACTATCTATGTTCTAGACAATGTTCTATATTGCATCTAGCCTTCAAGGTGCATTTTCCTTTGTTACTTTCTTAACCTATAATGGTTAGTATGACATCGGAGAGTGAGATTCAAAGAATCTCAATATCTAAAATCCCTTCATTCAAGGATGTATGTAGATACTCAACAAACAAGGTAAACAAATGAGCATGTAAGCTACTTGATAACATACTGATTTTGCATGCACATACATTCTTTTTTTGTGAAAAAGAAAAAAGACCACAAGCTTATGTAGCATATTAGATGGGCTACTAATGCTTAAAGGAGGACTATTGCACCCTAACCTTTTGCCTACTTAATCTAGATGCCTAATGGCATTATTACCACCTTATTTATTGATCATGCTACTTATGACCAACTTTTCTTAAAAACTTAAACTTACATAGACATATAAGACATGCAAGCAAGCAAGTCACTCAAGTAGTCAAACATACATATAAGAAGGAAAGAGATTGTTACCCTTAAAGTCTTGGTCCTAATGTCAACTCATGCTGCTCTCCTTGGTCTTTTTTTTTTTTTTGAATTTCTCTCTGAATGGCCTAAAACATTAAATAAGGGAAGGTAATTATTAACTTTAACCTACCTAACCTTAAATCCTTAATATAAATAGCTTGACTTAAATTAAAGGCCTATTTAATGCTCTAGATGATCTCACTCTTCTACTTGGCACTTCAGAAGCTTATTTTGTCTTAATTGGCCTTAAACTTTTGGGACATCCAAATTTTGCAAACTTTGGCTTTCTAAAAATCTCCCTATATGTACCTTTTACTGTAAAATTCCAAAATTAAAAGATTGCATTTGATTCCTGAAAAGCTTTGAAGATTAAACCTAAAACAAGGGAAAAAAAATCTATACAAGACACTTTTCTAGACCAAGTTTGAAAATTCATAAAATATTTTGTGGTGTTTAAAAAATTACCAACTTTGGCTTAATTTAAACGTCTATATGTCTTTTAAATGCATGTCAAATTTCAGCCTAAAACTCAACCTCTAAGGCCCCCAAATGCAGACTTACATTTTAAGGAGCAAAAAGTTCTAATTTAGGCAATATAACATGCCAACTTGCAAGTTTTAGGGGGATTTCTTGGTATGACCAAATTTCATTTTATACCACTTACTTAAGAAACTAATTCATCACTCAAATTTTGCCTTATTACTTATTTTGACCCTTCTATTTGCCAAAAAGCACTCATTTGGTCATATCCTTACTTAGACATACTTTGGCATTTAACTTCTACTTAAGAATCTTGAATCCCTTGGCTCTAAAACTTCGTATATGACTTATTTAGATTCCAAGGATCACAAATGGTGTGTCATTCAAGGGTCAAATGGTATCCAATGCTCATAAAATTTTATAGCCATAAACGAGATATAATAAGCTTTCCATGGCCATTGAAAATCACCCTAATTGGACCTTTGAGTAGAGAGATATGAATTTTTGAAGTTAGAGGATAATATCAATAATGACAATCAACCTCTAGTACTGTTCCATTAATTTTCTAGTGGCTAGCAGCCTCTGTTGTGGTTAGGATTTATTTTTACATAAAGTAGACATCTGTAAATTTCCAGAATAGTAAAGTATACATGATTTTGATTTTTCTAGAAATAGTTATGATTTTTCAAAATTTATATCAAAATTCTAGAATTCTACCCGAGGCTGCATCATTGAATTTTATGTGAATACTCCACTTGCACGAGTTCTAGGCCACTTCTTGAGCTTGTTATGAGTTGTATTTGTGTATTTAAATATGAGAATGAAATAGATAAGTCCATATGGGCCACGAAACACTGAATGAAAATTTTATCCATGACGTAACACAATTAAATTGATTATTTTTAATGGTTTTCCTTCTTCCTCTTGTGTTATTCATGGACGGAAGCCTAGAATTTATATGAGATGAGTTTCTATAAATATAGTGTTATAATTGACAACAGAAAAACACTAAAGGTCTGGCTGCCTAGGTTTGCTATTACAGGTTATTGATATGAATTTCAATAATTCATAACTAATTCTAAAAAAATTAAAACCCAGAACACCATACCATTATGAAAAGCTATGAATGTTAAAAATAATTTTTGACCACGTTAAGCTCGTTTAGGAATTGAAATATAATGAAATAGTACATAAGGTCTGCTGGCGTTATTAGTTTTGATGCAAAACTTCAAAAATTCATTTATCTCTCTATAAATCTCCAAATGAGATGCTTTTGGTTGCTACAACCACTGTGAATATCTAGTTTCTCCATGTAAAATTTTAGAACCATTGGACCTCATTTGGCTCTCGGATGACACAAAAATGAAATCTGCTTAAGTGAACAAAGCCCAGGCCAAAACCAACTTCTGATATGAACTTTGAAAAATCATAAGAAATTATATAGAACTCTAAATAATGAGATTCTTAGACCAACAAAAAGCTCTATATGAGATCGATGTGTGTACAAAATCTTAGCCTTAATGTAACACTGTATATTTCTAGCTTTGCGTCATGCAAATTTTAAGTTTCATGCTAAGCATTTCATATGGAAGCAAGGAAATGACATTAAAATATTGAGTTTTCTTGCATTGTACTATGCATAAATTTTTCTTTCAGTGTCGTGGGCCATATGGACTCATATATCACATTCTCATATTTAATTTCATAGATACAACTCAAATCCATCACCAAAAGTGGCCTAAAACTTGTGCAAAGCAACAGACACGCAAAATTCCATAACGTAGCCTTAGCCAGAATTTCATACTTTCTGTCACAAATTTTGAAAAATCATAACTAATTCTTGAAAAATAAAATTCATGCATTCTTTACCATTATGGAAAGCTACAGATGTCTACTTTTGCTACAAATATGTTCAAGTCATGAAACACCAAGTAGAAAATGTTTGACATGTGAAAAGATACAAAGGTTTGACTGGTTGTTAAAACTAATATAGATTTCTGCTATGAACTTAAAAAATGTCTAATTAATTCCAAAAATATCAATTTGGAAAGCTACGGATATGAGCTAGAGGGAAAAAATAACTTCAAATCAGTCTAGGTACATCCAAGTCTCAAAACCTAATCAAACAATAATATAGGTCTGACTGGACGCCTGATACTAGATAGAAACTTTAAAAATTTATATCTCCCTCTCTAGACATCCAAATGAGGTGCTTCTAGTTAACACAATTCACTAGGAATGTCTAGTTTCTCCCTGTAACATTTCATGGCAATTGGACATCATTTTCCTCATGAATGACAGAATTGCATTTTCAGACCAGAGTGAACAGTGCACTAAACCAAAACTAGAAAAATTTTCAACTTTGAAAATTCATCAAATATTCTATAAACCTCCAAAAATATTGTACTTTAGCTTTCCAAAAAGCTCTTAACAAGCTCTAGATGCATGCCAAATTTTAGACCAAGAAGAGCTCATTTGGACAAAAAGTGGTATAGGTTACCAATATGGTCAATTTTGGTCCATATGAGATATCAAATGTGTCCAAATGGCCTCCTTTAATGTTTGGCACCTCTTGGGCAAGTTTAAAAGCATGAATATGACTTGTATGAACTGCCCAAGTGGTTCCAAACCTCATGCATATCAATTTGGCCATTCCACTTCCATTAATACACTAATACATTAAGCCATCAAGAAGCCAAACTTGCTATTTCTATTGTTTCCATACCACATATAGTCTATACAAGATTCATACATCATTTTACATTCATACATAGGTTTACATCTCAAAAACAATATATACAAAGTCACTTTGCCATTCATATGGCCATAAAGAAGTGAAATTCATGCACTTTGTTGTCATAATCTCATCTTCCAAGTTGTTGGCTCCCATTACCTTGTTCTCTTGATCCACCTAGTATGTTAAAACATTGAAGAGGAGGGAATGAGATTCAAAGAATCCTAATAGCTCATCTCCCTTTCAATCACACATAAAGTATGCAATACAAGCCTTGAAAATGCATGCATGGGCATGTTGGCATGTGTGAGCAATCATGAAACATTCTTGGCATATGAGTAAGTCATACATAGCATACATAGGCTTGCCAAGTGAGTGGATTAGCCTTTCCCATTCACTTGTAGATTTTGGACTTGCCTCACCCATTTTCTTTAAGAGGTTTTTGACTCAACCTTTGTAACATCTGGTTTTCTAAAAATCCAAGAAAACGTAAGGAAACGCGAGAAACGTAGCATATGGTTTCTCCGTCAACGTATGAAATTCACCAGATATGAAAAGAAGTCTCCCAAATAGAGTAAATTAAAGTCTAATAAAATTAGACTACAAATAATGATGAGTCAAGGCTAGAGGTGCCCTAAAATTTGGGCTAAAATAGATGAAAAAAAAGAAATCAGAAAAAGGTCCCAAAGAGCCTTCAAAGTCAAGTATGAAGGAGCCAGGGACTAAAATGCAAAGAAAAGTTATATGCTAGGCAAATTGTATAAATTGTCCTAAAGTTCAGGGAACCCTAGTTTCACCATCCATTTGTGGCTTTAAACACGAATATCAAAAAATCGGGCAAGAATCTTAGAAATCCATGACCCACGGTTAAACTCAGTTTGATGAGACGGGTCCAATAATGCCAAGTTGTCCGGATGGCCGAGCGGGATCTGGTCTATCTGGTTATCCCAATCAGTAGCCATGAGCAAAATAAAAAAAGGAAGTTGTAACAACTATAGAAATAAAAATAGTTAAAGGATTAAGAAACCCTGAAGGAGTTTCAGGGATAGAATTGCAGTAAATGAAAAGTTTATAGCACAATCATAATATAGAACAGTAAAAATTACACCTATAGACCCAGGTGTTTGATTGACACCAAAATTTGTGAGGATTGAGGTTAAGGGCCCCTAAACTATGTTGAAGCTCAGTATGGCCAGAAAGTAGAGAAAATAATATTTATAAATTTTAGAAAATCTAAAGGTATGTATTGTAACGTAAAACCTTAATTGGGCCTAGACACCGATGTTAGACTGCGGTAAGGCCCAATAGCTGATTCTAAAGGCCCAAAAAGAGAAGAGAAGATATAATTAGGATTTTAGAGAAGATGAAACCCAAATATAAATATAAAATGAAAGGGAAAGAAGAAAATGATTTTAGTTATGCTAAAGAATTCATCATAGTTAAGTTAGAAACTAACTATGGTTGAGTTAAAAGTAGACCATGGATGAGTTAAGGAAATTAACTATGATTACTATCCATAACTTAAGGGCTAAGAAAAGGCATCCAAGTGTGTGGCCAAGGATTTTTGAAAGAAGATATTTAGTTATGAATTAGAAAATCAAAAGAAAAAGGAATAGAAGGCTAGGATTTGATCTTGAAAAGGTTGATCCAAGGGTCCAAATTTAGTATGACCCTTTAACTTCATCCTAATTCATCTCCTTCACCTCCATTCCACCATTTTCACGCCACACACAAGGGAGGAGGAGAGAAAAACGTGAAGAGAGAAAGGGAGGGAGAAAAAGTGGAAGATGAAGTGAAACCAAGCAAAACTACCACCATTCTTCACCAAATTTCTTCATCTTCTCCATCCTCCAACCTTTTCCTCCAAAGGGCAGCTGCATATTCATCTTTTCTTCAAGGTGAAATTTTGCTCTAAGTGGGAAGAGAAAGGATTTTAGTGTGAGAAAAGCAAAGGAACCAAGGCTTAAGCTTAAAGAGTAAGTTTTCTCCATCTTATATTTGTAAATCACATGCTTTAAGCTAGTTTTGTTAAACCCTAACTATGAGTTATTTTTAGACAGCATATGAATCATTAGAAATGGAGTTTATATGTTGAATATGAAGGCCTTGAAATGAATTTTATGTGTTGAACATGAAGGCCATATGAGCTTAGTTATTGTTGTTATGTGCTGAAACTTTGGAAAACACAAAGATTGTAATTTTTGGGAAAATAGAAAGCATGGGGAGATGCTGTCCGAATTTTCCCAAAATTTTTATGGTGTCTTCTTGTTGTCTTAAAGTCATGTATACCAAATTTCAAGTCCTAAAACATAAAGAAAAAGGTTATAGAATTTTTAGAACCAAAGAAACGCACTTTGAGCCTAAAACGAAGCTAGATTATGCGATGACCAAAACGTGATGTTGGGGCTGGAATTTGATGATTTCATCAATTCCAATGGATTCAAAAGGATGTTTTTAGCTAGGAATACATATGGAAAAGCCCCCAAAGCTCATGGGATAAAATTCCTAAATTTTGGCTAAGAAATGTATACTATTCGGCCATAGTGAAGATTTTTCCAATTTCAATGGTCCCATTAAGTTTAAAAGGGGTCATGCTATTTTAGAAGTTAAGGTTTATGTGTTGATTGTAATGAATTATCATTATAATTATAGGGTTTGATGTTGTTTTGGGAACTTCAAAAGCAAGTAAACCGAGTCCTAAGGATTGAGGAGCAAAGTCTGCTAAGGTAGTAGTTTTCCTCTCTCTTTCTTTAAACTTGTATGTTTGTATAATGATGAGTGTTATGCTATATCAAGTTGTCATTTATGCTATAAGATGAGACATGTATGCTTAGATTGTGCTTGGCCTTGTATGAAATTCCTTGTATTGTTATGCGATATGTGGCATCTTGACTGGCATCATGTTATGTACTTACATGCTTGCTTGTGAATGAGATTGGTTTACTACTACTGAGATTTCATAATCTCACCCCCAATATAACCCATGCTAGGTCCGAGTTCAAGCAAAGAAAGAGTAAAGAATGTGGAGATATAAATCGATGACCTTACTCTTATGCACCACATTTTGTTATGTAATTAAATATTTTAGATTACTGCGTGCATGAGTTACGTTATGATACTGTAAGGTACTCAGGTGTGAAATGGAAAGCCATGTATATACCTAACCCTGAAGTAAAAAGAGTATGACTAACGTGCATAAGATACAAGAATGCCTGTACTTATATAAAGGCAAAATAATAATAATAATAATATGACCAATGAGGGGTAAAACTGTCCAATTTGTTGTAGGGGCAACTTTATATGAATTTATATGCACTCTACTAAGTAAGTATTTTCTCCATGTAAAGGGCTTAGAGAGCTTGAAATAGAGCCCTGAATTAACCTCATACAATTTTTCTATAATTAAGTATGTATTTTCAAAGTTAGATAAGAATTTGGAAATGACCAAATGAATAGTAAAATTGTATGATGAAGTTTTAAAATAAAAAATTTTTCTTAGTTCAGGTTTCCGTTGACTTCTATCAGTAATATACGAGGTAATTATAGTAGGAAAAGGGTTATAAAATAAGGTATGACAACCTTACTCTTGGGAGTCAACCTCACTCTTGGGAGACTCTTTACTTTGTTTTAACTAATTTTAAGGGTTCTTAGCTTATCCTCACCATAGCTAAGAGTTCTTAGCTTCTCCACACTTAAGCAAACCAAGGCAAGGACATAAAACATAATTTGAATGCATAAAACATCATCATGGTACCATAGAATAAAAGGTCATGCTAAAATACTTTTTATAGCTTAAAACACATACATACATTCAAAGACAATGTAAACACATATTCATGCATGAGAGAAGGTAGAGAGAGCTACCTTGCTTGCATTTACACACTTTTTCCTTGAGCTTTAAGTCCTCTCCCTTGATCTCACACACCCAAGGAGGTGGAGATCATTTCTCTTGGCCTAGACACATTATATGGAAGCTAATTAGGTTCATGGAGTTAATTCTAAGGCTACACATCTTCCTTAAACACTAATTTGGTCTATTAACCCCTTTATGGTTCCAAGAATGCACCTAATGAAGCAACACCCATCAAATGAGTTCTAGGCTCCATTCTTTCCTTTCATATATGATTCTTGACTCCTTTTAAGCCTCTTGGAGTCATCACACAATTAAAACAAAAAGCCTAACTACATGTTGCTTCTTTAGGTCATATTATAGAACCTAAGACACCAATTCATTCTCTAGGCCTCTTAAATTATTCTCCAAGGCTTTCTCTCATTTTTATTCATCATATATGACTCAAAAATAAGCATGAAAAAATTTAAAACTCTCCCTAGGTGTCCTATCCCTGTTAGCCTGAGACTATGTAGTATTTGGCCTTTATGGATGTTTGCTTTGTTTTCTTGATGGAGGATGCATATAGGAGACTTCTAGGGATCTTAGGAACTCATTTAAGCATTCATTTAGGCCTAGAAATAATTATATCAAATCATATTTTCAAGGGAACCCATGAAACCCTAGGTTTGCCACCTTGAAAATCAATGGCCTTTTTCTTGAATTTCTTTGCATATTCTTACTCTCTTCCCTTAAATTCATAGAATTCACCCTTGGTTCTACTTAAAATTTAAGCCCTCTTGTTGCTACATATATGGGGCAAAATAGGGAGAAGGAGGGGGAAGGAGTAGCTACCACAGAATGGAGATTTTACCTTATTTCCTTAGTTTTTTTTGCTTGTTTCTCATTTTCCTTGGCCTCCTCTCTTCAAATTCGAATTTTTCCCTTTGTTCTACCCTCATTCTGCCCTCAAAACAGATCCATAAACTTCAATAAAATCATAGGAAAGAAAGGGAAATGAAGGAGAAGAGGTTTGCTAAAGAGAAAGCATGGAAACCAAGAAAATTCATACCTTTGTACCTTGTTTTTCTCCTCCCTTCATCCTCCTCTTGGTGCACCTCATCCCTTAGGATTTTCTTTTGGTTTAGGGCAGAAACAAGTGTGGCTAAATGAAGGGGAAGATGGGGCACCTCATATATATAGGGAGGTTTAAAAAGGACTTCTCAAAAATTTTCATTTTGCCCTTCGTCCTTGGCATTTTTGTTTCTAACTCGTTTTAGCTCCCTTTTGAAAACTGTCTTTTCCATTATGAAATTTAGGTTTCCAATTTATTAAACTACCTTTGGAATCACTCAAAGCGGAGCTACAATCTTCCTGAATAGATCAGTCAAAGTTCAGGTCAATCGACGTTGGAAAATGTCTACCAAAGGGATTTTAACTATCCCGAAGCTTCCCATGGTTTTTAGGACCTCTGAAAACCCTGGAGAACTCAAAACTTTCATTTAGAAAGCTCTCTTGTGTGAATTCTAAAATTTACTCAAAATGACGAAAATGCCTTATATTTCATCAACCTTTCATTCAAATTTGTTTCTTTATTCTAGCTCCGTTTTTCTTTTTGTCTGATCTTGGGATTCTCATTTTTAGGAGTCTGGAATGCTTCCCAAATTTTTTAAGACCTTAACTAAGTCATTTTGGAGGACTTGCTTTTGTATCTAGTAAATTTTGTTCATTTACAGAGAAATCGTACATTACGTTTCTCACATTTTCTCTCATTTTCAGAAAATTGGATATTACACTCAAAATTGCTCATTTGTTCACTTTGTGACATAGGGTTGCAAGATTGCATTTTTATTCATCTAAAAGGGTCAAGAATGGACCAAATGTTCTTCTACTCTAACCAAGGCCACTTAAGCACATAGTAAAGCATAAAAATAGTCCTCTAAACATATCCAAAAGGTCCAAAAATCCATACATCACCAAATCACTATCCCACTTGTTCACATACACAAGAATGCCTAAGCTCATCAAGGCACCATTATGACAAAAACAACTATCCTCATTAATATACTTGCAAATTTTATACATACATTACATATCCATATATTTACATATGTTCAAGTGGCTATACATGATATACAATATAAGATTACATCATTTGCCATCGAGATGGTAATAATACAAGCATTTGGCAATTCTTTTGTCAAACTTTTTGTCTTCAAGTGTGATGGCTTCTATTTCTTTGCTCACTTGGTCCACCTAGACATGTTTAGGCAATAAGGAGGGAAGAGTGAGATTCTAGGAATCCCAATAGCTCTTAACCCTTTCAATCATACATAAAAGCTATGATTTCAAGTCCAATAATGTATGCATGAACCTTTAGCTACTAGTGCTTATATATACAACTATTTTCATATTCAAGAAACTCATACATATCACATATTGGCTTTTTAAGAGCATTGGATTAGCCTTACCCCTTTTCCTTAGGGCTTTTGGACTTGCCTCACCCATTTTCAAGGGACTTTTGACTAAGCCTCACTCTTCTTGAGACTTTTAGTCCTGTCTCACCCAATCCTAAGGACTTCTGGCCCATCCTCACCTTTGCTAAGGGGCTTGGTTTCACCAAGCTCATTCAAGCCAACCAACATTTATAAAACATATATTATGCACATAATGGTACCATGGCATGTAGAAAATTACTAGAAACATTTTTCATGGTAAAATCATGCGTGCACACATCTAAAGATAAGAAAACAACTAAACATACATGAGAGAAAGGTTAGAGAGTTACCTTGAATGCAAATACACGCTTTTGCTTGATTTTTCTTCCCTTCGTTTAGCTACACCCTTGCAAGTGGGTGGAGTAGGATTTCTTTGTCCTAGACACATCAAATAAAACCTAATTATACTCTTGAAACAAACTCTAATACCACACACTCAAGGGAAGCCTACTTGTTTATATGTATCAATTGTGGTTCCATAAAGCACTTAATGAAGCAACTACTAGAATTTAAGATCTTGGCTCCATTCTTTCCATTAATCTATAACTCTTGACTCCATTTAGACTTCTTGGAGCCCTCATACAAACATTTTGTAGAGCCTAGCTATATGGAACCTATAGCTCTTACTCTAAATCTATGGCTTCTAAATTTTATCTAAGGCTTCCTCTCATGTTCTTCCATCATATATAGACCCAAACTAAGCTTAGAAGATTTGAAAACACTCCCTTGGTCCTTCCTTTAAGCTTGGCGAAGACTTATGCATTGTTTTGGGATCATGGAGTTTTAAATTTTTCTTGAAGGAGGAGGCACTTAGGAGGCTTCCTAGGGGTCTTAGGAACTCATTTAGACTCTCACATAACCTAGAGCACCATTGGATAAAATCAGATTTTCATTTGCAACTTAGACTCTCTAGGTAGAACAACTTGCATTTTCTTGCTTCTTTTTTGCTTTCAATTGGAAATTCCTATTTCTCTTGCTCTAGATCCCTCATTTATAACTTGCTAAGACTTGAATTAATGCTCTCCTCAATGGGTCAGATTCTGGACAAAATTCTCATGAAGAAAACAACCAAGAAGAAGCCAAAAGGGTCTTTCATACCTTGTTTGATGGTTCTCCCAAGAGGCTTTCACTTGCAACCAAGCTCTCCTTCTAAACCTTCCTTCTTCTACTTGGGCTTACCTCAAAACAAAACCAAATCACACACTAAAACCATAGGAAAAGAGGGGAGAAGGAGGAGAAGAGGTTTAATTAAATAAAGAGCATGAAAAACTAAGGAAATCTTACACTTTTCAAGCTTTCTCTTCTTCCCTTGACTCCTCCTCTTGGTGCGCCATTCAAGGCTCCTTTGGAATTTGTTTAGACTAGAAGCAAAATGGTGGAGAGAGCTGGAACAAAATGGGACATCCTTAAGGAAGCCAAAGGTCACTTTTACAAGTGTTCAAATTTACAATTTTGCCACTACATTTTGACTATGCCATTTGAGTTCGTTTTAAATCCTTTCTAAGAACCATCTTTTCCATCATAAAATTTAGCATCTCTAACTTATAAAATGGATTTGGAATCACTCAATTTGGATTTAAAACCTTCCTGAATGAAGAAGTCAAAGTTTGGATCAACTAACGCTCAAAAACGTACACCATAAGGCTTTTAATTGTCCCAGGTTTCCCATAGTTTTTGGGGCCTCTAAGAACCCCAAAAAGATCAAATTTTCCATTAAAAAAACCCTCCTATGAGTTTTCCAAAAGTTTCCTGCATTTACGAAAATGCCATTATGTTTTCGACAATTTTATTAAACTACCCCAGCTTGGGTTTTTGGGTATATTAGACCTTGGATCCTCATTTTCCATTATTTAAAATTTTATTTGGCCTCAAATCTTTCATTTTAGGAGACTTGCTTTTTCAAACTAACTCATTTTGGTATTTTTTAACAACAAATCGGATGTTACAACTTATGGAACACCATTGAACCTAAAGTGACAGCATAAATTTCATAATCTGCACGAACTTTGAAAATTTATAACTTGGGTTATACAACTCCAAATCATGTAAATTAGGTGTCTATGAAAAGCTTAAGATGTGAATTACAATTTTGAAACTTTCTAACCAAATTTAAGCTCATTTTTCTGGTTAAATGCAATGGAATAGTAACACAGGTCAAAATTGAAGGCATGTAGCAGACTTGAATTTTGAAATAGCATATCTTGAGCTACACAACTCTAAATTAGTACATCTTAGTGGCTACAGAAAGCTTAAGCTGAGATTTAATTGTTGTAAAAGTTTTAAGAGTATCTGAACTCATTCATCATAAGAAAGGCATGGCATATCAATGGTTATTACAGTACTTAAACACAATTAGTCCCCTAATTTCAAAACTTCATAACCTCCCCTATACAACTCCTTTTTATGCAAATGTGGTGGCCGTAGAAATCTTATAATGTCAACTATGTGCTTGTAAAATTTCATGGGTATTGGACCTCATTTGGCCCTTAAAAGACCTACAACGTCAAACCTGATCTATGTGAATAGTACTAGGATCTAAATGAATTTTCTATCCAATTTCAAAAATTTGTAAAACATTTTGTACAATTCTAAAAATTATGATTCTTAGCTTGACAAAGAGGTCTAGGAGGGATCTAAATGCATGCCAAATTTTAGACTCAAACTAGATCATTTAGGCTACTTTTTACATATGAGTGGTTTATGACAAATTTAAGGTCATTTTAGGTACCAATTTGAACCATTTGGTGTCCAATTGGTTTCCTTCCACTTTAAGCACATTTTTTCCATCTTAAATGACTTTTCTAACCATTTCTTATCATTCCAAAATAGGTAAATCAAAAATTGACCCCTTGACATGTAAGTATGCACACATCCCTATTAACATTTACATAGGCAATCATCATCATAATGCTCATACTTTGCCATAACTTGCACTACATCTATGTTCTCATACTTATATACATGGTTCCATCATAAAGCATGAAGTATCATCATCATATACAACATATGTCCATAAAGATATAAAAAATGTGTCATATAAATACATATGTAACACCTAGTTTTTGTAGAAACAACGAAAATGAGCCAAATATAAAAGAAAGTTGTAACATCCAGTCCCTCTGTAAACGTAAGAAACGTGATGTTCGATTTTTCCATAAACATCAGAAATGGATCAAATATAAAAGGAAGTCCCTGAAATAGAAGGAATTGGGGCCTACTAAAATTATGATAAAATTCTAAATAATAAAAAATGAGGATTTGACTCTTGAGTTTTCCAGAAACCAGGGTTGGAGTGATTCAAAAAATGTATCGAAAGACCAGTGGCATTTTTGTAAATAAGGAGACTTTTTGGAAAACATATAGGAGGGCTTTTTAAATAAAAGTTTTGAGTTCTCCGGGGTTCTCAGAGGCCCTTGAAAACCATGGAAAGCCCTGGGACAGTTAAATCCTCTTTGGTGGATGTTTTTTAACATTGGTTGACCCGGACTTTGACCGATTTGTTCAGAAAGATTTTAGCTCCGATTTGAGTGATTGCAAAGGCATTTTATTAAATTGGGAACCTATTTGTTATGATGGAAAAGACAATTCTCAAAAAGGAGCTAAAACGAAGGAGAAATGAAAATGCAAGAATGAAGGGCAAATTTGGCATTAAAGTATTAAAGGAAGCTTCAAAAAGGGTCTTTACATGCCACGTTCTTTCTCTCCTCTCTAAGACTGACTTACTTCTGTCCAAAACCACAGGAGAAGCTGCCCTTCTTAGGCGCACAAGAGGAGGAAGATTTTGGAGGAAGAAATTCAAGATAAAGGTAAGAAACTTTAAGAAATTTCATATCCTTCCTTTTTGAAACTTGCTCCTCTCCTCTCAAGCCTTCTTTCTATGGTTTTAATGGAGAGTTTGGTACTATTTTAGGGACAGAACAAAGAGGGGAATTTTGAAATTTGAGAGAGCAAGTCAACCAAGTGGAAGAACAAGCCAAAGGAAGTAAGAAAACAAGGTAAAAATTTATATGAATGTTCTTAGGCTTAATTGAATGTTCAAACATGCTCCTAAGATCCCTAGAGAGCTTCCCACATGCACCTCCCATCCTAGAAGGCAAAGAAATTGCAAGAAAAACCAATGACCTCTAAGTAGAAAAAGTGTAGTGCATTTGAAGGGATTGTAAAAACTGATTTGATTCATTCATTCCCTAGCATATGTGAGTGTTTGCTTGAGTTCCTAAGACCCCTAAGAAGCCTCCCGAGTGGCTCTCCCATCAAGGAAGAATTGAAAACCCCTTGAACCCAAATGCTTCCATAATGTCGACCTAGGACAAATGGAGGGGTTAGAGAGTGTTTTAATTTATTCTAACCTTGGTTTGGGACTTCATATGATGGTAGAAGGTGGGA
This sequence comes from Erythrophleum ivorense, assembly GCA_026724425.1. Classification (NCBI taxonomy): domain Eukaryota; kingdom Viridiplantae; phylum Streptophyta; class Magnoliopsida; order Fabales; family Fabaceae; genus Erythrophleum; species Erythrophleum ivorense. The sequence goes on along the minus strand of JAIUCV010000001.1, from coordinate 27,779,495 downwards.
GGAACCCTTGGAAAAAATTTAGAAGCCATGGATTGGGAGATGAGGCAATGGCTTCCATAATGTGACCTTATGAAGCAACTTGTGTCTAGGCTTTTGTAAATGAATATGTAATGGCTCCAAGGATATTAAATGAGGTCAAGAGGCCTAGGAATGAGAAGAGAATGGAGCCAAGAACTTGAATCATGATGGTTGCTTCAATAGGCTATTTATGGAACCATTATGTGACTTATGGAACCAAGTATGTTCTTAAATATAAGTTTAATGTCCTAACTTATTTCAAGAGTGTAATTAGCTTCCATATGATGTGTCTAGGCCAAGAGAAATGATCTCCACCCTCTTGGGTGTGTAAGGTCAAGGAAGAGGAGTCTAGGCTTAAGGAAAAAGTGTGTGAATGCAAGCAAGGTAGCTCTCTTTACCTTCTCTCATACATGGATGTATGTTTAGCTTCTTTTAAAATGTGTGTATGTGTATTTTCAAGCCATGAAAAGTATGCTAGCATGATCTTGTTTGCCATGATTTCATGATGTCACGTTATGTTTTCAAGTGAATGTATGATATTTCTTGAGTTTGCTTAAGTGTGGAGAGGCCAAGAACTCTTTACTATGGTGAGGATGAGCCAAGAACCCTTGAGCTTGTTTGAGACAAAGTAAAGAGTCTTTTAAAAGCAAAATGGGCTCCCAAGAGTATAGTTGAGTCCAAAGTGCTTAAAGAATGCGTGAGGCGAGTCCAAAATCTATGAGGAGAAGTGTGAGGCCAATCCAAACACTTGATGAGCTCTTGAATGATTTATATAGCTTGTTCACATGCTAAGCTTGCTTCTTGAATGCTTATGATTTGTATTATGTCCATGCATGCATTTTTAAGGCTTGCTTTATATATATATTATGTATGATTGAATGGGAGATGAGCTATTGGGATTTTTTGAATCTCATCCCCTCCTCTCCAATGATCTAACATGCTAGGTGCACCAAGTAACTATGGTGAAGGGAGCTAACATCAATGAAGAAGGAAGAATGACAAGTTTTTATCTAGCTTTAGCCATTTTGAAACCATAATTGTGTCTCTTGATGTATATGATGTTGTAAATGTGTTATGAACCTTGACATATGTAAATATGATATTAGGTGATATATACATGTATGGATATGATGTATGAACTTTAGAAATGAATTTGGGTATGTAATGCCAAGTTATGTAAGTTGGAAGTTTGATGCAAATGTGTATAAGTATGGATGAAAAGGCCAAAATGAGATGCATGAGGTTTGGGACCATTTAGGCAGCTCACACAAGTCTTAAATGTACTTTTAGACTTGCCCAAAAGGTGCCACAACTAAGGGAAAGCCATTTGGCAAGTTTGGTACCCCATAAGGAGCTAAATTTAACCATAATGAAACCCTATGTCACTTTTTAGCCAAATGAGATCTTATTAATATGAGATTTGGCATACAATTAGGTCTTATGTAGAGATTTTTGGAAAACTAAAGAGTATAATTTTCGGAGGTCTAGAGAATATTTGATGAATTTTCAAAGTTGGGATTTTCTATTGATTCTGGTATGTGCACTGTTCACACTGGCAGATTTGTATTCTATGTCATCTGATGGGAAAATAGTGTCCAATGCTTGTGAAATTTTACAAGCATAAACTAGAGGTCATAAGATTTATGTGACCACTAAGATCACCTCATTTGGAGGTCTGAGCAAAGATTTATTTATTTTTGAAGTTGGCTATCAGTGGCAATGGCGCCCCAGGAGTCCAGTCACTATTCCATATATTTCTAATGGATAAAAGTATTTTTTTCATTCTGTAATTATTTTTAACGTAAATTTAACATTTTTTTTCCATAATGACCTAATTTGTGTGATTTCACTTTTTATAAAATTAGTTATGAATTTTAGAAGTTTATATCAGTAATCTGAAACAGCAGCCTAGCCAGTAGCGACCTCAATAGCTTTTTGGATGTCAAACGCCCTCTGTGATGAATGTTATGCTCTAAAAATATTTTTAGTATGAAGTATACATCCATAGATTCCTATAATGACCAAGATTGTATCATTTTGATTTTTTTAGATTTAGTTATGATTTTCCAAAGTTTGGACAAGAATAGGGGGCAAATCTAGTCGAAATTCACTAAGCCCATTTCATGCTTCATTTCGGTTTCTATGAGTTGTGGGCCAAATTTGATGATGGAAATGAGTTGTAATTATGTGTTTAAGTATGAGAATGTGATAGATGCATTCATATGGCCCACGAGACTTTGAATTAAAAATTTTACCTATAGAGAAATGTATTTTAATTCATAACTCCCTATGCCACTATATTGTTTCCATAGAACAAAAATAAGATGAGGCATGGGAATTGCATGAATTGAGTCTTAGAATTATGGTGTTATGTTTATTGGTATCAGGGCAATGTTCCAGGCTCTTTTGGATTGCATTTGGCTTGATGAAGTAGTTTTAAGGCTATGTAAAGGCTCGAATGGATAGGTAGAACCTTTTATGAGACATTGTGGGTGTGTGAAAGTAGTTTATGGCTTTATTCATGATAAGTAAGTTGTAGGATCATCTTGGAGTAGTTAGTGTGCACCGAAAAGGAGTGGCCTTTAGAGTAGCTTGAGCAGAGCTAAGCTTAAGCAAAGTTAAGGGATCCGATGGCAGGAGCTCCATGTGATATGATAGTTCACCAAGATCAATGGCAAACCCTAGATATAAACGATGAGAAATGATCTCGTTGATATGAAGAGGCTTGCTAGAGAGAGTACGTGAGGCCTAATTCTCCTTGGTAGTCATACTCAGGCCATTTCGAGATGTCCCGCGTAATACAGAGACAAGTAGGATGCAGTGCAGTATGAGATGAGACTGTAGCTACACAGGACCAGTGTAAAGGGGAATATGAAAGAGAAAAAGAGTCACCCCCTAGCCACAACACCCAAATGTCTAGGTGAGTTTTAGAGCCCGAAAGATTAATTTTCACAGGCTAGGAGTTTGAGTTACGAGCTACACTCTAGAGCTCGATTGTCCAAAAATGATAAGTAGTTATGTATGAACGAAGCAAGAGGTAGAACCTTCTAGCTTGATGAGGCAGTGAGGCTCAGGTTGGTAGCTAAAGATGAAAATTCAATCCTTGGAAAATAAGCCAATCAGAGGCCATTAGCCTCGACCAATTATTCTATAGAAGCAACGAGGCAATCTAGAGAATTCCTCGTCATGGCCAATTAAGAAGTTAGCCGTAACTAATACTTAGATAGAAGAACTAGAGTGAACCTGAGGCTAATTAGTTGCAGTGAATGATATGTTAGTCGAGGTGAAAAGCATCGTAAATGCCTTGTTGGTCATATTCAGGCCAACTTAAGAAAGGAGTTGATAAGGGGTCAGACAACCCATATAGAGCAGGAACTCCTAGTATAAGTAGAGGAAAAGAGTAATGAATGATTACAGAAGATTAGTAAGAAATTTGTGGGCTTAATAAATGAAACTGAGGAAAGAGCTTAACACAGAAAAAAAATTAGACACAGGGATGATAAGGTTGTTGAGACTCTCCTATGAGGCATTGACTCCAATCTAGAGTGCTACCTAGTGAGACACTAAATGATAGAATGTTAGTATGACCTTGAAAAAATATAAGATAAGACTATTAGCAGTAAGGCACGTAGTGAGTGTCTTAGAAGGTGTACCTTATAGGTAACACCTAGAAGTAAGTATGAGTAGCCAGTAATAGAGACTCAAAAAAGAATACGAATAGTTAGTAAGCTACAGGTCCGATGAGATGGCTAGCCCAGGCTAAGCATAAGCTAAAGCCTAGGGGAGATGACCAATAGCATTGTTCCAGGTGAGATATGTAAGCGAAAGGCTCAATGAAAGTTCTCCCTGGATCAAAAAAGAAAAGATGAGACACCCTGAGTTGGGGAAACCACCCAGTAGTGGTTAGTAAATTTCCCTAGATAGACTCCCCCTGAGTCATAAAGGGAAGCGAAGAAGAGTTAAGAAACTAGCTACAGAAAAGATGCCCTCGCTTTAGTCATGATTAGATGAGTAAGCTAAGCCTAGAAAGGTAAATAGATAGTCCAATAGTTAGTCAGACGAGCTCCCTAATATGAGAATGATATGGGGTTAAGGCATGTGAGTGATTAGAGCACCCAGTAGAGTATAAGTTCTTAGTAAGATAGAATCCGGATATTGAGAGTACATGTTCTAGATTGGGTTAGCAGAACTCTAAAAATAATATATTATGCTCCTGGGGATGAGGCTAAAGAGGCCAAACAGAGAGAAAGCCCAGCTCTGATCCTAACGTAGAAATGAGCTGAGAAAAACAGCTAATGCCTTCATACCTTCAGAAAAGCTCGAGGGAGTTAGAGACAACTTCAAAAGGCGAGCCTCTTGTTACATAGAGAGAAAATGTAAGCCAAGAGTACCATAGAATGAAATTCCTAGGATTATGTGAAATAAAATCCTTCTTACCAAGGGATGGTCTAGCTAAGAACAGAATAAGAGTATGAACGAAAAGTAGACTCCCTTGATGTTACAGAGAGTGAATAAGTGAAGGAACCCAAGGAAAATGTAAGTGCTCTTGAGCATAGGAAGATCTGAATTGGCAACAGAAACAGCCAATAGTAAAATATCCTTTTTACTAAGTAAAAGGATAGTAAAAGTAAAAGAGAGAAGAATTTATGACAGTGTTCAAGCTGAGGACATGGTAGATTGAAAAAAAATGTCAAGTCGATGTGCTTGAGTATTCGAGAAAGCACACTTGTCCTTGGCATAGATGCCCTTTTTGCATGATAGTGCTTGAAGTAAAAATAGTCGGGCAATGTAAAGTGATCTCGGGATGAAGTAGAGAAAAAATCTTATTTTCCCCGAGTATCCTATGAGAATAGGGTGGATAAATAAAAGTACAAGAGGAATACTTTAGATTGTTAGAAAATTTGTAATATACTAGTGATAGTGGCCCTGAATTCAGTCATGAGGTACCCGTGTATTAGTGCTTGATGTTATGGTTTGCTTGCAACAATGGTTACATGATATTAGGCTTGATCAACCTAATAATAATGTGACTGGGGTGCATAGCAAACGACGATATCAACCACCAAAGTGTCCCGATAATCAAAAGGTATCTTAGTTAAAGAACGAGATGAGTCAAAAAAGAGAAGTAAAGGGATTCTAGGAATATTGAAATAGTAAGAAAAGTATGCAGAGAGGAATCCCCAGTAGAGAATGTTCAGATTCAGTATGCATAGTCTGAGTCTCTTATAATATATGTACATGAAATGAATAGGGACCAGTGTATTATCTCTCTCCTACCAGAGATATTCACCACACTCAGTGTGTGAGATGCCCTAGTCTAAGGCGCTTAAAAGCAAAATGTAGGCATAGTGAAAACTGCAGGATATGAGAGAAGGGCTAAAACGAGTATATGTAACTAAGTAAGTCAATAGAGTAAGAAAAGAAAGCCCAAGCAAAAAAGGGCTAAAGTGGGAATCTGAGGATCCTATGAGGAGCGTGAATAAAAATTTAAAATGCTCCCTAGTATTAGTATGATAGGATCCTAGAGAATAAAATGGCATAGAACCCACTTCGCACAAAGAGCATGATGTACCCTTGAGTTTAGCCTCAGCTATTATGAGCGATGGTTACCGGACTTAGTGAGCATGTATTTCACCATCAGATACAGTGAACTTAGGCTTTGACGTCTCTCAGAGATAGATTGCAGTAGATCCCAGTATAGCACTGCAGGTTGTAGTAGACCCTAGCAGGACTTTAAGAGGCACAGTAGACCTAGGGGTCACAGTAGATCCCATAGAGTTACAGAGAGCCCTAGCCACAGCATGATAGATCTTTGGTAGAGATGACAGCTTGAGATAGTTTTATAGAGCAGTTAGTCTCAGAGACCAGTATAGTTTCAGCTAACTTTTGTCTTAAAGACTATAGACCTCCTGAGTCTGGTAGACCATTGCCACAGAGACATTAAGGCTTTACTCAGATAGTTAGACCACTGACTAGCTCTCTTTAGTGATGAGCATAGTGTATGGGATGAGGAAAGCAAGAAATTAGCTTTCCAAAGTTAAAGCCAAATGAACCACTACCTAACAAGCAGTAGCCCTGACCGAGGGATAGAGAGATCCTCGCATGCTAACTTATGTATCCAGAAAAGAGTCAGGTGTAGTTTTTATATAAAGTAAGTAGTACTATATATCTCCAGTGAGTAAAACTATGAGAATAACTAGCATCCCAGTAGAACTCAATAGTAGTTAGTGGTAGTAGCTCTTCAGTGCCAGTATGAGACACACATGTTAGGCTTATCAATGCTAAAATGAGGGACTATAAAATGCCACTATAAGTGAGAAAATAAAGTGAGAAAAAGTCTCGGCCTACAAAGACGGATATAGTAATAAACAGAGAAACTGGAATCATTAAAAGCATAAACTCCTTAAAGGAGCTATAATCCCAGTAAGTAGTTGCAATATGAGGCCTGTGACAGAAAGAGATATGAATTGTAATCATGGGATGAGCTAGTAAGAAAGAACACATAGATGAACAGTGGACTGTATACTTCAAAATAGTAAACAGACAAAAACCTCCGATGGCTCTAATGATTAGAAAAGATGATGAGATGTTATGAGAAGCCATTTAGAGAGGATACGGGAGACATGATATGAAATAAGTTACCTCCCTAGATGTGTAAATGAGTCCACTGAAAGAAATGTTAACTCCTATGAATGGGTTAAGACTAACCCGATATAATTAGTAAGCTCTCCCAAAATAGGCTTCCAAAGCTAGAAATTGCTTTCCCTTATGAGAACAATTAGCTAGTACTCTATAACCACAAAGCCTTAATTATAGGCTAGCATAAAAATTCTCTAGCTGAGAGAAAACTTAAACAAGTAAAACTAGAGAGAAAAGCATATGGAGCCAAGAAGAAAGGAAAGAAAGGAACAGTTAGATATAATATAAAAGAGCAAGAGAAAGTGTACCCCTAAATTTTGAGGACGAAATTTATTTAAGGGGGGAGGAATGTAACATCCAGTCCCTTTGTAAACGTGAGAAATGCGATGTTTGATTTCTCTGTAAACATAAAAAATAGATCAAATATAAAAGGAAGTTCCTAAAATAGAAGGAATTGGGGCCAACTAAAATTATGATAAACTTTTAAATAATAGAAAATAAGGATTTGAGCTTTGAGTTGCTTAGAAACCAAGGTCGAAGTGATTCAAAAAATGTACTGAAAGGCTAGTGGTATTTTCGTAAATAAAGGAACTTTTTGGAAAACATACAGGAGGAATTTTTAAATGAAAGTTTTGAGTTCTCCGGGGTTCTCAAAGGCCCTAAAAACTATGGAAAGTCCTAGGACAGTTAAATCCCCCCTGGTGGACCTTTTCCAACGTCAGTTGACTTAGACTTTAACCAATTTGTTCGGGAGGATTTTAGCTCCAATTTGAGTGATTCCAAAGGTATTTTATTAAATTCAGAACCTATTTGTTATGATGGAAAATATGGTTCTAAGAAAGGAGCTAAAACGAAGGAGAAATGAAAATGCAAGAACGAAGGGCAAAATTGGCATTAAAGTGTTAAAGGAAGCTTTAAAAAGGGTCTTTATATGCCACATTCTTTCTCTCCTCTCTAAGACTGACTTACTTCTGCCCAAAACCAAAGGAGAAGCTACCCTTCTTAGGCACACAAGAGGAGGAAGATTTTGGAGGAAGAAATTCAAGATAAAGGTAAGAAACTTTAAGAAATTCCATATCCTCCCTTCTTGAAACTTGCTCCTCTCCTCTCAAGCTTTCTTTCTATGGTTTTAATGGAGAGTTTGGTGCTATTTTAGGGACCGAACAAAGAGGGGAATTTCAAAATTTGAGGGAGCAAGTCAACCAAGTGGAAGAACAAGCCAAAGGAAGCAAGAAAACAAAGTAAAACTTTCATTCTTTGGTAGTTTCTTCCTCCCCTTTCCTTTTGCACGAATTTGGCCACCATGAGCCCAATTCTTAAGGATTGTTTTCTGCCTAATTCATAGAGGGATTAGGGGTTTAAGGTGGCAAGGATTAAGAAGGAACTAATAGAATCAAGAAAGGAGTATTAGAAAACAAGATGGAACTATTAGGGATCCAAATGCTCCCTTACAAATCTGATTTTATATGAATGTTTTTAGGCTTAATTGAATGTTTAAACATGCTTCTAAGACCCCTAGAGAGCTTCCCACATGCACCTCCCATCCAAGAAAGCAAAGAAATTGCAAGAAAAACTAATGAACTCTAAGTAGAAAAAGTGTAATGCATTTGAAGGGATTGTAAAAACTGATTTGATTCATGCATTCCCTAGCATATGTGAGTGTTTGTTTAAGTTCCTAAAACCCATAAGAAGCCTCCCAAGTGGCTCTCCATCAAGGAAAAATTGAAAACCCCTTGAACCCCAAATGCTATCATAATGTCAGCCTAGGATAGATGGAGGGGTTAGAGAGTATTTTAATTTATTTTAGCCTTGGTTTGGGACTTCATATGATGGTAGAAGGTGGGAAAAACCCTTGGGAAAAATTTAGAAGCCATGGATTGGGAGATGAGGCAATGGCTTCCATAATGTGACCTTATGAAGCAAGTTGTGTCTAGGCTTTTGTAAATGAATATGTAATGGATCCAAGGACCTTAAATGAGGTCAAGAGGCCTAGGAATGAGAAGAGAATGGAGCCAAGAACTTGAATCATGATGGTTGCTTCAATAGGCTATTTATGGAACCATTATGTGACTTATGGAGCTAAGTATGTTCTTAAATATAAGTTTAATGTCCTAGCTTATTTCAAGAGTGTAATTAGCTTCCATATGATATGTCTAGGCCAAGAGAAATGATCTCCACCCTCTTGGGTGTGTGAGGTCAAGGGAGAGGAGTCAAGGCTTAAGGAAAAAGTGTGTGAATGCAAGCAAGGTAGCTCTCTTCACCTTCTCTCATGCATGGATGTGTGTTTAGCTTCTTTTAAATTGTGTGTATGTATATTTTCAAGCCATGAAAAGTATGCTAGCATGATCTTGTTTGCCATGATTTCATGATATCACATTATGTTTTCAAGTGAATGTATGATATTTCTTGAGTTTGTTTGAGTGTGGAGAGGCCAAGACCTCTTCACTATGGTGAGGATGAGCCAAAAACCCTTGAGCTTGGTTGAGACAAAGTAAAGAGTCTCCCAAAAATAAAGTAGGCTCCCAAGAGTATGGTTGAGTCCAAAGTGCTTAAAGAATGGGTGAGGCAAGTCCAAAATCCACAAGGAGAAGTGTGAGGCCAATCCAAACACTTGGTGAGCTCTTGAATGATTTGTATAGCTTATTCACATGCTAAGCTTGCTTCTTGAATGCTTATGATTTGTATTATGTCCATGCATACATTTTTAAGGCTTTCTTTACATATATTATGTATGATTGAATGGGAGATGAGCTATTGGGATTCTTTGAATCTCATCCCCTCCTCTCCAATGATCTAACATGCTAAGAGGACCAAGTAACTATGGTGAAGGGAGCCAACATCAACGAAGAAGGAAGAATGACAAGTTTATGTCTAGCTTTAGCCATTTTGAAACCATATTGTGTCTCTTGATGTATATGATGTTGTAAATGTGTTATGAACCTTGACACATGTAAATATGATATTATGTGATATATACATGTATGGATATGATGTATGAACTTTAGAAATGAATTTGGGTATGTAATGCCAAGTTATGCAAGTTGGAAGTTTAATGCAAATGTGTATAAGTGTGGATGAAAAGGCCAAAATGAGATGCATGAGGTTTGGGACCATTTGGACAGCTCACAAAAGTCTTAAATGTACTTTTAGACTTGCCCAAAAGGTGCCACAAGCAATTTGGCAAGTTTGGTACCCTATATGGAGCCAAATTTGACCGTAATGAAACCCTATATCACTTTTTAGCCAAATGAGCTCTTCTTGATCTGAGATTTGGCATGCAATTATGTCTCATTGAGAGATTTTTGGAAAACTAAAGAACATAATTTTCAGAGGTTTAGAGAATATTTGATGAATTTTTAAAGTTGGGATTTTCTATTGATTCTGGTATGTGCACTGTTCACATTGGCAGATTTGTATTCTGTGTCATTCGATGGGAAAATGGTGTCCAATGCTTGTAAAATTTTACAGGAATAAATTAGAAGTCATAAGATTCTGTGACCATTGATATAACCTCATTTGGAGGTTTGAGCAAATATTTATACATTTTTTAAGTTGGCTGTCAGTAGTAGTGGCGCCCCAGGAGTCCTGTCACTGTTCCATATATTTCTAATGGCTAAACGTATTTTTTTCATTTTGGAATTATTGTTACATAAATTTAACATTTGTAGCTTTCCATAATGACTGAATGTGTGTGATTTTGATTTTTATAGAATTAGTTATGAGTTTTAGAAATTTATATCAATAATCTAAAACAGTAGCCTAGGTAGCAGCGACCTTAGTAGCTTTTTGGATGTTAAACGCCTTCTGTGATGAATGTTATGCCTTAGACATATTTTTATTATGAAGTATACATCCATAGCTTCCCATAATGATCAATATTGAATAATTTTGATTTTTCTAGATTTAGTTATGATTTTCCAAAATTTGGACAAGAATGGGGGGCAAATCTGGCTAAAATTCACTAAGCCCATTTCATGCTTCATTTCAATTTCTATGAGTTGTGGGCCAAATTTGATGATGGAAATGAGTTGTAATTATGTATTTAAGTATGAGAATGTGATAGATGCATTCATATGGCCCATGGGATCCTGAATTAAAAATTTTACTTGTAGAGAAATGCATTTTAATTCATAACTCCTTATGCCACTATATTGTTTCCATAGAACAAACATAAGATGAGGCATGGGAATTGTATGAATTGAGTCCTAGAATTATGGTGTTACAAAAGTATTTTAAAATAAATCTGTTGAGGCAAAATAAGAATAGGGTAAAATTCTAAATATTAGAAAATGAGAATCAAAGGCTTAGGATGCCCAGAAACCAAAGCCAAAATGGATAAAGAAAATCCTGATGAAATACAATGGCATTTTTGTAATTTTGATCAAATTTTAGAAAACTCAAAGGAGGGATCTTTAGATGGAAAATTTGAGTTTCCTAAGGTTCTCAAAGGCCCTAAAAACTATAGGAATCCCTGGAAGTTAAAACCCTTCTAATTTATGTTTTAGAACGTTAGTGAACCCAAACTTTGACCCTTTCATCCAAGAAGGTTTTAGACCCGATTTGAGTAATTCCAAAGGCTATTTATAGGTTAGAGAAATTAAATTTTATGATAAAAAAGATGGCTTTTGAAAAGGAGTTGAAATAAGCCTAAAACAAAAAAAGCCAAGAATGAGGGACAAAATTGGCATTTTGAAAAACTTCTTAAGGACCCTTCCTATATATAGGTGGCGCTTCATTTCTCCTTCACATTTGGCCAACCTAATTTCTGCCTAAAACTAGGGAGAAGTTCTACAAAGAAGGGTGCACAAGAGGGAGCTTCAAAGGAGGAGAAAAACCTAAAAAAAGGTATGAAAAATTAAGAAATTTCTTATTCCTTCCTTCACCAAACTTGTTCTCCTCCTTCTTTTCTTTCTTTCCATGGTTTTGGTGTAATATCCAGTTCTCTAAAAATGAGAGAAAACATGAGAAACGTAATGTATAGTTTCTCTATCAATGTACAAAATTCACCAGATACAAAAAAGTAAGTCCCTCGAAATGACTTAGTTAACGTCCCAAAAAATTTAGGAAGCATTCTAAACTCCTAAAAATGAGAATCCCAGGCTCAAATAGAAAGAAAAATAAAGTTAGAATGAAGAAATGAAATATAATGAAAGGTTGACGAAGCATAAGCGCATTTTAGTCATTTTGAACAAATTTTAGAATTCTTGCAGGAGGATTTTTTAAATGAAAATTTTGAGTTCTCTAAGGTTCTCAAGGGCACTGAAAACCATGAGAAGCCCCGAGACAACTAAAGCCCTTCCGGTGGACATTTTCCAATAACGATGTACCTAAACTTTGACAAATCCTTTTAGAAAAGTTTTAGTCTGATTTGAGTGATTTCAAAGTCGTTTTACTAAATTGGGAACTTAAATTTCATAATGAAAAAGGCGTTTCTCAAAAAGGAGGTAAAACAAGTTAGAAATGAAAATGCCAAGAACGAAGGGCAAAATGGGAATGTTTGAAAAATCCTTCTAAACCTTCCTATATATATATGAGGTGCCCTATCTTCCCCTTCATTTAGCCACACTTGTTTCTACCCTAGACCAGAAGAAAGCCCTAAGGGATGAGCTGCACTAAGAGGAGGATGAAGGAAGGAGAAAAATAAGTTAGAAAGGTATAGATTTTCTTGGTTTTCATACTTCCTCTTTAGCAAACCTCTTTTCCTCCATTTCCCTTTCTTTCTTATGATTCTATTGAAGTTTATGGATCTATTTTGAGGGCAGAACAAAGGGAAAAATTCGGATTTCAAGAGAGGAGGCCAAGGAAAGTGAGAAATAAGCAAGAAAAGCCAAGGAAACAAGGTAAAATTTCCATCCTATGGTAGCTACTCCTTCCCCCTCCTTCTCCCTATTTTGCCCCATATATGTAGCTACAAGAGGGCTTGAATTTTGAGCAGAACCAAAGGTGAATTCTATGAATTTAAGGGAGGAGAGTAAGAATATGCAAAGAAATTCAAGAAAAAGTCATTGATTTTCAAAATGGCAAACCTAGGGTTTCATGGGTTTCCTTGAAAATCAGATTTGATATAATTATTCATAGGCCTACATGAATGTTTAAAATGAGTTCCTAAGATCCCTAGAAGTCCTCCCATATGCATCCTCCATCAAGAAAACAAAGCAAACATCCATGAAGGCCAAATGCTACATAGTCTTAGGCTAAAGGGGATGGGACACCTAGAGAGAGTTTTAAATTTTTTCAAGCCTATTTTTGAGTCATACATAATGAATGAAAATTAAGGGAAACCTTGGAAAAAATTTAAGAGAACTAGAGAATGAATTGGTGTCTTGGATTCCATAATATGACCTAAAGAAGCAACATGTAGTAAGGCTCTTTGTTTTAATTATGTGATAACTCCAAGAGCCTTAAATGGAGTCAAAAATCATAAATGAATAGATAGAATGTGTAATATTTGATTTTTGTTAAATAACAGAAATGGGTATGTTTTCAAAGCAAGTCTCCCGAAATGAATTAGTTAAGGTCCTAAAAAATTTGAGTAACATTTTAGACTCCTAAAAATGAGAATCTTAGGCTTAGACGGAAAGAAAAAACAAAGCTAGAATGAAGAAACAAAATTTGACGGAAAACTTATGAAACATAATGGCATTTTCGTAATTTTGAGAAAATTTTAGAATTCACACAGGAGAGCTTTTTAAATAAAAATTTTGAGTTCTCCAGGGTTCTCAGAGGCCTTAAAAACTATGGGATGCCCTAGGACAGTTAAAACCCCTTCAGTGGATGTTTTCCAACGTCAGTATACCTAAACTTTGACGGATTCATTTGGAAAGATTTTAGCTCCAATTTGAGTAATTCCAAAGGCATTTTACTAAATTGGAAACTAAGTTTTATAATGGAAAAGATAGTTCTCAAAAAGATGCTAAAACGAATTAGAAATGAAAATGCCAAAAACAAAGGACAAAATTGAATTTTTTAAAAAGTGTTTCTTCCTCGCACTTATAAATTGATGGCGCCCCACCTCCTCATTCACATGGCTTCATATGTTTCTACCCTATACCAGAGAGAAAACCTTAAGAGAGTGGCACACGAGGAAGACAAAGATGAGGAGAAATGAAAGGCTTAAAGTATGGATTTTTGGTAGTTTTTCATGTTCTTTCCTTTCCAAACCTCTTCTCCTCTATTTCCCTTTCTTTTTTGTGATTATAATGAAGTATATAAATCCATTTTAAGGGAGAAATTAAGGAGAAAATTCGGATTTGAAGAGAGGAGGCCAAAGAAGACAAGATTCAAGTGAAAAAATAAGGAAAAACAAGGTAATTTCTTCTTTCATGGTTGCTACCCTTTACTCCCCTTCTCTCCATATTTCACCCCACTCAAGAAGTCATAGGAGGGCTTAGTTTTTAGGTAGAACCAAGGGTGAATCTTAGGAAAAAGAGTATGGAGAATAAGAATATGCAAAGAAAACAACAAAAGAACCATGAAAATTCAAGATGTAAATTCTAGGGTTTCATATCTTTCTTGTAAAATCTGAATTGATACCTTAATTTCTATGCCTAAATGAGAGTTTAAATGAGCTATTAAGGTCCTTAGAAGTCTCCCCATGTGCTTCCTCCATTAAGAAAACAAAGCAAAGTCCATGAATGCCTAAATGCTTCCTGGTTTCGGTGAAGAGGGGTTTAGGTACTTAGGGAGAGTTTTAAATTTTTCTACGCCTATTTTTGAGTCATATATGATGAGTGAAGATGAGGGGAAACCTTGGGAAAAATTTAGAAACCATAAAAAGTGAGTTAACCTTATATGATCCATTATATAACCTAAAGAAGTAACATGTAGTTAGACCTTTATTTTAATTATGTGATGACTTCAAGAGGCTTAAAAGGAGTCAAGAATCATATATGAAAGGAAAGAAAGGAGCCTAGAATTTATTTGATAGGTGTTGCTTCATTAGGTGTATTCTTGGAAACATAAAGGCGTTTATAGATCAAGTTAGTATATGAGGAAGTTGTGTGGCTGATGATTGTGTCGCACAATCTCAAATAAAACTAGGTAGCAAAATAAATTATGTAGGTAATGGTGCAACCTAGGTCATTTCCTAAAGAGTCTTTGTGCCTCAATTTGTTTGTGAAAGAGTATTCCAAGTATTACTAATTGGAACTTGCTTAGGGGTTTTGAAATGCTAGAATTTAATTGAACTAAATTTTAAATGACAAGAATAAAAAAACTTAAGACTAAATGAAGTGAACAATTAAGAAAATGTGATAGCTAGCCTTTAGATGGACTCCTTAGAATTCAATTATCCTTGCTCCCTTTTTAGTGTACCAAATTTGGATTTAAATTCTTGCTCATTATTGTATTCCCCATAAAAACTCTTGAATGACCATCCAAGATTCAATTCATCAATTATTCAAGGAATTTACAACCACAAGAAACCTTGAAAAATTAATCAATTTAATTAAGAACAAGAACACACTATAACCAATCCTAATTGATCAATAAAATCTATTGCACAATCCACTTAAGATACTAATTAACCAATTAGATTAAAGAATTCCTCAAGCAATTAATTGCACGGAAATTCCAGCTACTTAATCGAACAACCATTACATCAATTGGCCTATAATGAAGAGGAAATTAAGAGTAAATTGCACAGCCAATCAATCTGGACTTTTCACAAATATGTAATGATCACAATTAACATTCCAAATATCAAATTATATTCAATCCACAAATTAACTCAATCCAGTAATTTCCAACAATTAAGTTCTTAAATTAATAAGCTAAACCTAGTCAAATTAATAAAAGAATTAATGCTGGAATTAAAAGAGTAAGCAAAGAAATTTTTATCTAATTTGGTGAGAAAATGTGGAGCTCAAATCTACATCTAGGAGTCTTCAATCTTCAGCTAGTCACCAAGGATGATTCAAGCTGCCATGGAGAATTTAAATAGAAGAAAATCAATGATGAGAGCTTCAACCATGGAGAAATCGATGAATGATCCTCCTTCGTTCACCTCTCTGGAGCTCAGCATTCTGTATGTTGAGATCACCTTATTATTCCCCCTAGCTCCCGTTATGTCCCACGTTGATCTCCCAGCTCCTTTACTCCTCACACTCTATGCATTTTTTCGTGTCCTCCTTTGATGAATGCCTCAGCGTATTTTAATGAGTCACGTGCCAATCATGCTTCATTTTAATTCATCTTCACGTCAGCCTCTCACGTGGATTTCTTCTTCTCCTCATCAACTCAAGCTTGCTCATGTATGCTGCTCTATTTAAGCTCCAACCTCTTCATCACGTGCTCATTATTCTTACAAGCTCTCAGCTCATTGCTTCATCTTATGTGGACTCTTATACGTGTTGCCTCAGATGTGAAAGCTTCTCTATCTAGAACGTGGCTTTTTCTTTGTGCTATTATTCATGTCAGCTCCACGTACTCTGCATAAGTGTATAAGTGGGGGTCTGCATGCTCCATTCATAGCTTTCTCACGTGATGCTTCAGCTCAAGCTCTATACACTGTTCACGCTTCTTTTTCGAGTCCCTCGTCAGCTTAGCTTCTCCATTTGTTTTCTCCACACTTCTATTCTATCTTGATAATCATGTCAGCTCTTTGCTTGTCTTCCATTTTGAGCCCTTAGCTACTTCTTCATTTAACTTAGCTCCAACTCCTTCCTTTAACTCGTGTTTCTTTACTTCTGTTCGAGTGTGCTTCTTAATGCCTCATTCAGCCCATTTGTCTCTTCTCTCCACACATTCTGCAGTCCTTCTCTCCATGTTGATTCTTCTTTTCATTTTGTCTAACCCGTAGCTTACATGCTTTGTGTTTAGCTTATTCCACGTTAGCCCGTGGCACTTACTCATCTTCTACTCTAGCTCACAAGCTTCTTCTCAAATCACAAAAGCTTACCACATGCTCTGTACCTTCCTTCATTCCCTTTGCATGAGTTTGTTTTAGTAAAGCCACATCCCTTGTGTGTGTTTAAAGCTTCTTCCTTATTTTCACGTATTTTGTAGCTCTACTTCATTTAATCTCCATGTCAACATTTTCATGGATGGCTAGACATGATGCAAAGTGGAAGTGTAGTGGTTGCAGCATTCTTCTTCCATTACAACGTGAAATCTAAGCCTCATGTATGTTGTGTTCTCTTCATGCAAGGCCCAACCCAAGGCTGCTTCTTCTTCACTTAGCTCCTCCTTCGTGTAATCACATTCTCCCTAGCTTCCTTTCATGCAGCTTCATTAGTAAATCACGTTGACCACTTGCATATGTTAATCCTTTGCCACATAGAACTAGTGCATGCACATGTGCATCTTCATATACCTTCTTTTCATTCATTTCTCTTCTCCACGTATGAGTGTGTGTTTGCTACAAGTGGAGCCACATATGGAAGTCCATCCCATGTATGAAACTAAGAAAGCTCAATGATCTGCACACCAAGAATAGAAAGAAAAATTAAGTAGGAAAAACTACAAAATCATCTATAGAAACTTATGCAATAAAAATCCAAGATTTTGTGAATTATTTTCTAAAGTGCAAAGAATGGCTAATAAAATCAAATTCTAATTAATTAAACCTCTAAAGCCATATTCCATCATCAAAATGCCTAAGTTAAGGAGAAAAAAATATATAAAAATTAGCAATCATCAGTTGCCTTAGAATTAATTTCATGAACCTAATTAGCTTCCATAAATTGTGTCTAGACCAAGAGAAATCATTCTCACACCTTTGTGTGTGTGAGGCCAAGGAAGGAAGCATTATTTCAAAAAGACAAGTGTGTGGTTGCATCCAAGGTAGCTCACTCCTTCTTCTCTCATGCATAAATGTATGCTTGGCTTGTCTTTGGATGTGTGTATGTGTGTTTTAAGCCATAAAAAGTATTCTAGCATGATTTCATATGCCATGGTACCATAATGATGCATTAGGTTTCTAAATGATGTTTATGATGTTTGCTTTAGTTTGCTTGAGTGTGGTGAAGCTAAGAACCCTTAGCCATGGTGAGGATGAGCCAAGAATCCTTAGAATTGGTTAAGACAAAGTAAAGAGTCTCCTAAAAGTGCGATTGACTTCCAAGAGTAAGGTCGAGTCCAAGAACCTCTTAAAGAATGGGTAAGGCAAGTGCAAGATCTACAAGTGGATGGGTAAGGCTAATCCACTTACCTGGCAAGCTTTTGTATGCTATGTATGACTTGCTCAATTGTTGAAAATGTCTCTTAAATGATTGCACATGTAAATATGCTCATGTATGCATTTGTAAGACTTGTTTTGCATCTTTTATGTGTGATTTAAAGGGAGATGAGCTATTAGGATTCTTTGAATCTCATTCCCTCCTCTCCAATATTCTAACATGTTAGGTGGACCAAGAGAGCAAGGAAATGGGAGCCAACCACTTGAGAGATGAAAGATTGACATTAAAGTGCATGGATTTGGTTACTTTAAGGCTTTTATGAATGGCAACTGATGTAATCTATTATTGTATATGACCTATGATCTTTTGAACATGTATAATTATGTAAATATGTTATGTATAAATGAGAGATTATGTTACGTGAATACTAGAATATAATTTGAGTATATAATGGCAATTTTAGTTTCTTAAAGACTTGATGCATTAGTGTATAAGTGGAAGTGGAATGGCCAAATTGAAATACATGAGGTTTGGGACCACTTGGATAGTTCATACAAGTCATATTCATACTTTTAAACTTGCCCAAGAGGTGCCAAACATCAAGGAAAGTCATCTAGACACTTTGGTATCTTATATAGGGCAAGAATTCACCATATTGGAAACCTATACCACTTTTTATCCAAATAAACTCTTCTTGATATGATATTTTGTATGAATTTAGAGCTTGTTGAGAGCTTTTTGGGAAGCTAAAGTACATAATTTTTGGAGGTCTATGGAATATTTGATAAATTTTTAAAGTTGGAAAAAATTCTAATTTTGGTTCATGGTACTGTTCACACTAGTTTGAAAATGAATTCTGTTACTCATGGGGCAAATGATGTCCAATCACCACGAAATTTTATAGGAAGAAACTAGACATTCCTAGTGACTTGTTTCAATTAGAAGCATCTTATTTGGATGTCTAAAGAGAAGATATGAATTTTTAAAGTTTCTGTCCAGTATCAGGCATCTAGATTAATCTAGGTTATTATTTGATTAATTTTTAATGTTTGGACATGCCTAAACTGGTGTGGAGTTATTTTTTCACTCTAGCAAACATCCATATCTTTTCAAATTGGTATCATCTGCTTGGATTTGATTTTTTTTAGAATTAATTGAATATTTTTGAAGTTTGTAGCAGAAACTTGTATTAGTACCAGTAGCAAGTCAGACCTCTACACATTTTCAAATGTCAAAAGTCTTCTATGTGGTGTTTCATGGTCTAGACATATTTGTATCATAATGTAGACATGTGTAGCTTTCTAGAATGGCAAAGAATGCATAAATTTTTTCTAGAATTAGTTATGAGTTTTCAAAATTTGTGACAAAAAAGGAAAAATTTTGGTCAAAATAGCTACCATGGATTTTATGTATTCTCTTGCCATACACGAGCTGTAGGTTAATTTTAGTGATGAAAATGAGTTGTATCCATGAAATTAAATATGACACTATGATACATAAGCTCATATGGTCCACGGGACACTAAATAAAAATTTTATACACGACATATGCCAAGAAATTTATTATTTTAATGATATTTCTCTTACTCCTTCATGAATTACATGATATGAGACATGAAAGTAATATGAAATAAGCTAGAAAATTATGGTGTTACAAAATGGAGCCAAGATGATATTTTCTTAAGGTTGCTTCATTAAGTGCATTATGGAACCATAAAAAAGCCTTATGAGTCACCTAACTTTTCTAATGAATGTGTAGCATTAGAATGTGATTCAAGAGTATAATTAGCTTCCATATGATGTGTCTAGGCCAAGAGAAATGATCTCTACCTTCTTGGGTGTGTGAGGTCAAGGGAGGGGGATCAAGGCTCAAGGAAAAAGTGTGTAAATGCAAGCAAAGTAGCTCTCTCCACTTTCTCTCATGTATGAATGTGTGCTTACATTGTCTTTGAATGTGTGTATATATGTTTTGAGTTATGAAAAGTATTTTAGCATGAGTTTTTATTCCATGGTACCATGATGATGTTTTATGCATTCAAATGATGTTTTATGTGATTGCCTTGGTTTGCTTGAGCATAGGGAAGCCAAGAACTCTTAGCCATAGAGAGGATAAGCCAAGAACCTTTAAAGTTAGTTGAGACAAAGTAAAGAGTCTCCCAAGAGTAAGGTTGAGTCAAAAACTTCTTAAAGAAAATAGGTGAGGCAAGTCCAAAATCTACAAGTGAATGGGCAAGGCTAATCTGCTCACTTGGCAAGCCTATGTATGTTATGTATGACTTGATCAAATGCCAAGAATGTTTCATGAATGCTCACATATGTCAATATGCCCATCCATGTATTTTCAAGGCTTGTATTGTGTACTTTATGTGTGATTAAAAGGGAGATGAGCTATTAGGATTATTTGAATCTCATCTCCTCCTCTCCAATGTCTTAACATGCTAGGTGGAACAATTAAGCAAGGTAATGGAACCCACCAAGCCTAAAAGGAGATTGACATCAAAGTATATAAAAATGCCTAGTTTTATCTTTTTTGTAGCCATACACATGGTATATGATGTAATCCCATGATGAAATTGTTATGTAAGTATATGAACATATGTAATTATCCAAATGTATGATGTAAGAATGAGAATTGATGCCAAATGTATGAAATAGCATGATTTGGGTATTGAATGGCCAAAGTTAGTATGTGTAATCTTATGTATATCATGGGGTCGATGAGTGAGTTTGAGAAATCTTGGATTTTGCACCTTTGAGACAAGTTTAGAATGTCATTTTGGTGCATTCCCACATGCTCAAGTGGTCATGGTTGCCTTGGAGCTCAATTTGGATCATTTGGACCCTTTGTAAAGCTTAAAAATGACCATTTCACAACCCAATGTCAAGATCTAACCAAATGGACGAATTTGCTCATGAAATTTGGCACACATGTAGATCTTATCCAAATATTTTTGGAAAGCTAAAGACCAGATTATTTAAAGCTCTATAGAATTAACTAGACATGGTAGACTTCCCATGTCCACCAATATCACCATAATTAGACCTCTGAGCAGGGAGATATGAATTTTTGAAGTTGGAGATCAGTACTAGGGATGACAACTAACCTCTAGTATTGTTCTATTAGTTTTTAGTGCCTAGTATCCTCTTTTGTGGTTCAAACTTATTTTTAATATAAATTAGGCATCTATAGATTTATAGAATGATATAGTGCACCTCATTTCAATTTTTCTAGAATTAGTTATGATTTTTCAAAATTTAGGCACAAAATCTAGAAAACTGATCCAAGGCTGCACTAGTATGTTTTGTGTAATTGCTCCCTTTGCTCAAGATACGGACCATCTCTTGAGCTTGTTATGAGTTTCATTTATGCATCTAAATGTGAGAATGATATGGATGAGTCCATATGACCCACGGGATACTAAATAAGCAATTTTACCAACAGGGAAATGTATCTTGATTCATAACTTCCTATGCCATTATGTTGCTCCCCATAGAATTAGCATAAGATAAGGCATGAGAATTACATGAATTGAGTCTTAGAAGTATGGTGTTACATTTGGTACATGATTTGGATATGTTTTGAGCCACGTTTAGAGGGGAGAAATTCAAATTTTCAAGGAGGAGCCAAAGCAAGGGAGAAGACTCTTAGAAAAGACTTGAATCAAGGTAGCTATCTTAGCCTTCCATGCTTTCTTCTTCTTGTTCTTTAAGAGGTAGTTTCGGCCACCTAGAGAACACATAAGAGGGAGCAAAATCTGACCTAAACCAAGCATGAAACCTAGGCTTTTAAGGGTGAGAAACAAGAATATGCAAATAAATTCCAAAAAGGAGCATTAGAAAACAAGTTTCTAAAACCTAGGGTTTTCTTTGCACTATGGTATGTATGAAGCTTTCTAGTGGTATTTCTAATTGTCTAAGAATATATATGGGTTCTTGAGATGCCTAGAAAGCCTCACATGTGCCATTTCTTTCAAGAGAACAAAGCTAACTCCATGGGTCCATAAATGGGTACATATCTCAACCTAGACAAAAAAAAGCACCTAGGGAGAGTTTTAAATTTTTCTAAGGATAAAAAGGGACTAAATATGATAAAAGAACATCAAAGGAAGGCTTGGCAAAAATTTAGAAGCCTTAGTTTGTGAGATGGAAGTGTAGCATCCATTATAGGACTTAAAGAAGCAACTTGTGTCTAGGCTCTTGGGAGTGAGTTAGTGATGACTCCAAGAGGCTTAAATAGAGTTAAGAGACCTAGGTGGAAGGAGAGAATGGAGCCAAGACCTTCAATTCTAGCACGTGCTTTATTAGGTCTCATATGAAACCATTATGTAACCATATAACAAAGTGAGGTTCGACAGACAGTGTGTGATGTTAGAGCTTGCTTCCATGATGTAATTATGTCCTATTTGATTTGTTTAGGCCAAAGGAACTAAGCTCCATCTAATTGTAAGTGTGTGGGCGAAAAGGGGGAGGGATAGCTAAGGAAAAAGTGTGTGAATCTTGCTTTAAGGTAGCTCTCTAACCTTTCTCACATGCATAACTTAGTTGTTTTCTTGTCATTGAATACTTGTGTGTATGTTTGAGCCATGAGAAATGCTTCTAGCCAATGCTTACATGTTATAGTACCATTATATTTCTTGAAACGTGTTTATGCTTGCATTATGGCTTGCATGGGTTTAGTTGTGCCAAAAGTCCCTTAGCAAGGGTGAAGATGAGGCAAAAGTTCCTAGAAATGGGTGAGAAAAAGTCAAAAGTCTTAAGAAGAGTGAGGCTTAGTCAAAAGTCCCTTGAAAGTGGGTAAAACAAATCCAAAAGTCCTAAGAAAGATGGGTGAGGCTAGACCAATGCCCTTGAATATCATGCATGCATTCTTTGACATGTTTTAGCATCCATTATGTATGTTTGAAAGGATTAAGATCTATTGGGATTCTTTGAATCTCACTCTTCCCCTACACATGTCTAACCATGCCTAAGTGAACCAAGTAGGCAAGGAAATAGAAGCCAACAAGCATGAGAAGCAAGATTATGATAACAAGATGGAGAAATGGATTGTTTAATTGTATTTTGATGTCAAACTAGGTAACCATGAGATTTATATATGATGTAAACCCTTGAGCATGTTCTAATATATGTATAAATAGTGTATGTATCCATGTAGAAGCTAGATGAATGAGAATGTGAGATTTTTCCATTCCTTTGCCATTATGTGATATGATGTTCTTATGTATATATGTAAGTGGCAAGGTAAGATTAAGCTCCATGAGGATTTGGATCATTTGGCATGCCTTTATGTGTAGTGTTTATGCTTTTAAACTTGCCCAAGTGGTTGTGGAAAGCTAAAAGGGCCATTTGGTGCCTTGAGATGCCATTTGAAAATTCAAAATTGACCAAATTGAGAGCTACACCAAAGCATGACCAAATGAATGAGTTTTTTCATAAAATTTTGCCAAAAAGTAGGTATCATCTAGACCATTTCATAAAGCCAAAGAACACTCAATTTATAGCTCTAGAGAGTTTATTATGATTTTTCAAAGTTGGCCAAATTATGCTAAAATGGTATAGTTACTGTTCATTTGGTCAGTTTACTTCTCTGTGTCACACATTGGACAAATGAAGTCTAATGCTCATAAAATTTTGTAGGCATAAACTAGACACCATAAGATTTCAATAGCCATTAAGATCACCTCATTTAGAGTTCTGTAGAGTGAGATATGAATTTTTGAAGTCGCATGATAGTACCAATAACACAACCTGACCTAAGTTACCATTCTATCAATTTTCGGTGGCTTAAGGCTATTGCATTGGTCCAAACTTATTTTTAGTCAAAATTAGACATCCACATATTTCTATAATAGTATGGTTTACTTGATTTTTATTTTTCTTGAATTAGTTATGAATTTCTATAATTTGCATCAAAAATTTGAAATTTGAACCCGAAAGCAAACCTTGAAATTTGTGAGATGTAGCCTTGAACCCAAAGTGAATGAGATCAAATGTGATGTGTATGACTTGTATAGATATTTTATGACTCTAAAATAATGGGGATGAGTTTACTTGGTCCACAGAGCATAAAATGAGAAAATGAAACATTATATAACACATTTAAATTCCATTAGATATTTATTATTTTCTTATGTAAGGTGCATCCTTTCTTACAATGGTGCTCCGTCATGTATGATATGGATGAGATAGCTTATGGTATTAATGTATAAGAGCTAAGAGGTTAAGGTATTATAACATACATCATAGTTTAAAACAAAAGAGAGTATTATTACATCCTTTCTTAATATCTATGCCTTCTCATGGTATTGACTTTGACTTGGTGACCCTGAAATGGTTAGTGGAAGCATAGGGGGTGAGAATTAGGAGAATCTTAATAGCTAATCCTAACCAATTCAATACATACAAGAATGTCATAAGTGTATGCCATGTATGTGATGCAAGAATGCAATGTTTATGCCTCATATGAATCAAATGCATTATAAAATATAAAAATTCATCCTTTTCATAGCCATGGCTTCATCATGAACTTGCTAGGCTTAAATTTTCCTAACTCGAGGGTGAAGGAGGAGCTAGTATGCTCAGTTCCAAGTCTTAGGAGAGCTTGGAGCCGAAACATGTATCATTCTCATTCATATAGCTCATTATGAAAATTATGCTAAAACATATATTATGAATACATCAAGTAACAACACACACAAGCATTACAACTCATTTAAGCACTCAAATGTATGCAAGAAAGGGAGATAAAGCTACCTTGTGTAACACCGTATATATATAGCACTTATCCTATAACATAATTGGCTTAAAACACCCATGTTCATCGAATTAGCACTTTTAGTAGTGGATATTTGCGTTATTGAAAGCTAAATTAATTCATTATTGGCTAAATAGACCATGTGGATTTACCAAACTCATTTTTCATCCTTAACACATTTTTTCAATTAGAAATATCACAATTTGAAGCTTAAAACTCAGGTCCAAGGCATAGAACACAATTTCACATTACACTTGCATTTTTCCTTAAGTTCCATATTCTGATAAGAAATTTCAAAATTTTTAACTAATTCTAGAAAAATTCAAATCATACAAGTTATAGCTTTCTAAAAAGCTCATGATGTCATCTAATTGCCATAAAAATTTCAGATCAAAACAACCACATTTGTCTTACGACATCTAATGGAACATACTTCAGGTCTAGTGGTCATTCTATAGCAAATTAGAAATTTCAAAAATTCATATCTCTCTTTACAAAGCTCTAAATGGGATGCTCTTAGTGGCTATAGAAAGATTAGAATGTTTACTATATGCTTATAATTTTTCATGAGCATTGGACTCCATTTGGGCTATAAATGATACCAAAAAGGAAACTAACTATATGAACAGTGCCAGTAACAGTTTCCGCATAATTTGGCCAACTTTGAAAAATTATAATAAGTTCTCTAGAGTTCCAAAAATAGTGCTCCTTAGGTCTATGAAAGGCTCTAGATGATACCTACTTACTTACCAAAGTTCATGCATAAATTTGTCCATTTGTTCAATTTGTGATTCAAGCCAAGAATGTAGCAAAGTTTGAGACCATAATGGGGTCAAAGTGTACCAAATGGCCTTCTAATCATACCATGATGATTTGAGCATGTCCAAAAGTATAAACATAGCATATAGAAATAGCCCAAATGGTCTAAATCATTGTGGAGCTCAAATTCACTATCCTACTTACATATATACACATTTATGTCAAGGATCCAAAATGCCAAAATCATGCATTCTCATACATATGGCTTCAAATTCTATTCATACATGATAATTACATACTTTCATACATGCTCAAGGCTTTACATCTCATAAATGTCATATATATACCTACTTTGGCATTACATTACACAAATTATATCCTATTGTTAAAGTCTCATGATTCAAGCTCTTTGGCTTCCATTCCTTGCTCCATGAGATTCATCTAGACATGGTTAGACATAATATAGGGAAGAATGAGATTCAAAGAATCCTAATAGCTCTTTTACCCTTTCAATTATACATATATGGCATATTTTCAGGTCAAAGAATACAAGTATGCAATGAAAGCTTCTCGTAGACATACATAATCATTTTTCAAATCACATAAACTCATTCAAGCCAAGCATAGGCTCTAGGGAATTTTGGTCTAGCCTTACCCAATTTCTTTGGTACTTTTAGATTAGCCTCACCCACTTTTAAGGACTTTTAACTTAGCCTCACTCCTTCTTGAGACTTTTGGCTTTGTCTTACCCATTCTTAGGGTTTTTGGCTTCTTCTCATTCACTCTAAGGGACTTTTAGCACAATAAAGGGCCCATGGAGTTTTCTAGGTTTTCTTAGGAAATTTTCCACTTGTGAAACTTTCTAGATGTCTTATGAACTTATACATACTCTCATATAAGCTAGATTATCATTAGAAAGCTTCAAAAATTGCTAAATACAACAAGAACCCTTAGTGACATAACTTGATTTCTAAAACTTCTTTTTTGATTCAAATTGCATATTATTAATCCTCATGCTCTAAAACCCTTGTTCCTACCTTACTATGGTCTACATTCACTCCCCCTACATGGGCCTAGGTTTAGTCAAAACAAGCATGGAAGAAGGAGACAAAAGGAAGCAAGAAAAACCATGGCATCTTACCTTATTTTCAAGCTTTTCCAAAGAGCTTTCTAAAGCTTCTAATCTCTCCTTCAATTCCTCTCTTCCTCCTACTAAACCAACTATAGAATGGCTCTAAATAATTTATCAAAACTATGAGAGAAAAGAGGAGAAAGAGAAGAAGGAGTTGGAAGAAGGAGGAAGCATGAAAATCCTTGAATTTCTTACCATTTTCAAGCTTCTTTCTCTTCCCTTTGCTCCCCCACTTGTGCACCTCTTTGAGCAACCCTTGAATCTATTTTGGACCAGAGGAGAGTTGGTTATGAGGGCTGTAACACCATATTCATCTAGCCTTGTTCTCATCTTATTTCTAGCTCTTTCCCTTATGATAGCAACTTTTAAGGAAAAACTCAATTAAAATAATAGAATATTTTGCGTTATGTAGTACTTAAATTTTTTGTTTCACATTCCATGGATCATATTAACTCACTCATATCATTCTCCAATTAAAATATATTCATACAACTCAAAACCATCTCAAAATGTCACAAGAATCTTGAGTTTGGATAACACAATCAACCTCAGGTTTTGTTGCTAGATTTTTGGTGCCAACTTTGAAAAATTATAACTAAATCTAGAATAATCAAAATCAAGCACACTATACATTCTAAAAAGCTACAGATCTTAAATTTATGGTAAAAATAAGTCTAGACTAGAACCAAAACATTTAGTGACTGGAAATCAATGGAACAATACCAAAGGTACTGCTACATTATTGGTATTGACTCCAAACTTCAAAAATTCATATCTCTCTACTCAGACATTCAAATGAGGTCATCTTAGTGGCTATAAAATATTATTATGTCTAGTTTATGTCTATAAAATTTCATAAGCATTGGACACCATTTGGCCTTCGAATGACACAGGAGAAGTAACTGACCATATGAACAATAAGCATATCAGTTCAACAACTTTTTAGCAACTTTTAAAATTCATAAATAATTCTTTAGAGCTCCAAATAATCTAATCTTTAGCTTTAAAAAAATCTCTAGATGAAATCTATATGCATGCCAAATTTCATGAGGAAATTCGTCCATTTAATTAGTTTGTGGCATAGGGTTGTAAAATGTCACATTTTGGCCTCTTTAAGGGTCACAAATGGTTCAATTTAGCTTCTAGCTTTTCTAGGGCCACTTGAGCACGTGGGAAAGCATCAAAATGGCCTATTAAACATGTCTCAAAGGTCCCAAAAATCCAAATCTCATAAATTCACTCTCCCACTTGATGACATACACATGGAACATGCAAGCTCTACTTGTAATGACCCTAACTTCTAATCATTATAATTAAGGTAAAATACGTGATTAATAACCATATATTAGGGTTACAAGACATTAAGACTAATTACATTTGAAAAATGCAAGAAATTTGAACTTTAGTATTATTAGAGTCATCACTCAAATAATTACAAGCATTCGTGTACATAAGGGAAGCAAACACCCATTTATAAGCTTTTGATTCTATTACTCTGACTCACAAGAATCTTCTACCAATGTTTCTAAGTCATCCCTTGAGTTTACCATATGAGAAACCAAGATTTCTAGCTTAGAATGAGAGTTTGAGTTCGTTAGCCGTGGCTAAATGTCCTTGCGCTATAGCCAATTGCTCTCGGGTTCACCCTTATACCTTTACAGATTTCTTAGCGCCGTGGCTAATTACCAAAGGGGGAGCTTCACTGCGACTAACCTACATGGCGCTGTGGTGAGGAAGCCTCCTGGAACCTATCTCGCTCGCCTCTCACTATTGACTATAGCCAATTCCTCCTTTCACCGCGGCTAATTCCTCTTTGGAATGCCTCACAAATTCTCACAAAAATTTGTCGCGGCCAATTCCCATTTAGCCACGGTGAATTACCCTCTAGACGACTCCCAGTTTTGCCTCTCACATTTTGCCGTGGCTAATTTCACTTTTCACCATGGTGAATTGCTCTCTGGTACTCTCCCTAGGCAACTTTGCCTCTATTGGCCGTGACGAAATGCCTTCTAATCCTACAACTCCTAAAATCTTATCTCATACTCTCTACTCTCCCTCCAATTATAACACCCCAAAATTAATTAAGGTATTAATCATGGATTTGGACAAATTAATAATAATTATTATGGAATAATTAGGTAAACTATATGATGAGAATTTATAGAGAAATAAAGTCATTAATAAGGGTTTAAGATTTCAATTGGATTAGAGCAGAATTTAGGCCCAAAATTTATTTAAGTAAACCATGGATAAGGATTTATGGAGGCCTAATGATTTTAGATGCAAGTCCAACTCCTTATCGTGAGACTTGGGCCAAGAGATATCACCTAGCAATGGCCCAATCTGACTTAGTGAAATAAAGGCCCAAGACCCAATTTATGTAAGCCCTTATAGTTAGCCCAATACACATTATGCAGACCCAAATTAGATTAACTCTTGAAATTTGGCCTGACCTAACTGCAACTTTGAAGCCCAACTCATGAGACTCAGCCCAACAAGCATAAAAATCTAAACCCACAAGGAATTAGCCCATTGGGTCAGCATATTCCACTTTTAGCTCTAAATTTTCTACAGCCCATTCATTAAACCATAGCCCAACCACTAGAAATGAGCCCAATTGGACCTTGGGCTGATGGGTCAGCCTATTTCTCATTAAAAACCCTAAAGGTTCAGCAGCCATACCCATTTGGAAGAGCAAAACACTTAGTTCTGCAGAAGGGAAAAAACCTATTTTCGCACTTTTAGGAGAGGCTAGGGTTTCCCTCACTATTTTAGCTCCATTTCTCCCATTTAGAGCAAGATTCAGCTAAGGTAACCTTCATATAACTTCATCCTCTCTTCTTCCTCTTTGATTTGGCCTAATTGGTCTTTTATTTGGAGCATTTTTATCTTCCACCCAAAACTAAAACTTGTTGTTTGGTGCTTCCATGGAGGATTTTCAAAGGTTAAGGCTATGGGTGTTGTTAAGTGAGTATCTTCTTCCTATTTTGATGCATTTTCTGTTAGTTTGAGACCTCTATAGTTGACCTATGATATGGGTTTTGGTTTCATGTGAAATTACCTAAAAATTAGAGTGAACTATGGTAATTTATGGTGTGGGAAAGTTGGAACCCAAAATTAAAATCCATTGGTAATTTGGTGAGTAAACTCTAGGCAATCATTAGCAGTTCAACTCTTTGGATATCTGATTTGTTACTAGAAATGATGATAATTATACTTGTTATAGGCTATGATGTGCATTTGGATTTTATAGTAGCTAGAGCAAGAGTAATTGGCTTCATTGAGGTAACCGGGGTTATTTTCCTAATTCCATGTATATGCTCATGTTAATCTAATATTTGTTACACATGCTTGATTTTGAAATGCTAAATGATTAGTTGACTATTTGAATTGTAATTGTGATTAGACCTTGTGAGTCCATGGTGGAGCTGTGGTGCAGCTGCCACCCGTGCATGTGCTTTGATCAAACACCGGGTTGTGATCAGACCCTAGATGCATTAAGCCCTGGTTGTGCTCATTATGGAGTAGGTGCCGTGGATGGATCTCTCTCGATATTATTGGCCATTAACATGTCCTGTATGATTGCTGGTATGGGACAGTAGTCATTGGTAGTTCAACTATTTCATTTGCAAATTGAATTGATGATTCTGGTATTGATGACATGGAATTTGCACTGCATTGATTAACTTGTACGTATATATAAAAATTGCCTTTTGTTATTGAGATTGTATATCTCACCCCATTGTGGGCTAACATTTTCAGGGACTAGACCTCTTAGTGGCAAGGAAAAAATTAATGGAAGCTTATTAAATGGTTTGGTAGCACATAGGTTTGGAAGCCTTATCAAATTGTATTGTAACTAGATTGCTAGTTTTGTATCATTGCTGCATTGCATCATGAATTGCCAAGTATAGGGACTGTATATGTAATTTTGATTATCATGGAATTAAACATTATGGTTGTAATTGGTTAACAATGGATAAGTGACTTGCTCTTGTATGAATATTAAGCATTGGCCCTATGCACCTTGTGGCCAGAATACATTTGCTGTCACTAAATTATGGTTTTTGCTTATGTGTGATAGCTTAGTGAGTAGAAACCAATACTTTAAATCTTAAGATGGATAAAGATAAATCAAGTAGATAAACACCATTAGAGGTTCACAAATTGAGGGAGAGTGGTCCTAGAGTGTCCCTAAAAAGAGATTTGGAGAGTATGGGACAAAACTTAGGAGATGCTGCTGCATCAGGGGTTGTGTCACAGCTAAGAAGGCCCCGCCGCAGCCAAATGAGTGACAGAGGCTTACATTGCGGTGCAAGCGAAGAAAATTGGCCTGGAGAGTAACAGTCGCAAGGAACGCCACACTTGAGAAATCTCACTGCGGCTTAGCATGAAAAAAATCATCCACGGGGGGTGGCAGAAAGGAACCTCAACACGGCGCAACAGGTCTTATTGGGTACAAGTCGAGGAAACTAAGTAAGAAGTGTACAGTAGCAAGCCTCGCCAAGGTGTGAGTGTATCCACCGAGGCGAGAATCGTGGGACTTCGAACAGTAGCTCTAAATGGCATTTCCACCACGGCGCCACATAGGTTTGCGTGCCAATGGTCTAATTTGCCACGGTGAAATTTGCATGACTTGCCCAATGATTTCCAAAAGTAACTTAGCCACGACGTAGAAAGTCAGGGCTGCGGCACAAAGTGAAAAACTTAGTTTTTGAGCTTCAGTACCTAACTTAGCCGAGGTATGAGAGTTCCAAGTCACGGTGAAGGTTCTCAAACTCTTACCTTTAGCCTAAAAACCCCAGTTTCTTTAATGGTGATGCTAGGAAATGATATAGGAACACTTGTAGGAGGCTTTTGTGTGTTAAAATTAAGGGATGGATGAATCACAAACCCCTCATGATAGTACAATTTCTTTTGTGCATTCTCCCATTTGTGGTTGTTAGTTGATGACCCTAATAACATCAAGGTTCAAATTTTCCTATGTTTTCATAATGTAATTAATTGTAATGACTCCAAACCTTGATGATTAATTATTAATCATGTATTTAACCATAATTACCATGTTTAGAAGATAGGGTTGTCACACCAATGACACCCTAGGGCCACTCTACCTTAATTGTGGGGCTCCAATAGCTTTCATTAGCCTAATTTATCCAGCTAATCTATCATTACTAGTTTAAGACTTAAAGGTCAATTTCTACTCCTCCAACTACCCTATATCAATAAGTTCATAGATTAATAACAACAAAATTTTATAAGCTTTCAGCAATTATCATTCAAACATGCATTCCATTAAAGATTCCATACATCACTGATTCAAATCGACTATCTAATATATCCCATGATGACATTTCCAATGGTAGACCATATCATGAATTCAATAAAATTTATACATCAAATACTATAAGTTCATACATCTAATACCAAGTTATAATGAGATTCAACTCTTTAATAGATACATTCTAACTAATCAAAATATAAATGCCTACACTTGGCAATATGATTACATGATGATGCTATATATATATATATATATATAAGATTAACAAAATTGCATCTACTCTACTCAGATTAGCCCAAGTGTAGCTTCCTCCACACATGGTTAGAGCTCATGGATTTTCATCCACTTGCTTCCCCTTATCCTTACTCGAAGAGCCTTCACCTGAAAGTATAATCCCATGAAATGGGGTGAGATGCAAATCTCAGTAACCAAGGCAAATTTCATTCATATATTCTAGTTTAATCAACATATATGCATTATTTCACATAAGCATCAGAAAACATACCAGTCATATCAATAAATGAAATAATTTGGCTATCATGATTACTATCCCATACTAGCAATCATATTTCCACATGTTAAAGGCCAATAACACCAGGAGAGGCCCATCCATGACACCTACTCCTCAATGAGCACAACCGGGGCTTAGTGCATCTGGGGTCTGATTATAACCCAGTGCTCGATCGAAGCACATGCACGAGTGGTAGCCATACCATAGCTCCACCATGGATTCACAAGGTCCAATCACATATACCAGATAGCCAACCAATTCATTTAGCATCAAAATCATAATCATGCAGCAAGTATATAATTAAATTAGATATATGTATGGAATTAACATGAACCCCGGTTACCTCACTTTGTAAACAATTGAAAAGCCACTAGCAATGCCAAAATCTCCCTATAACCATAACATTAGAAGATTATTACTTAAAATCACAATGTACAGCAGCAACAAGTACCCAAGGAATAAAAATACAAATGGCGACCTAGAAGATGCTTACCCAGCCACTACAAATCCCTAAATTCGGATTGAATATGTCCTCTACTAGAAACTTCAATATATCATCCTAATTCCTAAGCAAATTCGTATATAATTAATACTCATACTATAAATCAACTATGGGGGTCTTAAACCAACAGAAAATACATTAGAATGGAGAGTTTACACTTACCCAATATCCCTCCTAGCCTCTACCTCCGAAAATCCTCTAAGAAAATACCAAACAACCATATTTCAGAATTTGAGTATGGTGAAAATGCTTCAAATGAAAATCTAATTGGGCCAAAATGAAGAGAAAGAGAAGGGGATTAAGTTATATAATAAATATCTTGGCTGATTTTGAGCTTAGAAGTGAGAAATGATGGATTTCTTGTCCCAAACCCTAGCCTCCCTTCAAACCTCCGAAAATGAATTGTGTGTGTGTGTTTTAGCAAAATGTGGAGTGGCTGAAGTGTTTAGGGTTTTAGTTGGGTCTAATGTGGGTCATGGGCTGACCCAAGGGTCCAATGACAAGTGGGTTTAATCTTGTTAAGCTAGCTTTAATATGTTGGGCTGCAGAAATTTAATTGGGCCAGACCAAGTTTGAAGGACTCAATTGATTTGGATCTACACAATGGTTATTGGGCCATCACTAGGTACTCTCTTTCTTGGGTCAAGTCTCACAATAAAAGGTTGGGTCTGTACCTAAAATTATTGGGCCTCCATTAGTCCCTAACCTTGCCCTACTTAATTTAATTTGGGCCTAGATGAGGTTTCTAACTCAATTAAATTTCAAACTCTTATTAATAATTTATCTTTCTAAAATTTTCATTCACTTAACTTGCCCAATTATCCCATATTAATTATTCTTAATTAACTCAAATCCATGATTAACACCTTAATTAATTTTTGAGGTGTTACACTACTTTGCCATTCAATGTCAAAAACATACTATTCCATTCATTTGCTTCCAATTCTCATATATACATCACATATCCATGTATTTATACATGTTCAAATGGTTATACACCACATACATTATTGAATTACATCTTGTGACAACAAAGTAGTTACAAAAAGAGCAAATAACACATTTCTTTGTCAATCTCTCATCTTCCAACTTGGTGGTTCTCATTTCGTTGCTCACTTGGTCCACCTAGACATGTTAGACAATAGGGAGGGAAGAATGAGATTCTAGGAATCCCAATAGCCCTTTTTCCTTTCAAACACACATAATGGATGTAATTTCAAGTTTAAAAAAGCATGCATGGCTATCTTGAAATCTATAAATATACATAGAACATGTTTCATATTCAAGAAGACATACTTATCATGCATAGGCTTGCCAAGATCATGGTTTAGCCTCACCCATCTTCTTTTGGACTTTTGGACTTACCTCACCCACTTTCAAGGTACTTTTAACTAAGCCTCACTCTTTCTGGAGACTTTTGGCTTTGTCTCACCCAATCTTAGGGACTTTTGGCTCATCCTTACCCTTACTAAGGGACTTTTGGCTTCACCGCACTCAAGCAAGCCAATCATATTCATAAAAACATCATTCAAGTGCATAAGTAAAGCATCATGGTACCATGGCATATAAATACATGCTAGAAACATCTTTCATGGCTTAAACATACACACACATTCAAAGACAAGAAAATACCCAACCATGTATGAGAGAAAGAAGAAAGAGCTACCTTGTATACAAGAACATACTTTCTTTCTTGGAAATTCTTCCTCTCCCTCGGCCAAACACTTACAAAGAGGTGAGACTTCATTCCTTTGGCCTAAACACATCAAATGTGATCTAATTATACTCTTGAAACATCTACTAAAGCCACACACACACTAGAAGAGCTAAGTTGCTCTTATGGTTCCCTAAAGCACCTAATGAAGCAACTTTGGGAATTCATGATCTTGGCTCCATTCTCTCCCTTAATCTATGACCCTTGACTCCATTTAGAGCCATCACACATTCATTTCAAGGAGCATATCTATGTGTTGCTTCATTATGCTACAATATGGAACCTATACCTCCATTACACTTTCTAGGCTTTCTAAATTTTTTTCAAGGCTTCTTCTCATACATTCCCATCATATATGATGTAAAACTAAGTTTGAAAGAAATTAAAACACTCCCTTGGTGCTTCTTCTAGCTTAGGTCAAGACATGGTTTCAATGAGCACTCATAGAAGTTTTTTTATTTCTTTGATGGGAGAAGCATGTGGGAGGCTTCCTTGATGTCTTAAGAACTTATATGAACTCTTAGATACCTTAAATTATGGCTAGGAATCAACCTACAAATTAAGGTGCAACTAAAACCCTAGGTTATGCATCTTGAAAAATCATGGTTCTTTCTTTGTTCTCTTTGCATATTCTTGTTTCCTACACTCTAATTCCTAAGATTCATTCTTGGTTTGGTTCAAAATTCAATCCCTCTTGGTTTTCCATATAGTGGCCAAAACATACAAGAAGGAAGATAAGGAAGAGCAAGCATGGAAGGATATGGTTGCTACTTAGATTCAAGCTTTCCTTGGATGCTCTTTCTTTTGCTTTAGTTTTGCTCTCCAAATTTGAACTTCTCCCGTCTGGTTTAAGCTCAAAATATAACTAAATACTTCAATAAAACTATGGGAAAAAGGAGGAGAAGGAGGATGTTAAGTTTACTAAAGGAAAGACTAAGAAAATGTTAGAGATTGTGCCTTAGGCTAATCATTGTATTGCAAACATTGTACTATACTAAGAACTAAGAGTTTTCTTTTATTACATTATCTTATTTTTTGCATGCTTTATATAATAATATCCTTGGATAAATCATGTTGATTATCCTAAATATCCCTAGTTGATCATTATTATGGGAATGATGATGAACTAAGACTAGTATAATTTTGATTGATAATTATATATTAATCATGTATAAAAATATGAATCAAAATCATAGGCACTTGTTAGGGAAGAAGATGGTGGATCAACTTGCTATAAGATAGCTACGTGGATTAAGTTATAAGCATATCTCATGTATAAATGTGTCACTGAGCCTTTAGACTTGAGATCACCATAGTTTCCAATATGAAGAACACTATTTTTTTGGCATAGTCAAAAGTCATCTTTAACCAGGTGATCGTAAAGGCTATGATCGGGCATAGTGGAATTCATGTAGAAGAAGATGAGTAGTCAAGATAGGATTTGTCCTTCTGATTAATAGAGATATATCTTTGGGCCCCTCGATAAGTGAGACTAAGAAATGCATGGCCGTGCTCGAATGGAAGTGTTTCTATTTTTACTGTCAATCTGCACGTAGATTGAGAAAGCAACGATCAAGTAAGATGAGGATGACATTTCCATACCTTATACTTGATCTAGATATCATGTGACAAAAGGGATGTGATAGGATTATATGACAAGTTGCATCGGATCACTAATCCCTATATGATTTGGATAGTCACAATGTCTTATTAGAGGCCACTTGTGACTTATGTAAAGTCCCACATCGACTGGAAGGGGCTTGTGGCTAGCCCATATAAATGGGGGAGAATCTCTCCCCATCGAGGCATGCTTTTCCTAAGAATGTGGTTAAATGTCCTGCCTAGGAAAGGACAAACCCCTTAGATGTAGGTGGGACAATACCTCGGTCGCTCAGTGTGGTATTTGGTATCAGAGCAATCTTGGCCCATGGTTGACCCGAGGACGGGTCGGCCCAAAAGGGGGGTGGATTGTAAAGTCCCACAATGACTGGAAGGGGCCTGTGGCTAGCCCATATAATTAGGGGAGAATCCCTCCCCACCGAAGAGCGCTTTTCCTAGGAATGTGGTTAAATGTCCTACCTAGGAAAGGACAAACCCCTGAGATGTAGGTGGGACAATACCTCAGTAGCTTTGTGTGGTGTTGGTAAAATGTAATATCTGATCCCTCAAAAATACAAGAAAATGTAAGGAAACGCGAGAAACATAACATATGGTTTCTCCATCAATATACGAAATTTATAGGATACAAGAGAAAGTCCCCCAAATAGAGTAAATTGAGGTCCAATAAAATTAGATTAATATTCTAGACCACAAATAATGATGAGTCAAGGGCAGAGGTGCCTTGAAATTGGGGCCAAAATAGATGAAAAAAAGGGGTTCCGAAGGGTCTCCAAAGTTAAGTATGAAGGAGTCAGGGACTAAAATGTAAAGAAAAGTTATAGTAAGGCAAAATGTATAAATTGCCTAAAAGTTTAGGGAACTCTAATTTCACCTTCTATTCGTGGCTTTAGACATGAATATCAAAAAATTGGGCAAGAATCTCATAAATTTGTGACCCACAGTTAAACTCAATTTGATAAGACGTGTCCAATGACGTTATGTTGTTCGAATGGCCGAGTGGGATTTGGTCCGAGATCCGGTTAGCCCGATCAGTAGCCATGAGCAAAATAGAAAAAGAAAGTTGTAACAACTATAGAAATAGAAATAGATAAGGGCTAAGAAACCCTGAAGGAGTTTCAGGGATTAAATTGTAGTAAATAAAAATTTTATAGCACAATCATAATATAGAATGGTGAAAATTACACCTATAGATCCGGGTGTCTGATTGACACCAAAATTTATGAGAATTGAGGTTAAGGGCCCCTGATCCATGTTTGAAGCTCAGTATGGCCAGAAAGTAGAGGAAATAATATTTATAAATTTTAGAAAGCTTAAAGGTATGTATTGTACCATAAAACCTTAATCGGGTCCGGATACCGATTTTTAGACTGTTGTAGGGCCTAATAGCTGATTCTAAAGGCCCAATAAGAGAAAAGAAGATATAATTAGGGTTTTAGAGAAGATGAAACCCAAATATGAATTTAAAATGAAAAGGGAAAGAAGAAAAGGATTTTAGTTATTTTAAAGAATTAACCATCGTTAAGTTAGAAACTAACTATGGTTGAGTTAAGAAAATTAACCATGGTTACTATTCATAATTTAAGGGCTAAGAAAAGGTATCCAAGTGTGTGGCCAAGAATTTTTGGAAGAAGATATTTAGTTATGAAATTAGAAAATCAAAAGAAAAAAAAGGAATGGAAGGTTAAGATTTGATCTTGAAAAGGTTGATCCAAGGGTTCAAATTTGGCATGACCATTTAACTTCATTTTAATTCATCTCCTTCACCTCCATTCCACCATTTTCACAAGGGAGAAGGAGAGAAAAATGTGAAAAGAGAGAGGGAGGGAGAAAAAGTGGAAGAAGAAGTGAAATCAAACAAAACTACCATCATTCTTCACCAAATTTCTTCATCTTCTTCATCCTCCAACCATTTTCTCCAAAGGGCAGCTGCATATTCATCTTTTCTTCAAGGTGGAATGTTGCTCTAAGTGGGAAGACAAGGGATTTTAGTGTGAGAAAAGCAAAGTTTGCTAAAATAGTAGTTTTTGTCTCTCTTTCTTTAAGCTTGTATGTTTGTGTAATGATGAGTGTTATGCTATATCAAGTTGTTATATATGCTATAAGATGAGACATGTATGTTTAGACCATGCTTGGCCTTGTATGAAATTCCTTGCATTCCTATATGGTATGTGGCACTTTGATTGGCATTATGTTATGTACTTACATGCTAGCTTATGAATGAGATTGGTTTACTACTACTGAGATTTTATAATCTCACCCCAAATATAACCTGTAACATCCGGTCCCTCTGTAAACGTGAGAAACACAATGTTTGATTTCTCTGTAAACGTCAGAAATAGACCAAATATAAAAGGAAGTCCTTGAAATAGAAAGAATTGGGGCCAAATAAAATTATGAAAAATTCTAAATAATAGAAAATGAGGATTTGAGCCTTGAGTTACCCAGAAATCAAGGGCAGAGTGATTCAAAAATTTTGCCGAAAGGCCAATGGCATTTTCATAAATATGGGCACTTTTTGTAAAACTCACAGGAGGGCTTTTTAAATAAAAGTTTTGAGTTCTTTGGGGTTCTCAGAGGCCTTGAAAACCATGGGAAGCCCCAGGACAGTTAAAGCCCCTCCGGTATATGTTTTCCAATGACGATGAGCCCGAACTTTGACCGAATCGTTCGGGAAGGTTTAGCCTCCAAATTGAGTGATTTCAAAAGTATTTTATAAGATTGAGGACCTAAATTTTATGATAGAAAAGACGGTTCTAAAAAAGGAGCTAAAACGGATTAGAAATGAAAATACCAAAAACGAGGGAGAAAATAGGAATTTTTGGAATTCTTTTGCTTTTAATACTCTCTCTTTCTCATGCGCTCCCTTGCCCTCATTTTTCACCATCTTTCTTCTGCCCAAAACAGAGAAGAGAATCAGTTCTCTTAGGCGAACAAGAAGGAGCACTCTTGGAGGGAAAAAAAACCAAAAAAAGGTAGGAAATTCCATGGAAAATCTAGCTTTCTCCTTAGCAAGTCACTTCTCCTTCTTCTCCTCCTTATTTCTATAGGTTTGATGGTGCTTTTAAATCTGTTTTGAAGGCAGAATAGAGGTGGAATTTTCGGATTTGGTGAGGGGAGGCTAGCCAAGTGAAAAGCAACTAAGAGAAAGCAAGAAAACAAGGTAAAACTTCCATTCTTTGGTAGTTTCTTCCTCCTCTTTCCTCTTGCACGAATTTGGACACCATAAGCCCAATTCTTAGGGGCTGTTTTCTGTCCAATTCATGGAGGGATTAGAGATTTTGGAGTGCAAGGATTAAGAATGAACTAATAGAATCAAGAAAGGGGCATTAGGAAACAAGATGGAACTATTAGGGATCCAAATGCTCCCTTGCAAATCTGATTTAACATAAATGTTCTTAGGCTTAATTGAATATTTAAACATGCTCCTAAGACCCCTAGAGAGCTTCCCACATGCACCTCCCATCCAAGAAAGCAAAGAAATTGCAAGAAAAACCAATGAACTCTAAGCTAGAAAAGTGTAGAGCTCTTGAACACTTTGCAAAAATTGATTTGATATATGAGTTTCCTTGCATGTGTGAGTATTTGATTGAGCTCTTAAGACCTCTAGGAAGCCTCCCAAGTGTGTCTCCCATCAAGGAAAAATCAAGAAGGCCATGAACTCTTCTTCCCCCCATAGTCTCGGCCTAGGCAAGTTCCTATAGCTAGGGAGAGTTTTAAATTTTTCTAAGGCTATTCTTGAGTCATATGTGATGAGTGAAGATGAGCAGAGGCCTTGGAAAAAATTTAGAACTCAAAGAAAGTGAATTGGTGCCATAGGTTCCATATTAGGACCTAAAGAAGCAACATGATGCTAGGCCCTTTGTTTTAATGATGTGATGACTCTAAGAGGTTTAAAAGGAGTCAAGAATCATATTTGAAAGGAAAGAATGAAGCCTAGAAGTCCCTTGAGAGGTGTTGCTTCATTAAGTGCCTTTATGGACCATAATGGAGCTTATAGAGTAATCTAGAGTTTAAGCAAATTGTGTAGCCTTAGAATATGTCTCATGAACCTAATTGGCTCCCTTAAATCATGTCTAGGCCAAGAGAAACCATCTCTACCAAATTGTGGGTGTATAGCCAAGGCAAATGAGGGAAATTCAAGGAGAAAAGTGTGTAGATTTGTACAAGGTAGCTCTCTTCCCCTTCTCTCATGCATGGATGTGTGTTTGGCTTGTTTTAGAATGTGTGTATGTGTATTTTCAAGCTATAGAAAGTATGCTAGCATGCCTTTACATATCATGATCCTTGATGCCATGTTATGTTCTAAATGTATCCATGATGTTTGTATGAGTTTGCTTGAGTGTGGGGAGGTCAAGAACTCTTCCTTTTGGTGAGGATGAGCCAAGAACCCTTGAGCTTGGGTTAAGACAAAGTGAAGAGTCTCCCAAAAGCAAAGTGGGCTCCCAAGAGTATGGTTGAGTCCAAAGTGCTCAAGAATGGGTGAGGCAAGTCCAAAATCCATGAGGAGAAGTGTGAGGCCAATCCAAACACTTGGTGAGCTCTTGAATGATTTGTATGAGTGGTTCACATGCCAAGTTTGCTTTTAAAATGTCTATGGCATTTATTTTCTCCATACATACATTTGTAAAGCTTGGTTGCACATATTATGTATGATTGAATGGGAGATGAGCTATTGGGATTCTTTGAATCTTATCCCCTCCTTTCCAATGATCTAACATGCTAGGTGGCCCAAGTAATTATGGTGAAGGGAGCCAACAACAATGAAGAAGAGAGATTGACAACCTTGTGCCTTGTTTGATTGAGTTTGGAACCATAATGATGGTTCATCATATATATGAGGTTGTAAATGTGCCTTGAGACATGTATAAATAAGCAATTATGTGATGTTTATAACCATGGATATGATGTATGAGCTCTAGAATACAATTTGAGTATGTAATGCCAAATTATGCAATTTGGAAGTTTGATGTAAATGTGCATAAGTATGGGTGAGAAGGCCAAAATGAGAAGTATGAGGTTTGGGACCATTTGGACAGCTCACACAAGTCTTAAATGTACTTTTAGACTTGCCCAAAAGGTGCCAAGACCAAGGGAAATCCATTTGGCAACTTTGATACCCTATATGGAGCCAAAATTGACCATTATGGAACCCTAGGTCACTTTTGGCCAAATGAGTTAGTCTTGATTTGAGATTGGGCATGCAATTAGGTCTCATTGAGATCTTTTTGTGAGGCTAAAGTTCATAATTTTCGGAGGTCTACAGAATATTTGATGATTTTTCGAAATTGGCAAATTTAATGGATTTGATCTGCCGCACTATTCAATTGGTCCGAAATTATTTTCTATCATTTGAGATTCAAATGATGTCCAATTGCCATGAAATTTTATACAGAGAAACTAGGCAATCACAGTGACTTGTGCCAACTAGAAGTACCTCATTT
The DNA here is from genome assembly GCA_026724425.1 of Erythrophleum ivorense. NCBI lineage: Eukaryota > Viridiplantae > Streptophyta > Magnoliopsida > Fabales > Fabaceae > Erythrophleum > Erythrophleum ivorense. The sequence goes on along the minus strand of JAIUCV010000001.1, from coordinate 27,738,005 downwards.
GGAGGTCTAGAGAGGAAGATATGAATTTTTGAATTTTCTGTCAACTATCAGTAGCCTTGCCCGACCAGAAGTATTGTTCCATCGAATTCTGAGATCTAAGTTTCATGAACTGATCTGGAGATATTTTTTCTCTCTAGTTGACATCCATATCTTTCTATATTGGTATCATTTTCCTGGATTTAAGTATTTTGGAATTAATTGGACATTTTTGAAGTTCATATCAATAAATTGTGACAGCATCAGGACCTAGTCCGACCTCCGGACCATTTTGCTTGTCAAACGCTCTATGTGTGGGATGTTATGACTTTTACATATTTTTAAAATAAATTAGACATCCCAATATTTCCAGAATGACCAAGATTGCATGATTTAGATTTTTCTATATTTAGTTATGATTTTCCAAAGTTTGCCCAGAAATAAGGCCAAACCTGGCCGAGAATGAAGACCCATTTCCAATGCCTCTTTTCGGTTTCCATGGGTTGTAGGCATGTTTATGTGATGCAAATGAGTTTTAATGATGTAATTATATATGAGGATGCATAGCATGAGCTCACACGGTCCACGTGATGCCGATTGCAAAATTTTAAAGTATGCCATAATGCAAATAAGCCTATTCTTTTCACTTCCTCTTTCATATACTCTCATAGGAATGATGATGTAAAGCCTATGAATGACATAAAATGAGCTAGAATTTATGGTGTTACATAACCCATGCTAGGTCTGAGTTCAAGCAAAGAAAGGGCAAAGAATGTGAAGGCATAAATTAAGGACCTTGCCTTTATGCATCACATTTTGTCATATAATTAAGTACCTTTAGATTATGGTATGTACGAGTTGTGTTATAATACTGTATGATAATAGGGTATGTAACAGAAAGCCATGTACATATCCAACCCTGAAGTAAAAAGAGTATGACTAGTGTGCCTAAGATGCAAGAATGCCTGTACTTATATAAAGGCAAAATAATAATAATATGACAAATGAGGGGTAAAACCGTCCAGTTTGTTATAAGGGCAACTTTATATGATTTTATATGTGCTCCACTAAGTAAGTATTTTTTCCTTATAAAGGACTTAGAGAGCTTGAAGTAGAACTCTGAACCAACCTCATACGGTTTTTCTAATACTAATTATGTATTTTCAAGGTTGGACAAAATTCAGAAAATGACCAAATGAATAGTGAAATTGTGTAAGGAAGTTTTTAAAAGAAAAAATTTTAATTAGTTCAGGTTTCCATTGATTCCTCTAAGTTCTATACGAGGTATTTGTAGTAGGAAAAATATTATAAAATAAGGTATGACAACTTGTGGGTCAAATAGTGCCATTAGCCTACTGCCATCGTCATATGGGCCTATAGGGTTGCACACAAGAACGAGTCAACTTGAACTTGAATATCCAAATTCATTGAATCTGAAATTGCATCTAAATTCAATGAATGTCACATTCAATCTAGGATGGAAAATTTTTTATAAATATATATATTTCAAAAAATATATATATCCTTTAATTAATTTAAATCAATTAGTTTCAAATTCAAATCTATATGATAGAAGCTAGAACAAACGTTGAGCTACACAAAGAAGGCAAAGCTACAATTTTAACGTCTGATGAGGAAGAAAGCATATAAGCTATAGGCAACATGAATGAAAATGGAAATGATGGTTCTGTGTGCTGCATAGAAGGCTGAGAATAATAAGAGAAACACAGAAGCTAACATGGAATTGCATGCAAAGCTGACGTGAAGAATATAAAGATGAAAACATGTGAAGAAGCTTGCTCGAACAGAAGCTTTGAGCTGGAGATTGAAGAGAGGAAGTGATATGTAAATGAAGAGCAACACATGAAAGAAGGTGCGGTCCACTGATTAAAAAATAATAATAAAATAAAAGAAGGAAGTAAGTCACATGAGGAAGAGTGTGGGAGAGAGGCTGAACTCGGGCAGAGGCAAAATAACACATCCAGAAGAGGCTCCTTCGTCCATTCCATATTGAATAAACATATCCACACCATTCTGCTCATTTGTATCTTTTCATCCAAAGGCTGAGAAGTAAAGAGTGACTTGTAAGCATGTGAAGGAGTGTGTGATTGAAAGAGATACGAACAACACACAAAACATGTATGCCAGGTCATGTGAGTTACACGTAGGAAATCAAGGATCACACATGAACGTGGAAGCTATGGGTCTGATGCAAAAGGAATGAGAGGCAGCATGTGAAATTATTAAAAGAAATCACATGAGAAGGGATGATTCCATTCATTCGAATAAATCCATCCAGACACACATTTATCATGGTCCATGCATTCCATTCACGCATCCTTCGTCCAGCAGCCATTCCATGCCATTTTTCCATTTTATCATCTTCCATTCTACCTTTAATGAAGCTCTAATCTCCACCTTGTGATTGGCTTAGAAAAGGACCTTGGAGAAGCTTAAATCCATGGAGAGATCAAAGGAATTTTGGCTAAGAATTTCCTACTTTCCTACACTCTTTCTTTTTCTTGTATATGCTTGGTTGAGATGTATTTGATTGAGATTGGTGTAATTGCAATTAGTGGCTAGTTAGACACTAATTAGGAAACCTTTTTGTTGATTAATTGGTTAGATTAAACACTAAATTTTGCATTTTTCTTTAATTTTCCATGTATGCCATAAAAGTGTTCGATGAAATGCATGAGTAAAATTATGAGCTTTATTGTTTAATTTAAGGATTCCTTGAGGTTTCAATTCAACATTATCTTATTAATCTTTTGATTCTTGTGGGGTAACTCAAGATACATTTGTCATGAACACAATTAAGGACTCTTAGGCTAGAATTAATCACAAATGAATTAGGATAAAGATAGTAGATACCAAGGAACGAATCCAAAGTTAGTCACAAGCCCATCATTCACCTCATAACTCATAAATTAGGTAGTGTTTAGGGACTTTATTTCAATTTCATTTTAGATAGTTTAAGTCAATCAAAACCCCCTAAATTAGATAGTTCTAAGATCCTTTAACACTTAAAAAATCCAATTAAACATTGAATTCCATTTCCAAGAGAGATGACCTAGGTTGTGCCACTAGCTATATATAATCCAACTTAGTTTTATTTTGAGGGTTGTGCGACATGACCTGTCACTCTTCTTAGTCTAAAATTTAGCATGCATCTAGATCTTGTTAAGGACTTTTTAGAAAGCTAAAATGGATAATATTTGGAGGTCTATAGAATTTTTGGTGAATTTTTGAAGTTTTCAAATTTTCTGGTTTTGGCCCTGGTACTATTGATTTGGTCCAAAAATTGATCTCTATCATTTATAGGGCAAACGATGTCTAATTGTTGTAAAATTTTATGGGGAGACACTAGAACTTTCCAGTGACTTGTACCAACTAGAAGCACATCATTTAGATGTCTAGAGAGGGTGATATGAGTTTTTGAAGTTTTTATTTTGTTTTAGGTACACAATCAGACCTCCAGCATTGTTTCATCAATTTTTGGGTTTGAATGCTCTTAGATTGATCTAGAATATTGTTTCCCTTTATTTAAAATTTGTTGCTTTCCAAATTGGTATAGTTTGCATGAATTGGATTTTTTTGGAATTAATTGTGAATTTTCAAATTTTAATTAGTAGGCTATATTAGTAATTCTAGGAAGTCTGACCTTTATGCCCTTTCTATTGTCAAACGTGGCCCATATGAGATTTTTGTGGCTTAAAATTATTTGTATTGTAAATTTAACATCTAGATCTTTCTAGAAAGCTATGGGTTGCTTGATTTCAATATTTCTAGATTTATTTATGATTTTTCAAAATTGCGCTAGAAATCTACCACCATGGAATTCGAGGTGAATGAGTTAATTTCGAGGTTTTTGCTCCTAGACCCGTGGATTGTGTGATGTTTTGAGACATTTATAACTTGTATAGATAGAAAATAAATAGAGGATGTGGTTGGTAAGTTCACAAGATCTCTGAGACGAGAGATAAATTGTTAAATCTCGACATAACGTACTTAAATTCAATATTTTTAATGTATTTTCTTGAATTTCCTTTGATAATATGTGTAATCCACCTTTTATGAGTAAGATAATATTAGAAATAATATGGTGTGGCAAATTTATGGCTGAACTCTTAAGTGAGAAAGCACTTTTAAAGAAACCAATTATACCAAAGTGATACTCATTAAGAGTACATCAAAGTAAAGTATGGTTTAAGCTGGGAAAATTTTGTAATCTTAGAACCCTAGCCCATCATGTGTTCAGCAAGAGAGAAGGTGGGGGAAGGAGACTTGAACTTGATGAAACTGAGGGTTTCAAAGGGTGAAGAAGAAGATTATGTCAATAAAAATGGTAAAGAACCAAAAGAATGACATATGGCTTCACTTAGGGTTTGGTTTTGGCCTTGGGATATTCAAAACCCTAGGAGAGTTAATTAATTCCTCTAATATAAGAATTGAGTTAAAAATGAATTATGGATATCCTTAAACCATCAAATTCCTTAAGAAGCAAACAAAACTCTAGGGATGGGAACCATTGGCTATGTCTTAGCCAAGGAGGGATTTAAGTACCTAGGGAATCATTTCATTGATTTTAAGGTTTTAAATGGTCTAGATATGAAATATAAACACTAATGGAGCCATTAGAATAAATTTAGGAAAAAGTTAGGATTCAAGGATGTCAAATATGACCATATGGCTCTAGACATGTTTAAGTGTACTTTTGATAGCCTTAATAAGTTTCATTAGAGTCATGAAAATTGTAACATCTAATTTTTGTAAAAATGATAGGAATGGGCTAGATATAAAAGAGAGTCCTTTAAAATAAATCCGTTAAGGCCAAATAAAATTAGGATAACATTTTAAATATTAGAAAACGAGGATCCAAGGCTTAAGATGCCCAGAAACTAGAGTTGGAATGACTAAAGAAAATCCTAACGAAATGTAGTGGTATTTTTATAATTTTGGGTAACTTTTAGAAAACTCAAATGAAGGATCTTTAAATGGAAAAATTGAATTTCTTGGGATTCTCAGAGGCCTTAAAAACTATAAGAACCCCTAGAATAGTTAAAACCTCTTCGATTTATGTTTTAGAATGTTAGTGAACCCAAACTTTGATTTTTATTCGGTAAGGTTTTAAACCCAATTTGAGTGATTTCAAAGGCTATTTAGAGGTTAGAGAACCTAATCTTATGATGGAAAAGATGGTTTTTGAAGAGGGGTTGAAAAGAGCCTAAAATGAAAAAGCCAAGAATAAGGGACAAAATTGGCATTTTGAAAAGCTTCTTAAGGAACCCTTCCTATATATAGGTGGTGCCCCACTCTTCTCCTCATTTTAGCTGACCTAATTTCTATCCAAAATAGAGGAGAACTCAGCAAGAAAGGGTGCACAAGAGGAAGGGAATAGGGGAAGAAAAAGGCTAGGAAAAAGGTAAGAAATCCTTGGTTTTTCAAGCTCTTTCTTTTAGCAAGCTTGTTCTCCTCCTTCTCCTTTTTCTTTCCATGGTTTTGATGCATGAGTTGGATCTATTTTGAGCCATGTTTAGAGGGGAGAAGTTCAAAATTCCAAGGAAGGGTGAAAGCAAAGGAGAAAGCTCTTAAAATGGTTAAAGAATTAAGGTATTTCCATGGCTTTCCTTGCTTCTTCTTTCTTGTTCTTCCATAGCTAGTCTTGGCCACCTAGTAAAAACATAAGAGGGAGCAAAATCAAACCTAAAGCAAGCATAAAACCTAGGTTTTTAAGGGTGAGAAACAAGAATATGCAAAGAAATTCCAAAAAGGAGCATTGGAAAACAAGTTAAAAAACCTAGGCTTTTCTTTGCACCATGGTTAGTATAAAGCTTTCTAGTGGTATTCCTAATTGTCTAAGAGTATATATGGATTCTTGAGATGTCTAAAAAGCCTCACATGTGCCATTTCCTTTAAGAGAACAAAGCTAACTCCATGGGTCCATAAATGGGTACATGTCTTGACCTAGACAAGAAGAAGCACCTAGGGAGAGTTTTAAATTTTTCTAAGTATAGAAAGAGACTAAATATGATAAAAGAACATCAAAGGAAGGCTTGACAAAATTTTAGAAGCCTTGATTTGAGTGATAGAAGTGTAGGCTCCATAATAAGACTTCAGGAAGCAACTTGTGTCTAGGCTCTTGGAAGTGAGTTTGTGATGACTCCAAGAGTCTTAAATGGAGTGATAGAAGTGTAGGCTCCATAATAAGACTTCAGGAAGCAACTGGTGTCTAGGCTCTTGTGAGTGAGTTTGTGATGACTCCAAGAGTCTTAAATGGAGTCAAGAGACCTAAATGAAAAGAGAAAAGGGAGGCAAGACCTTGAATTCTAGCACTTGCTTCATTAGGTCTCATATGAAACCATTATGTAACTATAGAACAAAGTAAGCTTTCATAGAGAGAGTGTGACGCTAGAGCTTGCTTCCATGACGCAATTGTGCCCTATTTAATGTGTTTAGGCCAAGAAAATCAAGCTCTATCCCATTGCAAGTGTATGCCCAAAAAGGGGGAGGACTATCCAAGGAGAAAGTGTTAAGTTTTTGCTTCAAGGTAGCTCTTCAACCTTTCTCACATGCATAGCATAGTTGTTTTCTTGTCATTGAGTGCTTGCGTGTATGCTTGAGCCATGAGAAATGTTTCTAGCCTATGCTGACATGTTATGGTACCATTATTTTTTTGAAATATGTTTATGATTGCATTATGGCTTGCATGGATGTGGTTGTGCAAAAAGTCCCATAGCAAGGGTGAGGATTAGTCAAAAGTCTTAAGAAGAGTGAGGCTTAGTCAAAAGTCCCTTGAAAGTGGGTAACGTAAATCCAAAAGTCCCAAGAAAGATAAGTAAGGATAGACTAATACCCTTGAGAGCTTGTGCTTGTTATATGTGACAAGGAAAATGCCTTATACATGTTCACTAGTTGCTTGAATATCATGCATGTATTCTTTAGCTTGTTTATATATCTATTATGCATGTTTGAAAGGGTTAAGAGCTATTAGGATTCTTTGAATCTCACTCTTTCCCCACACATGTCTAACAATGTCCAGGTGAGCCAAGCAGACAAGGAAATGGAAGCCAACAAGCATGAGAAGCAAGATTGTGAAACAAAATGGAGAAATGACTTGTTTATTTGTGTTTTGATGTCAAACTATGTAACAATGAGATGTATATATGATTCAAACCCTTGATCATGTTCTAATGTGCATATAAATAGTGTATGTATCAATGTGGAAGCTAGATGAATGGAAATGTGAGATTTTACCACTCTTTTGCCATTATGTTATATGATGTTATTATGTATATATGCAAGTGGCAAGGTAAGATTAAGCTCCATGAGGGTTTGGATCATTTGGCATGCTTTTATATATGGTATTTATGCTTTTAGACTTCCCCAAGTGGTTGTGGAAATTCAAGAAGGCCTTTTGGTGTCTTAAAGTCTTATTTTTAGCCTTAAATTTGACCATTTGGTGAGCTGCCCCAAAGTATGACTATAAAGTCCCACATCGGCTGGAAGGGGCCTGTGGCTAGCCCATATAAGTGGGGGAGAATTCCTTCCCACCAAGGCGCGTTTTTCCTAAGAATGTGATTAAATGTCCTACCTAGGAAAGGATAAACCCTTGAGATGTGGGTGGGACAATACCTTGGTGGCTCTATGTGGTGTTGGTATCAGAGAAATCCTGGCCCATGTGAGACTGAGGATGGGTTGGCCTAAAAGGGTGGTGGATTGTAAAGTCCCATATCGGCTGGAAGGGGCCTGTGGCTAGCCCATATAAGTGGGGGAGAATCCCTCCCCACCAACACACGCTTTTCCTGGGAATGTGGTTAAATGTCCTACCCAGGAAAGGACAAACCCCTGAGATGTAGGTGGGATAATACCTTGGTGGACAAAATATTTAACCACATTTCTAGGAAAAGTGCACCTTTGTGGGGAGGGATTCTCCCCCATTTATATGGGCTAGCCACAGGCCCTTTCTAGCCGATGTGGGACTTTACAATAACCAAATGAATGCATTTCCAATGAAATTTGGCCAGCAAGTAGGACTTATCTAAAGCTTTTCACAAAGCAAAAGAGTACTCAATTTGGAACTCTATAGAATTTAGTATGATTTTTCAAAATTGGCTAAATTATGTAGAAATGGTATGGTTACTATTTATTTAGTTAGTTTGCTTCTTTGTGTCACACATGTGCCAAATGAAGCCTAATGCTCAGGAACTTTTACAAACAAAAACTAGACACCATAAGCTTTCCATAGCTACTGAGATCACCTCATTTGGAGTTCTATAAAGGGAGATATGAATTTTTGAAGTGGCATGACAGTACTAGTAACACAGCCTGACCTGAGTTACTGTTCCATCAATTTTCAGTGGCTTATGGCTGCTGCATTGGTTTGGATGTATTTTTATCAAAAGTATACATCCACTACTTTCTAGAATGGTATGGTTTTCTTGATTTTCAATTTTTTTAGTATTAGTTATGAATTTTCAAAATTTGTATCAAAAAACTAAAATCTGAACCTGAGAGCAAACCATGAAATTTGTGAGATGTAGCCTTGAATCCAAAGTGAATAAGATCAAGTGTGATGTGTATGACTTGTATGGATGTGCTATGACTAGAAATTGATATGGATGAGTGTACGTGATCCATGGGGCATAAAATGAGGAAATGAAATCTTATGTAACACAAACAAATACAATTAAATATCCTTTATTTTCTCATATTAAGGTATGGTTTCTCCTCCTTATGTCCCAATACACATGAGATGTATAGAAATGAACAATGAGACCATGGTATATTAGCTAACAGCTTAAGGTATTACAACAATCCTATATGGTGAGATTTTGAATCCTAGAAGTTGAAAGTTAACAGTTACTCCTTAAGGCATCCAAAGTGACCTAAAGCTATACTAAAGGACTGAATTTGCTCATGTATTACCAACATAAGGTTGAATATATCTTCAATTGATTATTTTATGCTTCAATTGATAGGCCTAGGCCAAACAAATAGAACCACATCAAAGTGTGTGCGTGAGGCCATTAAATCAAGAGAAGTAGACAAAGAATTTGACTGGATTTGCTTGATAAGGTAGCTTTTCCATCATTATTATATATGTGGTTGCTTTGCTTGAATTCTTGGTTTCTTGTGTTTATTGTTTACAATTATATGACTTGTTAATTGTTTGAATAAAATATGCAATTGGATGATACTCATTTGCATTTGTGATTCAGGTAGCTTTTTGATGGGTGAGGTTAAGCCAAAAGTCCCCTAGATGTTAAGTAAGATTAAGCCAAAAGTTCCTAAGAGCATAAACTTGCTCTTGCTTGAGCCATTAGATACCAAGAGCATAGATTTACTCTCTTGTGTATGATTTAGTTATGATTGCATAACATGCATGCTTGCTTCCATGTGCTTGAATGAAGCATATGTGTGTTTGAATGTTGGTTTAGCTTCTGAAATTATTTGCATAACATGCATGCTTGATTCCATGTGCTTAAATGAATTCTTTGAAATTCTTTGATATTTTTGTTATTTTCTTTTTTTTATTGAAATTTTTAGCTTTCTTTTTGTGTTAAAAATGCAAGCTAAAGCAATTTAAGTTTGGAAAGGTTTCAACACGATTAGGAATCAATCTTGTTTTCTAGAATTCAAGTAAATTAGCAACAAACATGACTTCAATGGATTAAGTGTCGTAGTTGTAAACTTGTGAGGATTTTGGGCCTTGTATTGTATGTTTCTTGTGTGAGCATTCACCTATCTTGATGTTCACTCCAAAACTTGTCTTGATTCTTCGTTGAAACTACATCTACACAAGCATGCATTAAGATGATTTCTTGATTCTTCATTGAAACTACATCTACATAAGCATGCATTAAGATGATTAAGGCATCCTTTCTTTTCTTATTTTACTATAGGTAGAGCCAAATGGCTATCCCACATATGTTTATCCTTTGTTTTTCCCCTTTTGATCTTTATATATTTTCTATTTACCTTTTCAGCCATGAAAAATAAATAAACATTTTTTTCCCACCTTACTACTAGGATACTTTTAATTATTAAGAGCATTATATCTTGATAGGATGGACGAATGTGCAATTTCATGTCAATTTTGAGCTAGTTAGTTAGTTTTCTTTGGAAAGGTACATATATATGTATTAATATATATATATAATAATAAAAAGAAGGAAAAAATGATGAATGATGAAAATGAGAAAAAGATATGGAAAGTTAAAAAGAAGAATTACTTTGGCTTTCATTATGCATATATTTGTTTACAGTAAACAAAGAACTTGAATTGCACATTTATTCCATTCTATATCTTTTTCTTATTGCTCTTATTGATTTTAAGTGTCTACCTGGTCTTTTGTTGTGTCTTTAGTTCTTTTGTTCACCATTTGTTTCTTACTTTAGTCCCATTACAACACTGAATAAAAAATCATTTTGATTTATGTATTGCTTGTGATTTAGTTAGTGGAGATTGACAAGATATACAAGCCTATGGTAGTGATGCTGTGATAGGTTGAATATGAGAGGAAGCTTAACCCAAATGCTTGAAAGGACTAAGAGTATGCATATAACTAGTGAAGAAATACCACTTTAATTCATTTTTGCCGAATGAAATTTGTCACACCATTACACATCATATGCTAGAACATGCTAAATTAGAAGACCTTGTACTACTGGCCGAAAACTTTGTTGACAAGGTATCAGATTTCATAATGTAAAATATAAGATCTTGTCGACAAGATCCTAGACCTTGTCTATAAGATGTCATCTCAATCTCTATATTGATATGGTTTAATGCCAATTCATCCTTAATACACTTACTCAACCATAAACGTAATGGAGGCATGAAATTCGGGTTTAAAGTATATACATCAAAATTAGTCAATAGGGCAACTTTCATGCCATTCCATATTCTATTTAGAAATTTGAAAATTTATAATTAATTTTAGAAAAATAAGAAATATGCAAATTATACTATTTTAGAAAGTCAAGATGTCTCCTAACTACCAGAAAAATATTAGATCCAAATAGCCACGTTTGACCTAAGAAATTCAATGGAATAGTACATCAAGTCTGGATGGTGTCATACAACTAAACTTAAATTTCAAAAATTCATATCTCCCTCTAAACAAATTCAAATAGGGTGCTCTCAGTGGCTGTGGAAAGATTACGATGCCAACTATATGTTTACAAAATTTCATGAGTATTGAGCTTCATTTGTCCTTCCAAAGAGACCAAAACCAGACTATCAAGAAGCACAGTACCATGACAATTTCTGTATAATTTGGCCAACTTTAAAAAATCATAAAATATTCCATAGAGCTCCAAAAATTATGATCTTTGGCTCTATGGAACACTTTCAATGAAATCTATATGCCTGCCAAATTGCATGCCAAAACTCATTCATTAGGTTAAGTTTTGGTTCAGGTGCAAAATATGGCTTAGTTTGGTACTATAATGGGGTCAAATTACCAAATGGCCATCTAAGCATACCATGACCATTTGATCACGTCCAAAAGTATAAATACAACATGTAGAAACATCCTAAATGGTTCAAATAATCATGGAGCTCAAATTCTGTAACATCCGATTCTCTAAAAACAAGAGAAAACGTGAGAAACGTAATGTACAGGTTCTCTGTAAACGAACGAAATTTATCGGATACAAGAGAAAGTCCCCCAAGATGATGTAGTTAAGGTCCTAAAAATTTTGGAAAGCATTCTAGACTCCTAAAAATAAGAATTCCAGGCTCGAACGAAAAGAAAAACGGAACTAGAATGAAAAAATAATTTCTTACAAAAAGCTTACGAAACGTAATGGCATTTTCGTAATTTTGAGCAAATTTTAGAATTCACATAGGAAGGCTTTTTAAATGAAATTCTTGAGTTCTCCAGGCTTCTCAGAGGTCTTGAAAACCATGGGAAGCCCCAGGACAATTAAATCCCTCCGGTGGATGTTTTCTAACGTTGGTATGCTTGAACTTTAACGGATTCATTCGGGAAGGTTTTAGCTCTGATTTGAGTGATTCCAAAGGTATTTTATTTAATTAGCAACCTAAATTTCATAATGAAAAAGACGGTTCTAAAAAAGGAGCTAAAACGAAGGAGAAACGAAATTGCCAAGAACAAAAGGCAAAATAAGAATTTTTGAAAAAGTGCTTCTTCCTCCCTTATAAATAGGTGGTGCCTCACACTCTTCCTTACTTAGCTTCATATTATTCTGCCCCAAATCAGAAGAAGAACCCTAGGAGAGTGGTGCACTAAGGGAAGAAGAAAAGGGAGAGAAAATCTAAGCTTAAGGTATGTTTCTATGGTAGTTTTTCATGCTTTTCTTCATCCACACCTCCTCTCCTCCCTTCTCCTTTGTTTCCTTTGAATAAAATGGAGTTTATAAATCTGATTCAAGGGAGAAATTCAAGGCAAAATTCGGATTTGAATAGAGGAGCTTAAAGAACACAAGATTCAAGTGAGAAAAAGCAAGAAAACAAGGTAATTTCTCTTCCTATGGTTGTCATCTTTGATTCCCTTCTCCACCATTTCACCCCACTTGAGAAAACCCTAGGAGGAGGTGATTTTTAGGCAGAACCAAGCATGAATCTAAGGAAAAAGGGAGTGGAGATTAAGAATATGCAAAGGGAATTATCAAAAAACCATTAGATTTCAAAATGTAAATTCTAGGGTTTTGTGTGCACCTTCTCAAATCTGATTTTATATGATGATTCCTAAGTCTAATTAAGAGTTTAAATGAGCTCTTAAGATCCCTAAGATGCTCCCCACATGCTTCCTCCTTCAAGAAAACAAAGAGAATTCCAAGGAGGCCATAAAGGGGCATAGTCTCGGGCAAGCAAGGTTGGGGTAGCTAGGGAGAGTTTTAAATTTTTCTAAGGCCATTTTTGAGTCATATATAATGAATGAGAATGAGGGGAGGCCTTGGAAAAAATTTAGAACTCATGGGAGGTAATTTGGTGTTTTAAGTTCCATATTATGACCTAAAAAAGCAAAACGTAGTTAGGCTATTTGTTTTGATTATGTGATGACTCTAAGAGGCTTAAAAGGAATCAAGAATCATAATTAAAAGGAAAGAATGGAGCCTAGAAATTATTTGAGGGGTGTTGCTTCATTTGGTACATTTATAGACCATAATGGGGTTTATAGAACAACCTAGCGTCTAAGCTAGTAGTGTAGCCTTAGAAATTATTTCATAAACCTAATTGGCTTCCATAAATTATGTTTAGGCCAAGAGAAACTTTCCCCACACTTTTGTGGGTGTGTGGCCGAAGCAAGGGAGGGATTTTCAAGAGAAAAAGTGTGTGATTGTGTGCAAGGTAGCTCTCTCCACTTTCTCTCATGCATGGGTGTATGTTTAGCTTGTCTTAGAGTGTGTGTATGTGTCTTTTCAAGCCATAAAAAGTATGATAGCATGATTTCATGATGAAATATTATGTTTCATATGATGTTTTGATGTGTGCTTGAATTTGCTTGAGTGTGGTGAGGCCAAGAACCCTTAGCCATGGTGAGGATGAGTCAAGAACCCTTAAGATTGATTGAGACAAAGCAAAAAGTCTCCCAAAAGTAAAATGGGCTCCCAAGAGCATGGTTGAGCCCAAGAATGCATTAAAGAATAGGTGAGGCAAGTCCAATATCCACAAGAAATTGGGGGAGGGCAATCCACTTGCTTAGCAAGCCTTTGTATGCTATGTATGACTTTCTCAAATAATGAAAATGCCTCTTGAATGGTTGCACATGTCAACATGACCATACATGCATTTATGAGACATGTTTGCATCCATAATGTATGATTGAATGGGAGATGAGCTATTAGAATTCTTTGAATCTCATTCCCTCCTCTCCAATGATCTCACATGCTAGGTAGACTAAGTGGACAAGGTAATGGAAGCCAACCACCTTGAAGGAAAGAGTTTGACAACAAAGTGTTTGAGTTTTGTCACTTTAAGGCCATAGGTGTGTCAAATATTGTAATCCAATGTTGTATATGGCCTATGACCTTTTAGACATGCATAATTATGATCGTATGTGATGTATAAATGAATGGACATTATGTATGAACCCTAGAACATAATTTTAGTATGTAATGCCAAGGTATGCATTTTGGAAAGTTTGATGTAATATATATATGTGTGGATGAAAAGGCCAAAATGAGATGCATGAGATTTGTAACCATTTGGGCAACTCACACAAGTCCTAAATATGCTTTTAGATTTGCTTAAAAGGTGCCAAAACTAAAGGAAAGCCATTCAGCAATTTTGATACCCTATATGAAGACAAAATTGACTATAATGGAACCCTATGTCACTTTTTAGCAAAATGAGCTTTTCTTGATCTAAGATTTGTCAAAATTTTAGAGCTTGTTAAGAATTTTTTGGGAAGCTAAAGATCATAATTTTTGGAGGTCTACAAAATATTTGATGAATTTTCAAAGTTGGCAATTTTTTAATTTTGGTCTGCTGCACTATTCATTTGGTTTAAAAATAAAATCTGTCACACAGGGCTCAAATGATGTCCAACTGCCATGAAATTTTATACAAAGAAACTAGATATTCAAAATTACTCGTACCAGCTAGAAGCACCTTATTTGGAGGTCTAGAAATGGAGATATGAATTTTTGAATATTCTATCCAGTATCAGGAGTTTGTCCGACCTTAGTTACTGTTCTATTAGATTCCGAGGTCTGGGCTGCCTGAACTGGTCTAGAGTTATTTTTTCCCTCTCATTAACATCCACATATTTTCATATTGGTATCATTTGTTTAGATTGGATTTTTTTGAAATTAATTGGACATTTTCAAAGTTTGCTATAGAATCTGTGACAGCATCAAGAGGCAGCTTAACCTCTGGACCTTTTTGGATGTCAAATGTCCTCTGCGATAGATGTTATGGTCTGAACATATTTTTACTATGAATTAGACATCCACATATTTCCTAAATGGCTAAGAATGTTTGATTTTGATTTTTCTAGAATTAGTTATGATTTTTCAAAGTTTAGTCAGAAAAGGGACCATGAAAATGTATTTCATTATTTTGAGCTCTTCCTTGATTTCCATGAGTTGTAAGCATGATTTTATGATGCCAACGAATTTTATTGATGTAATTAAATATGAGAATTTATAGTATGAGCCTACACGGTCCATGTGACACCGAATGAAATTTTTATACACGACGCAGCACAATTCAATGCATTATTTTATTAAACTTTTTCCTACTTCCTCCATGGATTTGAGAATATGATGCATAAGAATATTATAAGATGAGCTAGAAATTATGGTGTTACAAATTCACTATCCTACTTGCATATATACACATTCATGTAATGGTTTTAAAGTGCCAAAATCATGTATTCTCATACATATGGCTCCAAATTCATTACATACAACATATTTACATATTTTTATATATGCTCAAAGGATTACATCTCATATATAACTTGTATATACATACTTTGACATTCATTTATATAAAAAAAAAACTATACTATTGTCAAAGTGTTACAAATTATGCTCCTTGGCTCCCATTCTTTCCTCTTTAGGCTTCACCTAAACAAAGATGGAAAATGGGGGAAAGTGAGATTCAAATAATCCAATAGCTCTTTCACCCTTCAAGTAAGCATACATGGCATATAATCATGTCAAAAAATGCAAGTAGGCATCAAACACCTTTAAGAATCATTCAAACCATATTTTTCCATGTCAACGAAACACATTAAAGGTATGAGGAAGCTCTAAGCACTTTTGGTCTAACTTTATCCCATTTATTTGAGACTTTTGGATTAGCCTCACTCACTTTTTAAGGACTTTTGAGCCTCATTCATTCTTAAGACTTTTGACCTTGTCTCACCTATACTTAGAAACTTTTGGCTTCACTTCACCCATTCTAAGAGACTTTTAGCACAACCTCACCCATAAAGAACAATCTCACAATTCAAAAGGAATTTATAAAGCATAATGGTACCATAGTATCAAACCAATAGCTATAGGCATGTCTTATAATTCAAACACCCATACAAGCATTCAATGACAACCAAGCAACCAACAGATGCATACAATAAAGAATGGAGAGCTACCTTGGTTCAAGAAGTAGAATTTCTTCCTTGAATTCTATCTCCCCTTTTCAGCCTTACGCCTACACCTAGGAGAAGCTTGGTTTGCTTGGCCTAGACATGTCAAAAAGACATAAACACATTAATGGAACCATCTCTAGTCTCACATAAATTCTACATAAGCCATTTCTAGTTTATGCCATAGTTATGGTTTCATACAAGAGTATAATGAAGCAACTCATATAACCCATGATCTTGGCTCAAATTTCTCACTCAATCTAAATCACAAGACTCTATTTAAAGTCATTAAAGCCATCATAAACTCAATCTAAAGAGTCAAACATCAAGTTGCTTCTTTATGCATAATGAAACCCAAACTTTCAACTTTCAAGATATGGTTTCTAAATTTAAACCAATAGTTCATTTGGTGTCTATTATTCATTTCTAGGCCATTTGCATCCTTGGAATCAAAGAAAACTCTCCCTAGGTGCATGGACTCTCTCTTGGCCGAGACATTTACTACGGTAAAGAGCCCATGGAGTTGTCTTAGTTTTCCTAGAGAATTTGACATCCATAAAGCTTTCTAGATGTCTGGGAACTCAAACATAGTTTTGCACAATCTAAATCATCACTAGAAAGCTCCAAAAATCCCTAGGTGCAACCAAAACCCTTAATACCATAACTTATTCTAAAGCTTTTCTTTTGGTTCTAATTGTATATTCTTATTCCTTATACTCGAAAACCCTATATCCTATCAAGTTTGGATCAAAATAAAGTCTCTACATATGGCCCTTCAACTAGTTGAAATGGAGAAGACAAGAAGGAGCCAAGAAGAAGCAACATAGATCATGATATATTACCTTATTTGCAAGCATTTCAAAAGAGCTTTCTTATGCTTCAAAGATTCCCTTTAAACTCTCCCTCTTTTCTACTAAACCAGTCACAAGACATATTTAAACAAATCATCAAAATCATAGGAAGAGAGAGGAGAAGGAGGAGAAAAAGTTTAGTGAAAGGAAAAGCATGAAAAAGAGATAATTCCTTACACTTTTCAAGCTTGGTTCCTTCCCCTTTGCTCCCTCTTTGGTGTGCCACCTTCAAATGGTTCAAGTTCTATTTTAGAGTGGAAATAAGTCAGTTAAGAAAATGGAGAAGAATGGAACATGATATGCAAGGGTGGAAGCTCACTTATGACAATTTCTAAATTCTAACTATGTCCCTAAACTATAATTTCTCCTTTTGAACTCAATTCACATCCTTTTTAAGAATAGTCTTTTCCATCATAAAATTTAGGTTTTTATTTCATAAAATGCTTTTGGTTTTATCCAATTTGGATTTAAAACCTTATTGAATGACTTGGTCAAAATTGTGGTTAACCGACACTCTAAAATGTAAACCGAAAGGGTTTTGACCATTCCAGGGGTTCCTATGATTGTTGGGGGCTCTGAGAACCTCGAAAAACTTAATTTTCCTATTTAAAGATTTCTCCTTTGGTTTTCTAAGAGTTATCTAAAATTACAAAAATGTCACTAGCCTCTGTAGCTTTTCATTTGGCTATTTTGGCTTCGATTCTGAGCTAACCTTAGGCTCTAATCCACATTTTAAGATGCTCTCATTAACATCCTAATCCTATTTAGATTAAATTTTCCTTTCTCAAGGGTGTTCTCATTTCAATTCATCGGGTTTAGTTCAATTCTAGATTATCAGATATTACAAAATTGCCATGCTAATTGCTTTTCATATATTAGCAAGAAAGATTGGCTTTGACTGTTGATTTTTTGAAGAACTTAAATTGTGTTTAGCTTTGCAGTTTTGTGTTTTTATTTTGGTTTTCGGTTTTGCCTAGGAGTATAAAAAGCTAAGTGTGGGGGAATTTGATAATTCGACATCATTATATTTTATATTTCTCATAGTTAGTCTTAATAATAATTTATTGTGGTTAATTTGATAAGTTTAGGTCTATTTTATATGAAACGGGCCAAATTTGGATAAATGAGTTTTTAACTATATTATTATTATTATCGAGTTAAATTGTCATTGTTACAATTTTTCCATCAGAAGCCCAATTCGTAATTTTTGTTTTGCAGGCTAGATGGATTAGCAAATTGGAGTGACGTGGACATTTCAAATTGGGCCAAAGATGTGGGCTTTGTTGCTTTAGAATTGGCTTTGTATTTCTTTTAATATGCAAAATTTTGGACTATTAGATGTGCTCAGCCAACCTGAGACCTCATATCTCTCCTAGGTCATTTTTTTGAGCGAGATGAATAGGTAAGACATCATTATTCCTGAAAAGGGTCGTCACCAAAGAACACTCCATCTTTCTATTTTCATTTTTTCCTTTGTTTTGTTTTTTTTCCCTATGGCTTTGCTAAATTTCCTTTGTAATCAATTTAGAATCTGAACCTGATATTGGGCTTGAGTCCATGGATGTATGGAACACTAGTTTGAATTTTAATTACAAAGGAATTTCATTTTTATCTCTCTATTTTCATGTGATTTATACCATTTTGATTAGATGATTTTAGTTGCATGAATTTCGATTCATTTAAGCTATCTGAGAATGTGTTTTGATATAATCAATTGATTAAGCAAATAAATTCACTTTGAACCACATTAAGATTCTGTGTGTGTCTTTGGTCAAGTATTGAATAGTTCAGTTTTATGTTGTATGCATAAATGTGGTTGTGTACTAATTAAAAATGTGAATTGATAAAAATCCTGAATGGTAGCTTAGGAACATCAATAAGAGGTAGCCAAAGGATTAAAATCAAACTAAAAGCATTATTAAGTGACAAGGATAGGAAAGTTTTAGGGGAAGAATTATGGATTTGTTGCTTTTCGCCTTGATTTTCATTTCATTTCATTTTGTTTCATTAATTGATTTAATATTTTGTTTAATTAGTGTGCAATTTTATATTTGAACACCTAGTCATTTTGATTTTAGTTTTATGTTTCCTAACTAATTGATTTGATTAAAAGCTTCTTGGGAGATGACTTGGTGGGCATTGTCCCACTCGAAAATGCGACTGCATGATGTAATGTCCAGTTTTCATAAAAGCGATGGAAACATATACGTTTTAAAAGTAAGTCCTCTGAAATGAATCAGTTAAGGCCCAGAAAAATTAGAATGATTACCTAGATATTAAATAATAAAAATAAAAGGCCAGGGGGTGCCCTGGGATAAAAGCTAAAATAACCAGATAGAAATTAACGAAATTGTTACATAACGTAATGGCATTTTCGTAATTTTGGGCAAATTTTAGAATGTTCACAAGAAGGCTTTTTAAATGAAAAATTTAAGTTCTTCGAGATTCTTAGAGGTGCTAAAAACCATGGGAAACCTTGGGATAGTTAAAACCTCTCCGGTGTACATTTTCTAATGTCGATTGACCCGAACTTTAACCCTTTGATTCAAGAAGGTTTTAGCTCCAAATTGAGTGATTCCAAAGGCATTTTATAAGATTGAGAACCTAAATTTTATGACGAAAAAGATGGTTCTAAAGAAGGAAATAAAATGAACCGAAAACAAAAATGCCAAGTTTACAGGACATAAATAGAATTTTCTTGAAATAACTTCTAAACCCTCCCTATATATATGGTGCGCCCCACTCTTCTCCTCATTTGGTTGGCTTTATTTCTACCCTAAAATAGAAGTGAGACCTAAGGAGAGTGGCACACAAGAAAAGGGAAGAGGAAGAGGAAAAATAAGGCAAGAGAGGTATATTTTTCATGGAATTTCCTAGTCTTCTCTTTAGCAAACTTGCTCTCCTCCTTCTCCTCTTTCTTTCTATAGATTTATTGATATATTTAGGTCATTTTTTAGGTCAGACCAAGTGGGGAAATTTCAAATTTCAAGAGGAGAATCTAAGCAAAAGGAAGAATATCCAATAAAGGCTATGAAAATAAGGTAGTTTGGTTGTTTTCATGCTTCTCCTTCCATATTCTTCTTGTTGTACATTTCGCCCTATGTATGGACAACCAAGGGGAGTTGAATATCTAATTGAACCAAGGATGAATCTTAGAAAAATGAGTGAGGTGAATAAAAATATGCAAAGGAAACAAATAAATAACCATGAAATTGTAAGATAGAAAAGCTAGGGTTTTAGTTGTACCTTGGTTTGTAAGATGAGTAAGAGTTCATATGAGTTCTTAAGACACCATGAGAGCCTCTCACATGCTTCTCCTATCAAAGAAATCAAAACAACTCCATTGGTGATCAAAAGAGATATAGCCTCGGCCTAGGGCAGAACCAATAGCTAAGGAGTGTTTTAAATTCTTCCAAGCTTGGTTTTGCATCATATATGATGGGAGAGTATGAGAAGAAGCCTTGGAAAAAATTTAGAAATCCTAGGGAGTGAGATGGTAGCATAGGTTCCATATTATGACTTAAAGAAGCAACATGTAGTTAAGCTCCTCAAATGGATTGTGTGATGACTCCAAGAGGTCTAAATGCAGTCAAGAGCCATAGATGGAAGGAAAGAATGGAGCCAAGATTATGGATTATAGGTGTTGCTTCATTAGGTGCATTATGGAACCATAAATGAGCCATAGGAACAATCTAGCTTTTAAAATGAATGTGTAGCTTTCGAAATTGATCCAAGAGTGTAATTGGCTTCCATATAATGTGTCTAGGTCAAAGGAATCAAATTCCACCTTCTTGTGAGTGATTGGCTGAGGGAGAGGAACCATTGTAAAAGGGAAAAGTGTATGATTGTGCACCAAGGTAGCACTTTCTTCTTTTTCTCATACACGAGTAGGTGTTTATCTTGCCTTTGAATATGTGTGTGTATGTTTAAACCATGCCATGAAAGATGTTTCTAGCATGTATCTATATGCCATGATACCATGATGCTTGGTTATACACTTAGATGATGTTTTATAAACATGTTTTGGTTTGTCTGAGTATGGTGAAGCCAAAAGCCCCTTAGTTAGGGTGAGGATGAGCCAAAAGTCTCTAAGAATGGGTGAGACAAAGCCAAAAGTCTCCAAAGAGTGAGGCTTAGTCAAAAGTCCTTTAAGAAAATGGGTGAGGCAAGTCCAAAATTCCAAAAAGAATGGATGAGGCTAAACCATTTCCTTGGCAAGCTTATGTATATTTTATGTGACTTCTTGAATGCAAGAAATGTTCCATGTATGATTATGCAATCCATGATATCCATGCATGCATTTTAGACTTAGATTTGCATCCTTTATGTATGGTTGAAAGGGAGAAGTGCTATTGGGATTCCAGAATCGCATTCTTTCCTCCCTATTTCCTAACATGTCTAGGTGGACCAAGTGAACCAAAGAATTGGAGCCACGAAGCTTGAAGGAGAAAGATTGACAAAGAAATGTGCTACTTGTTCTATTTGTAATCATTTTGATGGCATATGATGTAACCTTATGATGAATATGTTGTATAACTATTTAAGCATGTGTGATTACATGGATACTTGATGTATATATGAGAATTGATGCCACATGAATGTTATAGCAAGTTCTTGACATTGAATGGTAAGATGAAGTTTGTATGTTCTTGTGTATGCCTTAGAGTGGGAGAGTGAGTTTGTGAAATTTAGGTTTATGGACCCTTGAGACATGCTTAATAGACCAATTTGATACTTTCCCATGTGCTCAAATGGCCATGAAAGTCTTGGAGCTCTGTGGAATTAATTATGAATTTTTAAAGTTACCAAATTTCTGCTGTTCTAGTATGGTTACTGTTTATATAGTTAGTTTCTTCTCCTATATCATTCTAGAGTCAAATTGTGTCTAATGCTCATGAAATTTTATAAGCATAAACTAGACATGATAAGCTTTCTATGGCCACTGAGATCACCCCCATTTAGATGTTTAAACAGGGAGATATGAATTTTTGAAATTCTGTGTTAGTACTAATAGCACCACCTAAGTTTATGTACTATTCCATCAATTTCCAGTAGATAGACAATCCTGTTTTAGTATGAACTTATTTTTAGCACAAAGTAGACATTTGTAGCTTTCTAAAATAGTATAGTGTGCATGATTTTGATTTTTCTAGATTTAGTTATAATTTTGCAAAGTTGGCACTCAGAAGTTGGCAACAGAACCCGAGACAGCTATGTAATATTTTGTGTATATATGCTATGAGCTTATGTATGTATTTAAATAGGACAATGAGATGGATGATTTCATATGGTCCATGGGACATGAAATGAAAATTTTATTCGTGATGTAACGCAAAATAATCTATTATTTTAATGGCATTTTTCTTGAGAAATTATGCTTAGTCAAGGTAATAAGCTTGGCATGAAATGAGATAAGCTAGATAAATATGGTGTTACACATGGCAACAGAAAAGAATTTCAAAGATTAGATATTCGTCAAAACAAAAACCAAAATCATAGTTAAAGTAGAGTTGCCACCAAAAGTTTTAATTTTAAAAGGCAAAATTTTGGAAAAGCCTTTTTGTAGGAAAAATGGTCTATGAACCATATAATAGATTTAGGAGTCGATTGTGAGTGGAGACGGTGTTAGACACCCCACAACACCCATTATTAAGAATGGTTACCTTAAGTAAATTATGCAAAATTAATATAGTCTCCATTCTATTTTAATTCTCCCTAACAAATGACATGCAAAAAAAGGAAGGAAAGAACTTAAGGAGATAAAATTAAAAGTAAAAAAGAAAGAAATTAAGGAAATAAAATTGAAAGAAAATATTTACTTACAAGGTGGACTTAACTTATGATGAGAGCCTAGGGCCTACGTAGCCTCCGAGAGAGATCAAAGTCAACATAGTTCGAACCAAAAACTATGTTTGTTAGTCGGTGTTTTGTTTGTTTTTTCTTTGTTTGTTTGTTTGCTTTGTTTATTTTTTGATCTGTTTTTCATTTTTTAATTTTATGATTGATTTTCAACTTTTTTGTTTTTCTCCCTTTTATTATTTTTAGTGATTCTTCTTTTTGATTGATTGATTTTTTTTAAATCTCTATATATATTTTTTGAACTTCTTTGATTTTTTGGAAACATCATTTTTCCTTTTTATAAAATATATTTTAATTTCTAATTTTATCAAGTAAAAGTTGGGGAAAAGTTTTAAAGTTTACCAAAAAGGAATTTAATTACTTTATAAAGAAAATAACTTTTTTGTTGGTTCCTTTTTTTGTTTTGTTTTTAATGAGAACTTTTAAAAAAACTTGGTTACCTAAAATTACCTTTTAAATTTAAAAAATTTAGTTATTGTTGCTTTGTCCTTTTTTCTTATTTTATTTTATTTTGTTTTGTTTCTCATTTTTTCTTTTTTCTTTTTTGTTTTTTTAATGAGAACTTTTAAAAACTTGGTTACCTAAAATTACCTTTTAAATTTGAAAGATTTATTTATTGTTGCTTTGCCCTTTTTTTTTTTGTTTTTTTTTTGGTTTCTTGTTTTTATCTTGTTTCCATTTTGAAAATCTTTCTTTAAAGAAAATTAATTTGATGTTGACCGTTGAAGGCCAAAACTTGTTAAAATGTAAATACGGGACCTAATGGATACTAAGGAGGCTTTATTGCCCTACATAATCCTTAGGTTTAGCTCCTATGTGTCAGAGGGGATAAGAAATCCCACATAACAGTTTAAAAAAATATGTAAATAAATAGTAATAAAAATAAGTAAATAAAAAGAAATGAGAATAAAAACAAGAATAAAAAATAGCGTAGCAATATGGATAGGCAAAACTTGTATTTTGTGTGCTCCTAAACACTTAAAGTAACATGTTTGGGATTTTACAAGAAGAGCAAACTATGGATTTGAAAGATCAAACTTGCAATCTCTCCTTGATGCTCCTCATTACAATTATCAATTCTTTCATCCTCTTGTGTCATGCTCGGTGCGAAATGACTTTGTCTCATATGCCAAAACTAAAATAATGCCAAATAACAGGTATGGAGATACAAAAATCAAGTAACATGGTGACACACACTCATATGCTTTTCCCAAAACACCTATATATCCTTAAATCAAAAAATTGCCCCAACATAACATAGGATTTGCCTTAAGCTTGATCAAATCAAGACACAATTCAAAAACAAAACATTCCAACGTGTATGCCAACTATATTCAATAAAACATATGACATAAAAAAACTACATGTTCAGTATTAGAATAGTGTCAATGCAGATAAGAGTAAAAATGAATGTTCCCTTTTATAAGAAAGGTCACAAAATGGGTAATGATGAAATTCTTAAACCCTATACAAATTCGAATCATTCACATAGTAAAGTAAAGGGTCCTAAGAAGGGGGCTCTTATCCTTATACAATCAGCATATTAATCACACAATCATCTAAGATACCAAATAGGAACTAAGACCCAAATCTAATTTGCATGATAACATGACCAATACACTAGGGCAATATGATAGAACAACAATAGAAGCTACCTACCAGGCCAATCATATTTATTCATAGAGGACTCATAATACAAATCCAGACACAAACAACGAACTCTAGCTATTTGTTGCTAATGACGATCCACACAGACTGAAGCCTTATATTCACATCTAAGTATTAAACTGAGACATATATAAAAAAACAATGCATAGAATCTTACTGAAGTGTCCTCATTAAAGAATAACTTCGAAGTAAAGGATCATTTCAAAAGCAGTAAAGGTCTTAACCAATTCACTAGACTAACTCCTAATCTTAAACAAATCTCGACATTCTAGAATAGAAGTCGTCCAAATATTTATTCAAAACAACAAACATAGAATCCAGCTATTAGTTCATAAATAGAAGATGAGGGAAGCGTACCTCTTAGGCTAAAAAGATCAAATTCACCAGATGTCTTCTTCCTTACTGAATCTCTTTTAGCCACTCCCTTGGTCCTTGTCCTTAGTTTGAAACCAAGCCCCCTTCTTCGAATCTTTCTTCTATTTTTTCATTGAATTTCCCCTTTCTTCTCTTCGGTAGCCTCCCATTTCTTGATTCTCCCTCTCATTTTTTCTCTTCTTACCTCTTTACCTCTCGGTCTCTCCCCTTTTTGAATTTCCTTTAACCCTAAATTCCCAGTAGCTATTTCTCTCCTCTTCCAAAAAAACCTCCTCTCTCCAAAATCCCTTCTCTTGAAATTGAAAAGCTCCCTCCCTCTCCTCTTTGCTTATTCTTGCTTTTATAAGTGTTCCTGCATGGTCCCCCTCTGTCTCTTGTATCAGAATATTATCGTGCCTTGCCGCTCCACTGGTGTCTCCCTTCCTCCTCCCTTTTATGTGGTTTGCTACTGAAAGTCGTACCTTTAATGGGTGCCTTTACACGTCTGTGTGTGAGTTCGTACTCTGTGCTTGTGTGAATGTGGTTCCTAGGAGATACGAGGGAGAGAGCCAGAAAGGGGGTCAGGCGAGTGGGTTTAGGGTAGGGTTTACTATGAATGGATCCAGGTTGGGTTGAGCAATCAAGGCCCAATAGGAGTTCAGCATAAACAGCCCATGTTGGGCTTTTTCTCTCTGCCCATTTTTATTAGGCTGAATTTCCTCTCTTCTTTTTTTTTTTAATCTAATATTAGGCTGCAGGGGGGAGAATGGGCTTTTTCTTTTTCTTTTTTTCCTCTTCTTTTTTTTCTTTTGTTTCATTTTTTTATTTTTTCATTTCAAGAATTTTTTTTAAAAGTTCTAGTTTGATTTTTTTTCATTCATTTTTTTTTTTTGGGTGTTGGGCTATTTGGACTTAGTTTATTTAGACATATGGAATTTGGGTTCTTCTTCTTCTTCTTCTTTTATCTTCTCTTTTTCCTTCTTTTCCTTCTTCATTTTTTTTATACTTTTTTTATTTTTTCTTCCTCAAATTTCCTTATTTTACTGCATATTTGATTTTTGACTTTTTATTATTATTTTATTGCATTTTTTTTGTTGAACATATTTAGACCTTCTCATTTCCTCTTCATTTTTTCCTTTTAGTAATTTTTTTTTTATTTTTTCTTTCTCTCTTTCTTTTTTCATTCTGCATATATATATATATTTGTCAATGTAATTTTAATATTATTTTTGGACAAAATATGGTGTTCATGATTGCCCCTCTTTACTTGTTTCTTAAGTGAAAGAATTGAAAATGTAATTTTTAATATCTTGCGTAAGGAACAAGTAAAGATAAGAATACATATTTTATCATGGATAATTTGATTGCCCTTGACTCCACTAGACAATAAATAAAAGGAAAAAGTGACCAAAACAAAATATTTTACAAGTTGCCCTTTTTACTTTGTTTTTTAAAATGAGAAGATCAAAAATATTATTTTTGATATCCTTAACTTAAGAATGAGTAAAGATGAAAACATATATTTTGTTTGTGGAGCTAATAGATCAAGGCAAGGTAACTTACCTAAAAATGTTGTAACTTGATGAAAGGTAAAGAAGCTTGCTAGTACAAGGCATTTAAGGTGGATACCTAGTTTGTGCAAGACTTAAAAAGGGTGTCTGGTTTATACAGGGCTTTATAACTGTAATTTTTACATGAATTTTTCCAAATTCAAATCTTTATTTTATTTACCTAAGTTTTATGCAATGTATACACCTCTATGAAATGCGTAATGCATGTAATATGCTTGACTTTTGAGCTTAACAACTTAATTTTGCCCCAATATAAATTACAGTCCCTATATGTAGATGTAAGGAGCATGAAGCATGTAAGTGACTACAATTCAAAATTTTTAATATATTTTTTGGTGTTTTCTTTGCCCTAATATGAACTTGGGGTCCTTATGATAAATGCACATGTAGAATGTGTGAAACATATGAGATGTGTAACGCCCGGTACGTCGTACAATCGCTGGAACGAGCCAGTTTGAAAAGCAAGTCTCCTGAGATGAGTGATTCAAGACCAAATAAAATTTGAATAAAATTTTAAATAATAGAAAACGAGGATTTGAGCCTTGAGTTGCCCAAAAACTAGGGTCGGAGTGATTCGAAAAATTTGCCGAAAGGCCAGTGACATTTTCATAAATAAGTGTAATTTTAGAAAAACACATAGGATGGCTTTTTAAATGGAAATTTTGAGTTGCCCAGGGTTCTCAGAGGCCCCAAAAACCATGGGAAGCCTCGGGACTGGTAAAGCCCCTCCGGTGTACTCTTTCCGACATCGGTTGACCTAAACTTTGACCAGTTTGTTCGGAAAGGTTTTAGCTCCGATTTGAGTGATTCCAAAGGCATTTTATTAAATTGGGAATCTTAATTTTATGATGGAAAAGACGGTTCTCAAAAAGGAGCTAAAACGAAGCCAAACCGGAAATGCCATTATGGAAGGGAAAAAATGGAAACGAAGTGCACAAAAGAAGCTTCCAAACTCCCTTTTTAAGCCACGTTCAGCTCCCCCCTCTCTAAACCGACTTTCTTCTGCCCAAAACTCAGAAATGGAGCTGCTCTCTTAGGCGCACAAAGGGAGGAAATTTTGGAGGAAGAAAAGCTAAAGAAAAGGTGAGAAAGTGTAAGGTTTTCATGCTCTTTCTTCTTGAAACTTCATCCTCCCCTTCTTGCTTTATCTTTCCATGGTTTTAATGTATTTTTTGGTGCTGATTTGGGTCCAGATAAGAGGAGAGAAATTCGAAATTTAAGGAGGAGAAAGAGGGAAGAGGAAGGGCTCTTGAAGGAAGCTTGATTGCAAGGTAGTTTCTCTCCCTTTGTTGCTTCTTTTTCTCCTTCTCCTCTTCCATGGTAGGATGTCTCAACCAGAACCATGAAGAGGGAAGAGTTTCTATTTTATAATCCAAAAGAATCCATCAAACTAAGGCATGGGAAGATGGATTATACCAAAGAAATGCATGAAAAACTAGTAAAACTCAAGTTGAAAAAGTGTAGGGTGCTTGAACATAAGTTAAAATCTGAGTTGATTCAAGACTTCCCCATCATATGTGAGTGTTTGTTTGAGTTTCTAAGACTCCTAGGGAGCCTCCCAAGTGCCCCATCCATTAAGGAAAAATCCCAAACTCCATGGGTTTTTAATGGAAGCATAACTAGGTCAAGACCCTTAGAGATAGCTAGGGAGTATTTTAAATGGTTCCAAACTTGATTTGGGACTTTATATGATAAAAGAAGATAAGAGAAACCCTTGGAAAAAATTTAGAAGCCTTAGGTTGGGAGATGAGGCAATGGCTTCCATAATGTAACCTTATGAAGCAACATGGACCTAGGTTTGTGAAAGTGAGAGTGTGATGGCTTCAAGGACCTTAAATGAGGTCAAGAGGTCTAAATATGGCAAGAGAATGGAACCAAGAATGTTAATTATGGTAGTTGCTTTATTAGGTCCTTAATGGAACCATATTGTGACAAATAGACCAAAGTGTAGTCTTAAGAGTGAGTTGGATGTCATAATTTGTTCCAAGAGTATAATTTAGTATTGTTTATTGTGAATAGGCCAAAGAAATCCAACCCCACCTTCTTGTGTTTGTGGAACCGAAAAGGAGAAGAAACAAGCAAAGTAAAGCTTGAATTTGCACCAAGGTAGCTCTCCACCTTTTCTTATTGCATTTTCTTGTTGCATATGGTGTCATTGTGTGCTTGTGTGTATGTTCATATGTTTGAGACATGCCACTTGATGCTATGTTGCTATTTTGGTACCAATATTCTTTCTTGAATGTCTTTGAATGATGGAAATGGCTCATAAGGGTGAGGTAGTGCCAAAAGTCCCTTAATGTGGGTGAGGAGATGCCAAAAGTCTCATGGCATGGGTGAGACAAGGCCAAAAGTCCCTTGGATGGGTGAGGCTAAGTCAAAAGTCCCAAGAACCAAGAGTGAAGCAATCCAAAAGTCCTAGAAATGGGGTGAGGCTAACCCAAAAGTCCCTAGAGCTCATTCTTATTCTTGACATGTGTTTGTGACATAAAAATGTGGAAATTGAATGCTTCATCGATTGAGTAGTTGCATACTTGTACCCTTGACATGTTATATGCCTTGAAAATGTGATTGAATAGGTGTATGAGCTATTGAGATTCAATGAATCTCACCCCCTCCTTTCTCTCATCTCATATGATCTAGGTGAAGTTCAAGACCCAAAGGATGGAAGTCAAGGAGCTTAAATCTCCATCTCTTGGCAAACCTTTATATTCTGATATACTATGATGACTAGAATGTAAAAGTAGATATGTAAATGTTATTTTTGAGCCATGACACTTTGAACAAGTGTAAAACTATGTAAAGTTAGTGTATGTATCAAGAATAGAGTCTAATGAGTAGAATTATGTATTTTGACCACTTGGGAGCCCATTTGTGTATGTATGTTTATGGAAGTGGCATGGTGAATTTGAGTTGCATGAGAGTTCAGACCTTATGAGGGACTTATTTATGCTATATTTATGCTTTCTAAGTTGCTCAAATGTGTATAGAACCATGGATGGCTCATTTGAACCAAAGTTGCCTCTTGTTGGGACCAAAATTGCCATAAGCTTGAGCTATAGCAAAATCTGACCAAATGACCTCTTCTTGACTTGGAATTTTGCATGCAAGTAGATCTTGCCTAGAGCTTTTTGGTAAGCCAAAGATCAGGTCATTTGGAGGTCTGTGGAATTTTCTATGATTTTTCAAAGTTGGTATCAGAATTTCGGATTTGCACTGGTACTGTTCATTTGGTCAGTTTTGAAATTGTGTCATCCGAGGGGAAAACATGGTCCAATGACTACGAAATTTTATAGCTAGAAACTAGGTATTTACAGTGACTTGTAGCAACTGGAAACACCTCATTTGGAGGTCTGAGCTGAGAGATATGAATTTTTGAATTTCTGGGACAGTAGCAGTAGCTCAGCACGACCTGAGTCACTGTTCCATTGAATTTGGGTAGGCTAACGTGCTTTCTATGGTCTGAGTCTATTTTTACCATAAATTTAACGTTCATATATTTCCAAATTGGTATTATTTGCATGGATTGGATTTTTTTGGAATTAATTGGACATTTTCGAAGTTCATAGCAGACACTTGCATCAGTACCAGTAGCTGTCCGAACTGTAACCCCTTTTCGCGTGTCAAACGTTTTCTGTGTTATGTTTCATGGCCTGGACATATTTTTAGAATAAATTAGACATGTGTAGATTTCCAGAATGGCCAAGAATGAATGATTTCAATTTTTCTAGAATTAGTTACAAATTTTGAAACTTCCTATCAGTAAACTGAACCAGTGGCCCAGACAGCAGCAACCCCAGTGGCTTTTCGGATGTCAAATGCTCTCCCCTTAATTTTTCATGAGCCGAAACTATTTTTATCATGGGATAGACATCAAGATCTTTCTGGAATGGTAAATTTTGTTGGATTTAGAATTTTGTGGATTTAGTTATGAATTTCCGAAATTGTGACAGAAAAACTGAAATTCTGGCCGACAATAAGAGTGTGAATTTGATGGTCCCCTTTGAGTTCCACGAGTTATGGGCCAACTTTGGTTATGCAAATGAGTTGTATGTATGTAATTAAATATGAGAACGTGTTGTATGAGCTCATATGGTCCATGTGACACCAAATGAAATTTTTATACGCGATGTAACGCGAAATAAGGCATTGATCATGTGAGACTTAGAAATGATCGGAAGCATGCTAGAAATATATGGTGTTACAAGATGCTTCGTGAAATGCAAAATGTTTGTTTTGCTTACCCTAATATGAGCTCAAGGTTCACATAATGCATGCATATATGAGTTGTGAGAAGTATATGAGGTGCTTTGTTTTATGAGAGGAAAATGTTTACTTTTGTCTTGCCCTAGCGTGAACCAATATGCATGAGAGATACTTTATTTCATGAAAAGCAATTTTTCACTTATTTGTTTTTTGCTTGCCTCAGTGTAAACTAGAGTCCACATAACATATGCATAGAAGAGATGTGAGCAACATATGAGATGCCTTGTTTCATAAGATGCAAATGTTTGCTTTTGCCTTGCCCCAATGTGAACTAATATGCATGAACGATGCTTTATTTAATGAAAAGAATTTTTTTTTAAAGTTATAATTTGAACCTAGTTCAATGCAATGTATGCATATATGTAATATGTGAAACATATGAGATACAAGGTCTTTTTTTTCCAAGATGCAGATTGTGTGTTTTTCTTGTTCTAATACAAACCTGGTTCAATGTAACATATGCATATGTGTGACCTAAGAAACATATGAGATACAAATTTCTTCCTTTTTCTTTTTAAGATGCAAATTGTGTGTTTTTCTTTGCCGCAATATAAACTTGGTAATATGTAATGCATATGGGATGCAGGTTTTGTGTTTTTTCTTTTTTTGAATTTTTAAATTTGTAATTTTTTTAAATTCTAAGATATGCACAATTTATGCAAGTGAAGTTAACTCCAAATGGAGAAAAAGATGAAGACATTAGCTTTAAACGTCCTTAAATTGATTTTGAGTTTCGAACCCTCTTTTTTTAAATGCAAACAAGATCACCTTAAAGGAAAACGGAAGAGAAAGGACATTATTTCTAAATGTTCTTAGACTATTTTTGACCTTTGAACCCTTGTTTTTTTTACTTATACAAAAAAAATCACCTCAAAAGAAAGAGGAAGAAAGGGACCATTATTTCTAGGTGTCCTTAAACTAATTTTGAATTTTGGACCCTTTTTTTTTGGAAAATGAATTGATGTGGAAAAATCTAATTCCTTTTTTATAATTAATTTGACTTGAAAGGAAAAATATGCTTTGTTATGTACAAATTCAATACAAGCAAATGATGCATGAAAAATCTTAAAACTTGTAAAATGCAAGATTTCTTGTCTTTTTTTATTTGGAAAAATTTCTCATGTAGCTCTTCACTAACCCTGGTGAGAAAAATTGAACTTTTTGATTATCTTGCCAAATTTGCCCTTTGTCATTCAGATGAAGGATTTTATGGATGGCTTTTGGCTAACCAAAAATACCCCTGAGGGAGTATCCAAAGCTAAGAAGACCCAAACGTGTCACACAATCATAGGATATAAACGAGTGACTAGCACCCGAATTAAACATTGCAATCATGGGAAAATCATTTACTATGAGTGTACCTCAAATAAGACTGGGAGACACACTAGCCTCCTGCTAAGAAAGGACAAACACCTTGCCCTAGGTCTATGGCCTAGGAGGAGGTGGTTTGAATGGAGGCGCTGAATCCACCTAGGGATAGTTTCTAGCAATGTGCCCTGGCTTCCCACACTTGTAGCACGTCACCGTAGATTGCTATGTGCATGGCTGAGTCCTCTGAGGCGGGTACTAGTAAAATATATACAAATATGGTCACCTACCCTAACGTTTCATTTCACATGTTATCTATCCTAACACATATTATGTACATAATCAAGGAAATAAAACATATAAAACAATCACGTGAATGACATATTATCTACATTAATCATATGAGGTAAACAACAAACAAAAGGGGAATCAAAATAAAAGGAAGGCTATAATATTTTGCATAACTAATTTAAATTGGACTTGACTCTCAAACTTGTCCCTAATAGAGTTGCCATATTGTCACACCAAAAAAATGCGATTGCATGATGCTAGAAAAGAATTTCAAAAATTAGATTTTCATCAAAACGAAAACCAAAATCAAAGTTAAAGTAAAGTAGCCACCAAAATTTTAATTTTCAAAGGCAAAACTTTGGAAAAAACTTTTTTATAAGAAAAATGGTCTACAAACCAAATAATGGACTCAAGAGTCAATTGTGATTAGAAAATGTGTTAAGCACCTTATAACATTCGTTACTAAAAACTGTTACCCTAAGTCAGTTGTGCAAAACTAATATGACTTCTATTCTATTTTAATTCTCCCTAATAAATCACATGCAAAAAAAGAAAGGAAAGAACTTAAGGAAATAAAATTAAAAGTAAAAAGAAAGAAATTAAGGAAATAAAATTAAAAGAAAATGTTTACTTACAAGAACGAACTTGACCTAGGACGAGAATCTAGAGCCTACGTACCCTCAAAAAGGGATCAAAGTCCACGTAGTTCAAATCAAAAATTATGTTTGTTAGTTAGTGTTTTGTTTTTGTTTTTATTTTCATTTTGTTTGTTTGTTTTTTTCTAAATTTTATTTTTTTGTTTATTTTTTGATCTTTTTTTTAATTTTATGATTGATTATCAACTTTTTTCTTTTTCTCCTTTTATGAATTTTAGTGATTTTTCTTTTTGATTGATTGATTTTTTTAATCTCTATATATATTTTTTGAACCTCTTTGATTTTTTGGAAATATCTTTTGTTCCTTTTTTATAAAATACATTTTAATTCCTAATTTTATCAAGTGAAAGTTGGGGGAAAGTTCCAAAGTTTACAAAAAAGGAATTTAATTACTTTATAAAGAAAATAACTTTTTTGTTGCTTCCTTTTTTTGTTTTGTTTTTTTTAATGGGAACTTTTGAAAAAGACTTGGTTACCTAAAATTAACTTTTAAATCTGAAAATTTTATTTATTGTTGCTTTGCCCCTTTTTTCTTTATTTTATTTTTTTTTCTCAAACTTTTAAATTTGAAAATTTTATTTATTGTTGCTTTGCCCCTTTTTTCTTTATTTTATTTTTTTTTTCTCAATTTTTCTTTTTTTTTTTTTAATGAGAACTTTAAAAATTACCTAAAATTAACTTTTAAATTTGAAAGATTTATTTATTATTGCTTTGCCCCTTTTTTTTTTCTTCTTTTGTT
Source organism: Erythrophleum ivorense (assembly GCA_026724425.1). Lineage (NCBI taxonomy): Eukaryota > Viridiplantae > Streptophyta > Magnoliopsida > Fabales > Fabaceae > Erythrophleum > Erythrophleum ivorense. The sequence goes on along the minus strand of JAIUCV010000001.1, from coordinate 27,704,402 downwards.
GCTTTTTTTTGGTTTCTTGTTTTTATCTTGTTTCCTTTTTGAAAATCTTTTTTTAAAGAAAATCAATTTGATGTTGACTGTTGAAGCCCAAAACTTGTTAAAATGTAAATATGGGACCTAATGGATACTAAGGAGGCTTTATTGCCCTACATGGTCTTTAGGTTTAGCTCCTATGTGTCTAAAGGGATAAGAAATCCCATACGATAGTTTAAAAAAAATACATAAATAGACAGTCATAAAAAATAAGTAAATAAAAAGAAATGAAAATAAGAACAAGAATGAAAAATAACATAACAATATGTATAGGCAAAACTCGTATTGTGCTCTTAAACACTTAAAGTACCACATTTGGGATTTTACAAGAGTAGCAAATCATGGATTTGAAAGAACTAACTTACAATATCTCTTTCATGCTCCTTGCTACAAGATCAATTCCTTCATCCTCCTGAGTCATGCTCGATGCGAAATGACTTTGTCTCATATGCCAAAGCACAAATAATGCTAAATACTAGGTATGGAGATACAGAACCAAGTAACATGGCGACACACACTCATACGTTTTTCCCAAAACACCTATGTATCCTTAAATCAGAAAATTGCCCTAACACAACATAGGATTGCCTTAAGCTTGATCAGATCAAGACACAATTCAAAAGTAGAACATTCCATTGTGTATGCCAACCAAATTCAATAAAACATATGACATGGAAAAAACTACATGTTTAGTATTAGAACAGTCTCGATGCAGACAAGAGTAAAAATGAATGTTCCTTTTTAGAAGAAAGGTCACAAAATGGGTAATGATGAAATTCGTAAACCCTGCACAAATTCGAATCATTCACACAATAAAGCAAAGGGTCCTAAGAAGGAGGCTCTTATACCCATACAGTCAGCTTTCTAATCACACAATCATCCAAGATACCAAATAGGAACTAAGACCCAAATCTAATTTGCATGACAGCATGACCAATAAACTAGGGCAACATGATAGGACAATAGTAGAAGCTACCAACCAAGCGAATCATATTTATTCATGGAGGACTCATAATACAAATCCAAACACAAACAATGAACACTAACTATTTATTACAAACGACGATCCACACAGAATGAAGCCTCATATTCATGTCTAAGTATTAAACTGAGACATATATATATAAAAAAAAAAACAATGCATAGAATCCTACTGAAGTTTCCTCATTAGAGACTAACTTCTAAATAAAGGATCATTTCAAAAGCAGTAAGGGTCTTAACCAATTCACTGGGCAACTCCCAATCTTAAACAAATCTCAGCATTCCATAATAGAAGCCATTCAAAAATTTATTCAAAATAACAAAACTCGATTTCCAGTATTCTAAACATGCATATTTATGAGAGATTGGAAGTCCCAAACATAGAATCCAGCTATTAGTTCATAAATAGAAGATGAGGGAAATGTACCTCTTAGGCTAAAATGATTAAATCCACTAAATGTCTTCCTCCTTGCTAAATCTCTTTTAGCCACTCCCTCAATCCTTATCCTTCATCTGAAACTGAGCCCCCTTCTTCAAATCCTTCTTCTATTTCTTCAACGAATTTCCCCTCTCTTCTCTTCAATAGCCTCTTTTTTCTTGGTTCTTGTAATACTGTAACCTCTTCACTATTATAACATGGTCTCATTATCCATCTCAATGCATTTCATATGGATTGGAGCACAAATATATAGAGAAACAAGCACTTCCCTTGAAAAAGTTATTAATTTAATGAGATTAATTGCGTTACATAAGATCCCATTTCTTTAATTTATGCCTAATGGACCGTGTGAACTCATCAATATCATTTTCTATTCATAACACATCTATACAAATCATAACCATCACCAAACATCTCAAGAACCTCGGGTTTTAGGCTACATATCACAAAATCAATGGTTTACTCTCAAGTTCAGATTCTAGCTTTTTGATACAAATCTTGAAAATTTATAACAAATTCTAAAAGAATTAAAATCAAGTAAACCATACCATTCTGGAAATATATAGATGTCTACTTTTGACTAAAAATATTTCTAGACTAATTCAGTAGTGTTAAACCACTAAAAATTAATGGAATAATAACTCAAGTCAGGCTACATTACTACTATTGTCATGCAGTTTCAAAAATTTATTTCTCCCTCTACAGAGCTCTAAGTGAGGTGATCTTAGTGGCTATGGAAATCTTATGATGTCTAGTTTATGCTTGAAAAATTTCATGAGCATTGGACTTCATTTGACCCACATGTGACACAAAGAAACAAATTGACTAAATGAATAGTAATCATACCATTTCTGTATAATTTAGCCAACTTTGAAAAATCATAATAAATTCTATAGAGCTCTACATTGAGTTCTCTTTAGCTCTGTGGAAAGCTCTAGATGAGACCTACTTGCTAGACAAATGTCATGGAAAAACTTACTCATTTGGTTAGATTTTGGTTCAGCACACCATTTGGTCAAAATTAAAGTTTAAAATGGGCATTTCAAGTACCAAATGCCCTTCTACACTTTCCACCACCACATGAGCAAGTCTAAAAGCATAAATACCATGTATAAAAGCATGTCAAATGATCCAAATCACCATGGAGCTCAATCTCACCTTGCTACATGCATACATACACAAGTACATCATATCATATAAGGGCAAATGAGTGGCAAAATCTCACATTCTCATTCATTTAACTCCCACATTAATACATACACTATTTATCCATACATTAGAACATATTCAAGGGTTTACATTATATACACATCTCATGGTCACAATTCTTGATATCAAAATACAAACAAAAAACTCATTTATCTATCCATTCATCAAGATCTTGCTTTTCATGCTTGTTGGCTTCCATTTCCTTGTCTACTTGGCTCACCTAGACATGGTTAGACGTGTGGGGGAAGAGTAAGATTCAAAGAATCTCAATAGCTCTTAACCCTTTCAAACATACATAATAGATGCTAAAATAAGTCAAAGAATGCATGTATGATATTTAAGCAACTAGTGATCATGTATAAATCATTTTCTTTGGCACATCAACTCGTACATGACAAACATAAGCTCTCAAGGGTCTTGGTTTAGCCTCACCCATCTTTCTTAGGACTTTTGGATTTGCCTCACCCACTTTCAAGGAACTTTTGACTAAGCTTCACTCTTCTTGAGACTTTTAGCTCATCGTCACCCTTATTAAGGAACTTTTGACATAACCAAACCCATGCAAGCCATAATGCAACCATAAACACATTTCAAAAAATATATAATGGTACCATAATATGTAAGCATAGGCTAGAAAAATTTCTCATGGCTCAAACACACACACAATCACTCAATGACAAGAAACCAACTAAGCTATACATGTGAGAAAGGTTAGAGAGCTATCTTGAAGCAAGAACTCAACACTTTTTTCTTGGATATTCCTCCCCCTTTTCGGCGACACTCTTGCAACGAGATGCAACTTGATTCTTTTGGCCTAAACACATTAAATAGGACACAATTATATCATGGAAGCAAGCTCTAGCATCACACACTCTCTATAGAAGCTCACTTTATTCGATGGTTACATAATGGCTTCATATAAGACCTAATGAAGCAAGTGCTAGAATTCAAGATCTTGGCTCTCTTTTCTCCTTCCATCTAGGTCTCTTGACTCCATTTGAGCCTCTTGGAGTCATTACAAACTCATTCCCAAGAGCCTAGACACAAGTTATTTCTTTAAGTCCTATTATGGAGGCTACACTTCCATCACACATGTAATATCTAGTCCCTCGAAAATGCAAGAAAACATAAGAAAATGCGAGAAATGTAACATACGGTTTCTCCATCAATGTACGAAATTCACCGAATACAAAAGGAAGTCCCCAAAATAGAGTGAATTGAAGTTTAACAAAATTAGAATAATATTCTAGACCACAAATAAAGATGAGTTAACGTTAGAGGTGCCCTAAAATTAAGGCCAAAATAGATGAAAAAAAAAGATAAAAAAAGGTCCTGAAGAGTCTCCAAGGTTAAGTAAGAAGGAGTCAGGGATTAAAATGCAAAGAAAAGTTATGTGCTGGGCAAAATGTATAGATTGCCCGAAAGTTTAAGAAACCCTAGTTTCATCCTCTATTCGTGGCTTTAGGCACGAATATCAAAAAGTCGGGCAGAAATCTCTAGAATCCGTGACCCACAGTTAAACTTTGTTTGATGAGACGGGTCCAATGACGTCACGTTGTTTGGATGGCCGGGTGGGATTCGGTCCAAGATTCGATTAGCCCGATCAGTAGCCATGAGCAAAATAGAAAGAAAAAGTTGTAACAATCATAGAAATAGAAATAGCTAAAGGGCTAAAAAACCCTGAAGAAGTTTCAAGGACTAAATTACAATAAATGAAAATTTTAGAGCATAATCATAATACAGAATGGTAAAAATTACATCTAAAGACCCCAATGTCCGATTGACACCGAAATTTATGAAGATGGAGATTAAGGGCCCCTAATCCATGTTTGAGGCTAGTATGGCCAGAAAGTAGAAGAAATAATATTTATAAATTTTAGAAAGTCTAAAGGTATATATTGTACCGTAAAACCTTAATTGGGCCTGGACACTGATTTTTAGACTTCTATAAGGCCCAATAATCAATTTTGAAGGCCCAATAAGAGAAAAGAAGATATAATTAGGGCTTTTAAAGAAGATGAAACCTAAATAAAAATATAAAATGAAAAGGAAAGAAAGAAAGAATTTTAGTTAGTTTAAAGAATTAACCATAGTTAGGTTAGAAATTAACCATGGTTGAGTTAAAAATTGACTATTTTTTAGTTAAAAAAATTAACCATAGTTACTAACTATCAAATCACCATAATTTTAGGGCTAAGAATAAGCATCCAAGTGTGTGGCCAAGGAATTTTGGAAAGAAGTTATTTAGTCATGAAATTAGAAAATCAAAAGAAAAAAGGAATGGAAGGCTAAGATTTGATCTTGAAAAGGTTGATCCAAAGGTCCAACTTTGGTATAACTATTTAACTTCACTTAAGTTCATCTCCTTCACCTCTATTCCACCATTTTCACACCACATATAAGGGAGAGGGAGAGAAAAACATAAAGAGAGAGAGAGAGAGGGAGGGAGGAAAAGTTGAAGAAGAAGTGAAATCAAGTAAAACTACCACCATTCTTCACCAAATTTTTTCATCTTCTTCATCCTCCAACCATTTTCTCCAAAGGGCAGCTGCATCTTCATCCTTTCTTCACGGTGGCATGTTGCTCTAAGTGGGAAAAGAAGGGATTTTAGTATGAGAAAAGCAAAGGAAGCAAGGATTAAGCTTAAAGAGTAAGTTTTCTCCACCTTGCACTTAAAAATCACATGGTTTTAGTTAGCTTTGTTAAACCCTAGCTATGGGTCACTTTTGGATAGCATATGGATGATTAGAAATGAAGTTTATATGTTGAATATGAAGGCCTAAGAATGGAGTTTATATATTAACTATGGAGTCCATATGAGCTTATCCATTGTTGTTATGTGATAAAACTTTGAAAAACACAAAGATTGTAATTTCTGAAAAAAATGGAAAGGTTAGGGAGACGCTGTCCAAATTTTCTCAAAATTTTTATGGTGTTTTCTTAATTTCCTAAATTCATGTATACCAAATTTCAAGTCCTAAAACATAAAGGAAGAGGTTATGGAATTTTTAGAACCAAAGAAACTCACTTTTGGGCCTAAATCTGAGCTAGGTTACATTACGATCAAAACGTGTTATTGGGGCTAGAATTTGATAATTTTATCCATTCTAATGGATTAAAAAGGGTGTTTTTAGCTAGGAATGCCTATGGCAAAGCCCTTAAAACTCATGGAATACAATTTATAAATTTTGGCCAAGAAATGCACACTATTCGGCCATAGTGGATTGGAAAGGAAGGAATTGGATTTTTTTCTAATTCCAATGGTCCCAATGAATTTAAAAAGGGCTATATTACTTTAGGATTTTGGGTCTATATGTTGATTGTAATGAATTATCATTATGATTATAGGGTTTGATAATTGTTTGGAAACTCTAAGAGCAAGTGGACCAAGTCCCAAGGCTTAAAGAGCAAGGTTGCTAAGGTAGTAGTTTTCCTTTCTCTTTCTTTAAGCTTGTGTGTTGGTATGATAATGAGTGTTATGTTATACTGAGTGTCATTTATGCTATAAGATGAGACATGTATGCTGGGATATTGCTTGGCTTTGTATGAAATTCCTTGCATTACTATGTAGTATGTGATACTTTGATTGGCATTATGTTATATACTTACATGCTAGCTTGTGAATGAGGTTGGTTTATTACTACTAATATTTCATAATCTCAACCCAAACATAACCTATGCTAGGTCCGAGATCAAGCAAAGAAAGGGAAAAAGGTGTGGAGGCATAAACCGAGAACCTTACTTTTATACATCACATTTTGGTCATGTAATTAAGTATCTTGGATTCTTGTATGTATGAATTATGGTATGGTATTATAAGGTACTCGAGTATGTAATAGAGAGCCATGTATATACTCAACTCTTAAGTAAAGAGAATATGACTAGCGTGCTTAGAATGCAAAGATACATATGCTTATGTAAGGGCAAATTAAAATATATATATATAATAATATGTTAAATGAGGGGTAAAATCATCCAATTTTTGTAGGAACATTTTTATACGAATTTATATGTATTCCATTGAGCAAGTATTTTTCCTTGTAAAGGACTTAGAGAACTTGAATTAGAGCTTTAAACCGACCTCATATGATTTTTTTATAATTAATTGCTCATTTTCAAAGTTGGATAATATTTTGGGAGTGACTAAATGAATAGTAAAATTGTATGAGGAAGTTCTTTTAGAAAAAGAAAATTTTAATCAGTTCAGATTTTCCAGTAGCTCTTCTAAGTTCTATATGAGGCATCAATAGTAGGAGAAGCATTATATAGTAAGGTATGACATTTGTGGTATCAGAGTAAAGGGTTTTGGCATTGTGTATGTCATACCTTATTTTATAACACTTTTCCTACTACAAATACCTCATATAAAACTTAGAAGAGTCAATGGAAACCTAAACTAATTAAAATTTTTCCTTTTAAAAACTTCCTCACACAATTTCACTGTTCATTTGGTGATTCCTCGAATTTTTTCCAACCTTGAAAATACGTAATTAATTTTAGAAAAATCGTATAAGGTTGGTTCAGGGTTCTACTTCAAGTTCTCTAAGTCCTTTACAAGGGAAAAAATACTTACTTAGCGGAGCACATATAAATTCATATAAAGCTGCCCCTACAACAAACTAGATAGTTTTACCCCTCATTTGTCATATTATTATTATTTTGCCTTTATATAAGCAGATGCATTTTTGCATTTTAGGCACACCAGTCATATTTTATTTACTCAAGGGTTGATTATATTCATAACTTTCCATTCCATACCGGAGTACTTTACAGTATCACAACATAATTCAATCACGCAGTAATCTAAAATATTTAATTACATAACAAAATGTGGTGCATAAAAGTAAGATCCTCGATTTATGCCTCTACACTCTTTGCCCTTTCTTTGCTTGAACTCGGACTTAGCATAGGTTATATTTGGGTTGAGATTATGAAATCTCAATAGTAGTAAACCAGTCTCATTCACAAGCAAGCATGTAAGTACATAACATAATACCAATCAAGATGTCACATACCATATAGGAATACAAGGAATTTCACACAAGGCCAAGCATGGTCTAAACATACATGTCTCATCTTATAGCATAAATAACAACTTGATATAGCATAACACTCATCATTACACAAACATACAAGCTTAAAGAAAGAGAAAGGAAAACTACTACATTAGCAAACTTTGCTCCTCAATCCTTGGAACTCTGTTTATTTGCTTTTGGAGTTCCCAAAACAAATATCAAACCCTATAATCATAATGATAATTCATCACAATCAACATATAAACCTTAACTTCTAAAGTAGTATGACCCTTTTAAACTTAATGAGACCATTGGAATTGGAAAAATCTAACTCTTTCCCTTCCCATTCATTATGGCCGAATAGTCTGCATTTCTTGCCCAAAATTTAGAAATTTTATTCCATGAGTTTTGGGGGCTTTGCCATAGGTATTCCTAGCTAAAAACACCCTTTTGAATCCATTGGAATAGATAAACTTATGAAATCCAGCCCCAACATCACGTTTTGGTCATAACATAATCTAGCTCCATTTTAGGCTCAAAAGTGAGTTTCTTTGGTTCTAAAAATTTCATAGCCTCTTCTTTTATGTTTTAGGACTTGAAATTTGGTATAAATGACTTTAAGACATTAAGAAAAGATCATAAAAATTTTGGAAAAATTCGGATAGCATCTCCCCATGATTTCTATTTTCCCAAAAATCACAATCTTTGTGTTTTTCAAAGTCTCAGCATATAGCAACAATAACTAAGTTCATATGGCCTTCATGTTCAACATATAAACTTCATTTCAAGGCCTTCAAATTCAACATATAAACTCCATTTCTAATGATCCATATGCTGTCCAAAAGTGACTCATAGCTAGGGTTTAACAAAAACTAACTTAAAGCATGTGATTTTCAAGTACAAGATGGAGAAAACTTACTCTTTAAGCTTAATCCTTGCTTCCTTTGTTTTTCTCACACTAAAATCCCTTCTCTTTCCACTTAGAGCAACATTTCACCTTGAAGAAAAGATGAATATGCAGCTGCCCTTTGGAGAAAATGGTTGGAGGATGAAGAAGATGAAGAAATTTAGTGAAGAATTGTGGTAGTTTTGCTTGATTTCACCTCTTCTTCCACTTTTTCTCCCTCTCTCTCTCTCTTCACGTTTTTCTCTCCTCCTCCCTTGTGTGTGGTGTGAAAATGGTGGAATGGAGGTGAAGGAGATGAAGTTAAATGGTCATGCCAAATTTGGACCCTTGGATCAACCTTTTCAAGATCAAATCTTAACCTTTCATTCCTTTTTCTTTTGATTTTCTAATTTCATAACTAAATATCTTCTTTCAAAAATTCTTGGCTACACACTTGGATACCTTTTCTTAGCCCTTAAGTTATGGATAGTAACCATGGTTAATTTTCTTAACTCATCCATAGTATACTTTTAACTCAACCATAATTAGTTTCTAACTTAACCATGGTTAATTCTTTAAAATAACTAAAATCCTTTTTCTTCTTTTCCTTTCATTTTATATTTATATTTGGGTTTCATCTTCTCTAAAACCCTAATTATATCTTCTCTTCTCTTTTGGGCCTTTAGAATCAGCTATTGGGCCTTACGGCAGTCTAAAAATTGATGTCCGGACCCGATTAAGGTTTTACAGTACAATACATACCTTTAGACTTTCTACAATTTATAAAAATTATTTCTTCTACTTTCTAGCCATACTGAGCTTCAAACATGGATCAAGGGCCCTTAACCTCAATCCTCATAAATTTTGGTGTTAATCAGACACCCGAGTCTATAGGTGTAATTTTCACTGTTCTGTATTATGATTGTGCTATAAAATTTTTATTTACTATAATTTAGTCCTTGAAACTCCTTCAGGGTTTCTTATCCCTTTAGCTATTTCTATTTCTATAGTTGTTACAACTTCTTTTTTCTATTTTGCTCATAACTATTGATTGGGCTAACCAGATCCCAGATCGGATCCCGCCCAGCCATCCGGACAACTTGGCATCATTGGACCCATTTCATCAAATGGAGTTTAACCATGGGTCATGGATTTCTGAGATTCTTGCCCGATTTTTTGATATTCGTGCCTAAAGCCACGAATAGAGGGTGAAACTAGAGTTTTCTGAACTTTTGGGCAATTTATACATTTTGCCCATCATATAATTTTTTTTTACATTTTAGTCCCTAACTCCTTCATACTTGACTTCGAAAACTCTTTAGGAATTTTTTCTGATCTTTTCTTTTTTCATCTATTTTGGCCTCAATTTTAGGGCACCTCTGGCCTTGACTCATCATTATTTGCAGCCTAGAATATTATTCTAATTTTACTAGCCCTTAATTTACTCTATTTGGGGGACTTCCTTTTACATCCGGTGAATTTCGTATGTTGACAGAGAAACCATATGTTACGTTTCTCGTGTTTTCTTACGTCTTCTTGGATTTTTAGAAAATTGAATGTTACAGTGTACAGCTATGATCTGTGAGCTTTTGCGTAGGAAGAGTTGTAAGTTTATTATTTTTCCTCTATTTAAGTTAGTTCTCCTTTATTAAGTTTAGTTACCTGCTTAGACTCACCTAGTCCCATTTGTTAAGGATGTCCAAGAGGAGCATAGACGTATCTCAGGAGCACTGGTCAGAGGACATAGTTCAGGGTTTAGAAAGAGAGTATTTCTTCAGGGATTTTAGCGACTCCTGTGCCCATGATGAGACTACTGGGAAATTACGGAGGTGGAGTGACCTTTCACTTAAGAAGAGGGTAGTTCGAGACCTTAGATCATATGAGTTTTAAGTTATGCTAGCAGTACAAGAGGAATATGATCTTATAGAGGAAGACCCAGAGGAGGATCTCGAGGAGGATCCCAACTATGACAGTGTTACATCTGTGGACTCTGCAGATATAGTACCACCTGAGATCCTAGGTGAGGACAGGGAATAAGTGTCTTCTAATGGCGTTTTGGTAAGAGAGCAGTTGATAGAGTGGGAAGCGGAGCTCATTCAGAGAGCACTGATAGAGGTACATGGCAGGTATAGTATGGATTCAGTATATGAGATTAGAGCTAAGTTTAAGTTGATGATCTCTAAGGAAGTAGTCACAAAAGAAGGATTTTCCTTTAGAGAGGTATTACCATTATACATGGGAGGCACACATTGTCTACATTGCCACCGTTATGGATCAAAAGGATTATGAGGAATATGAATGGGTAGACGCCTTATTGAGTTATCTCCTAGAGCAAGGTGATGTTGATGATTATATTAGATTAGCGATTAGAGTAGAAGGCTATGATGGGATTTTTGCCTTATGCTACAAGGAGATTGACATCCTTGCTTGCATCAGGATCTTAGGCCAGGATAGTCCCTAGAGATGACAATTAGCTAGGAACGGTTATAACCAATATACTATTGTACATATGACTAATGACGAATAGAGCTAGTCACTAATGTTTTGATGATATGTAAATGATAGGTTATGATTGTTAGTGACATACGGAGATAGCCGTACAATATTTTGATTTGTAATGACTATGATTAATGTGATGTAATTAGATGTGATAGGAAATATATGTGGATGTTAGACATGATAATTTGAGCAGGCCTTATCACACCTTTGCCCTTTGTTCTTGTTAGATAAGAATAAACAGATAAATAAATGTAGATATATGTTTTCTTTCCCTTGATAAGAAATTCTAAAGATAGTGAACACTCGGAGAGATAGGCCCTTTAGAAAAACTCGAGCAGAAGTTGAGTCTAGTGATCCGATGGTTGGAGCCTTTCAGGCCATTATGGCTCGCCTGGATTAGTAGTAGGCCATGATTATGCAGCTTCAGGAATAGCTTGCTCAGAGAGACAATGAGGGCCTTACTACTCCCCTACCCCAGCCACTACAGCATATAGATCATCCCAAGCACTCAAGGGTGACTCACTCAGACCCACATCCCCAAATATAGCTGATGTCACAGACTCCCCTAGCTCAGATGCCTCCAGTCCATGAACAGCCTTCCATGAGGCATGTCATAGCACAATTCAAAAAGCTCAGGCCTCCCACCTTGGATGGTAAGTTGAGTACAGAAAAAACTGAGGCCTGGATTATGCAGCTAGAGAAAATATTCAAGGTCATAGAGTGCACATTTGAGCAAAAGGCCGTGATGGCCATTTTTCAATTAGAGAAAGAGGCAGACTATTGGTGGAGGAGCACTGAACCTATCATTAAGTCAAAGAACCTTCCGATCAACTGGGAAACATTTTTACAAGTATTCTACGAGCAGTATTTTCCTAGTTCTATTTGTGATGTGAAGGAGTTTGAATTTGTACTCTTGAGACAAACTGAGCGAATGTCTGTGGACTAGTACATGGCAAAATTTGTAAAGTTCTCTAAATATTCCTCCTATTTATAGAAACATGATAATGAAAGGTGGAGAGCGACTAAATTAGTGAAAGGGCTCCTACCAGAGATCAGAGATAGAGTGGTGCCCTAGAGAATTAGGAATTTTAATGCCCTCATTGAGGTATTAACTGGTCTGTCGTGCAACCCTCAAAATAAAACTAGGTTGGATTAAATTCTATAGTTAGGGGCACAACCTAGGTCATTGCCCTTGAAAATAGAGTTTAATGTTTAATTGGATTTTCTAAGTGTTAAAAGATCCTAGAACTACCTAATTAAGGGGGTTTTTGATCTAATTAAACTAAGTAAATTGAAATTGAAATAAAATTCCTAATTGCTACTTAATTGTTTGAATTATGGGTGAATGATAGTCTTATAACTAGCTTTGGATTCGTTCTTCGGTATCCACTATCCTTATTCTAATCCAATTGTGATTAATTTTGGCTTAAGAGTCCCTAGTTGTGTCTAATGCAAATTATCTTGAGTTAGCACGCAATAATCAAGGGATTAATAATTTAATGTTGAATTAAAACCTCAATCCTGCATCAAATCGCTAACTCTTGTTATTAGGATCAATGAACACTTGAATTGAGTGATTAATTGATTAATTAGCCTCTGAATTAACACCTTAGGATGTTTAATTAACTAATCAAACTTCAAGGAATCCTCAAATCAAACAATTAAGCACACTAATTGTCACAAGCATTTTATCAAACACCTTGATTGCACACTTGGAAAATGGTAGGAAAATGAAAATCTAGCACTTAATTCATGCAATTAATCATTCAAAATTCTCTTAATCAATGTCTAACCAGCCATCAATCATAAACTACATCAACCTCAATCATTTACAAGCTTGACCAAGCAAATAAAACAATTAAAATTGATATAGAGAGAGAATAAAATAAAATGAACTCTTAACCAAAAATTTGATTCTAATCCTTGGATTCAAGCTTTAACTCAAGAGCCTTCCTCCTAGCTAATCACAAGGTGGATTAGAGCTTCTTTGGAGAATGGATGGAGGTGAGAAAAATGGAGGAAAAATGGGGTGGAAGGGCATGGAGTGGCTGCTGGATGAAGGGGCGTGTGAATGGATGAAGTGTTGAATGAATGACGAGGTCTCCAAATGGAATACAACATGTTTTTTTTATGCCCTTTCCACGTGATTTCCCTTTGCTTCCTTTTAATGATTCATGTGCTCCCTTCATTTGCCAATTGCCGTAGCTTTCTTTCTCATTGATATGAATAAGTGTGGGCCCCAACTTGTCATGTTGAAGTGTTGAATATAATAAAACAAAATCCATGCTTCGTGCTTCTTTTATTCTTTTTTCCATGTTGGCTCCTTCATGCAGCTGCATTGTAGCTTCTTCTTCTTTCCATGTCTTACCTCTAGCCCAACTCATTCTTCCTCCTCAACCAGAAGTAGCTTATTCCTTTCCTTCTCCTTTACCACGTGAAATTGAAACTGTAGCTTCTGCATGCTTGTTTCTTCATCTTTCTGCATGTTCTGCCTATAGCTTCTTTGTGTTTGCCAATTCATTCTACATAACTTCTTTACTCAGGCTTCTTATCCTCGTGTTTTACTCCTTGCTCTCCACGTAGCTTCCACGTGATTCAGCTCACTTCTTTATGTTTTTCCCATGTTGGTTCCTATATGTGTTAGCTCGCAGCTTCTTCCAGCTTTGTTCTGCATATGTGTTTTTTTTTCTGCTCGCTAACCCATAGCTTCCTTGTACATGTTTCTTCTCCTCTGCTCCATGCAAGGCACCAGAACATGGCCTCTTTGTCAAGCTCAACACGTAGAACTCGAGTTCTCTTCTCATGTCATTTTTCACGTTGTTGTCCAGCCCTGCTTCCTTTCATTTAATCCTTCATCCATGTCAACTTTGCATGCTCCAACTTCTGTTCACAATACCTAAACTTGAGCTTCTCACATGGATTTCTCCATGCTTCACTTAACCAATTGTTTCATGTCTTTTGCTCTCCTAGAGGCTTCCAAAATTTGTCGCTTCATACTCCTTTCCACAAGGTTCCTCACACGAGCTTCCTTAAGTGTTTAATCCTTCATTTCCACATCTTTTTCTCCTCTAGCTTCCTCTCTAGCTTCTTCTTTCAATGTAGAACCAAGCTCATCACGTAGCTTTTTTTTTGTCTTCTTCCCACAAATAGCTCGTATTGCTCTTCCAGCTTCTTCTTCATTTGCTTCCCATGTGCTTGTTTTGTTGCTGCCACATTGAGTAGTCCATCTCTTCTCTTTTTCTTCTTTAATTCAATTTTCTATTCAAGCTCTAATTTCTATTGAAAATTTGCCCAAAATAATAGACCAAATTAACTGGGAAAGATTTTACAAAATTCATTACAAAATTTATGCATTAAAATTCTAAAATCTTGTAAATAATTTCCTTGAATGCACAAATGGCTACTAACATCAAATTTTACCTAATTAAACTCCTCAAGCTATATTTACTCACTAAAATGCTTAAGTTAGGAGAATTAAAACATATAAAATTCATGCTTATCAGGTATGTAGAGTCATCGAGGCGAATTTGAGGACGATGCATCCCCCCTTGAGTGCTAAACCTCCCCTCCCATAAAGTAAGAGGCCACGTGAGGAGATACCTACTATTGGGAGCAACAAAAGAGGGTGCAGAGGCCAGTGGGATAGGAGAGATAAGAATAGAAGAAAACCAACTCAGTCTAGTTGAGTTAGTTCCATGCTAGTAGCCTGCGCTCAGTGTGGCAGGAATCATGGGAATAGACCATGTTGTGTAGGTTAGAATGTATGTTTCAGATGTGGTAGGGCATGGCATATGGCTAGAGATTGCATATAGCTTGCACCCTAGAAGGAGGTAGCCCCTACACCCAGACTGTAGACCCAGAGCAAAATTTTTGCCCTGATACAACAAGAGGCTAGCGGGTCCTCGAGTCTGATTCAAGGTACTATTAAAATTAATGCTTGTTTGATATTTGCATTGGTTAATTCGGGTGCTAGCCACTTTTTATGTCCCATGACTTTTAAGGGCTAAAATAGAAAGGGGCATGGAAGAGATACCTGTAGTGAGAAAACTTTCAGAGGTATTCCCTAAAAAAATTAGTGGATTACCCCTAATAGGGAAATAGAATTCCCCTAAACATTGTACCTGGGACTAGTTCAGTATCTAAGGTCCCACACTGGATAGCTCCCACCAAACGAGTAGAAGTTAAGAAATAGATAGAATAGCTCTTAGGAAAGGGTTTCAGTAGACCCAATATTTCACTTGGGAGAGGCCCAAATCCTATTCGTATGAAGAGCATAAAAGATATCTTAGTTAAGCCTTAAAAATTATGACTGATAGTTGTTGGACTTAGTGAGCATGTGTTTTATATTCAAATATAGTGATCTTAGGTGTTAACTTCTTCCAAAAAATGGATCGTAATAAATCCTAGTACATTATAGTGGGTCGCAGTAGACCCTAGTGGGGCTCTGAGAGGTCGTAATAGACCTAAGGGTCACAGTAGATCCCATAGAGTTACAAAGAGCCCACAGTTATAGCACAATAATCCTCTAGGGAGATGACAGCCTGAGATAATTTTCACAGAACAGTTAGTCTCAGAGACTAGTACAATTCTAGTTAGTTTTTATCTCTGAGACTAGAGACCTCCTAAGTTTGGTAGACTATTGCCACCAGAGATAGTGAGGTTATACTCATACGTTTAGACCACTGACTATATTTTTGATCAATAAGTATAGTATATGGGATGAGGAAAACAAGAAAGTAGCTTTTCAGAGTTAGAGTTAGATGAACCACTATCTAACAGATTTTTAGCTTGACCAAGGAATAGAGAGGGATTCCTGTATGTTAAAGCTATGTTCAAAAAGGGGTTAGATACAGTTTCTATATAGGGTAAATGGTAGATCATGTCTCCATTAATTGGGACTGTAAGTATAGTTAGCATCCCACTAGAGTTTGGCATTAGTCAGTGGTAGTTGCTCTTCCATGCTAGTATGAAAAATTGAAAGTTGTGTTAACCAATTCTGAGATGAGGAGTTATAAAATACCCACTTGTAAATCAGCAAAAAAAAGGGTAAAGAAAAGTCATAGCCTAAAGAAGCAAATATGTTAGTGAACAGAGAAACATAGAGAGCTAGGAATAAGGGTAAGAAAAGATCAATTAGCAAGGATATAAGAAAGGTCAGATGAGAATGTACCTCAAATTTTGAGGACGAAATTTATTTAAAGGGGGAGAAATATAATATCTGGTTCCTAAAAAATGCAAGAAAACGTAAGAAAATGCGAGAAACGTAATATACGGTTTCTCCGTCAACATATGATATTCACCGAATACAAAAAGAAGTCCCTTAAATAAAGCGAATTAAGGTCCAACAAAATTAGAATAATATTCAAGACTGTAAATAATGATGAGTCAAGGCTAGAGGTGCCTTAAAATTGGGGCGAAAATAGATGAAAAATAAAGATAAAAAAAAGGTCCCAAAGAGTCTCTAAGGTTAAGTACGAAAGAGCCAGGGACTAAAATGCAAAGAAAATTTGTGTGCGGAGCAAAATGCATAGATTGCTTGAAAGTTTAGGGAACCCTAGTTTCACCATTTATTCATGTTTTTAGGCACGAATATCAAAAAATTGGGCAAGAATCTTAAAAGTTTGTGACCTACGATTAAACTCCGTTTGATGAGACGGGTCCGATGACGCCATGTTTTCTAAATGGCCGGGCAAGATTCGGTTCGAGATCTAGTTAGCCCGATCAGTGACCATGAGCAAAATAGGAAGAAAAAGTTATAACAACCATAGAAATAGAAATAGCTAAAGGGCTAAGAAACCCTAAAGGAGTTTTAAGGACTAAATTACAATAAATGAAAATTTTAGAGCACAATCATAATATAGAATGGTGAAAATTGCACCTAAAGACCCTAATGTCCGATTGACACTAAGATTTATGACGATCGAGGTTAAGGGCCCCTGATCCATGTTTGAGGCTCAGTATGGCCAGAAAGTAGAGGAAATAATATTTCTAAATTTTAGAATGTCTAAAAGTATATATTGGACCGTAAAACTTTAATCGGGCCCGAACACCGATTTTTAGACTACTGTAAGACCCAATAGCCAATTTTGAAGGCCCAATAAGAGAAAAGAAGCTATAATTAGGGCTTTAGAGAAGATGAAACCCAAATATAAATATAAAATAAAAAAGAAAGAAAGAAAGGATTTTAGTTAGTTTAAAAAATAACCATGGTTAGGTTAAAAATTCACCGTGGTTGAGTTAAAAATTGACTGTGGTTAAGTTAAGAAAATTAACCATGGTTACTAACTATCAAATCACCATAACTTAAGGGCTAAGAATAAGCATCAAAGTGCATGGCCAAGGAATTTTGGGAAGAAGAAATTTAGTCATGAAATTAGAAAATCAAAAGAAAAAAGGAATGGAAGGCTAAGATTTGATCTTGAAAAGGTTGATCCAAGGGTCCAAATTTGGTGTAACTATTTAATTTCATTTAAGTTCATCTCCTTCACACCATTTTTACACCACACACAAGGGAGAGGGAGAGAAAAATGTGAAGAGAGAGAGGGGGAGGAAAAGTGGAAGAAAAAGTGAAATCAAGCAAAACTACCACTATTCTTCACCAAATTTCTTCATCTTCTTCATCCTCCAACCATTTTCTCCAAAGGGCAGCTGCATCTTCATCTTTTCTTCAAGGTGGCATGTTTCTCTAAGTAGGAAAAGAAGGGATTTTAGTGTGAGAAAAGAAAAGGAAGCAAGGATTAAGCTTAAAGAGTAAGTTTTTTTCACCTTGCACTTGAAAATCACATGGTTTAAGTTAGTTTTGTTAAACCCTAGCTATGGGTCACTTTTGGACAGCATATGGATGATTAGAAATCAAGTTTATATGTTAAATATGAATGCCAAGGAATAGAGTTTATATATTAACTATAAAGGCCATATGAGCTTATCCACTGTTGTTATGTGATGAAACTTTGAAAAACACAAAGATTATAATTTTTGGGAAAATGGAAAGGTTAGGGAGATGCTGTTAGAATTTTTTTCTAAATTTTTACGGTGTTTTCTTAATGGCCTAAAGTCATGTATACGAAATTTCAAGTCCTAAAACATAAAGGAAGAGGTTATGGAATTTTTAGAACCAAAGAAACTCACTTTTGGGCCTAAAACAGAGCTAGGTTACATTATGACCAAAATGTGTTGTTGGGGCTGGAATTTGATAATTTTATCGATTCTAATGGATTTGAAAGGGTGTTTTTAGCTAGAAATACCTATGGCAAAGTTGCTAAAACTCATAGAATAAAATTTCTAAACTTTGGCCAAGAAATGCACACTATTCAATCATAGTGGATTGGAAGGGAAGGAGTTAGATTTTTTCTAATTCCAATGGTCCCAATGAATTTAAAAAGGGCTATATTACTTTAGGATTTTTGGTCTATATGTTGATTGTATTGAATTATCATTATAATTATAGGGTTTGATAATTGTTTGGAAACTCTAAGAGGAAGTGGACTGAGTCCCAAGTCTTGAGGAGCAAGGTTGCTAAGGTAGTAGTTTTCCTTTCTCTTTCCTTAAGCTTGTGTGTTGGTATAATGATGAGTGTTATGTTATACTGAGTGTGATTTGTGCTATAAGGTGAGACATGTATGTTGGGATATTGCTTGGCCTTATATGAAATTCCTTGCATTACTATGCAATATGTGATACCTTGATTGGCATTATGTTATGTACTTACATGCTAGCTTGTGAATGAGATTAGTTTACTACTATTAAGATTTCATAATCTCACCCTAAACATAACCTATGCTAGGTCCGAGATCAGGTAAAGAAAGGGTAAAAGATGTGGAGGCATAAACTGAAAACCTTACTTTTATGCATCACATTTTGGTCACGTAATTAAGTATCTTAGATTCTTGTATGTATGAGTTATGGTATGGTATTGTAAGGTACTCAGGTATGTAATAGAGAGCCATGAATATACTCAACTCTTAAGTAAAGAGAATATGACTAGCGTGCTTAGAATGCAAAAATACATGTGCTTATGTAAGAGCAAATAAATATATATATAATATGTTAAATGAGGGGTAAAATTGTCTGATTTTTGTAAGAACCTTTTTATATGAATTTATATGTATTTTGCTGAGCAAGTATTTTTCTCTTGTAAAGGACTTAGAGAGCTTAAATTAGAGCCTTGAACCGACCTCATACGATTTTTCTATAATTAATTGCTCATTTTCAAAGTTGGACAATATTTTGGGAGTGACCAAATGAATAGTAAAATTGTATGAGGAAGTTCTTTTAAAAAAAGAAAATTTTAATCAGTTCAGATTTCTAGTGGCTCTTCTAAGTTCTATATGAGGCATCAATAGTAGGAGAAGCATTATATTGTGAGGTATGTGAGCATAAACCAAGGCTTCTAACTTTTTTCTGAGCCTCCCTTTAATGTTCTCCTATAATATTTAGTCCCTTTCTACCCTTAGAAAAAATTAAAACTCTCCCTAGGCACAAGAACCATGCTTGGCCAAGACTCTGGAGGCTTTTAGACCCATGGATCTACCTTTGTTTTCTTGAAGGAAATGGCACATGTGAGGCTTTCTAGTCATCTCAAGAACCCATATATACTCTTAGACAATTAGGACTACCACAAGAAAGCTTCATACATACCAAGGTGTAATGAAAACCCTAGGTTTTAGAAACTTGTTTTCCAATGCTCCTTTTTGGAATTTCTTTACATCTACTTATTCCTCACCCTTAAAAATCTAAGTTTCATGCTTGGTTTAGGTCATAGTTTTCTCCCTCTTACTTGTTCTATATGAGGTCAAAACTTACCCATAGTGGAGCAAAAAGAAAGAAGCAAGGAAAGCCATGAAAATACCTTGATTCTTTAGCCTTTTCAAGAGCTTTCTCCTTTGCTTTCCCTCCTCCTTGGAATTTTGAACTTCTCCCCTCTAAAATGGCTCAAAACAAATCTAAATCATACACCAAAACTATGGAAAGAAAGAGGAGGAGAAGAAGAGCAAGTTTAATGAAGGAAGGAGTAAGAAATTTCATGATTTTCCATACTTTTTCCTATGTTTTTCTCCTCCCTTGAAGCTCCCTCTTGTGTTCCCTTCTTAGCAGAACTTCTCCCTAGTTTTATGCAGAATTCAAGTTGACCAAAATTTAGGAGGAAGTGGGGCGCCACCTATATATAACTAGGGATCCTTAAGAAGTTTTTGAAAATGCTAATTCTGTCTTTCATTCTTGGCTTTTTTGTTTTAGTCTCATTTCAACTCATTTTCAGAAAGTGTCTTTTCCATCATAAAATTTAGGTTCTCTAACCTATAAATAGCCTTTGGAATCATTCAAATTGGGTCTAAAACCTTCTCGAACTAAAGGGTCAAAGTTTGGGTTCATCGATATTCTAAAATGCAAACTAGAGAGGTTTTAACTATTCTAGGGATTCTTATAGTTTTTAGGGCCTCTGAGAACCCTGAGAAACTCAATTTTCCATTTAAAGTTCCCTCATTTGAGTTTTCTAAAAGTTACCCAAAATTACAAAAATGCCACTGCATTTCGTCAAATTTTCTTTAGCCACTCTGGCTCTAGTTTATAGGCATCCTAAGCCTTGGTTCCTCATTTTCTAATATTTAGAATTTTATCCTAATTTTATTTGGCCTCAATGAATTTATTTTAAAGGACTCTATTATATCTGGCTCATTTCTGTCGTTTTTATGAAACCAAGTGGTATAATTCTTTCTCTCATTTTTTCTCTTCTTACCTTTTTGCCTCTCATCCTTCTACCTCTTGGTCTCTCCCCTTTCCAAATTTCCTTCAATGCTAAATTCCCAGTAGCTATTTCTCTCCTCCAAAAAAATCTCCTTTCTCTAAAATCCCTTCTCCTAAAATCAAAAGCTCCTTCCCTCTCCTCTTTGCTTCTTCTTGCTTTTATATGCATTCCCTCATGGTCCCCCTCTATCTCTCATATCAGAATATTGTCATGCCTCGTTATTCCACTAGTGTCTCCCTTCCTCTCCCCTTCTGTGTGGTTTGCTGCTGAGAGTTGTACCTCTAGTGTGTGCCATTACGTGTCTGTGTGTGCATTCGTACTTTATGTTAACATGAATATGGTCCCTAGGACATATGAGGCAGAGAGCTAGAAAGGGGGTTAGGCGAGTGGGGTTAGGGTAGGGTTTACTATGAATGGATCCGGGTTAGGTTGAGCAATCAAGGCCCAATGGGAGTTCAGCATATGCAACCCATGTTAGGTTTTTTTCTCTTTGCCTATTTTTATTGGGCGAAATTTCCTCTCTTCTTTTTTCTTTTTTATCTAATATTGGGTTGTAAGGGGGAGAATGAGCTTTTTCTTTGTTTTTTCTCTTCTTTTTTTGCTTTTGTTTCTTTTTTTTTATTTTTTCATTTCAAATTTTTTTTTCAAAGTTGTGGTTTGATTTTTTTTTTCATTCATTTTTTTAGGTATTGGGCTATTTGGATTTAGGTTATTTGGACTTGTGGAACTTGGGTTCTTCTTCTTCTTCTTCTTATTTCTTCTCTTTTTCTTTCTTTTCCTTCTTCTTTTTTTGTAATTTTTTTTTCTTTCTCAAATTTCCTTATTTTAACACATCTTTGGTTTTTGACTTTTTATTATATTTTTTTATTGCATTATTTTTTGTTGAACATATTTAAACCTTCTCATTTCCTCTTCATTTTTTCCTTTTAGTAATTTTTTTAATTTTTTCTTTCTCTCTTTTTTTCATTCTGCATATATATATATTGCCAATATAATTTTAATATTATTTTTAGACAAAATACAGTGTTCATAGGTATTATACAGCAAACCAACAAAAATTTACTAATATTGGCCAATTTGACAATTGCAAGTGAATAATTTTCTTTACTAATGAGCTATTAGGATTCATAGAATCTCACTCTCCCCCATTTTATTCCTAACCATATCTAGGGAATTCTCAAAGAGCTAAGAATGGAGACCAAAAAGCATGAGTAGCACTACTTTGACAATAGTCTAGGTTTTTGTATAATACATTTCTAATGTAACGATTCCTACAATTGTAAAAGTATGGGATTGTGATTTAAATGCCACTTTTGAATGTATATGTATAAGAATGTGCAATTTGGGTATGTGAGAGCTATGAAACATGTATGTATAATGCTAAGTGGACTAGTGATTTTGAGTTCCATGATATTTAGGACTTGATGAAATGGTCTTATATGTTGCATTTTATGTTTGGGATGTGCTCAAATGGTCACATGTAATGAAGAATTCCACTTTGAACCACTTGAAACCAGTTGTGCACCATTTTGAGCCACTTTTTTTCCTTGAACCAAAATCTTACCAAGAGATGAATTTTTTGATGAACTTTGGTAGGCATTTAGATCTCATTTAGAGCTTTTAACAGAGTTAAAGGACACAAATTTTGGAGCTTTATAGAATTTATTATGATTTTTCAAAATTGGCTAAAAATTGTAGAATTACCTGGGTTCTATTCATATGGTCAATTTTGGTTTTTTATGTATTTGAGGGGTTAAATGAACTTCAATATTCATAAAATATTATAAGCATATAGTTGGCATTATAAGCTTTCTATAGCCACCAAGTTTCCATAAAACAAAGCTGTGTAGGCAAAGATATGCATGCTCAAAATTTCAGATTTTGTTATGCCCAAGAATCTAATGTAGTTACTATTTTATTAGATTTTTATAGGCCAAATGAGCTTTTTTTTATCTAGAATTGTTATAGCATGTAGTTCATGTCTTGATCTTTCCAAAGAGTCCTAATTTTTATAAATAAGAGCTTTCTAGCTTAAGATATAAATTTTTAAAATTGGTGGCTAAAATATAAACTTATAGGAAATGGTGCCATTGTGTTAGTTTGAAATGCAAGGCTTGAGATTTGAAATTCATACATCTTTTCATGAAGTTATTTATTTATGCTCAATTAGAGAAGTTTGGCCTTTAATGTCAGTTTATTCTATTGCTAAAAGTGCTAGAAATAAGAAAATTGATGTTGTAAGCATGAAATGATGTAAAATATGTGCTATTTCACTATGGTATGATATTTGTTGGTATAAGAGCAATGGTTCAGGCAACCTAACTCTATGTTTAGGCTTTGAAATGTTGAATTAGGGTGTGCTTGGAGTATTTGTGCATATGATATGTATGATTGTCAAGAATGGTTTGAATTTTTAATTTTACTATAAATATCGTCCATATATAATGAGGTTATGGTTCTTCTATGAATTTGATCATTAAATAGGGCAGACATTGAAAGACCCATGTTGTTGCGAATTGCCTGAGATAATAGTAGGCTAAGATGGGATAGTAGAGATAGCTTATGTAGTAGCAGCAGGATATGGTACTGCAACAGCAGAATGCCCTAGATAAAGGGAGATGATTGATAATTCATATATTTTCAATATTTTTTTTGCATAAATTTTGGACTTTTTATTAATGATTTGATGATAATTGAGCTTTATTAGATATTATTTGGATTAAGAAGTGAAATTTCACCTCTTTGGAATTATATTAGATAAATTAAGTATTTTAATGATTTTATGTTTTAGGTGAAATTTTATTTCATGGGCTTTGATTTTATTTCCTTCTTTTTTTACTTAGGGAATTTCATGAAGGGAAGTGTAACGAATGGTGAATTCTGTAAACTGACAAAATGAGCTATATAAAAATAAGTGCCCTTAAATGAGCTAGATAATGTCTAGAAAATTTGAGTAATGTCCTAGGCTCCTAAAAATAATAATTCTAGGCACAAACAGAAGGAAAAACTGAGCTAGGACAACAAAACGAAATTGTTACGAAATTGACGAAACGTAATGGCATTTTCGTAAATACATGCAAATTTTGGAAAAACACACAGCAGGGCTTTTTAAATAGAAAATTTGAGTTGCCTAGAGTTCTCAGAGGCCTTGAAAACTATGGGAAGCCCTATAACAATTAAAGCCCCTCCTGTCATACCTTATTTTATAACCCTTTTCCTACTACAATTACCTCATATATTATTGAGAGAAGTCAACGGAAACCTAAACTGATAAAAAATTTTCATTTTAAAACTTCCTCGTATAATTTTACTATTCATTTGGTCATTCCCAAATTCTTATCTAACTTTGAAAATACATACTTAATTATAGAAAAATTATATGAGGTTAATTCAGGGCTCTATTTCAAACTCTCTAAGCCCTTTACACGGGAAAATACTTACTTAGCAGAGTGCATATAAATTCATATAAAGTTGCCCCTACAACAAATTGGACAGTTTTACCCCTCATTGGTCATATTATTATTATTATTATTTTGCCTTTATATAAGTACAGGCATTCTTGCATCTTATGCACGTTAGTCATACTCTTTTTACTTCAGGGTTAGGTATATACATGGCTTTTAACGATTGTGTCGTTCAATCTCAAATAAAACTAGGAAGCGGAATAAATTTTTTATAGTTAATGGTGCAATCCTAGGTCATCTCCCTTGAAGTTATGTCTTAATTTGTTTATGGAAAGGTTATTCTAAGTATTGCTACTGAAACTTAATTTGGGGTTGAAGTACTAGAATTAAATTGAACTAAATTTATTTGACAAAAATCAAAACAAACTTAAAACTAGATGAGATGATTAATTAAGAGAATATGGTAGCTAGCTCTTCATTGGACTCCCTAGAATTCAATTATCCTTGCCCTTGTTTTAGTTTACCAAATTTGGAATTAATTCCTTGCTCTTTAGTGTATTCCTTATAAAGATTCTTGAATAACCATCCAGGATTCAATTTATTAATTATACAAGGAATTTGCAACCACAAGAAACCTTGAATAACTAATTAATTGAATTAAGAACAAGAACACACCTTAACCAATTTTAATAGAATCACATGCACAATTTACTTAAGATACTAATTGACCAATTAGATTAATTAATTCCTCAAACCATTAATTGCACATAAATTCCAGTTAATTAATCCAATAACCATTGTATCAATTAACTCAAGATCAAGAGGAATTTGAAAGTAAATTGTACAGCATTAATTCTGGAAAATATATGATAATTAAAATTCCAAAGTCAAATTCAATTCATAAAACAAAATTAATCCGAAAATTTCAGCAACTAAATTCCTAAATCAATCAACTAAACCTAGTCAAATTAATCAAAGATTTAATGCTGGAAATTAAAAGATATGGCAAGAAATAATTATCCAATTTTGTGGGAAAAGATAGGGCTCAAGTCTTCATCTGGGAGTTTCCAACTTTCAGCTAGCCACCATGGTTGGATTAAGCTGCCATGGAGATATTAATTGAAGAAGAATTGATGGACTTTGCATTAGCCATAGATCAATCACGAAAGAATGCTCCAGGAATCTCGTTCTCCACGTCCAGATTTCTGCGTTCTTCACGTTCAGGTTTCTGCTCTCTTTGTTGTAAAACCACCCCCTCTTGAACAAGTGAATGGCTCTATATATATAGGCAAGGATTGGCTGAGAGTTTGAGGCGTGAATGATTTGGACTGTGAGAGGCGTAAGTGAACGAGGGAGACGTGTTAAAATGAAGCTCCCTTCTCTTAAAAAATCACGTGCTCAAGCTTCTTCTTTTCATGCGTCTTTCTTAACGTCTTAAACATGCTCCTCTTCACGTCTCCTGCCCTTTTTATTCATGTTTGTTTATTTTATATATATACGATGGGCCCCACTTCATTTTATATTGAATATAATATCAATATTCATGCAAGCTTCCCACGTCCAGTTTCTTCGTTTTTCTGCTTCATGCAAAATCACGTTAAGCTTCTTCAATTCAGCGTCTTCCTTCTTCTCGTTCAGCTTGTTATTTAAACTCCTTCTTTCTCCTTTTTCTCGTAGCTCTTTCCAGCTCATGCATGTTCTTCACGTTCTGGAGCTTCCTCTCTATCTAGCTGCTTCTCTTTCGCATTCATCTCACTTTTCTCGAGCTACTCCTTTCCACGTAGCTTCTCTTCGTGCTCAACTGAACTCCAGCCCAGCTCCCTTTATGCAGCTGCTTTTTACGTGAAAAACAAGCTCCTTCCAAGCTTCTTCTTTAAACCAGAAACTCGTGGCTTTTGTTTTCCATTCGAACCAGAACCCACGTCAGAACCAAGCTCTTACTCTCCCTCGTCTCCTCTGCTTAATGTGCATCTTCTTCGAGCTTCTGTTTGCGGCTTCCTTTGTTCATGCTCTATTTTTCACGTAAAAACTGTAGCAAATATGTTCTGCACCACGTTATTTTGCTCTGCTCGAGTTTAGCTCGTTTCTTGTATTTGCTTCTTCAGCCAAGCTCAAGCTTCCACGTTTTAATTTCTGCAGCAAAATTCCAGCGTCTTCTCTTCACATGAGCTGCCTCGTCTTCCCAAGAAAACCAAGCCAATATATGAAAATATAATTTATTATTAATAAATACAGAATTATCATCCAAGTCTTTATCCTTAATTCATTTTAATTCAATTGCCCAAAAATTCTGCACAAGATTAATGAATGTTTTTAAGGATTGAAAATATTTAGTCATCAAAGGGTTTTGGAGAATAAAATCTTAGTAATTTTAAATCCAAAAATTCTCTTTATTAATTCAAAATTATATTGTTTTCCAAAATTAACCACAAATTCAAATATTGTATAATAAGTCCATTTAAGCTCAAATTGATCATTAAAATCAATAATAAATGTGGGTAAAAACATATAGAATTTAGTATTTATCAGCTTTCCATTTTATACCTAAATACCTTACAGTATCATAATGTAACTCATGCATGCAGTAATCTAAAATATTTAATTACATAACAAAATGTGGTGTATATAAGAGTAAGGTCCTCAATTTATGTCTCTACATTCTTTGCCCTTTCTTTGCTTGAACTCGGACCTAGCATGGGTTATATTTGGGGTGAGATTATGAAATCTCAATAGTAGTAAACCAATCTCATTCACAAGCAAGCATGTAAGTACATAACATAATGCCAATCAACGTACCATATACCACATTAATACAAGGGATTTCACCCAAGGCCAAGCACAATTTTAGCATACATATCATCTTATAACATAAATGACAACTTGATATAGCATACCACTTATCATTATACAAACATACAAGCTTAAAGAAAGAGAGAGGAAAACTAACACCTTAGCAAACTTTGCTCCTCAATCCTTGGGACTCGGTTTACTTGCTTTTGGAGTTCCCAAAACAACATCAAACCCTATAATCATAATGATAATTCATTATAATCAACACATAAACCTTAGCTTCTAAAATAGGATGACCCCTTTTAAACTTAATGGGACCATTGGAATTGGAAAAATCCAACTCCTTCCCTTCCCATTCACTATGGGCGAATAGTGTATGCCTTTCTTGGCCAAAATTTAGGAATTTTATCCCATGAGTTTTGGGAGCTTCCCCATAGGTGTTCCTAGCTAAAAACACCCTTTTGAATCCATTGGAATGGATAAAATCATCAAATTTAAGCCCCAACATCATGTTTTAGTCATCACATAATCTAGCTCCGTTTTAGGCTCAAAGTGTGTTTCTTTGGTTCTAAAAATTCCATAACCTTTTCTTTTCTGTTTTAAGACTTGAAATTTGGTATACATGACTTTAAGACATTAAGGAAACACCATAAAAATTTTGGGAAAATTCGGACAGCATCTCCCCATGCTTTCTATTTTCCCAAAAATTACAATCTTTGTGTTTTCCAAAGTCTCAGCATATAACAACAATAACTAAGCTCAAATGGCCTTCATGTTCAACATATAAAATTCATTTCAAGGCCTTCATATTCAACATACAAACTCTATTTCTAATGATTCATATGCTGTCCAAAAATAACTCATAGCTAGGGTTTAACAAAACTAGCTTAAAGCATGTGATTTACAAGTATAAGATGGAGAAAACTTACTCTTTAAGCTTAAGCCTTACTTCTTTTGGTTTTCTCACACTAAAATCCTTTCTTTTCCCACTTAGAGCAACATTTCACCTTGAAGAAAAGATGAATATGCAGCTACCCTTTGGAAGAAATGGTTGGAGGATGGAGAAGATGGAGAAATTTGGTGAAGAATGGTGGTAGTTTTGCTTGGTTTCACTTCATCTTCCACTTTTTCTCTCTCTCTCTCTCTCTCTTCACGATTTTCTTTCTTTCTTCGTTGTGTGTGGCATGAAAATGGTGGAATGGAGGTGAAGAAGATGAATCTAATGAAGTTAAATGGTCATACTAAATTTGGACCCTTAGATCAACCTTTTCAAGATCAAATCTTTACCTTCCATTCTTTTTTTTCTTTTGATTTTCTAATTTCATAACTAAATATCTTCTTCCAAAAATTCTTGGCCACACACTTGGAAGCCTTGCCTTAGCCCTTAAGTTATGGAGAGTAACCATGGTTAATTTCTTAACTCAACCATGGTCAACTTTTAACTCAACCATAGTTAGTTTTTAACTTAACCATGGTTAATTCTTTAAAATAACTAAAATATTTTTCTTCTTTTCCTTTCATTCTATATTTATACTTAGGTTTCATCTTCTCTAAAACCCTAATCATATCTTTTCTTCTCTTATCAGGCCTTTAGAATCAACTATTGAGCCTTACAGCAATCTAAAAATCAGTGTCTGAGCCCAATTAAGGTTTTACGGTACAATACATACCTTTAAGCTTTCTAAAATTTATGAACATTATTTCCTCTACTTTCTGGCCATATTAAGCTTCAAACATGGGTCAGGGGCCCTTAATCTCAATCCTCATAAATTTTGGTGTCAATCGGACACCCGGGTATATAGGTGTAATTTTCACCGTTCTATATTATGATTGTGCCATAAACTTTTCATTTACTGCAATTCTGTCCCTGAAACTTCTTCAGGGTTTCTTAGCCATTTAGCTATTTTTATTTCTATAGTTGTTACAACTTCCTTTTTCTATTTTGCTCATGGCTATTGATCGGGATAACCAGATCCAAGACCGGATTCTGCCTGGCCATCCAGACAACTTGGCATCATTGGACCCATCTCATGAAACTAAGTTTAACTGTGGGTCACGGATTTTTGAGATTCTTGCCTGATTTTTTGATTTTCGTGCTTAAAGCCATGAATGGAGGGTGAAACTAGGGTTCCCTGAACTTTAGGGTAATTTATACATTTTGCCCGGCATATAACTTTCCTTTGCATTTTAGTCCCTAGCTCCTTCATACTTGACTTTGGAGGCTTTTTGGGACCTTTTTCTTATCTTTTTTTTTCATCTATTTTAGCCCAAATTTTAGGGCACCTCTGGCCTTGACTCATCATTATTTGCAGTCTAGAATATTATTCTAATTTTATTAGACCTTAATTTACTCTATTTGGGAGACTTCCTTTCATATCTAGTGAATTTCGTACGTTGACGGAGAAACCATATGCTACGTTTCTCGCGTTTCCTTACGTTTTCTTAGATTTTCAGAAAATCGGATGTTACACCTCTAGTGTACATTTTCCAACGACGATGAACTTAAACTTTGACGGATTCGTTCAAGAAGGTTTTAGCTCCAAATTGAGTGATTTCAAATATATTTTATTAAATTCAGAACCTAACTTTTATAATGGAAAAGACAGTTCTAAAAAAGGAGCTAAAATGAAGCTAAAACAAAATTGCCATTACGGAAGGACGAAATTGAAATTTTTGAAAAAGCTAGCTTCTTGAACATTCTATAACTTGCAAGACACTTCCTCCACCTCCTTTAGGTCGACTCCCTCTGCCCAAAAAATAGAAAAAGGAAGCTTTCTCTTAGGCACACAAGAGGAGGAGGGAAAGGAGGAAAAAAACCAAGAAGAGGTAGCCAATTTCAAGGAATTTTATGCTTCTTCTTCATCCAATTTTATTTTCCCCCCTTCAAGCTTTCTTTCCATGGTTTTATTAAATGGTTTGGTTTTGTTTTGAGTCCAAAACAAAGGGGGATAGTTCAAAAATTTTGAGGAGAAGCAAATCAAGGATAAAGGCTCTTGAAAGCAAGCTTGAATCCAAGGTAATTTCTTATTTTGGTTGCTTCTTTCTCTTGCTCCTTCCTTGTATGCATTTCATCCTAAACTAGAACCATATGGGGGAGGGATTTTTTGCCCAAAAATAAGAGAGGAACTAGGATTTTAGACCATGGGGAAGTGGAATATGCCAAGAAATTGCAAGAAAAACTAATAGAAATCACGTTAGCAAAAGTGTAGGATTTTTTAAGGTTTTGTAAAAGCTAATTTGGTGTATGAATTTCCTAGGCTATTTAAGTGTTCCATTGAGCTCCTAAAACCTCTAGAAAGCTTCCCAAGTGGCTCTCCCATCATGGAAAAATCAAAAGCTCTTTAAACCCTTTTCTTAGAGGGTGTTTTGGCCAAGCAAGGTTTTTAGGGCTAGGGAGTGTTTTAATTTGTTCTAACCTTGGTTTGGGGCTTCATATGATGTTAGAAGATGGGAGGAAGCATCAAAAAAAATTTAGGAGTCATGGATTGGAAGATGAGACAATGGTGTCCATAATGGTGCCTTAAGAAGAAACTTGTAATTAAGCTTATGCAAATGAATGTGTGATGGTTCCAATGACTTTCAATGATGGCAAAAGGCCTAGAAATGAAAAGAGAATGGAGCCTAGAACTTGAATTGTGAGGGTTATTTCAATAGGCCATTTATGTTACCATTATGCCACCAACAGAATCAAGTTTATGTTTAAGAATGAAATTGGTATCTTGGCTTGCTTTAAGTGTATAATTTTGTGTTAATTATGATGTCTAGGCCAAGAGGATCTTAACCCACCTAAGTGCTCTTGTGAAATAGAAAAAGGGAAGAATAAAATGAAGCGAAGCTTGCAGAAGTTTAAGGTAACTCTCTACCTCATTCTCCTTGCATTCTTGTATGCATAAGTATATCATTGTGTGCTTGTGTATGCTCTTGTGACTTAAGAACATGTCACTTGATGTCTTGAGATTGCATTGGTACCAATGTATTCTCTTAAATATCATTGATTGTGGAAATGACTCATAAGGGTAAGGTGATGCCAAAAGTCTCGTGGCATGGGTGAGACAAGGCCAAAAGTCTTTTGGATGGGTGAGGCCAAGTCAAAAGTCCCTAGGCCAAGGCTGAAGCAAATCTAAAAGTCCTCAAAATAGGGTAAGGTAAAACCAAAAGTCCTAGAGCACATTCTTGACTTAGTGTAAATTAATAACATGGAAATTATGATCTTGCAAACTTTATGGTTGTCTCACTTTCCACACTTGTGCTTTGATATGTATAGGCCTTGAATGTGTGTGTGAATGAGTGTGTGAGCTATTGGGATTCCATGAATCTCATTTTCTATCTCTCTTCCTTCTTAAAATGTCTAGGTGGTGCTCAAGATCAAAAGAAGGTAAGCCAAGGGAGTTGAAAAGTTATATTTAGATCATTATGTAGTTTATTTTGTAATTGAATGTCAAAGTGATTATGTATATGTTATTTTTGGGATCTAGAACCATGAATAATTGTAAAATGATGTATGGATATTGTATAGATCTGACCTGGCATTATATTAATGGATATGTGCAATTTGCCTCTTGTATGGCTCATAGCTACCAATGCATTATTGGATGTGGGATGGTCAAATTGATATGCATAAGTTTTGGAACCACTTGGGCAGTCCATATAAGTTGTATTCAAACTTTTAAACTTGTCCAAGAGGTGCTAAATCATAATAAAAGCCATTTGGACCAAGTTGATACATTATGGAAGCCAAAATTGGCCAATTTGTGAGGCTGTGTCACTTTTTGTCCAAATGAGCTCTCCTTGGTCTAAAAATTGGCATGATTCTAGAGCTTGTTGAGAGTTTTTTGAAAAGCTAAAGTGTAGAATATTTAGAGGTCTATGAAATTTTTGGGGAATTTTTGAAGTTGGCTAAAAAACCAAATTTTGCTGGTGCTACTGTTCATTTGGTTCGAAATGAAACTCTATCATTCATAGGGCCTCTATCATTCATGGGGCAAATGATGTCTAATTACTATGAAATTTTATAAGTAGAAATGAGACCTTCCCAGTGACCTATGCCAACTAGAAGCACCTCATTTGGATGTTTAGAGAGGGAGATATGAATTTTGAAGTTTCTATTCTACTTTAGGCGCACAGCTAGACCCTCAGCATTGTTCTATCAATTTTCAGGGTCTAAATGCTCTTAGATTGATCTAGAACTATTTTTTTTCCTCTAGATAACATCAACAACTTTCAAAATTGGTACAGTTTGCATGAATTGGATTTTTTTTTAATTAAGTATGAATTTTCAAAGTTAACATCAGTAAGCTGTATTAGTATTCTAGGCAATATGACCTTCATGCCTTTTCTATTGTCAAACGTAGCCTAGGTGAGATTTTCTAATTGGAAATTATTTTTATTGAAAAGTTAACATCTAAAGCTTTCTAGAAAGCTATGGTTTGCTTAATTTCGATATTTCTAGATTTAGTTATGATTTTTTAAAGTTACCTAAAAAATTTGTCACTATGAGACTCGAGGAAAATGTGAAAATTTGTGATTTTTGGCTTTTGATCCATGGTTCATGTGAAGTTTTGGGATGTTTATGATTTGTATGAATGAAAAATAATTAGAGAATGTTGTTGGTGAGTTTTTAGGGTCCATAGATAAAAATTTGAAATTTTAACCCCAACGTAACACCATTAAAGTCATGGTTTTAATGCATATTTCTTGGAATTTCTTTGCTAATTTATGTAATCCCACTTTGATAAAGGAAATTGATGCTAGAAGATGGGAGGAATCATTGAGAAAAATTTAGGAGCCATAGATTAAAAGATGGGACAATGGTGTCCATAATGGTGCCTTAAGAAGCAACTTGTAATTAAGCTTGTGCAAATGAATGTGTGATGGCTCCAATGACTTTGAATGATGGCAAGAGGCCTAGAAATGAAAAGAGAATAGAGCCTAAAACTTGAACTGTGAGGGTTGCTTCAATAGGCCATTTATGGAACCATTATGCCACCTATAGAATCAAAGGTGTGTTTAAGAATGAAATTGGTATCTTGGCTTGTTTCAAGTGTATAATTGTGTGTTAATTATGATGTCTAGGCCAAGAGGATCTTAACCCACCTAAGTGCTCTTGTTGAACCGAAAAAGGGAAGGAATAAAGTGAAGCCAAGCTTGCAAAAGTTTATGGTAGCTCTCCACCTCATTCTCCTTGCATTCTTGTATGCATATGTATGGAAATACTCATTTTGGTCATGTAATGGCAATTTTGCATTATGGAATTTCATGTATAAATAGAAGTGGAATAGCCAAAATGAGATGCATAAGGTTCAAGATCATTTGGGCAGTTTACACAAGTCCTAATTATGCTTTTAGACTTGCCTAAGAGGTGCCAAACCCCAAGGAAAGCCATTTGGACATTTTGGTATCCTATATGGAGCTAAAATTGACCGTAATGGAACCCTATGCCACTTTTTATCCAAATAAACTCTTTTTGATCTAATATTTGGTATACAATTAGAGCTTGTTGAGATCTTTTTTGGAAGCTAAAGAACAGAATTTTTGGAGGTCTAGAGAATATTTGATGAATTTTCAAAGTTAAAAAATTTTATGGTTTTGGTCATGTCATTGTTCATACTGATCTAAAAATGAAATCTATTACACAGGGCTCAAATGATGTCCAATTGCCACAAAATTTTATACAAAAAAACTAGACATTCCCAGTGACTTTTACCAACTAGAAGCACCTCATTTGGATATCTAGAGAGGGAGATATAAATTTTCAAAGAATCTGTCTAGTATCAAGAACTCCAGCCGACCTCAGTTACTGTTTGATTGAGTTTCGAGGTCTGGGCATGCCTGAACTGATCTAGAGTTATTTTTTCCCTCTAGATAACATCCACAACTTTCCAAATTGGTATCATTTTGTGAAATTAATTGGACATTTTTGAAGTTTACTGCAGAATTCTATGATAGCACTAGTGAACAGCCTGACCTCTAGACATTTTCGAATGTCAAACGCCTTCTATGATGGATGTTATGGTCTAGACATATATTTATCTTAATGTAGACTTGTGTAGCTTTCCAGAATGGCCAAGGATGTATGATTTCAATTTTTCTAGAATTAGTTATGATTTTTCAAAGTTTGTAACAAAAATGTGAAAAATCTAGCCAAAATATATGTATGTATCTCATGCTTCCCTTTGAGTTCCACGAGATGTAGACCATTTTTAATGAAGCAAATGAGTTTTATTCATGTAATTAAATATGAGAATGTGATGTATGAGCTCACATGGTCCACGTGAGAAGGAATGAAATTTTTATACGCGACGTAATGCTAAAAAATGCATTATTTAATGCTATTTTTCCTTGCCTCTTTGTGAGTTGTTTGATATGAGGCATAGAGATAGTATGAAATGAGATAAAAATATATGGTGTTACATTTATTGGTATCAAAGCAAAGTTCCAGGCTCTTTTTGAGTGGATTTGGCTTAAAGATGTAGTATTAGGCCTATGGAAAGACTTGAATGAATAGGTAAAGTCTTATATGAGGCATGTTGGGTGCATGAGTATAGTTTGTGACTTTATTCATGATGAGTAAGTTGTATGATGGTCTTAGAGTAGCTAGTGGACATCGAGAAAGAGTGGCCTTTAGAGTAGTTGAGCAGAGCTAAGCTTAAGCAAAATTGAAGGATTCGACAGCTAGAACTTGATAAGATGTGATAGCTCGTCGAGATTAGTGGCAAGCCTTAGGCATGAACGATGAGAAATGATCTCGCTGATATGAAGAGGCTTGCTAGAGAGAGTATGTGAGGCCTAATTCCCCTGGTAGCCATTCCCAGCTATTTCGTGTAATGCAGAGATGAGTAGTGATACAGCGCAGTATGAAATGAGACTGCAGCTGCACAAGACCAGTTTAGAAAGGAATGAGAAAGAGAGTTATCCCCTAGCCACAACACCCAAATGTCTAGATAAGTATTAGAGCTTGAAAAGCTAATTCCCTCAGGCCAGAGGTTGAGTTACAAGCTACACCCTAGCTCGACAGCCTTGAGATAATAAGTAGTTATGCATGAATGAAGCAAGAGGTAGAATCCTCTAGTTTGATAATGGGCTAGATATAGAGGCAATGAGGCTTGGGTAGGTAGCTAAAGATGAAAATCCCAATGTTTGAAAAAGCAAGCCAATCAGAGGTCGTTAGTCATGGCCAATTAATTCCTTAGTCACGGCCAATTATTCCATGCAAGCAGTAAGGCAATCCAGAGAGTTCCTTGCCGCAGCCAATGCTCAGATAGGAAAACTAGGGTAAACCCGAGGCTAATTGGGTGCATCGAATGATATGTTAGCTGCGGCAAATAGCAGTATGAATGCCTTGTTGGTCATATTTATGCCAACTTGAGGAATAAACTGATAAGGGTTCAGATGATCCATAGAAAGTGGGAAACCCTAATACAAGTAGAGGAAAAGAGTAGTGAATAGTCATAGAAGGTTAGTAAGAAATCCGTAGGCCTAGTAGTTGAGACTGAGAAAGAGCTCAGCATAGAGAAAGTTAGACACAGGGATGATAAAGTTGTTGAGACCCATCTTTAAGGCATTGACTCTAACCTAGGGTGCTACCTTGTGAGACACTGAATGATTGTAGCCTTGAAATAGCATAAGATAAGACTACCAGTAGTGAGACACATAGCGAGTGGCCTAAAAAGGTGTACCTTATAGTAATACTTAGAGGTAAGTATGAGTAACTAGTAATAGAGGCTCAGAAAAGAATGAGGATACTTAGTAAGCTACAGGTCCAATGAGATGACTAACCCAGGCTTAGCATAAGCTAAAGTCTAAGAGAGATGACCAGTAGCATCATTCCAGGTGAGATATGTGAATGAAAGGCTTAGTGAAAGTTTTCCTTGGATTGAGAAAGAAAAGATGAGATATTCTGATATTGGGAAAACCACCTAGTAACGGTTAGTAAATTCCCTTAGATAGACCCCCCTGAGTCATAAAGTATAGTGATAAGGGAAGCAAGGAAGAGTTGAGAAACTGGCTACAAAAAAGATACCCTCGCTTTAATAGTGAATAAATGAGTAGACTAAGCCCAAAAAGATAAATAGATAAGGGCCCAATAATTAGTTAGATGAGCTCCCTAATATGAGAATGATATGGGGTTAAGGCGCGTGAATGATTAGAGCACCCAGTAGAGCATAAGCTTTTAGTAAGGTAGAATCCGAATAGTGAGAATACGTGTCCCAGATTGGGTTATTAAAATCCTAAAATCAGTATACTATGCTCCTGGGGATAAGGCTAACAAAGCTTAATAGAAAGAAAACCTAGCTCTGATTCGAACATAGAAATGAGCTGAGACAAACAGTTAATGTCACAGTACCCTCAGGAAAGCTCAAGGGGGCTAAAGACTGCCCCAGAAGGCGAGTTTTGTATGATGCAGGAAAGAGTGTAAGCTAAGAGCGCCAAAGAATATAATCCCTGAGGTTACAGGTAATAGAACTCCTTTTACCAAGAGATGGTCTAGCTAAGAGCAGAGTAAGAGTATGAGCAAAAAGTAGACCCCTTTGATGTTACAAAAAGTAAATAAGTAAAGGAACCCCGAGAAAATACAAGTTCTCTTGAGCATAAAGAAACCTAAATTGGCAACAAAAATAGCTAGTAGTAGAACATCCTTTTACCTAAGTAAGAAGATAAGAAAGGTAGAAAGAGAAGATACGACAGTGTTCAAGTCGAGGACATATTATATTGAGAATAGATATTCAGTTCATGTGCTTGAGTACTTAAGAAAGCACATTTATCCTTGGCATAGATGCCCTTCTAGCATGATAGCACCCAAAGTAAAAATAGCTGGGCGATACAGAGAGATCTCGGGATGAAACAGAGGAAGAATCCCATTTTCCCTGAGTGCTCTACGAGAATAAGGCATATAGAGAAAAGTAAGAAAGGAATACTTTAGATTGTTAGGAAACTTGTAATATACAGGCGATAATGACTCTAAGCTCAATCATGAAAAGCCCGTGTATTAGGGTTTGATGTTATGTTTGCTTGTAATAGAGGCTGCATGATATTAGGTATGGCCAACCTAGTAGTAATGTGGCTTAAATGCATAGCAAATGATGACATCAATCACCAAAGTATCCCAATAATCGAAAGGTATCCTAATTAAAGAATGAGATAAGTCAGAAAAGAGAGCTAAAGGGATTCCAGCAATATCATAATGATGAGAAAAGCATATAGAAAGGAATCCCCAGTAAAGAATGTTCAGATTCAGACAGCACGAGTTTAGTATGTATGATCTGAGTCCCTTATAGTACATGTAAATGAAATGAGAAGGGACCAGTGTATAGCCTCTCTCTTGCCATAAATGTTAACCACACTTAGAGTGTGAGATGCCCTAGTGCCAAAGCACTCAAAAGCAGAATGTGGGCATAGTTAAAAAATTACAAGATATGAGAAGAAAAGATAGCATAGTACAATTAAAGTAAGAAAAGAAAGCCTAAGCAAAAAAGGACTCAAGTGGGAACCTAGGGATCCCATGTGGAGTGATGAATGAAAATTAAGATGCTCCTAAATATTAGTATGAAGGGATCCTAGAGAATCAGATGACATAGAATCCACTTCACACAAAGACCATGATGTACCTCTAAATTTAGCCTCAGTTATTATGAGCAATGGTTACCTGACTTAGTGAGTATATGTTTTACTGTCAGATATTGTAATCTTAGGCTTTAACATCTCCCAAAGATGGATCACAGTAGATCCCAGCATAGCATAGTGGGTTATAGTAGATCCTAGCAGGGCTCTGAGAGGTCGCAGTATACTTAGGGGCTACAGTAGATCCTACAGAGTTACAGAGAGCCTTAGCCACAATATGATAGTTCTCTGGTAAGATGATGACTTGAGATAGTTTTACAGAGCAGTTAGTCTCAGAGACCAATACAGTTTCGGCTAGCCTTTGTCTTAAAGACTACAACCTCCTGAGTCTAGTAGACCATTGCCACAGAGATATGAAGGCTTTACTCAGACAATTAGACTACTGACTAGATCTCTTGAGAGATGAGTATAATATGGGATAAGGAAAGCAAAAAAATAGCTTTCCAGAGCTAGAGTTAGATGAACCACTACCCAGTAGATATTAGTCCTAACCGAGGGATAGAGAGATCCCCCTACATGCTAGCTTATGTATTCAGAAAGGGGTCAGGTGTAGTTTTACATTAGGTAAGTGGTACAGTATGTCTCTAGTGAGCAAAAGTATGAGAATACCTAGCATCCTACCAGCGCTCAACAGTAGTCAGTGGTAATCGCTCTTTGGTGCCAGTATGAGATATATATGTTAGGGCTATCAGTATTGAAATGAGGGACTATAAAATGCCACTATAAGTGAGCAAAGAAAGTAAGGAAAAGTCCCAGCCTACAGAGACAGACGTAGTAGTAAACAGAGAAGTTGGGATCATTGAAAGTAGAAACTCCTCAAAGGAGTTGTAATCCCAATAAGTAACTGAGATGTAAGGCCTATGATAGAAAGAAATGTGAATTATAATCATGGGATGACCTGGTAACAAAGAACGCAGGGATAAATAATGGACAAAACATGTAAATAAGTAAGTAGACAGACAAAAACCTTTGATGGCTGTAATGGTTAGAAAAGATGATGAGATGTTATGAGAAGCCACTGATAGAGGATACATGAGACTTGATACGAAATAAGTTACCTCCCGAGATATGTAAATGAGTCTACTGAAAGAAATGTTAATCCTGTGAATGGGTTAACATTAACTCGATATGATTAGTAAACTCTCTCAGGATAGGTCTCCAGAGTTAGAAATTTCTTTCTTTTATGAGAAGAACTAGCTAGTACCCTATGATGGTAGAGCCCTCATTAAGGGCTAGTAATGAAAGTTCCCTGTCTGAAAGAAAATTTGAATGAGTGAAATCGCTGAGAAAAGGGTATAGAGCCAAGAAGAATGGAAAGAAAAGAGTACTTAGCTAGAAAAGAAAAGAGTAAAGGAAAGCATACCCCAAATTTCAAGACAAAATTTATTTAAGGGGGGAGAAATGTAACATCCAATTTTCTGAAAATGAGAGAAAACGAGAGAAACATAATGTATGATTTTTTCATAAACAAACGAAACTCACCGGATACAAAAGGAAGTCCCCCGAAATGACTTAGTTAAGGTCCCAAAAAAATTGGGAAGCATTCTAGACTCATAGAAATGTGAATCCCAGGCTTAGGTGGAAAGAAAAATAAAGCTAGAATGAAGAAACGAAATTTGATAGAAAACTTACAAAATGTAATGGCTTTTTTGTAATTTTAAGCAAATTTTGTAATTCACATAGGAGAGCTTTTTAAATGAAGTTTTGAATTCCCCAAGGTTCTTAGGTGCACCATGGAGGAGAAGAAAGGAGGAGAAAAAGCAAGGAAAAGGTAAGGAATTTCATGAATTTTCATGCTCCTTCTTTTTCCAAACTTGTTCCTCTCCTCTTGAGCTTTCTTCTTATGATTATAATGAAGTTTATAAATTTGTTTTAAGGGAGAAATTAAGGGAAAAATTAGGATTTGAAGAGATGAGCTCAAAGAAGACAAGATTCAAGTGAGAAAAAGTAAGAAAACAAGGTAATTTCTTCTTCCATGGTTGCTATCTCTTCCTCCCCTTTCTCCACCATTTCGCCCCACTCAAGAAACCCTAGGAGGGTTTGATTTTTAGGTAGAACTAAGGGTGATTCTTAGGAAAAAGGGTGTGGAGATTAAGAATATGCAAAGAGAATTAACAAATAACCATGAAAATTCAAGATGCAAAGTCTAAGGTTTCAAGTGTTCCTTACAAAATCTAATTTGATACCTTGATTCCTATGTCTAAATGAGAGTTTAAATGAGCTCCTAAGATCCCTAGAAGTCTCCCCATGTACTTCCTCCATCAAAAAAATAAAGCAAAGTCCAAGAAGCCTAAAACCTTTCAGAGGCTTGGCCAAGAGGGGATAGCATAAGTAGAGATAGTTTTAAATTTTTCTAAACCCATTTTTGAGTCATATATGATGAATGAATATGAGGGGAAGCCTTGAAAAAAAATTAGAAACTATAGAAAGTGAATTGGTGCTTTATGTTCCATAATATGACTTAAAGAAGCAACATATAGTTAGGCTCTTTATTTTAATTGTGTGATGACTCCAAGAGACTTAAAAGGAGTCAAGAATCTTATTTGAAAAGGAAAGAATGGAGCCTAGAATTTATTTGATAAGTGTTGCTTCATTAGTTGCTTTCTTGGAAACATAAAGGGGTCAATGAGTCAAGCTAGAGTTTAAGCAAGTTGTGTGGCCTTAGAATTAACTTTATGAACCTAACTAGCTTCCATAAATTGTGTTTAGGCCAAGAGAAATCATTCCCACACCATTGTGTGTGTGAGGCCGAGAAAGAGAGCATTGATTTAAGGAGAAAAGTGTGTGGTTGTATCTAAGGTAGCTCTCTCCACCTTCTCTCATGCATGATTGCTTGCTTTACTTGTCTTTGAATGTGTGTATATGTATTTCAAGCCATGAAAAATGTTCCAGCCTGAGCTCTTACTCTATGGTACCATGATGATGCATTATGTTTTCCAAATGATGTTTATGATATTTGTCTTGGTTTGCTTGAGTGTGGTGAGGCCAAGAACCCTTAGCTATGGTGAGGATGAGCCAAGAACCCTTAAGATTGGTTAAGACAAAGTAAAGAGTCTCCCAAAAGTGAGGTTGACTCCCAAGAGCATGGGTGAGTCCAAGAACCTCTTAAAGAATGGGTCAGGGAAATCCAAAATCCACAAATAAGTGGGTGAGGCCAATCCACTTGCTTGGCAAGGCTATTTATGCTATGTCTGACTTTTTCAAATGCTAAGAATGCTGTTTGAATGATTGCACATATCCATATGCCATGCATGCATTTGTGAGACTTATTTTGCATGCTTTATGTATGATTGAATGGGAGATGAGCTATTGGGATTCTCTGAGTCTCATTCCCTCCTCTCTAATGTTCTAACATGCTAGGTGGACTAAGAGGGCAAGGTAATGGAAGCCAATTACCTTGAAGATGAGAGCATGACATCAAAGTGTCTTAAAATTGCTATTTTAAGGCCTTATGGATAGCAATTGATGAAATCCCTAGCCATATATGACCTATGGTGTTATTAGCATGTATAATTATGTTAATATATTGTGTATAAATGAAAACTAGGGTTATATGTATGGACATACTCATTTTGGTCATGTAATGGCAATTTTGCATTATGGAATTTCATGTATAGATAGAAGTGGAATAGCTAAAATGAGATGCATGAGGTTCAGGATCATTTGAGTAGTTCACACAAGTCCTAATTGTGCTTTTAGACTTGCCCAAGAGGTGCCAAACCCTAGCAAAGCCATTTGGACATTTTGGTATCCTATATGGAGCTAAAATTAATCATAATGGAACCCTATATCACTTTTTATCCAAATAAATTCTTCGTGATCTAAGATTTGGCATGAAATTAGAGCTTGTTGAGAACTTTTTGGGAAGCTAAAGAACAAAATTTTTGAAGGTTTATAGAATATTTGATGAATTTTTGAATTTAGAAAATTTTCTAGTTTTGGTCATTTCATTATTCATACTAGTCCGAAAATAAAATTTGTTACACAGGGCTTAAATGATGTCCAATTGGCACAAAATTTTGTACAGAGAA
The DNA here is from genome assembly GCA_026724425.1 of Erythrophleum ivorense. NCBI lineage: Eukaryota > Viridiplantae > Streptophyta > Magnoliopsida > Fabales > Fabaceae > Erythrophleum > Erythrophleum ivorense. Next base: position 27,662,756 of record JAIUCV010000001.1, on the reverse strand, counting down.
ACTAGACATTCTTATGACTTGTGCCAACTAGAAGCACCTCATTTGGATGTCTAGAGAGGGAGATATGAATTTTCAAATAATCTATCAAGTATCTAGAACTCCAGTTGACCTCAGTTACTATTTGATTGAGTTTCAAGGTCTGGATGTGCCTGAACCGATCTAGAGTTATTTTTTCCCTCTAGCTAACATGAATAGCTTTCTAGATTGGTATCATTTTCATGGAGTGAATTTTTATGGAATTAATTGGACATTTTTTAAATTTGCTGCAGAATTTTGTGATAGCACCAGTGAACAGCCTGATCTCTGGATATTTTTTAATATCAAATGCCTTCTGTGATGGATGTTATGGTCTAGAAATATTTCTACCATAAATTAGACATGTGTGGCTTTCCAAAATGGCCAAGAATGCATGATTTTGATTTTTCCTTACCTCTTTATGAGTTGTTTGATATGAGGCATAGAGATAAAATGAAATGAGCTAGAAATATATGGTGTTACACAAAATCTAGGGAGTTTCTTGTAATAGCCTAGTTGTACAAGAATAATTGGAACCTAGGATTGATAAGTTCTTGTCATAGCGAGAGATGCTTCCCACTATAGTGAGACTCATTCCAAAAGAAGCGTGAAAAATGGAATTTTTTTTTTAAAGAGTCCAGAATCCTCTCCTTCATTCTAATCAACATATCATTTGCTTAAGACTAAGGGAGAGCTCATCTAAGAAGGGCGCATAAAGGAAAAGGTGAGAGAAACTAAAGATGTTCATGCCTTTCCTTTTTGAAATCTTGTTCTTCTTTCTTTGCTCTCTCTTTCTATGGTTTTGGTGGATGATTTAGTTCTATTTTGAGCTTTTTTCAGAGGAGGGAGATTAGAAATTCAAAGAGAAAGTTAAGGCAAAGGGAAACACTCTTGAAGAAGGCTTGAATTCAAGGTGAATATCCATGTATCCTTGTCTCTTCTTCTTTGCTTCTTATATATATTGGTTCTACCAACTTGAGAGCTAGTAAAGGGAAGGAAGTTTTGACCTAGAACTAGCAAGAAACCATTGGTTTAGAGTGTGAGAGCTTGGGAAATGAAAAGAAAATGGAAGAAAAGCTAGTGAATTCTAAGAGAGAGCAACTAGGGATTCTTGAATACTTTGTACATTCTGTTTTGATTCATGAATTCCCTAGAATATGTGAGAGTTTGTTTTAGTTTCTAAGACCTCTAGGAAGCCTCCCAAGTACCTCTCCCTTGAAGGAAAAACTTAAAAGCCATAGATTGAGAGTTGAAGCAATAGGTTCCATAATATAGCCTTAAGAAGCAACTTGTATCTGGACTCTTGGAAATGAGTTTGTGATGGCTTCAAGGAGTCTAAATGGAACCAAGAGGCCTAGATATGAAAGGAAATGAAGCTAAGAGCTTGAATTATGTTAATTGCTTCATTAGGCCATTAATGGATCTATTATGGAAACAATAGACCAAATATGCTTCTTAAATGTGTGTTTAATGCTTTGGCTTATTCCAAGAAAGTAATTGAATGCTATTTGTTATGTCTTGGCCAAAGAACTCAAGTTCCATCTAGTTGTGGTTGTGAGGCCAAAAAGGGAAGAGAATAATCAAGAGGGAAGTTTGTGTTTAATTGCCAAGGTAGTTCTTCACTCTTTTTTATTTGCACTCTTGGATGTATGATGGTCATTGTATGCTTGTATTTGTATTAGTATTATAAGACATGCCTTTTGATGTTGCCTTGTTGCATTGGTACCAATATGTTTATGTTTTGGCTGTGAAAATTTCTCTTAAGAAGTGGTGCCAAAGCGCCTTATGATAGGTGAAGTGAAGCCAAAAGCCCTAGGAATGGGTGAGACAAGGCCAAAAGTCTTATGGATGAGTGAGGCCAAGTCAAAAGTTCCTAGACCAAGCATGAAGCTAATCCAAAAGTCCTTATAGCTTATTCTTAGCTTTGATATAATTTTCATAGCATGCAAACTATGTGTTGAATGAGTCTTAATGGTGTCGAATGCCTACTTGTATGCTTTGACATGTTTATATGCCTTGATTGCTTCCTTGAATGAGTGTATGAGCTATTTAGAGTCTTTGAATCTCACCTCCTTCCCTTTCCTACTTAACATGTCTAGGCGGAGCACAATAAGCCAAAAATGGAAGCCAAGGCACTTGATAGACCACACTTGCCATTAATGTAATTTTTTATGTAAAGAGATGTCAAAGTGTATATGTATATATCATTTTTTAGATATAAACCTTGGAGCAATTGTAAAAGTATATATATGTAGTGTATAAACCAAATTTAGAACTAAATCAATGAGAATATAAGTTTTAGGTACTTGGTATCTCATTCCTAGTTGTACATTCTTGCATGTAGCATGGTGAGTTTGAGATGTATGATGATTTGTACCACTTGGCCAATCCCTATAGGTTGTGTTTATGCTTTAAAACTTACCTAAGAGGTGGTAGAGCATTTAATAAGTCATTTGAACCACTTTTGACCCATATAGAGTGTTAAATTTGCCATATTTGTGAGCTATGTTATGATCTAACCAAATGAGCTCGTCTTGACTTGGAATTTGTCATGCATATAGATCTTATCTAGAGATTTTTAAGAAGCTAAAGTGTATATTATTTGGAACTCTAGAGAATTTTTGGTGAATTTTTAAAATTGAAAAATTTTGACAGAATTGGCATTATTTCTATACAAATAGTCAGATCTTTTGCCTCTATCATTCATAGGTCAAATGATGTCCAATGGCTATGAAATGTTACAAGTATAAACTAGACATGATAAGCTTTCCTGTGGCACTTGAGAACACCTCATTTGGAATTATAGAGAGTAAGAAACAAATTTTTTAATTTCCAGATTAGTATTAAGGGCACAACTTAACCTCTGTTATTGTTCCATAGGTTTTCGTGCCCTAATTGCTATTGTTTTGGTCTGGACTTATTTTCCCTATCTATGTAACATCTGTAGCTTTCCAAATTGATATAGTTTACCTAAATTAGATTTTTTTGGAATTAGTTATAAATTTTTGAAATTTATATCAGTAAATTGTATCAGAAAGGCTGGACAGTCTCACCTTTTGAGCTTTTCTGTTGTCAAACATGGTCCATGTAACATCTATAAAATTAGGATTTTCTAATTATTTGGTATTTTATATAATGAATTTATTAAGCTTTAATAAGAAGAATTTGAACAAAATAGCTTCGTATATGAGAAGTATATGTTGAATAGGACCCATAGGAAATTTTGAGATTTTAGGCGGTCCAGAGGGCCTAGGGGCAAAATTGTCATTTGTCACCTAAATGAACTTTAATAATTTTTCTAGAAGGAAGGGGAATTTAGAACTAGTCCAATATATATATATATATATATCAATAGTTAGAAAATAATGTGTAGAAAATTATAAAATTCGTTGCTTGAAATTCTAAATTCGTTAGAGCTATAAAATGGCCCGAAACGATTACAAGTTTATACGAAGATGAACAAAAACCATAAACCCATGTTAGCTGTCTCAGGAAATTCTATGCAAAAAAATCTACTACGTAGTGGTGACAGAATCCAGAAATATGGAGTTAAGGAAAAGATATAAGCAAAAAACAAACAGAGGTACTTGTTTGTCATATCACTACCAGAGATAAAATGGTCATTTGGAACCTAAAATAATAAAATAGTAGGAAAATAAATAATATTTAAATATATGGTTGGAGACATTAAATGAGACCCACATAGGGCCAAATAATATTAAAATATAATCAAGAACTTAAAAAATGCAGATTAAATAAGATATTATGGAAAACTTAGGAAACGATGGCAATTTTGTAAGTCTAACCGAGGAAGAGCTGATGTGGCACCAGGGAGCTGGGAAGGTGCTGATGTGGCATTATGGAGGAGAGAGAAAGTGATGATGTGGTTCCATGTGTAAAGAAGAGATTGGAAGTTGGAAGAGAATTCTGGAAACTGCACAAACTACGGAGCGATTACAGAGGCTTACATTAGCAAATCATAGAAATCTCATATATTACGAAACAGTTACCACTAATTTCAGCATGATATAAACACTGACTTAAGTAGCATTAAATTCAATCTTATCTTCACATTTCACAGAAAAGTAACCATGGTAATCCAATGGCTAATATTTACCCGTAAAACGTGGTACAATCTAAAATGTTGAGCATTCCAATGGCTTAGATTTCTTCACTTTTTCAAGATCAAATCACAACCTTTGATCTAATCCCAAGGCCTACATTTTATCTCTTATTTCAAGGTTAAATCTTGACCATTCATGTATCAAGATCTTCCACCTTAAAGTTAATTAAATCTTAACTATTCATAACTAATATATATATATGAACCACACACACACTTTCATGCCATTCTCACACACAAAATACACACACCAATTTAGCCAAGAGGGGGAGAAGAAGAAGGAGAAGAAGCTCGACCTAAGGACGAAGAAAAGAGAAGAGAGAAAGAAAAGCTGCCAGGGAAAATCAAACGCCGTGGAGCTAAGGTAACATAGATAGACTTTCTTCTTCTTGGTTTTTCTTCTATTTTTCTCCAAGAATTTTCTCTTATCTTTCCCTTTAATTTTCGTCCATGGCAAGAGGAGATGAGAAATTTTGTTGTTTCCATGAATTCTAGCCAAAAAAAGATGGAGAAATCATATATATGGCTTATGGATTCATGTGGTTCAAGAAAATTTCTATTCTTGGCAATTTTTCTACAAATCAAGAAGCTTTGTATTTCAAGATGTCATGGGAGAAATTAAAGAGAAAATAAATGGGGAAGTGATGGAAGAAAGCTTGAGGAAGAGGAAGATTAACATAACTTTGATTTTCATGAAGAAATTGGCAAGGAACCCTAGAATCTTAACTTGAGAAAATTGTAAAATACATATAAAATCTCTAGAAATTGATTGAGGGCTTTTGTTTATCTCCTTTGAATATGCATGCGTGGCTATTTGGTGACATGAAAATGAAGCAAAATCACATGTCTTCCATGATGCATAAGTTCGGGCAACACATGTACATATACCTAGGGAAGAATTTTCTTAAATCCAACTAAATAAGGTTAATCTACATAAAAAATAAGGCCTATGGTGAAATTTTGGCAATTTATGGATCATTATATAAAAGGTCAAATTCTTGAGAAAAAGTGTTGACCAAGAAGTTCTTGAAATTTTCCTGATGTTATTTGATATGTTTTGGACAATTGTTGTGGTCTAATATGTTCTACGTGTTATTTGGATTATGCTGATATTGATTTTGAGAATTTTGGAGCCCATTTGTGATAGTTAGAAAATTATGTAGTGTTATGTCAAGAATGAAATATGTGATAACATGTGTTCTTGAATTACATTGTTTGTTGTGCTGACATACTGCCTGATTTCTTAACATGAATAATATGTTGTTTACTGCTTGATTATATGAGTATGGGTTATTTGGTAAAGGACTGGCCAATATATATAGGACGAACAGGGGGCGAGCCCAAAGGACTGGCCAATATATAGGGCAGATAGGGGGTGAGCCAAAAGGACTAGCCAATATATAGGGCAGACAAGGGTGAGCCCTGTGTTTGTGCCAGAGTTAGCCATTGGGTAGCTACTGTTGTATTAGATGTCTAATCTTAAGGATACTTAAAAAATATCTAAACCGCTAATTTTCGGACTCCAGTATGCTATCATGCTATCGAGATTATTTATGCACAGAGTTATGCAAGGTAGTTCTTTTCCAAATATACCTATTATGCCTCGATCAAATGATGGCTTGGATGACATATTATTGTGATATTTTATATGACTTTCCTTGGGTACCCACTGGGAGATGCCTCAGTAAAGGAAGCAGGGGTGAGCTTGCTATGTCATGGTAGTGCAACATGAGCTGGGCTTGAGCCTGCCAAAGCCAGTGCAACATGATCTGGGTATTGAGCCTGGCAGTCTCCAAGGACTAAGGGTCAATAGGGAATAAATATTGTTTGCTATATGCTCTGTATTCTATGCATGTAAAAATCTCGTGAAAATCTTGTGTAACATCCAGTTTTCGTTAAACGACAAAAATAGACACATTTTCAAAGCAAGTCTCCCCAAATGATTTAGTTAAGGTCCTAAAAAATTTGAGTAACATTCTAGACTCCTAAAAATGAGAATCCTAGCCTCAGACGGAAAGAAAAACAAAGTTAGAATGAAGAAACAAATTTTGACGAAAATCTTACGAAACATAATGGCATTTTTGTAATTTTGAGTGAATTTTGGAATCACATAGGAGGGCTTTTTAAATGAAAATTGTGAGTTTCCTAAGGTTCTCAGAGGCCCTGAAAACAATGGGAAGTTCCCAGGACAAGTAAATCCCCTCTAGTGGACGTTTTCCAATGTCAGTGTACTTAAACTTTAACAGTCCATTTAGAAAGGTTTTAGCTCCGATTTGAGTGATTCCAAAGGCATTTTACTAAATTAGGAATCTAAATTTTATAATGGAAAAGACAGTTCTTAGAAAAGAAGCTAAAACAAAGGAGAAACAAAAATGCCAAGAACGAAGGGCAAAATGAAAATTTTTGAAAAAGTCATTTTCCTCTACCTATAAATAGGTGGTGCCACCCTTCCTCACTCATTTAGACACAATTGTTTCTGCCCAAATTCAGAGATGAAGGCTAGGGTTTAGGCGCACTAAGGGAAGAAGAAGGAGAAGAGAAATCAAGATAAAAAGGCATGGTTTCTTAGTAGTTTTTTATGCTTTCTTCCATCCAAACCTCCTCTCCTCCATTCTCCTTTGTTTCCTTTGATTAAAATGAAGTTTACAAATCTATTTTAAGGGAGAAAATTAGGGAAAAATTCGGATTTGAAGAGAGGAGCTTGGAGAGAGCAAGATTCAAGTGAGAAAAAGCAAGAAAACAATGTAATTTCTCTTCCTATGGTTGCTACCTTTGGTTCCCCTCCTTCCTCCATTTCGCCTCATCTAAGAAACCTTAGGAGGGTTTGATTTTTATGCAGAACCAAGGGTGATTCTAAGGAAAAATGGTGTGGAGATTAAGAATATGCAAAGCGAATTAACAAAAAGCCATTAGATTTCAAAATGCAATCTCTAGGGTTTCAATTGCACCTTGTAAAATATGATTTTGTACAATAATTCTTAGGCCTAAATAAGAGTTTAAATAAGTTCCTAATATCCCTAGAAGTCTCCCCATGTGCTTCCTCCTTCAAAAAACTAAGCAAAATCCAAGCAGGCCAAAATCATGCATAGTCTCGGCCTAGCTAGGTTTGGGTGCCTAGGGAGAGTTTTAAATTTTTCTAAGCACATTTTTGAGTCTTATATGATGAATAAAAATGAGAGGAAGCCTTGAAAAAATTTAGGAAGCTTAGAAAATGAGTTAGTGCTTTATGTTTCATATTATGACCTAAAGAAGCAACATATAGTTAGGCTCTTGGTTTTGATTGTGTGATGACTCCAAAAGGCTTAAAAGGAGTCAAGAATCATATTTGAAAGGAAAGAATGGAGCTTAGAATTTATTTGAGGGTGTTACTTCATTAAGTGTAATTATGGAACCATAATGAGGTTTATAAATCAAGCTGGAGTTCAAACAAGTTGTGTGGCCTTAGAATTAATTTCATGAACCTAATTGACTGCCATAAATTGTGTTTAGGCCAAGAGAAATCATCCCCATACTTTTGTGTGTGTGTGGCCGAAAGAGGGAGCTTGGATTCAAGAGAAAAAGTGTAATTGTATCCAAGGTAGCTCTCTCCACTTTCTCTCATGCATGGATGTGTGCTTAACTTGTCTTAGAATGTGTGTATGTGTATTTTCAAGCCATGAAAAGTATACTAGCATGATTTCATATGCCATGGTTTCATGATGTCATTATATATTTCTAAATGATGTTATAATGTTTGTTTGGATTTGTCTGAGTGTGGAGAGGCCAAGAACTCTTAGCCAAGGTGAGGATGAGCCAAGAACCCTTAGAATTGGTTGAGACAAAGTGAAGAAGTCTCCCAAAATGAGATGGACTCCCAAGAGCAAGGTTGAGTCCAAGAATCTCTTAAAGAATAGGTGAGGCAAGTCCAAAATCCATGAGGAAAAGGGTGAGGCCAATCCATCCACTTGGCAAGCCTTTGGATGCCTTGTATGACTTATTCACATGCCAAGCTTGCTTCTTGAATGTTCATGTCATCTATTATATCCATGCATGCATTTTCAAGACTTGCTTTGCGTATGTTATGTGTGATTGAATGGGAGATGAGCTATTGGCATTCTTTGAATTTCATCCCTTCCTCTCCAATGATCTAACATGCTAGGTGGACCAAGTGGACAAGGTAATGGAAGCCAATCACCTTAAAGATGAGAGTGTGACATTCAAGAACATGATTTTTGCTATTTTAAGGCCATACAATTGGCAAATGATATAATCAATGGACATATATGTATTATGAGGTTATAAACATATGTAATTATGATAATATGTCATGTATAATTGGGAGAATATATTATGAGACCATTAGAATGCAATTTGAGTATGTTATGACAATGTGGCATCTTGAATGAGTTAATGTAATTGTGTATAATTGCAAGTGGCATAACCAAAATAAGAGACATGAGGTTTGGGACCATTTAGGTAGCTCACATAAGTCCTAATTATGCTTTTAGATTTGCCCAAAAAGTGCCAAACCCTAAAGAAAACTATTTGGACATTTTGGTATCTCATATGGAGCCAAAATTGACCATAATGGAACCCTATATCACTTTTATCCAAATGAGCTCCTTTTGATCCGAGATTTGGCATGCAATTAGAGCTTGAGTTTTTTGGAAAGCTAAAGAACATAATTTTTGGAGGTCTACAGAATATTTAAGGAATTTTCAAAGTTGGTAAATTTTTTGGTTTTTGTTATGTCACTGTTCACTCAGGTCCAAAAATAAAATCTGTCACACAGGGCTCAAATGATGTCCAATTGCCACAAAAATTTATACAGAGAAACTAAACATTTTCAGTGACTTGTGTCAACTAGAAGCTCCCTATTTGGATGTCTAGAGAGGGAGATATGAATTTTCAAAAAATTTGTTTAGGATCAAGAACTCTAGCCGACTTCAGTTATTGTTTGATTGAGTTTCAAGTTCAAGACATGCCTGAACTAGTCTGAAGTTATTTTTCACCTATAGCTAACATCCACAGCCTTACAGATTAGTGTCATTTACATGGATTGGATTGTTTTGGAATTAATTAGATATTTTTGAAGTTTGCTACAAAATTCTATGACAACACCAGTGGATAGCCTAACCTCTGGACCATTTCAAATGTCAAATGTCCTCTGTGTTAGATCTTATGGTCTGGATATTTTTAGCATGAAGTAGACATATGTAGCTTTCTAGAATGGCAAAGAATTGATGATTTCAATTTTTTTAGAATTAGTTATGATTTTCCAAATTTGTGATAGAAAAATGGAAAAATCTGGCCAAAAATATGTATGTGTATTTGAAGCTTCCCTTTGATTTTCACGAGGTGTGAACCATTTTTGATAATGCAAATGAGTTGTATTCATGTAATTAAATATGAGAATGTGTTGTAATAGTTCACATGGTCCACGAGACACCAAATGGAATTTTTATACATGACGCAACGTAAAGAAATGCATTATTTTAATTCCCTTTTCTTGCTCTTTCATGGATTTATGAATGTAAAGCATGGGAATGTGGTGAAATGAGTTAGAAATATATGATGTTATATCTTGCAACTATTGAATATTAATTACATTGAGATAATTCTTGTATTCATTCATGTTCTATCTTTAGATGTAATGTCTGTTCACTTTGCTATTTCATATTCACGTTAGATATTGCTAACAGGTATATCTTTCCATTTATATTGTTTAGTAAATTAACTGTCTTACCACTATATTACTTGCTGTCTATTAAAATTACTTGACTCTTCTTTATGGATATTATGCGATATTAATCCTATCTATGTTACTGAGAAAATTATTTCTTACTTTATTGTGGTTTATACTTTTCTTAGATGTCGATTTATCAAGTGACCCTAAAACTATAGGTGGAGTGGATCTAGTTCCCACTCTGGGGATGGGTCTTCGTCATCCATAATATACGTATCATAACATGTGATGACGTTGTTCATGTTGTACCAATGTACTTTGTGTCCCCAGGGGAGCTTGAGTCCCACATATTCCCAGTGGATGGAGTTAACCCTCTTGCTCCTTCGTTTGCATAAATAGAGATCTAGTTGCTGACACTGACCTTTTTGTGAACATAGGGGACTGACCTTTTTGGTTCTTTTGTTATCTAGGAATTTTCTTTTTGGATAGTCATAGGATAGATCCCCCTTTGATGTGATGTGACCTATATAACCCCACTCCCCGATGATGGAACCCTTAAACTAGTTTTTATAAATTACAGTGTATTTCTATTATTCTTGTATTCTACTACATTATTAATTAGACTCTAATAAAAAAATTATAGCTAAAAATGAGTATTTAGAAGAGGCGTTACAATCCAAATGATGTTATTATAGCTTAGAATTATTTTTAGTATAAATTTAACATCTAGAGTTTTCTAGAAAGCTATCACTGTCTTGATTCCCATTTTTCTAGAATTAATTATAATTTTCCAAATTTGGTCCCAAAAATTTGAATTCTGGACCTGAAAGTAAATGGTAATTTTTTCTGGTTTTTGGCTTTGAATTCGTGGTTCATGGATTGTTTTATGACATGTATAAGTTGTATGGATGTAATATCAGTAGAAGATAATATTGATAGGTCCACAAGGGTCCATGGGGTAAAGCATGAATGTTTAAACCTGACATAACATAATAAAATGCCATGAGTTTACTCCTTTTTCTTTGGCATTCTATGGAATCAAGCTTAAGTGAAGGTTAGATGAGGCTAATACAATATGGCGTAATAAGTCACATGACTCCATTTATACTTATTAGAATCATTACAAACTCAGATCGAGCCTAACACCAAGTTGCTTCTTTATGTATAATGGAACCCTAAACTTCCTATTTTCAAAATATGACTTCTAAATTCAAACCAATGATTCCTTTTGTGTTTATTATTTATAGCTAAACCATTCATAACCTTAAAATCAAAGAAAAATCTCTCTAGGTACTTGGAATAGAGCTTGGCCGAGACATGCACTAAGAATGCCACCCATGGAGTTTTGCTTGCTTTTCTAAGGAAATTAGCACAAATATAAATTCCTTAGCCTCTTATTAACGCATTTATACTCTTACAAAATCTAAAATATTATTTTGAAGCTTCAAATTTTCCTAAGTGCAATCAAAACTTTAATTTCTATAACTTACTACCAAATTCTTCTTTGAGTTTTTTTTGTTCCATATGATTCCTTATGCTTCAAAACCTCAGTTTCTATCAAGTTTGGACCAAAATTAAACTCTCTACATGGTGCTCTAATTCTAGCTGAAACATACATGCAAGGGAAGGCCAAGAAGAAGCAAGTTATCAAATGAGCTTTCTCAAGCTTCCAAAGTTTCCTTCAAACTCTTTCTTCCCTCTACTAAACCAACCACAAATCAACACCATTCAGAACATTAAAATCATGAGAAGAGAGAGAAGAAAGAGGAGAAGTTAATGAAGGGAAGAGCATGAAAAAGTAACAAATTCTCATCCTTTTTTGCTTGAATTTCTCTCTTTTTCCTTCTCCTTTTATGTGTAACACCATATCTATATAAACCTTAACTCATAGCACAATTGGCATATAGCACTTATTTTCATCAAAATAACATTTTTAGTAGTAGATATTTGTGTCATTGAAAGCCAAATTAATTCATTAATGGCTTAATGCACCATGTAAGCTTACCAAATTTATTTTCCATCCCTAACACATTTGTTCAATCTGAAATATCACAAATTAAAGCTTAAGACTCGAGTCCAAAGCATAAAACACAAAATTGCACCTTGCATGCATTTATTCATGAATTCCATATTCTAATATGAACTTCAAAAAATCATAACTAATTCTAAAAAAATTCAAATCATGTAAATTATAACTTTCTGGAAAGCTCAAGATGTCATCTAGCTACCATAAAAAGTTTAGAACAAAATAACCACACTTGACTTACAAAAATCAATGGAACAATACATCAGGTCTAGTGATCATTCTACAGAAAACCAAAAACTTCAATATTCATATCTCCTTCTACAGAACTCCAAATTAAGTGCTATTAGTGGCCATAGAAATCTTATGATGTCTACTATATTCTTGTAAAATTTTATGAGCATTGGACTTCATGTGATCCTTGAGTGACATAAAAAAGCAAACTAACCACATGAACAGTAAACAATGATAATTTCTACATAATTTGGCCAATTTTGAAAAATCAAAATAAATTCTCTAGAGCTCCAAAAGTAGTTCTCTTTAGTTTTATGAAAAGCTCTAAATGAGACTTATAATCTTGTCAATTTTCATCACAAATTCATCTATTTGATCAGTTTGTGGTTCAAGTCAAGAAAGTAGCCATTTTAGGGACTATAGTGGGGTCAAAGTGCACCAATTTTTGTTAAACAACGAAAACGGGTACATTTTCAAAGCAAGTCTCTCGAAATGAATTAGTTAATATCCTAAAAAATTTAAGTAGCATTCTAGACTCCTAAAAATGAAAACCCTAAGCTCAGACAGAAAGAAAAACGGAGGTAGAATGAAGAAATAAAATTTGATGAAAGACTTATGAAACGTAATGGCATTTTCATAATTTTGAGCAAATTTTGAAATTCACATAGAAAGATTTTTTAAATGAAATTTTTGAGTTTTCAACTAAACTAAGGGTGAATCTTAGGAATTTAAGGGAGAGAAATAAGAATATGCAAAGAAAACAACAAAAGAACTATGGAAATTCAAGATAGCAAATCTAAGGTTTCAAGTGTTCCTTGCAAAATCTATTTTGATATAATAATTCCTAGGCCTAAAGAAGTGTTTGAATGAGCTCCTAAGATCCCTAGAAGTCTCCTCATGTGCATCCTCCTCCAAGAAAACAAAGCAAACTTCCATGGAGGCCAAAAGCTACCTAGTCTCTCCTAAAGGGGATGGGACACCTAAGGAGAGTTTTAAAAATTTTCAAGCCTATTCTTGAGTCATATATGATGAATGAAAATGAGAGGAAACCTTGAGAAAAATTTAGGAGGCCTAGAGAATAAATTGGTGTCTTAGGTTCCATAATATGACCTAAAGAAGCAACATGTAGTTAGGCTCTTTGTTTTAATTGTATAATGACTCCAAAAGGTTTAAAAAGAGTCAAGAATCATATATGAAAGGAAAGAATGGAGCCTAAAACTTATTTGATGGGTGTTGCTTCGTTAGGTCCATTCTTGGAACCATAAAGGGGTTAATAGACCAAGTTAGTATTTAAGGAAGATGTGTGGCCTTAAAATTAATTCTATAAACTTAATTGGCTTCCATAAATTTTGCTTAGGACAAGGGAAACTAATCCCACACCTTTGTGTGTGTGAGGCTGAGGAAGGGAGAGAAAATTCAAGGAGAAAAATGTGTAGTTGCATCCAAGGTAGCTCACTCCTCCTTCTCTCATGCATGAATGTATGCTTGACTTGTCTTTGAATATGTGTATGTGTGTTTTAAGTTATGAAAATTGTTCTAGCATGAGCTTTTATTCCTAGGTACCATGATGATGTATTATATCTTCAAATGATGTTTATGATGTTTACTTGGATTTGCTTGAGTGTGAAGAAGCTAAGAACTCTTGGCCATGGTGAGGATGAGCCAATAACCCTTAGAAATGGTTGAGATAAAGAAAAGTGTCTCCCTTGAGTGACGTTAAGCCAAAACCTCCTTGAGAAAATGGGTGAGATAAGTACAAAATCCACAAGTGAATAGGTGAGGTTAATCCACTTACTTGGCAAGCCTATGAGTGCCTTGTATGACTTACTCACATGCCAAGATTACTTCTCGAATGATCATGTTATCCATTATGCTCATGCATGCATTTTCAAGACTTGTTTTGCATATTTTATGTATGATTGAAAGGGAGATGAACTATTGGGATTCTTTGAGTCTCATTCCCTCGTCTCCAATGTTTTAACATGCTAGGTGGACCAAGGGGATAAGGTAATGGGAGCCAACAACTTGGAAGATAAGAGATTGATAACCATTTGCATAGATTTTGCTTCTATATGGCCATATGAGTGGCAAATGTTGTAATCTATTATTGTACATAACCTATGACCTTATGAACATGTGTAATTATGCTAATGTAACATGTACAAATGAGAATTTATGTTATGTGAATGTTACAATGCAATATGGGTATGTAATGGCAAGACTAGCATTATGAAAATTTGTGTATGGCATGGGGTGAGAGTGTGAGTTTCCAAATTCTGAATTTGTGCACCTTTGAGACAAGTTTAAAATGTCATTTTGGTGTAATCCCACATGCTCAAGTGGCCACACAAACTTGGGAAGCAAAATTGGACACTTTGATGCTTGTAGAGTCCATAAAAATGACCAAACCGGAACCCTATAGTACAAACTAACCAAATGGATGAATCTTCCCATGAAATCTGGCAGACATGTAGGGCTTATTAAAGGCTTTTTGGAAAGCTAAAGTACAAAAAAATTAGAGCTTTATAGAATTAATTATGAATTTTCAAAATTAGGATTTTTCTGCTATTCTGGTGCATATACTATTCATATGGTCAATTTTGTTTTCTATGTCATCCGATAGACAAATTGTGTCTAATGCTTGTGAAATCTTATCATAAACTAGAGGTTATAAGCTTTCTATGGCCACTAAGATCACCTCATTTGGAGGTCTAAGCAGAGAGTTATTAATTTTTGAATTTTAAAGTCAGTACCAGTAGCGCCACTTGACCTCCAATACTGTTCCATCATAATTTAGTTCCTCAATGGAATTGTCATGGTTTGGAGATATTTTTCCCTTAAATTTAACACTTGTAGCTTCTCATATTGACTGAATTTGCATCATTTAGATTTTTTTAGAATTAGTTATGAATTTTCAAAATTTATGACAGTAACTTGTAATAGTAGCCTAGACAGCTAAGACCTTGGGTGTTTTTCAAATGTCAAACTTCTTCTACTTGATGTTCCATGGCCTGGAATTATTTTTAGCATAAAATGGTAAAGAATGTGTGATTTTGATTTTCTTATAATTAGTTATGATTTTTCAAAGTTTGTGACAGAAAGCATATAATTCTGGTCGAGGCTACACTATGATATTTTATGTGTTTCTTGCACTTGCACGAGTTCTAGGCCACTTTTGGTGATGTAATTAAGTTATATCTATGTAATTAAATATGAGAATGTGATACGTGAGCTCACATGGTCCATGGGACACCGAATGAAAAATTTGTATGTTATGCAACACAAAGAATGTAATATTTTAATGCCATTTTTCTCACTTCCTTATGTAATTCATGACATGAGACTTAGAAATAACATGAGGCAAGGCTAGAAAGTTATGGTGTTACAATTTGAGCACATCCAAAAGCATAAACATAGCATATAGAAACATCCCAAATGCCCCAAATCATCATAGAGCTCAAAATCACCTTCCTAGTTGTTCTTATACACATGTACATTAAAGCTCATGAATGTCAAAAACTCACATACTCATTCATTTGACTTCAATTTTGGTTCATACATTATAATTACATACTTTCATACATGTTCAAGGCTTTACATCTCATAAACATCATATACATACATACTTTGACATTACATTACATAAAATCCTATCCTATTGTCAAAGTCTCATGATTCAAGCTTCTTAGCTTCCAATCCTTACTCTTTGAAGTTCACCTAAACATGGTTAGACATAATGTGGAAAAGAGTGAGATTCAAAGAATCCCAAATAGCATACATACATGACACATTTTCATGTCAAAGGATACAAGAATGTACTCAAAGCCTCTTGTAGGCATACATAAACATTGTCTCATGTCACATAAACTCATACATGTTAAATATAGGCTTTAAAGGCTTTTGGTCTTACCTCACCCAAAACTTTGGGACTTTTGGATTTACTTCACCCACCTTTAGGGACTTTTAACTTAGCCTCACTCATTTTTCAGACTTTTGGCTTTGTCTCACTTATTTTTAGGGATTTTGGCTTTTCCTCACCCATTCTAAAGGACTTTTGGCACAACCATACCTATTTGATCCATCTTACATTCAAAATACATTTCAAGAAGCATATTGGTACTAATGCATTAAATCAATGGCCATAAACATATCTTATGGTTTAAACACACACATAAGCATCCAATGACAATCAGACATTTAAAAAATACATACAAGAAAGGATACAGAGCTACCTTGAGGCAAGAATCACAAACTTTCTTCTTGGAGTTTGCCTTCCCTTTCTCGGCCTCACACACACACCTAGGGGGATCTTGATTTTCTTAGCCTAGACACATCAAATATGTACCATCCAATTCCTCTGTAAATGTGAGAGATGTAATGTCTGGTTTCTTCATAAATGTACAAAATGTATTGGATATAAAAGGAAGTCCCCCAAATAGAATGATTTGAGGTCTAATAAAATTAGAATAATAATCTAGACCTCAAATAACGAGGATCCAAGGCCAGAGAGGCCCTAAAAACGAAGTCAGAATAACTAGACAAAATTTAACGAAGACGCAATGGCATTTTCATAATTTTGGAAACTTTTTAGAAAACTTAAAGGAGGGATTTTTAAATAAAAAAAATTAGTTTCTCGGGGTCCTTAGAGGCCCTAAAAACCTTAAGAACCCCTAGAATGGTTTAAACATCTCCGGTTTACGTTTTAGAGCATTGGTTGACCCAAATTTTGACCGATTCATTTGGAAAGGTTTAAAATCTAATTTGAATGAAACCTAAGGCATTTTATGAATTAGAGGACCTAAATTTTATGATGGAAAGGATAATTCTAAAAAAAGAGTTGAAATGAGCCTAAACGGAGCAAACAGATGCTTAAGGGCAAAATGGTCATTTAGAAAAATTATAAAAGAGGCTTCTTAACTAAGATTACACCTCATCATCTTCTCCAAGCTTTTATTTTCATATTTTTAGAGAGCTATGGCATGACATTAAAAGGGGAGAGAGAGAAGAAGTTTAAGCTTCTGTTTAGGTAAGTAAACGACCTCGTTTCATCCTGCGCCAGTTAGGAAAGTTGTTCCTCTCTCTAAGAGCTCTCTAATGGTAATTTTTTTTCTTGAAAACTTAAAGATTTAGGTTTGACCTAAGCCAAAAGGGAACTCTTTTTAAAAAAACAATCGGTGGAAAATAATCTACGTGAAGAGAGCTCTGTTTTAAGGTAAGACTTTATTTAAAACACTTGAAAATCTTGTGTTTCCAAGTCATTAAGCTTTGGTCTAGAGAGAGAAAGTGAGGAGGAGAGTTTTTCTTCATGTATCTTTTATGGAACCAAGGGTTATGGAATGAGAGGATTAAGAATATACAACCAGAATTGAAAAAGAAGCTTTAAAGTGCAAGTTATAGATTTACGGATTTAGTTGCACCTTGGCAAAATACGAATATTCCTAATGATAATTTAAGTTGTCTAAGAATATATACGGGTTCTTGAGACACCTAGAAAGCCTCACATGTGCCATTTCCTTCAAGAGAAGTTGCAAAATCCATAAGTCCACTAATGATGCTATAGTCTTGACCAAGCATGGTTTAAAGGCATAGGGAGTGTTTTAATTTGTTCTAAGCCTAGAATGAGACTAAAAATGATAGAAGAACATTAATGGAAGCCTTGAAAAAAATTTAGAAGTCATGAAATGTGAGATGGAGGTGTAGACTCTATAATGTGACATTACGAAGCAACTTATAGCTAGGCTCCTTAAAATGAATGTGTGATGACTCCAAGGAGTCTAAAGGAAGTCAAGAGACCCAGAATGAATGAGAAACGGAAGCCAAGATCATAAATTCTCTTAGTTGCTTCATAAGGTCTTGTATGGAAGCATAATAGAGTAGTTTCATATAGAGTGTGTATGATGCCAAGGCTTATTTCTGTCTGTCATGCCATACTTTATTTGACCCCATATTCCCATATTCAAGCTAGCTTTCATGTTGAAGTAAAGAAAATCACAAAAGAGGAATGAAATAATGTCATTTAATTGCATTACGTCAGAGTTAAAAATTCAAATTTTGATCTGCGGACCCCAAAAATTTACCAACAATATTCTCTAATTATTTTCCATCCATACAAATCATAAACATCTTAAAACTTTGCACAAACCATGGACCAAGAGCTAAATACCATAAATTCTCATGTTTTGCCTCGGGTCAAAATTTTAGTTTTCTGCTAGTAATTTTGGAAAATCATAACTAAATATAAAAAAATTGAAATCAAGCAACCCATAGCTTTCTGGAAATCTCTAGATGTTAATTGTACAATAAAAATAATTTCAAGCCACTAAAATCTCATAT
This sequence comes from Erythrophleum ivorense, assembly GCA_026724425.1. Classification (NCBI taxonomy): domain Eukaryota; kingdom Viridiplantae; phylum Streptophyta; class Magnoliopsida; order Fabales; family Fabaceae; genus Erythrophleum; species Erythrophleum ivorense. The sequence goes on along the minus strand of JAIUCV010000001.1, from coordinate 27,644,363 downwards.
GGATCATGTTTGACAATAGAAAAGGTACAAAGGTCGGGATGTCTAGAATTACTCATACAATTTACTGATATAATTTTTGAAAATACATAATTAATTTCACAAAAATCAAATTCATGCAAACTATACCAATTTGTAAATATTTGGAGTTATTTAGAGGGTAAAAATAGTTTCAAATCAAACCAAGAGCATTTAGACTCTAAAAATCAACGGAACAGTGATGAAGGTCTAACTGTGTGCTTAGAATAGAACAGAAATTTCAAAAATTCATATCTCCCTCTCTAGACATTTAAATGAGGTGATTCTAGTTGGTACAAGTCACTAGGAAGGTCTAGTTTCTTTTTATAAAATTTCATAGTAATTGGACATCGTTTGCTCTATGAATGATAGAGATAAATTTTTGGACCATATGAACAGTATTAGAGCCAAAACCAGAAAAATTGCCAATTCCAAAAATTTGCCAAAAATTCTGTAGAATTCCAAATATTACCTACTTTGGCTTTCCAAAAACCTTTCAACAAGGCCTAGATGCATACCAAATTCTAGACCAAGAAGAGCTCATTTGGATCATTTGTGCCACAACTCACCAAAGTGGTCAATTTTGCATATGATAAGGCATCAACTTGGTCCAAATGGCTTTCCTTTGTGCTTGGCACCTCATGGGTGAGTTTAAAATCATAAATACAACTTATATGAGATACCCAAATGGTCCTAAAACCCGTACATCTCATTTTGGTCATTCCACATCTAAGAATACACTAATACATACATGCCATCAAGTGTCAAGTTCTCTTATTTACATTGATTTTGTGCCACAAATGATCCATACATCATTCATACATAATATTACATTTGCTCAATGGTCTACATCTCAAAAATAATATGTACAAGTTCACTTTGACATTCAATTGCAAGTAGAACTACATAATTGTCAAAGTGTAGCTTCTCAAGTCCCTTGGCTTGCATTTCTTGCTTCATGAGTGCCACTTAGACATATTAAGATTAAGGAGGGAAGGGAAGTGAGATTCATGGAATCTCAATAGCTCACACACCAATTTATACACACATTCATAGCATATATATATTAAAGCACAAGTATAGAAGTAACACAACTACAAAGTATGCAAGGTCACATTTCCATGCCACCAATTCTCATTAAATTCAAGGATATGCTCTAGGAACTTTTGGTTTTGCCTCACCCCATTTCTAGGACTTTTGGATTTGCCTCACCCTTGGCCTAGGGACTTTTGACTTGGCCCCACCTATCCAAGAGACTTTTGGCCTTGTCTCACCTATGCCATGAGACTTTTGGCATCTCTTCACACATATTAAGGGACTTTTGGCATCACCTCACCCTTATAAGCCATTTTTCACAATCAATCACATTCATGACAACACATTGGTACCAATGCAAACTTAAGGCATTAAGTGGCATGTTCTAAAATCACAAAAGCACACACAAGCACATAATGACCTATAAACAACCAAGAATGCAAAGAGAATGAGGTGGAGAGTTACCTTAGTATTTATACAAGCTTCTCTTGGCCTTTCTCCTTCCCTTTTTTGGTTCCATAAGTACACCTAGGTGGTTTGAGATTCTCTTGGCCTAAGCATCATAAATAACACACAATCATACTCTTGAAGCAAGCCAGACACTATATTTATTCTTAAAAGCATAAGTGGTTCTATAGGTTACATAATAGTTCCACAAATGGCCTATTGAAGCAACCCTTATAATTCAAGTTCTAGACTCCATTCTCTTTTCATTTATAGGCCTCTTGACCTCATTCAAGGTCCTTGGAGCCATCATCTACTCACTTACAAGAGCCTAGACATGTGTTGTTTCATAAGGCTCTATGATGGAAGCCATTGTTCTATTTCCTAATCCAAGGTTGCTAAATTCTTTCCAAGGGTTCCTTCAACCTTCTACCATCATATGAAATCCCAAACCAAGACTAGAACAAATTAAAACACTTCATAACCTATTTAAATAGCCTAAGCCGAAACACCCTCTTAAAGAAGAGTTCATGGAGCTTTTGATTTTTCCTTGATAGAAGAGCCTCTTGGAAGGCTTTCTAGAGGTCTTAGAAGCTCATTGGAACACTTACATAGCCTAGGAAATACATGTACTAAATCAGTTTGTACAAAACCCTCAAGAGCTTTACACTTTTCTAAATCAATTTCCATTAGTCTTCTTTACAATTTCTTGGTATATTCTACTTCCCCATAGTCTAAAACCCTAGTTTCTCTCTTGTTTTTGGATAGAAAATATTCCCCTACCTTGGTTCTGTTCTTGGCCAAAATATAGACAAAGGAGGAGCAAGGAGAAGAAGCAACAAAGAACAAGAATTACCTTGAATTCAAGCTTGCTTTCAAGAGCCTTTCTCTTTGGTTTGCTTCTCTTCAAAAATTTCAAACCATACCCCCTTGTTCTGGACTCAAAACAGAACCAAACAACTCAACAAAACCATAGAAAAGAAGCTTAGAGGGAGAAGAACAAAATTGAAAGAGGAGGAAGTATAAAATTTCTTAAATTTGCCTACCTTTTTCTTAGTTTTCTTCCTCCAAAGTCTCCTCCTCTTGTGCACCCTAGGAGCAACTCTCTTTTTCTATTTTTGGGCAGAGGAAGGTTGGCCTAAATGAGAGGGGAGAAGTGGCGTGAAAGATGTGGAAGGTTCAAGAGGCCACTTTTCTAAAAAATTCTAATTTTGCCCTTCCATTGTGGCATTTTCATTTTAGCTTCATTTTAACTCCTTTTTTAGAACTGTCTTTTCCATCATAAAATTTTGGGTTCCCAATTAAATAAAATACCTTTGGAATCACTCAATTTGGAGCTAAAACCTTCCCGAACGAATCTGTCAAAGTTTAGGTTCACCATCATTGAAAAATATACACCGGAGGAGCTTTAATTGTCTCAGGGTTTTTCATGGTTTTTAGGGCCTCTAGGAACATTGGGCAACTCAAAGTTTTCATTTAAAAAGCTCTCTTGTGAATTTTTCTAAAAATTACACAGAATTATGAAAATGCCACTATGTTTCGTCAATTTTTGTCACAATTTTACTTCATCATCCTAGCTCTGTTTTTCTTTCTGTCTGAGCCTAGAATCATTATTTGTAGGAGCCTAGGACACTACCTAAATTTTTAGGGATATTATCTAGCTCAATTCAGGAGGCTTGCTTTTATACAGCTCATTTCATCATTTTACAGGATTTATCATTTGTTACAGTTCCTATGAGCGATTTATGTCTCTTTTAATTTGTCTAGGCCAAGAGAACCAAGGGCCACTTAATAGCAAGGCTTGCTTGAGAAAGGGGAAGAGGAGTTCAAGAGGAAAGTGTTGTGTTCTTCCTTCAAGGTAGCTCTCTAACCTTTCTCTCATGCATGACTTAGATGTTTGCTCGTCTTTGAGTGCTTATGTGTATGTTTGAGCCATGAGAAATGTTTCTAGCCAATTCTTACATGTTATGGTACCATTATGTTTCTTGAAATGTGTTTATGGTTGTATTATGGCTTACATAGGTTTGGTGATGCCAAAAGTCTCTTAGCAAGGGCCACTTAATAGCAAGGCTTGCTTGAGAAAGGGGAAGAAGAGTTCAAGAGGAAAGTGTTGTATTCTTCCTTCAAGGTAGCTCTCTAACCTTTCTCTCATGCATGACTTAGATGTTTGCTCATCTTTGAGTGCTTATGTGTATGTTTGAGCCATGAGAAATGTTTCTAGCCAATGCTTACATGTTATGGTACCATTATGTTTCTTGAAATGTGTTTATGGTTGTATTATGGCTTACATAGGTTTGGTGATGCCAAAAGTCTCTTAGCAAGGGTGATGATGAGCCAAAAGTCCCTAAAAATCTATAAGATAAAGCTAAAGTTTTCAAGAACAGTGAGGCTAAGTCAAAAGCCCTTTAAAAGTAGGTAAGGCAAGTCTAAAAGTCCTAAGGAAAGTGGGTGAGGCTAAACTAATGCCCTTGAGAGTTTATGTATGTTATGTATAAGTTTCTTGAACATGAAAAATGTTATTTATATGTTCACTAGTAGCTTGAAAGTCATGCATGCATTCTCTAATATGTTTTAGCATCCATTAAGTATGTTTGAAAGGGTTAAGAGCTATTGGGATTCTTTGAATCTCACTCTTCCCTCACATATGCCTAACTATGTCTAGGTGAGCCAAGTGAATAAAGAAATAGAAGCCAACAAGCATGAGAAGCAAGATCTTGATAAATGGATAGAGAAATGAGATTTTTGTTTGTATTTTGATGTCAAACTATGTAACCATGAGATGTATCTATGATTTAAACCCTTGAGCATGTTAAAATATATGTACAAATAGTGTATGTATCCATGTAGGAGCTAGCTAAATGAGAATGTGAGATTTTGCCACTGCTTTGCCATTATGTGACTTGATGTTCTTGTGTATATATGGATGTAGTAAGGTGAGATTGAGCTCTATGGTGATTTAGATCATTTGGCATACTTTTATACATGGCATTTATGCTTTTAGACTTGCTTATGTGGTGGTGAAAAGTGTAAAAGAGCATTTGGTACTTGAAATGCCCATTTTGATCTTTAATTTTGACTAAATGGTGTGTTGAACCAAAGTATGAACAAATGAATGATTTTTTCATGAAATTTAGCCAGAAAGTAGGTCTTATCTAGATCTTTTCACTGAGCCAAAGAACACTCAATTTGGAATTGTAAATAATTTATTATGATTTTCAAAGTTGGCCAAATTATGTTGAAATAGTATGCTTATTGTTTATTTGGCAATTTGCTTCTCTATGTTATAAGTGAGACAAATAACATTCAATGCTCATGAAGTTTTACAAGTATAAACTAGACATTATAATCTTTCTATTGCCACCAAGATCACCTCAATTGGAGTTTTGTAGAGGGAGATATGAATTTTTGAAGTTGCATGATAGTACTAATATAGCCTGATGAGAGGCTCGTTGCGCAACCCTCAAAATAAAACTAGGTTGGTAAAATATGTAGCTAGTGGCACAACCTAGGTCATCTCCCTGAGAATTGGAGTTCAATGTTTAATTGAGTTTTCCAAATGTTAAAAGACTCTAAAAATTTCTAAACTAAGGGGGGTTTTTTATCTAATTTACTAAGTAAAATGAAATTGAAATAAAATTCCTAAATTCTACCTAATTGGATGAATTATGGTTGAAAATAGGCTTGTGACTAGCTTTGGAATCATCCCTTGGTATCCACTATCTTTATCCGAATCCAATTGTGATTAATTATGGCCTAAGAGTCTCTAATTGTATTCATAACAATTTATCTTGGGTTACCACTCAAGATTCAAGAGATTAACGAAGTAATGTTGAATTGAGACCTCAATCCCGCATTAAATTGTTAAATCTTGTCTCTAAGATCAATGAACACCTAATTTAATTAATTAAATGATTAATTAGCCTCTGAATCATCATCCAAAAATGTTTAATTAACCAACTAAACACTAAGGAATTCTCAAATTTAACATTCAAGCACATAATTTCATTCAAGCATTTTATCAAACACCTTTGAGGCATACATGGAAATTAGAGAAAAATGAACAATTCAGAACTTGATTCAATCAATTAATCAAACAAAAATAATCTCCTAATTAATGTCTAACTAGCCACTAATTATAAACAATACAATTCTTTAATCTAATACAATCTTAACCAAGAAAATAAAAGATAGAGAAAAATGTAGAAAGAGATGAGAATCTTAGCCAAAACTTCCTTTTTAATTAATGGATTCACACTTCTCCAAGGTCTTCTTCCAAGCTAATCACAAATGGAGGTTTAGAGCTTCATGGAAGTGGAAGAATGGAAGATGGAATGGTTTTGTGTGGAGTGGATGGACTGGACGCTGGAGTGAAAAAGGGGACGAAAGGCGTGTAAATGGGGTGAATGGAATATGGGGCGTGAGATGGGTGGCGTGAATATGCTTTTATTATCTGGATTAATGCCTCCAGCTCCTCATTAAAAGTCATGTGCCCAGCCTCTTCTTTTCGTGTGTCATGCTCAGCCCACGTATTCTCTTGTGTGTATTATGCTTGGAGCTAAATTCTTCTTAGCATTCACGTGTCTATGCATATGTGTATAAGTGTGGGCCCATTCCTTCCCATGTGAGCTTTATTTTATTTCCTCCTGTAACCAGAGCTCCCCCATGCTTTATTTGGTCCTGCCCATGTGTGGTTCTTCCACGTTACAGCCTTGCTAACCCATGCTCCTTTAATCATTCCCCAGCCTGTCACATACTTTTCTTCATCGTGCAGCTCAGGCTTCTTCTGCTCATCATGTTACTTCTCCTTGTTCAGAAGCTTCACTTCCTCTCTTAAATCTCCAGCTCAAAGCTTTTGTTCGAACGAGCTTCTTCACGTCATCCCATGGCTTCAATTGCATCGTTTTCACGTGAGATTTCTTCATTGCAATAACATGCTCTGCACACATTTCTTTTCTGTTTAGCTACATTCAACTCATGGCTTTCTCCAGTTCTGTTCACAGCACCTAAACTCAAGCTTCTCACGTTCTTTTCTCCATGTAAGGCTGCCACGTTTTTTTTCCCTCCAAAACAGAGGCTACTTCCTTCATAGAGTGCCTAGTCCATAGCTTTTTCTTTACGTGGCTTCATACTCCTTTCACGTTGCTTCTTTTGTATCACGTGTTCAGCCTCTCTTCACCAAAACCATAGCAGACTCCTAGCTTATATACTAATGCTAACTCATGTTTTCTTCTTCTTAAAAATGTACCAGAACCCGTAGTTGTTTTTGCTCAAAAGCTCCAGCCAAGTGCTTTAATGGATGGTTCTCTTCCTTGTGAACTTCCCTGATGCTGCCTCCCATGTGAAAATGCTCTCCTCCAGCCCATGCAAGCTTCTGTTCACAGTAAATAAAACTCGAGCTTCTCCTCTAGGACTTTAAGAGCATTAAATGGAACTTAGGTGAGCAGAAAAACCAATAACTCCTTGCTCTCCACGTGCAACTCTGCATGAGACAACCCATAGCTCTTGCTTGTAAATTTTTCTCATCAAATTGTACACATGAAGCCTTCATTTCTCCTTCAATTCAATTTCCATTCAAGCTCAAATTTGCATTGAAAATCTGCACAAGAAGTAAGAACAATTCAATAGGAAAATTTACAAACTTATTTAAATAAATTTATGCATTAAAATTCTAAAAGTTTGTAAATAATTTCCTTGAGTGCACAAATGATTACTAACATTAAATTTTACCTAATTAAACTCCTCAAGCTATATTTGTGCTTTAAAATACTTAAATTAGGAGAATTAAAACATATAAAATTCATGCTTATCACCTAATCTATGTTACTATCTCATCAATTTTCGGCTACTTAAGTCTACTGCATTGGTTTGGACTTATTTTTAGTCAAAAACAGACATCCACAAATTTCCAAAATGGTATGGTTAGCTTAATTTTGATTTTTCTAGAATTAGTTATGAATTTTTTAAAATTTGTATTAGAAAATTAAATCTTGAACCCAAGAGCAAACCATGAGTTTTGTATGATGTAGCTTCAAACTCGAAATGAATGAGATCAAATATAGTGTGTATGACTTGTGTGGATGTGATATGACTAGAAAATGATGTTGATGAGTTTATATAGTTCATAGAGCATAAAATAAGGAAAGGGGATCTTATACAACACAATTAATTCTATTAATTTAATGCCTTTTCATGGGAAATGTTTGCTTCTCTATATGATTATGCTCTAATCCATACGAATTGCATTGAGATAGAGAATGAGACCATGGTAAAGGTATTACAAAATAAGCCATAGTTACATCATCAAAACAAGTTCTAGCCTCACATAAACTTTATATAAGCTTGTCTTAACTTATGACATGGTTATGGTTCCATATAAGTACATAATGAAGCAACCTATGAAATTCTTGGTCTTGGCTCCAATTTTTCATTTAATCTAAGTCATATGACTCCATTTAAACTCTTTAAAGTCATCACAATTTGAATTCAAGGAGCCTAAATTCAAGTTGCTTCTTTATGCCTTAGAAAGGAACCTAAATCTCCATCTCACAAACCATGGTTTCTAAATTCAAACCAATGCTTCCCTTGGTGTTTATTAATCATATCTAGACCATTTCTATCCTTAGAATCAAAGAAAACTCTCCCTACGTATTACTTTTAGCTCTTGGCTGAGACATAGTGCTAAGTGGAGGACCCATGGAGTTTTCTTGATTTTTCTTAGGGAAATGGCACTTGTGAAGCTTCCTAGACCTCTTATGAACTCTTACATACTCTTACATAAGCTAGATTATTATTAGAAAACTTCAAGAATTACTAGGTGCAACAAAATCCCTTAGTCATACAACTTGAATTCTAAAACTTCTCTTTTAAATCTAATTGTGTATTCTTGTTTCTTATGCTCTAAAACCCTTGTTTCTACCTTGCTATGACCTGAATTCCTTCACTCCTTAATGGGCTTAAGGTTGGCCAAAACACATAAGAGAAGAAGGAGACAAGATGAAGCAAAACAATCCATAGTTTTTACCTTATTTGTAAACTTTTCTAAGGAGCTTTCAATTGCTTCTAATCTCTCCTTGAATTTCTCTCTTTCTTTTATTGAACTAGCCATGGAATAGTTCCAAATAAGTCATCAAAACTATAGGAAAAGAGAGGAGAAAGAGGATAAGAAGTTGGAAGAAGGAGAAAGCAAGGAAAACCATATATTTCTTACACTTTTATACTTGGTTTCTTCCTTCCTTCCTCTCCCTCTTGTACGCCTCCTCAAACTTGTCCAAGTGCTATTTTAGAGCAGAAGAAAGTCGATGAAAAATGAAGAGAGGAGGTGGCATGCTGAAATAGGGAGCAAGAGGGGTCATTTTAATACATTTTCAAAATTCCAATTTAGCTTTTTTTCTTGATTCCTTTCATTTGAGTTCATTTCAACTCCTTTTGAGAACTATCTTTTCCATCATAAAATTTAGATCTTCTAATTCATAAAATGTCTTTAGTTTCATCCAAAATGGATTAAAAACTTTTCCAAATGAACCGGTCAAAGTTTGGGTCAACCGATACTCTAAAACGTAAACCAGAGGGGTTTAAACCATTCTAAAGGTTCTTATGGTTTTTAGAGCCTCTATGAACTCAAGGAAACTCATTTTTTCCATTTTAAAATTTCTCCTTTGAGTTTTCTAAAAAGTGCACAAAATTACGAAAATATCACTGCATCTTTGTTAAATTTTGTTTGGTTATTTTAGCTCTATTTTTAAGGCACCTTTGGCTTTGGATCCTTATTATTTGAGGTCTAGATTACTGCTCTAATTTTATTAAACCTCAAATCATTCTATCTAGGGGACTTCTTTTTATATCCAGTCTATTTCATAAGTTTAAGGAGAAATCAGACATTATGTTTTTCATGTTTATGAAGGAACCAGATATTACAACTTTCCCTCCTTCCCTCTTAAGGCTAAAAATCACCAATGGCTAGGGTTCCAAACATACAAAATTTCCCAGCCTAAAGTATACATCATTTGAAAATGCTCTTAGTGAAGAATATTTTAGTGCAATTGGTTTCCTTAAAGAAACTTCTTCATCTAAGAGTTCGACCACAAAAATCACTCTTTAAGGAAACCTATAACACCATGTTTAACTAGCTTCCCTTAACTCATGATCTCATTTCATTACCTTAGTGTAGCAAGGTTTCAAAGAAACTTTAATTAAAATAATAAAATATTTTTGCATTACATCGCAGATAAAATTTTCATTTCATGTGCTGTGGACCATACAAGCTCATTCATCTCATTATCCTATTTAATTACATACATACAACTCAAAACCATCTCAAGATGTTGCCAAAAACTTGAACTCTTAGTTCGACCTCAGGTTGATGTGCCAAGTTACTATCATGAACTTTCAAAAATCATAATTAATTCTAATAAAATTGAAATCAAGTATGCTATACCATTCTGGAAAGCTATAGATGTCAACGTTATGCTAAAAATAAGTCTAGACCAAAATAGAAATGTTTAGCTACTAGAAATTGATAGAACAGTACATAAACTCAACTGGCACTACTAATACTGACACAGAACTTCAAAACTTCATATCTCTCTCCTCATAAATCCAATTGGAGTGATCTTAGTGGCCATAAAAATCTTATCATGTCTAGTTTATTTTTGTATAATTTCATAAGCATTGGACAACATTTGGCCCTCAAATGACATAGGAGAAGAAACTGACCATATGAACAATAACTATACCAAAATAGCAAAAATTTGGCAATTTTAAAAATTCATAATTAATTCCATAGAGCTCCAAATAATATGGTCTTTAGCTTTCCAAAAATCTCTAGATGAGATCTATATGTATGTCAAATTTCATGAAGAAATTTGTTCATTTGGTTAGATTGTGTCATAGGGTTCTAAAATGGCTATTTTTGTGCTTCTTAAGGGTCTCAAATGGTCCATATTAGCTTCCAAGACTTTTATGTCTACTTGAGCATGTGGGAAAGCATAAAAAATGATCTATTAAACATGTCTGAAAGGCTCACAAACCTAGATTTCACAAACTCACTCTCCCACTCCAAGGTATACACAAGAACATACAAGTTTTTCCTTGCCATTCAATGTCAAAATTTTGCTATATCATTCACATGGCATCAAGTCTCATATATATAACATGTTTCTATGTAATTACATATGTTTAATGGTTATACAACATATTCATCATAAGGTTACATCATATGCCGTTAAAATGATTACAAGGAGAACAAATAACATAATTCTTTGTCAATCTTTCTCCTTCTAGCTTGGTGGCTTCTATTCCTTTGTTCACTTGGTCCACTTAGACATGTTAGGGAATGGGGAGGAAGGAATGAGATTCTAGGAATTCCAATAGCTCTTCTCCCTTTCAACCATTCATAAAGGATACAAATTCAAGTCTAAAATTGCATACATGGATATCATGGAATGCATAATCATACATGGAACATTTCTTGCACTCAAGGAGTCACATAAAACATACATAGGCTTGCCAAGAAAATGATTTAGCCTCACCCATTCTCTTTGGAATTTTGGACTTGCCTCATGTCACATTCTAAATTTTCTGTAACTATTAACATGATCAAAGTTGGTAAGGAACTAACTTGCTTAATAAATACTAAAGAGGAGGGTAGATGCTAGGAGACCTAAAAGATATAATAGCATATTCACTTGTTTAATATGAGAGTAAGTAAGGATACTTTAAGACAAGCCTGCAACCACTTATGATAGCACCTCCTTACTTCCACCTACGTAGGGATGTGAGTATGTGTATTCAGCCAAGTAGTAACCCTATTAGCCTTGTATATTGCAAGCTTAAAACTACCAAAATCTTGGAATGAGTCTTTGAATTACCAACATATACATGGCTGAATGAATGTGATAGGGAAGAATGAAATAAGAAAACTACAAACCTACTCTTGAAAGGCTCCACCGAAGATGTGTGTGTATGTAGCCACTAAAATACTAAGGCATAGAAATAATCCCAGTTGTGAAGTGGAGAAAGCATCCATTTAATGTAGCTTAATGGAGAAAAAGAATATATATATCATGTGCTGCCACCTAATATGTGAACCGAATAGAAAATGAAGCAACAAAAGAGTTAAATCACAACCTTCCTTTGACACCTCATGCTTCCTTATGTGTAACTTGCATATGAGTATGTAGATGGTATTTGATTGACTTAATTGGTGTGTCCAGCCATGTAGAAGCTACGATAAATATAAGAGGCAGCATTTGAGTGGAGAATGGGAGGAAGAGACGCACGGTTGGATGATTAAGTAGGAAAGGAATTAGTCTTCATCCTTGCCACCTCATGCTTACACCTCCACTCACATATATGTATATTCAATTGGAAAATTGGTTAGTGCCCTGAATTTGCAATTGCTGTGGGAGTTAAATGATATATATGATGGATGTATTAGGTGGGAATAAGATGGAGGAAATGCTGCCACATAGATAGCACCGGTCATAGAATGGAAAGGAATACAAATCAAGAAAATTAAATCAAAGGAAGCCACCACATGCTTGCACCGTCCAAAGCATTGCCTTCATATTTAATTATCATTCAGTCATGGCAATTGGAGTGTCCAATAGTAGGATTAGATATCATCTTCATATAGAGTGTAGTGGGGGAATAAGACACATATATGATGCCACTAAGCCTTGCACCGAACAAGAAAATTGGAACCTTCACCCTTGCCACCTCATGCTTGGACCAAATGAAGATGAGAAGCATGAGCTGCCTATTATGATGATCACTTTAATTCACTTTAGGCTGAAGAAAGTAATGAAAAGAGGGGAGGAGAAAAACTCAGACAGCCATAGGAGAGGAGTGATGGAAAGATGAACCAAAGTACAAGGACTCCATACAAGGTAAGTTCTAAGTTGCTTCCTTGTTCTGGACTGGGATATTTTGCCTTTGTAGAATTAGTTAGAAAAGGATTTTGAAGCCAAAATTTTTATAACAGGTTGTCCATTCCTTATACTTGAAATCTGGAAAACTACAGAATTTTTGGAACAAGTTAAATCAAAGAAACAACCCACTAATTCAATTTAGCTTCTGGATGGGACAGCATGGGGCTGATTTCATAAAGAATTTTGTTAAATGGATAAATGAAGGAATTAGTGCATAAAATTTTTTTGGGAGGTAGCTAAGACGTATAAATTTAGGTCTGCAAAGTCTTAGAAGTTTCTGAGCTCATTTGGTAGGATAACAAAGCCAGAAATAGCAAGGGCAGTGTACAGCGAGCTCAACTGAGGTAGTGACCAAAACAGTAGGAGTTCAGGAGCTATTCTTGAGAATTCTTGAAAACTGTTTGTGTGGCTTATAATTAACATAATAAGGGGTCACTCTACAAATTTTTATGATTTTTGGAGGTCATTTAGTGGAGAAAAGAAATTTCACAAAAACAGGTCCGAAAATGTAGTTAAATTGAGACTATGGTAGTTTTCATTTTTCACTATTGTATTGTGAATTTGTATGGTAAATTAGAGAATCAAGCTTGAAAATAAGGACTAAGTACTTAACTTCAAAGCACTGGACCACACATGAATAACTTAGATAGTAACTAATTAATAAGAAGGAAAAGAAAACAAAGATATGATTGTTTACAATTAGGAATTCCAATCGTCAACTAACAAAAGGGGTTTAAGAATTTCGTACGAGGGGATTAGTACTTTAATTGCAATGTAAATATTAACCACGACTCATTATTAATTAAGGAAATGCATGATTGAAATTTAGGAAGGCAATTGGGACAACAAGAACTGAGGAATAACGTGACAAAATGACGGTGACGAAACAGGTAGATAACATGGTATTCTATCTATTTACATATATAATTGCACTGAATGATTTTCTAAATTTTGTATGCTGTGCATAGCTGCATATATACCTACTAATGTGACTCTCTTGAGTACTAGATCACTATTATTGGCCAATGACCGAAGTATAATAGCCTAACAAATGAACGTACATTGATATCTTGGGATTTACATGCTCCTATACTGAATGGTGCACCGAAGTCTTCTTATTCAATGTTCTATGTATGTGTGAATCATGAACCCATTGTTATCTATTGGGATTATATCTCATTACAAAGCTAACTATTTTTGAGGTAATACCAATATTATAGACAAAGTCCACCCAACAGAGGATAACTGAACCAATTCGAAGACTGTAGTGACTATCGTTGTTGTAATTTTCTGGAATAATGTTAAATGCTGAAAGTTTGACTTTAGTTGAATACTTAGTGTCATTTACTACCTCCTCGTTGGTTTGTATAAACATTACACATGAGGAATTTATCGTAAGTTAACTATGATGTTTATTAGGGCTACCGAACTCCCTATACAAGTAAACTCTTATAACTGCATTGCATGAAACTGATTATCATAATCCTGGAAGCAATTCTAGCATATTAATATTATCAACTTATGGTTTTCTTGTGAAAATGATGAAGGTTGTCTAGGTATGACAATTATCCTCCTAGGTCTAGGATCTTGTTGACAAGATTTTGGACTCTATACTATGGAATTAAAGACCTTGTCAATAGGATTTTGGATTTTTCTTTGGAAAACTTAAGACCTTGTCAACAGGGTCTTCTGTTAGTAGTACAAGATCCTTTCATATGGTAAGTTATAGCGTTTGCAAAGTGTAGGTGTAACACCCCACCCATTTTTTTAAGGGACTTTTGATTAAGTCTCATTTTTTAGAGACTTTTGGCTTTGTCTTACGCATTCTTAGAGACTTTTGGCTCATCCTCACCCTAGTTAAGGGGCTTTTGGTTTCACCAAGTTCAAGCAAACTAAAATATGTTCATAAAACATCATTCAAGTGCATAACAAGGCATCATGGTACCATGGCATATAAATACATGCTAGAAACATCTTTCATGGCTTAAAGATACACACACACATTCAAAGACAAGGAAAACACCTAATCATGCATGAGAGAAAGAAGAGAGAGCTACCTTGGTGCACAATAACATATTTTTTCCCTTGAAAATGCTTCCTCTCCCTTGGCCACACACTCACAAGGATGTGAGACTTGATTTCTTTGGTCGAAACACATTACATGAAAGCTAATTACACTCTTGGAACAATTTCTAAAGCTATATATGCACTTGAGAAGCTAGATTACTTCTAAGATTCAATTATGGTTCCATAAGGCACCTAATGAAGCAACCTTAGAAAAACATGATCTTGGCTCCATTCTTTCCTTCCATCTATGGTTCCTGTTATACCTTATATTCCCTCTCATTATATCCTTCCATTTAAGATAATCATGTGCATGTTCATAGGGAATTATTAAGAAAAGTCACATTTTCATGCACTTTATCGCATTATGTTAGGGTTAATTTTTCTTAACTTGTGTTACATGGGCCTTGTGGATTATACAATAACATTCTCTAGTCATTTATCATTGGAAAAAAGTACAATCAACTCAAAATATCGAGCAATCCACGGTTTTCAAGTCAAAAACCCCAAAATTACCCTTATTTTTCACAGTTGTATAGTCGCAAATTTCAAAAGAAACTTTGAAAAATCATAACTAAATGTAAAAAAATAGAACTCATTCAAACCATAGCTTTTTGGAACGCTCTAGATGTCAAATTTACACTAAAAATAATTTTCAGTCACAAAAATCTCATCTTGATCACCTTTGATAACAGAAAAGATAAGGAGGTCAAGCTGCTTAGAAATTTGATACAACTTACTGATATAAACTTTGAAAATTCATAATTAATTTCACAAATATCCAATCTAGGAAATCTATACCAATTTGGAAAGCCACGGATGTTAAATAGAGGGAAAAAATATTTCAAATCAATCCAAGTTCATTCAGACCCTGAAAATCAATCAAATAGTAATAGGGGTCTAGACATATCTCCCTCTCTAGACATCCAAATGATGTGTTTGCAATTGGAAAAAGTCACTAGAAAGGTTTAGTTTCTTCTTGTAAAATTTCATAACAATTGAAGATCGTTTACCTCATGAATGAAAGAGATAAAAATTCGGACTATATGAATAGTACACTGACCAAAAACTAGAAAATTTGCTAACTTCAAAAATTCACTAAAAATTCTGTAGACCTCCAAATATTACCCACTTTAGCGTTTAAAAAAGCTCTCAATAAGTTCTAGATGCATAACAAATTTCAGACCAAGAAGAGCTCATTTGGACAAAAAGTGACATAGCCTCACAAAATAGTCGATTTTGCCTCCTTCAAGATGTCAACTTTGCCCAAATGGCTTCCTTAATGGTTTGGCACCTCTTGGGCAAGTTTTAAAGCATGAATATGACTTGTAGGAATGGCCTAAGTGGTCTTAAATTCCATGCATCTCAATTTGGCTATCCCACATCCATTCATACACTAATTCACATAAGCCATTAGGGAGGCAATTACATATTTACATTGCTTTGGTGCCATCAAAGGTTCATACAACATTCATACATCAATTTACATTCACTCATGGTCTTACATCTTAAAAATTACATGTAGAAGCTCACTTTGACATTCAATTACAAGTAAGGTTACATAATAGACAAAATACAACTTCTCAAGATTCTTGGCTTGCATTTCTTGGTCCTTGGGCACCACCTAGACATTTCAAGAGGAAAGGGAGAAAGGGGTGAGATTCCTAGAATCTCTATAGCTCACACGCCCATTCACACACACATTCAAGGCATACATACATCAAGTGTACAAGTAAACAAGCTACTTGAATCATGAATGCACAATTTCAAGATTTTCATGCCACACTTTCACAATCAAGCCATCAAGAAGCTTTAGGGACTTTTAGTTTTGTCTCACCCCATTTCTAGGACTTTTGGATATGCCTCACCCTTGGCCTAGGGACTTCTAATCTGGCCTTACCCATTCAAGAGACTTTTGGCCTAGTCTCACCCATGCCTTGAGACTTTTGGCACCTCCTCATCTACATTAAGGGACTTTTGGCATCACCTCCCCCTTAAAAGCAATTTTCACAAGCAAAGCCATTCAAGAACATACATTGGTATCAATGCAAACTCAAGATATCAAGTGGCATGTTCTCAAGTCACATAAATCCATACATACACACAAAGATATACACATGCATAAGAATGCAAGGAGAATGAGGTGGAGCCTTTAACTTGATGCAAGTTTTCCTTTGTCTTATTGTAATGAACATAATTTTCATAAAACGATGAAATGAGCCGTATAAAAGCAAGTCCTCTAAAATGAGCTAAATAATATTCCAAAAATTTTGGGTAGAGTCCTAGGCTCCTAAAAATGATAATTCCAGGCTCAGACGAAAAGAAAAATGGAGTTAGGATGGTCAAACAAATTATGATGAAAACTGATGAAACATATTGGCATTTTCATAAATAAGTGAAACTTTTAGAAAAAAACACAGAAGGGCTTTTTAAATGTGAAATTTGACTTGCTTAGGATTCTCAGAGGCCCCAAAAACCATAGTAAGTGATAAACATGTTTTTCTATACATTTTATTCTCCTAAACTTAGGTATTTTAATGATCAAATATGGCTTTAGAGATTTACTTAGGTGGATAATTGATTTTAGTAGCCATTTTCTGCACTCTAGGAATTAAACTAAAAATGATGGATTTTAATGCATAAATCATTTTGAATGAATTTGTGAATATTCCTACTAAATTTTCTCATTTGTTTTTATGTAGATTTTTGGGCAAATCAAATCTAAAAGTTAAAGAAAAATTTGGAGGAGGAAGGTTTTCCAAGATTGAGATGCACATTCAAATTTATCACATGGGAAGAGAAGGTTTTAAAATAGCTGGCTAAAGAGGTCGCATGGGAAATGAAGAAGCTGCATGGAGAGGTTAAAACATGTTAGGGTGCATGGAAGATACTCACGTGGGGCTGGAAAACACAAGAAGCAATGCAAGCTCATGAATAAAAGGAAAAGAAGACTTAAGCATCTATGAATAGAACATGTGGGCTGAAGGAAGCATGGGCACATGGTTTAATAAAAGGCAAGGCTAAAGCTTCTGAGCCAGGAGAAGAGTTGCTGCCCATACATGTAGCCACATCCACCACACTTCATACGTAACACAGCGCCATACACAAGAAGCTTAAATGGACACACAGCTCAATCTCACGTTGATTCAAGCGGGCTTTTCTCTTCTTAACACATGCATAAGGTCCCACCAGAACCACACGTCCAGTTTGCTTGTTCGCGTGCATAAAGCCACAACCATCCACATACATCGGGTTCATGGTAATGAATGGGAAGAAGAAGCTGCAGGTTAGTAGTAAGGAAAGCAGAAGCTCAGAGACACATAACGTGATTAAAGAACGAGTGAAGGAAGAACATGGGCTGGGCAAACACACATACAACCACTCTTCCATATACTCGTGTGAAGAAAAGGCACAAAACAGAGAAGGAAACTACAGGTTTGATGTAAAAAGGAATGAAGCAACACAAGCAGAATGAAGAGAAGCTATAAGTTTGGAGAGTTGGATAGGGCGTGGAAAGAAAGAAGAAATACACAAGAGCATGCAGAAGTTAACGTGAAGGCTACGGGCAAAGCAAGAAGCTCATGGAGGGAAGAGAGGAAACTTTTACGTGGAAATGAAGAGCAACAAATGAAAGAAGGTGGGGTCCACTAATTAAAAAATAATAATAAAATAAAAGAAGGAAGTAAACCACGTGAAAGGAGCTTGGTTCTTATGCATGAGAAGCCACGTGAATGGAGCATACACATTTACACAATCACATATGAAGGCTAGAGAGGAAAAGGATCTAAGGGCTAGGGAGAACTCCAACTCAAACACACACTCGAATGCAGAACAGTGGAGAAAAGCAACTAAAATAGAGAAGAAGTTTACATGGAAACAACACGTGAGAAGCAACCAATGTTTAGCTCACATACCACGAGCATTGAGAAGAAGAAGCTATATTTTTGTTTGAGAGAGAAGTAAGAAACATACAAGAAGCTTAACCAACGCATCATCCATTCACAATGGGGCCCACACTCATATGGACATGTAAGCTCGTGACTCATTAAAAGGAAAGTCTGGGCAGAATGAAAAGAAGAGCAATGCATGAGCTGGAGATTGAAAGAAAAAAAAAAGAGAACGTAAAAATAAGGCGAGCTGAAAAACATAGAAATTATGTGGAATGAGAAGAAGAATAAGCTATGTTATGGATTTGAAGATAGCATGAAGTATGGATGAATTTTTAATATTACATTCTAGCAAGTTAGCATTACGTTGGGGCCCACAAATTTTTAGCAAGTAAGACACATATACTTACATGAAGGAAGTTGCAGGAAAATGGGAATAGGGGGCTGAGCATGTGAAAAATAAAAGAAACATGTGAGGAAAGCTGGAGGAGAATGCTATTGACCCATCCAGTAAGCCCCGGAACTGGTAAAATCTCTCCGGTATATGTTTTCCAATGGCGATGAACTCAAACTTTAACGGATTCATTTGAGAATTTTTAGCTCCAATTTGAGTGACTCCAAAGACATTTTATTAAATTGGGAACCTAAATTTTATAATGGAAAAGATGGTTCTTAAAAAGGGAGCTAAAATGAAGCCATAATGAAATTACCATTACAGAAGGATGAAATTAGAATTTTTGAAAAAGTAAGTTTCTTGAAGCTTCCACACACTTCTCCCTTCTTCTCCCCCTCATATAGCATGACATTCCTCTGCCCAAAATACAGAAAATAACCAGCTTCTTGAGGTGCACCAAGAAAGGAAGAAAAGGAGGAGAAAAATCAAGGAAAAGGTAAGGAAATTTGTAGAATTTCATGCTCTTTCTTCCTCCAACCTTGCTCCTCTCCTTCCATGCTTTCTTTCTATGGTTTTCTTGAGATGGCTGGTTCTATTTTTGGTCCAGAAATTAGAAGGGTAGTTCAAAAATTTTAAGGAGAGATAAACCAAGAAGAAGAAGCCTTGAAAGCACACTTGAAACTAAGGTAATTGCTTGTTGTTATTGCTTCTTCTCCTTGGTCTATGGAAGTGTGTATTTTAGCCAAGAATAGAACAATATAGAGGGAGGATTTTCTGTCCAAAAATAAGAGAGGAACTAGGGTTTTAGACAATGAGGAGGAGGAATATGGTAAGAAATTCCAAGAAAAACCAATAGAAATCAAGATAGAAAAGTGTAAGCTTCCTTAGGGTTTTGGAAAATCTGATTTTGTGTGAGTATTTCCTTAGCTATTTGAATGTTTCCTTGAGCTCTTAAGACCTCTAGAAGCCCTCCCAAGTAGCTTTCCCATCAAGGGAAAATCAAGAACTCCATGAACCTCCATTATGATGTATATTTTGGCCAAGCTAGGTTCATTTGGTTAAGGAATGTTTTAATTTGTTCTAACATTGGTTTGGGACTTCATATGATGTTAAAAGATGGAAGAAACCATTGAAAACAATTTAGGAGCCATGGATTGGGAGATGGGACAATAGTGTCCATAATGGTGCTTTGTGAAGCAACTTGATTCTAATCTTGTGTAAATAATTGTGTGAGGGCTCCAAAGACTTTGAATGAGGCCAAAAAGCTTAGAAATGGAAAGAAATGGGAGCCTAGTGTAACACCATAATTATATAGCTCATCTCATTCCTTATCTAAGCTCATTTCCAAGAATTTCACAAGCTTCTAAGGAAAGAACAATAAAAATAATGAATAAATTTATGCCATGTAGGGGATGAATTTTTCATTTGGTGTCTCGGAGACCATATAAACTCATTCAACTCATTCTCATATTTAATTACACTAATACAACTTAAAACCATCCAAGGAAGTGGCCTAGAACACGTGCAAGTGCAAGAAACACATAAAATTCCATAGTGTAGCCTTGGCTAGAATTGCATGCTTCCTGTCACAAGCTTTGAAAAATCATAACTAATTCTACAAAAATCAAAATGATGTATTATTTACCATTTTGGAAAGCTATAGATATTTATTTTATGTTAAAAATAATTATAGGTCATGGAACATCGAGCAGAAGACGTTTGACATTCAAAATGTGCCTAAGGTCTTAGCTATCTGGGCTACTATCACTGGTTACTGTCATAAACTTTGAAAATTCATAACTAATTTTAAAAAATTCCAAATCATGAAAATTTGATCAATCTGAGAAATTATAAATGTTAAATTTAAGGTAAAAATATCTATAGACCATTTCAAGACCATCAGGGAACTGAATTATGATGGAACAGTACTAGAGGTCTAATAGCACTATTGGTACTAATAGTAAATTTCAAAAATTCATAACTCTTTACTCAGACCTCCAAATGAGGTGATCTTGGTGGCCACAAAAAGCTTGTAACCTCCCTTTTATGCCTGTAAATTTTCATAAGCATTGGACACCATTTGGCCATTGGATGACATAGAACACAAAACTGATCATATGAATAGTACATACACCAGAATAGCAAAAAAATCTCAACTTTGAAAATTCATAATTAATTCTATAGAGCTCCAATTTTTCTGCATTTTAGCCTTCAAAAAGCTCTCAATGAGCACTACATGTTTGCCAAATTTCATGGAAAGATTCATCCATTTGGTCAGTTTGTGCTATAGGATTCCAGTTTGGTCATTTTTATGGTCTCAACTAGCATCAAAAGTATCCAATTTTGCTTCCCAAGCTTGTGTGGCCACTTGAGCACATGATATTACACCAAAATGACTCTCTAAACTTGTTTCAAAGGTGCTTAAACCTAGACTTCTCAAACCTGTAATGAACATAATTTCTGTAAAATGACAAAATGATCCGTATAAAAACAAGTCCCTTGAAATGACCTAGATAATGTTCCAAAAAATGTAGGTAGAGTCCTAGACTCCTAAAAAAGATAATTCTAGGCTCAAACAGAAAGAAAAATGGAGTTAGGGCAGAGAAACAATTTATGACAAAAACTAACAAAATGTAATAGAATTTTTGTAAATAAGTGTAACTTTTAGAAAAAAAATATAAGAGGGCTTTTTAAATGAAAGTTTTAAGTTGCCCAAGGTTTTCAGAGGCCTCAAAACTATGGGAAGCACCGAGACTGGTAAAGCCCCTCCGGTATACGTTTTCTAACGTCAATGAGCTTGAACTTTGACGGAGTCATTCGGTAAGGTTTTAGCTCCAAATTGAGTGATTCCAAAGGCATTTTATTAAATTGAGAACCTAAATTTTATAATGGAAAAGATGGTTCTAAAAAAAGAGCTAAAACAAAATAGAAACAAAATTGCCATTACGGAAGGATGAAATTGGAATTTTTGGAAAAGCATGCTTCTAGAAACTCCCACACACTTCTCCTTTCTTCTTCCACCTTCTTAAGCACGAAATTTTCTGCCCAAAATATAGAAATTGATATGCTTTCTTAGGTGCACCAAAAGGGGAAGAAAAAGAGGAAGAAAACCAAGGAAAAGCTAAGTAATCTCATGGAATTTTATGCCTCTTCCTCTTCCAATCTTGTTCTCCTCTCTTCCTCTTCTCTTTCTATGGTTTAGTTGAGCTTTTTGGTTTTGTTTTAGGTCTAGAACCAAGGGGAAATTTTTGAATTTTTCAAGGAGAATAGAACCAAGGAAGAAAGGCTTTGGAAACAAGCTTGGAACCAAGGTAATTTTCCATTCCTGATACTTCATCCTTGTGCTATTTTCGACCAACATAAGGGCGGGTAGGAGGAGATGAATTTTAGGTAGAACCAAGGGAGGAACTTAGGAAAAAGAGTGCAAGGATTAAGAATATGGCAAGAAATTCAAGTAAAAACAAATGGAAATCAAGATAGAAAAGTGTAGACTTCCTTAAGATTTTGTAAAATCTGATTTCTTGTGAGAGTTTTCTTGGCTACTTGAATGTTCCCTTGAGCTCTTAAGACCCTTAGGAACTTCCCCAAATGGCTCTCCCATCAAGGAAAATTCAAAAGCTCTAAGAATCCCATTTATGGAGGGTGTCTCAGTCAAGCCAGGAAGAAGAAGCTAGAGGATGTTTAAGTTTATTCTAGCCTTAGTTTGGGACTTTATATGATGTTAGAAGATGGGATAAACCATTAGGAAAAATTTAGGAACCATGGAATGAGAGATGGAGCAATGGTGTCCATAATGGTGCTTTATGGAGCAACTTGGATTTCCAATTGTGCAAGTGAATGTGTAATGGCTCCAAGGACCTTAAATGAGTCCAAGAAGTCTAGAAATAACAAGAGAATGGAAACTAAAAATTAAATTCCAAGAGTTGCTTCATTAGGCTAATTGTGGAACCATAATGCTAAGTATGAAACTAAGTGTGTTTAAGCTTTAGTTTCAAGTCTTGGCTTACTTCAATTATGTGATTGTGTGTTCCTTGTGGTGTCTAGGCCAAGAGAATAATCAACCACCTAAGTGCTCTTGTGAAATCAAGGAGGGAAAGGAATTAGAAAAGTAAGCTTGCATAATTTGAAAGGTACCTCTCCACCTTATTCTTCATACTTTCTTGTGTGCATATCTTTGTCATTGTGTGCTTGTATGTGTTCTTATGATTTGGTAAAATGCCACATGATCTCATGGAAGTGCATTGGTACCAATGTGTGCTCTTGAATGCCTTTGAATGTGAGATTGGCTCATAAGGGTGAGGTGAAGCCAAAAGTCCCTTAAAGTGGGTGAGGATGTGCCAAAACTCTCAAGTCATGGGTAAGACTAAGCCAAAAGTCCCATGGATGGATGAGGCTAAGTCAAAAGTTCCTAAACCAAGAGTGAGGCTACTCCAAAAGTGCTAGAAATGAGGTGAGGCAAAACTAAAAGTCCTTAGAGCATGAGAATGATTTTGATGTGTGGATGTGGCATGAAATTGTAGTTTTGCACACTTTATGTTTCATAATTGTGTCCTTGATGCATGTATGCCTTGAATGTATGTGAATGGGTGTGTGTAAGCTATTGAGATTCTTGGAATCTCACTCCCCTTCCCCCTTCCATCTTGAAATGTCTAGGTGGTTCTCAAGATGCAAGAAAGGCAAGCCAAGAGCTCTAACTTGCTACACTTGGAAGATTTTGTGGTTTTCCTTGTATTTAATTACCAAAGTGGTCTTGTATATATTATTTTGGTAATGTAAGGCCTTGAGTAATGGTAATGTGATGTATGGATGCCATGTAAACCCTATGTAGCATCAAATCAATGTAAATGTGGATTTTGACCCTTGAATGGTATATATGTTCTAATGTATCTTTGGATGTGGAGTGGCCAAAATAAAAAGTATGGGGTTTGGGACCACTTGGGAAACTTACACAAGTCCTAATTATGCTTTTAAACTTGCCTAAGAGGTGCCAAACTCAAAAAGAGGCCATTTGGACTAAAGTGACTTTTGATTGGGAGCAAAAATGACCATTTCATGAGGCTATGTCACTTTTTATCCAAATGAGCTCTTCTTGTTCTGAAATTTGGCATGCATCTAGAGCTTATTGAGAGATTCTTGGGAAGCTAAGGTAGGTAATTTTTGGAGGTCTGTGAAATATTTGGCAAATTGTTGAAGTTCAAAATTTTCTGGTTTTGGTCATTGGTACTGTAGCACTAGTTTGAAATTGAATTCTATCACTAAATGATGTCCAATTACCACAAAATTTTATAAAGAGAAACTAGACACTCCCAATGACTTGGGTCAACTAGAATCTCCTCATTTGGATGTCTAGAGAGGGATATATGAATTTCCAAATTCCTATCCAGTACCAAGCATTCTGACTGACCTCAAGTACTGTTCAATTGATTTTTGAGGTCTGGACATGCCTAAATTGGTCTAAAGTTATTTTTTCATTTAGCTAACATCTGTAGCTTTCTATATTGGTATCATTTGCATGGATTGGATTTTTTTAGAATTAATTGGACATTTTTGAAATTTGTAGCAGAAAGTTGTGATAATACCAGTAGCCAACCAGACCTCTACACCTTTCTGAATGTCAAAAGTTCTCTGTATTGTGTTACATGGCCACAACTTATTTTTAAAATAAATTAGACATGTGTAGCTTTCCAAAATGGGAAAGATTGAATGATTTTGATTTTTCTAGAATTAATTATGATTTTCCAAAGCTTGTGATAGAAGTGAGAAAATTTTGGCCAAAAATGCATTCATGAATTTTTTGTATCCCCTTGCCATACACGAGCTCTAGGACAATTTTGGGGATGGAATTAAGTTGTATCCATGTAATTAAATATGATAATATGATACATGAACTCACATGGTCCCTGAGACACCGAATGAAAATTTTATACGCGACACAACACTAAGAAACTTATTATTTTAATTGATTTTTCTTGCTTCCTTCACGGGATTCATGACATGAGACATAGAGATAGTATGAAATAAGCTAGAATTATATGGTGTTACATTTATTGGTATCAGAGCAAAGGTTCAGGCACGTTTGCTCAGTATTTGGCTCTTAAGTGATGTAATTGGCTTGTTTTCGAGTGGAATATTTATGTATATGTGTTTAAATTGTATTGTGAGGCTAAGATTGTGATTATTTTTCAGAATGGTTGAGACAAGAAGATGTAGAGGTAGGGACAGACCACCTAGAGAACCAGAAGTTAAGTATGCGAACCCCTTGCGGGCTATCATGGATCAGATTGATAGATTTGAAAACGTGATGGCCCAACAACAGTACATTATCCAGTAGCAGCATGAGATGATCGTGCAGCTGCAGGAGTCCCTGGCTAGACAAGAGGAAGCTAGGAGAGAGGTCCCTCCACCTCAGCCTTAACCTCAGCTTTAACCCTCCACTTCTGGCACCCCACAGCCTTCAACCTTAGGTGCTTCACCCCCACCTCCCCAAGAGCTAGTCCAAACTTCGCCTTCGATTCAGAAACAATTAAATCAATTCAGGAAGAATAACCCGCCAATGTTTGACGGGGAATTAGATGCAGACAAGGCGAAGGCTTGGGTGGTGGAGATAGAGAAAATTTTCATAGTAATGGATTGTACCTTAGAACAAAAAGCTCAATTAGCCGCCTTTATGTTACGAAAATAAGTCGATAAGTGGTGGCACAATACAAAGTCCCTAATGGAGACTAGAAATTTGCAAATTTCTTAGGAGAACTTTCTAGTACAGTTTTATGAAAAGTATTTCCCCAGTTCTGTGAGAAAACATAAAGAGGTGTAGTTTATAGGATTAAAGCAGACTGATGACATGACTGTAGACCAGTACATGGCCAGATTTATAGAATCGTCTCAGTATTCTTCCTACCTTCAGAGATACGACAATGAGCCCTAGAGGTGCAAGCAGTTTGAGCTTGAGTTGAAACCCTAGATTAAAGACAAAGTGACTCCATATAGAATCCAAAACTTCAATGCTATTATGGAGATTAGTAGGGTAATCAAGAATAATTTGAGAGAGATTATGCTTACTGTCACAGCATCTGGTCAGAGGAGAACCCTGGAGTTGAAGAGACCGAGACCAGAGAAGGGTTCCAGCTCTGTACCTACTAGTAAAAAGAAGAGCAAGATGTAGTGGAGCAGGAAGCCACAGAAGGGAAAAAAGGTGCAGCCTCAGAAGACTCAGTCATCCACACAGCAATCCACAATGACATGCTATAAGTGTGGGAAGCCAGGGCACATTGTCAGAAATTATCCCCAGGTGGATTCAGTGCCTCCATTCAGACTGCCTCTTCCCAGACCACAGACCCAGGGTAGGGTGTTTGCCCTTTCTCAGCAGGAGGCTAGTGCATCTCCCAGTCTTATTTGAGATATGCTTATAGTGAATGATTTTCCTGTAATTGCTATGTTTAATTCGAGTGCTAGTCACTTGTTTATATCCTATGACTGTGTAAGACGTTTGGGTCTGACCATTAGTACGTTACCATTTGATTTTTCTATCACCACACCCATTGGCGGCCACATGATTACTTTCCATACTTGCTTGAATGTCACTGTATAGTTTAATCATTGCTATACTACCATTAATATGATCTGTATGCCATTTCATGATATTGATTTAATTGTTGGCATGAACTGGATGACTGCTAATAATGCCATCCTTGATTGTGAACACCATACCATATCTATACCCTCTTGTGGGACCATACCTAGAATAAGGGCCAAGTTATCTTTTATGACTACTACCTAGGCTGAGAGACACTTAGAGCATGGACGTTAGGGGTTTCTGATCCTTTTCTCTATTTAGGCTGAGATAGAAGAAGGGATAAAAGAGATCCCAATAGTTAGGCAATTCTCGAAGGTTTTCCTTAAAGACTTTGACTTTAGTGGTCTACCCCCTGAGAGAGAGATAGAGTTTTCCATAGATATAGTGCTTGGGGCTGGACTAGTGTCCAAGGCTCCCTATAAGATGGCTCTTATCGAGCTTGCTAAATTAAAGAAACAAATAGAAGAGTATTAGAGAAAGGGTTCATACGCCCTAGTGTGTCACCTTGGGGAGCTCCGGTACTATTTGTGAAAAAGAAAAATGGTAGCTTGAGATTGTGTATAGATTATAGAAAATTGAATAAAGTTACCATCAAGAATAAGTATCCTCTCCCTAAAATAGATGACTTATTAGATTAGTTGGCTAGGGCATCGATATTTTCTAAGAGATCTTAGATCTAGGTATCACCAGCTGAGGGTAAGAGTTGAAGACGTCCCAAAGACGGCCTTCAGAACTAGATATGGGCATTATGAGTTCCTTATGATGCCATTTAGGCTGACAAATGTGCCCACTGTATTTATGGATTATATGAACAAAGTATTTAGACCATATCTAGATAAATTTGTTGTGGACTTTATTGATGATATTTTAATGTACTCCAGATATTTTGAGGAGTATGAGAGGCATCTGAGATTAGTCCTAGAGACTTTGAGAGATAAGAGATTATATGCCAAACTAAGTAAATGTGAGTTTTAGCTAACTGAGGTAAAATTCTTAGGTCATGTGATCTCACGAGATGGGGTAGTAGATCCCCATAAAGTTGAGGCTGTGTTATAGTGGGATAGGCCTAGGATGATCACCGAGGTTAAGAGTTTTCTTAGTTTGGTAGGATATTATAGACAATTTATTTAGGGCTTTTCTCAAATGCCTTTACCACTTACATGCTGACTCAGAAGGATACACCTTTCATGTGGGATGATAGATGTGAAAGGAGTTTCTAGGAGTTGAAACTCCGATTGACCACTACCCTTATGCTAGTTCTTTTTTACCCTAATTTACCATTTATGGTATATAGTGATGCCTCAAGGAGAAGCTTAGGATGCGTACTGATGCAGTAGAGTAAGGTAGTGGCATATGCCTCTAGACAGCTGAGACCTCATGAGAACTATACCACACATGACCTAGAGTTAACTGCAGTAGTATTTGCTCTTATGATTTGGAGACACTATTTGTATGGCGCAAGTATAGAAATCTATAGTAACCACAAGAGTTTGAAATACCTATTTGATTAGAAAGAACTCAATATGAGGCAGAGGAGATAGATAAAGTTCCTAAAAGATTATGACTAGTGTTGAAATATCATCCGAGTAAGCCTAATGTGGTGGCTAATACCTTGAGTAGGAAATCCATCCACGCCACCCATATGATGATTAGGGAGTAGGAGCTTTTAGAAAAATGTAAAGATTTGAATATCTCTTGCCAACTGGTACCTGGTAGGTTATATTTGAGTGAGAGTCCAGATCTTAAATGCCCAGAGAGAGGATGAATTCTTGAGACAAATTAGGAACGAGATCTCCTAGGGTAGGACCTTAGATTTTAGAATATCTGAGGATGGTGTGATAGTATATCGAGATAGGATCTGTGTACCTAGTAATAATGATTGACAGAGAGAATTTTAGAAGAGGCACATAAGAGTAAATATACTATCTATCTAAATGCCACCAAGATGTATCAAGATTTGAAAAGAATTTTCTGGTGGGCAAGAATGAAGAATGACGTCACAGACTATGTTGCAAGATGTTTGGTGTGCTAAAGGGTTAAGATGAAAGAAACGTACTATACACGCAGCAAAAATCTTAATTCATTTCCTTCCATGGATCTGTTGACTTGATTAAACCGAGTATGAGATAAAATATTACCTTTGCAGCGCGCTTTGTCCTTTCGGATCTTTGGAACTGACGTCTATTTGCAACTCCCTTTACTGGTATCCACACGAATGATCTGGCAACTTGAAAGGCGTGCTAGCACCTTCGTTCACCACGTTCGTACGCAAATTGATGAGAAGACAATCTTCTCTCTCTAGTCATCCGTACACTTTCTCTCTCTAGGTGTACAGCTACGCTCTCTCTCTCTAGGGTGACAGCTTAAGGTTTTAGAAAGCTGACTCCTTTTTGTGTATCTACACCCTAGCTTACCTCTCCTTTTATAGAGGTATATTTAGATTAAATTAGTTAATTTAAATACATTATTTAAATTAATCCAAATTAATCTTAAACAAATTAGTTGAAATTCGAATTTATCTCATAAATTCAATTTTAACTAATTCATTTATAAATAAATATATATATTGAAATATATAATACAATATATATATTCATATCAAATATAAATATATATACATTTTGAATATATATATTATATATAAATATCCAATAATATATATACTTATATTTCGAATTAATTACATATATATATAATTATCTCACCCTAATTAAGCGTAACATTCATCGAATCTAGACACAATTCTAGGTTCCATGAATTTGGATATTCTTGTTCAAGTTGATTCATTCTTGTGTGCGACCCTATAAGCCTATATGATATTGGCAGTGGGCTAACTATGTTATTGCACCCACAAGTCACCAGTGGCCTCTAGCAAGATATAGTAACTACCCAAATCACATAGGGTTTGGTGATTCGATACAGCCTATCGTATAACCCTGTCACATCCTTTTTATTACACAATATCTTGATTGAGCATGAGGCATAGAAATGTCATCCTTATCTTACTCGATCATTAGTTTTTTAATTTATGTGCAGACTGATAGAATGAATGGAAAACCCTTCCGTCCAAGCATGGTCATGCATTTCTCAGTCTCACTCATCGAGGGGCCTAGAGATATCTCTCCGTTAACCAGAGGGACAAATTCCATCTTGACCACTCATCATCCTTTACATGGAGTCCACTATACCCAACTATAGCCTTTATGATCACCCGGTCAAAGGTGACTTTTGACAATGCCAAAGCACAGTGTTCTTCATGTTGGAATCTATAATGATCTCAGGTATGAGGGATTAGTGACAGGTTATATATGAGGTACGCTTATGACCTAATCCATAAAACTACCTCATGACGGGTTGATCCAACACCCTATTCCCAACAAGCGCCTATGATTTTGATTTGTATCTCCATACATGATTAACACATAACCATCAATCAAAATCATACTCATCTTAATTCATCATCATTCCCACAATGATGATTGACTAGAGATATTTAGGATAACTAATATAATTTATCCAAGGATATAATTATTATAGAATATGCAAATATAATAATTGTAACAGAAAAACTTTTATTCTTAATGAAGCACAATGTTTATAAATGATTAGCCTAGGGCACTAGAGCACCAGAGACCTACTGGGTTGTTGCAACGCCTAGATATCCCTGAGTAGAAATGGGAGAGTATAGCTATGGATTTCATTATGGGGTTACCCAGGACACCCTCTGGACATAATGCTATCTGGGTAGTTGTAGATAGATTAACGAAGTCCGCATACTTTTTAGCGATCAGGGCTACTTACTCATTAGATAGATTAGCTCAATTGTATATATATGAGATAGTGTGACTTCACAGAGTACCCAGTATTTTAGTATCCGATAGAGACCCCAGATTCACATTGAACTTCTAGAGGTCGTTATAGCACGCCTTAAGGACTAGGTTGCGGTTTAGCAGTACTTACCACCCCCAAACAGATGGTTAGACTGAGGGGACCATCCACACCGTAGAGGACATGTTGAGGGCATTTTTGTTAGAGACGAGGGGAAACTAGGATGCGTATCTGCCACTAGCAAAGTTCGCTTATAATAACAGCTACCATTCTAGTATCCAAATGGCCTCTTATAAGGCTCTATATGGGAGAAAGTGTAAATCTCCATTGTGTTAGGTTAAGCTAGGTGAGAGTAGCTTACTAGGACCTGAGATAGTAGATCAGACCACTCAACACATAGAATTGATTAGGAAGAAACTCCTTATAGCCTAAAGTAGGCAGAAGAGTCATGCCGATAGAAGAAAGAGGCCGTTAGAGTTTGAGACTGGAGACCATGTATTCATCTGGCTGTCTTCAGTGACTGGGGCAGGTCGATCTATGAGGGTAAAGAAGCTTAGTCCTAGATATATCGGCCATTTGAAATCCTTGAGAAAATTCGACCCATGGCCTACTTGATAGCCTTACCTCCAAACTTAGCCCAAATCTATAATGTTTTTCTCGTCTCCTAATTGAAAAAGTACTTACTAGATCCCTCACATGTCATAGAATATGAGCATATTCAATTGTAGGAAAATTTGTCCTATGTAGTGAAGCCAGAGAGGATTATGGATGCCAAGCTGAAATAGCTCAGAAATAAAAGCATCCTTCTAGTGAAAGTGATCTGGAAGGGTTTGATGTCTAAGGAGGCAACTTGGAAGCTAGAGAATAAGATGAGACAGAAATATTCAAAACTATTTCCTTAAGGTACGTATTTAAATTTTGAGGACAAAATTTATTTTAAGGGGGGTGGAAAATGTAATGAACATAATTTTTATAAAATAACGAAATGAGCTGTATAAAAGCAAGTCCCCTGAAATGACCTAGATAATGTTGCAAAAAAATTAAGTAAAGTCCTAGGCTCATAAAAATGATAAATCTAGGCTCAGACAAAAAGAAAAATAGAGTTAGGAAGGAGAAACAATTTGTGACAAAAATTGACGAAACGTAATGGCATTTTTGTAAATAAGTGAAACTTTTGGAAAAATACATAAGAGGGCTTTTTAAATGAAAATTTTGAGTTGCCCAAGGTTTCAGAGGCCCCAAAAACTATGGGAAGCCCCGGGACTAGTAAAGCCCCTCCAGTGTACGTTTTCCAACTTCGGTGAGCTTGAACTTTGATGAAGTCGTTCGGTAAGGTTTTAGCTCCAAATTAAGTGATTCCAAAGGCATTTTATTAAATTGAGAACCTAAATTTTATAATGGAAAAGATGGTTCTCAAAAGAGAGTTAAAATAAAGCCAAAATGAAATTGCCATTACAGAAGGATGAAATTAGAATTTTTGGAAAAGCATGCTTCTAGAAACTTCCACACACTTCTTCTTTCTTCTTCCACCTTCTTAAGCACAAAATTTTCTGCTCAAAATACAGAATTGATCTGCTCTCTTAGGTGAACCAAAAGGGGAAGAAAAAGAGGAAGAAAACTAAGGAAAAGCTAGGTAATCTCATGGACGTTTATGCCTCTTCCTCTTCCAATCTTGTTCTCCTCTCTTCCTCCTCTCTTTCTATGGTTTAGTTAAGCTTTTTGGTTCTATTTTAGGTCCAGAACCAAGGGAAAAATTTTGAATTTACCAAGGAGAAGAGAACCAAGGAAGAAAGGCTTTGGAAATAAGCTTGGAACTAAGGTAATTTTCCATTCTTGATGCTTCATCCTTATTGCTCTTCCTTGTGCTATTTTCGGCCAACATAAGGGGGGTAGGAGGAGATGAATTTTGGGTAGAACCAAGGGAGGAACTTAGGAAAAAGAGTGCAAAGATTAAGAATATGGCAAGAAATTCAAGTAAAAACTAATGGAAATCAAGATAGAAAAGTGTAGGCTTCCTTAAGGTTTTGTAAAATCTGATTTTTTATGAGTATTCTTGGCTATTTAAATGTTCCCTTGAGCTCTTAAGACCCTTAAGAACCTCCCCAAATGGCTCTTCAATCAAGAAAAAATCAAAAGCTCCAAGAACCCATTTATGGACGGTGTGTCAGTCAAGCTAGAAAGAAGGAGCTAGAGGATGTTTAAATTTATTCTAGCCTTAGTTTAGGACTTTATATGATGTTAGAAGATGGGAGAAACCATTGGAAAAAATTTAGGAACCATGGAATGAGAGATGGAGTAATGGTATCCATAATGGTGCTTTATGAAGCAACTTGGATTTCTAATTGTTCAAGTGAATGTGTAATGGCTCCAAGGACCTTAAATGAGTCCAAGAAGTCTAGAAATGACAAGAGAATGAAAACTAAAAATTGAATTCCAAGAGTTGCTTCATTAGGATAATTATGGAACCATAATGCCAAGTATGAAACTAAGTGTGTGTTTAAGCTTTATTTTTAAGTCTTGGCTTACTTCAATTATGTGATTGTGTGTTCCTTGTGGTGTCTAGGCCAAGAGAATAATTAACCACTTAAGTGCTCTTGTGAAATCAAGGAGGGAAAGGAATTAGCAAAGTAAGCTTGCATAATTTGCAAGGTACTCTCCACCTTATTCTTCATACTTTCTTGTGTGTATATGTATGTCATTGTTTGCTTGTATGTGTTCTTATGATTTGGTAATATGCCACATGATTTCATGGAAGTGCATTAGTACCTATACGTGCTCTTGAATGCCTTTGAATGTAAGATTGGCTCATAAGGGTGAGGTGATGCCAAAAGTCCCTTAAAGTGAGTGAGGATATGCCAAAAGTCCCAAGTCATGGGTGAGACTAGGCCAAAAGTCCCTTGGATGGGTGAGGCTAAGTCAAAAGTCCCTAAATCAAGAGTGAGGCTACTCCAAAAGTCCTAGAAATGGGATGAGGCAAAACCAAAAGTCCTTAGAGCATGAGAATGATTTTGATGTGTGGATGTGGCATGAAATTGTAGTTTTGCACACTTTATGTTTCATAATTGTGTCATTGATGCATGTATTCCTTGAATGTATGTGAATGGGTATGTGTGAGCTATTGAGATTCTTGGAATCTCACTCCCCTTCCCCTTCCATCTTGAAATGTCTAGGTGGTTCTCAAGATGCAAGAAAGGCAAGCCAAGAGCTCTAACTTGCTACACTTGGAAGATTTTGTGGTTTTCCTTGTATTTAATTACCAAAGTTGTTGTATATATTATTTTGGTAATGTAAGGCCTTGAGTAATGGTAATGTGATGTATGGATGCCATGTAAACCCTATGTAGCATCAAATCAATGTAAATGTGGATTTTGACCCTTGAATGGCATATATATTCTAGTGTATCTTTGGACGTGGAGTGGCCAAAATAAAAAGTATGGGGTTTGGGACGACTTGGGAAACTTACACAAGTCCTAATTATGCTTTTAACTTTACCCAAGAGGTGCCAAACTCAAGAGGAGGCCATTTGGACCAAAGTGACTCTTGATAGGCAATAAAAATGACCATTTCATGAGGCAATGTCACTTTTTATCTAAATGAGCTCTTCTTGTTCTGAAATTTGGCATGCATCTAGAGCTTATTAAGATATTTTTGGGAAGCTAAAGTAGGTAATTGTTGGAGGTCTGTGGAATATTTGGTGAATTATTGAAATTGAAAATTTTTCTGGTTTTGGTCATTGGTACTGTAGCACTGGTCCAAAATTTAATTATGTCACTCATGAGGAAAATGATGTCCAATTGCCACGAAATTTTATAGAAAGAAACTAGACACTCCCAGTGACTTTTGTCAAGTAGAAGCACCTCATTTGGATGTCTAGAGAGGGAGATATGAATTTCCAAAGTTCCTGTCCAGTGCTAGGCATTTTGACTGACCTCAGGTATTGTTTGATTGATTTCTGAGGTTTGCCTAAACTGGTCTGGATTATTTTTTCCCCCTATCTAACATCTATAGCTTTCCAGATTAGTATCATTTATATTGATTGGATTTTGTAGAATTAATTAGACATTTTTGAATTTTGTAATAGAAAGCTGTGATAGTACCAGTAGCCAACCAGACCTCTGCACCTTTTTGAATGTCAAAAGTTCTTTATGTTGTGTTACATGGCCACAACGTATTTTTAACATATATTAGACATGTGTAGCTTTATAGAATAGCAAAGAATGAATAATTTTGATTTTTATAGAATTAGTTATGATTTTCCAAAACTTGTGACTGAAGTGAGAAAATTCTGGCTAAAAATGCATTCATGAATTTTTTGTATCCCCTTGCCATACACGAGCTCTAGGCCAATTTTAGGGATGGAATTAAGTTGTATCCATGTAATTAAATATGATAATATAATACATGAACTCATATGATCTACGAGACACCGAATGAAATTTCTATACATGACGCAACGCTAAGAAACTCATTATTTTAATTGATTTTCTTACTTCCTTCATAGGATTCATGACATAAGACATGGAGATAGTATGAAATAAGCTAGAATTATATGGTGTTACAAAACTCACTCATCCACCCCATGATATACATAAGATTACACATGCTAGCCTTTGCCATTCAATATCTGAAACATGTTATCTCATACATTTGGCATCAAATTTCATTCATACATCATACATTTGGGTAATTACATATGTTCATATGATTACATAATAATTTCATCATCGGGTTATATCATATGCCCTGTGTATGGCTACAAGAGAGGCCTAACTACGCCATTCCATACATTTTGATGTCAAACTCCTTCTCCTTAACTTGGTGGCTTCCATTACCTTGCTCAATTGATTCACCTAGCATGTCAAGACATTGGAGAGGAGAGGATAAGATTCAAAGAATCCCAATAGTTCATCTCCCTTTCAATCACATATAAAGTATGTAATACAAGTCTTGAAAATGCATGCATGGGCATATTAAAATGTGTGAGCATTTAAGAAACATTCTTAGAATTTGAACAAGTCATACATAGCATACATAGGCT
The DNA here is from genome assembly GCA_026724425.1 of Erythrophleum ivorense. NCBI lineage: Eukaryota > Viridiplantae > Streptophyta > Magnoliopsida > Fabales > Fabaceae > Erythrophleum > Erythrophleum ivorense. The sequence goes on along the minus strand of JAIUCV010000001.1, from coordinate 27,609,157 downwards.
TGCCAAGTGAGTGGACTAGCCTCACCCATTCACTTATAGATTTTGGACTTGCCTCACCCATTTTCTCTAAGAAGTTTTGACTCAACCTCACTCTTGGGAGACTCTTTACTTTGTCTTAACCAACTTTAAGGGTTTTTAGCTCATCCTCACCATGCTAGAGGGTTCTTGGCTTCTCCACACTCAAGCAAACCAAGGCAAGCATATAAAACATCATTATGGTACCATGGAATAAAAGCTCATACTAAAATACTTTTCATAACTCAAAACATATATACACACATTCAAAGGCAATGTAAGCACACATTCATGCATGAGAGAAAGTGGAGAGAGCTACCTTGCTTGCATTCACACACTTTTTCCTTAAGCCTTGAGTCCTCTCCCTTGATCTCATACACCCAAAAAGGTGGAAATCATTTCTCTTAGTTTAGACACATCATATGGAAGCTAATTACACTCTTGAATCACATTCTAAAGCCACTCATTCACTAGAAAAGTTAAGTGACTTATAAGGCTCTTTTATGGTTCCATAATGCACTCAATGAAGCAACCTTAAGAGAACATCATCTTAGCTCCATTCTCTTCATCTGTTTATGATTTTGACTCCATTTAAACCTCTTGGAGTCATCACACAATCAATTCAAGGAGCCTAGCTAGGTATTGCTTCTTTAAGCCATATTATGTAACATACAAGGCCATCTCACTTTCTATGGTTTTTAAAATTTTTTCAAGGCTTCCTCTCATACTCTCCCATCATAAATGATGCAAAAAGAAGCTTGGAATAAATTAAAACTATCCCTTGGTGCTTCATCTAGCCTAGGCCGAAACTATGCATTATATGAACACCAAGTGAGTTTGTCTCATTCTTTTGATGGAAGATCCATATGAGGAGCCTTCTAGGGATCTCAAGAGATCATCCAAACATTCATTTAGGCCTAGGGACAATTGCATTAAATCAGATTTTCAAGGGAGCTCATAAAACTCTAGGTTTGCTATCTTGAAAATCAATGGCTTTTACTTGGATTTCTTTGCATATTCTTACTCTCCTCCCTTAAATTCATAGAATTCACCCTTGGTTTTTCCCAAAATTCAAGCCCTCTTGTAGCTACATATATGGGGCAAAATAAGGAGAAGAAGGGAGAGGGAGTAGCTATCATAGGATGGAGATTTTACCTTATTTTTTCTTGTTTTCTTGCTTGATTCTCACTTTCCTTGCCCTCCTCTCTTCAAATCCGAATTTTCTCCTCTGTTCTTCCCTTAAAATAAATCCAAAAATTTCAATAAAACCATAGGAAATAAAGCTTAAGAGGAGAGGAACAAGTTTGGAAGAAGGAGTATGAAAATCCATGAAATTTCTTACCTTTTTCTTACTTTTTCTCCTCCTTTCTTCTCCTCCATGGTGCACCTAAGAGAGCTGGTGTTTTCTCTAGTTTTTAGGCAGAATAGGTCATGCAAATGAAGGGGGAGAAGAAACAAGAAACTTAAAGAATGTTCAAGAAGCCTCCATTTTCTTAAAAATTCTAATTTTGCCCTTCATTCTTGGCATTTTCATTTCTAACTCATTCTAACTCCTTGTTAAGAAATTTCTTTTTTATTATGAAATTTAGTTCCCATTTTAATAAAATGCCTTTGGGATCACTTAAATTAGAGCTAAAACCTTCCTAAACAAATCAATCAAAGTTTAGGTCAACCAACGTTAAAAAAGTCCATCGGAGGGGTTTTAATAGTCCCAGGGCTTCCTATGGTTTTTAGGGCTTCTAAAAACCCTAGAGAATTCAAAACTTTCATTTAGAAAGTGCTCCTGTGTGAATTCCAAAATTTACTCAAAATGACGAAAATGCCCTTATGTTTCGTCCACCTTTCGTTCAAATTCGTTTCTTTATTCTAGCTTGGTTTTTCTTTTGATCTAGGTTTGGGATTCTCATTTTTAGGAGTCTAAAATGCTTTCTAAATTTTTTGAGACCTTAACTAAGTCATTTCGAGGGACTTGCTTTTGTATCCTGTGAATTTCATTCGTTTACAAAGAAATCTTATGTTACATTTCTTGCGTTTTCTCTCATTTCAGATAACTAGATATTACACCTAGAGTTTGAATTGTGAAGGTTACTTCAATAGGCCATTTATAGAACCATTATGTCACTTATGGAACTAAGTGTGTGTTCAAGAGTGAGTTTAATGTCTTGGCTTACTTCACGTGTGAAATTGTGTGTTGTTTATGGTGTTTAGGCCAAGAGAACACTAACCCACCTAGGTGCACTTATGAGGCCAAAAAGAGGGAAGAATAAGACAAAGGAAAGCTTACAAAATTCAAGGTAGCTCTCCACCTCATTCTCCTTGCATTCTCGAGTGCATATGTGTGTCATTGTATACTTGTGTGTGTTCTTGTGACTTGATGATATGCCACTTAATGTTTTGACATTACATTAGTACCAATGTGTTTCCTTGAATGGCATTGGTTGTGGAAATAACTCATAAGGGTGAGGTGATGCCAAAAGTATCTTAATAAAGATGAAGAGATGCCAAAAGTCTCATGGCATAGGTGAGACAAGGCCAAAAGCCTCTTGGAAGGGTGAGGCTAAGTCAAAAGTCCCTAGGCCAAAGGTGAGGCAAATCCAAAAGTTCTAAAAATGGGATGAGACAAAACCAAAAGTCCTTAGAGCATGTTCTTGGCTTGAATGTGAATAAGGGGTATGGAAATTGTGACCTTGCATACTTTATAGTTATTAAAACCTTCCATACATATGCTTTGATGTGTATATGCCATGAATGTGTGTGTGAATGGGTATGTGAGCTATTGATATTCTATGAATCTTACTTCCCTTTCCTCCATTATCTTGAAATGCCTCGGTGATGTTCAAGAAGTAAGGAGTACAAGCCAAAGACCTTAAGAGATTGCATTTTGTCTATTATGCAACCTTATTTGTAGTTGGATGTCAAAGTAAGTTTGTACATATTATTTTTGAGATGTAAGACCATGAACAATTATAATATGATGTATAAATCTTGTACGGACCACATTTGGTGTGAAATCAATAGAAATGTAGATTTTGGCACTTTGATGGCTTATAGTTATATGTGCATTCTTAGATGTGGAGTGGCCAAATTAAGATGCATGGGATTTGGAACCACTTGGGAAGTTCACACAAGTCATATTCATGCTTTTAAACATTCCCAAGAGGTGCCAAACATTAAAGAAGTCCAATTGGACAAAGTTGGTACCTCATATGGAGCAAAAATGGCCATTTTGGTTAGCTATATCACTTTTTGTCCAAATGAGCTCTTCTTGATTTGAAATTTGGCATGCATCTAGAGCTTGTTGAGAGCTTGTTGGAAAGTTAAAATAGGTAATATTTGGAGGTCTACATAATATTTGGCGACTTTTTAAAGCTAGCAAATTTTCTGGTTTTGTTCAATATACTGTTCATATAGTCTGAAATTTGTTCTCGATTATTCATAGGGCAAATGATGTCCAATTGCCATGAAATTTTACAAAGAGAAACTAAACCTTTCCTATAACTTGTGCCAACTACAAGCACCTCATTTGATTGTTTAGAGAGGGGAGATATGAATTTTTGAATTTGCTGTCTAGTACCAGGCACCTAATCAGATCCATGTTACTATTTGATTGATTTTTGAGGTCTGAATGTTCTTGAATTGGTCTGGAACTATTTTTACCGTCTATTTAACATCTGTATATTTCAAATTGGTACATATTGTATGGATTGGATTTTTGTGAAATTAATTATGAATTTCCAAATATTTATATCAGTAAGCTATATTAGATTTCTAGGCAGCTTGACCTCCTTGTCTTTTCTATTATCAAACATAGTTTAGATGAGATTTTCATGGCAGATACTTATTTTTATGTAAAGTTGACATTTAGAACTTTCCAAAAAGCTATGTTTTATGTGATTTCAACTTTTCTATATTTAGTTATGAGTTTTCAAAGTTGCCCCTAAAATCTATCACTATACAACTATGATGAATGAAGAGAATTTTAGGGTTTTTGACCCTTGATCCGTGGTTTGTGCTAAGTTTTGAGAATAATATGATTGGTATGAATAGAAAATAATTAGAGAATATTCTTGGTAAGTTCATGGGGTCTTGGAGATGTGAAATAAAAAATTTATCCACTACGCAACGCAATTTAATTCATTATTTTAATACATTTTTTTGGGATTTCTTGAAAAATTGTATAATCCCACTCACAAAGAAAAGGATCAATGTTAGAAACCTCTTTTCAGCCTCACAAGTGCACCTAGGTGGTTGGATGTCCTCTTGGCCTAAACATCATAAATAGCACACAATTACACACTTAAAGCAAGCTAAGATACCAAATTTATTCTTAAACACACACTTGATCCCACAAATGGCCTAATGGCTCCATAAATAGCTTATTGAAGCAACCTTCACAATTCAAGCTCTAGGGCTCCCATTTCTTTACATTTCTAGGCCTCTTTGCCTCATTCAAAGTCCTTGGAGCCCTCACACAATCATTTATACAAGCTTAGAATCAAGTTGCTTCACAAAGCACCATTATGGACACCATTATCCCATCTTCTAATGCTTCAAAAGTTTTTCTAATGGTTTCTCCCATCTTCTAACATCATATAAAGTCTCAAACTAAGGCTAAAACAAATTAAAACACTTCCTAGCCCTATTGTTCATGCTTGGCCAAGACATGCACCATGATGGGGCTTCTTGGAGTTCTTGATTTTTCCTCGATGGAAGTGCCACTTGGGGAGGTTTCTAAGAATCTTAGGAGCTCAAGGGAATACTTAAATAGCCAAGGAAACACACATGCAAAATCAGATTTCACAAAACCCTAAAGAACATCACACTTTTTTATCTTAGTTTCCTTTGGTTTTTCTTGCAATTTCTTGCCATATACCTCTTCTCCATGGTCTAAAAGCCTAGTTCTTCTCTTGTTTTTAGATAGAAAACCTCCCCCTCATATGGTTCTGGTTTGGCCAAAATTATACACAAGGAAGAAGTAAAGAGGGGAAATAACAAAACCATGAAATACCTTAAATTCAAGCTTGGTTTCAAGATTTTTTCTCCTTGCTTTTCTTCTCCTAAAGCAATTCAAACTGATCCTCCTTATTTTGGACTCAAAACAGAACCAATTCATTCAAATAAATTATGAAAAGAGAGGAGGAAAGGAAAGGAACAAAATTGGAAGAGAAGGGAGCATGAATTCCTTGGATTTTTCCTACCTTTTTCTTGGTTTTCTTCTTCCTTCTCTCCTTCTCTTGATGTGCCTCAAGAAGCTATCCCTTTTTTGTACTTTGAGTAGAAGAAAGTTGGCCCAAATGAAGAGGAGAAGATGTGCAAAGGTGGTGGAAGCTTCAAGAAATAAACTTTTTCAAAAATTCCAATTCCATCCTTCCGTAATGGCACTTTTGTTTTGGCTTCATTTTAACTCCTTTTTTAGAATCGTATTTTCTATTATAAAATTTAGGTTCCCAATTTAATAAAATTCCTTTGGAATCACTCAAATTAGAGCTAAAATCTTCTCAAATGAATCCATCAAAGTTTGGGCTCACTACCATTAGAAAAAGTACACCAGGGGGCTTTACCAGTTATGGGGCTTTTCATGGTTTTCAGGGCCTCTAAGAATTTTGGGCAACTCAAAGTTTTCATTTGAAAAGTCCTCCTATGTTTTTCCAAAAGTTACACTTATTTATGAAATTTTCATTACGTTTCATCAGTTTTTGACATAATTTGTTTCACCATCCTAGCTCTATTTTTCTTTCTGTTTGAGCTTAGAATTATCACTTTTAGGAGCCTAGGACTTTGTCCAAATTTTTTGGGATATTATCTAGCTCATTTAAGAGGACTTGCTTTTATATAGCTCATTTCCTCATTTTACAAAAATTACATTTGTTATAGTTCTTGACTCCATTTAAATCTCTTAGAGCCATCACACAATCATTTCAAAGAGCCTAGTTAGGTGTTGCTTCTTTAAGTCATAATATGGAACCTATGCTACCATATCACTCCTTAGGCTTCCTAAATTTTTTTCAAGGCTTCCTCTCATACTTGTCCTTCATATATGATACAAAACCAAACTTGGAAGAAATTAAAACACTCCCTAGGTGTCCTATCCCTTCTTGGCCAAGGCTATGCTTCCTTGGAACACCAATGGAGTTGTTTTGATTTCTTTGATGGGAGAAGTATGTGGGAGGCTCTCTTGATATCTTAGAAACTCATATGCACTCTTAAACACCTTAATTTATGGCTAGAACTCATCTTATGTAATACCATAGCTATCTTAGCTAGCCTCCTTACATACATAAGTCTCACATATGGATTTCCCCAAGAAAACAAAGAAAATAATATAATTTAATTGCGTTACATATCCATAATTTCTTTGTTTTGGCTTCGTGGGCCTTGGGGACTCTCTCATATCATTCTTAAATTTAATTACACCAATACAACCCAAAACCATCTCAAAACATTGCCAAAAACCTGATCTTACATCAAGCATACATAATTAATAATGGTTCTGCCTCGGGTTCAATCTGCAAATTCTATGCATCAAGTTTGCAAATTTGTAATTAATTCCAAAAAAATCAAAATCAAGTATACTATGGCATTCTAGAAAGCTACAGATGTCCACTTTATGCTAAAAATATGTCTAGGCTATGAAATATCACATAGAAAGCTTTTGACAAATGAAAAGGTACAGAAGTCTAGCTAGCTACTGGTACTGATACAACTTTCTACTATAAATTTCAAAAATATTCAATTAATTTTACAAAAATCCAATCCATGAAAATGATACAATCTAGAAACATATGGATGTTAGAGGGAAAAAATCATTCCAGACCATTCTAGGTTCGTTCAACCCACAAAACCCAATCAAACAATGGCACAAGTTGAACTGGACGCTTGATACTGGACAGTAATTTTGAAAATTAATATCTCCCTCTCTAGACATCCAAATGAGGTGCTTCTAGTTAGCACAAGTCACTAGGAAGGTCTAGTGTCTACCTATAAAATTTCATGGCAATTTGACATCATTTTCCCCATGAGTCATAGAGTTTCATTTCGGACCAAAGCTATAGTGACAACAGCAAAAACTAGAAAAATTCCTAATTTTGAAAATTCACCAAATATTCTATATACTTCTAAAAATTCTGCACTTTAACTTCTCAAAATGATCTCAATAAGATCTAGTTGCATGCCAAATTTTAGATCAAGAGCTTATTTGGACAAAAAGTGGTATATCTCATCACTTTGGTAAATTTGGCTCTATTTAAGATTTTCACTTTATCCAAATGGTCTCTCCAATGGCTTGGCTCCTCTTGGGTAAGTTTAAAAGCATAAATATGACTTGTAGACTCATGCATTTCATTTTGACCATTTCACACCCAATAATACACTAATACATACATGCACAAATGGGTTCTCAAGTGGTCAAATTGCACATTTCCATTCCTTTAGCTCCATTCTTGATACATACACTATCATTACATAGTTTTACACCTGTTCAAGGTTTCATGGCTCAAAAATAATATATACATATATACTTTGACATTCTAGTACATCAAAAAATAGCAAGATTGCCAAAAGATGGATATCTAAGCTCCTTGACTTTCATCATTTGGATCTTGAACTCCACCTAGGCCATATAAGATAAGAGGAAGGAAGAGGTGAGATTCATTGAATCTTAATAGCTCATACACCTATTCAAGCACATTTTCAAGGTATACAACATGTCAAGGGTATAAGTATGCAACTAATCAATCTATGAAACATTCAATTTTCACATTTTTATGCCACAAACTCATGTCAAGTATAAGAATGAACTCTAGGGACATTTGGTTTGGCCTCACCCCATTTCTAGGACTTTTGGATTTGCTTCACTCTTTGTTTAAGGACTTTTGACTTAGCCTCACCCATCCAAGGGACTTTTTGGCTTTGTCTCACCCATGCCATGAGACTTTTGGCATTTCCTCACCTATATTAAGGGACTTTTAGTACTACCTCACCCTTACGGGCCATTTCCACAATTCAAAGACATTCAAGAAGATATATTAAGGGACTTTTGGTTTGGCCTCACCTTATTTCTACCTCACCCTTTTGGTACTACCTTAGGGAATTGTCAAGCTTCACTTGCTACACCTTCCCTTTCTTTGCTATACACCCACAATGAGATGGAGCTTGACTTCCTTGGCCTAAATACCATAAATAACATTCAATTACTTTCTTGAAGCAAGCTAAAACATCAAACTCACACTTGAGACACACATTTTGCCTAATGGTCATATAATGGCTCCACTATGGCCTAATGAAGCAACCAGCATAATTCAAGTTCTTAGCTTCCAGTTTATTCCCTTATATAGGCTTTTTGACTTCATTTAAAGTCCTTGGAGCCATCATACACCCACTCTCCCAAGCCTAGATATATGTTGCTTCACAAGGCTACATTATGGAAACTATTGTCTCATCTCTCAACCTAAGGCTTCTAAATTTTTCTCAAGGGTTCCTCCCACCTTCTACCATCATATAAAGTCCCAAAATAAGGCTAGAATAAATTAAAACACTCCCTAACCCCTCCATTTATCCTAGGGCAACATTATGGAAGCATTTAGTGTTCAAAGGGTTTCCAATTTTTTGTTGATGGGAGAGCTACATGGGAGACTTCTTAGAGGTCTTAGGAGCTCAATGGAACATTTAAATAGCCAAGGAAATTCATGAATTAAATCAATTTTTACAATTCCTTCAAAAGCACTACACTTTTCCAACTTGGTTTCTACTAGTTTTTCTTACAATTTCTTGGTGTCTTCCTAATTCCCACATCCCAATTTTATAGTTTCTCATTAGTTTTAGGTCATAATCTTCCTCCCCTAATTGGTTTTGCATGAAGGCGTCACACACATGGAAGAGAAGAAGAAGAAAAAGAAGCAACAAAAAAGGAGAAACTACCTTGAATTCAAACTCCCTTCAAGAGTCCTTCTCCTTGCTTTAGCTTCCTCTTTGAAACTCCAATTTTTCCCTCTAGTTCAAGGCCAAAATAGAACCATATTACTCACTAAAACCATGGGAAGAGAGCTTAAGAGAAGAGGAAGAAGGTTCCAAGAAGAAGAAGCATGAAATTCTTAACTTTTTCCTACCTTTCTTGACTTCTCTTTCTCCAAAATTCCCTTCCCCTTGTGCACCTAAGGAGCTGCATTTTTTTCTCTAAAATTGAGCAAAAGAAAGTTGGTCTAAGGAAGGAGAGGGAGGACATGGGCTTTAAAGAAGAATTAAGAAGCTTCTTTTTAAAATTGTTTCCATTTTTGCCCTTTCGTAATGGAATTTTCGGTTTATCTTCATTTTAGCTCCTTTTTGAGAACCATCTTTTCCATTATAAAATTTAGGTTCCCAATTTAATAAAATATCTTTGGAATCACTCAAATCAGAGTTAAAACCTTCGCGAACGAACCGATCGAAGTTCAGGTCAACTGATGTTGCACAAAGTCTACCGGAGGGGTTTTACTAGTCCCAAGGCTTCCTATGATTTTTAGGGCCTTTGAGAACCCTGGAAAACTCAAAATTTATATTTAAAAAGCCCTTCTATGTGTTTTTCCAAAATTACACTTATTTACATAAATGCCACTGGCCTTTCAGTAAATTTTTTAAATCACTCCGACCTTGGTTTCTGGGCAACTCAACTCTCAAATCCTCATTTTATATTATTTAAAATTTTATCCAAATTTTATTTGGTCTTGAATCACTCATCTCAGGGGACCTTCAAACCGACTCATTTCGGTGTTTTTACAACATATCAGACATTACATCTTACAAACCAAGGTGCAAATAAAACCCTAGCTTATCTATCTTGCAAATTCATGGTTTTTTCTTTATTTTCTTTGCATATTCTTATTCTTCACACTCTAATTCCTAAGATTCATCCTTGGTTTAGTTCAAAATTCAACTCCTCTTAGCTGTCCATACATAGGGCAAAATACTCAAGAAAAACAAGGAAGGAGAAGCATGAAAGTAACAAAACTACCTTGTTTTCCTAGCCTTCCTTAGATGCTCTTTCTTTTGCTTGGATTCTCCTCTCCAAATTCAAAATTTCCCCCTCTGGTATAACCTTAAAAAAAACCCAAATACATCAATAAATCCATAGAAAGAAGGAGGAGAAGGACGAGAGCAAGTTTACTAAAGAGAAAACTTAGAAATTCCATGAAAATCATACCTTTCTTGCCTTGTTTTTCCCCTTCCTCTTCTGTTCTCTTGTGCACCTCTCTCCTTAGGTCTCACTTCTATTTTAGGGCAAAAATAAAGCCAACCAAATGAGGAGAAGAGTGAGGCGCACCATATATATAGGAAGGGTTAGAAGTTGTATCAAGAAAATTCCATTTATGTCCTGTAAACTTGGCATTTTTGTTTCTGGTTCATTTTAGCTCCTTTTTGAGAACTATCTTTTCTATTATAAAATTTAGGTTCTTTATCTTATAAAAAGCTTTTGGAATCACTCAATTTGGAGCTAAAACCTTCTCAAATGAAAAAGTCAAAGTTTGGGTCAACTGTTGTTAGAAAATGTACACCAGAGGGATTTTAACTGTCCCGGGGCTTCCCATGGTTTTCAGGGCCTCTGAGAATCCTAGAGAACTCAAATTTTCTATTTAAAAAGCCCTCCTATGAGTATTCTAAAAATTACTTGAAATTATAAAAATCCCATTCATTACGTAACTGTTTCATTAAATTCCGTCTGGTTATTTTGGCTTTTGTTTCAGGGCACCTTTGGCCTCCTATTTTCATTACTTAATGTCTAGATCATTATTCTAATTTTTTTGGACCTTAACCAATTCATTTCAAAGGACTTACTTTTGAAACGTATTCATTTCCATCAATTTTATGAAAATTGGACATTACAAAACCAAAACCCCCATGAGAAAGAAGAGAAGGAGTAGGAAAAAATTTTTTGTGACATATATTCAAATTCACCATGTTTGCTTATTTGTGTTGGATTTCTTCCCTTACTTCTTCCTCCTTCTTCATGCCACCATGAATGAGGGTTTGGGCTACCTTAGGCCAATTCTAAGTGAGGGAAAAGCAAGGTGGCACCTTTCTATAAGGAATTCTAGGGTTTTCTACTTTTTCAAAATTCTAATTTTACCCTTATGTTTTAATTTCACTATTTGAGCTCATTTCTTCATACTTTCAGAAACCAATAGTTCCACACTAAAATTTAGACTTCTTCTTTATTAAAAGTATTTGCTTTAAGGTTACAAGACTTAAACACAGTCTGAAAAAGTCTAATCAAAATTATAATTAACTAAAACCCTAAACCATACACTATTAGAAATTTAATTAAATTGCTCTCACCTGGTTAAACTACTTACTTTATTTCATCATATTGTGATGAAGGATATTAATTTTTCAAGTCAATTTTCATGTTTTCTAAATCCCTGAATTTTCATCGATTTGGCCTATATCAATTCCCTATAGCCTTGACAAGCCTATTCTCTCCCTGTGACCCTTTTTAATTATTGATTTCTATTCTTTAGGAACTATATTGGTTTACAAAACATAGAATATTACATTTCTTCGCCCTAAAAATAAATTTTGTCCTCAAAATTTAAAATATATCTTAAATAAACAATTGTGTGCACTAATTTCTCAAGTAATCTTCCCAGTCCCAGGTTGCCTCTTCAGAAGATAGGCCTTTTCAAACCAATTTTACTAGAGGAATGCTCTTATTTCCTAATTATTTAATCTTTATATCAATAATTTTCTCTAGTACTACCACATATGAAAGGTTATCCTATAATTGAATGCTTTCATATTCTATGATATATGAAGGGTTTGGCAAGTACTTTCTAAAGTAGGAGACATGGAATACATCATAGATTTAGGCTAAGTTAAAAGGCAAAGCAATATGGTAAGCACCGAGTCCAATTCTTTCAAGGATATCAAATGAACTGATATACCTAAGACTGAGTTTTCTTACCTTAAAAGATTGACCCATACCAGTAACTAGAGATACTCAAATGAATACATGGTCTCTAGTCTTAAACTTTAATGGCCTCCTTTTTTTATCAGCATGACTCTTTTATTTACTCTGGGCTATAAGGGGTTTCTTCCTAATCCATTCTATCTGCATGGTGGTCTAGTTTACAATCTTAGGTCCTATCAGACTCCTTTCACTTAATTCAACCTAACACAAAGGTGATCTACATTTTCTCCCATACAAAGCCTTATACATTTGAATACTAAAATGATAACTATTATTATAGGCAAATTTAGCTAATGGTAAATACACATCCCACTTTCCTTTCATCTTTAACACACATGCCCTCAACATGTCCTTTGAGGTATGCACAGTCCTTTTTGTCTCACCATTTGTCTGGGAGTGATAAGCAATACTAAACCTTATCTTAGTTCTTAAAACTACCTGAAGTGACCTCCAAAAGTTTGATGTAAACTTGGGGTCTTTATCAGATACAATGCTATTAGGTACCTCTTAAAGTCTGACTATTTCTTTTATATACAACTAGGCTAATTTATCTAACGTATACATAGTTCTAATTAGTAAAAAGTGTGTAGACTCCATCAATCTATCCACTATTACCAAAACAACATCATATCTAAATGATGTCCAGGGTAACCCTATAATAAAATTCATAGATATACTATCCTATTTTCACCAAAGGATATATAGGGGTTATAACAACCCAACTAGTCTCTAACACTCAATTTTAACTCTTTGACACACTAGATATTTAGCCACATAACAGGCTATGTCAATTTTCATCCCTGACCACCAAAACAATCTTTACAAATCCTGATACATCTTAATGCCACCTGGATGAATTGTATATTTACTCTTATGTGCCTTTTCTAAAATCTTTTATTACAGTTCAATTTTATTTGGCTCACAAATTTTATCGCAGCATGTTATTATAATGACCGGTAATTCAAAAATCGAACTAAACCTTATAAATTAATACTAGAACACCCTAAAGCAAAGTAAATTGAGGCCAAATAATATTAGAATGAGAATTAAAACATCTTAAAATTTAGTTTAGAGCCTAAGGATAGCCTAAAATTGGAGCTAAAGCGGTTGAACGAATCTAAAGAATAATATAGTGGCATAATCGTAATTTTGAGTTACTTTTTGAAAACATAAATGTGGGAGCTTTAAATGAGAAAATTGAGTTTCTTGGGATTCTTAAAGGCCCTAAAAACCTTACAAACTCCTAGAATAGTTAAAACTTCTTTGGTATGCGATTTTCGTCATTGGTTAATCAAAACTTTAACCAAACAGTTCGGTAAGGTTTTAAAACTAATTTAGATAAAATTAAAGGTATTTTATGAATTAAAGGACCTAACTTTTATGATGAAAAATATGGTTCTAAAAAAGGAGTTAAAATGAACTCAAATGGAGAAAACTAAGACGAGGGACTAAATTAGAATTTTAAAAAGTGTCTTAATGAAGCCTCCACCTCCTTAAAAACATGTCCCACTTCTTCTCCTCCTCATGATTGACTTTCCTCTAGTCTAAAATAGATCCAAGAGTAGACCTAAGCGGTGAACAAGAAGAGGGAGCAAGGGGAAGGAAATCAAGGCTTGAAAGTGTAAGAATTCACCAATTTTTCGTGCTTCTTCCTTAATTAAACTTTTTTTTCTCTTTCTCCTTTCTCTTCTTATGGTTTTGGTGACTTAATTGGTGATGTTTTATGGTTGGTCCAGTAGAGGGAAGAGAGGATTTGGAGGAACTCTTGCAAGCTTTGAAATAAGGTAAAACCATGGCTTAACTTGCTTCTTCTTGGCTCTCCTCCCTTCCATCATTTCAGCCAGCCTAAGACCACCATGTAGGGGATTTTATTTTGATCTAAACTTGATGAAAATTAGGGTTTTGAAGCCTAAGGAATCATATGGAACAATTAGAATCCAAAACGAACCTATAGATAATAAGTTATATGATATTTATGAAATGTAGACCTTTGATCATATGTAAAAGTATGTAATTATGTTGTATGAACGAAAGCTAGAGTCAAATGTATGAAAATGCAAGTTTTTGACACCCTTGAGCTTTGATATGTTTTTGTATAAGAACACGTGGCATGGTGGTTTTGAGTTCCATAGTGACATGAACCTGTTAGAATGCTTCTATATACTATGTTTAAGCTTTTGGATGTGCTCAAATGGTTATGGTATAGTTAGAAGGTTATTTGGTACCATTTGAAGCCTTGTGGATCCCAAAATTGACCAAATTCATGCCCTAAACCAAAGTCTGACTAAATGGATAAGTTTTTGAATGAAATTTGGCAAGAATACAAGTCTCATCTATATCTTTTCATAAAGCTAAAGAGCACTATTTTTGGAGCTCTAAAGAATTTATTATGATTTTTCAAAGTTTGCCAAATTATGCAAAAACTATCATTGTTACTATTTATATGGTCAGTTTGGTTTTTAGTATTATTTAGGGTCCAAATGAAGTCTAATGTTAACAAACGTTTACAAGCATATGGTAGACATCATAAGCTTTCCATAGCCACTAAGAGCACCTAATTTGGAGCTCTGTAGAGGGAGAAATGAGTTTTTCAAGTTTCAGGTCTACTACTGTCTAAACTAGTGACCTAGTTACTGTTCCATTACTATTTAGAGGGCCAAACGTTATTGTTTTGATCTAAAATTTTTATGGTAGTTAAAGGACATCCTTCGCTTTCTAGAATGTCATATTTTGCATGATTTGGTTTTTTTTATAATTAGTTATGAATTTCCAAAATTTGTATTAGAATATGGAATTCAAGGAAAATTTCAAGTGTGATGTGATCTTGTGATGTATGACTTAGACCCGAGATTCTTGCTTCAAATTGTGATATTTCTGATTGAACAAATATGTTATGGATGGAAAATGAGTATGGTAAAACCAAATGGTCCATTTAGCCAAAGATGAATTATTTTAGCTTTTAATAACGGTAAATTCCATTACTAAAAGTGTTAATTTCATGAAAATAGATACTTTTAGCTAGTGTTAGTACAAATTAAATGCTAGATAGATATGATGTTACACCATATATGTTTACTTGAAAGGGTGAATGGAGGTCAAGGAGTGCAAATTGTATTACTTTAACAATAGATTAGCTTTTGATGTAAATTAATATCAAAGTGGGTATGTATAAGTTGTTTATGATATGTAAAACTTTGCTTATATGTAAAAGTATATGAGAATGTTGTATGAACCTAAGTTAATACCAAATGTATGCAGTCTTGAGATTTTGACATCCTTGAGTCATGGTACGCATGTGTATATGTGTAACACCATAATTTCTAGCTCATCTCATGCCTTTAAATAACTCAATTCTATGAATCATATAAGTTTCCAATAAAAAGGCAATAAAAATATTGATCATTTTAGTGCTGCGTCATATATAAAAATTTCATTCGGTGTCACATGGACCATGTGAGCTCATGCAACACATTCTCATATTTAATTATATAAATAAAACTCATTTGAATCATCAAAAGTGACCTACATCTCAAGGAACTCAAAGAGAAACATGAAATATACATATTCATTTTCGGCCAGATTTTGCTCATTTCTGTCATAAACTTTGGAAAATCATAACGAATTCTAGAAAAATCAAAATCATGCATTCTTGCCCATTATAAAAAGCTAGACATGTCTACGTCATGCTAAAAATATGTACAGACCATAATATCCATCATAGAAGGAGTTTGACATTCAAAAAGATCTAGAGGTCAGGCTGTTCACTGGTGCTATCATAGAATTCTGTAGCAAATTTCAAAAATATCCAATTAATACCAAAAAAATCCAATCCATACAAATGATATCAATCTATAAATCTGTGGATATTAGCTAGAGAGAAAAAATAACTCCAAACTGATTCAGGCATGTCCAGATGTCAAAACTCAATCAAACAGTAATTGAGGTCGGGTGGAATTCTTGATACTAGATAGATTCTTTGAAAATTCATATCTCCCTCTCTATATATCCAAATGAGGTGCTTCTAGTTGGCAAAAGTTACTAGAAGTGTCTAGTTTCTTTTATATAATTTTGTAGCAATTAGACATCATTTGAGCCTTATGTGATAGATTTCATTTTCAAACCTGTGTGAACAATGACATGTCCAAAACCAGAATTTTTTTCAACTTTAAAAATTCATCAAATATTCTGTGGATCTCTAAGAATTATGTTATTTAGCTTCCTAAAAAGCTCTCAACAAGCTCTAATTTCATGCCAAATATTAAATCAAGAAGAGCTCATTTGGACAAAAAGTGACATAGGGTTCCATTATGGTCAATTTTGACTCCATATAAGATACCAAAATGTCTAAATGGCTTTCTTTAGGATTTGGCACCTCTTGGGCAAGTCTGAAAGCATAATTAAGACTTGTGTGAGCTGCCCAAATGGTCCCAAACCTCATGCCTCTTATTTTGGCAATTTCACCCACACTTATACACATTTCCATAATATCATTCAAGAAGCCACATTGCCGTCATATATTCAAATCACATTCTAATGGTCACATAACATTTTCTCTTATTCATACATAACATATTATCATAATTACATATGTTTATAATATCATAATACATATACATCCATTAATTACATCAATTACCTTTTACATGGCCTTAAAGTAACAAAATTCAAGCACTTTCATGTCATCCTCTCATCTTCAAGGTGGTTGGCTTCCATTACCTTGCCCACTTGGTCCACCTAGCATGTTAGATCATTGAAGAGGAGGGGATAAGATTCAAAGAATCCCAATAGCTCATCTCCCATTCAATCATACATAATGGATGCAAAACAAGTCTAATAAATGCATGTATGGTCATGTTGACATGTGCAAACATTCAAGAGACATTTTCATCATTTAAGAAAGTCATACATAGCATACAAAGGCTTGCCAAGCAAGTGGATTGGCCTTACCTAATTTCTTATGGATGTTGGACTTGCCTCACCCATTCTTTAAGAGATTCTTGGACTCAACCATGCTCTTGAGAGTCCATCTCACTTTTGGGAGACTCTTTACTTTGTCTCAACTAATCTTAAGGGTTCTTGCCTCATCCTCACCATAGCTAAGGGTTCTTGGCCTCACCACACTCAAGCAAATCTAAGCACACTTCATAAAAATCATATGGAAGCATATTGTAACATCATGGCACCATGGAATCAAAGTCATGCTAGAGAACTTTTCATGGCTTAAAATACACATACACAAGTTCAAAGATAAGTAAAGCAAACAATAATGCATGAGAAAAGGAGGAGTGAGCTACCTTGGATATAATTACACACTTTCTCTCTTGAATCCAAGCTCTCTTTTTTGGCCACACACACACAAAAGTGTGAGGATGATTTCTCTTGGCCTAAACATAATTTATGGAAGCCAATTAGATTCGTGGAATTTATTCTAAGGTCATACAACTTGCTTGAACTCTAACTTGATCTATAAACCTCATTATGGTTCCATAATTATACCTAGTGAAGCAACACCCCTCAAATAAATTCTAGGCTCCATTATTTCCTCTCAAATATGATTCTTGACTCTTTTTAAGCCTCTTGGAGTCATCACACCATTAAAACCAAGGGCCTAGCTACATGTTGCTTCTTTAGGTCATAATATGGAACATAAAGCACCAACTCACTTTCTATGGGTTCTAAATTTTTTTCAAGGCCTCCCCTCATTTTCATTCATCATATATGACTTAAGAATGGGCTTAGAAAAATTGAAAACTCTCCCTACCTATGCAAACTCATCTAAGCCGAGACTAGGAGCATTTTTGGCTTCCTTGTACTATGTTTGGTTTTCTTGAAGGAGGAAACACATAGAGAGACTTCTAGGGATCTTAAGAACTCATTGAAACTCTTATATAGGCCTAGGAATCATTGTACAAAATCAGATTTTACAAAGTGCAATTGAAACCCTAGAAATTGCATCTTGAAATCTAATGGCTTTTTGTTAATTCCCTTTGCATATTCTTAATCTCCACAGCCTTTTTCCTTAGATTCACCCTTGGTTCTACTTAAAAATCAAATCCTCCTAGGGTTCCTTAAATGATGCGAAATGGAGAAGGAGGGGAACCAAAGGTAGCAACCATGGGAGGAGAAATTACTTTGTTTTCTTGCTTTTTCTCACTTGAATCTTGCTTTCTCCAAGCTCCTCTCTTTAAATCCAAAATTTCCCCTAAGTTTTTCCCTTAAAACAGATTTGTAAACTTCATTTTAATCAAAGAAAATAAAGGAGAATGGAGGAGAGGAGGTTTAGATGGAAGAAAACATGAAAAACTACCAAGAAACCATACCTTAAAGCTTGAATTTCTCTTCTCCTTCTTCTTCCCTTGATGCGCCTAAACCCTAGCCTTCTTTTCCAAAATTGGGCAGAAAAATCTGAGTCTAAATGAAGGAGAGAGTAGGGCGCCTCCTATTAATAGGGGAGGACAATGGCTTTTTCAAAAATTATCATTTTGCCCTTCGTTCTTGGCATTTTTTGTTTCTCCTTCGTTTAGCTCCTTTTTGACAACTGTCTTTTCCATTATAAAATTTAGGTTCCCAATTTAGTAAAATGCCTTTGGAATCACTCAAATCAGAGCTAAAACCTTCTTGAATAGATCCGTCAAAGTTCAGGTATATCGACATTAGAAAACGTCCATCGGAGGGGATTTAACTGTCCTGAGCTTTCCATGGTTTTCATGGCCTCTAAGAACTTCAGAGAACTCAAAACTTTCATTTAAAAAACTCTCCTATGTGAATTCTAAAATTTGCTCAAAATTACGAAAATACCATTAGATTTCGTAAGATTTCTATCAAAATTTGTTTCTTCATTCTAGCTTATTTTTTCCTTCCATCTGAGGCTAGGATTCTTATTTTTAGGAGTCTAGAATATTATTCAAATTTTTTGAGACCTTAACTAATTCATTTTGAGAGACTTGCTTTGAAAATGCACCCATTTCCATTGTTTAACGAAAATCGGATATTATAATATGAATAAGTGACGTGGTGATTTTGAGCTCTATGATAAATTAGACCTATTATGATGCTTCTATATGTTGTATTTGAACTTTTGGACGTGATCAAATGGGAAGTTATTTTGGACCATTTGATACTATATTGGTGCCATTTTTATCCACATTATTACCTTGAACCAAAACTAGAACAAATGGACAAATTTTGGCATGAAATTTGACAAGCATTTAGATCTCATCAAGAGCTTTTCATTGAGCTAAAGAATAAAATTTTTGGAGCTCTAGAGAATTTATTATGATTTTTCAAAGTTACCTAAAATTTGTAAAAAATTATCAATGCACTGTTCATTTGGTCAATTTGGTTTTTGATATCTTTGAAGGAACAAATGAAGCCCAATGCTCATGAAAATCTATAAGAATATAGTTGGCATCATAAGTTTCCATAGCCATCAAGATCACCCAATTTGGAATTCTGTACGGTGAGATATGAATTTTTAAAGTTGTATGTTTGCTGTAGTATCAGAAACAGACCCAATTATGGTTCCATTAGGATTTCTTAGGACAAATGATATTGTTTTGATCTAAAATTTTTATAGTAGTTAGATAATGTCTTGAGCTTTCTAGAGAGTTTTGGTTTCCATGATTTGGAATTTTTTAGCTCAAGTTATGAATTTCTTAAGTTTGTGACAAAATATGGAACTTATGGAAATTGAGAGTGTGATCTTGAATTTGATATGTATGGCCTAAACCTAAATTACATGCTTCAATTTGTGATGTCTCTACTTGAATAAGTGTGTTAAGGATGGAAGATGAAGTTAGTAAGCCCAAATGATTCATTTAATTAGATATGAATTAATTTGGCTTTTAAGGACGACACTTTCTGTTGTTATAAGTGATGAATATAAGAAAATGGATACTTTAGACTATTTGTAATGCAAAATAAGTGTTATCTTAATATGGTATTACAGTTACCACACCATCCTCAAATACCCTAAATTCTAAGGTCTTCCCTTGGGAAATCTCACTCTTAATCTGGTTTAAATTGTCATCCTCTCTCTAGGCATCTAAGATTTGAGTTCTTAGGTCATTCTTTATTCTAGTCTCACTCAGTAACAATTTAACTAAAAGCATATGATAAGAAATATTCATATTTTTTAATTTCTCTCTGAGTTCTTGTTCTTGGATTATCATACAGGTTGTGTGAACACTATATTTTGTCTGAGTATGTTCCAAAAATAATAACAAAATCAAATTAAAAAAATATATATGAAAATAAAAAAAATAAAATAGAAAGTTTGAAAAGGAAAAGAAGTTAGAAAAAGAAAGAAAATAGATAGAAAAAAAATTTAAAAGGTAAATTCAAAAGCAAAATAAAAAAAAAGAATCAAGAATATTTCACCTGTTGAGCCTAAACCGAAGAGGAGGTCCAAGAAATGCCTAACATCCTTAAAACAATATCAACCCAAATTTTTTTTAAAAAAATGAAAATCAAAGTTAAATTAAAATTAAAAAGGAAAAAGACAAAAAAAAAGAATAAAAAAAAGGAGAAAAGAAAAAAGAAAGGAGAAGAGAATAGGGGAAAAGAGGAAGAAAAAGCCTAATCTAAGTCCAAACAAAAAAAATCATAGCCCAAAAAAAAAATTAGCAACCTGCCCAATATCCACTTTGATCAAACCCTACCCGGTGGTCCCTTGGTCCCCCCTCCATTCGGTCTTCTGGCAGACAAACACACAAACAGGGAGAGGCAAAGACGCATGAAGGCACGAAAAGAAACGAGGCTTTTGGGGAGAAAAGGTGCGAGAGAGGGGGGAGGCGAAGGCTCGGATACAGGAGAGAGAAAGAAAGAGAGAAGGGAGAAAGGGTGAAGCAGAGAGGCGACTGGAGGGTTGGAGGCAAAAGAGAAGAGAGATTGAGGAGGTTCTAGGGATCGGTTTCGGGTTAGAGAAACTAACAGGGAGATTCAACATGGAGCAAAGAGAAATTAGGGAGTTTTATTTTTTATATTAGAGAGGAAGAGAAGCAGAGTGTAAGCAAGAAGGATAAACTAGGAATTTAGGGTTGAAGGGATCGAAGGAGAAAGAGAGGGAAGAAGGGAGATTCAAGAATTTTTTTCGAATCAAGGAAAGGAAGCGAGGCCAAGAGAGAGGAGCGTCGCTGGTGAGAGCTTTTCAAATAGAGAGAGATTCTAGACTACTGGAGAGGAAGTAGAACTGAAGGAGAGATTAAGAGCGAAAGGCTTGAAGAAAGGTAGGCTAAATTGGTTCAAGATTCGAAGAGAACCGAGCGGGAATAGCTCCTAGCAAAGAAATCGAACTAGAGGTGGATCTCGGAGTCGAAGAAGAGAACGCACCCAACTTCTTTGCAAGAACTTGAAAGGTATATTTCTTGTGCTTCCTGTCACACCATATTATTCCTAGCATCAATTTCCTTAATCAAGGGATTACACAAAGTAGCAAGGAAATTCCAAGACTTTTGCATTAAAATCATGACTTAATGGCGTTATGTCGGGGTGAGGATTCAAATTTCGATCTGTGAACCCCCAGAAACTTACCAACAACATATTCTAATTATTTTCCATTCCTACAAGTCATAAAAATCTTAAAACTTCACATGAATCACGGATCAAGAACCAAAAATCACTAATTCTCACGTTTTGCCTTGGGTCCCAAGATGGCAGATTTTGAAGCAACTTTGAAAATCATAACTAAATGTATAAAAATAGAAATGAGGCAAATGATAGCTTCCCAAAAATCCCTGTATGTCTATTATAAGGTAAAAATAATTCCAGGTATGAAACACCTAGGTGGATTGCGTTTGACAACCGAAAAGTATGAAAGGTCTGGCTGCTCTTGAGTTCTGCTACAGCTTACTGATATGGAATTCAAAACTTCATAACTAATTCCCAAAAAATAAAAATCAAGTAAACTATACCAATATAGAAAGCTACAGATGTCTAAATTAAGGTAAAAATAGCTCCAGACCCAGAGAATGAAAATAGACTGGAGAAACTCGATGGAACAGTGCTGAGGGTCCTGCTGCGTCATTGACAGGGAGTTATAACTTCAAAAATTCATTTCTCTCTCTCTAGACCTCCAAATGAGATGATTCAAGTTTCTATAGCTCATTGTGCATGTCTAGTTTTTTCCATGTAAAATTTCAGGACCATTGGACCTCATTTGACCCATGTTTGCCCAGATTCATTTTCAGACCAACGTTACAGTACACTGACCCAAATCAGAACATTTCCTAACTTAAAAAATTCACCAAATATTCCCTAGACCTTAAAAAATTATGCACTTTAGCTCCTCAAAAATCCATAGATGATCTCTACATGTATGCCAAATTTCATGAGGAAATTTGTCTATTTGGTCAGTTTGTGACATAGGGTTGCAAAATGTCCTTTTTAAGCTTCATATGGGGTCTCAAGGGGTCTATTTTTGCTTCTTCTCATTCTATGGCCACATGAGCACGTGGGAAAGCATTAAAATACTCTATCAAACATGTCTCAAAGGGCTAATAACCCAGATTCCATAATCTCAGCCATCCACACTAAGATATATACAAGAGCCATACTTGTATAACTTGGCATATTAAAGTCAAATTTATGAAATATCCTTCACACGGGTCTAGTTCTCATACATATACAATATACCCATACTTTTACAAATATTCATAAGCTCATACATCATATACATTATGGAGATACATCATGTGACAACCATATGGCTATAATACAAATATTTTACAACTCCATTGCTAATCTTCTTGCTTCCAAGTGTGGTGGCTCCCATTTCTTTGCTCTCTTGATCCACCTAGGCATATTAAGTAATAGGGAGAGAAGAGTGAGATTCTAGGAATCCCAATAGCTCATCTCCCATTCAATCATGCATAAAGAATGTAATACAAGTCTTAAGGATGCATGTATGGCATATCAATATAGAAAATGGTGCAAAATACATTCTTGGCATTTACACAAAGCACATATAACATACTTCGGCTTGCCAAATGAATGGATTAGCCTCATCCACTTTCTTCAAGGTTCTTGGACTTGCCTCACCCTTTTTCTTAAAGGCCTTGAACTAAGCCTTGCTCTTGGGAGACTTTCTCTTAGTCTCAACCACTTCCAAGGGTTCTTGGCTCATCCTCACCGAAGATAAAAGGTTCTTGGCTTCTCCACATTCAAGCAAACCAATGCAACATTTATAGGCATTATTTGAATACATAGTGCAATATTATGGTTCCATGGAATATAGGCATCATACTAAAATATAATTCATAGCTTAAAATACTAATACACACATTCAAAAATAATATAGACATTTATTCATGCAGGGGAGAAAAGAGAGAGAGCTACCTTGTTGCATTCACACACTTTTTCCTTAAGCCTTGAGTCTATCCCTTGACCTCACACACCTAAGAAGGTGGAGATCATTTCTCTTGGCCTAGACACACCAAAAGAAACATGAATTACTCATAGGAACAAGCCTCGGCATTATACACACTTTACATGATGCTACTTTGGTTTATGGCTCCATTATGCTTCGATAAGGCACTTAATGAAGCAACTACAAAAATTCATGATCTTGGCTTCCTTCTCTCCTTCAATCTATGATTCTTGACTCCATTTAGACTTCTTGGAGTCATCACACAATTATTTTAAGGAGCCTAGTTAGGAGTTGCTTCATTATGCTACATTATGGAGCCTACACTTCCATCTCACTATCTATGGCTTCTAAAATTTTTTCAAGGCTTCCTCTCATCTTCTTCCATCCTACATGACTTAAAAATAAGTTTGAAACAAATTAAAACTCCCCCTTGGTACTTTTTCTAGCCTAGGCCAACATTATGGAAGCATTTGGGGTTCAAGGGGTTTCCAATTTTTCCTTGATGGGAGAGTCACTTGGGAGGCTTCCTAGGGGTCTTAGGAACTCAAACAAACACTCACATATGCTAGGGAATGTATGAATCAAATCAGTTTTTACAATATGTTCAAGACTTCTTCACTTTCCTAACTTGAATTTTACTTGCTTTTCTTCTCATTTCTTTGCAATTCTTAGGTGCCCACATACTAAATCGATGGATTCTTGCTTGTTTTTAGACAAAAACTCCTCCCCTATAATGGTTCTATTTTTGGCCATGACTCTCACATATAAGAAGCAAGAAGAAGAAGTAAAGCTACAAGGATATCTACCTTGAATCCAAGCTTCCATCAAAAGTCTCTTCCTTTGGTCTTGGTCCCTTTTTGAAACTCTAATCCTTCCCCTCTGGTTCAAGGCCAAAATAGAACTATTTCATCCACCAAAACCATGGAAAGATGAAGTAAGAAG
The DNA here is from genome assembly GCA_026724425.1 of Erythrophleum ivorense. Classification (NCBI taxonomy): domain Eukaryota; kingdom Viridiplantae; phylum Streptophyta; class Magnoliopsida; order Fabales; family Fabaceae; genus Erythrophleum; species Erythrophleum ivorense. Next base: position 27,584,897 of record JAIUCV010000001.1, on the reverse strand, counting down.
AGAAGAACAACTTTAAAGAAGAGAAAGCCATGAAATTCCTTGAATTTACCTATCTTTCTTGGCTTTCTTCTCCTTTCTCTTGTGCTTCCCTTTGTGCGCCTCTTTCCAATCTCTTTCAGACCAAAAAGACATCAATGGAGAGGAAGGAGAAGGGCTGGACGTGTTTTTAAAAGCAAAAGGGTAGAGTTAACTTTTCATTTTTGTCCCTAATCCATGGTTTATCCGTTTGGTCTCATTTCAACTCCTTTTCAAAATCTATCTTTTCCATCATATTCCTTAGGCTCTTAATCATAAGAATTGCCTTTGAAATCACTCAAAAAGGATCTAAAACCATTTTGAACTATTCGATCAAAATTTCAATCAACTGACAACTAAAATCACTCACCGGAGGGGTTTCAACTATTCTAAGGGTTCCCATTCAAGTTATTATGCAGTAAAAAACATATTTCAAGAAGTATAATGGTACCATAGCATTTCATCAAAAGCTATAAACATATCTCATGGTTCAAACATACACACAAGCAGCTAATAACCACTAAACATCCAAGACATGCATGCGAGAAAGGTTAAAAAGCTACCTTGAATAAAAAATCACAACTTCCTTCCTTGGTCTTTTCTTTCCCTTTCTTAGCCATACACACAAAACTAAGTGGAGCTTGGTTCACTTGGCCTAGACACATCAAATGAGACACAATTACATCATTGAAACAAGTTCTAGCTTCACACAAACTCCATGCAAGCTTACTTTATTTTAAGACATGGTTATGGTTCCATATAAGTGCATAATGAAGCAACCCCTAGGATTCATGGTCTTGGCTCTAATTTCTCATTCAATCAAAGTCTCTTGACTCTATTTTGACTCCTTGGAGTCATCACAAATTTAATTCAAGGAGCCTAGACCTAAGTTGCTTCTTTATGTCTTAAAAAGGAACCTAAGTCTCCATCTCACAAATCATGATTTCTAAATTCAAACCAATACTTCCCTTTATGTTTATTAATCATATCTAGGCCATTCCTAACCTTAGAATTAATTAAAAGTCTCCCTAGGGGCTACTTCTACCTTGGCTTAAACATGCTCAAGGAATTAGACCCATGGAGTTTGCTTGATTTTTTGTAGGGAATTAGCACTTGTGAAGCTTTTAAGATGTCTTAGGAACTCATATATACTCTTACATAGTCTAGACTATCCTTAAAATGCTTCAAGAATGGCTAGGTGCAACAAAATCCCTAAAATTTAAAACTTGAATTCTAAAGCTTGTCATTTGAATCAAATTGAATATTCTTATTCCTTATATTTAAAAACCCTTGTCTCTACCTTGTTTTAGCTTGAATTCATTCCCTATTGAGTGGACCTAGGTTTGGCTGAAACTCCCATAAGAAAAGCAAGCAAGAGGAAGCAACAAAAGGCCATGGTTCTTACCTTATTTCAAAGCTTTTTCAATGAGCTTTCGAGTGTTTCTAGCTTCTCCTTCCAATTCTAACTTTATCCTATTGAACTAGCCATAAATTAGTCACCAAAATCATGGGAGAAAAGAGGAGAAAGAGAGGAAGAAGATTAGTGAAGGTGAAGATATGAAAATCCATGAAATTTTTACACTTTTTGCTATGTTTTCTCCCTCCTTTGCTCTTCCTTTAGTGTGCCTCCTCAAGCTGGTCTCCCTTCTATTTTGGAGCAGAATTAGGTTAGTCAAGAAAGGAGGAGGAGGTGGGGTGTGTAAATAAGACACAAGGGGGCTCATTTAAAACTTTTTCAAAATTTCAATTTTGTCCCTTTTCTTAGTTCTTTCCATTTGCGCTCATTTCAACTCCTTTTTGAGAACCATCTTTCCCATTATGAAATTTAGATCCTCTAATTCATAAATGCCGTTGGTTTTAACCAAATTAGATTTAAAACTTTCTCAAATGATGTAACACCATATTTATACAACTTATCTCATCTTAATTCTAGTCACACTTCCTTAAATAACACAAGCTTTCCAAGAAATGGGCATTAAAATATTATATTATTTTCGTGTTATGTTGTGGATAAATTTTTCATTTCATGTGCTATGGACCATATGAATTCATCTATCTTATTCTCCTATTTAAATACACAAATACAACTCAAAACCATCTCAAGATATGGCCAAAAACTCGAGCTCATGAACCATATACATAAAAATTACATGTGCAGCCTTGGATTGGTGTGCCAACTTTTTGTCATGAACTTTGAAAAATCATAACTAATTCTAGAAACATCGAAATCAAGCACACTATACCATTCTGGAAAGCTATAGATATCTTCTTTATGCTAAAAATAAGTCTAGACTAAAACAGGAACATGTCACACTATACTTTATTAGATTCCATATTTCCATATTCAAGGTAACTTTCATGCATAACAAAGAGAAATCAAGAAAAGAGAATAAAAATATTGTATTTTCTTGCATTGTATAGTGTTTTAAAAATTCACGTTTCGCTCTATGAATCAGAGAACTCACTAACAACATTCTCTATTTATTTTCCATCTAGACCAATCATAAACATCCCAAAACTTTTCTTAAACCACATATCAAGAGCTAAAAACCAGAAATATTCACGTTTTGCCTTGGGTCAGAATTTCTGTTTTCTACTAGCAATTTTGAAAAATTATAACTAAATCTAAAAAATTTGAAATCAAGCAACCCATAGCTTTTTGAGAAGCTCTAGATGTTAACTTTACAATAAAAATAATTCCAAGCCACACAACCCCTCATCTTGATCACATTTGACAATAGAAAAGTTAGCAAAGATCAGACTGTCCAGCATTTCTGATACAACTTACTAATATAAACTTCAAAAATGCATAACTAATTTCACAAAAATTCAATCCATGCAAACTATACCAATTTGAAAAGCTATAGATATTAAATAGAGGGAAAAAATAATTTCAGATCAATTCAAATGCATTCAGACCTAGAAATTTGATGGAATAGTGATAAAGGTCTGATTATACGCTTATAATAGAACAAAAATTTCAAAAATTCATATCTCCCTCTCTAGACATCCAATTGAGGTGCTTCTAGTTGGTATAGTTCACTATGAATGTCTAGTTTCTCCCTATACATCATTTGATGCATGAATGACAAAGGTAAACCATATGAACAGTCCCACTATCATTTTTTGAATTTTCAGCCATCTTCAAAAATTCGCCAAAAATTCTGTAAACCTCCTAATATTATGCACTTTAGCTTCTTAAAAAGCTCTCAACAAGACCGATGTGTATGCCAAATTTTAGATTAAGAAGAACTCATTTGGATAAATTTTGTTATAGCTCACCATTATGGTCATTTTTGCATCTTATAAGACACCAACTTGGTCCAAATGGCCTTCTTTAGGTTTTGGCACCTATTGGGCAAATTTGAAAGCATAATTACAACATATATGAATTTCCCAAATGGTACTAAATACCATGCATCTCATTTTGGCTATCCCACATTCATGAATGCTGTAACACCATAACTTCTAACTTATCATATCACATGTATACATACCTCACATCATTATATTCATAAAGATATAAGGCAAAAAGGAAAAAATAGTAACTTTCTTTGTGTTGCGTCGTACTTAAAAATTTCATTCAGTGTCACGTGGACCGTGTGAGCTCATGCTATACATTCTCATATTTAAATACATCAATACAACTCATTTTCATCTCAAAATCATGCCCACAACTCATAGAAACCGAAATGGAGCTCAAAATAATCAAGTATATTTTTGGCCAGATTTGGCCTCTTTTCTGGTCAAACTTTGAAAAGTCATAACTAATTTTAAAAAAATAAAAATCATGCAATTTTGGTTATTCTGGGAATCTATGGATGTCTACTTCACACTAAAAATATGCCCAGACCATAACATTCATCACAGAGGACGTTTGACATCCAAAATAGTCCAAAGGTTAGATTAAATTCTGGAACTATCATAGAATTTTGCAGAAAACTTTGAAAATGTCTAATTAATTCCACAAAAATAAAAAACTAACAAACTTTACCATTCTAGAAAGCTCTTGATGAGCCCTACATTTTTACAAAATTTCATGGGCAAATTCCTTCATTTGGTCAGTTTGTGCTATAGGGTTCCATTTTGGTCATTTTTGAGCTCCATAATGGTATCAAAGGGTCCAAATTTGCTTCCCAAGCTTGTGTGGCCATTTGAGCATGTGAGATTGTACCAAAATGACATTTTAAACTTGTCTTAGAGGTGTACAAACCCAAAATTCAGGAACTCACACTCTCACCCCATACCATACACACATTTCCATAAGGCTAGTCTTGGCATTCCATACCCAAAAATTGCAATACATTCCATTTGTCCACAAATTTCATATATATATCATCTATTAGGATATTTACACATGTTCTATTCATTGTGCATCAATTCTAACAACAGATTACATCATATGCCACTCCTTTGGTTACAACATAAATAAAATTAAAAGCGTTATGATTAAAGCTTCATCTCCTCACTTGGTGGCTTCCATTTCCTTGTTCATTGGCTCCCTCTAGCATGTTAAGATATTGGAGAGGAGGGAATAAGATTCAAAGAATCTCAATAGCTCATCTTCCATTCAATCATGTATAAAGAATGTAATACAAGTCTTAAGGATGCATGCATGGCATATTAATATGGAAAATGGTGCAAAATACATTCTTGGCATTTACATAAAGCAGATATAACCAACTTAGGCTTGCCAAATGAATGGATTAGCCTCACCCACTTTCTTTAAGGTTTTTGGAGTTGCCTCACCCTTTTTCTCGAAGGCCATGAACTAAGCCTTGCTCTTGGGAGACTTTCTCTTGGTCTCAATCACTTTTAAGGGCTCTTGGCTCATCCTCACCAAAGATAGAAGGTTCTTGGCCTCTCTACATTCAAGCAAATCAATACAAATATTCTAGGCATCATTGAATACATAATGCATCACTATGGTTCCATGGAACATAGGCATCATACCAAAACATAAAACACATATAGAGCCACCAAGGTATTGTCCCTTACTTCTCGGTTCTTGGGTCTTTAACCCTGCCTTCCCAGTTCATTGGGGTTTGTCCCTTCCCGCTTAACTCACGGGAAAAGCACGCCTTGGTGGGGAAGGATTCTCCCCTACTTATATGGGCTAGCCATAAGCCCCTTCCAGCCAATGTCGGACTTTACAATCTACCCCCCTTTTGGGTCGACCCATCCTCGGGTCGCACATGGGCCAAGATTACTCTAATACCAACACATACAGAGCCACCAAGGTATTATCCATTCCTTCCCAGTTCATGGGTCTTTGACCTTGCCTTCCCGGTTCATTGGGGTTTATCCCTTCCCATTTAACTTATGGGAAAAGCGCACCTCAGTGGGGAGGGATTCTCCCCCACTTATATGGGCTAGCCATAGGCCCTTTCCAGCTGATGTGAGACTTTACATTGGGAACCTAAATTTTATAATGGAAAAGGCAGTTCTCAAAAAGGAGCTGAAATGAAATTGCCATTACAAAAGGATAAAATTAGAATTTTTGGAAAAGTATGCTTCTAGAAACTCCCACACACTTCTCCTTTCTTCTCCCACCTTTTTAAGCACGAAATTTTCTACCCAAAATACAGAAATTGATCTACTCTCTTAGGCACACTAAAAGGGGAAGAAAACCAAGAAAAAGTTAATAATCTCACAGAATTTTATGCCTCTTCCTCTTCCAATCTTGTTATCCTCTCTTCCTCCTCTCTTTCTATGGTTTAGTTAAGCTTTTTGGTTCTGTTTTTGGTCCAGAACCAAGAGGAGAATTTCAAATTTTCCAAGGAGAAGAGAACCAAGGAAGAAAGGCTTTGGAAACAAGCTTAGAACCAAGGTAATTTTCCATTCTTGATGCTTCATCCTTGTTGCTCTTCCTTGTGCTATTTTTGGCCAACATAAGGGGGGTGGGAGGAGATGAATTTTGGGATTAAGAATATGGCAAGAGATTTAATAAAAAACCAATGGAAATCAAGATAGAAAAGTGTACGCTTTCTTAGGGTTTTGTAAAATGTGATTTTGTGTAAATGTTTTCTTAGTCATTTGAATATTTCCTTGAGCTCCTAAGACCCTTAGAATCCTCCCCAAATGGCTCTTCCATCAAGGAAACATTTTGACCTCCAAGAACCTCCTTTGATGGGTATGCCTCGGCTAAGCATAGTTCATAGGGCTAGGGAGTGTTTTAATTTGTTCTAGCCTTGGTTTGAGACTTCGTATGATATTAGAAGATGAAAGGAACCATTGGGAAAAATCATGGAATGAGAGATGAAGCAATGGTGTCAATAATGGTATTTTATGAAGCAACTTGGATTTCCAATTATGCAATTGAATGTGTAATGGCTCCAAGGACCTTAAACGAGTCCAAGAAGTATAGAAATAATAAGAGAATGGAACCTAGAAATTGAATTCCAAGAGTTGCTTCATTAGGCTAATTATGGAACCATAATGCCAAGTATGAAACCGTGTGTTTAAGCTTTAGTTTAGTGTCTTGGCTTGCTTCAATTATGTGATTGTGTGTTCCTTGTGTTGTCTAGGCCAAGAGAATAACTAACCACCTAAGTGCTCTTGTGAAATCAAGGAGGGGAAGGAATTAGCAAAGTAAGCTTGCATAAATTGAAAGGTAACTCTCCACCTTATTCTTCATACTTTCTTGTGTGCATATGTATGTCATTGTGTGCTTGTATGTGTTCTTATGATTTGGTAATATGCCACATGATCTCATGAAATTGCATTGGTGCCAATTGTACTCTTGAATGCCTTTGAATGTGAGATTGGCTCATAAGGGTGAGGTGATGTCAAAAGTCCTTTTAAGTGGGTGAGGATGTGCCAAAAGTCTCAAAACATAGGTGAGACTAGACCAAAAGTCCCTTAGATGGATGAGGTGAAGTCAAAAGTCCCTAAACCAAGAGTGAGGCAACTCCAAAAGTCCTAGAAATGGGGTAAGGCAAAACCAAAAGTCCTTAGAGCATGAGAATGATCTTGATGTGTAGATGTGGCATGAAATTGTAGTCTTGCACACCTTATGTTTCATAATTGTGTCATTAATGTATGTATGCCTTGAATGTATGTGAATGGGTGTATGTGAGCTATTGGGATTCTTAGAATCTCACTCCCCTTCCCTTCTTCCATCTTCAAATGTCTAGGTGGCTCTCAAGATGCAAGAAAGGCAAGCCAAGAACTTTAACTAGCTAAACTTGGAAGATTTAGTAGTTCTCTTTGTATTTAAATATCAAAGTAGTCTTATATATATTATTTTGGTGATGTAAGACCTTGAGTAATATTAATATGATGTATGAATATTATGTAACCCATGTGTGACATTAAATCAATGCAAATCATGGAAATTGCCTCTTGTGTGGTTATGGTTACATATATATTATTGGATGTGGAGTTGCCAAATTAAGATGCATGGGGTTTGGGACCACTTGGGCAGTTTCTACAAGTCTTAATTATGCTTTTAAACTTACCCAAGAGGGGCCAAACTCAAGAAGAGGCCATTTGAACCAAAGTGACTCTTAATAGGGAACAAAAATAACTATTTCATGAGGCTATATCACTTTTTATTCAAATGAGCTTCTTGGTCTAAAATTTGGCATGCATCTAGAGCTTATTGAGAGATTTTTAGTAGGCTAAAGTAGGTAATTTTTAGAGGTTTGTGGAATATTTGGTGAATTGTTGAAGTTGGAAATTTTTTTGGTTTTGGTCATTGGTACTGTAGCACTAGTTCGAAATTTAATTTTATCACTTATAGGGCAAATGATGTTCAATTATCACAAAATTTTATATGGAGAAGCTAGACTTCCCAGTGACTTGTACCAACTAGAAGAACCTCATTTGGATACCTGAAGAGGGAGATATGAATTTTTTGAAATTCTTGCTCAATATCAAGTGCCCTAACTAACCTCAGGTACTATTTGATTAGGTTTTGAGATATGAACGTGCCTAAAATGGTCTAGCGTTATTTTTCTCCTCTAGCTAACATCTGTAGCTTTCCAAATTTGCATTATTTACATGGATTGGATTCTTTTGAAATTAATTGGACATTTTTGAAGTTTGTTGTAGAAACTTGTGACAGCACCAATGGACAGCCAGACCTCTAGACCTTTTTAGATGCCAAAGGTCTTCTTTGCTGTGTTTCATAGTCTAGACATATTTTTAGGATAAATTAGACATGTGTAGCTTTCTAGAATGATCAAGAATGAATAATTTTGATTTTTCTAAAATTAGTTATGATGTTTTGAAGTTTGTGACAGAAATAGCAAAATTCTAGCCGAAAATACAAGTATAAGTTTTATGCTTCCCTTTGGTTTCCACAAGTTGTAGGACACTTTTGGTAATGAAAATGAGTTGTATCCATGTAAATAAATATGAAAATATGATATATGAGCTCATATGGTCCACATGACACCGAATGAAATTTTTATACGCAACGCAATGCTAAATAATGTATTATTTTAAAGGAGAATTATAATAAAGGACTAAAAAGTGAAGAAATTTATTTTTAAGGACATATTACCACTTGTTTTAGGATGATTACCACTAAGTTTAGCAACAAATAGTTGAACCTAGTGGTAATAGGCCCTTAAAAATAAATTTTTTCACTTCTTGGTCCTTAAACATAATTTTCCTTTATTTTAATGTCATTTTTCCCACCCTTTTGCACAATTAATGACATGACACATGAAAGTAGCATAGATTGAGCTAGGAAATCATGGTGTTACAATTTTCATTCTTTATGTGTAATTGAAGGGGAGAAGAGTTATTGAGATTGCATGAATCTTACCCCTTCTCCTCTCTTATCTCATATGGCTTAGGTGGAACTCAAGAGCCAAGGAATGGAAACAATGAAGCATGAATAGCATTGTTTTGACAATGATGTAACTTATGTAATCTTAAAGTGTGTAGGAATGTCAAAATACTCATGTACATATTATTTTTGAGTTGTAGACTAATGAATAAATGTAATATCATGTATGAATGGTATATGAACCATTTTTGGTGCAAAATCAATAGAAATGTGAGATTTGGTTACTTGATGGCTTGCATTTGCTAGTGTATTTGTAAAGTCCCACGTCAGCTGGAAGGAGCCTGTGGCTAGCCCATATAAGTGGGGGAGAATCCCTCCCCACCAAGGCGCCCTTTTCCCGTGAGTTAAGAAGGAAGGGACAATACCTTGGTGGCTCTGTGTGGTGCTGGTATTAGAGCAATCCTGGCCTATGTGTGACCCAAGGATGGGTCGGCCCCAAAAGGGGGGTGGATTGTAAAGTCTCACATCGGCTGGAAGGGGCCTATAGTTAGCCCATATAAGTAGGGGAGAATCTCTCTCCACCAAGGCGCGCTTTTCCCATGAGTTAAGCAGGAAGGAAGGGACAATACCTTGGTGGCTCTGTATGGTTGTTATAAGAGCAATCTTGACCCATATGCAACACAAGGATGGGTCGACTCCAAAAGGGGGATGGATTGTAAAGTCCCATATCAGCTGGAAGGGGCCTGTGACTAGCCCATATAAGTGGGGGAGAATCTCTCCCCACCAAGGTGCACTTTTCCTGTGAGTTAAGAAGGAAGGGACAATACCTTGGTGGCTCTGTGTGGTGTAAGAAATGTAACATCCGGTCCCTCCATAAACGTGAGAAACATAATGTTCGATTTTTCTGTAAACGTCAGAAATGGGCCAAATATAAAAGAAAGTCCTTGAAATAGAAGGAATTAGGGCCAACTAAAATTATGATAAGATTTTAAATATTAGAAAATGAGGATTTGAGGTTTAAGATGCCCAAAATCCAAAGCCAGAAGAGCTCAGAAAATTTGCCGAAGGAAGCAGGGGCATTTTTGTAATTTTTGGAAAATTTTGAAAACTCACAGGAGGGTTTTTTAAATGGAAAATTTGAGCTTTCTGAGGTTCTTGGAGGCCCTGAATACCATGGAAACCCTTAGAACAATTGAAACCCCTCCGGTTAGCGATTTTGGCTGTTGGTTGACTAAAACTTTGACCGAATGGTTCAGAATGATTTTAGATCCTTTTTGAGTGATTTAAAAGCAATTATTATGATTAAGAACCTAAGGAATATGATGGAAGAGATTGATTTTGAAAAGGAGTTGAAATGAGACCAAATGGACAAACCATGGATTAGGGACTCAAATGAAAAGTTAAAAAAGTATGTTAACTTCACCCTTTTTCTTTTAAAATCACGTCTAGCCCTTCTCCTTCCTCTCCACCGATGCTTTTCTGGTCTAAAATAGATTTGAAAGAGGCTCACAAAGGGAAGCACAAGAGAAGGGAGAAGAAAGCCAAGAAAGATTGGTAAATTCAAGGAATTTCATGGCTTTCTCTTCTTTAAAGTTGTTCTTCTCTTCTTACTTCATCTTTCCATGGTTTTGGTGGATGAAATAGTTCTGTTTTGGCCTTGAACTAGAGGGGAAGGATTAGAGTTTCAAAAAGGAACCAAGACCAAAGGAAGAGACTCTTGATAGAAGCTTGGATTTAAGGTAGATATCCTTGTAGCTTTACTTCTTCTTCTTGCTTCTTGTATCTGAGAGTCACAACCAAAAATAGAACCATTATGGGGAAGGAGTTTCTATCTAAAACAAGAAAGAATCCATTGATTTAGTATGTGGGCACCTAAGAATTGCAAAGAAATGGGAAGAAAAGCAAGTAAAATTCAAGTTAGGAAAGTGAAGAAGTCTTGAACATATTGTAAAAACTGATTTGATTCATGCATTCCCTAGCATATGTGAGTGTTTGTTTGACTTCTTAAGACCCCTAGGAAGCCTCCCAAGTGACTCCCCCATCAAGGAAAAGTTGAAAACCCCTTGAACCCCAAATGCTTCCATAATGTTGGCCTAGGCTAGAAAGAGTACCAAGGGAAAGTTTTAATTTGTTTCAAGCTTATTTTTGAGTCATGTAGGATGGAAAAAGATGAGAGGAAGCCTTGAAAAAATTTTAGAAACCATAGATAGTGAGATGGAAGTGTAGGCTCCATAATGTAGCATAATGAAGCAACTCCTAACTAGGCTCTTTAAAATAATTATGTGATGACTCCAAGGAGTCTAAATGGAGTCAAGAATCATAGATTGAAGGAGAGAAGGGAGCCAAGATCATGAATTTTTATAGTTGCTTCATTAAGTGCCTTATGGAAGCATAATGGAACCATAAACCAAAGTAGCATCATGTAAAGTGTGTATAATGTCAAGGCTTGTTCCCATGAGTAATTCATGTTTCTTTTGGTGTGTCTAGGCTAATAGAAATGGTCTCCACCTTTTTAGGCATGTGAGGTCAAGGGAGAGGACTCAAAGCTTAAGGAAAAAGTATGTGAATGCAAGCAAGGTAGCTCTCTCTCTTTTCTCTCATGCATGAAGGAATGTCTACATTATCTTTGAATGTGTGTATGTGTATTTTAAACTATAAATTATGTCCTGGTATGATGCCTATGTTCCATGGAACCATAGTGTTGCATTATGTATTCAATGATGCCTAGAATATTTGCATTGATTTGCTTGAATGTGGAGGGCCAAGAACCTTCTATCTTTGGTGAGGATGAGTCAAGAGCCCTTAGAAGTGGTTGAGACCAAGAGAAAGTCTACCAAGAGCAAGGCTTAGTTCATGGACTTTGAGAAAAAGGGTGAGGCAAGTCCAAGAACCTTGAAGAAAGTGGGTGAGGCTAATCAATTCATTTGGCAAGCCTAAGTATGTTATGTGTGCTTTATGTAAATGCCAAGAATGTATTTTGCACCATTTTCTATATTAATATGCCATGCATGCATCCTTAAGACTTGTATTGCATTCTTTATGCATGATTGAATGGAAGATGAGCTATTGGGATTCTTTGAATCTGATTCCCTCCTCTCCAATATCTTAACATGCTAGGGGGAGCCAATGAACAAGGAAATGGAAGCCACCAAGTGAGGAGATGAAGCCTTGATCATAACGCTTTTAATTTTGTTTATGTTGTAACCAAAAGAGTGGCATATGATGTAATCTTTTGTTAGAATTGATGCACAATGAATGGAACATGTGTAAACATCCTAATAGATGATATATGTATGAAATTTGTGGATAAATGGAATGTATTGCAATTTTTGGGTATGGAATGCCAAGACTAGCCTTATGGAAATGTGTGTATGGTATGGGGTGAGAGTGTGAGTTCTTAAATTCTGTGTTTGTGCACCTTTAAGACAAGTTTAAAATTTCATTTTGGTGTAATCTTCCATGCTCAAATGGCCACACAAGCTTGGGAAGCAAATTTGGACCCTTTGATACCATTATGGAGCTAAAAAATGACCAAAATGGAACCCCATGGCACAAACTGACCAAATGAAGGAATTTGCCCATGAAATTTTGTAGACATGTAGGGTTAATCAAGAGCTTTTTGGAATGGTAAATTTTGTTGGTTTTTGATTTTTTTGGAATTAATTGGACATTTTCAAAATTTTCTGCAAAATTCTATGACAGTTCTAGAATTCAGTCTGACCTTTGGATCATTTTGGATGTCAAACGCCCTTTGTGATAAATGTTATGGTCTGGGCATATTTTTAGTATGAAGTAGACATCCATAGCTTCCCAGAATGACTAAGATTGCATGATTTTATTGTCCCTTCCTTCTTAACTCACGGGAAAATCGCGCCTTGGTGGGGAGGGATTTTCCCCCACTTATATAGGCTAGCCAAAGGTCTTTTCCAGTCGATATGGGACTTTACAATCCACCCCCCTTTTGGGGCCGACCTATCCTTGGGTCGCACATGGGCCAAGATTGCTCTAATACCAACACCACACAGAGCCACCAAGGTATTATCCCTTCCATCTTAACTTATAGGAAAAGCGTGCCTTAGTGGGAAGGGATTCTCCCTTACTTATATGGGCTAGCCATAGGCCCCTTCTAGTCAATGTGGGACTTTACACCTAACTTAATAAAATGCCTTTAGAATTACTCAATTTGGAGCTAAAACCTTACTGAACGACTCAGTCAAAGTTCAAGCTTACCGACGTTGAAAATTGTACATCGGAGGAGCTTTACCAGTCTTGGGGCTTCCCATGGTTTTTAGGGCCTCTGAGAATATTGGCAACTTAAAATTTTCATTTAAAAAGCCTTTGACGATTGTGTCGCTCAACTTAAATAAAACTAGGAAGCAAAATAAATTTTGTAGTAAATGGTGCAACCTAGGTCATCTCCCTTGGAGTTTATGCCTCAATTTATTTATGAAAGGGGTATTCTAAGTATTGCTAATTGAAACTTGTTTTGGGGATTTGAAGCACTAGAATTTAATTGACAAAAATCAAAACAAACTTAAAGCTAAATGAGGTGAACAATTAAGAAAATATGGTAGCCAGCCTTGCATTGGACTCCCTAGAATTCAATTATCCTTGCCCTTGGTTTAGTTTACCAAATTTGGAATTAATTCCTTGCTCTTTAGTGTATTTCCTGTAAAGATTCTTGAATAACCATCCAAGGTTCAATTTATTAATTATACAAGGAATTTGCAACCACAAGAAACCTTGAATAACTAATTAATTGAATTAAGAACAAGAACACACTTTAACCAATTTTAATTGATTAATAGAATCTACTACACAATTCACTTAAGATACTAATTAACCAATTAGATTAATTAATTCCTTAAACAATTAATTGCACAAAAATTCTAGCTAATTAATCCAACAACTATTGCATCAATTAACTGAAAATTAAGAGGAATTTAAAAGTGATTTGCACAGCACTAATTCTGGAATTTTTACAAACATGCGACGATTACAATTAAAATTCCAAAATCAAATTATTTTAAACAAACTAATCCAATAATTTTTAGCAATTAAGTTCCTAAATCAATCAACTAAACCTAGTCAAATTAATAAAAGATTTAATGCTGGAATTAAAAGATATAGCAAGGAATATTTATCCAATTTGATGAGAAAATATGGAGCTCAAATCTGCATCTGGGAGTTTCCAAACTTCAACTAGCCACCATGGGTGATTCAAGCTGCCATGGAGATTTTAAACGGAGGAGAGTTGATGGAATTAGCATCAGCCATGGATGGATCAATGAAAGAATACTCCCTGGATGTTCTCCCTGCCTCTCCCAGAAGTCTCGCCTTTTTTACGTACAGTACGCCTCTCCTATTTTGTTCTATGTCTCCCTCTGGAATGAGTGAATGAATCTATATATGGGCCAGGGTTTCCGAAGATATTGAGGCATGAATGAAGTGGATTCTGGATGATTGAAATATGCTCCCTTTCACGTGAATTCTTTTTTTATGATTCCACGTGCTCTTTAATGAATCACATGCAGCCTCCTTCGTGCAGCTCAACCTTTTGCATGCCGAAATCACGTTTTTTTCTTCCCTCAGCTCCAGCGCTTTTGTTTCTCAATGAATCATGTGCAGCCCGTGACTTCAACTCTTCATTTAAGTGATCACACGCCCAGCTCGTGCTTCTTGTTTCTGCTGCTGCCTCATTTGAGTTTTTCACGTCCCATGCAACTGCTTCACTCTTTATCCAGCCAATGTGTGTGTTGTTCTCTACGTGAAGCTCCTCTTAAGCCTTCTTCTTCGTTCATTCTGTAGCTTCCCCATGTCGTGTCCTACGTTGTTCTTCCATGCAACTCAAGCTCTTTTCTGGCGTCTTTTTCTCCTTCCATTTGCTCGAGGCTTCTTCCACGTCTTGCTCTATTCTTCATGCTCCATCCAGTCCACGTACTGCTCTTTGTGTTTTTCAAACAGAGGCCGTCTTCTTTACTTGCTTTTTACGTTAAAACTGCAGCTCATGCAAGCTTCTTCTCTGTTTCTGCTCACTCTCTTCCATGTGTTCTGCACAGCGTTGAGCTTCCTTTTCCTCACTTAAACCATGCAAGCTTTTCACATTGCTTTCTCTGTTTAGCTACATCTCTTCCTTCCAGCATCTCAGCGCCCTGTGTATATGTTCGAATAATGATGGATGAGCAGCCTCCTTTGTCTTCACAGTCTACTGCAGTCCGGAGAAGAAAAAGTGAACCAATGAAGGATGGATGAAAATGCTCTGCAGCTCTTCTAGATTTCTGGCGCTTTACTCCACTGCCCAGACCGAGAAGAGTATTCAACCCAATAGCCAGTATTACAATGTTGATTCACTCCTCATCCAGCTGCCTACCTCACTCTCAGCTCCCACGAACATGAAGAAGACTCTTCCAATTCTTTCGACCTAACCTACTGCTCCTCTAGCTCCCTTTATGCAGCTCGTTGTCTCTTCTTTGTTCCAGCCTTGTAGAACCAAAGCTCGAGTTTGCTCCTCCAATTGCTTTTCTCCATGTTAGCTGCTGTGCTTCCACGTAAAGATTCTGCACTCATGCATCTGCTTCTTATCTCAACATGTAAGCTGCTTCAGCTGAGCCTTTTCATCTATTTGCTTGAGTTTCTCACACTTGCTTCCCTTTCTTTATAAACCAATAACTCCTTGTTCAAGTGCTCATTTCTGTTGCATCCTTCCCACATTCAAAGAACCATAGCCTCTCTTGTAAATTTTCATTTCAAATTGTACACATAAAGCCTTCATTTCTACTTCAATAAATTTCCATTCAAGCTCAATTTTGCATTGAAAATCTGCACAAAAAGAATGGAAAGAATGAAATAGAAATACTCACAAAATTCATTTAAAAAGATTTATGCATTAAAAATCCAAGATTTTGTGATTTAATTCCTAAAGTGTAAAAGATGGCTACTATACTTAAATTCCATCTAAGTAAATCCATTAAGCCTCATTTAACTATTAAAATGCTTAAGATAAGGAGAATAATATATATATAATTCATACTTATCAAATTCCCCCACACTCAAACCTTTGCACTCCTAGGCAAAAGAAGACTAAAGCTATAAAAAAAAAAATCATAGAAAGGAAATTAAAGAAGATGGAGTTGTGTAGGTCACTTGGCACAAGGAAGCTCAAAGCAAATCAATAGGTTAATTCTCCAAGTCATATCACTTGCATCAATGCAGCAAATACCATGGCAATACACTTAATAAAAAAATGAAATGAAATAAAAGTCCCTCACTTGGATCAGTGTTTATCACTCTACTCTTTAGTGTTTACGGTGAAGTGTTTACTCTCAAATTCCATCCTACCCAACCTTACTACCATAAGCTTGGCAATCATCTACATCTCCACCACCAAAATCAAATGCCAATGAATGAATCAGAAGGTCTTTATTATGGTTGTAATGTGGGCTAAGGTATGAAACAAGTGGAAAACAGAAAAAATTAAGGAAATTCAAGAAGCAAATTTTGGATGCCAAAAACCATCAAGAGCATTTAAAATAAGAATAAAGATGGAATGCAAGTGTATCTGAAGGCCTTAATTACAACAAACCAAAAGATATGCACTAAAAGAACAACTTTTCTTTCCTTTTTTTTTTATCTTCTCTCTTTTTTTTTTCAAATGCTTTGCTTTTCCTTTTTTTTTTTTTTTTTTATAAGCAACAAACAATTGGGCTATAAATGATGTGGAAAATGCACCTCCATCCACCTTAACAAGATATAATGCTCTTAATAATTGAAAACATCCAGATCAAGGTAGGAAAAAAATTCATTTGTTTGGTTTTTATGGCTAAAAGGGTAAAAGGAAAACATATATATGGCTCAAAAAGGGAAGAACAAATGGATTGAACACATGTAGGATAGATTTTTGGCTCTAGCTAAAACAAAACAGCGATGAATGCCTTAATCATTTTCATGCATGGCAAATGAATAAATGTGGCCTTGAATAAGATTCAAGCCAAGTTCTAGAGTAAAAGCAAGATAGGGGATACACACTAGAAATGAATAAATAATAGGTTCAAACATCTCACAGGGTAAATTGACCATCATCAAATTTCATTGAACAAGCTAATTGCCACTTAACTTGCATTCTCAACAAAAGGTCAATTCCCTATCAAATCAAGATATATCAAAGCTATGATCCCCTTAATACCAGCAATCTCCACAAAAGCATAGATTTTTTTTAAAACTGAAAAAAATAACACAAAACTTCAACATTCTAAAAGCGAGACTAAAAGTCTAGAAACTAGAAAAATCAACTAACCAAAACGAAACAAAACAAAAAATTTATTTGAATCCCCCCCTACACTTAAACATTGCATTGTCCTCAATGCCAGCACACAATCTAATAAACAGATAGACACAACACAATAGAAAAGGGGAAAGGGAAAGAGTACAACCGGGTATTAGGGTGGATTATGAAGCTGGAGCTCCTCCTTGTAATCGCTTGGAACTCCTTCGTGAAAGTGCTTGAGCCGATGTCCATTAACTTTAAATTTAGCTCCTGTCTGCTCATTCTGAAGCTCAACTGCACCAAAAGGGAATAAATCAAAAACTATATAAGGACCTTCCCATTTAGAATGAAGTTTACCTGGCATAAGCTTTAAGCGAGATTTATAAAGTAGAACTTTTTGGCCGATAGCAAACTCTTTCCTTGCAATCATCTTGTCATGGAATGCCTTTGTCTTTTCTTTGTAAATTCTTGCATTATCATAGGCTTCCAATTTGATTTCTTCAAGCTCTTGGAGTTGGAATTTCCTGTGAGATCCTGCTCCATTCAAATCCAAATTACATTTCTTTACAGCCTAGTAAGCTTTATGCTCCACTTCTACTGGTAAGTGACACGCTTTTCCAAATACCAGCTGATAAGGTGACATGCCAATAGGAGTCTTATAGGTAGTCCTATAGGCCCAAAGCGCATCATCGAGCCTCTTGCTCCAATCTTTCCTATTTGGCTGCACTATTTTCTCCAAAATTTGCTTGACCTCTCGGTTAGAAATTTCTGCCTGGCCATTTGTTTGAGGGTGGTATGGAGTAGCTACTTTATGCATAACACCATACTTGCTAAGCAAGCTATGCATACTCCGGTTGCAAAAATGAGTGCCCTGGTCACTCATTATAGATCTGGGGATACCAAACCTACAGAAAATGTGAGAGTGAACAAACTTTACAACCACAGAAGAATCATCAGTCCTAGTGGGTTTTGCTTCCACCCACTTCGAAACATAATCAACAGCCAATAAGATGTATGAAAATCCAAAAGAAGTAGGAAAAGGTCCTATAAAATCAATGCCCCACACATCAAAGACTTCACAAAACAAAATGGGGTGCTGTGGCATTTCATTTCTCCTAGATATGCTACCTGTTTGTTGACACCTGGCACATCTTTTACAAAAAGCAAAGGCATCTCGAAACAAAGTAGGCCAATACAATCCACTATCTAGAACCTTCCTAGCTGTACGTTTTGGACTAAAATGACCTCCACATGCAAGTGTGTGACAAAAATTCAAAATAGAATCAAATTCTATATCAGGCACACAACGTCTAATCACTTGGTCACTCATAGTCTCCACAAATATGGGTCATCCTAAATATAATACCTAGCTTCGCTCCTAAACTTATTCAATTGATGTTTATTCAAATCAACAGGCAGTTCAGAAGCAGCTAGATAATTCACTAAATCTGCATACCATGGGTGGTAGGAACTACGCACAGCACACAAATGCTAGCCAGGGAAATCATCGTCAATGGGTAAGGAATTTACCTTTGGAGCCTCAATTCTGCTCAAGTGATCTGCCACCAAGTTTTCAGCTCCACTTTTATCCCGGATGTCAATATCAAATTCTTAAAGTAGAAGCATCCATCTGATCAATCGTGGCTTTGTATCAGGCTTCTTCAGCAAGTACTTCAAGGCTGCATGATCAGTAAAAACAATGACTTTAGTATCAAGCAAATAAGATCTAAATTTATCCAAAGCAAAAACAATAGCAAGAAACTCCTTTTCTGTGGTTGTATAATTTGCTTGGGCCCCATCTAGAGTCTTGGATGCATAAGCAATCACATGGGACCTTTTATTCACTCTCTGGCTCAAAACTGCACCTACAGCAAAATTAGATGCGTCACATAAAAGTTCAAATGGAAAGTTCCAATTGGGGGGTTGAATAATGGGTGGGGAAGTCAAGCATTTCTTAAGATCATCAAAAGCTATTTTACATGCATCATCAAAATGGAAATCAACATCCTTTTGTAACAGCTTAGACAATGGCAAAGCAATTTTACTAAAATTCTGAATGAATCTTCTATAGAAACCTGCATGACCTAGAAAAGATCAGACCTCCCGAACACATGTCGAGTATGGTAGAGAAGTAATAACATCTATCTTAGCTTTATCAACCTCTATGCCCTGTTCAAATATAATATGATCCAATACAATTCCTTTTTGAACCATAAAATGACATTTTTCAAAATTAATTACAAGGTTCTTCTCTATGCATCTAGCTAGGACTCTATCCAGACTACACAAGCAATCATCAAAAGAGTTCCCATATACAGTGAAGTCATCCATAAAAATTTCTATACAGTGTTCTAGGAAATCACTAAAAATAGAAACCATGCACCGCTAGAAAGTTCCAGGGGCATTGCAAAGACCAAAAGGCATGCGTCTGTAGGCATATGTTCCAAATGGGCATGTGAATGTCGTCTTCTCTTGATCCTCTGGGGCTATGCATATCTGGAAATACCCTGAAAATCCATCCAGAAAATAGTAATGAGATTTTCCAGCTAAACGCTCAAGCATCTTATCAATAAAAAGGAGGGGGTAATGATCTTTTCTAGTGACTAAATTAAGCCTTCTATAGTCAATGCAAACCCTCCAACTGTTTTGTACACGGGTGGGTACTAATTCATTATGCTCATTCCTGACAACTGTGACCCCTGATTTCTTTGGAACCACCAGCACAGGACTAACCCACTGACTGTCAAAAATAGGAGATATAATACCAGCGGATAAAAGTTTAGAAACTTCCTTTTTAACCACATCCAAAATAAGTGGGTTTAGTCGCCTTTGAGGTTGTCGTACTGGCTTTGCCCCATCTTCCAACAGAATCCTATGCATCATGTATCAGGGCTAATGCCAGGTATGTCAGCCAAGGTCCACCCTATTGCTTGTCTTCTCCTTTTTAAGACCGCTAGAAGCTTCTCTTCCTCCTCTGGAGTGATGTCATTAGCTACTATCACTGGAAGCTTCCCATCTTTCTCTAAATAGGCATACTTGAGATTGTCTGGTAATAGTATGAGCTTTAAGGTGGGAGCTTGCTCAACTGACAGTATGAGTTGTTTGATTTCAATCTCTTCTATGCCAAATACCTGTTCAGACAACTCACAGATAGAAGAAACAACTTTCCCAACCTTGGGAATATTAGTAGTATGGAAAGAGTTAAAAGAATCAGCAGTCAAGTGAATATCAACATCACGATTCCCTAAGCTATCCATATCATCATGCAAAGAATCATTAGTACCAGAAAGATCAACAAGACCAGTGAGGTCAACAGAGGTTCTAGATGAAATAGAATCAATCTGATAAGCAATAGATTCCTTAGAGTTAACATCATCATATAAGCTCAAAAATTCATTGATTTCTGTACATATAGTACAAGAATGAGAGTCATCACAATTATGTTTGAGAGAATCATCAAGATCAGCAATATCACAGGAGTCAGTCAACAAACTATCCCTAAAATCAGCACTAGCATCATCAATTAGCATATCAATCAGGATGATACTACAAACAGAGTTATCATCATAGGGATGTTTCATTGCATCAAATATATTAAATTGTATCATATTTCCAGCAAACTCCATTTGAAGAGTACCCTCATGAACATTTATAATTATCTTCGTAGTTTTTAGGAAAGGTCTACCTAAGATGAGTGGGGCATGTCCACTAGGTCTATATCTATCATCCTCCATATTAAAGACATAAAAATCAGCTGGAAAAATCAAGTCCTTTACCTTAACCAGAACATCCTCCAACACTCCTGAAGGATAGGCAATGCTCCTATTTGCCAACTGCACAACCACTCCGGTAGGTTTCAGCTCTCCCATCTGCAAAGATAAATAAACAGATTTAGGCATAACATTTATAGCAGCACCAAGATCAATCAAAGCATCAGAAAACTCAAAATTCCCAATAGTGCATGGGATTGTAAAAGTGCCCGGATCTTGACACTTAGTGGGCATTGTTGGCTGTATGAGTGCTGAAACATTCTTGCCAAAATTTACTTTTTCATTCCCTCTTAGACGCCTCTTGTTGGTACATATTTCCTTGAGAAACTTGGCGTATTTAGGAATAGTCTTAATTGCCTCCAACAATGGTATGTTAACCTCAACCTTCTTGAAAGTCTCAAGAATTTATTTTTCCATATCTGCTTCAGTTTGCCTCTTTCCCAAGGTAGGTCTATGTGGGAAAGGTAAGATCTTCTTTGGCTCCTCTTCTTTGTTAGGTTCATTTGGTGCGACGTGTGTTTTTGATGACTCCGGCTTATTCTTGGTAATGATATCTGAGGATCCCTGAACCTCTCTCCCACTCCTAAGAGTGATAGCACTAACATTGCTACTATTCCTTGGATTGACAATTGTCTGAGAGGGTAACTGGCCTGACCCTTGGCTTTTTATCTCATTAAGAGAAGTGGCAAATTGGCCTAACTGAGTATCAACCCTCCTTTCTAAATTTTGCACCACTTGTGTGAGTTTTGCATTACTCTCCATAAGATGCTTCATCAAGTCCCCCATATTATCCCTTTTCTTTAGTTCCTCCTGTATAGGAACTGATTGTCTAATAGGTTAGGAAGACTGTACACTGGGTCCCGCAATATTATATCTATTTTGCTATTGCCCTCCCCCATATCTCAGGTTAGGGTGATCCCTCCATCCTAGATTGTACATATTAGAATAGGGATCATATTTTTGCTGCCCTTGTTGCATTGGCTTAACTGGAAACATTGAGTGGCTCATCGCGCAACCCTCAAAATAAAACTAGGTTGATAAAATATGTAGCTAATGGCACAACCTAGGTCATCTCCCTTGGAATTGGAGTTCAATGTTTAATTGAGTTTTCCAAATGCTAAAAGGCTCTAAAAACTTCTAAACTAAAGGGGGGTTTTGATTGAATTAAACTAAGTAAAATGAAATTAAAATAAAATTCCTAAATTCTACCTAATTGGATGAATTATGAATGAAAGATGATCTTGTGACTAGCTTTGGATTCGTCCCTTGGTATCCACTATCCTTATCCTATTCTAATTGTAATTGATTCTGGCCTAAGAGTCTCTAATTGTGTTCATAACAATTTATCTTGAGTTACCACGCAAGAATCAAGAAACTAATGATCTAACGTTGAATTGAGACCTCAATCCCGCATTAAATTGTTAAATCTTGTCTTTAAGATCAATGAACACCCAATTTGATTGATTAACTGATTAATTAGCCTCTGAATCATCATCCTAAAATGTTTAATTAACTAATCAAACATTAAGGAATCTTCAAATTAAACATTCAAGCACATAATCTCACTCATGTATTTTATCAAACACCTCCGAAGCACACATGGGAAATTAGATAATATTGAAATTAATCAATGTCTAATTAGATCAATTAATCAACAAAAAGGTTCCCTAATTAGTGTGTAACTAGCCACTAATCACAATTACACAAATTCCCTATCAAATATAACTTAACCAAGATAATATACGAAAGAGAAAAAGTGTAGGGAAATAGAGAAATCCTTAGCCAAAAATTCTATGTTCATCCATGGATTCAAGCTTCTCCAAGGCTTCCTCCTAGCTAGACATAGATGGAGATTAGAACTTCATTGTATGGTGGAGATGAATGGAAGATGGAATGGAGGAGATGGCGTGGTGGATGGACGAAGGGCGAAGGATGGATGAATGATGATGGGGTGCAGTAGTGCGTATGAATGGAATGCCCCCTGATGGAATGGAGGTCATGGATGAATGGGTGAATGGATCTATATATAGGCGAGGATTTTCGAAGATATGGAGGCATGAATGAATGAATGAATGACGATGGATTAGAGGCGTGAATGGGCTAGAGTCTGGACAATGAAATATGATCCCTTTCACGTGATTTTTTATGAATCACATGCAGCCTCCACATGAGCTTCTTATTTCCTTCTTCACATTATTATTCACGTTTTCTTTAGCTTCTGCATGCGTTCTGCCCGAAGGTAATTTTTTATTCACCTCATGTGCTCAGCTATTCATGAGCTTGTATTGTATATGAGTGTGGGCCCACGTCATTTTGTTTTATAATATTTCATGTGAATTCCAACCCATGCTCTTTCTCACGTAGCTTTCTTCTCATTTTGGCTCTTAGCTCATGCTTCGAATCTGCTCCTCTTCTTTTCATCATTCAGCTCCAGCCTTCTCCTTTAACTTGTAGCTAGTTCTCCCAGCTCATGCAAGCTTCAGCTCGTAGTTTCCTTCTTCTCATGCTTTGCTGTTCTTCTCCAGCCCAGCTCATGCTTCTATAACTAGTAGCTGGAGCTTTCATCACATTCTGCCAGAGTTTAATTCCTCCCCACTCATTCCACGTTTGAAAACCTTAACTCCTTCTCTTGTGTTTCTGCTTCGTCCAGCAGCTCCTTACTTTTCTTTTTGTATCACACGTTCAACCCGTAGCAATCCACGTCAACTTCTCACGTGTTCCTCCATGCAGCTTCATAACCTCGTGGCTTCATTTTTGCATTCTCTAGCTCAAGTTTCTCACGTTAGCTATTGTTCACACAAGCTGCTGTTCTGCCCGCGTTGAGCTTCCTTCTCCTCACTTAAACCATGGCTTGCTCATTAGGAGTGCTTATTCGACTTCAGAGCTACAAGTGTGTTTCTCCATGTTATTTCTGCCTGGCCTTGTGCATTCTGCTGTTCTGGAGATGCATTCTTCACTTCTTCTCTACCCAAGCTCGAGTGAAGATCTCGTGCCCTTGCTTCCTTCATTCAGCTCGTGTAGCTTACATGAGAGCTGCCCAAGCTCCTTTCAACTCGATGCTCTTTCCACGTTGGCTGCTTCTGTGTGTTTTCCACATGATTGTTACTTCAACGTTCAACTTAGCTTGTGCTTCCTCATGCTACTATTTTTTACATAATTTCCACGTAGCTAGTTCATTTCTCCTCTGTTTTGTTCACATGCATGTAGAACTCGAGCTCAAGGCTTTATCTTCAACCCAAGCTCTTCCACGTGATTCAGCTCATTTGAGCTTCCTTTCAAGCATGAAACCTAGCTTCTTCCAGCTCTGTTCTAGCTCTTCATGCTCAAAAATCACGTTGCTTGTCTTAAAATCTGCACATGCTTCTTCATTCCCACGTTATCTTCACCCTTCTCATAGATCCTCTTGTAAATTTTTCTCTTAACTTGTACACATGAAGCTTTCATTTCTCCTTCAATTCAATTTCCATTCAAACTCCAATATTTCATTGAAAATCTGCACAAAAAAGAATGGAGAGGATGAAATAGAAATATTCATAAAATTCATTTAAAAATATTTATGCATTAAAATTCCACAATTTTGCAAATAAATTCCTAAAATATAGAAATGGCTTTTAAAACAAAATCTTATCTAATTAAAGTCTTAAAACCATATTTTATTATTAAAATGCCTATGTTTAGGAGAATAAAATAGATAGAAATATATGTTTATCAAACATCCCAGCACAAGCCTCTACTCTGTCCTTTAACATAAGGCACTGATCAGTAGCATGTGTGGCCAAACAGCATATATCACACAGGGGTCCCACCAAGGTAGTAGAGGTAGATGTCTACCCAGGTGCATAACACTGTGGATAAGAATGTGTCTGAGTAGAGTAAGACTGTGGTGCACAAGTTTGAGAGGGTGTAGAGGATGACTGTGGCTGTTACCGATCTAAAGCAAGCAGTTGGAGCACAGAAGACATTACATCAATCTTGCTCTCAAGTCTCTGACCATAGTCTGGAGCATATAATTCACTGACTCCTCTCACTATTTGCATTGATCTGGATCCAAACTGCTAAGCATTCTGAGCCATCTTATCAATCAACTGCCAGGCCCTTGTAGGTGTCAGATCACCTAAGGCTCCGCCAGAGGTAGCATCAATCATGTTTCTGTCCATGTTTAACAACCCTTCATAGAAGTACTGAATAAGTAACTGATCAGAGATTTGATGGTGAGGACAACTGGCTAGCAACCTCTTAAATCTTTCCCAATACTCATATAAAGTTTCTCCACTATTTTGTCTGATCCCACATATTTCCTTCCTTATTGATGCAGTGCGAGACGCAGGAAAGAATTTCTCTAAAAATAGCCTCTTCAGTTGGTCCCAAGAAGTAATGGCACCAGGAGGTAGATAGTACAACCAGTCTTTAGCTAAACCATCCTGGGAAAAAGGAAACGCTCTGAGCTTGATTTGTTCCTCTGAGACTCCCTGTGGCTTCATTGTAGAGCAAACAACGTGAAATTCCTTCAAATGTTTGTGAGGGTCGTCTCCTGCAAGTCCATGAAATTTAGGAAGTAAGTGAATCAAACTAGATTTAAGCTCAAAATTTGCATCTAATTCTGGATATTGTATACAAAGATTTTGATAATGCACATTAGGAGCTGTCAATTCTCTAATGGTTCTGGCATGTATGTTATCATTTACATTGGCATTTGCATTCAAGTTAGCTTAAACATGGATATTCATGTTAACATTCATATGATCTTGTTCAGCCATATTATCACCAGCAAATTGAAGTACACAATCAACTCCTTGCACACAATCAAAAGCAGAAGAAACAAAACTACTAATTCCTACACTCTCTTTGTTCTTCTTATTCCTTACTTGTCTTTTAAAGGTCTTTTCAATTTTCGAATCCAAATCAATTAATTTTTCACCAGAGCTCCTTGTCATAAACCAATTAGACAAGAAAAAACTAAGAAGGAACACAAGAAATCAACAAAGAAAAATTAAAACAATAAATCTAGAAAAATTAGAAAAATCCTGGAAAAATCGAGAAAATATTAAAAAATTAGAAAAAGTGCTTAAAACGTTGGAATTTGGCAAAAAATTGGTATACCTAATAGCTATGCTATTACCCAAAAAATGGTATACCTAATGGCAAAAAAATGGTATACCTAATACCCAAAAACCTTGGAAAACAAAGTTTAAGAATTTTCTAGATGCTTCAAACAAAAATTCCAGCAAGCAGCAAAATCAGATTAAGCAATCGAATGATCTGATTCCAAATTCAAAACAAGGGAAAATAGGACAAAAACAAAGCAAAAATAGGGGGAAAAAACTAAGAAAGCCTTTCAAACAAATAAGAAACTAAACTCCCCGGCAACGGCGCCAAATTTGACGATTGTGTCGCTCAATCTCAAATAAAACTAGGAAGCAAAATAAATTTTACAGTTAATGGTGCAACCTAGGTCATCTCCCTTGGAGTTTATGCCTCAATTTATTTATGAAAGGGGTATTCTAAGTATTGCTAATTGAAACTTGTTTTGGGGACTTGAAGCACTAGAATTTAATTGACAAAAATCAAAACAAACTTAAAGCTAAATGAGGTGAACAATTAAGAAAATATGGTAGCCAGCCTTGCATTGGACTCCCTAGAATTCAATTATCCTTGCCCTTGGTTTAGTTTACCAAATTTGGAATTAATTCCTTGCTCTTTAGTGTATTCCCTGTAAAGATTCTTGAATAACCATCCAAGGTTCAATTTATTAATTATACAAGGAATTTGCAACCACAAGAAACCTTGAATAACTAATTAATTGAATTAAGAACAAGAACACACTTTAACCAATTTTAATTGATTAATAGAATCTACTGCACAATTCACTTAAGATACTAATTAACCAATTAGATTAATTAATTCCTTAAACAATTAATTGCACAAAAATTCTAGCTAATTAATCCAACAACCATTGCATCAATTAACTGAAAATTAAGAGGAATTTAAAAGTGATTTGCACAGCACTAATTCTGGAATTTTTACAAACATGCGACGATGACAATTAAAATTCCAAAATCAAATTATTTTAAACAAACTAATCCAATAATTTTCAGCAATTAAGTTCCTAAATCAACCAACTAAACCTAGTCAAATTAATAAAAGATTTAATGCTGGAATTAAAAGATATAGCAAGGAATATTTATCCAATTTGATGAGAAAATATGGAGCTCAAATCTGCATCTGGGAGTTTCCAAACTTCAGCTAGCCACCATGGGTGATTCAAGCTGCCATGGAGATTTTAATCGGAGGAGAGTTGATGGAATTAGCATCAGCCATGGATGGATCAACGAAAGAATACTCCTTGGACGTTCTCTCTGCCTCTCCCAGAAGTCTTGCCTTTTTTACGTACAGTACGCCTCTCTTATTCTGTTCTACGTCTCCCTCTGGAATGAGTGAATGAATCTATATATGGGCTAAGGTTTCCGAAGATATCGAGGCGTGAATGAAGTGGATTCTGGATTATTGAAATATGCTCCCTTTCACGTGAATTCTTTTTTTATGATTCCACGTGCTCTTTAATGAATCACATGCAGCCTCCTTCGTGCAGCTCAACCTTTTGCATGCTGAAATCACATTTTTTTCCTCCCTCAGCTCCAGCGCTTTTGTTTCTCAATGAATCATGTGCAGCCCGTGACTTCATCTCTTCATTTAAGTGATCATATGCCCAGCTCGTGCTTCTTGTTTTTGCTGCTGCTTCATTTTAGTTTTTCACGTCCCATGCAGCTACTTCACTCTTTATCCAGCCAGTGTGTGTGTTGTTCTCTACGTGAAGCTCCTCTCAAGCCTTCTTCTTCGTTCATTTTGTAGCTTCCCCACGTTATGTCCTACGTTGTTCTTCCATGTAACTCAAGCTCTTTTCTAGCGTCTTTTTCTCCTTCCATTTGCTCGAGGCTTCTTCCATGTCTTGCTCTGTTCTTCATGCTCCATCCAGTCCATGTACTGTTCTTCGTGTTTTTCAAACAGAGGCTGTCTTCTTTACTTGCTTTTTACGTTAAAACTGCAGCTCATGCAAGCTTCTTCTCTGTTTCTGCTCACTTTCTTCCATGTGTTCTGCACAACGTTGAGCTTCCTTCTCCTCACTTAAACCATGCAAGCTTTTCACGTTGCTTTCTCTGTTCAGCTACATCTCTTCCTTCCAGCATCTCAGCGCCCTGTGTATATGTCCGAATAATGATGGATGAGCAGCCTCCTTTGTCTTCACAGTCTACTGCAGTCTAGAGAAGAAAAAATGAACTAATGAAGGATGGATGAAAATGCTCTGCAGCTCCTCTAGATTTCTGGCACTTTACTCCACTGCCCAAACCAAGAAGAGTATTCAACCCAATAGCTAGTATTACAGCATTGATTCACTCCTCATCCAGCTGCCTACCTCATTCTCAGCTCCCACGAACATGAAGAAGACTCTTCCAATTCTTTCGGCCTAACCTACTGCTCCTCTAGCTCCCTTTATGCAGCTCGTTGTCTCTTCTTTGTTCCAGCCTTGTAGAACCAAAGCTCGAGTTTGCTCCTCCAATTGCTTTTCTCCATGTTAGCTGCTGTGCTTCCACGTAAAGATTCTGCACTCATGCATCTGCTTCTTATCTCAACATGTAAGCTGCTTCAGCTGAGCCTTTTCATCTATTTGCTTGATTTTCTCACACTTGCTTCCCTTTCTTTATAAACCAATAGCTCCTTGTTCAAGTGCTCATTTCTGTTGCATCCTTCCCACATTCAAAGAACCATAGCCTCTCTTGTAAATTTTCGTTTCAAATTGTACACATAAAGCCTTCATTTCTACTTCAATAAATTTCCATTCAAGCTCAATTTTGCATTGAAAATCTGCACAAAAAGAATGGAAAGAATGAAATAGAAATACTCACAAAATTCATTTAAAAAGATTTATGCATTAAAAATCCAAGATTTTGTGATTTAATTCCTAAAGTGTAAAAGATGGCTACTAAACTTAAATTCCATCTAAATAAATCCATTAAGCCTCATTTAACTATTAAAATGCTTAAGATAAGGAGAATAATATATATAATTCATACTTATTAGCCCTCCTATGTGTTTTTCCAAAAGTTGTATTTATTTACGAAAATGTCATTATGTTTCATCAGTTTTCATCACAAGTTGTTTCACCATCCTAACTCCGTTTTTCTTTCCTTCTGAGCCTAAAATTATCATTTTTAGGAGTCTAGGACTCTACACAAATTTTTTAGGACATTATCTAGATCATTTTAAAGGACTTTCTTTTATACGGCTTATTACATCATTTTACAGAAATTACGTTTGTTACAAAAATACAAGTCTAAAAATGTATGCGTGGATATCATGGCTTTCATAATCGTTCATAGAACATTTTTAGCATCCAAAAAGTCATATAAAACATACATAGGCTTGCCAAGTAAGTGTTTTAGCCACATCCATTCTCTTTAAGGATTTTGGACTTGCCTCATCCACTTTCTTAAAGGCTCTTAACTAAGCCTTACTCTTGGAAGACTTTGGGCTTTGTTTCAACCATTCTTGAGGGTTTTTGGCTCATCTTTACCATGGTTAAGGGGTTCTTGGCTTTACAACACTCAAGCAAACCAAAGCAAATACACAAGGCAACATTTTGAATGTATAACATAACATCATGGTACCATGGTATTTAAACACCTGCTAAAACATTTTTCATGGCTCAAAATTTACATACACGCATTCAAAGATAAGATAAACATCCACTCATGCATGAGAGAAAGAATGGAATATTTAATTCCTTTGGCCTAAGCACATGAAATAAGACCCAATTATACTCTTGGAATATTTACCAAAACCCTTCATACACTAGAACAACTTGGTTGCTCAAATGGTCCAGTTATGATTCCACAAAGTACCTAATGAAGCAACCTTAAGAATTTATAATCTTGGCTCCATTCTTCCCCTTAATCTATAACTCTTGACTCCATTTAGACTCTTTGGAGTCATCACACATTTATTTTAAGGAGCCTATCTAGGTCTTGCTTCATTAAACTACAATATGGAGCCTATAGCTCCATCTCATTATCCATGACTTCTAAAATTTTTCCAAGGCTTCATCTCATACTCTCCCATCATATATGATACAAAAATAAGCTTGGAAGAAATTAAAACACTCCCTTTTTGTTTCATCTCCCCTTAGCCTAACCTATGCTCACCTTGGTACTAATGGAGGTTGTTTTACTTTCCTTGATGGGAGATGCATGTGGGAAGCTCTCTAGGGATCTTAGGAGCTCATATAAACACTTACTTTGGCCTAGGGACTCTTGCATCAAAACAAAATTTTAGTTATGTTCTTGAATCCCTAGCCTTTCTACCTTGTATTTTCATAGTTCTTTGTTTGTTTCCTTTGTACATTCTTACTTTCCACACCTTAATTCACATGATTCATCTTTGGTTCTACCCAAAATCACCCTCCCCTTGGCTGTCCACATGGAGGATGAAAAGCACATAAGAAGAACAAGAAAAAAGAAGCATGGAAACTAAGAATTTTACCTTGAATTCAAGCCTTTCTTGAATGCTTTTCCCTTTGCTTGGATGCTCCTTTCCAAATTCAAAAATTCACCCTCTATTCTGGGCTTAAAATAGAACCAATTCATGTGCCAAAGCTATAAGAAGAAAGAAGAGAAGAAGAGAAATCAAATTGCTAAAGGGAGGAGCTTGAATTTCTACACTTTTCTTACCTTTTTCTTGAACTTTTCCCCTTCATTTTCCTCGATGCTTGGATGGCCTTTCAGTTGGTCTTCCTTTTGTTCTTGGGTAGAAACAAGTTTGGTCATATGAGGGAAAGAAGAGGGGCATGTATTTAAAGGTGCTTCTTGAACCTTCATTTTGAAAATTTTCAATTTTGTCCTTCGTTCTTGGCATTTTCATTTCTATTTTGTTTTAGCTCTTTTTTGAGAACCGTCTTTTCCATCATAAAATTTAGGCTCTCAATCTTATAAAATGCTTTTGGAATCACTTAATTTGGAGATAAAATCTTCTCAAACGAGTCGATCAAAATTCGGGCTTACCGTCGTTAAAAAATGTATACTGGATGGGCTTTAACTGTCCTGAGACTTTCCATAGTTTTGAGGGCCTCTGAGAATCCCAGAGAACTCAAATTTTCCATTTAAAAAGTCCTCTTATGGGTATTTTAAAACTTTTCCAAAATTATAAAAATGCCATTATGTTTCGTTGCATTTTTGTTAACATTTGTCTAGCTATTCTAGCTCCAGTTTCAAAGCACTTCTGGCCTTGAATCACCATTATTTGAGGTCTAGAATATTATTCTAATTTTATTGGACCTCAAATCACTCTATCTAGGGGACTACCTATAACACCATATATTTCTAGCTCATTTCACAACATTCCCAAGCTTTACATTCATAAATTCCATGAAAGAGCAAAAAGGGGAATTAAAATAATGTCTTTTTTTGCGTTGCGTCGTGTATGAAAATTTCATTCGGTGTCACGCAGACCATGTGAGCTCATACAAAACATTCTCATATTTAATTACATGGATACAACTCATTTCCATCATCAAAAGTGGCCTACATCTTAAGGAACTCGAAGGGAAGCATGAAATATACATATTCATTTTCGGCCAAATTTTTTCACTTTTCTGTCACAACTTTGGAAAATCATAACTAATTCTAGAAAACTTGAAATCATGAATTCTTGGTCAATTTGGAAAGCTACACATGTATACTTCATTTAAAAATATGTTCAGACCATAAAATCTATACAAAGGATGTTTGACATTCAAAATAGTCTAGAGGTCAGGCTGTCCACTGGTGCTATCACAAAATTTTTCAGCAAACTTCAAAAATGTCCAATTAATTCTATAAAAATTCAATCCATACAAATAGTACCAATCTAGAAATCTAAGGATGTTATATAAAGGGGACAAATAACTCTAGACTAGCTCAGACACAATCAGACCTCAAAATCTAATCAAACAGTAACAGAGGTCGGCTGGAGTTCCTGATTTTGGATAGATTCTTTGAAAATTTATATCTCCCTCTCTAGACATCCAAATGAGGTGCTTCTAGTTGTTACAAGTCACTAGGAATGTCTAGTTTCTCTATATAAAATTTTGGTGGCAATTGGATATCATTTGAGCCTGTGTGATAGATTTTATTTTCAAATCTGAGTGAACAGTGACATGACCAAAACCAAAAAATTTGCCAAATTTTAAAATTCA
The DNA here is from genome assembly GCA_026724425.1 of Erythrophleum ivorense. Classification (NCBI taxonomy): domain Eukaryota; kingdom Viridiplantae; phylum Streptophyta; class Magnoliopsida; order Fabales; family Fabaceae; genus Erythrophleum; species Erythrophleum ivorense. Next base: position 27,552,885 of record JAIUCV010000001.1, on the reverse strand, counting down.
TCAAATATTCTATAGAACTCCAAAAATTATGTTCTTTACCTTTCCAAAAAGCTCTCAAAAAGATCTAATTTCATGCCAAATATTAGATCAATAAGAGCTCATTTGTATAAAAAGTGATGTAGGGTTCTAAATTGGTCAATTTTAACTCCATATGCGATACCAAAATGTCCAAATAGCTTTCCTTGGGGTTTGACACCTCTTGAGTAAGTCTAAAAGCATAATTAGGACTTGTGTGGGCTTCCCAAATGGTCCCAACCCTCATGCCTCTTATTTTGGCTATGCCACTTGCAATTATACACAATTACATAAATTTATTCAAGAAGCCACATTGTCACAACATACTCAAATTGCATTCTAATGGTCTCATAATGTATCCTCCCATTTATACATGACATATTATCATAAATACATGTGTTCATAACATCATAATACATATACTTCCATTAGTTACATCTCTTGCCATTTGTATGGCCTTAAAGTAGAAAAATACATATTCTTGAATGTCATACTTTTATCTTCAAAGTGGTTGGATTCCATTACCTTGTCCACTTAGTCCACCTAGCATGTTAGAGCATTGGAGAGGAGGGGATGAGATTCAAAGAATCTCAATAGCTCATCTCCCATTCAATCATACATAATGGATGCAAACAAGTCTCATAAATACATGTATGGTCATATTGACATGTGTAAACATTCAAGAGACATTTTCATCACTTGAGAAAGTCATACAAAACATATAATGGCTTGCCAAGCAAGTAGATTGGCCTCACCCAATTTCTTGTTGATATTGGACTTGCCTTACCCATTCTATAATAGATTCTTGGACTTAACCATGCTCTTGGGAGTCTATCTTGCTTTTAGGAGATTCTTTTCTTTATCTCAACTAATCTTAAGGGTTCTTGGCTCATCCTCACCATGGCTAAGGGTTCTTGGCCTCACCACACTTAAGTAAACATTATAACATCATTTAGAAACATAATATGTTATCATGAAACCATGGCATATGAAATCATGCTAGCATACTTTTCATGGCTTGAAAATACACATACACACATTGTAAGACAAGCTAAGCACACATCCATGCATGAGAGAAGGTGGAGAGAGCTACCTTGGATACAATTATACACTTTTTCTCTTGAATCCAAGCTCCCTCTTCAGCCACATACACATACAGAAGTGTGGGGATAATTTCTCTTGGCCTAAATACAATTTATGGAAGCCAATTAGGTTCTTGAAATCAATTCTAAGGCCATACAACTTGCTTGAACTCTAGCTTAGTCTATAACCTCATTATGGTTCCATAATTACACCTAATGAAGCAAAACCCTTCAAATAAATTCTAGGCTCCATTCTTTTCTTTCAAATATAATTATTGACTCCTTTTTAAGCCTCTTGAAGTTATCACACAATCAAAACCAAGAGCCTAACTATATGTTACTTCTTTAGGTCATAATATGAAACATAAGGCACTAACTCATTCTCTAAGCTTCTTAAATTTTTCCTAAGGCCTCCCCTCATTTTCATTCATCATATATGACTCAAGAATGGGCATCGAAAAATTTAAAACTCTCCCTAGCTATGAGAACCTCCCTTGGCCGAGACAAGGAGTATTTTTAGCTTCCTTGGAGCTTTCTTTATTTTCTCAAGGGAAGAAGCATATGGGGAGCATCTTAGGGATCTTAGGAACTCATTTAGACTTTTATTTATGTCTAGGAATCATCATACAAAATCAGATTTTACAAGGTGCACTTGAAACACTAGAAATTGCATCTTGAAATCTAATGGTTTTTTGTTAATTCCCTTTGCATATTCTTAATCTCCACACCCTTTTTCCTTGGATTCATCCTTGGTTCTGCCTAAAAATCAAATCCTCCTAGGGTTCCTTATGTTAGGAAAAATGGAGAAGGAGGGAGAACCAAGATAGCAACCATAGGAAGAGAAATTACTTAGATTTCTTGCTTTTTCTCACTTGAATCTTGCTTTCTCCAAGATCTTCTCTTCAAATCCAAAATTTTCCCTAAGTTTCTCCCTTAAATCAGATTTGTAAACTTCATTTTAATCAAAGGAAACAAAGGAGAATGAAGGAAAGGAGGTTTGGATGGAAGAAAGCATGAAAAACTAACAAGAAACCATATCTTAAAGCTTGAATTTCTTCTCCTCTTCTTCTTTCCTTGGTGCACCACTCTCCTAGGGTTTTTCTTCTGATTTTGGGCAGAACAATCTGAAACTAAATGAAGGGGAGAGTGAGGCGCCACCTATATACAGGGGGAGGAAAATGGTTGTTTCAAAAATTCCCATTTTGCCTTTTGTTTTTGGCATTTTTGTTTCTCCTTTGTTTTAGCTCCTTTTTGAGAACCATCTTTTCCATTATAAAATTTAGGTTCCCAATTTAGTAAAATGCCTTTGGAATCAATCAAATCGGAGCTAAAACCTTCTTGAACGAATCCATCAAAGTTTGGGTACACCGACGTTGAAAAACGTTCACCAAAGGGGATTTAGCTGTCCCGGGCGTTCCCATGGTTTTCAGGGCCTCTGAGAACCTTGGGAAACTCAAAACTTTCATTTAAAAGCTCTCCTGTATGAATTCCAAAATTTGCTCAAAATTATAAAAATGCCATTACTTTTGTAAGTTTTCCATCAGATTTCATTTCTCATTCTAGCTCCATTTTTCTTTCCATCTGAGCTTGGGATTCTCATTTTTAGGAGTCTAGAATGCTTCTCAAATTTTTTGGGACCTTAACTAAGTCATTTCATGGGACTTCCTTTTGTATCCGGTGAGTTTCATTCATTTACAGAGAAATTGTACATTACGTTTCTCACGTTTTCTCTCGTTTTCAAAAAACTAAATGTTACACTTTCTTTTGTATCCAGTGAATTTTGTACACTTATGGATAAATTGTACATTGTGTTTATAACATTTTCTCATATTTTCAAGGAGCCGGATATTACAGGATGTCTAGCATTGGAAATCAATGGAACAGTAACCAAACTCGCCTAGCGCTACTAATGCTGTCACAAAATTTTAAAAATTTATATCTCCCTGTTCAGACATCCAATTAGGATGATCTCAGTGGCTATAGAAATTTTATCATCTCTAATTTATGCTTGTAAAATTTCATAAGCATTAGACATCATTTGGCCCTCGAATGACATAAAAGAAGAAACTAACCATATGAACAGTAACCATACTAGAATGGCTAAAATTTGGCAATTTTAAAAATTTATAATTAATTCCACAGAGCTCCAAGTAATATAGTATTTAGCTTCCCAAAATGCTCTAGATAAGATCTATATGTATGCTAAATTTCATGAGGAAATTTGTTCATTTGGTCAGATTGTGCCACAAGATTACAAATTAGTCCATTTATACTTCTTAAAGGGTCTCAAGAGGGTCAAATTTGCTTCCAAGACTTTCATGCCCACTTGAGCATGTGGGAAAGCACCAAAATGGTCTGCTAAATATGTCTCAAAGGTGCATAAACCCAAATTTTACAAACTCACACTCTCATCCCATGATATACACAAGAACATATAAGCTATATCTTGCCATTCAATGTCAAAAAGTGGCTATAACATTCACATGATATCAATTCTCATCTATACATCAAGTATTCATGTAATTACATATGTTCAAATGATTATATAACATATTCATCATGGGATTACATCATATGCCATTCATATGGCTATAAAATGGGTAATTTCACACACTTTGTTGTCAATCTCTCTTCTTCAAGCTTGGTGGCTCCAATTTCTTGGCTCACTTGGTCCACCTAAACATGTTAGGTAATGGGGAGGAAGGGATAAGATTTTAGAAATCCCAATAGCTCCTCTCCCTTTCAACCATACATAAAGAATGCAAATCCAAGTCTAAAAGATGCATGTATGGATATCATGGAGTGCATAATCATTCATGAAACCTTTCTTACATTCAAGAAGTCACATAAAGTATACATAGGTTTGCTAAGAAGATGGTTTAGCCTCGCCCACTTGTCTTGGGGGATTTTGGACTTGCCTCACTCATTTTCTTAAGGGTTTTTAACTAAGCTTCACTCTTTGGAGACTTTTGGCTTTGTCTCATCCATTCTTGGGGACTTTTAGCTCATTTTCACCCTAACTAAGGGACTTTTGGCTTCACCATACTCAAGCAAACCAAAACATATTCACAAAGCATCATTTAAGTGCATAACATAACATCATGGTATCATGGCATATAGATACATGCTAAAACATCTTTTATGGCTTAAAACATACATACATTCAAAGACAAGATAAACATCCACTCATGCATGAGAGAAAGAAGAGAGAGCTACCTTAGTTACAAATGCACACTTTCTTCCTTGAAAACTCTCCCTCTCCCTCGGCCACACACTCACAAGGATGTGAGACTTGATCCCTTTGGCCTAGACACATCATATGGAAGCCAATTATACTCTTAGAACAATTTCTAAAGCCACACATTCATTTTAAAAGTTAGATGGTTCCTATGGCTCATTTATGGCTCCATAATGCACCTAATGAAGGAACATCCATAAATCATAATCTTGGCTCCATTCTTTCCATCCATTTATGACTCTTGACTCCTTTTAAGCCTCTTGGAGCCATCACATAATTAGTTTAAGGAGCGTAACTAGGTATTACTTTTTAAAATCAAAATATGAAACCTATGATACCATCTCACTATCCATGACTTCTAAAATTCTTTCAAGGCTTCCTCTCATCCTTTCCCATCATATATGATACAAAACTAAGCTTCGAATAAATTAAAACTACCCCATGGTGCCACTTTCACCCTAGGCCGAGGCTATGCATCAAGGGAGCACCAAAGGAGTTTGTCTTGTTTTCTTGATGGGAGATGCATGTGAAAAGCTTTCTAGGGATCTTAGCATCTCATCCAAATATCCATTTTGGCCTAGAAACTTTTGTATCAAAACAAAACTTTAGTTAAGCACTTGAAACCCTAACTTTGCTATCTTAAAATCTAATAGTTGTTTTGTTGTTTCCTCTGTATATTTTAGTTCTTCTCCTTCATTTTCCTAAGATTCACTCTTGGTTTGGCTGGAAATTCAACCCTTCTTGGTTGGTCATATATAGGTCGAAATACATAAGAGGAAGGCAATGGAAGAACAAGCTTAAAGCATAGCAAATTACCTTGGTTTCTTGGCTTCCTTTGAATGCTCTTCTCATTGCTTAGCTTCTTCTCCTCAAACTTAAAATTTTCCTTTTAGGTATAACCTCAAAACAGACCCAAAAGCTTCAATAAACCCATAGGAAAGAAGAGAAGAAGAAGTAGAAGAAGTTTGCCAAGGAGAAACTAAGAAAATCCATGAAAATCCATACCTTTCACTTGCTTTTTCTTCTCCCTTTCTCTCCTCCCTTATGCACCTCACTCTCTTAGTCTTTTCTTTGGTTTAGGGCATAAATTAAATGAACCAAATGAGGAGAAGAGTGGGGTATGGGATATATATATAGGTAGGGTTCAAGAATTGTTTCTAAATATTCCACTTATGTCCCTTAATCTTAGCATTTTTGTTTCTAGTTCGTTTTAGCTCCTTTTTTAGAACTGTGTTTTCTATCATAAAATTTAGGTCCTTAATATTATTAAATTCCTTTGGAATCACTTAAATTAGAGCTAAACCCTTCCCAAACGAAAGGGTCAAAGTTCGGGTCAACTGACTTTGGAAAACATATCTATTTCCATTGTTTTTACACCGTCTTTGAATGCTCATTATTCTAATTTTTCTAGACTTTATCCATTTCATTCTAGAGGACTTACTTTTAAAATGTATCCATTTCCATTATTTTTTCAAAAATCGAACATTACGAATGAATCGATCAAAGTTTCAATTAACTAACACTCTAAAATGTAAATTGGAGGGATTTTAACTGTAACGACCCTTATTCTTAATTACCGTGATTAGGATTAATAGCATGATGAGTGTAATACTATATTCATCTAGCTTTGTTCTCATCTCATTTCTAGCTCTTTCCCTTAGGATAGTAGCTTTCAAGGAAAAACTCAATTAAAATAATAGAATATTTTACATTGCGTAGTACTTAAATTTTTTGTTTCGCATTTCGCAAACTATATTAACTCACTCATATCATTATCCCATTAAAATATCTTCATACAACTCAAAACCATCTCAAAATGTCATAAGAATCTCGAGTTTGGATCATACATACACAAAATAACATAATCAGCCTCGGGTTCTGCTACCAAATTTCTAGTACCAACTTTGAAAAATCATAACTAAATCTAGAAAAATCAAAATTAAGCACAGTATACTATTATGAAAAGCTACAGATGTTATATATATACTAAAAATATATCTAGACCAAAACAAAAACGTTTAGCTATTAGAAATTGATGGAACAGTACCAAAGATACTGTTGCATTACTGGTACTGACTCCAAATTTCAAAAATTCATATCTTTTTTGCTCAAACATCCAAATAAGTTGATCTTAGTAGCCATAGAAATCTTATTATGTCTAGTTTATACTTGTAAAATTTCATAAGCATTGGACACCATTTATCTTTCAAATAACACAGGAGAAGAAACTAACCATATGGACAGTAATCATATTAGTTTAGCAACTTTTTGGCAACTTTGAAAATTTATAATTAATTCTCTAAAGCTCCAAATAATCTATTCTTTGGCAACTTCTCTATGCATGTGAAATTTCATGAGAAAATTCATCCATTTGGTTAGTTTCTAACATAGAGTTGCAAAATGTCACGTTTTGGCCTCTTTAAAGGTCACAAATGGTTCCATTTACCTTCTAACTTTTCTAAGGCCACTTGAGCACGTGGGAAAGTATGAAAATAATCTACTAAACATGTCTTAAAGGTCCAAAAGCCTAGATCTCACAAATTCACTCTTCCACTTGATGACATACACATGGAACATACAAGCTCTACTTTGCCATTTAAAGTAAAAAACATGTTATTCTATTCATTTGCTTCCAACTCTCATATATAAATCACATATCCATGTATTTATACATGTTCAAAAGGTTATGCATCATACACATCTTTGAATTACATTATGTGACAACAAAATAGTTACAAAGAGAGTAAATAACACATTTCTTTGTCAATCTCTCATGGCTTCCATTTTCTTACTCACTTGATCCACTTAGACATGCTAGGTAATGGGGAGGGAAGGGTGAGATTCTAGAAATACCAATAGCACTTTTCCCTTTCAAGCACACATAAAGGATGCAATTTTAAGTCTAAAAATGCTTGCATGGCTATCTTAAAATTCATAAATATACATAAAACATTTCCTTCATTCAAAAAGTTACATATAACATACATAGGCTTGCCAAGACAATGGTTTAGCCTCACCCATTCTCTTTGGGACTTCTGGACTTGTCTCACCCATTTTCAAGAGACTTTTGACTAAGCCTCACTCTTTTATAGATTTTTGGCTTTGTCTCACCTATTCTTAGGGACTTTTGGCTCATCCTCACCCTAGCTAAGGAACTTTTGGCTTCACTAAACTCATACAAGCCAAAACATGTTCATAAAGCACCTTTCAAGCACATAAACAAAGCATCATGGTACCATGGCATGTACATATATACTAGAAACATTTTTCATTGCTTAAACATACACACACATTCAAAGACAAGAAAACACCCAATCATACATGAGAGAAAGAAGAGTGAGCTACCTTGTATGCAAAAACATACTTTCTTTCTTGGAAATTCTTCATCTCTCTTGGCCAAATACTCACAAAGAGGTAGGACTTGATTCCTTTGGCCTAAACACATCAAATGGGATCTAATTATACTCTTGAAACATCTACTAAAGCCACACACACACTAAAAGAGGTAGGTTGCTCATATGATTCAATTATGGTTCCATAAAGCACCTAATGAAGCAACACCAAGAATTCATGATCTTGGCCCCATTTTATCCTTCCATCTATGGTTCTTAACTCCATTTAGAATCCTTGGAGCCATCACACAATCAATTTGAGGAGCCTAGCTATAGGTTGCTTCCTTAAGTCACAATATGGAGCTTATACCTCCATCACACTTTCTAGGCTTTTTAAATTTTTTTCAAGGCTTCCTCTCATACTCCCATCATATATGATGCAAAACTAAGTTTAGAAGAAATTAAAACACTCCCTTAATGCTTCTTCTATTTTAGGCCGAGACATGGCCTTTAATGAGCACTCATGGAAGTTGTTTCATTTCTTTGATGGGAGAAGCATGTGGGAAGCTTCCTTGATATCTTAGGAACTCATATGAACTCTTAGACACCTTAAATTATGGCCAAAAACTTTCTTACAAACCAAGGTGCAACTAAAGCCCTAAGTTATGCATCGTGAAAAATCATAGTTCTTTCTTTGTTTCTTTTGCATATTCTTATTTTTCACACTCTAATTCCTAAGATTTATCCTTGGTTTGGTTCAAAATTCAATCCCTTTTGGCTCTCCATATAGTGGCCAAAACATACAAGAAGGAAGACAAGGAAGAGCAAGCATGGAAATAGCAAAGCTACCTTAGTTTTCTAGTTTTCTTTGGATGCTCTTTCCTTTGCTTTGGTTCTCCTCTCTAAATTCAAACTTCTGCCCTCTAGTCTGATCTCAAAACAAAACCAGATACTTCAATAAAACTATGGGAAAAAGGAGGAGATTAAGTTTACTAAAGGAAAGACCAAGAAATTCCACCATTTTCATACCTTTTTGCCTTGGTTTTCCTTTTCTTCCTTCTCTTGTGCGCCTCTCTCCCTTGGTCTCACTTATGTTCTTAGGCAGATGGAAGGTTGGCTAAAGGAGGAGAAGAGTGGAGCATATCACTTAAATAGGAAGGAATTAAAATTGTTTCAAGAAAATTCCATATATGTCCCATCTTTTTGGCATTTTTGTTTTAGGTTCATTTTAACTCTTTTTTGAGAACTGTCTTTTCAATCATCAAATTTTAAGTTCTCAATCTTATAAAATGCCTTTAAAATCACTCAATTTGGAGCTAAAATCTTCCTAAATGAAAGGGTCAAAGTTCGGATCAACCATTGTTAGAAAATGTACACCGGAGGGGTTTTAACTATTCTAGGGCTTCCTATGGTTTTCAAGGCCTTTGAAAACCTTAGAGAGCTCAAAATTTTCATTTAAAAAGCCATCCTATGAGTATTTAAAAAATTTCCCAAAATTACAAAAATACCATTCCATTTCGTAACTATTTCGTTAAATTCTATCTAGTTATTTTGGCTCTGGTTTCAGGGTGCCTCTAGCCTCCTATTTTCATTACTTAATGTCTAGATTATTATTCTAATTTTTCTGGGCCTTAATCAATTCATTTTAGAGGACTTACTCTTAAAACATATTCATTTCTATCGTTTTTATGAAAATCAAACATTATAATAAATAATCACAAATCAAGGTCTAACATCATTATAATTAATTAAAATAGGAGAAAGTGGGAAATTTTGAACTTTGATATCATTAAGGTCATTAGTTAAACAAGAACAACTAATCAAGTCAACAAGTGATCATAGTTATCATTTAAGACTTTGGATTCCTCTTACTATTGATTTCAACTCACAAAACCTCATATAAAGACTCCCAAGTCATTGTACAACATTAACATAGTGAAATTCAAGGTTTCTAAGTCAAAAATAGGGATTTGGGAACCTTCTCCACAGCTTGGACCTTCCCTGCCACAACCAAGTTGGTTAGTGGAACTTAAAAACCAAGTTTCGCATCTTGCTCTGTGGCTTAAGATTTTCACACTGTGGCAAAGTTGCTCTTGATTCCAACTTCTCTCACATTTTTGCAAATCTCACCGCAGCAAGTTGGACCCTCACCACAGAGGACCTATGTGGTGCCATGGCAGAAAGACACCTTGGAACCTATTGTAGCAAATTTTTTAAATCATGCTGCGGTGGCTATACTTGCGCCGCGACAAAACTAGCTACTAGAACACTCATTCCCTGATTTCCTTGACCTGTGCCATGACGAGGTTTCTCTGTTATCCTCCCTGGGCAACTTTTCATTTTGTGCCATGCCAAGACACCTCATGCCATGATGCTCCTCCCCTCTACCTGGTACCTAGCCACAGCTCAGCTCTTCTTGGTCATGGTGTAACCCTCTTCTGCACAATTTCTCCTCAAGTTTCATCCCATACACTCTAACTCTCCCTCTAGTAGTACTCCAAGGCCACTCTACCTTAATCTGTGAGGCTTTAATAGCTTTTATCTACCTAGTTCACCCAATATACCTATCATTACTAATTCAAGACTTAGGGGTTGATTCCTACTCACCAATCTATCATGCATCAGTAAATTCATGAAGTATTGACAGCAGCAAGATCCATAAGCAACTAATATTATCATTCATGGAAATATAAAAGCATGCTCTCAAGTGTCAAGTCATACATTTATACTAAAGAGGTTCCATATCAAATATAAATAAGTACATACACCATATACCATATTTGTATAAGACTTAACTCCCTATTAGATACATCATAGGTTAATAAAACACAAAATACCTACACTTAGTAATATGATTACATGATGATGATGTTATACGAAAGAATAACAAAAATTAGCATATATCCTAAATGAAATCAATCCAAGTGTAGTACTTCCCACATATGGTCTTAACTCATGGATGTTTATCTACTTGCTTCCTTTTATCCTTACCCAAAGGAACTTCGCCTGAAATAGTTAGCCCATGAAACGGGATGAGATGTAAATCTTAGTTACCAAAGGCAAATTCTATTCATATATTTTAATTTAATTAACATATGTGCATGAAATTAGATGAGCATCAAAAAAATATACTAGTCATATTAGCAAATAAAATAATTATGCTATCAGTGACTACTATCTCATATTAGCAATCACATATTCACATGTCAAAGGCCATTAACATCAGAAGAGGCCTGTGCACGGCACCAATTCCCCTATGAGCACAACCCGGGCTCAATGTATACAAGGGTCTGATCACAACCCAATGCCTAATTAAAGTACAATGTACGGGTGGCAGCCACACCACAGCTCCACCATAGACTCACAAGGTCCAAACACAATATATCATATAGCCAACCATTCATTATGCATTTCAAAATTATACATGTGCCACAAATATAAATTAAAATAGACATATGCATGGAATTTAACATTAACCCTGGTTACCTCACTCCATAGACAATTTGGAAAGCTATCAGCAGTACTAAAATCCCCCTATAACTACAACATCAGAAAACTATAACCCTAAATCATCATTTATAGCAACAAATAGGTACCCAAAGAATTAAAATACTAATGGCTACCTAGAGAACACTTACCCAGCCACTTCAAGTCTCCAATTTTGGATTTGATTGTTCCCACACTAGTAACTTTAGAATATCACATTAAATCCTAGGCAAATTCGTGAAAAAATTAATACCTATACTATAAATCAACTTGAAGGTCTTAAACCAACAAAAATTACCTCAAATTAGGAAGGAAATACTGACCTAACAACACCTTTAGCCTCAACCTCCTAAAATCCTCTAAGAAAACATCAAATAACACATTTCAGATTTTAGGTGTGGTGAAAATGCTCTAAATGAGAAACCAGTTGGGTTAAATTGAAAAGAAAGAGAAGAAAATTAAGTTATATAACAACTACCTTAATTGGTTTTGACTCTAGAAGTGGGAAACGGTAAAAAAATGTTGAAAACCCTAGCCTCCACCTTAAACTTCTAAAAATGCTTTGTGTTTCTTGTGTTTCTGAATAAGGAAGGGGAAGGGTTGAAGGAACTTTAGGTTTAGATGGGTTTACTTAGATTATAAGCTGACCCATAGGCTCAAGTCCATTTAGAGTTCAAATTTCGCTTATTAGACCAGACCTTAGAGATTAGGCTACAGAATTTCTAGCATTTTAGTATAGTTTTGGGCTTCTAACTCACTAAACCTAATTAGGCCATTGCTATGTTGTCTCTCTTAGGCCAAGTCTCACAATAGGAAGTTAGGTCTGCACTTAAAATTATTGAGCCTCCATTAGTCTTTATCCATGACCTACTTATATTAATTATAGGCCTAAATTAAGTTTTAACCCAATTGAATCTTAAGCCTACATTAATTATTTATTTTTTCATAAACTCTTATTCACATAGCTTACCTAATTATTCCATAATAATTATTCTTAATTGTCCAAATCCACAATTAATATTTTAATTAATTTTGGGGTATTACATTCCATTCTAAAGGTTCCTATAGTTTTTAAGGCCTCTGAAAACCTTGGGAAACTTAATTTTTTTATTTAAAAATTTCTCCTTTGAGTTTTCTAAAAGTTGCTTAAAATTACAGAAAATGCCACTACATTTTTGTTTAGCATTTCTGGCTTCGATTTCTGGGCATTTTAAGCCTTGTATCTCCATTTCTAATTGTCTAGATTATTGTTCTAATTTTATTGGGCCTCTAATCATTCAATTCAGGGGACTTCCTTTAGTAATCCTCTTAGTTTATAGCTTTTAAAACAACAGATGTTACAACTAGAATGTCTATTATAGATGTGGCAAATCGGCGCATATGGCTAGAGATTGTCCCCAACATAAAGAGGTAGCTCCTACACCAGATCACAGATCCAGGATAGAGTTTTTGCCTTGACCCAATAAGAAGCTAATAAATCTTCAAATCTGATCTAAGGTACTATTAAGATTAATGATTATAATGTAAATGCTATGTTTGATTTGGCTACTAGCTACTTGTTTATATCCTATGACTATGCTAGGAGGTTGGATCTAAGTATTTATGCATTACCATATGATTTGCATATTTCTATCCCTACAAGAAAAAGAGGTATTACCTCCTATACTTGTCTGAATTGTATAGTCATGTTTGACCATTATTATACCACACTTGATCTGATTTGCGTACCCCTCATTGATATTGATTAGATTGTTGGTATGAATTGGAAGTTTGCCAATAATGCCTTGCTTGATTGCTAAAATAAATATATCACATTGCCTAATCATGGAACTGCCTCTAGTACTAAGATAGAGTTAGCATTTCTAACCACTACCTAAGTTAAGAGATCTTTAAAACATGGTTGTCAAGCTTTTCTAGTTTTCTTTTCTATATAAGCAAAAGTAGAGGAAGGAATAGAAGAGATACCTATAGTTAAGGAATTCTTAGAAGTTTTCCCTAAGGAAATTAATGGATTACCCCTTGACAAAGAAGTAGAATTTTAACATCTAATCCTTCTGAAATTGAACTAGGACTAAAAAGATGATAAAAGAGAACCCTCGAAGGAAACCAAATAAGGCCATGCAAAGATAGAATATTAATCAAGGCATTTAGAAATGAGTATAATAAACTATGGATTACCCAAAATTGAAGCCAAAATGGCTACATGAATTAAAGCACATATGCAATGGCAAAATCATAATTTTGAAAAACTTTTTAGAAATTCAAAGAAGAAAGTTTTAAATGGTACAATTAAGCTAACTAAGGTTCTTAGAGACCCTGAAAATTTTAAGAACCCTTATAATAGCCAAAATCCTTCAGTGATGTGATTTAAGTAGTTAGTTGACCCAAATTTTGACTAGATGATTTGGGATGATTTTGAACCACATAAATTTGGAAGAAAATGTTTTTAATGAAGTAGAGTGTGATGACTTTAACTTCTAAACATAGTAATTAAGTGTAAACATGCGATTGATAGTCATAAATCAAGGTCTAGCACCATTTAAATTAATCAATTTAAAAAAATGAAGAAATTTGAACCTTATTGTTATAAGAGCCATTAACCAAGCATTTGCAAGCATTCCTTACTAGTATACATAAGTGAAACAAATCTCTAATTAAAAGCCTTTAAATTTATTACCCGTTCATTTTCAACTCTCAAGAATTCCTTACTAGTACTTCTAAGTCATCCCTTGATGTTGCCATAGGAAAAACCAAAGTTTCTAGGTTTATATAAGAGTTTCAGGACCTTCTCCATAGCTAACTACTTTCACATCATGGCTAAATACTCTTGGGTTCACTTCTTATGACTTCATAGATTTTGCCGCGGCGAACCAATATGGCATCGCGACGATAGGACCTCCTGGAGCCTATCTCACTCGTCCCTCACTATTGGCCATGACCAAATCCCACTTTTGCTGTAGCTAATTCCTCTTTAGAACACCCAGGACATTTTCACAAAATTTGCTGCGACCAATTTCCCACTTTACTGCAATGAATTATCTTCTAGACGACTTCCAGTTTGGTCTCTCACATTTCGCCGTGGCTAATTCCACTTCTCGCTATGGCGAATTGCTCTTTGGTACCCCCCTGGGCAACTTCGCCTCTATTGGCCGTGACTAAGACTATTTTGGCCACAATGAAATGTCTTCTGATCCTACAACTTCTAAATCTTGTCTCTTACACTCCAATTCTCCCCTTAGTGACACCCTAGGGTCACTCTACCTTAAATTGTGGGGCTCTAATGGCTTTCCTTTACCTAATTTACCCAGCTTATCTATTGTTACCAATCTAAGTCTTAAGTGTTAATTTCCTACTCATCCAACTACCATATATCAACAAGTTCATGGGTTAATGACAGTAAGAATTTCATAAGCTACCATTAATTATCAATCAAATACATATTCCATAAGAGATTTCATGCATTGCTAATTTAGGTCTACATCCAATGTATCCCATAATTACATTTCCCAAAAAATAAACCATATCATAGGTTCAACAAGGTTCATAACAGATGTTATAAGTTCATACATCCAATACCAAACTAAAATGAGGCCTAACTCCTCAATAGATACATTCTAAGTAATCAAAATACAATCACCTATACTTGGCAATATGATTACATGATGATGCCATAAAAGAATAACAAAATTTGCATCTACTCTACTCAGATCAGCCCAAGTGTAGCATCCTTTACACTTGGCTAGAGCTTATGGATTTTCATCCACTTGCTTCCCCTTACCCTTTCCCAAAGGCCTTTACCTGAAAGTATGATCCCATGAAACGGGGTGAGATGTGAATCTCAATAACCAAAGGCAAATTCCATTCATATATTTTAGTTAAATTAACATATATGCATGATATTTTAAGCATCAGAAAATGTACTAATCATATAAGCAAATGAAATAATTAGGCTATCAATTATTACTATCCCATACTAGCAATTACATTTCCATATATTAAAGGCCAATAATACCGAGAGAGGCCCATTCACGATACCTACTCCCCAATGAGCACAACCAGGGCTCAGTGCATCTGGGGTATGTTCACAACCCCGTGCCCGATCGAAGCACATGCACGGGTGGCAGCCACACCATAGCTCTACCATGGACTCACAAGGTCCAATCACATATAACAGATACTCAACAAATTCATTTAGCATTCAAAATTACAATCATGTCATAAATACAAAATTAAAATAGACATATGCATAGAATTAGCATGAAACCCTGGTTACCTCACTTGTAGACAAGTTGGGAAGCTAACAACAGTACCAAAATCGTCCTATAATCGTAATATCAAAAAATTATCACTTTATATTAGTCCATTACTATCCCATTCATTGTAACATCATATATTTCTAGTTTATTTTATAACATTTTCATGTATCATCTCATCAATTCCATGAAGGAAGTGAGAAAAGTCCATTAAAATAATGCATTTAATTATGTTGCGTCGTGTATAAAAATTTCATTCGGTGTCACGTGGACTGTGTGAGCTCATTCAATGTATTCTCTTATTTATTGACATGAATGAAACTCATTTGGATCATAAAATATTGCCTACAACTCATGAATCATGAAGGGAAGTCTAAAAGATGCATATTAAATTTCAGCTAGAATTTGCCCCTTTTCTGACCAAACTTTGGAAATTCATAACTAATTCTAGAAAAATAAAAATAATGCATTCTTGCCATTGTAGAAAGCTACAAAAGTCTACATCATACTAAAAATATGTTCAGATCATAACATCCATCACGGAGGACGTTGACATTCGGAAAGGTCCAGAGGTCAAACTGCCCACTGATGCTGTCACAGATTTCTACAGCAAAATTTGAAAATGTCCAATTAATTTCATAAAAATCTAATCCATGCAAATGATACCAATCTAGAAAGTTGTGGATGTCAGTTAGGAGAGAAAAATAACTCCAGACTAGCTCAGGTAGCCCAGACTTCAGAATTCAATGGAACAGCAACTGAGGTCGGATAAAACTCTTGATACTGGACAGATTTTTCAAAAATTCAGATCTCCCTCTCTAGACATCCAATTGAGGTGCTTCCAGTTGGCACGAGTCACTGTGAATGTCTAGTTTCTGTATAACATTTCATGGCAATTGGACATCATTTGAGCCTTGTGTGACGGATTTCATTTTCAGACCAGATGAATAGTGCATCAAACCAAAATCAGAAAATTTGCCAACTTTGAAAATTCATCAAATATTATGTAGACCTCCAAAAATTATATACTTTAACTTCTCAAAAATATTTCAAAAAACTCTAATTGCATGCCAAATATCAAATCGAGAAGAACTCATTTGGCCAAAAAGTGACATAGGGTTCCATTATGGTCAATTTTGGCTACATATAAGGTACCAAAATGTCCAAATGGTTTCCCTTTGGTTTTGGTACCTTTTGGGCAAGTCTAAAAGCATAATTAGGACTTGTGTAAGCTGCCCAAATAGTTTCAAACCTCATGCATCTCATTTTGGTCATTTCATCCACACATATGCACACTTACATCAACTTTCCAAGAAACATAACTTGGCATTACATACCCAAATTACATTCTAGGGTTCACATATCATATCCATTCATTTATACATCACATATTATCATAATTACAAATGTCCAAGAGGTCATAACCATATACATCAATAGATTACATCATTTGGCATAAATATAGTCTTAAAGTAGGAAAACTCAAGCACTTTGTTGTCAAACTCTTCTCCTCAAGGTGGTTGGCTTCCATTACCTTGTCCACTTGGTCCACCTAGCATGTGAGATCATTGGAGAGGAGGGAATGAGATTCAAAGAATCCCAATAGCTCATCTCCCATTCAATCATACATAATGGATGTAAAGCAAGTCTTGAAAATGCATGCATGGATATCATAGAAGTCATAAACATTCAAGAAGCAAGCTTGGGATATAAATAAGTCATACAAGACATTCAAGAGCATGCCAAGTGGATGGATTGGTCTCACCCTTTTCCTCATGGATTTTTGGACTTGCCTCACCCATTCTTTAAGAGATTCTTGGACTTAACCATACTCTTGAGAGCCCACTTTGCTTTTAGCAGACTCTTTGCTTTGTCTCAACCAATCTTAAGGGTCCTTGGCTCATGGTCACCATGGTTAAGAGTTCTTGGCTTTTCCACACTTAAGTAAACTCCAACAAACATCATAACATCATTTAGAAACATAATATGTCATCATGAAATTATGGCATATAAAATTATGCTACAATACTTTTTATGACTTGAAAATACACTTACACACATTCTAAGACAAGCTAAACACACATCCATGCATGGGAGAAGGTGGAGAGAGCTCCCTTGCACATAATCACACACTTTCCCTTTGGAAATTCCCTCCCTTACTTCGGCCACACACACACAAACTTGTGGAGATAGTTTCTCTTGGCCTAGACATAATTTATGGAAGCCAATTAGGTTTATGAAACAAATTCTAAGGCTATACAACTTGTTTAGACACTAGGTTGTTCTATAAACCCTATTATGGTCCATAAATGAACCTAATGAAGCAACACCCCTCAAATAGCTTCTAGGCTCCATTCTTTCCTTTCAAATATGATTCTTGACTCCTTTTAAGCCTCTTAGAGTCACAACACAATTAAAACAAAAAGCCTAACTACATGTTGCTTCTTTAGGTTATCATATGAAACCTAAAGCACCAACTCACTTTCTATGAGTTCTAAATTTTTTCCAAGATCTCCCCTCATATTCATTCATCATATATGAATCAAAAATGGCCTTAGCAAAATTTAAAACTCTCCCTAGCTACCCCAACCTTACTTGGCTGAGACATAGGGCTTGTTTGGCCTTCACAGAATTTGCTTGGTTTTCTTAAAGGGGGAAGCATGTGGGGAGCATCTTATGGATCTTACGAGCTCATTTAAACTCTTAATTAGACCTAGGAATCATCATACAAAATTAGATTTTATAAGGTGCACACAAAACCCTAGAATTTGCATCTTGAAATCTAATGATTTTTGGTTAATTTTCTTTGCATATTCTTAATCTCCACACCTATTTTCCTTATATTCATGCTTGGTTCTACCTAAAAATCATCTCCCCCTATAGTTCCTAGGGTTAGGTGAACTGGAGAAGGAGGGAGGATCGAGATATTAACCATAGGAAGAGAAATTACCTAGTTTCCTTGCTTATTCTTGCTTGAATCTTGCTTTCTCCAAGCTCCTCTCTTCAAATCCGAAAATTCCCTTGAGTTTCTCCCTTGAATCATATTTATAAACTCCATTTTAATCAAAGGAAACAAAGGAGAAGGAAGGAGAGGAGGTGTGGATGAAGAAAAGCATGAAAAACTACTATGGAAACATACCTTTAAGCTTGAATTCTTACTTCTTCTTCTTCCTCTGTTGTGCACCCAAAAACCTAGCTCCCTTCTCTGAAATTAGGTAGAGAATTCTGATTCCAAATGAGGGAGAAAGTGGGGCGCCACCTATATATAAGGGTAGGAAAGTGACTTTTTCAAAAATTCCCATTTTGCCTTTTGTTCTTTACATTTTCTTTCTCCTTCATTTTAGCTCCTTTTTTAAAACTGTCTTTTCCATTATAAAATTTAGGTTCCCAATTTAGTAAAATATCTTTGGAATCACTCAAATCGGAGCTAAAACCTTCCTGAACGAATCAGTCAAAGTTCAATGCACTGACGTTGAAAAATGTCAACTAGAGGGGATTTAACTGCCTCGGGGCTTCCCATGGTTTTCAAGGCCTCTGAGAAGTATGGAGAACTCTAAACTTTCATTTAAAAAGCCCTCCTATGTGAATTCCAAAATTCACTCAAAATTACGAAAATGCCATTACGTTTTGTAAGTTTTCTGTCAAAATTTGTTTCTTCATTCTAGCTCCTTTTTTCCTTCCTTCTGAGACTAGGATTCTCATTTTTAGAAGTCTAGAATGTCACTCAAATTTTTTAGGACCTTAACTACTTCATTTCAGAGGACTTGCTTTGAAAACACGCCTGTTTCTATCGTTTAACAAAAATCAGACATTACATTCATCATTTATGGTAATAACTAAATGCTTAAAGAATTAAATTACTAATAGTTACCTAAGGGACACCTACCCAATCGCCAAGAGTCTCAAATTTTGGGTTTTGCCTTCCCTAGACCAAAAACATCAAAATATCACTTCAAATTCTAGGCAAATTCGCACAAAATTAAGGCCTATACTATAAGTCTACTATGGGGGTCTTAAACTAGTAGAGAATACATCAAAATGAAGAATTTATACTTACTTAATGACACCCTTAGCCTCAACTTACGAAATTTCACCTTGGAAACATCAAATGACAAGTTTCAGATTTTGGGTGTGGGTGAAAGTGCTCTAAATGAGAAGGCAATTAGGTCAAATCGAAGAGAAAGAGGAGAGGATTAAGTTATATACCTATTACCTTGGCTAAATCTTACTCTAGGAGTGGAAAATGATGGAATTTTACTATTAACCCTAGCCTCCCCTTTGGACCTCCGATTTGTGTTTGTGTTTCTTGTGGTTTTGCAGAATGGGGTGACTAGAATGGTTTTTAGGGTTTAAGTTAGGTCCTAAATGGGTTATGGGTTGACCCACCAGCCCAAGAACCTATTGGGCTCCCACTAGTTGTTGGGCTAAGGTTTTAATTTGTTGGGCCAATTACAAGAGTTCAAATTTTTAGTTGGGTTAAGTCAAGTTTTCAAGAGCCCATTTAGTTCAAGCGTGCATAAAGGATGTTAGGCCAATTATAAGAGCTTATATAAGTTGGGCCTCTATCTCACTAAATCAGATTAGGCCATCATTAGTCTTTAACTATGGCCTACTTAATTTAATTTGGGTCTTGATGAGGTTTCTAACCCAATTAAATCTCAAACCCATATTAATAATTTATTTCTCTATAATTTCCATTCACATAACTGTCCAATTATTCCATATTAATTATTCCATATTAACCCAAATTCATGATTAATACCTTAATTAATTTTGGGGTGTTACATATAAAGGACCTAAATTGTCATATAAAAAAGATAGTTCTAAAGAAGGATCTAAAATGAACTCAGACAGAGGAATTAAAGTTCAAGGACATGGAGGGAATTTTAAAATTATTATAAAAATCTTCCTTCTTCTTTATATATCAAGCCACCTTCTTTAAGCTCCCATAACGAACTTACTTGAGCTCTAAACCAGCACATATATGGCATCAAAAATGGGAAGAGAGAGAAGGGAAAAGGAAGCCAATGAGGTAGGGAAATATGTCTAATTTCTTGATCCACTAGTTAGGAACCTTGATCTCCTCTTTAAGTTCTTTCTTATGGTAGTCTTACTTTCTTAAAAGAGTGACCTTGGTGGCTAACCTCATAAAGAAAAGTGGAGCTTTGGAATAACCAACCACACTACAAAAATCCCCATTTGAAAAGCTTTCAAACAAGATATGTTAAGCATTAGAAAAGCTTGTCTTTCCCTATGCCCCAAGGCCCTCCATGTTCATCCAGAGAGAGAAACATATGGAGGAGCTTTTGTTTGATGGAAAACTTGATATAATTAGAGGTTTTGAAAGATGTAGATCAAGTTTATGCAATTGGAATACCATGAAAAGTTATAGAATGTAAGATAGACTACCTAGGGTTTGCATTACACCTTAAGAATTTTAAAGCCCTATGAGGAGGTTTCAAGCCATATAAGATTATATCTAAACGAGAAAGAAATCAAGGAGCCTCACATGCATCAAATTTCCAAGAAAAATGAAGAAAATTCCTTAGGTCTCCATGTATGAATCAATTTAGCCATAGGAGAAAAGAAGTAGCTAGGGAGTATTTTAATGGATCATAAGGATTTAAGAGGCCTAAATGTGAATTATAAACACTAATGGAACTATTGAATTGAATTTAGGAGCCTTAAATTAAAATTTGACATTTTAGGGTTCAAATGGGCCTAAAGAAGCAAGTTGGTCTTAAGCTTGTGTAATCTTGCAAACGATTATCCAAATAAGTCCCATTAGAGTTACATGGCTCATGAAAAGTGAGATTGTGGAGCCTAGGAAGTGAATTTCAAGGATGGCCTCTTAAGGAGCCTAAATGGCTTAAAGTTGTACACTAGGTTCTAAGGAAGTTAAGTGTTAATAACATGACTTGAAATGGACTCTAATGAACCATTTGGCCTTGTACGTTGCTATAGGTAGGCCAAATAAATACAAGTTTACTTGATAAAGGTATGAACCAAAAGGGGGAAGTGAGGAACCAAAGAAGAGAAAAGGTTTATAGGGGTTAGTGGTAGCTATCTCTCCTTATCTTGCATGCACTTAGATGTTTGAATGAGTTAAGATGCTTGTATGCATGATTGTTTGATGATTTTATGATTTATGATATGAATTGGCTATGATTATAAGTTTTATGCATGCAAAATGATGTTTTAGCTCCTATCTCCTTATGGCAAGAATTGAGCACAATAGCTAGTCCTTAGCCTAGAGTTGAGCATAGTTGAGCCTAGCTACTATGATTTTATGCCATGGCTAGATAAAAGTGTAATACCATATCTAGTTACTACTTAACTTGCATCACAAATGGTGTGAAGTAGTCATTTTCATAAAATTAGCATCTTTAGCAGCGAGATGTATCGTTATTAAAAGTCAAAATAATTCATCTTTGGCTAAATAAGCCATGTGGCCTTACTAAAGTCATCTTCCATCCATAACACATTCAACCAAAACCATCACAATTTGAATCATGAATTTTGGGTTTAAGGCATACATCTCAAATTAAATATCGCACTTGCATTTTTCCACATGTTCCATATTCTGATGCAAATTTTGAAAATTCCTAACTAATTCTAGAAACTTCCAAATCATGCAAATTAAGACTTTCTGGAAAGTTCAGAATGTCTCTAACTACTGTAAGAATTTGATATCAAAACAATATCATTTGCCTAAGAAATGCTAATGGAATAATAACTGGGTGTGATTCTTATCCTACAGTAGACCTGGAACATCAAAAATTCATATCTCCTTCTACATTGATCCAAATTGAGTGCTCTTGGTGGCTCTAGAAAGCTTAGAATGCCAACTATATACCTATAAAACATCATAAGCATTGGAACTCATTTGGCTCTTTAAAAACCCAGAAAATCAGAATGAACAAATGAATAATATCATTGACAATTTCTGCATAATTTGGTTAAATTTGAAAATTTCTAATAAATTCTCTAGAGCTCCAAAAATTCTGCTCTTTAGCTCTATGAAAAGTATAAATAAAATCTAAATGTTGGCCAAATTTCATGCCAAAACACGTCCATTTGGTGTGGGTTTGGTTCAAGGGAAAAATATGGCACATTTTGAGGTTCAAAAAGCACCAAAATGGTCCAAATGAAGTTCCTTAATGTAGGTGACCATTTGGGCATGTCCAAAAGCTCAACACAACATATAGAGGCATCATAACAAGTCCAATTCAATATGGAACTTAAAACCTATAATACCCAACATGTCCTAAAAGTCTTAAACCAAGGAAAATATAAAAGGAGGCCCTTAAATTGAATGATTTGAGGATAAATAAAATTAAGATAAAATTATCAATAATTAAAAATGAGGATACAAGGCAAAAGAAGCCTAACAATTAGAGTCAGAATAGTTAAATAAAATCAGACGAAATCTAGTGGCATTTTTGTAATTTCGAGCAACTTTTAGAAAACTCAAAGGAGGGATCTTTAAATGGAAAAATTGAATTTCTCGAGATTCTCAGAGACCCTAAAAATTATAAGAACCCCTAGAATAGTTAAAACCCATCCAGTGAGCGATTTGAACCGTTAGTTGACTAAAACTTTGATCGAATGGTTCGTAATTATTTCGAATCCAATTTAGGTGAAACCAAAGGCATTTTATAAGTTAAAGAACCTACATTTTGTGATGGAAAAGACAATTTTTAAAAAAGATTTGAAATGAGTCCAATTGGACAAAACCAAGATGAGGAACTAAATTACAATTTTTAAAAAGTTTTATAAATGAGCTCTAGCCCCGTTAAAACACGTCCCACCTCTGCCTTCTCCTTATAACTGACCTTCTCTGGTCTAGAACAGAACCAAGGGTAGCTAGGAGTGTCACATCAAAGGAGGGAGTATGGAGAAGAAGATTCAAGGCAAAAAGATAAGAAATTTCATGGTTTTTCATGCTTTATCCTTCACCAACCTTGCTATCCTCTTTCTCCTTTTTTCTCCCATGGTTTTCATGACTAATTTGGGGCTGGTTCAATAGGAGGAAGTTAGAATTTGAAGGAGAAGCAAGAAGCAAGTGAAAGTGTTCTTGAAAAAGCTTTAAATCAAGGTAACTTCATGGCTTTTCTTTGCTTCTTCTTGGTTGTTCTTCATGAGTGCAATTTGGTCCAACACTAGGCCCACTCTCTAAGGAATGAATTCAAGCTAAAATAAGGTAGAGATAAGGGTTTTCAAGCATGAGGATTAAGAATATACCATTGGAATTACATAAGAAGCATTAGAAATTAAGTTGTAGAATCTAGGGACTTAGTTGCATCTTGACAAATATGAAGCTTCCTAGTAGTAATTTAAGTTGTTTAAGAGTATGTATGAGTTCTCAAGACACCTACCTAGGAAGCCTCACAAGTGCCAACTCTCTAAACAAAATGAATGAAACTTAATGGGTCCATTAGCTCCTTCATGTCTTGGCCTAGAAGAGATAATGCACCTAGGGAGAGTTTTAATTACTTCTAAGAGTAGAAAGAGACTAAATATGATTAATGAACATCAAGGAAGCATTGGAATGAATTTGGGAATTATGGTTTATAAGATTATAGTGTAGACTCCATTTTGAGATATAAAGAAACAACTTGTATCTAGGCTCCTTGGATTGAAATTGTGATGCCTTTAAGGAGTCTAAATGGAGTTAAGAGACTTGGATTAAATGAGAAATTGGAGCCAAGATCATGAATTCCAAGAGTTACTTCATTGTGCCTTGTATGGAAATATAACAGATTCATATGAGAAAGTAAGCATACATAGAGTTTATAAAGCTAAAGCTTGTTCCAATGATTGAATCATGTAACACCATATTTACTAAGCTCTTCTTACCTCATTCTAAGTTCCCTTCCTTGGATCATACAAGTTTGCCAAGGAAAAAGCATTAAAAATATACATTAAATTACATTACGTCATGGGTAAAATTTTTATTTGATGTCCTGTGGGCCATATGGACTCATCCATCTCATTCTTATATTTAAATACATAAATACAACTCATAACCATCCCAAGAAGTGGCCTAGAACTCATGCAAGGGGATGGAATGCATGAAATGCAATGGTGCAGCCTCGGGTAAGATTTCTAGATTCTGTGCCTGAAATTTGAAAAATCATAACTAATTCTAAACAAATTAAAATCAGGTATACTATACCATTCTGGAAATCTACAGATGTCTACTTTATGCTAAAAAATAAATCTAGACTACAATAGAGCCTGCAAGCCACCAGAATTGATGGAACAATACCAGAGGTTGACTGTCATTATTGGTACTGTCCTCTAACTTCAAAAATTCATATCTCTTTGCTCAAAGGTCCAATTCGGGTGATCTTAGTGGTCATGGAAAGCTTATCATGTCTAGTTCTTTCTTGTAAAATTTCATGAGCATTGGACATAATTTGGTCTACTAATGACGTAGCCTAAGTTCTGACCATATGAACAGTGTTTGTATCAGTTCAATAGAAAAATGCCAATTTTGGAAATTCAAAATTAATTCCACAGAGCTCCAAATAATCTAGTCTTTTGCTTCCTAAAAAGATCTGGATATGATCTATATGTGTGCCAAATTTCATGGGCAAATTCATTCATTTGGTCAGATCTTGATATTGGGTTATGAAATGGTCATTTTTTATGGCTTCTAATGGTGTCAAAGTGTCCATAATTGCTCCTAAGACTCTTGTGGCCACTTGAGCATGTAGGAATGCACCAAAATGGTCTATTAATCATGTCTTAATGGTGCATAAACCCATAATTCAAAAACTCACTCTCCCCAAGTCATACATAAGAAGATACATACTAGTTCTTGCCATTCCATACCGAATATGTGCTATATCATACATGTGGCATTAAATCTCATACATACATGATATATTTACATATTTACATGTGTTCATAAGGTCATATAAAATATATGATAAAAGGTTACATTATGTGCCACTCATATGGCTACAAATTTGCATTTTTACATACTTGATTGTCACACTTTCTCCTTCTAGCTTGGTAGCTCTCACTCTTTAACTTCCTTGGTCCACCTAGACATGTTAAACATGTGGGCAGGAAAGAATGAGATTCTAGGAATCCCAATAGCTCTTTTTCCTTTCAATTACATATAAAGAATGCAAAAGCAAGTCTAGAAATGCATGCATGACTATCATAGGGTATGTGATCATTCAAGAAGCATTCTTAGCATTCAAAAAGTCACAGTAAACATACATAGGCTTGCCAAGCAAGTGGTTTGGTCTCACCCATTCTCTTCAAGGATCTTGAACTTGCCTCACCCTTTTTCTTTAAGGCTTTAAACTAGGCCTTGCTCTTGAGAGACTCTTAGCTTTGTCTTAACCATTCTTAAGGGTTCTTGGATCATCTTCACTACAACTAGAGGGTTCTTGGCTTCACCACACTCAAGCAAACCAAAGCAAAGTAACAAGACATCATTTGAATGCATAAAACACCATTATGGTACCATGGTATATAAAATCATACCAGAACACATTTTCATGGCTTAACATATACATACACATATTCAAAGATAAGATAACATTCATCCATGCATGAGAGAAAGGAGAGAGAGCTACCTTTACCACATAAGCACACTTTTCTCTTTAGGATTTGATTGCTCTTCCTCGGCCACACACACATAAAAAGGTGGGGATTATTTCTATTAGCCTAGACACATCATATGGAAACTAATTATACTCTTGAATCACATTTTAAAGCCATACATTCACTAGAAAAGTTAGGCAGTTCATATGGCTCTGTTATGGTTCCATAATGCACTTAATTAAGCAACCCTATGGAAACATGATCTTTGTTCCATTCTCTTCACTCATTTATGATTCTTGACTCCTTTTAAGCCTCTTGGAGTCATCACACAATCAAATCAAGGAGCCTAGCTAGGTGTTGCTTCTTTAAGCCATAATATGGAACCTATGATACCATCTCATTATCCATGGCTTCTAAACTTTTTCCAAGGCTTCCTCTCATCCTCTTCCATCATATATGACTCAAAAATCAGCTTGGAACAAATTAAAACTACCCCTTAATACTCTTTCTAGCTTAGGCCGAAACCATGCTCCATATGAGTGCCAAGTGGGTTTGCTTCATTTTCTTGATGAAAGATGCATATGAGGAGCCTTCTAGTGATCTAAAAAGCTCATCCAAACACTCATTTATTCCTAGGAACAATTGCATCAAATCAGATTTTTGGTGGAGCACTTGAAACCCTAACTTTGCTATCTTGAAACTAATAGTTCTTTGTTAATTTTCTTTACATATTTTCATTCTCCATACCTAATTTCCTAGCATTTACCCTTGGTTCTGCCCAAAATTCATGCCTTCTTGGACCTCTATATGTTGGACGAACCAAGGAAGAAAAGGGAGAAGAAGTAGCCACCATGGGATGGAGATTTTATCTTATTTTTCCTTGATTTCTTGCTTGTTTATTCTTTTCCTTGGCCTTCTCTCTTCAAATCCAAATTTTTCCCTTTATTCTTCCCTCAAAATAGATCTAGAAACTTCAATAAAACTATAGGAAAGAAGGAGAAATGGAGAAGAAGAGGTTTGCTAAAGAAAAAGCATGAAAAAAGCCAAGAAAATCCATACCTCTTCCTTGTTTTTTTCCTTCCTTTCTCCTCCTTCTTGTGTGCCTCACCCTTAGGGTTCTTTTTTGATTTAAGGAAGAAACAAATGTGGCTAAATGAAGGAGGAGATGGGGTGCCTCATATATATAGGTAGGTTTAAGAAATACTTTTCAAAAATTCTAATTTTGCCCCTTCATCTTGGTATTTTTGTTTCTAGTTCATTTTACCTCCTTTCTAAGAACTGTCTTTTCTATCATAAAATTTAGGTCCTTAATTTAATAAAATGCCTTTGGAATCACTCAAATTGGAGCTAAAACCTTCCTGAATGAATTTGTCAAAATTTGGGTTAACTAACATTGAAAAACGTCCACCAGAGGGGTTTTAACTGTCCTGGGGCTTCCCATGGTTTTCAAGGCCTTTAAGAATCTCGAAGAATACAAAACTTTCATTTAAGAAGCCCTTCTATGAAAATTCTAAAATTTGCTCGAAATTATGAAAATGTCATTACGTTTCGTCAACCTTTTATTCAAATTTGTTTCTTCATTCTAGCTCTGTTTTTCTTTTCGTTTAAGCCTGGAATTCTCATTTTTAGAAGTCTAGAATGCTACTTAAGTTTTTTAGGACCTTAACTAACTTATTTTGAGGACTTCCTTTTGTATCAGGTGAATTTTGTACGTTTACAGAGAAACCATACGTTACATTTCTTGTATTTTCTCTTATTTTCAAAGGACCAGATATTACAAATCATGTCTCATTTGATATGTCTAAGCCAAGAGAATCAAGCCCCACCTAGTTGCATGTGTTCAGCCAAAAAGGGGATGAAATAATTAAAGAGAAAAGCTTGTTTTATTGCTTTAAGGTAGCTCTTAACCTTTCTCACATGCATTGCTTAGATATTTACTTGTCTTTGAGTGCTTATGTGTTTATTTGAACTATAAGAAATGTTACTAGCCATTGATTACATGTTATGGTACCATTATGCTTCTTGAAAAATATTTATGAATGCAAAGTAGCTTGAATGGGTATAGTTATGCTAAAAGGCCCTTAGCATGGGTGAGGATGAGCCAAAAATCCCTAAGAATGGGTGAAATGAAGCCAAAAGTCTCAAGAAGAGTAAGGCAAAGTCAAAAGTCCCTTGAAAGTGGGTGAGACAAATCCAAAAGTCCTAAGGAAGTTAGGTGAGGATAGACTAATGCCCTTGAGAGCCTATGTTTGATATGTATGAGTTCATATGACAAGGAAAATGATTTATGTATATTCATTAGTAGCTTAAATACCATGCATGCATTCTTTGACATATAATTGCACCCATTATGTATGTTTGAAAGGGTAAAGAGCTATTAGGATTCTTTGAATCTTACTCTTCCCTTATATATGTCTAACCATGTCTAAGTGGGCCAAGTGAACTAAGAAATGGAGGGCATACATCTTGAAAAGTAAGACTTTGACAAGGGAATAGATATTTAATCATTGTGATGGCATTTTGATGTCAAGATTTGTAACCACATCATGTATATATGATGTAGACCTTTGAGCATATTCAAATGTATGTAAATATGATGTATGTATCCATTTTGGAATCATATGAATGAATATTTGAGTTTTTACCACTCATATGATATTATGTTGATCTATATAGATGTAAGTGGCAAGGTGAGAATGAGCTCCATGATGATGTAAACCATTTGGAATACTTCTATAGGCTATAATTATACTTTTAGACTTACTCAAGTGGTTGTGGAAAGATGAGAAAGGCATTTGGTACATAATGAACCCATTATAGACTTCAATTTTGAACATTTCTTGAGCTAAACCAAAGTCTGACCAAATGGATGATTTTTTGCATGAAATTTGGCCAGCAAATAGGTCTCATCTATAAATTTTAATAGAACTAAAGATCACTTAATTTGGAGCTCTAGAGGATTTATTATCATTTTTCAAAGTTGGCTAAATTATACAGAATTGTCAGAGTTATTGTTCATATGGTCAGTTTTCATTTTTGTGTCACTTATGTGTCAAATGAAGTCCAATGCTAATAAAATTTTACAAGTATAAACTAAACATCATAAGATTTCCATAGCCACTACAAGAACCTTATTTGGAGCTTTATAGAGGGAGAAATTTTTTTTTGAAGTTTCAGGTCCTGTAACTGCCTGAGAATAGACCTGATGTACTGTTCTATTATTTTTTGTGGGTTAAATCCTATTGTGTTGATCTAGAATTATTTTTAGTCATTATTTAACATCTAGATCTTTCCAGAAAACTATACATACATGATTTTTTATTGTTCTAGAATTAGTTATAAATTTTCAAAATTCATATCAGAAATATAGAACACTAACCCGAAAGCAAGTTTTGGTTTTCTTGAAATGTGTTTCAAATCCAAGATTCTTGAGATGAATTGTGATGTTTCTAATTTGAATGGATATGATATGGATAAAAAATAAAATTTATAAGTCCATATGGTCCCCAAAGCTAAGAATGACGTATATGGCTTTCTAATTGCATAATTAACCATGGATAAAAAGTGCCACTTTCATGCAAATGTGTATCATATGCCGAGATTGTATTAAGATAAGCCTATGTGATATGATTTAAGGGCTAGGGAGCTAAGGTATTAGAAAACCATTATACCACTTATTCATATACATAAGCATGAGAAGGCTCAAGGATGTCAAAGACCTACATTTTCATACATTTAGCTCCGTATCCATTACATACATCATATTATCAAAGGTTTACATCTCATAAACATCATATATATACATACTTTGACATTAAATTACATCAAAAACTATCCCATTATCAAATTTTCATCATTGAAGCTTCTTGGCTTCCATTCCTTGCTCCAGGAGGCTTACCTAGACATGGTTAGACATGAAGTGGAGAAGAGTGAGATTCAAAGAATCCCAATAGCTCATTCTCCCTTTCAAATATAAGTATATGGCACATTTTCATTTCAAAGAATGAAAGCATACTATAAATTCTTCTAGTAGGCATACATAGTCATATTTTCAAGTCACATGAACTCATTCAAATCATACATAGGCTCTAGGGACTTTTGGTCTTAGCCTCACCCAATTCTTTGGGACTTTTGGATTAGCCTCATCCACTTTTAGAGACTTTTGACTTAGTCTCACTCCCTCTTAAGACTTTTAGCTTTATCTCACTCATTCTTAGGGACTTTTGGCTTTTTCTCACCCATTTTAAGGGACTTTTAGCATAACCTTATCCATTAAGAGCCATACATATTCAAATTGCCATTCAAGAAACATAATGGTACCAAAGCATCAAACCAATAGCTATAAACATGTTTCATAGTTCAAACATACATATAAGCATTCCAAGACAATCAAATAACCAAGAAATTTATACAGGAAATGATAGAGAGCCACCTTGAGTCAAGAATCACAAACTTTATTCCTTGAGCTTTACTTCCCTTTCTCAGCCTCAGACACACACCTAGGAGGAGCTTGATTTGCTTGGCCTAGATATATCAAATAAGACACAAAAACATCATTGGCACCTATTCTAACCTTATATAAGCTCTACACAAGCCTATTCTAACTTATGGCATGGTTATAGTTCCATACAAGGGCATAATGAAGCAACTTATTTAATTCATGATCTTGGCTCTAATTTCTCACTCAATCTAAGTTCCATGACTCCATTTAAACTCATTAAAATTATCACAAACTCAATTCAAGGATTCAAACACCAAGTTACTTCTTTATGCCTAAAAAAGAACCTAAACTTCCATCTTTCAAAATATAATTTTTAAATTTAAATTAATGGCTCCATTAGTGTTTATTATTTATATCTAGACCATTTCTATCCTTGGAATCAAAGAAAATTCTCCCTAGGTACTTGTTCTTCCCTTTGGCCAAAACATACACATGCTTAAAGAGCCCATGGAGTTTTTTGCTACCCATGAACCTTTCTAGATGTCTTGAGAACTCAAATATGGTCTTAGATAGCCCAAATTACCATTAGAAAGTTTCATAAATTCTAGGTGCAACTAAAATCCCAAATGCCATAACTTGTTATCTATTGATTCTTTTTTAATCCTAATTGATCCATATGATTCCTCATGTTTCAAAACTCCAATTCCTATCAAGTTTAGATCAAAATGAAGTTTGTTATATATAACCCTTACGCTGCCTGAAAATACAAAGGGGAAGGAGAGCCAAGAAGAACAACTGAAACCATGGTTTTTCTTACCTTGTTTGCAAGCATTTCAAGAGCACTTTTGTAAGCTTCCAAGAGTTCTCTCCAATTCTCTTTTCCCTTTATTGAACCAACCATAAAACATGGCCAATTAAATCACCAAAACCATGAGAAGAGAAAGGAGGAAGAAGAGAAGAAGTTTGGTGAAGGAGAAGGCATGAAAAAGTATGGAATTCTTACACTTTCAAGGCTTCTTTCTCTTCCCCTTGCTCCCTCACTTGGTGTGACTCTTAAGATTGCCTTTGAATCTATTTTAGACCATAAGAATGTTAATTAAGAGGTTGGGCAGAAGTGGGACATGATATTAAAGGGTAGGGGGTTGATTTCTAATGTTTTCTAAAATTTCAATTTAGTCCTTAAACTTGATTCTTTCCATTTAGTCTCATTTTAACTCTTTTTTGAGAAATGTCTTTTTCATCATTAAATTTAAGTCCTCTAATTCATAAAATGCCTTTGATTTCACCTAAATTGGATTTAAAAACCTTACTGAATAGTCTAGTCAAAGTTTTGGTCAACTAACACTCTAAAATGCAAACCGGTGGTGTTTTGACCATTCTAGGGGTTCCTATGGTTTTTAGGGTCTCTGAGAACCCCAAAAAATTCAAATTTTCTATTTAAAGATCCCTCCTTTAAATTTTCAAAAAGTTGCCAAAATTTACAAAAATGCCAGTCTTTTAGTTTAATTTTATTTAGTCATTCTAACTCTATTTTTAGGGCACCTTTAGCTTTATATTCTCATTTTTAAATGTCTAAATTATTACTCTAATTTTGTTTGGCCTTTAATAATTTGAATTAGGGGACTTCCTTTTGTAATTCCTTACTTTCATGTCTTTTTAGAACAACCGGGTATTACAAAAAGTGTAAGTTTCATGCCAATTCTCATGTTTAAATCATTCGAGGCACATAGCTTCCATGCATGCATTTCCTCATGTGCATTCTTTGTGTGCTTGATATGGAATGAGATATGCTACTAAGATTCTCTCCAGAATCTCACCCATTCCTCACCTTAACTATTTTAGGGTTCTTAAGCAAGGAGATAGAAAATGAGAAGCCATAGACTTTAGAAAATCATGTTGCAATAATTTTCTTACAACTATGTGCTTGAAAGCATATATGATACATTAGCAATGACACACTTTATGTATAAAAGGAATACATATGAATATAATTCATGTGTGAACTAATTCATATGTGAACTTGAGCATGTTAATATATGTAGCATCTTAATGCAAAATGTAACCATGTGTCCATGATGTCCATATTAGGAGTCATTGAAATATGCATGTATGAATGAGTAGTAAGCATAGGTATACATGATGAATCTTGAGGGAATATCAAGGTTATGAGATAGTATTATGTGCATGAGTATAAGATGACCTTTATATGGCATATTGATACTTGAATGACCTCTAGTACATGATTTTCTATATGGAATCACTTATGAACCATGTCTACCATATTAGATAGCACTAATTTCACATCACATTATGCTTATAACATTAGTTTTCGTATATTCAACACTTTTAGCAGTGGACAATACCATCATTAAATGTCAAAATAATTCAATTTAGCTTAAATCTACCACTTTAATGTACCAGTATCAAAATCTAACCTACACAACTTTGTTCAACCAAAAACATCTAAAAAAGAATCAAGAAATTTAGACTTAAGCCATGCAAATCAAAACTACAGCATTCCATGGTTTTATGTAGCAACATAATTTAGCCTCTAATTTTTAAAAATCATAACTTGAGCTAGAAAACTCTAAATTAAGCAAATAATCACTTTTTTGATAGCTCAGGATATAATCTACATGCTGGAAAAATTTTAGATCAAAACAGTCTCATTTGGTCCTCTAAAATCCAATGGAAAAGTACTACTATTATATTTTCATCCCTAGGTAAACCATGCATATCTTAAGCTATACCACTCCAAATTAAGTGATCTTAGTGATTATAGAAAGCTTATCATACCAAGTATATGCTTGTAAAATTTTATGAGTATTAGAGTTTGTTTGACACCTCAAATATATAGAAAACCAGAACTAACCAAATGAATAGTGACATGGCATTTTTACATAATTTAACCAATTTTGAAAAATTATAATAAATTCTACAGAGCTCCAAAATTTGTATTCTTTGGGTTTTGAAAAGCCCTCAATGAGATCTAAATGTCTACCAAATTTTATGCCAAAATTCGTTCATTTGGTCTAGTTTTGGTTCAAGGGTAGATTATGGTTCAATTATGCACCAAAGTAGCACCAAATGGTCTAAAATAGCTTTTTACATAACACGTGACCATTTGAGCACAAGCAACATATGAAATACAACATGTAAGTCCAGTTCATAAGGTCCCAAGCATCATGCATCTCAATTTGACCTATCCACTTGGCTTTATATACACACTTTCCATACCACACACATACCAAAAACACATGTTCTTGCACATATAACCCCAAATATGGTTTATACATCATAATCATACACTTTTACATATGAGTGGGTGGGTACATTACAAAAATAATATGTACATCCATACTTATGCACTAAATTACACAATTTTCTAAACCATTGTGAAAATAGCTCCATTCATGCTTGTTGGCTACCATTCTTGGCCTTTTGAGATTTCTCTAGATATGGTTAGAGATAATATGAAAGAGATTGAGATTCAAAGAATTCCAATAGCTTAATCATCCTTGAAGTACACTTATATGGTATATTTTCATGTCAAAAAACGCAAGCATGTATCGTATTTATCTAAACATCAAACATAATCATATTTATGAGATCAAAAGGATCCATGGAAGTCAAAATCAATCTTTAGGGACTTTTGGTCTAGCCTCACCCAATTATGTGAGACTTTTGGATTAGTCTCACCTATTTTAAGGACTTTTGACTTAGCCTCACTCATTCTATAAGACTTTTGACCTTGTCTCACCCTTACTTAAAGGTTTTTAGCTTCACCTCACCCAATTCAAGAGACTTTTAGTACATCCTCACCTATCAAGAGCCATACACTTTCCAAAAGCATTCTAAGAACCATAATAATATCATAATATCAAACCAATAGCAATAGGCATAATTCATGGTTCAAACACATATACAAGCAATCAATGACAATCAAAGAACCAAGATAAGCATGCAAGAATAGATGAAAAGCTACATTTCTCAAGAATGCACAAAATGCCTTCCTTAGTTCCTAGCTCCTCTCCTCAGCCTCACTCACATACACACTTAGGGGGAGCTTCACTTGCTCGCCCTAGGCACATCAAACATGACATAAATGTATCAATGGAACCATCTCTAGCCTCATATAAACTCTAAACAAGCCAATTCTAGCTTTAGGCATCCATATAACTTAATATTGTGGCATAATGAAGCAACTCATATAATTCATTATCTTGACTCCAATTCCTCACTCAATCTAAGTTACATGACTCCATTTAAACTCATTTGAGTCTCCACAAACTCAAACCAAGGAGCCTAACATCAAGTTGCTTCTTTATGTATAATGGAACCTTAAACTTCCAACTTTCAAGATATGATTCCTAAATTCAAACCAATGGTTCCTTTGGTGTTTATAATTCATATCTAGACTATTTCTATCATTGGAATCAAAGAAAACTCTCCCTAGGTACTTGAAACTACCCTTGACCAAGACATACATTCTAAAAAGCACCCATGGATTTTCATTCATTTTCCTAGGGAATTTGGCACCTATGAAGCTTTCTAGGTCTTTTATGAACTCAATTATACTCTTACATGGGTTAAATTATCATTAAAAAGCTTTATAAATCTCTAAATGCAATCAAAATCCTAATTTTCCAATTATGCATTCCATGGCTTGTTACTCAGTTCTAATGGCAAGATCTTAATCTTCACATTCCAAAACCTTAATTTCTAGCATGATCCAATGTAAAACCAACCCCTCCCATGTTCCTTCCTTAGTGGCTAAACCTATAAGATGATTGAAGGACAAGGAGAAGCAATCTTCCATACTAAAACATACATCAAATGAAATGACCTTTCATAATGGTTAATTTAGTGTCTTTAGTTCCTTGTTAAAAGTCTTTTTCTCCATGAGTTCAAATTCAAAACACCTTCCTTTGAGATGTCAAAACCATGGAGAAGGAGTGGAGAAAGAATGCAAACTAGCCAATAAGAACATCATAAGCAAATTTCATAAGTTTCCTTACCTTAGGTGGCTTCAATCTCCCGTGAGTTTTGGTGTTATTTGAGGTGTCCTTTGGGTTTGGCTCATAGTTGAAAATTACATGTAAATGAAGGAAAAGAAGGTGGAGGGGCTATATATATGAAGGAGCTTGCAACACCATACCTATATAACACTTATCTTATAGCACAATTGACTTATAGTATTCATTTTCGTAAAATGATTACCTTTAACAGCAGAAATTCCAGTTATTAAAAGCCAAAATAATTTATCTTTGGCTAAATGAATCATTTAAGCTTGCCAAACTCTATCTTCCATCCATTACACACTTATTCAATTAGAAACATCACAATTTGAAACTTAAATTTTGGGTTGGAGGCATACATCTCAAATTGAGCATCACACTTGCGTTTTCTGATGCAAATTTTGAAAATTCATAACTAATTTTAAAAAATTTCAAATCATGCACATTAGGAATTTCTAGAAATCTCAAGATGTCATCTAGTCACCGTAAAAAGTTTAGATCAAAACAATATCATTTGACTTATGAAATGCTAATAGAACAGTAACTGGGTCTGATTCTTATCCTGCAGTAGATCTGGAACTTCCAAAATTCATATCTCGTTCTACATAGATCCAAATTATGTACTCTTAGTGTCTATGGAACACTTATAATGCCAACTATTTGTAAAATTTTATCAGTATTGGACCTCATTTGACCCTTCAAAAACCCAAAAAACTAGACTGACCAAATAAATAGTACCACTGACAATTTCTACATAATTTGGCCAACTTTGAAAAAATATAATAAATTTTATAGAGCTCCAAAAAAATTTTTCTTTAGTTATATCTAAAGCTCTAGATGACATCTAAATGCTTTCCAAATTTCATGCTAAAACTCATCCATTTGATCTAGTTTTGGTATGAGTTTTGGTTCAAGGCAAAATTATAGCTCAAAATGGTCTCATTATATCATCAAATGGTTCAAAATGGCTTCCCACATGAACCATGACCATTTGAGCACATCTAAAAGCTCAAGCACAGCATATAGAAGCATCATAATAGGCTTATATCACCATGGAACTCAAAACCATCATTCTACTTATTCATATACATAAGCATATCAAGGCTCAAGGGTGTCAATAACTTGCATTCTCATACATTTAGCTCCATGTCCATTACATACATCATATTCATATACTTCTACATATGATCAAAGTTTTACATCTCATAAACATCATATACATATATACTTTAACATTATATTACATAAAAAACTACTCTATTATCAAAGTATCATCATTTATGCTCCTTGGCTTCCATACCTTGCTCCATAAGGCTCACCCAGACATGGTTAGATGTAAAGTGGGAAAGAGTGAGATTCAAAGAATCCTAATAGCTTATTCACCCTTTCAGGCATACATATATGGCACATTTTCATGTCAAAGAATACAAGCATGCTACAAATGCTTCTAGTAGACATACATACTTATATTTTCAAGTCACATGAAGTCATTTTAATTCAAACATGAGTTGTAGGAACTTTTAGTCTAATCTAACCCAATTCTTTAGGACTTTTCGATTAACCTCACTTACTTTTAGGGACTTTTGACTTAGTCTTACTCACTTTTAAGACTTTTGGCTTTGTCTCACCCATTTTTAGAGACTTTTGGCTTCTCCTCACCCACTCTAAGGGGCTTTTGGCATAACCTCATCCATTAAGAGCCATACACATTCAAATTGTCATTTAAGAAACATAATGGTACCAAAGCATTAAACTAATAGCTATAAGCATATCTCATGATTCAAACATACATACAAGCATCTAATGGCAATCAAACAACCAAGCAATGTATACAAGAAAGGATGGAGAGCTACCTTGAGTCAAGAATCATAAACTTTCTTCCTTGAGCTTTCCTTCCCCTTCTCTGTCTCACACACATACCTAGGAAAAGCTTAATTTGCTTGGCCTAGATGCATCAAATAAGACACAAACACATCATTAGTGTAACACCATATTTCTAGCTTATTTCATAACATTCCCATGCTTTACATTATAAATTCCATGAAAGAGTAAGGAAAGGGGATTAAAAATAATACATTTTTTTGCGTTGCGTCGCGTATAAAAATTTCATTCTGTGTCATGTGGACCATGTAAGCTCATACAACTCATTTTTATATTTAATTACATGGATACAACTCATTTCCATCATTAAATATGCCCTACATCTAGTGGAAGTCAATTGGAAGCATAAAATATACATATTCATTTTCAGCCATAATTTGCTCATTTCTACCATAAATTTTAGAAAATTATAACTAATTCTAGAAAAAATCAAAATTATGCATTCTTGGCTATTCTAGAAAGCTACAGATGTCTACTTCATAATAAAAATATCTCCAGACCATAATATCCAACACATATGGGGTTTGATATTCAAAAAGGTCCATACGTCAAGTTGTCCACTGGTGCTGTCACAGATTTCTGTAGCAAACTTCAAAAATGTCCAATTAATTCCACAAAAATCCAATCCATGAAAATGATACCAATATGAAAAATTATGGATGTTATATAGAGGAAAAAATAAATCTAGACCATTTCAAACACGCCTAGACCTCAAAATCTAATCAAACAATAACTGAGGTCGGATGAAGTTCCTGATACTGGATAGATTCTTTGAAAATTCATATATCTCTCTCTAGACATCCAAATGAAGTGCTTCCAGTTGACACAAGTCACTGAAAATGTTTAGTTTCTTTGTATAAAATTTTGTGGTAATTAGACATCATTTGAGCCTTGTGTGATAGATATCACTTTCAGACCTGAGTGAATAATGACATGGCCAAAACTAGAAAATTTGCTAACTTTGAAAATTCATCAAATATTCTCTAGACCTCCAAAAATTCTATCCTTTAGCTTTTCAAAAATATCTCAATAAGCTCTAATTGCATGATAAATATCAGATCAAGAGAGCTCATTTTGGAAAAAAGTAACATAGGGTTCTAAATTGTTAATTTTGGCTCCATATGGGATACCAAAATGTCCAATTGGCTTTCCTTGGGATTTGACACCTGTT
This sequence comes from Erythrophleum ivorense, assembly GCA_026724425.1. Taxonomy (NCBI): domain Eukaryota; kingdom Viridiplantae; phylum Streptophyta; class Magnoliopsida; order Fabales; family Fabaceae; genus Erythrophleum; species Erythrophleum ivorense. Next base: position 27,514,402 of record JAIUCV010000001.1, on the reverse strand, counting down.
GGGTAAGTCTAAAAGCATAATTAGGACTTGTGTAATCTGTTCAAATGGTCTCAAACTCCATGCATCTCATTTTAGCCATTTCATCCACACTTATACACATTTCCATAATGTCATCCAAGAAGCCCATTTGTCAAAACATGTTCAAATCACATTCTAAGGATAACATAATATGTTCTCTCATTCATACATGACATGTTATTATAATTACATGTGTTCATGACATCATAATATATATACATCCATTGTTTACATCAATTGCCTTTTGCATGGCTTTAAAGTAACAAAATTCAAGCACTTTGTTATCAAACTCTTTTCTTTAAGGTGGTTGGCTTCCATTACCTTGCTCTCTTGGTCCACCTAGTATGTTAGAACATTGGAGAGGAAGGAATGGGATTCAAAGAATCCCAATAGCTTATCTCCCATTCAATCATACATAATAGATGCAAACAAGTCTCATAAATGCATGTATGGTCATGTTGACATGTGCAACCATTCAAGAGACATTTTCATCGCTTGAAAAAGTCATACATAGCATACAAAAACTTGCCAAGCAAGTGGATTGGCCTCACCCAATTTCTTGTGGATGTTGGACTTGCCTCACCTATTCTTTAAGAGATTCTTGGATTCAACCATGCTCTTGGGAGTCCATCTTGCTTTTGGGAGACTCTTTGCTTTGTCTCAACTAACCTTAAGGGTTCTTGGCTCATCCTCACTATAGCTAAGGGTTTTTGACCTCACCACACTCAAGCAAATCCAAGCACACATCATAAACATCATATGAAAGCATATTGTAACATCATGGCACCATGGAATCAAAGTCATGCTAGAACACTTTTCATGGCTTAAAAATACACATATACACATTCAAAGATAAGCTAAGCACACATCCATGTATGAGAGAAGGAGGAGTGAGCTACCTTGGAAACAATTACACACTTTTTCCCTTGAATCTCCTTTCCTTGCTTCTGCCACACACACAAAAGTGTGGGGAAGATTTTTCTTGGCCTAAACACAATTTATGGAAGCTAATTAGGTACATAGACTCAATTCTAAGGCCATAAAATTTGCTTAGACACTAGCTTAGTCTATAACCTCATTATGATTCTATAATTGCACCTAATGAAGCAACACCCCTCAAATAAATTCTAAGCTCCATTCTTTCCTTTCAAATATGATGCTTGACTCCTTTTAAGCCTCTTGAAGTTATCACACAATTAAAACCAAGAGTCTAACTACATGTTACTTCTTTAGGTCATAATATGGAATATAAAGCACTAACTCACTTTCTATGGGTTCTAAATTTTTCCTAAGGCATCCCTTTATTTTCATTCATCATATATGACTCAAGAATGGGTTTAGAAAAATTTAAAACTCTCCCTAGCTACACAAACCCCTTTAGGTCAAGGTTATGGAGAAAATGAGGCTTCTTGGAGTTTGCTTTATTTTCTCAAGGGAGGATGCATGTGGGGAGCCTCTTATGGATCTTAGAAACTCAGTTAAACTCTTATTTAGGCTTAGGAATTATCATACAAAATTAGATTTTACAAGGTGCACTTGAAACCCTAAATTTTACATCTTGAAATCTAATGGCTAGTTTGTTGTTTTCTTTGCATATTCTTGTTCTTCTCCCTCAAATTCCTAAGATTCACCCTTAGTTTGGTTGAAAACTTAACTCCTTAAGGCTGACCATATATAGGTCAAAATACTCATAAGAGAAGGGAGGAAAAAGATCAAGTGGAAAGATTGTATGATACCTTGATTTCCTTAGTTTTTCTTGCTTGTTCTTTGCTTTCCTTGGCTTCTTCCCTTAAATTTCTAAATTTCCTCTCTGTTATTCCTTCAAAAAAGCCCTCAAAACTTCAGAAAAATCATGGGAAAGAAGAGGGGAAAAGAAGAAAAGTGATTGGCTAAGAGAAAGCATGAAAAACAAGCAAATTTCCATACCTTATGCTTTGAATTTCTCCGTCTTCTTCTCTCCCCTTGGTGTGCCTAAACCCTAGCCTTCTTCTTTGAAATTGGGCAGAAAATTCTGAGTCTATATAGGGGGAGGAGGAAGCATTTTTTAAAAAATTATTATTTTTCCCTTCATTCTTGACATTTTTGTTTCTCCTTCGTTTTAACTCCTTTTTGAGAACCGTCTTTTTCATTATAAAATTTAAATTTCCAATTTAGTAAAATGCCTTTGGAATCACTCAAATAGGAGCTAAAACCTTCCGAAACGAATCTGTTAAAGTTTAGGTACATCGACATTGGAAAACGTCCACTAGAGGATTAACTGTCCTGAGGCTTCCCATGGTTTTCAGGGCCTCTGAGGACGTCGAAAAACTCAAAACTTTCATTTCAAAAGCCCTCCTGTGTGAATTCTAGAAATTGCTCAAAATTACAAAAATGCCATTACATTTTGTAGGTTTTTTATCAAAATTTATTTTTTCATTCTAGCTCTGTTTTTCCTATCGTCTATTTGTTTCTTTATTCTAGCTCCGTTTTTCCTTCCCTCTAAGGCTAGGATTCTCATTTTTAAGAGTCTAGAATGTTACTCAAATTTTTTAGGACCTTAACCAATTCATTTTAGGAGACTTGCTTTAAAAATGCGCCTATTTTCGTCGTTTAATGAAAATTAGACATTACAATTGGAACCACTTCTAACCTTACATAAACTCTATACAAGCATATTCTAGCTTATGGTATAGTTATGGTTCTATACAAAGGCATAATGAAGCAACTCTTATGATTCATGATCTTGGCTCCAATTTCTCACTCAATCTAAGTCTCATGACTCCATTTAAACTCATTAGAGTCATCATAAACTTAATTCAAGGAGCCAAACACTAAGTTGCTTCTTTATGTCTAAAAAGGAACTTCAACTTTCATCTTTCAAACTATGATTTCTAAATTCAAACCAATGATTCTTTTGGTATTTATTATTTATATCTAGACCATTTCTATCCTTGCAATTAAAAAAAACTCTCCATAAGTACTTGTTCCCTCTTTTGGCCGAGATATAGCATCAAGTGGGAGCTCAGGGAGTTTTGTTGCTTTCTCTAGGGAATTTGGCATCCTTGAATCTTCCTAGACCTCTTATGAACTCATAAATACTCTTATATACGCTAGATTATTATTAGAAAGCCTTAAAATTTCCTAGGTGCAACTAAAACCCTACTTGCCATAACTTAATTTCTAAAGCATTTATTTTGGTTCCAATTGCATATTCTTACTCCTCATGCTCTAAAAACCTTGTTCCTACCTTGTTATGACCTGAATTCATCATCTCCTAGATGGGCCTAGGTCTGGCCAAAACATGAGCATGGAGGAAAGTCAAGAAGAAGCAATATAGGCCATGGTATCGTACCTTATTTTCAAGCTTTTCAAAGGAACTTTCTAAAGCTTCTAAACTTTTCTTCAATTTCTCTCTTCCTCCTACTGAACCATCCATGAAATAGCCCCAAATAATGTTGGAGATTGTACCATAGGCCAATCATTGTATTGCAAACATTGTACTTTATTAAGAAATAAGAGTTTTCTTTTATTACATTATTATATTGTTTGCATGTTCTATATAATAATATCATTGGATAAATCATATTGATTATCATAAATATCCATAATCAATCATCATTGTGGGAACGATAATGAACTAAGACTAGTATGATTTTGATTGATGATTATGTGCAAATCATGTATATAGATACGAATCAAAATCATAGGCACTCGTTAGGGAACAAGATGCTGGATTGACCCGTTATGAGATAGCTACATGGATTAAGTCATAAGCGTATCTCATATATAACCATGTCATCGAGCCCTTAGACTTGAGATCACCATAGTTTCCAACATGAAAAATACTATTTTTGGCATAGTCAAAAGTCATCTTTAATCGAGTGATCATAAAGGCTACGATCGAGTATAGTGAAATTCATGTAGAAGAAGATGAGTGGTCAAGATAGAATTTGTCCCTCTGATTAATAGAGAAATATCTTTGGGCCCCTCGATGAGTGAGATTGAGAAATGCATGGGCCTGCTCGAATTGAAAGGTTTTTATTTGTACTGTCAGTCTATATGTAGATCGAGAAAGAGACAATCAAGTAAGATGAGGATGACGTTTCCATGCCTTATACTTGATTTAGATATTGTGTGACAAAAGGGATGTGATAGGGTTATATGATAGGTTGCATTGGATCATCAATCTCTATATGATTTGGGTAGTCACAATGTCTTGCTAGAGGCCGCTTGTGATTTATGGGTCAAATAGTGTCATTAGCTCACTACCAACATCATATGGGCTTACAAGATCGCACACAAGAATGAGTCAACTCCAGCTAGAATGTCCAAATTTATTGAATCTGAAATTGCATCTAGATTTAATAAATGTCACATTGAATTTAGGGTGGAAGAATTTTGATAAATAAATATATATATATTTGATATATATATATATAAATTATAAAATTTGAAACATATATATATTTATATGTTCAAAAAATATATATATCCTTTAATTAGTTTAAATCAATTAGTTTTAAATTCAAGTCTATGTTAGGAATTCCAGGACACCCAGCGAAAAATTAAAATTTTGAATCTCTTCCCAAGGATCCATCAATGTCATTTAAATCGAGTAGATCTAGAAATATTTACCTTTCTTGTCGGATCTCAAGAACTGATCTTTAGATCTGCTCCCTCTACCGGTATCCACACAAATGGTTACTCAACTTGAACGGCGTGCTAGCGCCTCTGACCAATGTCCATGCACATTCTTGGTAGAGAAGACGCTATCCTCTTTCTCTCTCTAGGCGGCCATATAGTGTCCGTACAATGTTCGTACGCTTTCTCTCTCTAAGGCTTTTTTTTTCTTTTGTTATTCTGTTATTCTAGGAAACCCAAGCCTTTTCCTTTTTTTTATTATGGAGATATCTCATTAAGGTTTTAGATATATTTGATTAATTTAAAATACATTATTTTAAATCAAATCAAATCAAATCATAATTAAATATATTAGTTTAAATTTAAGTCTATCTAATAGATTAAATTTAACTAATTATTTAATCTAAATCTAAAACTAAATTTAAATTTAATTTATTTCATAAATTAAATTTAAATTATCATATTAGTTTAAATTTAAATCTATCATATGATTTGAATTTAAAACTAATTGATTTAAATTAATTAAAGGATATATATATTTTGAAATATAAATATATATACATATATATTTTTTGAATTTTATAAACTATATATATATCAAATATATTTATTTATTTATAAAAATTCTTCCACCCTAGATTGAATGTGACATTCATTGAATCTAGACACAATTTTAGATTCAATGAATTCGAATATTCTAACTCTAGTAGACTCGTTCTTGTGTGTGATCCTATAAGCCCATATGACGTTTGTAACAACAACAAAAAAAAGCTAAAAAATTTTTGAAGGGCTAAAAATTTTCTAAGCCTGCTAGCTATAGCAAGAAATGGTCTAGCTATAACGATAATGCTTTCTAGCTATAGCGAGAATGCTTCTAGCTATAGCGAGTGCAGGCATCCCATACAAAAACCAGGGAACTACTCGCCTTAGTGCGTGCCGTAGCGAAGGCAGGGGTCTGGGACTGATACATGCTCGTCGTTGCGAGGGTTATACCTCGCTATAGCAAGGGTTAGTCCAAAAAAGCATGAAAAAAGAGAATTTGACTTTTTAAAGCATCCAAACTCTTCCTTTCTCCTTAAACCGACTTAAGCTTCATCCAAGTACAGAAAAAAGCTTGAGAGAGAGAGGGAAACTAGGAGAAACTAAGAGAGAAGGAAGGGAAGCTAAGGAAGTAAGGTAAGAACCTTTAAAGCTCTTCATGCTCCTTCTTCTTGATCTTATTCTTCTCCTTCTAAGCTCCCTTTCCATGGGTTGATGAGTAAGAAAGTTTTGTTCTGACCTAGAGGGAGCAAGAAACCCTTAAAAGAGAGTGTGATGAGTTAAGAAATGCAAAGAAAAGAGAAGAATAGTTAGTGAACTTCTAGAGAGAGAGAGAACCCTTAGTTTCTTATATACTTAGTAGGGTTTGCTAGAAAGAAACCCCTAGCTTTGTGAATAAGTGTTGAGTTATGAGAGAGTAATCCCATGCTCTTGGGTGCTTAGGCTCAAGAGAAGCACTCTCATCTTGTTGTGATTGTAAAATCAACAAGGGAGGAGACAAATTGAAAGGGAAGGCTTGTGTTAGCCCATAAGGTAGCTCTCTCCATGTCATAGAATATGAGAATGTGCAGTTACAGGATGATCTATCATATATAGTATCACCAGATCAGATCGTAGATGTTAGACTTAAACAGTTATGGAATAAGACAATACTGCTAGTGAAAGTCGTTTGGAAGGGATTGTCTCCCGAGGAAGCCACTTGAGAATTAGAAAATTATATGAGGAAGAAATATCCAGAACTCTTTCCGTGAGGTATGTTGTTTAAATTTTGAGGACGAAATTTTTATAAGGAGGGTGGAATGTAACAACTAGAAAAAAAAAAGCTAAAAAATTTTTAAAGGGCTAAAAATTTTCTAAGTCTGCTAGTTATAGCGAGAAATGGCGAATGTACCTATTCGCTATAGCAAGAAATGGTCTAGCTATAGCGAGGGTGCCTTTTAACTATAGCAAGAATGCTTCTAGTTATAGCGAGTGTGGGCATCCCAAACAAAAACCAGAAAGCTACTTGCCGTAGAGCGCGCCATAGCGAAGGCAAGGGTCTGGGACTGATACATGCTCGTCGTAGCGAGGGTTATGCCTCGCTATAGCGAGAGTTAGTCTGGAAAAGCATGAAAAAAGAGAATTTGACTTTTTAAAGCATCCAAACTCTTCCTTTCTCCTTAAACCGACTTAAGCTTCGTCCAAGCACAGAAAAAAGCTTGAGAGAGAGAGGGAAACTAGGAGAAACTAAGAGAGAAAGAAGGGAAGCTAAGGAAGTAAGGTAAGAACCTTTAAAGCTCTTCATGCTCCTTCTTCTTGATCTTATTCTTCTCCTTCTAAGCTCTATTTCCATGGGTTGATGAGTAAGAAAGTTTTGTTTTGACCTAGAGGGAGTAAGAAACCCTTAAAAGAGAGTATGATGAATTGAGAAATGCAAAGAAAAGAAAAGAATAGTTGGTGAACTTCTAGAGAGAGAAAGAACCCCTAGTTTCTTATATGCTTAGTAGGGTTTGCTAGAAAGAAACCCCTAGCTTTGTGAATAAGTGTTGAGTTATGAAAGAGTAATCCCATGCTCTTGGGTGCTTAGGCTCAAGAGAAGCACTCCCATCTTGTTGTGATTGTAAAATCAACAAGGGAGGAGACAAATTGAAAGGGAAGGCTTGTGTTAGCCCATAAGGTAGCTCTCTCCACTTTCTCTCATGCATAGATGTGTGCTTACATTGTCTTGCATGTGTGTATGTATATTTTTAAAACATGAAAAGTATGCTAGCATGATGATGCCTTATGCATTTCAATGATGTATTATGTGATTACTTTGGTTTGCTTGAGTATGGAAAAGCCAACAACCCTCTAACCATGGTGAGGATGAGCCAAGAACCCTAAAGTTAGTTGAGACAAAGTAAAGAATCTCCCAAAAGTGAGGTTAACTCCCAAGAGTAAGGTTGAGTCTAAGAACCTCTTAAAGAATGGGTGAGGCAAGTCCAAAATCCACAAGTGAATGAGTGAGGCTAATCCACTTGCTTGGCAAGCTTTTGTATATTATGTATGGCCTACTCAAATGTTGAAAATGCTTTTCTTATGATTTCACATGCTAATATGCCCATGCATATATTTGTGAGACTTGTTTGCATGATTTATGTATGATTGAATGAGAGATGAGTTATTGAGATTCTTTGAATCTCACTCCCTCTCTCCACCATCCTAACATGCTAGGTGGACCAAGTGAACAATGACATGGGAGCCACCAAGCTTGAAGCTAGGGAGTTCAGTGAAGAAATTGTAAAATAGCTATTTTGTCACCGTTATGTTGCTAAGGGATGTAATCTAATGATGTACATGTTGTAGGCACTTATGAATACTTGTAAATAGATGTACTCATTGTATATGTATGAGAATTAGAATCATCTTGAATGATGTAGCAAGTTTCAGTATGAATAATAAGATCTTGTCATTATGTACATGGTGTATGTGTTGGTGTGGGAGAGTAATTTTTTCAAATCTGGGTTGTTAGACATTTGAGCCATGTTTGATAGCCTATATTGATACTTTCTCATGTGCTCGTAGAGCCTTAAAGGTAGGAGAAGCAAAGTTGAACCCTAATAGCCCTCTTGTAACATAAAAACTGGTCACTTTGCCCCATGATGTCCAAGTTTGACCAATTGACCTCTTCTTCCTTGAAATTTGTCATGTGACTAGATCTTGTCTAGATCTTTTTGGGATGCTAAATATCAGGTCATTTAGAGGTCTGTGGAATTTTCTATGATTTTTCAAAGTTGGTATCAGAATTTCGGATTTGCATCAGCACTGTTCATTTGGTCAGTTTTAAAATTGTGTCATCCATGGGGTAAACATGGTCCAATGGCTATGAAATTTTATAGGCAGAAACTAGGCAGTCACAGTGACTTGTAGCAACTGGAAGCACCTAATTTGGAGGTCTAGAGAGGAAGATATACATTTTCAAAGTTTCTGCCTAGTATCAATCATCTTGCCTGACTAGAGGTACTGTTCTATCGATTTCTGAGAGTTTGGCATAATGAACTGATCTGAAGACATTTTTTCTCTCTATTTAACATCCACATCTTTCCATAATGGTATCATTTACATGCATTGGATTTTTTTTGGATTAGTTGGACATTTTTGAAATTCATATCAGTAAACTGTGACAGCATCAGGACCCACTCCAATCTCTAGATGATTTCGCTTGTCAAACACTTTGTGTGTTGGATGTTATGACTTTTACCTATTTTTAGAATGAATTAGACATCCCAAGCTTTCCAGAATGAGCAAGATTATATGTCTTTGATTTTTATATATTTAGTTGTGATTTTCCAAACTTTTCCCAGAAATGAGGCCAAGCTTGGCCGAAAATGAACATGCATGTCTCATATCCCTTTTTGGTTTCCATGAGTTTAAAGCATGTTTTTGGGATTGAAATGAATTGTAATGGTGCAATTAAATATGAGGATGCATAGAATGAGCTCACACGGTCCATGTGACACTGAAATGAATTCTTAACCATGTCGCAACTCTAAGAAAGTGTATGAATCCAATGAGGAAGATCTCACTTTACACTTTATTCTTCCTATATCTCATATGAGCATATAAGGCATGATGGGTATGAGTTAGAAATGATGGTGTTACAACATTGGCAGTAGACTAATAATACTATTTGACTTACAAGTCACAAGCGATCTCTAGCAAGACATTATGACTACCCAAATCATATAGGGATCAGTGATCCGATGCAACCTGTCATATAACCCTATCACATCCCTTTTGTCACATGATATCTAGATCAAGTATGAGGCATGGAAACGTCATCCTCATCTTACTTAATTATCACTTTCTCAATTTACGTACAGACTAACAGTACAAATAGAAACACTTCTATTCGAGCATGCCCATGCATTTCTCAGTCTCACTCATTGAGGAGCCCAAAGATATATCTCTATTAATTAGAAAAACAAATCCTATCTTAACCACTCATCTTCTTCTACATGGAATTCCACTATGCTCAATCATAGCCTTTATGATCACTCGGTTAAAGATGACTTTTAACTATGCCAAAAATAGTATTTTTCATGTTGGAAATTATAGTGATCTCAAGTCTAAGGGCTCAGTGACACGGTTATACATAAGATACGTTATGACTTAATCCATGTAGCTATCTCATAACAAGTCAATCCAGCATCTTGTTCTCTAACAAGTACTTATGATTTTGATTCGTATATATATATATATATAATCATCAATTAAAATCATACTAGTTTTAGTTTATCATCGTTCCCACAATAATAATCGACTAGGGATATTTAGGATAATCAATATGATTTATCCAAGGATATTATTATATATAACATACAGAAAATATAATAATGTAATAAAAGAAAACTATTATTTCTTAATAAAGTATAATGTTTGTAATACAATGATTAGCCTAGGGTATAATCTTTAACAGTCTATATGATAGATTTGAATTTAAACTAATTTGATAATTTAAATTTAATTTATGAGATAAATTAAATTTAAATTTAGTTCTAAATTTAGATTAAATAATTGGTTAAATTTAATCTATTAGATAGACTTAAATTTAAACTAATATATTTAATTAAGATTTAATTTAATTTGATTTAAAATAATGTATTTTAAATTAATCAAATATATCTGAAACCCTAATGAGATACTTCGAGAATTAACAAGAGGAGGCTTGGGTTTCCCAGAATGACAGAACAAAAGAAAAACCCTAGAGAGAGAAAGCATACGAATGGCATACGAACACTGTACAGACACTTAAAGAGAGAAAGAGGAGAGGGTCTTCTCCACCAAAAGCGTGCACGGATGTTGGTCAGAGGTGCTAACACACCGTTCGAGTTGAACAACCATTCGACTGGATACCAGTAGAGGGAGCAGATCTGAAGATCAGTTCCTGAGATCTGACAGTGAAAGAAATATTACGTAACAAAGGTAAATATTTCTAGATCTACTCGATTTAAATAATATTAATGGATCTATAGGAAGGGATTCTGGGTTTTAATTTTTCACTGCGTGTCCCAGAATTCCCAACAAATAAGTCATTAAAACCATGTGAAAAAAGAGCAAAAAGAGGATAAGAAGTTTGATAAAAGAGAAAGCATGAACAAGCCTTGAATTCTTACACTTTTTGCTTGGTTTTTCTCCTCCTTCTTTCCCTCACTTGGTGTGCCTCTTCAAGCTTGCTTGGGTTTTGTTTAGGACCATATGGAAGTCGATTAGATGAGTGGAGAAGAGAGGGACATGATTATAAGAGGCTAGGGGTTCATTTATAACTTTTTCTAAATTTCCAATTTAGTCCCTAAAATTGGTTCTTTTCAATTGGGCTCATTTCAACTCCTTTTTTAGAATTATCTTTTCCATCATAAGATTTAGGGCCTTTAATTCATAAAATGCCTTTGGTTTCACCCAAATTGAATTTAAAACCTTATCGAACAATCTGGTTAAAATTTTGATCAACTAATACTCTAATATACATACCAGAAGGGTATTGGCCATTATATGGATTTTTATGGTTTTTAAGGCCTCTGAAAGCTCTGGGAAACTCAAATTTTTCATTTAAAGATCCCTCCTTTGAGTTTTCTAAAATTTTCCCAAAATTACAAAAAATGACGTTGCCTTTTCATTTAATTTTATTTAGCTATTCTGACTTTGGTTTCAGGCATCTTTAGTTTTGTATTCTCATTTTTTTATATGTCTAGATTATTACTCTAATTTTATTTGGCCTCTAATCATTGGCATCTAGGAAGTTCCCTTTGTAACTCATTAGTTTCAGGTTGTTTTAGAACAATCAGGTATTACAAAGATAGGGTTTTACAATTTTTCAATATTTTAATTTTGCCCTTGAATTTTATTTCCTTCATTTGAGCTCATTTCAACTCCTTTTTAAGAACCATCTTTTCTATCATAAAGTTTAGATTTTCTAATTTATAAAATACCTTTGGTTTTCACCTCAATTGGATTTAAAACATTAGTGAACTATTTAGTCAAAGTTTTGATTAACTGATAACCTAAATCACATATCGGACGAGTTTTTACCATTTTAGGAATTCCTATAGTTTTTAAGGCCTCTGAGAACCTCAAAAAACTCAATTTTCCCATTTAAAATTTTCTCCTTTGAGTTTTGAAAAAATTGCCCAAAATTATGATTTTGCCACTTGCTTTCATATCCTTTCTTTTGGCCATTTTGGCTCTAGTTCTGAGCTATCCTTAACCTCTAAACCAAATTTTTAGATATTCTAATTAATATCCTAATCTCATTTGGCCTCAATTCATTTCACTCCGAGGTCCTCATTCATTAATCAAATGGTTCTGATTCTGATTTCTTGTAAATCATACTAGCCTTCACTAGGCCGTGACCCTTGTAAGTAATTCATTCCTCTCTCTAGAAATTATTTTGAATTTTTAAATCATAGGATATTATATTTCACCTCTCTAAAAATAAATTTTGTCCTCAAAATTTAGGACATACATCAATTAAGTCATCATGACCTTTTCAGCTCATTTTTTACCAAAGAAACATTTTTTCAACTATCTAATCATGGTGTCTACCAATCTCTAGTGTTGCAATTATAGAAAGATTATCCTACCATTGAAATTCTCATACTTTATAACAAGTGAGGAGATTAACAGTTAAGTATGGGAGACTTAAAGAACAACATGGTTCTAGCTAAGTTAGGATAGAAGATAGGACAATTTAATAATCTAACTCTCTCAAGTATTTCAGATGGACCATATTATTAGAACTGAGTCTTTTCTCATTTTGATAGGCCAACCCACTCGAGTGATTAAATACACATAAATTTTTGATCACAGACCATACTCCAATGGCCCTATACTTTTATTTGCATAACTCTTTGTTCATTTAAGGCCATAGAGAATGTCTCTCTAATTGACCCTTATCTGTCTAGTGGTCTGGTCTATTCTTCTCAAAGCTTATCAATCTCCTTTTACCTAACTCAACTCTACGTAAGGTGATTCACATTTTCTCCCATATAGGTTTTACATAGAATCATTTAAATACTAGAATGATAATATTCATTTACACAAACATATATATAGGTATTTGTGCATTCTAGTTTCCTTACATTTCCCAATACGTATCCCCTCAACATATGCCTTAAAGTTCGGATGGTCCTTTCTATTAGACTGTCTACCTAGGGGTGAAGACCAGTAATAGTACTGAGGTTTAATCTAATTTCTACATGGGGTCTATATCATATACAACATTATTCAGTGCCCCATGAAATTACATTAATTCTTTCAAATGTAACAGGGAAATTTATTTAGCACATACATGGCTTTAATCAATATTAATGCATAGCCCCGTTAATGCATTCTTGGTTACCCATATATATATAATGTCTAAATGATATCCTAAGTAACTCTATAATAGCATCCATATCTACATTATCTTTTTGTCTCACTCAGGGATATTTAAAGAATTTAATGACTAATCACAACTTCTTGTCACATCAATATCTAGCCAGGTTAAATTTGCCTTCATTTTCAATCGCCAATTAATCTTTCAAATTCTAGCACACTTTGGTGACTTCTTAGCACATTACATATTTATTTGTATGTGCCTCTGTTAAAACTTTCCTCTTAATGTATCCATATCCAATTATAAGCTTTAGCATGGTACATTACCATATTATCCTCAAACACTCTAGATTTAAGATCTTTCTCTAGGAATTTCATTCCAAACATGACCCTAAAAAAATCATCCTCTCTCTTTGAGCATTACACATCTGGGCTCTCAATCATTTTCTACTTTAGTCTCATTCAATACAATTTTCCTAGAAGAATACCATAGGTCACATTCATATTCCTAGATTTGTCTGAGTCCCTAGTCACAAATCCTCATATAGGATGTTTATATATATGGATGCTCTATTTAAATATTGGCCATCCCACTAGCCTTACCTAGATGGTATTTCTTCCATAATTCCATCCATATCTTCTGTTTCACATTTAATCATTTAACTCTCTCTAATCGGATAAGTATTTCAGACTTTTTATGGTCATTGTATATCCCATCCCTACTATCACTATACAAGTAATATCTCCAAGTTTGAGGGTAACCACCACTGTTGCCGATTCTAAGCCATGTGTGGGACAATTCTCTACGCATGGCCTTAACTATCCAAAGGCATCTACCACTTTACCCCTTGTTTATTGGTACTCATCCTAACCTTTTCCACAATTATCACTATAAACCACACGGTTTATTATGGTCAGGTACATCAGGTAAAATCTATACAGGGATAGTGGTTACATAGAGTTTCAACTCTTGGAAACTCTTCTCACATCTATCATCCTATAAAAATAAAATTTCTTTCCTACTTAGTCTTGCCAGTGGTAAAGCTATTTGAGAAAAGTCCTGTATAACCTTTTATCACACCCTGCTAAACCTAGGAAACTTCCAACCTTTGTGATGGTTTAGGTCTGTCACTGTAACACAGCCTCAACTTTATTGAGATCAACCACAACCCCCACCTATGACAACATATGACCTAAGAATCTCACTTTGGTTAGGTAAAACTCATATTTACTAAGTTTGACGTATCATCTCATGTTTCTTAAGGTCTTAAGGACTACTCTCATGTCACTCAGTTGCCCTGGAGTACATCAAAATATCGTTAATAAAAATCACCACAAAATTTTACTCAAATATAGTCTGAATACTCTATTCATACTATCTATAAAATAGCCAAAGTATCAATTAATCTAAATGATATAACTAAGAACTCATGACATCCAGGTCAAATTCCAAAGTCAATTTTCAGAACATCTTCAATTCTCATTCTTAACTAATAATGCTAGATCTAAAATCTATCTTAGAAAATATTGATGCCCTTTACTAATTGATTCAAAGGTCATAAATTCTAAAGAGGATGTATACATCTTTTAAAGATAACCTTGCCAAATTCTTTATGATTTATACACAATTTTTAGGCTACCATTTCCCTAAGTGGTATCTAAGGTATATAAACCCATTCACTAACTATTTTCTCAATTCACCTTTCAATTCTACTAGCTTAGTGGGGAACAACCTATAAGGAGCTTTGAAACTAGTCCTTATCTAGGCACAATATCATCAAGGAACTTTATCTCTCTCTTTCATGAGATTGGTCACTAGAATCATCATCTTTTAGGGAAAACTATTAGTAATTCCCTACTATAGAGATCTTTTTCTTCCCTTTTTCCTACCTTTATTGATATAGAAAGAACAATTAGGAGCCTTGAACATCTATGCTCTAATTATCTCTCAACCTGAATGATGGACAAGAAAAATAATTTAGCTCCAACGTCCATTTCACACTAGGTATGGTCCCCTATTCAGGTAAGGTGATAATTTATATATTCACATTCAAACATAACTTTATTACCAACCATCTAGTACATGCTAAAGATCAATTTATAACAGGTAAAAGCATGCATCACAAATCAATAATAGAGAACAACAATAAATTTACACAGTGACATTTAATATACATAGGAAGCACTCACATGGTCTCTAGTAGAAACAATTGCAAACAACCATAAGGTAGAGTATCAATACCCTAACCTAATTTCTCATAACAATCATTGGACAATACCTAAATCAATCATAAGAATTAGAGGAAAGCCATCAACTCTAATCACACCTCTGGTAAAACTAGGAGGTTTACTGATCTCATGCTCCCACATCTCTAACAAACTTGGAAACACACTAGCCTCCTATTCTATGAGAGCAACCACTCTACCTTGGGTCAAAAATCTAAGTGAAGGCACCAACATTATCAAAAATCAATATCAGCTATATATCCCAGCTTCTCACATCTATAACATGTCACCTAGGATGGCTATCCCTTGTTAGGCTAAACTCATTCCCCCTCTTGGAACTTTTCTATCCCAATATATCTTACATTTCTTCCTATAGCTAGCAAAGACATTTGCCACACTCAAAATGCGACCACGTAATGCCAAAAAAAAATCTAAAAATTCAATTTTTGACAAATTAAAAACTGAAATCAAAGCAGTAAAAGTATGGTCACCACCAAAATTTTAGTCTTTAAAAGGTAAAACTTTGGAAAAATATTTTTTTATAGGAAAATGGTCTATGAACTAGATATGGGTTCAAAAGTCAATTGTGAGTGGAGAAAGTGTTAGGCACCCCACTACACCTATTCTTAAAATGGTAACCTTAAATTAGTTATACAAAATTAACATGGTCTTCATCCTATTTTAATTCCCCTAACAATCACATGTAAAAATAAAAAGAAAAGAAATTAATAAAATTGAAAGGGAAGAAAAGGTATATTTACAAGAGTAGATTTAACCTATGATGAGAGTCTAAGGCCTATGTATCCTATAGAAAGGATCAAAATCCACGTAGTTCGAATAAATAAAAAATTGTATCTGTGGGTTTGTGTTTTTTTAATTATTATGAAATGAGAAAGAAAGTAAAAATCATTTAAGTTTTCATAAATAAAAGAGTTTTGAAATTAGTTTGTATGTTTAATTTGCAAAAACTAAGTTAATTTCACATCTTTACTCTTTTCTTTTTCATTTTTTTTACTTTTTTTGGTTTTTTTCTTTTATGATTTTCATAGTTTTTTTTATATTTTTGATGACATTAAAAAGGATTTTTCTTTTCTCTTTTTAAAACTTTTATTTAATTTTTTTATTTTTTATTTTTAAATTTTTTTCTTGTACTTTGACTGTTTTTATCTTTTGTTTTGTTTTGTTTTTTATGATTATTTTTTATTTTTTCTCCCTTTGTATTTTATGGAATTTTTTGGTTTTAATTTCATTAGATTTTAATTTTTTGGTTTCTTATGATTCATCTTTGATTTTTATTTTTATTTTTGTTTCAATTTTTTTAGATATTGATTTTTGGTTTTTTAATATATTTTTATTGTATTTTTTATTTTTTGATTTTTTTTATTTAAGCAAAAAGAATTTTTCCATTTCTATGAAATATACTTTTTTATTTTTTTTTATTTTTTGGTTTTGTCCTTTTCTTTTTTTGTTTTTTCTTTTCTATTTTTCTTTTTTGTTTTTTGTTTGGTTCTTGTTGCTGTTATTTTTTTTTTGCTTTCCTTTTTTATGTTTTTTCCTTTTTTTTTTATAAAACTCTCTTTTTTTTCATCTTTTTTCAAAAAGACAAACTACAAAAGGAACAATTAATTTTGAATTTTTAAAATACTATTTTTTTTTTATTTTTATAGAAGAACCTTTAAGGAAAAAAGTTTTTAAGATTAGTAACCTTTTGTCGAAAAAGTTTTTTTGGTTTCTCTCCGTTTTTTCAATTTTAAAAATATACTTTATTTTTCTTTAAAAACTATATATATTTTTAAGGAATTTTATTTAGTTTTCTAAATTTTTTTGAATTTTATTTTTTCTTTTCCTTGAATTTTTTGAAAAAAAAATTAATTGGATAAGGCTATTGGAACTCAAAACTTGTAAATCTAAAAACCAATAAGCACTAATGAGACTTATTGTCACACATGGTACTCCGATTGATCCCTATATGCTTAAGAAGATATAAAATCCCACACGGCTATTCAAAAAGTAAAAGGTAACAAAATACAAAATAAAAAAAATATTTACAAGCAAATAGTATTGTGTGAGACTGGATCCTTGGTGTTCAGCTATGATTCACTATGTCACTCTTAAGCATATTTACAAGATTGGTTAGAAAAACTATACAGGTTACAATTCAATTACACTCCATTCTTTCCTTCCTCTCATGGAATCAAAAGGGCCATCCCCCATGCATTACATGTCCAAGCACCCCATATGTTGGTCTAACATTGTGACGAATGTAACTTTCGTAAAATGATGAAATGAGCCGTATAAAAGCAAGTCCTCTAAAATGAGCTAGATAATGTCTTGAAAAATTTGGATAGAGTCCTAGGCTCCTAAAAATGATAATTCTAGGCTCAGATGGAAAGAAAAATGAAGTTAGGACGGTGAAACAATTTGTGATGAAAACTAATGAAATGTAATGACATTTTTGTAAATAAGTGAAACTTTTGGAAAAACACATAGGAGGGATTTTTAAATGAGGAATTTGAGTTGCCCAAGGTTCTCAGAGCCCCCAAAAACCATAGGAAGTCTCGGGACTGGTAAAGCCCCTCTGGTGTATATTTTCCACTAGTAGTGAGCTCAAACTTTGACAGATTCGTTCGGAAAGGTTTTAACTTCAATTTGAGTGATTCCAAAGACATTTTATTAAATTGGGAACCTAAATTTTATAATGGAAAAGACGGTTCTCAAAAAGGAGTTAAAACAAAGCTGAAACAAAATTGCCATTATGAAAGGATGAAATTGAAATTTTTGAAAAAGTGTGTTTCTAGGAACTCCCACACACTTCTTCCTTCTTCTCCCACCTTCTTACGCACAAAATTTTCTGTCCAAAATATAGAATATGATCTACTCTCTTAGGCACATAAGAAAGGGAATAAAAGGAGGAGAAAATTAAGGAAAAGGTAGGTAAATCCATGGAATTTCATGCTCTTTCTTCTTCCAATCTTGTTCCTCTCTTCTCCTCCTCTTTTTCTATGGTTTTCTTAAGATGATTGATTCTTTTTTCATCCAGCACACAAGGGGAGAGTTCAAATTAATTGAGAGGAGGCCAACCAAGGAGAAAAGTCTTGAAAACAAGCTTAAACTGAACGTAAATCCTTGCTTATGTTGCTTTCTCCTCTTGCTTCTCCTTGTGCATGATTTCAGCCTTGTACAGAACCATTAGAGAGAGGGAGCTTTGTCCAAAAGCAAGAGAGAAACAAGGGTTTTAGGCCATGGGAAGATGGAATATAACAAGAAATTCTAAGGAAAATCAATAGAAAACAAGATAGAAAAGTGTAGGCTTTTCTAAGGTTTTGTAAAATCTGATTTTGTGTGAATGTTTCCTTGGGTATTTGAATGTTTCCTTGAGCTCCTAAGACCTCTAGAAACCCTCCCAAGTGGTTCTCCCATCAAGCAAAAATCAAGAAGCTTGTGAACTCCTTCCTTGGTGCATATCTCAGTCTAGGCTAGTTCATTGAGCTAGGGAGTGTTTCAATTTGTTTTAGCCTTGGTTTGCAACTTTATATGATGTTAGAAGATGGGAGAAACCATTAGAAAAAATTTAGGAGCCATTGATTAGAAGATGGAGCTATGGTGTCCATAATAGTGTCTTAAGAAGCAACTTGTGTTTCCAATTGTGCAAGTGAATGTGTGAGAGCTCCAAGGACCTTAAATGAGTCCAAGAAGTCTAGAAATAACAAGAGAATGGGACCTAGAACTTGAAATATGAGAGTTGCTTCATTGGGCCAATTATGGAACCATTATGCTACTTATGAGACCAAGTATGTATTCAAGCTTTAGTATCTTGTCTTAGCTTGCTTCAAGTGTGTGATTGTGTGTTGTTTATGGTGGCTAGGCCAAGAGAACATCCACTCACCTAGGTACACTTGTGAGGCAGAAAAGAAGGAAGGAAAGGATCAAGAAAAGCTTGCATAAATCCAAGGTAGCTCTCCATCTCATTCTCCTTGCATTCTTATATGCATATTGTAAGACCATATATTTCTAGCTCATTTCACAACCTTCACATGCTTCCCATTCATAATTTCCATGAAAGAGCAAGAAAAGAGAATTAAAATAATGTATTTTCTTGCGTTGCGTCGAGTATGAAAAATTCATTTGGTGTCACATGGACTGTGTGAGCTCTTACAACACATTCCCATATTTAATTACATGGATACAACTCATTTTCATCATGAAATGTGGCCTACAACTCATGGAACTCAAAGGAATGCATGAAATATACACATATTTTTGGCCAGCTTTTGCCCCTTTTCTGCCTCAACTTTGAAAAATCATAACTAATTCTAGAAATATTGAAATCATGCATTCTTGGCCATTCTAGAAAGCTACGAATGTCTAATTTATATACAAATATGATCAGACTGTAACATTCATCACAGAGGATGTCTGACATCCAAAATATTCTAGAGGTCAAGCTGCCTCCTAATGCTATCATAGATTTTTGCAGCAAACTTTGAAAATGTCCAATTAATTACATAAAAATCCAATCCATGAAAATGATATCAATATAGAAATCTGTGGATGTTAGCTAGAGGAGAAAAATATTTTTAGACCAGTTCAGGCAACCTAGATCTCAAAATTCAATGGAATAGTAACTTAGGTTGGCTGAATTCCTTGATACTGGACTGAATTTTCAAAAATTCATATCTCCATCTCTAGACATCCAAATGAGGTGCTTCTAATTGGTACGAGTCACTTTGAATGCCTAGTTTCTATGTATAAAATTTCATGGCAATTGGACATCCTTTGAGCTCTGTGTGATAGATTTGATTTTCGGACTATATGAATAGTATAGCAGACCAAAACTAGAAAAATTGCCAACTTTAAAAATTTATAAAATATTTTGTAGACCTCCAAAAATTATGTTCTTTTTATTCCCAAAAATCTCTCAACAAGCTCTAAATGTCTGCCAAATCTCAGATCAAGAAGAGCTCATTTGGCCAAAAAGTGATGTAGGGTCATATTATAGTCAATTTTGGCTCCATATAGGGTATCAAATTTGCCAAACGGCTTTCCTTTCATTTTGGCACCTTTTGGGCAAGTCTTAAGGGACATTTAGGACTTATGTGGGCTGCCCAAATGGTCCCAAATCTCATGCATCTCATTTTGGCCTTTTCATCCATACATATGCACATTTCCATACTAACATTCAAGAAGCTACATTGATATGAGAAACTTAATTTACATTCTAGTATTCACATGTCATAATATCTCACTTATACATAATACATCAACATGTTTATACATGTTCATAACTTCATAAGACATATACATTCATGAATTTCAACATATGCCATTCTTGTAGCCTTAAAGTAACAAAATTCAAAAACTTTCATGTCATCCTCTCATGTCTCATGTGCTTGGCTTTCATTCTCTTGCTCTCTTAGTCCACCTAGCATGTTAGAGCATTGGAGAAGAGGGGATGAGATTCAAAGAATCTCAATAGCTCATCTCCCATTCAATCATACATAATATATGCAAAGCAAGCCTTAAAAATGCATGCATGGTTATTATGGAAGTCATGAACATTCAAGAAGCAAGCTTGGCATGTGAACAAGTCATACAAAACATTCAAGAGCTCACCAAGTTTTAGATTGGCCTCACACTTTTCCTTATAGATTTTGGACTTGCCTTACCCATTTTTTAAGAGCTTTGGACTCAACCATACTCTTGGGAGCCCACTTTGGTTTTTAGAGACTCTTTACTTTGTCTCAACTATTTTTAAGGGTTCGTAGCTCATCCTCACCATGGTTAAGAGTTCTTGGCCTCTCCACACTCAAGCAAACTCAAACAAACAACATACATTCATTTGAAAACATATTATGTCATCAAGAATCATGGCATATAAATCATGCTAGCATACTTTTCATGGCTTGAAAATACACATACACACATTCTAAGACAAGCTAAACACACATCTATGCATGAGAGAAGGTGGAGAGAGCTACCTTGCACACAATCACACACTTTTTCTCTTGAAATTTCCTCCCTTGCTTAGGCCACACACCCACAAACTTGTGAAGATGATTTCTCTTAGCCTAGATACAATTTATAGAAGCCAATTAGGTTCATGAACTAAATTCTAAGGCCATACAACTTGCTTAGACACTAGGTTGCTCTATAAACCCCATTATGGTCCATAAATGCACCTAATGAAGCAACACCCTTCAAATAATTTCTAGGCTCCATTCTTTCCTTTCAATTATGATTCTTGATTCCTTTTAAGTCTCTTAGAATCATCACACAATCAAAACAAAGAGCCTAACTACATATTGCTTCTTTAGGTCATAATATGGAACCTAAAGCACCAAATTACTTCCTATGAGTTCTAAATTTTTTCCAAGGCCTCCCCTCATTTTTATTCATCATATATGACTTAAAAATGGCTTTAGAAAAATTTAAAACTCTCCCTAGCTGCCCCAACGTTGCTTGGCTAAGACTATGTCCCTTTTTGGCCTCCTGGAATTCTCTTTGTTTTCTTGAAAGAGGAAGCATGTGGGAAGCATCTTAGGGATCTTAGGAGCTCATTTAAACTATTAATTAGACCTAGGAATCATCATATAACATCAGATTTAGGAAGGTGCACATAAAACCCTAGAATTTGCATCTTGAAATCTAATGGTTTTTTGATAATTCCCTTTGCATATTCTTAATCTCCACACCCTTTTCCTTAGATTCATGCTTGGTTCTGCCTAAAAATCATCTCCTCCTAGGTTTTCTTAAGTGGGGCAAAATGTTGAAGAAGGGAACCAAAGATGACAACCATAGGAAGAGAAATTACCTTGTTTTCTTGCTTTTTCTCACTTGAATCTTGTGTTCTTTGAGCTTCTCTCTTCAAATCCGAATTTTTCCTTGAATTTCTCCCTTGAATCAAATTTATAAAATCCATTTTAATCAAAGGAAACAAAGGAGAAGGGAGGAGAGGAGGTGTGGATGAAGAAAAGCATGAAAAACTACCATGGAAACATACCTTAAGCTAGGATTTCCTCTCCCTTTTCTTCTTCCCTTGGTGCGCCACTCTCCTAAGGTTCTTCTTCTAATTTGGGGTAGAATAATCTGAAGCTAAATGAGGGAGAGTGTGAGGTGCCACCTATTTATAAGGGAGGAAGAAGCACTTTCTCAAAAATTTCTATTTTGCCCTTTGTTCTTTGAATTCTCGTTTCTCCTTCATTTTAGCTCCTTTTTTAGAACCGTCTTTTCGATTATAAAATTTAGGTTCCCAATTTAGTAAAATACCTTTGGAATCACTCAAATCAGAGCTAAAACCTTTCTGAACAAATCCATCAAAGTTCAAGCATACTAACATTAGAAAATATCCACTGAAAGGGCTTTAGTTGTCTCGGGCCTTCCCATGGTTTTTAGGTGTGACGACCCTAACTTCTAATTATTGTAATTAAGGTTAAATACGTGATCAATAATCATAAATTAGGGTTACAAGACATTATGACTAATTACCTTCAGAAAATACAAGGAAATTTAAACCTTAATGTTATTAGAGTCATCAACTGTATAATTACAAGCCCCTATGTACATTAGGGAAGAAAACATTAATTTATAAGCCTTTGATTCTATTACCGATTAATTTCAACTCATAAGAATCTTCTACCAATGGTCCTAAGTCATCCCTTGAGATTACCATATGAAAAACTAAGATTTCCTAGTTAATATAAGGGTTTCAGGACGTTTACCGCTACTAAATTACACTTAGCCACGGCCAATTACTCTCGACCAATCTACATTCATGTCTCCTTGCTCAAGGAAGTTAAACTTGGCTTCCTTATCAGCCCTCGTTGATGGGGGAAAATACTTGCTCTTAAAAGCAGTTTGAAAACTTTCCCAAGTCAAGGGTATCCCCCTTACAATCAATAATCTAGAGGCATTCCTCCACCAATGCTCAGCCTCACCCTCCAACTTATAGATGGCTAACTTTGCCTTTTGTTCTGTGGTGTAGGTCATAATCTCAAAGATTTTCTCCAATTGCATTAGCCACCTCTCAGCTTTCTCAGTGTTTAACTCCCCCAAAAAGAATGGAGGATAAGCTTTTCTGAATTTGGCCAACACAATAGAGAGGTCACCATCCTCCCCTTGGTGTCCCACACCAGGGTTATGACCAGCCCCCACACGATTTTCCATCGGCACCTCCTCATTCTTCTTATTTATATTTTCATGCAGCTGCTGCAACACTTACACAGTCACTGCATGAACCTCGACTTGCTCTTGAAGCTGGTCAGTCATTGCCCTAACTGTAGTTTCATGGGCCTCAGCTTGTTCTCTTATTCGGTTGGCCATTGTAGCCATGGCCTCTTGCATCTCTCTTAGCATCTCGGTTGTTTCTCTATGTGTAGCCATCTAACTCTGCAATGCTACAAGCACAACCACAAGCATCCCCCATTAAGCTACAGCCCAAGGCAAACAAAACACAACTCCACCCATGGCAGGTATATGTATGTATAAGAGTTATAACTAAGCCACAATGCTCCTATTCCTATCATGCATGCATGTATCATGATTGCCAAGTTTTCTAACCATAAAGTTGTAAATCAAACACATTTGCCTAAACCATTGCTCTGATACCAACTGTGACGACCCTAACTTCTAATCATTGTAATTAAGGTTAAATACGCGATTAATAATCATAAATTAGGGTTACAAGACATTATGACTAATTACCTTCAGAAAATACAAGGAAATTTAAACCTTAATGTTATTAGAGTCATCAACTGTATAATTACAAGCCCCTATGTACATTAGGGAAGAAAACATTAATTTATAAGCCTTTGATTCTATTACCGATTAATTTCAACTCATAAGAATCTTCTACCAATGGTCCTAAGTCATCCCTTGAGATTACCATATGAAAAACTAAGATTTCCTAGTTAATATAAGGGTTTCAAGATGTTCGCTACGGCTAAATTACACTTAGCCGTGACCAATTACTCTCAGCTTCACCCCTTACATCATCGCCGCGGCAAGTTGGACCTTCGCCACGCTAACCTGCATGGCGCCGCGGTGAGGAAACTTCCTGAAACCTACCTCACTTGCCTCTCATTATTAGCCGTGGCCAATTCCCTTGTTAGCTGTAGCTAATTCCTTTTTGGAATACCTAGGACATTTTCACAAAAGTTCGCCGTAGCCAATTCCCCCTTTTGCCGCAGCAAATTTCCCTCTAGATGACTCTTAGTTTAGCCTCTCACATTTCGCTACGGCTAATTCCACATTTTGTCATGGCGAATTACTCTTTGGACCTCCCCCTGGGCAACTTCGCCTTTATTGGCCGCAGCTAATCATATTTTGGCTGCGGCAAAATGCCTTCTGACCCTACAACTTTTAAAATCTTATCTCATACTCTCCACTCTCTATCTAGGGACTCTCTAGGGCCATTCTCCCACTTATTATGAGATTCTAATAGCATTTATCAAGGTGATTTACCCTAGCCATTGTATCATTACCCATCTATCCGTTAAATGTGGATTTTCCTACTCATCCCTTGGTCTTACGTCAGCAAATTTACAAATTCCCACAATGGTCATTCAATCATACTTTCATTGGATATTTCATGCATCACTAGTTCAGGTCTACAATCAATATATCATAGGATTTCATTACTCAAATAATCAGCTATATCATAGGTTCACAAGCCATAAATAATGTCAAAGCTTATACATCCATCAACAACTAATATGAAGCCTATTTCTCATGGTTACATTCTATGTTATCAAAATATAAACTCTTACACTTGGCAATACAGATACATGATGATGTTATACAAGGTTAACAAAATTAGCATCTACTCTATTCTACTCAGACCAAATGTAGCTCCCCACACTAGGGCTTAGCTCATGGATGTTCATCCACTTGCTTGCCCTTATTTTTACCTAAAGAACCTTCACCTGAAATGTTTTATCCCATAAAACAGGGTGAGATGTGAATCTCAATAACCAAGGCAAATTTCATCATATATTCCATTTTAATTAACATATATGCATGATTTCACATAAGCATCAGAAAACATACCAGTCATATTAGTAAATGAAACAATTAGACTATCATAATTACTATCCCATATTAATAATCATATTTTCACATGTTAAAAGGCTATTAATGTAACGTCTGATTTTTTGTAAAATACCAAAATGAGTCAATTTTTAAAGCAAGTCCCCTGAGATGAGTGATTCAAGGTCAAATAAAATTTGGATAAAATTTTAAATAATAGAAAATAAGGATTTGAGTCTTGAGTTGCCTAAAAACCGGGGTAGAACTGATTCGAAAAATTTGTCGAAAGGCCATTAAAATACATTCTCAAGCTCTAATACCAATAAATGTAACACCATAATTTCTAGCTCACATCCATCATCATTTACATGCTCATGTGATATATAGGAAGAAGGAAGTGAGAAATTTCATTGAAAATAACACACTTTCTTGCGTCGCATCATGACTAAAAATTTCATTCGGTGTTATGTGGACCTTGTGATCTCATGCTATACATCCTCATATTTAATTACATCATTACAACTCATTTGTATCACAAAAACATGCCTACAACTTATGGAAACCAAATTGGAAGGTGGAAAAGGAGGTTTCATTCTCAGCCAGAATTGGCCTCCTTTCTGGGCAAAATTTGAAAAATCATAACTAAATCTAGAAAAATTAAAATTATGAAATCTTGGTCATTCGGGAAAACTTGGGATTCTACTTTATGTTAAAAATATATACAAGTCATAACACCCCACACACAGAGCGTTTGACATGCGAAATAGTCTGGAGGTTGGACTGGGTCCTGATGCTGTCATAGTTTACTGATATAAACTTCAAAAATGTCCAATTAATTCCAAAAAAAATCCAATCTATGTAAATGATACCAATCTGGAAAGTTGTGGATGTCAACTATAGAGAAAAAATATATGCAGATCAGCTAATCAAGCCCAAATCTTAGAATTCGATGGAATCGGGCAAGGTTACTAATATTGGATAGAAACTTCAAAAATTCATATCTTCCTCTCTAGACCTCAAAATGTGGTGCTTCTAGTTGTTATGAGTTACTGTGATTGCCTAGTTTCTTTATAAAATTTCATGTCAATTGGACATCATTTGAGTCTCATGTGACAGAAAACAATTTCGGACTATTGTAACAGTGCGTCAGACCATTTCTATGAATTTTGCCAACTTTGAAAAATCATCAAATATGCCGTAGATCTCCGAAAGTTATGATCTTTAGCTTCCCAGAAAGCTCTCAATGAGACCTAATTGCATGCCAAATCTCATATTAAGATAATTCATTTGGCCAAAAAGTGACATAGGGTTCCATAATGGTCAATTTTGGCTCCTTATAGGGTGCCAAAGTTGCCAAATAGATTTTCCTTGGTCTTGGCACCTTTTGGGCAAGTATAAAAGTATATTTAAGACTTAAGTGAGCTGCCCAAATGGTCCCAAATCTCATGCATCTCATTTTAGCCATTCAACCCACACTTATGCACATTTACTTCATACTTCCACATTGCATATTTGGGCATTAGATACTCAAATTGTATTTTATAACTCATACATCATATCCATAGCTATAAATATCACATAGTAGCATCTTTATACATGTCTCAAGGTTCACAATACATATACAACATCATATACATTATGAACCATCATTATGGTTCCAAAATAGACAAAACAAGACATAAGCTTGTCAATCTTTGATAGTGAGAAGGCCAAAATGAGATGCAAATGGTTTGAGACCATTTGGGTAGCTCCCACAAGTCTTAAATATACTTTTAGACTTGTCTAAAAGGTGACAGGACCCAAGGGAAGCTAAATAGCAATTTTGATACCCTATATGGAGCCAAAAGTGACCAAAATGGAACCCTATGTCACTTTTTAGCTAAATGATTTATTCTTGATTTGAGATTTGGCATACTATTAGAATATGTTGAGAGATTTTTGGGAAGCTAAAGTTCATAATTTTTAGAGGGCTAGAGAATATTTGATGAATTTTCAAAGTTGGCCAAAATTCTTGAAAAGGTCTGATGTACTGTTCCATTGGGTGCGAATTGTTTTTCTATCACTTAGGGGCAAATGAAGTCCAATTGCCATGAAATTTTATAAACAGAAACTAGAGGTAATAATTGAATTGTGGCAACTAGAATCACCCCATTTGTATGTCTAGAAAGGGAGATATGATTTTTCAAAGATTTAGTCCAGTGTTAGGCATCCAACCAAACCTTAGTCACTGTTTGATCAAAATTTAGGGTCTAGGCGAGCTTGAACTGGTCTAGAGTGATTTTTCCCTTCTAAAAAACATCCTCATCTTTCTATATTGGTATCATTCACTTAAATTGAAATTTTTTAGAATTAATTGGATATTTTTGAATTTTATATCAATAAATTGTGATAGCATCAGGACCTAGTCTGACCTCCAGACGATTTTGCATGTCAAACAATCTATGTCTAGGATGTTATGACTTGCATATATTTTTAGCATAAAGTAGACATCCCAATATTTCTAGAATGACCAAGATTACATGATTTCAATTTTTCTAGATCTAGCTATGATTTTCCAAAGTTTTGGACAGAATGGAGGCAAATCTAGCCGAAATTCAATAACTTCAATTTATGCTCCATTTCAGTTTTCTTGAGTCATGAGCAAGATTTTGTGATGCAAATGAGTAGTAATGATGTATTTAAATATAAGGATGCATAGTATGAACCCACACGGTCCATGTGACACTAATTGTGAATTTTTAAGCATGACGTAACACGTTTAAATCTATTATTGTTGGTTCCTTTTCCATGTGCTCTTATGAACATGATGATATGGAGCTTATGAATGCCAAGAATGGGGTTATATATATATGGTATTACATTTATTGGTATCAAAGCATCGGTTCAGGCATATTGCTTTGAGTTGTGGCTTGAAATTATGTGATTGCCCTTGTATATGAGATGTTTATGGATGATTTGAGTGTAGTGTGTTCCCCTTTTATACTAAACTATGTTATGATATTTTAGAAATATGGTGAACACACGGAGAGGTTAAGGTAGGCCCCCCAGAACAGCTAGACCAGAGTCTAGAGAGGCTCGTGCTGAGGATAGAGCCGAGCCCAGTGATCTAGTGGTTGTAGCCCTGCAAGCTATAATGGCTTGCCTGGATCAACAACAAGCTATGATTATGCAACTTCGAGAACAACTTGTTGAGAGAGACAACCAGGGGCCTACTCCTCCTTCGCCACTACCACCACAGCCCTTAGACCATCTCGAGCATTCAGGGGTGACTCATTTAGATGCGCAGCCACACATGTAGGCTGTTACCCTGATTCCACCAGCTTAGACGCCTCCTGCGCAGCAGCAGTCCTCGACCAGAAAGGTGATTACACAGTTCAGGAAATTCAGGCCTCCCACCTTTGATGGTGAGATGGAGCCTCTTAAGGATCTTAAGAGCATGTTTTAACATTCAATTAAGCCCAAAAACTCTCTATTAAAACCATAGAAAAGAAGCTTGAGAGGAGAAGAACAAGTTTCAAGAAGGAAGGATATGGAATTTCTTAAAGTTTTTTACCTTTTTTTTGAATTTCTTCCTCCAAAATCCTCCTCCTCTTCTGCGCCTAAGAAGTTAGAGTTTTCCTCTAAAAATGGGCAAAAGCAAGTCGATCTTAGAGAGGAGAGAAAGAACGTGGCATATAAAGAAGAAGAAAGAAGCTTCCTTTAACATTTTAATGCCAATTTTGCCCTTTGTTCTTAACATTTTCGTTTCTCCTTTGTTTTAGCTCCTTTTTTAGGACTGTCTTTTCTATTATAAAATTTAGATTCCCAATTTAATAAAATTCCTTTGGAATCACTCAAATCGAAGCTAAAATCTTTCCGAATGAATCGGTCAAAGTTTGAGTCAACCGACGTCGAAAAGAGTACACCAAAGGGCTTTACCAGTCCCGAGGCTTTCCATGGTTTTTAGGGCCTCTGAGAACCCTAGGCAACTTAAAATTTTCATTTAAAAAGCTCTCCTAGGTGCTTTTCTAAAATTGCACTTATTTATGAAAATACCACTGGCCTTTCGGCAAATTTTTTGAATCACTCCACCTCAGTTTCTGGGCAACTCAAGGCTCAAATCCTCGTTTTCTATTATTTAAAATTTCATCCAAATTTTATTTGGCCTTGAATCACTCATCTCAGGGGACTTGCTTTGAAAACTGACTAATTTCAGTATTTTACGAAAAATCGAACGTCACATTTCTACCCCCCTTAAATAAAATTTTGTCCTTGAAATTTAAAAGACATACCTTAGGGGAAGAGTTCTGGATATTTCTTCCTCATATTATCCTCTAGTTCCCAGGTGGCTTCCTCAGGAGATAACCCCTTCCAAACCACTTTCACCAGCGGTATCGTCTTATTCAGTAACTGTTTGAGTCTAACGTCCACGATCCAATCTGATGATACTATCTATGATAAATCATCTTGTAACTGCACATTCTCATATTCTATGACATGTGAGGGATCGAGCTGGTATTTCTTTAATTGGGATACATGGAATACATTGTTGGGTTTAATTGGAGAATGTGGGAATGGGTTGTAATGTATTCCAATCATCATTTCCATGAGAGCACATGAAAAAGGGACTAAAAATAATGGGTTTATTTGTGTTGTCATACTTAAAAATTGCAATCAGTGTCACGTGGACTGTGTGGGCTTATGCTATGCATCCTCATATTTAAATACATCATTACAACTCATTTGCATCATAAAATCACGCCCACAACTCATGGAAACCGAAATGAAGCATGAAATGGGCTTGTTTAATTTCGGCTAGATTTGCTCCATTTTCTGACCAAACTTTGGAAAATCATAAATAAATCTAGAAAATTAGAATTCATACAATCTTGGTCATTTTGGGAAGCTATAGATGTCTACTTTACACTAAAAATACTTCTAGAGCATAAAATTCATCACAAAGGACGTTTGACATCCAAAAAAGTCCAGAGGTCGCTGTTGCCTGGGCTGCTGTTTCAGATTACTAATACAAACTTCTAAAATTCATACCTAATTCTATAAAAATCAAAATTATAACAATTTGGTCGTTATAGAAAGATAAAATTGTTAAATGTATGTAAAAATAATTTTAGAATGAAACAAATACGTTTAGCTATTGGAAATCTATGCAACATTGACTGGACTCCTGGGGCACCACTGCTACTGACAGCCAACTTAAAAAATGTATAACTCTTTGCTCAGACCTCCAAATGAGGTGATCTCGGTGGCCACAGAAATTTTATGATATCTAGTTTATTCCTGTAAAATTTCACAAGCATTGGACACCATATGCCCATTGGATGACACAGAATACAAATCTGCCAGTGTAAACAGTGCACATACCAGAAACCATGAAAATTGCCAACTTTGAAAAATCATAAAATATTCTGTAGATCTCAAAAAATTATGATCTTTAGCTTCTCAAAAATATTTTACTGAGACCTAATTACATGCTAAATCTCAGATCAAGACTAACTCATTTGGCTAAGAAGTGATATAGGCTTCCATAATCGTCAATTTTGGCTCCATATAGGGTACCAAAGTTGCCAAATGGATTTTCCTTAGTCTTGGCACCTTTTGGACAAGTCTAAAAGTACATTTAAAACTTATGTGAGCTTTCCAAATGGTTCCAAACCTCATGCATCTCATTTTGACCATTCAATCCACACTTATGCACATTTCCATCATACTTTCACATTGCATAATTTGGCATCTCATACTCAAAACATATGCTAGAGGTCATCCATCATACTCATACATTTAAACATCACATAATATCATATTTACACATGTCTCAAGGTTCATAGTACATTTACAATATCATATATATCAAGAAACACAATTATGGTTCCAAAATGGCTAAAGCTAGACATAAGCTTGTCATTCTTCCTTCTTCATTGATGTTGGCTCCTTTCACCATAGTTACTTAGTCCACCTAGCATGTTAGATCATTGGAGAGGGAGGGATGAGATTCAAAATTTCCCAATAGCTCATCTCCTATTCAATCATACATAATAGCTAGCGTGAAAATGCACATACACACATTCTAAAACAAGCAAAACACACATCCATGCATGAGAGAAAGTGGAGAGAGCGACCTTGTACAAAGCTACAAACTTTTATCCTTGGATTTCCCTCCTTTGCCTCAGCTATACACCCACAATTTGGTGGAGATGGTTTCTCTTGGCCTAGATACAATTTATGGGAGCCAATTAGGTCCATGAAACATATTTTAAGGCTACACAATTTGCTTAAACTCTAGATTGCTCTATAAGCTCCATTATGGTCCATAAAGGAACCTAATGAAGTAACACCCCTCAAGGGACTTCTAGGCCTCATTCTGTTCTTTTAAATATGATTCTTAACTCCTTTTAAATCTCTTGGAGTCATCACATCATTAAAACAAAGGGCCTAGCATCATGTTGCTTCTTGAGGTCATAATATGGAACCTAAGGCGCCAAATCAATTTCTAGGAGTTTTAAAATTTTTCCAAGGGTTCCTCCCACCTTCTACCATCATAAGAAGTCCCAAACCAAGGCTAAAACAAATTAAAATAGCCTCTAGCCCAATAGTTTTGTCTTGGTCGAAGACATCCCTAAGACAGTCTTTAGATCCAGGTATGGGCATTATGAGTTTCTGGTTATGCCCTTCGGGTTAACGAATCCACCTACCGTATTTATGGACTACATGAACAAAGTCTTTAGGCCATACTTAAATAGGTTTATAGTAGTCTTTATAGATGCTATTTTCATCTATTCAAAGAGTAGAGAAGAACATGAACAACACCTGAGATTAGCCCTAGAAACCTTGAGGGAAAATCAGTTGTACGCTAAACTTAGTAAATGTGATTTTTGGCTCATTGAGGTCTAGTTCCTAGGCCATGTGATCTCCTGGATAGGGGTCGCAGTAGATCCCCATAAAGTAAAGGCCATTAGCCATAGCCAATTATTCCAATTAGTAGCAAGGCAATCTAGAGAGTTCCTCGCCGCGGCCAATAGAGAAGTTGGACGTGGCCAATACTCAGATAGGAAAATTAGGGTGAACCTGAAGCTAATTAGTCGCGGCGAATGGCACTATGAATGCCTTGTTGGTCATATTCAGGCCAATTTGAGAAAGGAATTGGTAAGAGGTCAGACAACCCACATAGAGTGAGAACCCTTAGTATAAGTAGAGGAAAAGAGTAATAACCTCATTAGATTAAGAAATGTTATATGATTACATACACATGCAGAGCCACCAAGGTATTATCCCCCATTCGTAGGTTCTATGAACTGCGGTCCCTGGGTGTTTGTCCCTTCTCGAGAGATGGCTTCTCCCATTAGCTCTTAGGAAAAGTGCGCCTTGGTGGGGAGGGATTCTCCCTCACTTATATGGGCTAGCCACATGCCCCTTCTGAGATTTCACAATCCACCCTTCTTGGGGGCCGACCCATCCTCGGGTCGCACATAGGTCAGGATTGCTCTAATACCAACACACATACAGAGCCACCAAAGTAATGTCCCCCAATCGTAGGTTCTATGAACCGCACTCCCAGGGTGTTTGTCCCTTCCCGAGAGATGGCTTCTCCCATTAGCTCTCAGGAAAAGCGTGCCTTGGTGGGGAGGGATTCTCCCCCACTTATATGGGCTAGCCACACGCCCCTTCCAGCTGATATGGGACTTTACAATTAACACCGGGAGAGGCTTGTCCACGGCACCTACTCCCTATTAAGCACAATCAGGGCTTAGTGCATCTGGGATTTCATCATAACCCGGTGCCTGATCGAAGCACATGCACGGCTGGCAGCCGCACCACAGCTCCACCATGGACTCACAAGGTCCAATCATAATACAATAGATAGCCAACCAATTCATTCATCATTTTAAATCATTCATGTACAACAAATATGAAATTAAAACAGATATATGCATGGAATTAATATAGTCTCGGTTACCTCACTTGTAGCTAATCCTCTAAGAGCCAATTGAATGTTACTTCAGCCTATAGACACAAAACCAAGCCATTACTATCCCTAATCACAATCTGTATAAGCAAACCTATCACTAAAAAATTAAGCTATATAGGGCTACTCAGAAACACTTACCCAATCACCACTAAAACCAAATTCGAATTCGGTTGCTCCTACCCTAGCCCAACACCCTAAAGTGTTTAGGGTTTTAGTTGAGTTTTAGTTGGGTCAGATGTGGGTCATCAGCTGCTCCAAGGATCTAACTCTAAATGGGCTTCAGATTTTAGCTTTGTTGGGCAAGCTTTAAGGTGTTGGGCTACAGAATTTCATTGGGCCAGTTTAAGTTTTAAGAACCTCATTGTTTTGGGTCTGCACAAGGTTTATTGGGTTATTTATAAGAACCTATAAAAGGTGGATCTTGGGCCTTTATCACATTGAATCAGATTGGGTCTACACCTAACTTATTGGGCCTCCATTAGCCTTTTATCATGATCTCTTACATTAATTTGGGCCTAGATAAAGTTTCTATCCTAATTAATTCTCAACTCATATTAATAGTTTATCTTTCAAAGTTTTCATTCACTTAACTTACCTGATTATTCCATATTAATTATTCTTAATTAACCCAAATCCATGATTAGCACTTTAATTAATTTTAGGGTGTTACATTAAGGCCTTTAAGAACCTTGGGGAACTCAAAACTTTCAATTAAAAAGTCCTCCTGTGTGAATTCAAAAATTTACTCAAAATTATGAAAATGCCATTACATTTCGTAAGCTTTTCGTAAAAAAAAATTGTTTCTCCATTCTAGCTCCATTTTTCTTTCTGTCTGAGCCTGAGATTCTCATTTTTAGGAGTTTGGAATGCTCCCAAATTTTTTGGGACCTTAACTACATCATCTTGGGGAACTTCCTTTTGTATCTGGTAAATTTGTTCATTTATGGAGAAACCATACATTACGTTTCTCACGTTTTCTCTTATTTTCAGAGAACCATATGTTACACAAATGTATGTTATTGTATGCTTGTGTGTATTCTTGTAACTTGATGACATGCCACTTGATGCCTTGACATTACATGGGTACCAATGTGTCTTCTTGAATAACTATGGTTGTGGAAATAGCTCATAAGGGTGAGGTGATGCTAAAAGTCCCTTAATGAAGGTGAGGAAATGCCAAAAGCCTCATGGCATGGGTGAGACAAGGCCAAAAGTCTCTTGGAAGGGTGAGGTCAAGTCAAAAGTCCCTAAGCCAAGAGTGGAGCAAATCCAAAAGTCTTAGAAATGGGGTGAGGTAAAACCAAAAAGTCCCTAGGGCATGGTCTTGGCTTGAATGTGAATAATTGGCATGGAAATTGTGACTTTGCATACTTTATGGTTGCCAAACCTTTCATACTTATGCTTTGATGTGTATATGCCTTGAATGTGTGTGTGAATAGGTGTGTGAGCTATTGAGATTATTGGAATCTCATTTCCTTTCCCCTTCCATCTTGAATTGTCTAGGTGGCTCACAAGAAGCAAAGAAAGCAAGCCAAGAGCCTTGAAGGGCTATACTTTAAACCTTTTGTAGTTTTCTTTATGTATAAATGTGAAAGTGATATTGTACATGTTATTTTTGTAATGTAAGACCATGAACAAATGTAATATTATGTATGAATAATGTATGAATCTTGTATGGTGCCTAGATAATGGAAATATGGAAATTGAACACTTGGGTGCACACTTGAATGTATGTATTCTTAGGTGTGAGATAGTCAAAATGAGATACATGGTGTTTGAAACCACTTGGACAGTTCCCATAAGTCATACTCATGCTTTTAAACTTGTCCAAGAGGTGCCAAACTCAAAGGAAGGCCATTTGGACTAAAGTGATACCTTATGAGAGGTAAAATTTACCAAATTGGTGAGATATGTCACTTCTTGTCCACATGAGATTTTCTTGGTCTAAAAGTTGGCATGCATCTAGAGCTTTTTGTGAAGCTAAAGTGGGTATTATTTGGAGGTCTACATAATATTTGATGAATTTTTGAAGTTGGCAAAAATTCTAGTTTTGGTTCAGTGCACTGCTCATTCTAGTCCAAAATGAAACTTTGTCATTTATGGGGCAAATGATGTCCAATTGCACAAAATTTTATAGGGCAAAACTAGACCTTCCCAGTGACTTGTGCCAATTAGAAACACCTCGTTTCGATGTTTAGAGAAGGAGATATTAATTTTTGAAGTTGTTATCTAGTATCAGGCATCCAATTAGACCTATGTCACTATTTGATTGGTTTTTGTAGCCTGGACGTGCATGGACTGGTTTGGAGTTATTGTTTCCTCTAACTAACATCTGTAGTTTTCTAGATTGGTATCATTTGCATAGATTGGATTTTTGTAAAATTAATTGGACATTTTTAAAGTTTATGACTGTAAACTATATTAATACCAGAGACAACCAGACCTTTGTAGATATTTCATTATCAAACATGGTTAAAAGTCTATGCTCATGCTTTGAAATTATTTTTAGTTAACACCCAGAGCTTTCCAGAAAGCTATGGTTTATATGATTTTGATTTTTTTACATTTAGTTATGAGTTTTCAAAGTTGCCCCTGAAATCTGCCACTGTACAACCACGGGAAATGAATAAATTTTTGGATTTTTGAACTTTGATCCGTGGTTGGTGCCAATTTTTGAGAATGTTATGATTTGTATGTGCGGAAAATAATTAGAAAATGTTGTTGATGAGTTCATGGGGTCCTAGAGATGTGAAATGAAAAAATTTATCGGCTATGCAATGCAATTAAATTCATTATTTTAATGTATTTTCTTGAGATTTCTTGAATAAATCGTATGATCTCACTTGTGAGATAAGGTTCAATATTAGAATATAATATGGTATTACAAACATCATGTCTGAGCATCAAACAAGTAGTATAACCCACAGAAATCTAACAAAATCATTTTTGAATGAAATATCTTAAAGTCATTTCAAAATTAAAACAGCATAGCTCCGTTAGGCTCACCACATCATACTATTAACCCAATAGTTTTTTTTCATGAAATTACAACAATGTAATACCTAAGCCACATTTTAGACTTCTCTCAAGCATTTCATTGAATACTTGTTAGACGTTCTTTAGGAAATACATAGATACAAGATTTTATGCTCACCGTACCCACTTAATGTATGGTCACTACAATGGCTTATGATTTATGACGCAATATCATATTTCAAACAAGGAAACTTTAAACTAATTTCATTTTCATTGAACTACCCAATTTCTATTCTCCAGTTGACATTATCGACACCCATAAGAGCAAATCCTAAGCACGTTCCAATGAAACAGAAATGAAGTAAAGATGAGGCAACTCATTAAAATGGCTAATAAGTTTACAGAGGTGAAATTAGCTAAAAACACATTATTTAGCAATCTAAGAACAACGAAACCATGCATCAAAAATGAATTGAAATTAAATCAATAAAAAATGAAGCAAAAATGAGGCAATCCATTAAAATGGCTACTTAGTTGTAAAGATGAAACTAGATAACACTTTATTTAGCAATCTGAGACTAACCAACCTATACCTCAAAATGAATTGAAATTAAATCAATACCTGGCTGATTTCCTTGCTACAGTCTAGAATGTTTCGTTCTCCTTCGAACCATACTGAGCTCCTTTCTCTTTTGTGCCTCCTCGTGCTTCTTTCCTTTTGTCAAAACTCTTCCTCTGTAACCCAAAAATCAACCTAGTAGAGAAAACTCCCCACTATCTTTCTCTCGGTCTCTTACCTCTCACTTCTCACCCCCTCTAGAAAAAGCTCTTCTCTCAATCTCTCTTTCACCCAGTCTTAATTCCTTCTCACCCTATTCTTCCCCACTTCCCCTCTTTCTCTCATTCTTCTTGCTTTTATAGGTGTTCCTGCATGGTCCCCCTCTGTGCCCCCTGCTCCACTAATTTGCAGCACTAATGTCCATTCCTCACCTTGCAAAAAGTCGATCCTTATATATGGAGTGGCCATGCATTTTGTGTATGCCTCCTTCCTTTATGCAACTCTATGTTTCTTGGAGGACACGAGAGAGAAGGAGCCAGAGATTGGGACCATCGCAAGAGTTTCGGGTAGGGTTAATTACGGGTTTGGGCTTTAGAATTTAGGCCTCTCCCTTTATTTATTTTATGCAAAATCCTGCCTCCACTTCTCCCTCCTTTCCCTTGTTTTTTCATTTTGATATTCTATTAGGCTCTTGATTGTTTTGGGTATTGGGCCAAAGAAATTCCTCCTAATGGCTTTTCGCGCTAGGTCTTTATTCCCTTGCTTTTTCTTTTGGATTATTCATCTTTCTTTTTTTCTCTTTTTTTTCTTTTTTCTTTTTAGTTCTTTAAATTGTCTCTTTTCATTCATTTTTTCATTTATTTATTTATTTTTTGGTTCTTTAAATTTTTTCTTTTACATTTTTTCATCCTTTCTTTTTTTCAATGGTTTTAAGATTAATTAATTTTTCTTTCATTTTTCCCTTTTTCCTCAAATTTCCTCTCTCTCTTTTTTTGTTTTGTTTTGTAATTATATTTTTTGGATCTATTTTTTTAATTTTTAGATAACAGGTTGAAAGAACCTATTAAATTAGTAGGTTAGGACTAACTCTATCTTTTCTTTTCTTCATATTTTCGTTATTATTATTTTTGGAGCATTCTAGAACAAAATAGGGTGCTTACAGTTGCCCTATTTACTTGTTTCTTACGTAAGGAAATTAAAATATAATTTTAAAGTTTTTATGTTAGGAATAAGTAAATATAAGAATATGTATTTTGTCCAAGACAACTTGATGCCTCCTTCAACATAACTAGGCAACAAACGAAAGGAATGAGCGACCCAAACAAAATATGATGTTTAGAGGTTGCCCCCCTTTACTTATTCTTTGAGTAAGGAGATTGAAAATATAATTTTTTATATCCTTAACTTAAGAATAAGTAAAGATGGAAACATTTATTTTGTTTAAGAAGCTGACAAATCAAAGTAAGCTAACTTACCTGGGAATGCCAAAACATGATCAAAGATAAAGAAGATAAGAAGTGCTTGCTAGTGCAAGGCTTAAAAGAGTGCAGGTTTTGTGCAGGACTTAGTGTGCCTATTTTGTGCAACACTTTGAGTGTCTATTCTGTGCAAGACTTTGGAATGCCTATTCTATGCAGGGTGTAATACCATAGTTTCTTAGCTTATCTCATGCCTTCAAATAACTCATTTACAAGAATCATGTAAATATTTAAAGAAAAAGGCATTAAAATAATGCATTATTTAGCATTGCGTCGCGTATAAAACTTTTGTTCGATGTCACGTGGACCATATGAGCTCATGTATCATATTCCCATATTTAATGGCATGGATACAACTCATTTCCATCACCAAAATTGGCCTACAGCTAATGTATGGCAAGAGGAAGCATAAAATTCATATATGCATTTTTTGCCAGAATTTCTTCACTTCTGTCACACACTTTGGAAAATCATAACTAATTCTAGAAAAAATGAAATCATACATTCTTAGCTGTTCTAGAAAGCTACACATGTATAATTTATGCTAAAAATATGTCTAGGCCGTGGAACACAACACAAAAGATGTTTGACATTCGAAATAGTCCAGAGGTCAAACTGTCAATTGATGCTGTCATAGAATTCTACATCAAATTTTTAAAAAGTCCAATTAATTCCAAAAAAATTCAATCCATGCAAATGATACCAATCTAGAAATTTGTGGATGTTAGCTAAAGTAAAAAAATAACTCCAAACTAGTTCAAGTATACTCAGACCTCGAAACTTAATCAAATAGTACCTGAGGTCAACTTGAGCGCCTGATACTGGGAAAATGTTTAAAAAATTCATATCTCCCTTTCTAGACATCCAAATGAGGTGCTTCTAGTTGAAACAAGTCCTTGGAAATTTCTAGGTTCTCCATATAAAATTTTGTGGCAATTGGACATCATTTGCCCCATGAGTGACAGAATTAAATTTTGGACCAGTGCTACAGTACCAATGACCAAAACCAAAAAAATTCCCAACTTCAACAATTCGCCAAATATTCCATAGACCTCCAAAAATTACCCACTTTAGCTTCTCAAAAATATATTAACAAGCTCTAGATGCATACCAAAGTTTAGACCAAGAAGAGCGCATTTGGACAAAAAGTGATATAGCCCCATGAAATGGTCATTTTTGCTCCCTACCAAGAGTCACTTTAGTCCAAATGGCCTCCTCTTAAGTTTGGCACCTCTTGGGCAAGTTTAAAAGCATAATTATGACTTGTGGGAGCTACCTAAGTGGTCCCAAATCCCACACATCTCATTTTGGCCATTCAACATCCATTAATACACTAAACACATGCCATTCAAGGGTCCAAATACATAATCTCATTGATTTAATACTACATAAAGTTTACATAGAGTCTATACATCATATTACATGTGCTCAAGGTCTTACATTACCAAAAATAAAATGTACAAGCTTCTTTGTGACATTATATCACAAGTTAGACTACAAAATAAACAAAGTGTAGCCATTTAATGTTCTTGGCTTGCATTTCCTTGGTTTTGAGCACCACTTAGACATTTCAAGAGTGAGGGGGAAAAGGGAGTGAGATTCCAAGAATCTCAATAGCTCACACACACATTCACACATACATTCAAAACATACATATATCAAAATCGCAAGTGTACAAACATAAAGTGTGTTATACTACATTTCCATGCCACATTTCCACATCAAGTAATTTTCATGTTCTAGGAACTTTTGGTTTTGTCTCACCCCATTTTGAAGACTTTTAGATTTGCCTCACTTTTGGCCTTAGGACTTTTGACCTAGCCTCACCCATCCAAGGGACTTTTGATCTA
This sequence comes from Erythrophleum ivorense, assembly GCA_026724425.1. Taxonomy (NCBI): domain Eukaryota; kingdom Viridiplantae; phylum Streptophyta; class Magnoliopsida; order Fabales; family Fabaceae; genus Erythrophleum; species Erythrophleum ivorense. Next base: position 27,474,319 of record JAIUCV010000001.1, on the reverse strand, counting down.
GTCTTACCCATGCCTTGAGACTTTTGGCACATCCTCACCCACTTTAAAGGACTTTTGGCATCACCTCACCCTTGAGAGCCATTTTCACAATCAATGGCATTCAAGACAACACATTGGTACCAATGCAACCTTGAGACATCAAGTGGCATGTTCTCAAATCTCAAGAGCATACACAAGTACACAAAAACATACATATGCACATAAGAATGCAAGAGAATGAGGTGGAGAGATACCTTAGATTTACGCAAGCTTTTCTTGATCCTTTCCTTTTCTATTTTTAGCCTCACAAGTGCACCTAGGTGGTTGGATGTTCTCTTAGCCTAGCCACCATAAACAACACACAATTACACACTTGAAGCAAGCCAAGATACTAACTAAAGCTTAAACCCACACTTGGTTTCATACTTGGCATTATGGTTCCATAATTGGCCTAATTAAGCAACTCTTGCATTTTAAGTCCTAGGCTCCATTCTCTTGTTGTTTCTAGACTTCTTGGACTCATTTAAGGTCCTTGGATCTAACACACATTTAATTTCACAATTGGAAAATCAAGTTGCTTCACAAAGCATCATTATGGACACTATTGTCCCATCTCCCATTCCATGGTTCCTAAATTTTTCCCAATGGTTTCTCCTATCTTCTAGCATCATATAAAGTCCCAACCAAGGCTAGAACAATTTAAAACACCCTCTACCCCTTCCATCCTAGCTTGGCCGAACCTATGAGCAATAGTGGGGTTCTTGGAGTTTTTCCTTGATCGGAGAGCCATTTGGGGAGGTTTCTAAGAGTCTTAGGAGCTCAAGAAAACATTCAAATAGCTAAGAAAACATTCACACAAAATCAGATTTTGCAAAACCCTAGAAAACACTACACTTTTCTAACTTGTTTTCTATTAGTTTTTCTGGGAATTTCTTGCCATATTCTATCTCCCCATGGCCTAAAACCCTTGTTCCTTCCTTGTATTTGGATAGAACATCCTCCCCTCCTTTGGTTCTGTTCTTGGCTAAAATGCACACAAAGGGAGAGGGAAGAGAAGATGCAACAAAAAGCAAAGATTACCTAGGATTCAAGTGTCTTTCTCTTGGTTCTCTTTTCCTTGGCAAGTTCAAATTTTTCTCCTTCTTTCTAGACCAAAAATAGAACCAATCATCCAAAGAAAACCATGGAGAAAAAGCTAAGGAGGAGAGGAAGAGAATTGGAGGAAGGAAGAGCATGAAATTCTACAAATTTCCTTACCTTTTTCTTGATTTTTCTTCTCCTTCTTCTCCTCCTTTTGTGCACCTAGAAGAGAGCTTTCATTTCTGAAATTTGGGCAGAAAATTTCGTGCTTAAGAAGATGGAGGAAGAAGGGACAAGTATGTGGGAGTTTCTAGAAATATACTTTTTCAAAAATTCTAATTTCATCCTTCCGTAATGGCAATTTCATTTTGGCTTCATTTTAGCTCCTTTTTGAGAACTGTCTTTTCCATTATAAAATTTAGATTCCTAATTTAATAAAATTCTTTTGGAATCACTCAATTTGGAGCTAAAACCTTATCGAACAACCCGGTCAAAGTTTAGGTCAACTGACGTTAAAAAACATACACCGAAGGGGCTTTACTAGTCCTGGGGCTTCCCATAGTTTTTAGGGCCTCTGAGAACCTTGGGCAACTCAAAATTTTCATTTAAAAAGCCCTCCTATATGTTTTTCCAAAAGTTGCACTTATCTATAAAAATGCCATTATGTTTCGTCAGTTTTTGTCGCAAATTGTTTCTCCGTCCTAACTCCGTTTTTCTTTCTGTCTGAGTCTAGAATTATCATTTTTAGGAGTCTAGGACTCTACCCAATTTTTTGGTACATTATCTAGGTTATTTTGAAGGACTTTCTTTTATACGGCTCATTTTGTCATTTTATAGAAATTACGTTCCTTATACAAGGCTTTGAGATGCATATTCTATGCAAGACTTTATTATGCTTGTTCTATGCAGGACATTTTCATTGCTTGTTATATGTAAGACTTTGAGATGCTTGTTTTATGCAGGACTTTGAGATGCCTATTCTGTGTAGGAATTTTTAGTTGCCTACTATGTGTAGTATAACATCTGGTTCCTCTGTAAATATGAGAAACATAATGTCTAGTTTCTATGTAAACATACGAAATGCACCGGATATAAAAGAAAGTTCCTCATATAGAATGATTTGAGGTCCAATAAAATTAAAGCAATAATTTAGACCTCAAATAATGAGGGTCCAAGGCTAGAAGCTCCTTGAAAACAGAGCCAAAATAACCAAACAAAATTTAACGAAAATGTAGTGGCATTTTTATAATTTTAGAAAATTTTTAGAAAGCTCAAATGAGATATTTTTAAATAGAAAAAATGAGTATCTTTGGGTTCTTAGAGGCCCTAAAAACCATAGAAATCCTTAAAATGGTTTAAACCCCTTCATTTATATTTTAGAGTATCGGTTGACCCAAACTTTGATTAGTTCACTCGAGAAGGTTTTAAATCCAATTTGGATGAAACCAAAGGCATTTTATAAATTAGAAGACCTAAATTTTATGATAAAAAAGATGATTCTTAAAAAAGAATTGAAATAAGCCTAAATGAAGCAAACAAACATGTAGGGGCAAAATGGTCATTTTGAAAAATTATAAAGGAGGCTTCTTAAGTAAGATTACACCTCATCACTTTCACCAAGCTTCCATTTTTAAAATTTTGAGAAGCCATGGCGTGACATTAAGGGAAGGGAGAGAGAAGAAGTTTAATCTCTTGTTTAGGTAAGTAAACGACCCCGTTTCATCCCGCGCCAATTAGAAAATGGAAACAAATATGTATTAAAAGCAAGTCCTCTAAAACAAAAGAGTTAAGGTCAAAAAAAATTAGGATAATAATCAACACATCAAATAATGAAAATAGGAGGGCCAGAGGTACCCTGAAATCAGAGCCAAAAAAACCAGACAGGATTTAACAAAATACTTGCAAAACGAAATGGTATTTTCATAATTTTGGGCAATTTTTAGAATACTTACAAGAGAGAATACTTACAAGAGAGCTTTTTAAATGAAAATTTTAAGCTCTTCGGGATTCTTAGAGGACCTAAAAACTATGGGAAGTCCCGAAACAGTTAAAACTCCTATTGTGTATGTTTTCTAACGACAGTTGACCTGAACTTTGACCTTTTCGTTCAGAAAGGTTTTAGCTCCAAATTGAGTGATTCCAAAGACATTTTATAAGATTGGGGATCTAAATTTTATGATGGAAGAGATAGTTCCTAAAAAGGAGCTAAAATGAACTAAAAACAAAAATACCAAGAAGACAGGAATATATGGAATTTTCTTATGACAATTTTTTTTTATTCTTCTTCTTAGGTGGTGCATCCCTCTTCTCTCCTCATTTAGCTGACCTTCTTGCTGCCCAAAATAGAGAGTGAGACCAAGGGAGAGAGGTGCACAAGAGAAGAGAAGAAGAAAAAGAAAACTAAGGCAAAAAGGGAATGAAAATGATTAAATTTCTTGGTCTTTCCTTTAGTAAGCTTGTTATCCTCTTTCTCCTTTTTCTTTCTATAGTTTTATTGAAGTATTTGGTTCTATTTTGATCTCTAATCAAAGGGGAGAAGTTTGAATTTCAAGGGAAGGACCAAAGCAGAAGAAAAAGCTCTTAAGAAAAGCTGGAAAACCAAGGTAAAATTCTTATTTCCATGTTTGCTTCTTCTTGTCTCCATGGATGTGTGGTTTAGCCACTCCAAAGATAGCCAAGGGGAGATGAATTTTGAACCAAACCAAGAGTGAAACAAAAGAATTAGAATGTGGGAAACAAAAATATGCAAAGAGAACAAAAAAAGAACCATGAAATTGCAAGATGCATAACCTAGGGTTTTAGTTGCACCTTGGTTTGTAAGAAATTTTCTAGGCATAATTTAAGGTGTTTAAGAGTTTGTATGAGTCCCTAAGATATCAAGGAAGTCTCCCACATGCATCTCCCATCAAAGAAAGCAAAACAACTTCCATGGGTGCTATTGGAAATCATGTCTCAGCCAAGAAGAGGGGAAGCACCTAGGGAGTGTTTTAATTTCTTCCAAGCTTAGATTTGCATCATATATGATGGGAAAGTATGAGAGGAAGCCTTGGAAAAATTTTAGAGAGCCTAGGAAGTGAGATGGAGGTGTAGGTTCCATATTGTGACTTAAAGAAGCAACATATAGCTAGGCTCCTCAAATTAATTGTATGATGGCTCCAAGGAATCTAAATGGAGTCAAGAACCATAGATGGAAGGATAGAATGTAGTTAAGATCATAAATTCTTAGTGTTGCTTCATTAGGTGCTTTATGGAACTATAATTGAACCATATGAGTGCCAAAGTTTTACTAGAGTGTGTATGGCATTAAAGATTATTTCAAGCGTGTAATTAGATCCCTTTTGATATGTTTAGGCCAAAGGAATCAAGCTCCACCTCTTTGTAGGTGTTTAGCTGAGTGAGAGGAAGAAATTCCAAAAGAAAAAGTGTGTTCTTACATTCAAGGTAGCTCTCTCTCCTTTCTCTCATGCATCTTTGGGTATTTTCTTATCTTTAAATGTGTGTATATATGTTCCTTGAAAATTATTTCTAGCACATGTTTACATACCATGGTACCATGATGCTTTGTATATGTTCTTGAAAGATGTTTTTCTGAATGTGTTTTAGCTTGTATGAGCTTAGTGAGATCAAAAGTCTCTTAGCAAAGGTGAGGATGAGCAAAAAGTCCCTAAAAGTGGATGAGACAAGGCCAAAAGTCTCTAGAAGGGTAAGGCTTAGTCAAAAGTCCCTTAAAAGTAGGTGAGGCAAGCCCAAAAATCCTAAATAAAATGGGTAAAGCTAAACCATTGTCTTGGCAAGCCTATGCATGAAGAATATGTCTTCTTGAATGTGAGAATTGTTCCATGTATATGTACAAATTTCAAGATAGTCATGCATGCATTTTTGGACTTGAAATTGCATCCATCATGTATGTTTGAAAGGGTGAAGAGCTATTGGGATTTCTAGAATCTTACTTTTCCCTCTCCATTGCCCTAACATGTCTAGGTAGACTAAATGAGCAAAGAAATGGAAACCACTACACTTGAAGGCTAGAAGATTGACAAAGGAGTTGTTAAATGTTTGTATTGTAACCATTTGGTTGTCAAAAGATGTAATCTCATGATGTATAGGATGTATAGCTACTTGAACATATGTAAATACATGGATATATGATGTATGTATGAGACTTAGAAGCATGCGAATGATATTAAATGTTTTTGACATTGAAATGCCAAGTCATGTACATAAGTTCTTTGTATATAGCAACAATTGGGAGAGTGATTTTGTAATTTATGGATATCTAAACCCTTTAAACATATTTAGAGGTCTGTTTTGATGCTTTTCCACATGCTCAAGTAGTCTTGGAAAAGTTAGAAGCCAAAATGGACCATTCTTGACCCTTAAATAGGCATAAAAATACCATTTTGCAACCCTATGTCACAAACTAATCAAATGGACGAATTTTCCCATGAAATTTGGCATTCATATAGATCTCATCGAGAGCTTTTTAGGAAGCCCTAGATTATTTGGAGCTCTAGAGAATTAATTATGAATTTTCAAAGTTTCCAAAAAGCTACTGAACTAGTATGGTTATTGTTCATATGGTCAATGTCTTTTCTTGTGTCATACAAGAGCCAAATGGCATCCAATGCTTATGAACTTTTACAGGCATAAACTAGACAAAATGATCTTTCCATGGCCACTAAGATCATAGCATTTAGAGGCATGAGTAGAGAGATATAAATTTTTGAACTTTGAAGTCAGTATCACTAATGCAGTAGTACCTTTGGTACTATTCCATCAATTTTAAGTAACTAAACGTTTCTATTTTAGTCTGTAGTTACTTTTAGACTAAATTTAACATTTGTAGCTTTCTAGAATGGTATAGTGTACTTGATTTTGATTTTTTTAGATTTAGTTATAATTTTTCAAAATTTGCACTAAAAATCTAGCACAACAACTCGAGACTGATTTGATGATTTTATGTATGTATGCTCTAAACTTGGGTTTTATAGAACATTTGGTGATGGTTTTGAGTTGTATGAATGTATTTTATTGGAAGATGATATGGGTGAGTCCATACAGTCCATGAGATGCAAAATGAAAATTTTAAGTGTGACATAACGCAAAATAATGCAATATTTTAATTGAATTTTCTTTGAGTTGCTATCCTAAGGAAATGTAACTAGAAATGAGACGGGGAAAGACTAGATGAATATGATGTTATGCTTTATTGGTATTTGAGCAAAGGTTCAGGCACTTTGATGTGAGTTGTGGCTTGAGAACATAAGTTTGCCTTTATGTATAAGCTATTTGTGGATGAATTGAGTGTGAAGGTGGTAGGCATGTTCATGTTTGATGCTAAAGTTTGCTAATCATGTTTCAGAAAGATGGTGACACATGTAGAGGTAGGCCTTCTAAAAAAGCTCATACTAAGGATAGAACTGAGCCCAGTGATCTAACGGATGGAACCCTGCAATCTATAATGGCTCGTCTGGATCAATAGCAAGCCATGATTATGTAGTTTTAGGAACAGGTTGCTCAGAGATAGCGAGGGGCCTACTCCTCCCACACCACAACACTTAAATCATCCCGAACACTTAGGGGTAACTTACTCAGGTCCACAGCCACAGATACAGCAGATGTCTCAGACTCCACCAACTCAGATGCCTTTAGCCCCTAAATAATCTTCTATGAGACAAATTATAGCATAGTTTAGGAAATTCAGGCCTCCCACCTTTAATGGTAAGTTGAGTACGGAGAAGGCTAAGGCCTGGATCATGCAACTTAAGAAGATGTTTAGGGTGATGGAGTGTACATCTAAGCAAAAGGCCATGATGGCCATTTTCTAGTTAGAGAAACAGGTGGATTATTGGTGGAGAAGCACTAAACCTATGATAAATTCAAAGAACCTTCCAATTAATTAGGAAACATTCTTACAGGAATTCTATGAGCAGTATTTCCCCAATTCCATCTAGGATATGAAGGATTCAAAGTTTGTACTCCTGAGACAGACTAAGGGAATGTCCATGGACCAGTATGTAGCAAAGTTTGTAGAGCTCTCCCGATATTCCTCTTATTTACAGAAATATGATAATAAGCGCTAGGGAGCAGATAAGTTAGAGAAGGAGCTGTTGCCAGAGATCAAAGAAAAAGTGGTCCCACAAAGGATTAGGGACTTTAATGCCCTAGTTGAGGTTTATAGAGTAATTGAAGCAAATCTTAAGATAATGCAAACAGTCTTTAGTGCCAAACCTCCCCACCCTAAGACCAAGAGACCTAGAGAGAAGACGCAAACCATAAGTAATAGTAAGAAAGGTGGTAGAAGCCAATGGAATAAAAGGGGCAAGAGAAGAAGAGTTCAGTCCACCAGAGGCAGTTCCACTCCCACAGTATGTAACCAGCATGGCAGAAACCATGGCAACAGGCCATGCTATGTAGGGCAGAATGTATGCTACAGATGTGGTAGACCAGGACACATAGCTAGGGACTGCACATAACCTACCTAGCAGAAGGAGATGGCTCTTGTACCTAGACCTCAAACCCAAGGTAGAGTCTTTGCCCTGACACAACAGGAGGCTAGCAGATCCCCGAGCCTGATCCAAGGTACTATTAAGATTAATTATTTTTCTATAACTACTTTATTTAATTTAGGTGCTAGTTACTATTTCATATCATATGACTGTGCTAGGATGTTGGGTCTAAGTATGTATACATTACCCTATGATTTGCTAGTGTCTACCCCTATAGGAAACAAAGCCATTACCTCAAATACTTGTTTGAATTGTGTAGTCCAGTTTAATCAATGCCATACCCACTGGATTTGATATGTATGCCCCTCATTGATATTGACTTGATTGTTGGTATGAACTGGATTTTTACAAATAATGCCATACTTGATTGCTACCACAAATGTATTACTTTTCCTGCATGTGGAACTGTGCCTAGTATTAGGATTGAGTTAGCTTTTATGACCACTTCTCAGGCTGAGAGGTCTCTAGAGCATGGTTGTCAAGGGTTTTTAGTTTTCTTTGCATTCTAGGTTAAGTTAAAAGAAAGAATAAAGGAAATCCCAATTGTGAGAGAGTTCCCTGAGGTATTTCCTAAGGAGATTAGCGAACTACTCCCAAAGAGAGAAGTTGAGTTTCCCATAGACATTGTCCCTGGGGCGGGTCCAATGTCTAAGGCCCCATATAGAATGGCTCCCACCAAGCTAGCAGAGCTTAAGAAATAGATAGAAGAGCTTTTAGAGAAGGGTTTCATTAGACCCAGTATCTCACCATGGGGAGCTCTAGTCTTATTCATAAAGAAAAAAGACAGGAGCCTTAGACAGTGTATAGATTACAGAGAGCTCAATAAGATAACCATTAAGAATAAATACCCTCTATCCCAAAGAGATGACCTTCTAGATCAATTAGTAAGAGTGTCAGTGTTTTCTAAGATAGACCTCAGGTCAAGATATCATCAACTCAAGATTAAGGTAAAAGATATTCCTAAGACAGCATTTAGAACAAGATATGGGCTTTATAAATTTTTAGTTATGCCCTTCGAGTTGACGAATGCACCTGCAATATTTATGGATTATATGAATAGATTGTTTAGGCTATACCTAGACAGGTTTGTAGTTGTCTTCATAGATGATGTTCTTATTTATTCTAAGAGCAGGGAAGAACATGAACAACACTTGAGATTAACCCTAGAGACCTTAAGAGAAAAATAGTTGTATACTAAACTTAGTAAATGTGAGTTCTGGCTCACTGAGGTTACTTTCCTAGGTCACGTGATCTCCTAGGCAGGAGTCGCAGTAGATCCCCATAAGGTAGAGGCAATATTACAGTGGAAGAAACCTAAGGTAATGACAGAAATTAAGAGTTTTCTAGGTTTAGCAGGATATTACAAGAGGTTCATTCAGGGCTTTTTTCAGATAGCCATGCCATTGACTATGCTCATTAGAAAGAATGTGTCATTTGTGTGGGATGAGAAATGTGAGAAAAGTTTCTAGGAACTGAAATATAAGTTAACCACGGCCCCAGTTTTAGTACTTCCTGACCCTTGAGAGACTTTAGTAGTCTATAGTGATGCCTCTAAAAAAGGGTTAGGATGTATGCTTATGCAAAAAAAGCTGAGTGGTAGCTTATGCTTCTAGACAGCTAAAGCCTCACAAAGAGAATTACCCCATACATGACTTAAAACTAGCAATAGTAGTGTTTGCTCTGAAAATATGGAGACACTACTTATATGGAGCATCAATAAAAATTTATAATGACTACAAGAGCCTTAAAATTTTATTTAAATAAAAAGAGTTAAACATGAGGCAAAGGAGATGGTAAGAATTCTTAAAGGACTATGATTTTACCCTAAAATACCATCCCAGTAAGGCTAATGTAGTTACTGATACACTGAGTAGAAAATCCATACATATGGCCTATATGAACTTGTATGGTTACTATTCATATGGTTAGTTTCCTTTCTTGTGTCATCCAAGGGCCAAATGGTATCCAATGCTCATGGAATTTTATAAACATAAACTATATATAATAATTTTTCCATGGCCATCGAGATCACCTTATTTGGAGGCCTAAGCAAAAAGATATGAATTTTTAAAGTTTGGAGTTAGTACCAGTAACATAGTAGTACCTTTGGTACTGTTCCATCGCTTTTTAATGGCTAAAAATTTCAGTTTTGGCCTAGACTTATTTTTAGCCTAAAGGTAACATTTGTAACTTTTCAAAATGGTATAGTGTGCTTGATTTTGATTTTTCTAAATTTCAATATGATTTTCCAAAGTTTGCACCAGAAATTTGGCACAGCAACCCAAGACTAATTTAATGATTTTGTGTATGTATGCTCAAAACTCAAGTTTTATGGAACATTTGGGGATAGTTTTCAGTTATATGAATGTATTTTAATTGGAGGATGATATGGGTGAGTCCATACAATCCACGGGATGCAAAATGAAAAATTTAAGTACGACGTAATGCAAAATAATGCAATATTTTAATTGAATTTTCTTTTAGAAGTTGCTATCATAAGGAAATGTAATTAGAAATGAGATGGGGAAAGACTAGATGAATATGGTGTTACAGGAAAGTTGTTTCTCTCTCTAAGAACTCTCTAATGGTAGTTTTTTTTTCTTGAGAACTAAAAGATTCAAGTCTAACCCAAGCCAAAAAAGAACTCTTTTTAAGAAACTAATCAATGGAAAATAATCCATATGAAAAGAGTTTCATTTTAAGATAAGATGTAACATTCGGTTCTTTGAAAACTAGGAAAAACATGAGAAATGTAACGTACAGTTTCTCCGTAAACGAATGAAATTCACCAGATACAAAAAGAAGTCCCCCGAAATGAGATAGTTAAGGTCCCAAAAAATTTAGAAAGTATTCTAGACTCCTAAAAATGAGAATCCCAAGCTCAGACGAAAAGAAAAATAGAGCTCGAGTGAAGAAACAATTTCTTACGAAAAACTTACGAAACATAATGGCATTTTTGTAATTTTAAGCAAATTTTGGAATTCACACAGGAGGGCTTTTTAAATAAAAGTTTTGAGTTCTCCAGGGTTCTCAGAGGCCTTGAAAACCATAGAAAGCCACAAGACAGCTAAAACCCCTCCAGTAGATGTTTTCCAACATCGGTGTATTCAAACTTTGATGGATTTATTCAGGAAGGTTTTAGCTCCAATGTGAGTGATTCCAAAGGCATTTTACTAAATTAGGAACTAAATTTCATAATAGAAAAGATAGTTCTCAAAAAAGAGCTAAAACGAAGGAGAAAGGAAAATGCCAAGAACAAAGGGCAAAAATGGGAATTTTTGAAAAGTGTAACCTCCTCCCACCTATATATATAATGTGCCCTTCTTCTCCCTTCATTTTTCATGACCAAGTTCTGCCTAAAACCAAAGGAGAACCCTAGGGAGAGTGGCACACAAGAGGGAGGCAAAGAGGAGGAGAAATCAAATGCTTAAGCTATGGAAATTTAGTAGTTTTTTATGCTCTTTCTCTTCCAAACCTCTTCTCCTTCATTCTCCTTTATTTCCTATGATTATAATGAAGTATATGGATCTATTTTAAGGGAGAAATTGAGGAAAAATTTTGGATTTGAAGAGGGGAGCTCAAAGAACACAAGATTCAAGTGTGAAAAAGCAAGAAAACAAGGTAAATCTTGCATCCCATGGTAGCTACTCGTCCCCCTTCTCCATATTTCGCCCTATGTGTGTAGATGCTAGAAGGCTAGAATTTTGAGGGGAAACAAGGGTGAATTCCATGAATTTAAGAGAGGAGAGTAAGAATATGCAAAGAAATTCAAGAAAAAGGCCATGGAATTTCAAGATGTAAAACCTAGGGTTTCAATTGTATCTTGTAAAATCTGATTTTGTATGATGATTCCTATGCCTAAATAAGAGTTTAAATGAGCTCCCAAGTTCCCTAAGAAGCTCCTCACATGCATCCTCCCTTGAGAAAATAAAGCAAACTCCAAGAAACCCCATTTCCTCCATAGCCTTGGCCTAAAGGGGTTTGTGTAGTTAGGGAGAGTTTTAAATTTTTCTAAACCCATTCTTGAGTCATATATAGTGAATGAAAATGAGGGGAGGCCTTGAAAAAAATTTAGAACCCATAGAAAGTGAGTTAGTGCTTTAGGTTCCATATTATGACCTAAAGAAGCAACATGTAGTTAGGCTCTTAGTTTTAATTGTGTGATGACTCCAAGAGGCTTAAAAGGAGTTAAGAATCATATTTGAAGGAAATAATGGAGACTAGAATTTATTTGAAGGGTGTTGCTTCATTAGGTGCAATTATGGAACCATAATGAGGTTTATACAGCAAGTTAGTATCTAAGTGAGTAGTGTGGCCTTAGAATTGATTCCATGAACCTAATTGGCTTCCATAAATTGTGTTTAGGGTAAGAGAAACCATCCCCACACTTTTGTGTGTGTGTGGCTGAAAAGGAGAGCTTGGATTCAAGAGAAAAAGTATGTAATTGTGTACAAGGTAGCTCTCTCCACGTTCTCTCATGGATGGATGTGACTTTAGCTTGTCTTAAATGTATGTATGTATATTTTTAAGCCATGAAAAGTGTTCTAGCATGACTTTAATTCCATGGTGCTATGATATTACAATATGCTCTTATATGATGTTTTTGATGTGTGCTTGGGTTTGCTTGTGTGGTGAGGACAAGAACCCTTAGCCATGGTGAGGATGAGCTAAGAACCCTTAAGATTGGTTGAGACAAAGCTAAGAGTCTCCCAAAAGCAAGATAGGCTCCCAAGAGTATGGTTGAGTCCAAGAATCTCTTAAAGAATGGGTGAGACAAGTTCAATATCTACAATAAATTGGGTGAGGCCAATCCACTTGCTTGGTAAGCCTTTGTGTGCTATGCATGACATTCTCAAATGATGAAAATGCTTCTTGATTGTTTACACACATCAACATGACCATACATGCATTTATGAGACTTGTTGCATCCATTATGTATGATTGAATGGGAGATGAGCTATTGGAATTCTTTGAATCCCATCCCCTCCTCTCCAATGTTCTAACATGCTAGGTGGACCAAAAGAGCAAGGAGATGGAAGCTAACCACTTGAGAGATGAGAGTATGACATTGAAATGTATGAAATTTGCTTCATTAAGGCCATCAAGGTGGCAAATGTTATCATCTATGGTTTTATATGATCTATGATCTCTTGAACATATGTAATTATGATAATATGTTATGTTTGAATGGGAGAATGTATTATGTGACCACTAGAATGCAATTTGAGTATGTAATGCTAAGTTATGCTTCTTGGAAGTTTGATGTGAGTATGTATAATTGCATGTGGCATAGTCAAAATGAGAGGCATGGAGTTTGGTACCATTTGGGTAGCTCACACAAGTCTTAATTATGCTTTTAGACTTGCCCAAGAGGCACCAAACCCCAAGGAAAACCATTTGGATATTTTAGTATCCTATATGAAGCCAAATTGGACCATAATGGAACCCTATGTCACTTTTTGTCCAAATGAGCTCTTCTTGATCTGAGATTTGGCATGAAATTAGAGTTTGTTAAGAGATTTTTGGAAAGCTAAAGAACATAATTTTTGGAGGTCTAGAGAATATTTGATAAATTTTTAAAATTGGGAATTTTTTTGATTTTGGTCATGTCACTGCTCATACTGGTCAGAAAATGAAATCTGTCACACAGGGCCCAAATGATGTCCAATTGCCACAAAATTTATACAAAGAAACTAGACATTCCTAGTGACTTGTACCAACTGGAAGCACCTAATTTGGATGTCTAGAGAGGGAGACATGAATTTTCAAAGAAACTGTCTAGTATCAGGAATTCCAGCCGACCTCTATTACTGTTTGATTAGATTTTGAGGTCTAGATGTACCTGAACTAGTCTGGAGCTATTTTTTCCCTCTATCTAACATCCACATTTTTCCAGATTGGTATCATTTGTATGGACTGGATTTTTATGGAATTAATTGGATATTTTTGAAATTTGCTGCAGAAATCTGTGACAGCACCAATAGATAGCCTGACCTCGGGAACTTTTCAAATGTCAAACATCCTTTGTGTTGGATTTTATGGTCTGGACATATTTTTAAAATGAAGTATACATGTGTAGCTTTCCATAATGGCCAATAATGCATGATTTTGATTTTTCTAGAATTAGTTATGATTTTTTAAATTTGTGATAGAAATGAGCCAAATTCTGGCTGAAAATATGTATGTATATTTTAAGCTTCCCTTCGAGTTCCATGAGTTGTAGGCCACATCTCAGGATACAAATGAGTTGTATCCATGTAATTAAATATGAGAATGTATTGTATGAGCTCACATGGTCCACGTGACATCAAACGAAATTTTTATACATGATACAACGTAAGAAAATGTATTATTTTAATCCCTTTTTCTTACTCCTTCATGGAATTAAACGATGTAAAACATGAAAATATTATGAAATAAGCTAGAAATATATGGTGTTACATAAGACTTTACTTGAAACACTTGCAAAATCTTATATTTCCAAGCCATTTAAGCTTTGACCTAGAGAGAGAAAGTGAGGAAGAGAGTTTTTCATCATGTGTTCTTGATGGAACCAAGGGTTATAGAGTGTGAGGATTAAGAAGATGCCATTGAAATTGAATAAGAAGCATTAGATTGTAAGTTAGCAAACCTAAGGATTTCATTGCACCTAGGCCAAGATGAAGCTTCCTAGTAGTAATTTAAGTTGTCTAAGGGTATATGTGAGTTCTCAAGACATCTAGGAAGCCTTCATAAGTGCTAATTCCCTAAAAGAAGGAAAGCAAACTCCATGGGTGCTATATGCTTGCATAGTCTCACCCAAGAGCTCTTCATGAACCCTGGGAGAGTTTTAAATTTTTCTAAGGTTAGAAAGGGATTAAATATGATGGAAGAACATCAAAGGAAGCCTTGAAAAAAATTTAGAAGCATGGTTTGTGAGATAGAGGTGTAGGCTTCACAATAAGACTTAAAGAAGTAACTTGTGCTTAGGCTCTTAGGAATGAATTTTTAATGACCCTAAGGAGTCTAAATTGAGTCAAGAGGCTTAAAATGAATGAGAAATGGGAGCCAAGATCATCAATTCTCATAGTTGCTTCATAAGGTCTTGTATGGAAGCATAATGGAGCCATAGAACAAAGTAGCTTTGCATAGAGTGTGCATGAGGCCAAAGCTTGTTTCCATGAGTGATTTATGTCTCTTTTGGTGTGTCTAGGCCAATAGAACTAAAGGCCACTTAATAACAAGGCTTGGCTGAGAAAGGGGAGAAGAGTTCAAGAGAAAGGTATTGTGTTCTTGCTTCAAAGTAGTTCTCTAACCTTTTTCTCATGCATAGCTTGGATGTTTGCCTGTCTTTGAGTGCTTTTATGTGTGTTTATGCCATGAGAAATATTTCTAGCTATTGCCCACATGCATGGTACCATGTTGATCTTGAAATGTGTTTTACGAATGTGTTTTGGCTTAAATAGGTTTGGTTATACCAAAAGTCCCTTAGCATAGATGAGGATAAGCTAAAAGCCCATAGAAATGGGTGAGACAAAGCCAAAAGTCTCAAGAAGAGTGAGGCTAAGTCAAAAGTCCCTTGAAAGTGGGTGAGACAAATCCAAAAATCCTAAGAAAGGTGGGTGAGGCTAGACCAATGCCCTTGAGAGCTTATGTTTGCTATGTATAAGTTTATGTGACAAGGACAATATTTTATGTATACTCATTAATAGCTTCAGTGTCATACATGCATTCATTGACATGTAAATACATCCATTAAGTATGTTTGAAAGGGTTAAGAGCTATTGGGATTCTTTGAATCTCACTCTTTCTCATTTTCCATCTAACCATGTCTAGGTGAAGTTCAAGGAAACAAGAACGCAATCCAAGAAGCATGAGTTGCCATACTTTGACAATATAATAGCTTTTTAATATAATGTATTACCAAAGTATGTATGTATGAGTAGTTTATGGCTTATAAACTATGGAGCATGTATAAAAGTATGTGGATATCATGTATGAATAGAATTTAGAACCAAAAGTATGTTTATGTGAAATTTTGCCACTCATGTGCTAGTGTATACATGTGTATGATTGCAAGTGGCAAGGTGAGATTAAGCTCTATGATGATTTGAACCATTTGAGAGGCTTCCCTAGGCTGTATTTGTGCTATGGGATGTGCTCAAGTGGCTATGGAATAAGAGGAAGGTCAAATGGTGCCTTATGAACCCACTTTGATCATCAAAAGTGACTAAATCATGAGCTGAACTAAAGTCTAACCAAATGGATGAGTTTTTGCATGAAATTTGGCCATCAACTAGGGCTCATCAAGAGCTATTCACAAAGCTAAAGAACACCTAACTTGGAGCTCTATAGAATTTATTATTATTTTTCAAAATTAGCCAAATTATGCAAAATGGTAATGTGTACTATTCATATGGTCAGATTTTGTCTATGTCATATGTAGGCCAAATGAAGTCCAATGCTCATGAATTTTTATAGGCATAAACTAGACACCATAACTTAATATAGCCATTAAGATCACTTCATTTGGAGCTCTGTAGAGGGAGAAATAAATTTTTGAAGTTGCATGACAATATTAGTAACGTAGTCTAAATTGAGTTACTATTTCATTGATTTCCACTAGTTAAAGGCTATGGAATTGGTTTGGAATTATTTCTAGTCTTTTTGAGACACTCATGAATTTCCAAAATATATGGTTTGCTAGATTTTGATTTTTCTAGAATTAGTTATGAATTTTTTAAATTTATATTAGTAACCTATGATAGCAGACCTAGGTAGCTAGATCTTTAGTGCTATTCTATTGTCAATCATGGTCTAGTTGTTGTTTTATGGTGTGGAATGATTTTTAACCTGTGGTTGACATTTAAGGATTTTTGGAAAGGTATCACATGCTTGGTTTTGATTTTTCTAGAATTAATTATGATTTTCCAAAGTTGATGTCAAAAAGTTAGAACATGAAACCTGAGGCAAAATTTTAGTTTTGTATGATATGGTTCCAAATCTGAAATGAATGAGACCAAATGTGATGTTTATGACTTGAATGAATATAATATGGATAGGAAATAATATTGATGAGTTCACATGGTCTCTAAAGCCATAAATCATGAATATGGTCTTCCAATCATGCAACTTTTCATAAAGGAAATCATTAACCTTCTTATACATCCTACCTAATATGTTATGAATGGGTTGGGATAGACCATAGGACAATTGTATATGTGCTAAGAGGTCGAGGTATTAAATGCAGGACTTTCCATTAAGCAGGTGTTGTGATTCTCAATAGTAAAAGAACATTTAATGAATGGGAATCATACAAAATCATACCTGAAAAGGCAACCTGGCCAAAAAAGAAATAGCTATTATTTGGGAGCTCGACCCGAAAGTAACTTCACTATCCTAGGGTTCAATAAGAGATATTATTCCTTCAGTCTCGCTTTGAATAGGATGCTTGTTCCGTGTAGGACTTTGAGGTGCCTGTTCTATGCCAAACTTAGGGTGCTAATTCTGTGCAAGACTTTGAGTGCCTGGCCCAATGGTTAAGTAACATATATGTATATGTGAAATGCATGATGTATAAAGAAGGCCTTATTTGGAATGCGACTAGTTGACTTTTGTTTACCCCTAAATGAATTAAGGTTTATGTACAAAAACATGGAATGTGTGAAACATGAAATGCAAATTTCACTTTATTCTTGCCTTAATATAAGCTTGGTTTTACGCAAGGTAAGCATGCATGAGATTTTTTTCTTCTCTCTTTTTTTGTTTGTTTTATGTTTGTTTGTTGGTTTTTTTTTTAGGTTTTTCTTCTTCTTCTCTTTTTGTTTGTTTGTTTTTTCTTTTTATCCTAGTATGAATATGCACAAACTATATGAAACCTGTTATTTGTCCTTAAGTTACTTGAATGAAAACAAGGACAATATTACTTTATGTCAAAAACAATAAATGATGTTGACCTTTTGAATGATCAATCATAGAAAGGACATATATTGCGCTTCCTAGGCGTGACATCCACCTAACCAGGCCAATAGCATTTTTGCTGTCTCCCATTTGTGACCCATGATATTTTACCAATAGCATTTGTTACCATGCGGAAGATTTTTTAGCATCACCTTGGAATTCTACAGTTGCCTCCTTTTATTTATTTCTCAAACAAGAAAAATCACCACATACATTATTCATCAAAGTTTTAATTGCTAAATTTGAGATGAAAATTGCATCTAATCATCTATATCCAATATTTGGTCTTAGTCTGTCCCTTCAACAATGATTAAGAACTCGTAGAGGATATACGGTCTAATGAGGATATCAACCCAAATGTGGAAGGCAATTGTTTTAATAGATGTCATTCCTTAGTTATTAATTTATCTACATAAAGCATGAATGTCGTGGTCATAATGTAACATCTGGTTTTTTGAAAACGCGAGAAACGTAATGTACAGTTTCTCTGTAAACGAATGAAACTCACCGGATACAAAAGGAAGTCCCCCAAAATGACTTAGTTAAGGTCCCAAAAAATTTGGGAAGTATTCTAAACTCCTAAAAATGAGAATCCCAGGCTCAGACAGAAAGAAAAATGGAACTAAAATAAAGAAACAAATTTGAACCAAAAGTTGACGAAACGTAAGGGCATTTTCGTCATTTTGAGTAAATTTTGGAATTCACACAGGAGAGCTTTTTAAAATGGAAGTTTTGAATTTCCAGGGTTCTCAGAGGCCCTAAAAACCATGGGAAGCCCCAAGACAGTTAAAACCCCTCTGGTGGACGTTTTTCAATGTCAATTGACTTGAACTTTGATTGATTCATTTGAGAAGGTTTTAACTCCGATTTGAGTTATTCCAAAAGAATTTTATTTAATTGGGAACCTAAATTTTATGATGGAATAGACAATTCTCAAAAAGGAATTAAAATGAGCCTAAACAGAGCAAACAGGCACATAGGGGCAAAATAGTCATTTTGAAAATTGTAAAAGAGGCTTCTTAAGTAAGATTACACCTCATCACCTTCTCCAAACTTCCATTTGCAGAAAAATGGGCAGCAATGGCATGAATTAAGAGGGGAAAGAGAGAAGAAGTTTAAGCTTCTGTTTAGGTAAGTAAATGGCCCTGTTTCATCCCGCATTAGTTAGGAAAGTTATTCCTCTCTCTAAAAGCTCTCTAATGGTGGTTTTCTTTTCTTAAAAATTTGAAGATTCAAGTCTAATCCAAGCCAAAAAGGAACTCTTTTCAAGAAATCAATCAGTGAAAAATAATCTATGTGAAGAGAGCTTCATTTTAAGGTAAGACTTCACTTGAAACACTTGCAAAATCTTGTGTTTCCAAGCCATTTAAGCTTAGGTCTAGAGAGAGAAAGTGAGGAGGAGAGTTTTTCTTTATGTATTCTTGATGGAACCAAAGGTTATGGAGTGTGAGGATTAAGAATATACAACTAGAATTGAAAAGGAAGCTTTAGAATGCAAGTTATAGAATTTAGCAATTTGGTTGCATCTAGGCTAAGATGAAGCTTCCTAATAGTAATTTAAGTTGTCTAAGAGTATATATGAGTTCCTAAGATACAACGAGAGCCTCCCATATGTTTCTCCCATCAAAGAAATTAAAACAACTCCATTGGTGACATATGGAAGCATAGCCTCGGCCAAGGAGGGTTCATGCACCTGGTTTTAATTCCTTATAAGTTTAGTTTTGCATCATGTATGATAGGAAAGTATGAGAGGAAGCCTTGAAAAAATTTTAGAAACCATAGATAGTGAAATGGTATCATAGGTTCCATATTATAGCTTAAAGAAGCAATACTTAGCTAGGCTTCTTGATTTGATTATGTGATGACTCCAAGAGGCTTAAAAGGAGTCAAAAATCATAAATAAATAGAGAGAATGGAGTCAAGATGATGTTTTCTTAAGGTTGCTTCATTAAGTGCATTATGGAACCATAAAAGAGTCTTATGAGTTACTTAGCTTTTCTAATGAATGTGTAGCCTTAGAATGTGATTCAAGAGTATAATTGGCTTCCATATGATCTGTCTAGGCCAAGAGAAATGATCTCTACCTCCTTGGGTGTGTGAGGTCAAGGGAGAAGATTCAAGACTTAAGGAAAAAGTGTGTAGATGCATGCAAGGTAGCTCTCTCCACCTTTTCTTATGCATGCATGTGTGCTTACATTATCTTTGAATGTGTGTATATATGTTTTGAGTTATGAAAAGTATTTTAGCATGAGCTTTTATTCCATGGTACCATGATGATGTTTTATGCATTCAAATGATATTTTATGTGCTTGCTTTGGTTTGCTTAAGTGTGGAAAAGCCAAGAACCCTCTAGTTATGGTGAGGATGAGCCAAAAACCCTTAAAATTTGTTGAGACAAAGTAAAGAGTCTCCCAAAAGTGAGGTTGACTCCCAAGAGTAAGGTTGAGTCCAAGAACCTCTTAAAGAAATGGGTGAGGCAAGTCTAAAATCCACATATGAATGGGTGAGGCTAATTCACTTACTTAGCAAGCCTATGTATGCTATGTATGACTTGTTCAAATGCCAAGAATATTTCTTAAATGCTTATACATGTTGATATGTCTATGCATACATTTTTAAGGCTTGTTTGCATACTTTATGTGTGATTGAAAGGGAGATGAGCTATTGGGATGCTTTGAATCTCATTCCCTCCTCTCCAATGATCTAACATGCTAGGTGGATCAAGGGATCAAGGACATGGAAGCCAACCACATGAGAGATGAGAGCTTGACATCAAAGTGCATAGTTTTTAGCTCTTTAAGGCCATATTGATATCTAATGATGTAATCCATTGTTGTATATGGTCTATGACATCTTGACCATGTGTAATTATGTTAATAAGTGATGTATAAATGAGAGATTATGTTATGTGACTATTAGAATGTAAAATGAGTATGCTATGGCAATTTGGCCTCTTGAATGGCTTTATGCAAATGTGTATAAGTGTAAGTGAGATGGCCAAAATGAGATGTATGAGGTTTAAGACCATTTGGGTAGCTCACACAAGTCATAATCATGCTTTTAGATTTGCCCAAGGGGTGCCAAACATTAAGAGAGAGCATTTGGACACTTTGGTATCCTATATGGAGCCAAAATTAACCATAATGGAACCCTATATCACTTTCTGTCCAAATGAGCTCTTCTTGATCTATGATTTGGCATATAATTAGAGCTTGTTGAGAGCTTTTAAGAAGATAAAGAATAGAATTTTTGAACATCTAGAGAATATTCGATAAATTTTCAAAGTTGGCAAAAATTCTAATTTTGGTTTAATGCACTGTTCACTTGGTCCAAAAATGATTTTTGTCACACAGGGCCCAAATAATGTCCAATTGCCACAACATTGTATATGGAGAAACTAGAAATTCCCAATGACTTGTGCCAACTGAAAGAACCTCATTTGGATGTCTAGAGAGGGTGATATGAATTTTAAAGATTCTGTCCAGTATCAGGTGCTCCAACTGACTTCAGGTACTGTTTGATTGAGTTTTGAGGTTTGGACATCCCTAAACTGGTATAGAGTTATTTTTTCCCTCTAGCTAACATCTGTAGCTTTCCAGATTGGTATCATTTTCATGGATTGGATTTTTTTGGAATTAATTGGACATTTTTTAAGTTTGCTGCAAAAACTTGTGATAGTACCAGTGAATAGCCCGACCTCTGGCCCTTTTCGAATGTCAAATATCTTCTATGTAGTGATTCCTGGACATATTTTTAACATAAAGTAGACATGTGTAGATTTCCAGAATGGCCAAGAATATATAATTTTGATTTTTCTAAAATTAGTTATGAATTTTCAAAGTTTGTGATAGAAAAAGAAAAATTCTGGCCGAAAATGTATATATGAATTTTATGCTTCCCTTTGCCATCCACGAGTTGTTGGCCACTTTTAGTAATGAAAATGAGTTGTATCCATATAATTAAATATGAAAATCTAATACATGAGTCCATATGGCCCATAGGACTCTAAAGAAAAATTTTATATGTGACGCAACGCTAAAAAATGTATTATTTTAATGTCATTATTTTGCCTCTTATGTGAGTTGTATGATGTGTGGCATAGATATAGTATAAAATGAGATAGAAATTTATGGTGTTACACATGGCATGAACTAATAATGAAATGTAACTAAGATGGATGAGAAATTCTAAAAAGAATAATCCCTATTAAGAAGTTTTTTTAATAAAGCATATAGGAGTTAAGATAATAAGTAATTTGGGACAAAGGAAAAATAAAAGAACTAGGTCCAAAAAGTTCTTTTGAAGAATGTCCTCTACAATTGGTCCTGCATCCCCCTATAAGGTGATTCCTTGTGCTATTCGAGATATGCATTCCATCAAACCTAGTTTGAGACCCTTAATCTTGTTGAATTTTGTTTTACCTATTATTCCCTTATTTCTGCCCAACTTGAATTTCAAATTTTTCCTTAAATTTTGCCTAGCCATTTTCTTATATCACCTAGTGAGTTTTTCTTTTCCTTTCTCTTTCTTCTTCTTTTTTCCTTTTTGATTTTTTTTTGCTCTAATTTTTGCCTAGGCCACCCTTATAGGTTTTTAACCTAGTGAACTTTTTATTACGCTCTAAATTATGCCTAGGCCACCCTTATAGGTTTTCAACCTAGTGAGCTTTTCCTTTTATGTAAAATAATTTTTAACTGTATCCGAGTTGAAGGGCTTAGTCATTTCACAACCATTCATGTCCATCAAAACTAGCACCCCTTTTGAAAAAGCATGCTTTACAATATAAGGCCCTTCATAAGTAGGAGCCCATTTGCCCCGAGCATCATCCTGTTTTGGTAGGATCTTCTTAAGGACTAGTTCACTAGCTTTGAACTCTTTAGGATAAAGCTTTCTCTTAAAAGTTCTTGCAATCCTCTTTTGATACAACTATCCATGACACATTACAGTGAGTCTTCATTCCTTAATCATATTCAATTGCTTGTAACGAGTTCTCACCCAGTCACTCTCATCCAAATTGGCTTCAATTAACACCCATCAAGATGGAATCTTAACTTCAAATGGCATGACAACCTCTATCCCAAAATCCCTTGAGTAGGGAGTTGCTCCAGTCGAAGTATGCATAGTTGTGCGGTAACCATGGAATGCATATGGGAGCATTTCATGCCAGCCCTTATAAGTGACTATCATCTTAACAATGATCTTCTTTATATTCTTATTTGCAGCCTTCACTGCCCCATTCATCTGTGGCCGATATGGTGCCAAATTATGATGCTTGATCTTGAATCGTTCATAGAGTTTAGAGACTTCTGCTCCATTCAAGTTTGCAGCATTGTCTATGATAATTCTTTCAAGTAATCTATAACAACAAATGATATTCACTTTAAGGAACTTGTAGAAAGTTTTTTAAGTGACACCAGCGAAAGAATTAGCTTCTATCCACTTAGTGATATAATCAATAGCAACCAGGATAAAGCGACATCCATTTGAAGCCTTAGGATTAATTGGGCCGATTACATCAATGGCCCACATGGAGAATGGCCAAGGTGCTACCAAATTGTGTAATGAGACTGGCTGTGCATTGATTTTGTCTGAGTATATTTAGCATTTATAACACTTCTGAATATACTCAATGTAGTCTTTCTTCATCGTTAACAAAAAACACCCACACCTTTGAACTTATTTGGCCAAGGTAAGACCATTTGCATATGTACCACATATTCCTTCATAACCCTGTGTGACTATCTTCTAGGCCTCTTTCACATCCACACACCGCAATAATGTACTGTTGTGACTTCTCTTGTACAAAATATCATTGCTAATGAAAAATTCATGGCTAGGCGACGAATAGTCCTTTTATCACTCTCAGTGGCTTCAGTAGGGCATTCCTGCTTGTCATATAAATTTTAATATCCTAATACCATGGTTCCCCATCATGCTCTTGATGGTTGTAATGTCCAGTTTTCATTAAACGACAAAAACATATATGTTTTTAAAGCAAGTCCCCCAAAATGAATTAATTAAGGTTCCAAAAAATTTAAGTAGCATTCTATACTCCTAAAAATGAGAATCTCAGGCTTAGACGGAAAGAAAAATAGAGCTAGAATAAAAAAAACAAAAATGAACGAAAGGTTGATGAAACATAATGGCATTTTCATAATTTTGAGAAAATTTTGGAATTCTCATAGGAGGGCTTTTTAAATGAAAATTTTCAGTTCTCTAGGGTTCTCAGAGGCCTTGAAAACCATGGGAAGCCCCGAGACAGTTAAAACCCCTCTGATGGACGTTTTTTAATAATGTTGGACCCGAACTTTGACGAATTCATTCGGGAAGGTTTTAGCTACGATTTGAGTGATTCCAAAGGCATTTTACTAAATTGGGAACCTAAATTTTATAATGAAAAAGATGATTCTCAAAAAAGAGCTAAAATGAACTGGAAACAAAAATGCCAAATGGAAGGACAAAATAGGGTGCCCCACCTCCTCACTCATTTAGCTCATATAGTTTCTACCCAAAACTAAAGGAAAAACCTTAAGAGTGAGGCACACAAGAAGGAGGAGAAGAGAAGGAGAAAAGCAGGGCAAAAAGTATAGAAATTCTTGGTTTTTTCGTGCTTTCTCTTTAGCAAAACTCTTCTTCTCCATTTCCCCTTTCTTTCCTATGGTTTTATTGAAGTTCTTGGATCTATTTTGAGGGAAGAACAGAGGGGAAATTTCGGATTTGAAGAGAGGAGGCCAAAGAAAGGAAGAATCAAGCAAGAAAATAAGGAAAAACAAGGTAAAATTCCATCCCTTGATAGCTACTTCTTCTCCCTTTTCTTCCTTGGTTCGACCTACATATGGCCAGCCCCAGGGAGTTGAATTTCTAGCTAAACCAAGGATGAATCTTAGGAATTTAAGGGAGGAGAGTAAGAATATGCAAAGAAAACAACAAAAGAACCATGGAAAATCAAGATAGCAAAGTTAGGATTTCTAGTGTTCCTTGTAAAATTTGATATAATACCATGATTCCTAGGCCTAAATGAAAGTTTAAATGAGCTCCTAAGATCCCTAGGAGGCTCCCCACATGTATCTTCTATTAAGAAAACAAAGCAAACTCCATGGAGGCCAAAAGGAAGCATAGGCTCAACCTAGCATGGTTGGGATACCTAGGGATAGTTTTAAATTTTTTCAAGCCCATTTTTGAGTCATATATGATGAATGAAGATGAGAGGAAGTCTTAGAAAAAATTTAGAAATCATAGAAAGTGAGATGGCCTTATATGTTTCATAATATGACCTAAGGAAGCAATATGTAGTTAGGCTCCTTATTTTAATTATGTGGTGACTCCTAAAGCCTAAAAGGAGTCAAGAATCATAAATGAAAGGAAGAAATGGAGTCTAGAACTCATTTGATGGGTGTTGCTTCATTAGGTGCATTTTTAGAACCATAAAGAGGTTATTAGACCAAGTTAGTATTTAAGGAAGATGTATGGCTTTAGAAATGATTCCATGAACCTAATTGACTTCCATAAATTATGTTTAGGTCAAGAGAAACCAATTCCACACTCTTATGTGCGTGAAGCCAAGGGAGGGAGCATTGTTTTAAGGAGAAAAGTGTGTGGTTGCACCAAAGGTAGCTCACTCCTTCTCTCATGCATGAATGTATGATTCACTTGTCTTTGAATGTTTGTATGTGTGTTTTAAGCTATGAAGAGTATTCTAGCATGAGCTTTTATTTTATGGTATCATAATGATGCATTATGTTTTCAAATGATGTTTAATATAGCTTTGGTTTGCTTGAGTGTGGAGAAGTCAAGAACTCTTAGCCATGGTGAGGATCAGCTAAGAACCTTTAGAAATGGTTGAGACAAAGCAACGTGTCTTCTAAGAGTGAGGTTAAGCTAAAACCTCATAGAGAAAATGGGTGAGGAAAGTCCAAAATCCATAAGTGAAGGGGTAAGGCTAATCCACTTACTTGGTAAGCCTATGTATGCCATGTGTGACTTGTTCAAATACCAAGAATGTTTCTTGAATGATTATTGTAATGTCTGATTTTTGTTAAACGATGAAAACGGGCGCATTTTCAAAGCAAGTCCCCTAAAATGAATTAGTTAAGGTCCTGAAAAAATTAAGTAACATTCTGGACTCCTAAAAATGAGAATCCTAGCCTTAGAAGGAAGGAAAAATGGAGCTAGAATGAAGAAACAAATTTTGACAAAAATCTTACGAAACGTAATGGCACTTTTATAATTTTGAGCAAATTTTAGAATTCACACAGGAGGGCTTTTTTGTTGGAGATTGTGCCCTAGGCCAATCATTTGTAAACATTGTACTTCATTAAGAATAAAAGTTTTTCTGTTATAATTATTATATTTTCATGTTTCTATAATAATTATATCCTTGGATAAATTATATTAGTTATCCTAAATATCCCTAGTCGATTATCATTGTCGGAACGATGATGAATTAAGATGAGTATGATTTGGATTGATGGTTATGTGTTAATCATGTGTGGAGATACAAATCAAAATCATAGGCACCTGTTGGGAACAGGGTGCTGGATCGACCCGTCATGAGGTAGCTTCATGGATTAGGTCATTAGCGTACCTCATATATAACCGTGTCACTAATCCCTCATACCTAAGATCATCATAGATTCCAACATGAAGGACACTGTGCTTTGGCATTTTCAAAAGTCACCTTTGACTGGGTGATCATAAAGGCTATTGTCGGGCATAGTGGATTCCATGTAGGGGATGATGAATGGTCAAGATGGAATTTGTTCCTCTGGTTAATGGAAAGATATCTCTGGTGTGACAACCCTACCTTTTAGTCATTATAACTATGGTTAAGTATACGATTAATAACTAATTATCAAGGTTTGAGTGGTTACAATTTATCACATTATGAAAATATAGGGAAAATTTGAACCTTGATGTTAGGATCATCACCATACCACCACAACAAAACAAAATTTACATAAAAGGAATCCTACTACCATAAGGGGTATATGATTCAACCGTCCATCAGTTTTATTACCCATTAACCTCCCACAAGTGTCCCTATATCGTCTCTTAATTTCACAAATCTCGCAGCGGCGAGTTGGACCTTTGCCGCGGCCAACCTATGTGGCGCTGCGACGAAAACGCCTCATGGAACCACTGTTCTCGACTTCCACAATTCTCGCCTCGGCGAAATATATCTGCGCCGCGGCGAGTTTTGCTTCTGTCCAACCCTTATTTTATTTCCTCGACTCGCACCGCGGCAGGACATAATGCGCCGCGGCGAGTTTTGGTTTTATTACCCTCCTGGGCAATTTTTTTCACTTCGCGCCGCGGCGAGATTTATCAGGCTGCGGCACTCCTCGCCACTGTCACTCCCTGGCCCAATTTTTTTTCCTTGCGCCGTAGCGGGATTGGTTATGTCGTGGCACCTTTCGGCTCTGTCTCTCCTTCAGCCGCGACGAAGCCTTCTTAGCCGCGGCGGAACTCCCTCCTGTAACCATATTACCCAAATTTCGCCTTCTACACTCCAAATCTCATCTTAGAAATACTCTAGGTCCACGTACCCTTATTTTATGTGGTCCTAATAGTGTTTATCTACCCTATTTATCCATCAATCCGTCCATTATCCTTGCGAAACTTAAATACTACTTCCTACTTACCCAACTAGCTCATATCAGCAAATTCATGAATATATGGCAACAAGAACACATGCATTAACAGCAATTAACATCCCATGCACATTCTATAAAGATTCCATTCAACAATAGCTTATGTCCACATCTAAGGCATCATGAGAGTACAATTCCCATATGGTAATCCATATCACAATTTCAACAAAACTATATATATAATACTATAAGTTCATACATTAGTATTCGACTATAATGAGACTTAAATCCTTAACGGTTACATTTCAATCAAACAAAATATAAACGCCTACACTTGGCAACATGATTACATGATGATGTTATGTAAACTAATAACAAAATTGCATCTACCCTATTATACTCAGACCAAGTGTAGCTCCCCACACCCACCCTCAGTTCATGGATGTTCATCCACTTGCTTACCCTTATCCTTACCCGAGGAACCTTCACATGAAATATTAATCCCATAAAACGGGGTGAGATATGAATCTCAGTAACTAAGGCAATTCCATCACATATCCAATTTAATTAGCATATAAGCATGAATCAAAATCAACATCAGAATTATATCCATCATATCATCAAATGAAACAATTGGGCTATCATGATTACTATCCCATACTAGCAATCATATTATCACATGTTAAAGGCCATTAACACTGGGAGAGGCCCGTCTACGGCACCTACTCCCTATTGAGCACAACCGGGGCTTAGTGCATCTGGGTTTGATCATAACCCGGTGCTCGATCGAAGCACATGCACGGGTGATAGCCGCACCACAACTCCACCATGGACTCACAAGGTCCAATCACAATTCAACAGATAGCCAACCAATTCATTCAACATTTCAAATCATTCATATACAGCAACATATGAAATTAAATCAAATATATATATAGAATTGATATAACCCGGTTACCTTACTTGTAGACACTTGCAACAGTCACCAATGGTGCAGAAATCCTCCTATAACCATATAATCATAGAATTACTACTCTAATTCATCATTAACAGTTACAATCAATACTCAAAGAATTTAAAATGCTAATGACTACCTAAGAATCACTTACCCAGCCACTACAAGTCCCAATTTCGGATTAGAGTGTCCTTCACCAGAAAACTCAGTATTCCACCCATAATCCTAAGCAAATTCGTACAAAATTAATACCCATTTTATAAATCAGCTATGAGGGTCTCAAATTAACAAATGAAGCATCAAAATGGAGGGTTTAAACTCACCTAATGTCAGCCCTAACCTCAACCTACGAATTTCACCAAGAAAATTCTCAAATTCCCATATTTCAGATTTTGGGTAGGATGAAAATGCTCCAAATGAAAAACTAATTAGGCCAAATTAAAGAGAAAGATGAGGAGATTAAGTTGTATAACTATTACCTTGGCTAAATCTTGCTCTAAATGTGAGAAAATACAGAATTCTTACCCCAAACCCTAGCCTCCTCTCCAAGCTCCGAATTTGCTTTTTGAGTTTTAGCAAATGAGAAAGTGGCTGGAGTATTAGGGTTTAAGTTGGGTTTTAGTTGGGTCAAATATGGGTCATGGGTTGCTCCAAGGTCCATCTTCAGTTGGACTTTAGATTTTTACTTGTTGGGCCAGTTTTTAGAGTGTTGAGCTATAGAATTTTGTTGGACCAGCTCTTATACATTGGGTTGCTGAAGTTTAATTAAGTTTGGGCCAAGTTTGAAGAACTCAAGAATGTGGGTCTGCACAAGGGTTATTGGGCCCACTTAGAAGAGTCTATACAAGGTGGATTTTGGGCCTCCATCACACTAAATTGGGTTGGGTTTGCACCTAACCCATTGGGCCTCCATTAGCCCCTTATCATGATCTATTAATTTAAGCCTAGATAGGATTTCTATCTCAATTGAATCTCAACCCATATTAATTATTCCTAATTAATCTAATCCGTGATTAACACCTTAATTAATTATGGGGTGTTACATCTGGGCCCCTCAATGGGTGAGACTGAGAAATGCATGGCCATGCTTGGATGGAAGGGTTTTCCATTCGTTCTGTCAGTCTGCACACAAATCAAGAAACTAATGATCGAGTAAGATAAGGATGACATTTCCATGCCTCATGCTCGATCAAGATATCATGTGATAAAATGGATGTAACAGGGTTATACGATAGGCTGTATCGGATCACCAAACCCTATGTAATTTGGATAGTCACTATGTCTTGCTAGAGGCTGCTGGTGACTTGTAGGTGCAATAACATTGTTGGCCTACTGCCAATACCATATAGGCCTACAAGGTCGCACACAAAAACGAAGCAACTTGAACAAAAATGTCCAAATTCATTGAACCTAGAATTATGTCTAGATTCGATGAATGTTACACTTAAATAGGGTGAGATAATTATATATATATATATAATATGTTACATATATATGTAATTAATTCAGAATATAAGTATATATATTATTTGATATATATATATATAATATATTTCATATATATATATTGAAATTTGAAATATATATATTTATATTTGATATAAATATATATTGTATTATATATTTCAATATATATATTTATTTATTTATAAATGAATTATTTCAAATTAAATTTATGAGATAAATTCAAATTTTAACTGATTTGTTTAAGATTAATTTGAATTAATTTAAATAATATATTT
The DNA here is from genome assembly GCA_026724425.1 of Erythrophleum ivorense. Taxonomy (NCBI): domain Eukaryota; kingdom Viridiplantae; phylum Streptophyta; class Magnoliopsida; order Fabales; family Fabaceae; genus Erythrophleum; species Erythrophleum ivorense. The sequence continues at coordinate 27,444,525 of JAIUCV010000001.1, read as the reverse complement.
AAATTAATTAATTTAATCTAAATATACCTCTATAAAAGGAGAGGTAGGCTAGGGTTTAGAAGCAAAAAAAAGGGGTCAGATTTCTAAAATCCTAAGCCATCACCCTAGAGAGAGAGAGTGGCCATACACCTAGAGAGAGAAAGTGTACGGACGCCTAGAGAGAGAAGATCGTCTTCTCTTCAACTCGCGTACGGACGTGGTGAACAAAGGTGCTAGCACACCTTTCAAGTTGTCAGATCATTCGTGTGGATACCAGTAGAGGGGACAACGTATAGACATTAGTTCCAGAGATCTGAAAAGAGAAAGCGCACTGCAAAGGTAATAACTTATCTTATACTCAATTTAATCAAGTTGATGGATCCATGGAAGAAACGAATTAAAATTTTGCTGCATTTACAGTTCATTTCTTTCATTTTTAAATGAAAGTTTTGAGTTCTCCAGGATTCTCAGAGGCCCTAAAAACCATGGGAAGCCCCATGACAGTTAAATCCCCTCTGGTGGAGGTTTTCCAATGTCGGTATACCCGAACTTTGACGGATTCGTTCGGGAAGGTTTTAGCTCCGATTTGAGTGATTCCAAAAGCATTTTACTAAATTAGGAACCTAAATTTTATAATGGAAAAGACGGTTCTAAAAAAGGAGCTAAAACAAAGGAGAAACAAAAATGCAAAGAACGAAAGGCAAAATGGGAATTTTTGAAAAATGCTTCCTCCTCCCCCTATATATAGGTGGCGACCCACTTTGTCCTTCATTTAAACTCAGAATTTTCTACCTAATTTCGAAGGAGAGAGCTAGGGTTTTAGGCACACAAGAGTGGAAGAAGAAGAAGGAGAAATCCAAGCTTTAAGGTATGCTTTCTTAGTAGTTTTTCATGCTTTCTTCCATCCAAACCTCCTCTCCTTCATTCTCCTTTGTTTCCTTTGATTAAAATGAAGTTTACAAATCTGATTTAAGGGAGAAACTTAGGGAAAATTTTGGATTTGAAGAGAAGAACTTGGAGAAAGCAATATTCAAGTAAGAAAAAACAAGAAAACTAAGTAGTTTCTCCTCCTATGGTTGCTACCTTTGATTCCCTTTTCTTCTCCATTTCGCCACTCCTAAAGAACCCTAGAAGGAGTTGATTTTTGGTAGAACCAAGGATGAATCTAAGGGAAAAGGATGTGGAGATTAAGAATATGCAAAGAAAATTAACAAAAAATCATTAGATTTCAAGATGTAATTTCTAGGGTTTCAAGTGTTCCTTCCAAAATTTGATTTTGTATGATGATTCCTATGCATAAATAAGAGTTTAAATGAGTTCCTAAGATCCCTAAGAGGCTCCCCACATGCATCCTCTCTTGAGAAAACAAAGCAAACTCCAAGGAGCCCCATTTCCTCCATAGCCTCGACCAAGCAAGGATAGCATAGTTAGGGAGAGTTTTAAATTTTTCTAAACCTATTCTTGAGTCATATATGATGAATGAAAATGATGGGAGACCTTGGGAAAAATTTAGAACTCATAAAAAGTGAGTTGGTGCTTTAGGTTCCATATTATGACCTAAAGAAGCAATATGTAGTTAGACTCTTTGTTTTAATTTTGTGATGACTCCAAGAGGCTTAAAAGGAGTTAAGAATCATATTTGAAAGGAAAGAATGGAGCCTAGAATTTATTTGAGGGTGTTGCTTCATTAGCTGCAATTATAGAACTATAATGAGGTTATAAGCTAACCTAGTGTTTAAACAAATTGTATGGTCTTAGAATTTAGTTCATAAACCTAAATGGCTTCCATAAATTGTGTCTAAGCCAAGAGAAATCTTCTCCACACTTTTTTTGGGTGTGTGGCCGAAGCAAGGAAGGAAATTTCAAGAGAAAAGTGTGTGATTGTGTACAAGGTAGCTCTCTGCACCTTCTCTTATGCATGGATCTGTGTTTAGCTTGTCTTAGAATGTGTGTATGTGTATTTTCAAGCTATGAAAAGTATGCTAGCATGATTTTATATGCCATGATTTCATGATGACATATTATGTTTCCAAATGATGTTATGATGTTTGTTTGAGTTTGTTTGAGTGTGGTGAAGCCAAGAACCCTTAGCCATGGTGAGGATGAGCCAAGAACCGTTAAGATTGGTTAAGATAAAGCAAAGAGTCTCCTAAAAGCAAAGTGGATTCCCAAGAGCATAGTTGAGTCTAAGAATCTCTTAAAGAATGGGTGAGGCAAGTCTAAAATCCATGAGAAAAAGGGTAAGGCTAATCCATCCACTTGGCAAGCTTTTGGATGACTTGTATGACTTATTCACATGCCAAACTTGCTTCTTTAATGTTCATGTCACCTATCACATCCATGCATGCATTTTCAAGACTAGCTTTGCATCCATTATGTATGATTGAATGGGAGATGAGCTATTGAGATTCTTTGAATCTTATTCCCTCCTCTTCAATGATCTAACATGCTAGGTGGACCAAGTGGACAAGGTAATGGAAGCTAACCACCTTGAAAAAGAGAGCTTGACAACATAATGCATGGTTTTTAGTCTTTCAAGCCATATTCATGTCAAATGATGTAACCCATGCTTTTATATGGTCTATGACCTTTGAAACATATGTAATTATGATAATATGTGATTTAGAAATGAAAGAATGTGTTATGTGAATGATAGAATGTAAATTGAGTATGTATGGACAATGTGGCTTCATGAATGGCATTATGGAATTATGCATATATGTGGATGAAACGGCTAAAATGAGATGCATGGAGTTTGGGACCATTTGGGCAGCCTACACAAGTCCTAATTATGCTTTTAGACTTGCCCAAGAGGTGCCAAACCCCAAGGAAAGCCATTTGGACAATTTGGTACCATATATGGAGCCAAATTTGACTAATTTAAAACACTATGTCACTTTTTGCCCAAATGAGATCTTAATTTAAGATTTGGCATGCAATTATAACTTGTTGAGATCTTTTTAAGAAGCTAAAGAACATAATTTTTAGAGGTCTACAGAATATTTGATGAATTTTCAAAGTTGGCAAATTTTTTAGTTTTGGTCATATCACTGTTCACTCAGGTCCAAAAATAAAATCTATCACACAGGGCCCAAATAATGTCCAATTGCCAAGAAATTTTATAAATAGAAAATAGACATTCCTAGTGACTTATGCCAATTAGAAGCACCCCATTTAGATGTCTAGAGAGGGAGAAATGAATTTTCAAAGAATCTGTCCAGTATCAGGAATTCCAACTGACCTCTGTTACTGTTTGATTGGATTTCGAGATCTAGGCATACCTGAACTAGTCTAGAGTTATTTTTCCCTCTAGCTAACATCTACAGCTTTCCAGATTCATATTATTTTCATAAATTGGATTTTTGTGAAATTAATTAGATATTTTTGAAGTTTGCTGCAAAAATCTATGACAGCACCAGTGGACAATTTGATGTCTAGACAATTTCAAATGTCAAACATCCTCTGTGATGGATTTTATGGTCTAAACATATTTTTAGTATAAAGTAGACATCTGTAGCTTTTTAGAATGGTCAAGAATGGATGAATTCAATTTTTTTAGATTTAGTTATGATTTTTCAAATTTGTGACAGAAAAGTGAAAAAATCTGGCCTAAAATATGTATATATATTTCATGCTTCCCTTCGAGTTCCTTGAGGTATAGGCCACTTTTGATGATGCAAATGAGTTGTATTCATGTAATTAAATATGGAAATGTGTTGTATGAGCTCACACGGTTCATGTGACATCGAATGGATTTTTCATACATGACGCAACGCAAGAAAATGCATTTTTTAATTCCCCTTTTATTGCTCTTTCATGGAAATTATGAAGGTGAAGCATGCGAATATTGTGAAATGAGCTAGAAATATATGGTGTTACAATCATGCACCTCATGATACTCATCCATGCATTTTCAAAACTTGTTTTGCATATTTTATGTGTGATTGAAAGGAAGATGAGCTATTGAGATTCTTTGAATCTCATCCCCTCCTCTCCAATGCCTTAACATACTAGATGGACTAAGTAAACAAGGCAATGGAAGCCAACAAGTTGGAAGATGAGAGTATGACAACAAAGTGCCTTGATTTTGCTTCTTTATGGCCATATGAGTGGCAAATATTGTAATCTATTGTTGTATATGTCCTATGACATTATGAACATGTGTAATTATGCCAATGTATCATGTATAAATGAGATTTAATGTTATATAAATGGTGTAGTGCAATTTGGATATGGAATGGCAAGACTAGCCTTGTATGTTCTTGTGTATGCCATGGGGTGAGAGAGTCAGTTTCCAAATTCTAGGTTTGTGCACCTTTGAGACAAGTTTAAAATGTCACTTGGGTGCATTCCCACATGCTCAAGTGGTCATAGTTGCCTTGGAGTTCAAATTGGACCATTTGGACCCTTTGTAAAACTTGAAAATGACCATTTCACAACCCAATATCAAAATCTAACCAAATGAACGAATTTGCCTATGAAATTTTGTACACATATAGATACCATCTAAAGCTTTTTGAAATGCCAAAGAATAGGTTATTTGGAGCTTTGTAGAATTAATTATGATTTTTCAAAGTTGGCATTTTTTGTTGAACTAATACAGGTATTGTTCATATGGTCAAAACTTTGAACTGTGTTATTCATGGGTCACATGATATCCAATGCTCATGATATTTTACAAACATAAACTATATATGATAAGCTTTCAATGGCCACTGAGATCACCCCAATTGGACCTCTGAGTAGGGTGATATGAATTTTTGAAGTTGGAGGTCAGTACTAGGGATGATAGTTGATCTTTGGTACTATTTCATCAAATTTTGGTAGCTAGCAGCCCCTGTTGAGGTCTAAAAATATTTTTAGAATAAATTAGACATCTTTAGATTTCCATAATGGTAAAGAATGAATCATTTTGATTTTTCTAGAATTATTTATGATATTTCAAACTTTATGATAGTAAATTGAGATTTCTAGCTGAGGCTGCACTCTTGAATTTCATGTAATCCCTTCACTTCCACGAGTTCTAGGCCACTTCCTTGGATGGTTTTAAGTTGAATTAGTGTAATTAAATATGAGAATGAGTTGAATGAGTTCATATGGTCCATGTGACACTAAATAAAAATTGTATCCCTTATGCAATGCAAATTTATTCATAATTTTTAATGCTCTTTTCTTAGAAACTTGAGTAATTCTTGGAAATGAGCTTAGACAAGGAATGAGATGAGCTATATAATTATGGTGTTACAATGGTTGTGTCGAGCAACCTCAAATAAACAAGGTTAGAAAAGATTTGCAATTAGTGGCACAACATAGATCATTTCCCTTAGAAATAGATTTCAACATTTAATTGAGTTTTCTAAATGTAAAAGAAAATCTAAAAGCTACCAATTAAAAGGGGTTTAGTTGAATTTAACTAGCCCAAATTTAAATTGAATTAAAACTCCTTACTACTAACTAAACATAAGAATTAAGAGGTAACTAATGGACTTGTGACTAGCTTTGAATTTATTCTTTAGTATCTACTATCCTTATCCTAATTCAATTATCATTGATTCTAGTCTAAGAATCCCTATTTGTGTTCATGGCATTGTATCTTGAATTATCATGCAAGATTCAAGGGACTAGCAATTTAATGTTGAATTTAAACCTTAACCCCATATTAAATTACTACTTCTTATCATTAGGATCAATGAACACTAAATTTGAATGATTAATCAATTAATTAGCCTTTGAATTATCACCCTAGGATATTTAATTAACCAATTAAACTCCAAGGAGACTTCAAATTAGACATTCAAGCATACAATTTCTCACATGCATTTCATCAAACACCTTGACTACATACATTGATAATTGAAGGTCAATGAAAAATTTAGCACTTAATTTAACTAATTAATTATCAAATACTCTCCTAATTAATGCCTAACTAGCCACTAATTATATGCCACATCAATCTTAGTCAATTACAAGCTTAACCAAGCAAGTACAAGAACAAGAATTGATGTAGAAAGAGAGGAAAAATAAAATAGAAAACTTAGCCTAATCCCTTGAAAGTCTCTATGGATTCAAGCTTCAATCCAAGGTTGTCATCCAAGCTAGGCATAATTTTCAATTAAGCTCTCATTGAGTGAAGAATTGATGGAGGAAGATGGAATGGATTCATGGTAGAATGGGAAAGAATGAGAGTAAATGGATAATGGAATAAGATGGATGAATGTCTTCTTGATGGAATGGATGGCTAGATCCTTCATGCTACTTACAGCCCAAGTACATTCCTCATTTCCCTCCATGTGCTTTTTCAATTTCTTTTAATGATCACGTGTTCTACTACCCTCACACTCTTCATGTGTTTACTTTTGTATCTCTCTCATCCCACGTGTTCATTTTAGCTAGTTGTTCATGAAAAATGTGTATATAACTTGCTTTGACCAAGACCGTTAAAACCTGTGGCACTTAATCCTGTGAGCTCCTCATGCTTCCACAGCTAGATGCCTTACATGGGTGAAAGATGTTAAGCTTCTTCTTACAGAAAACATGAGAGCATGTTCTGCATAACACCCTCGTCAGTGTATCTTCCACATGAGTTGTTCTAGAGCTGCTTCTCTCAACAACCCGTGACTACTATGTGTTATTCTTCCCTTCACATGAAACCCGTGTATGTCCAAAGCTTGAAAGGCCTCATGTTGTGTAATGGCTATGCATATGATTATGTAAGCTGGACCCTGTTGAATGCATCTGTGTAAGATGAGAGCTGGATCTGAATGATCTTCCATGTGCAACTACTATGCATATGTGTATTTTTATCATAACCCATGGCTTGCTCATGTGTTATAGACCTCCCCAAAAATTCCCAGCTTATCTCACATGTAATTCTCCCATGTTTGCTTCCCTCTTTTTCTCTTTAAAACCTAAGCCTTTCCTTCTTACAAGCTCGTAACTTCATTTACTGCTCCTTCATTCTTTTTTCTCCACGTCAGAATTCACCCATGTCCTTTTATTTATTCTATTCACATGTCTTCCTTTAGGTATATGAAAGAAGCTCGTGCCTCTTGATAGCTACTGTGTGAATGTTTGAAGCTATCTATGTGTGTGTGAGGTATATGAATTGGGTCATATATGAAGCTACTAGACGAGTGACTTGAACAAAGTAAGCATTATGGAAGAAATAGTGGCTGTGCTCGTGGAATAAGTGAATAGATGGCAACGTGATGTGGCATGTGCATGGAGTTGTCTACAAGCAAGCATACTATGGCATGATGAGTATGAGAGCAGCATGTTATTATGTGGGTTTGTAGGTGAATAAAGGTGCTATCCGTGAGTGTGTCAATGTGGAATGCTTGCTTTTCATGTGCTGATGTATGCAACCTGGACATGTGTATGGAGTATGTGTGAGTATGCGAAGCTTATGTACACAAGAGTTAATGGATGTGTGAGAATCCCCTACCTTCCTAATTCCTCACATGATCAAGTGAACCCATGTAAGTGTGTGGCAGTTTCATGTACATGAACCAAATCCATATGCCTATTCATCTCATTTTTTTCAATTTTATATTCTTAAAAAAATGCATTAAAATTGCGGCAATTATTTCCTCCTTGAGATTGCACACTTGAGGCTCCCATCTTTTCTCCAATTCAATTTCCCATTCAAGCTTCAATTGCCATTTGAAAATATGCACAAATAATAAACAATATTAAGTAAGACAATTTACAAAATTATTTAAAAAGGAATTTATACTTTAAAAACCAATAATTATGCAAATTTATTTATAGAGTGCATAAATGGCTAATAAAATCAAATATCCTCTAATTAAATCCCTTAAGCCTTATTTAATTATCAAAATATCTAAATTAGGAGGATTAAGATATATAAAAATAGCCTTTATCGGCTTTCTTTCTATGTTTAAGCAATATGCCAGTAAATCTCTAGCTTTAACTCGGAGTGATTGGACTTGGACCCTATAGTCAAGTCAAATCATCACTGTTAAAATAGCTAAAGCATTAGGAAATTGGTTCTTATCTCGAGTCACATGATGAAAATTGATTTCTTCAAATTGGTTGATTAGTTGAGCCAGAAATTTTTGATATGGAATCAGTTTTGAGTTCTTGGTCTTCCATTCTCTGGTTATATAATGAATTATAAGAGTTGAGTCACCAAAAACTTCCAGGCTCTTTATACCAAGGGTTATAGCTACATTTAACCCATTGATGCAAGCTTTATATTCAGCTACATTATTGGTAATTCAAACTCCAATTTAGTGGCAACTGGAAATTGTTTTCCTTCAGGGGATATAATTACAGCTCCAATGCCATAGCCGTATATATTTGTAGAACCATTAAAGTACATCTTCCATCATTACTATCTTTATCATCTTCATCACCTTCTATAGCCAATATGTCTGAATTAAGAAAATGGAAATCCAATGGTTGGTATTCATCCAAAGGATTCTCAGCCAAGTGATCTACTATGACACTTCCTTTTACAGACTTCTAAGTCATATATTTGAGATCATACTCAGATAGAATCACTTGCCATTTAGAGACTCTTCCTAAAACACTTGGGCTTTCAAAGATATATTTAATGGGATCCATTCAAGAAATTAACCAAGTGGTGTAATAAAGCATATACTGCTGCAAGCATCTGGTGGTCCATACCAACCCACAACAAGTCTTTTCAATTGATGGGTAGCATGTTACACATTCATTAAATTTCTTGTTTAAGTAATAAATCACTTGCTCCTTCTTTCCAAAGGCATCATGTTGCCCCAATACAGCCCCCATTGATCCTGGCAAGATTGTTAAATAGAGAATCAGAAGTCATCTGGTGTAGGCCAAACCAAAATGGGGGATTCAATAGATAATCTTTAATCTTGTCAAAGGCTTGTTAGTAGTTGTTATCCCATTCTCCAATGTAGTTCTTCTTCAACAATTTTAAAATCAATTTACAGGTCGTAGTTAAGTTAGCAATGAACCTTGTTATGTAGTTTAGCCACTCAAAAAGCTTCATACTTCCATTTTTGTCTGAGAAGATGGCATTTCCTGAATTGCTTTCACTTTATTGGGGTCTACCTCTATTTCTTTTTAGCTCACCATAAAGCCCAAACACTTCCCAGTTAAGGCTATAAAGATGCATTTGTTGGGATTCAAACAGAGTTTGTATTCACATAACCTTTCAAATGGCATTACTCTATAGCAGTATATTCCCTATGATGTGATGAATGTAGTTTTCTCTTTATGGTCTTCATGCATAGGAATTTGGTTATACCCTAAATAGTCATCCATGAAGGAATATCGGTCGGCTAACGTTGTGTTATAAACTAAAACGTTAATATGAGGCAATGAACAATCATCCTTTGGACTAGCTTTGTTTATATCTCTATGATCGACACACATGCAAATCCTTCCATCCTATTTAGGGACAAGTACAATATTTGCTACCCATTGAGGATATGTGGACACCTGAAGAAAACTTGCTTCTAGTTGTTTCATAACTAGTTGTTTCTTAAAGGGGTTCCTCAACCTAGGCTAGATAAATAGGTTAAAGAGTGTTTTAATTTGTTTTAGCCTTGGTTTGAGACTTCATATGATGATAAAAGGTAGGATGAACCCTTGGGAAAAAATTTAGGAGCCATAGTTTGAGAGATGGGACAATGGTTTCCATAATAAAGCCTTATGAAGCAATATGTGTCTAGGCTTGTGTGAGTGAGTAAGTGATGGCTTCAAGGACCTTGAATGAGGTCAAGAGGCCTAGAAATGAAAAGATAATAGAACCTAGAACTTGAATTATAAGGGTTGCTTTAATAGGCCATTTATGGAACCATTATGTGACCTATGGAACCAATTGTGTTCTTAAGAGTATGCGTAGTGCCTTGGCTTGTTTCAAGAGTGTAATTGTGTGCTAGCTATGATGTTTAGGTCAAGAGAATCCTAATCCACCTAGGTGTGCTTGTGGAACCAAAAAAGGGAAGGAGAAAGATTAAGAAAAGCTTGTATAAGTTCAAGGTAGCTCCCTACAATGTCCAGTTGGAACAAAATTGGAATTTTTGGAAACTATTCCTTAAACCTAGCTATAAATAGCTACATGCCCTACCTCCTCCTTCACTTATCCCATTTTGTTTCTACCTTAAACTAGAGAAGAGAGTAAGGGATTGAGGCACATAAGAAGGAGAAAAAGCTTAGGAAAAGGTATAATTTTTCATGGATTTTCATACTTCCTCTTTAACAAACTCCTTCTCCTCCATCTTTCCTTCTTTTCTATAGTTTTATTGAAGTTCTTTGTTCCATTTTAAGGATAGAACAGAGGGGAAATTTTGAATTCTAGGGGAGGAAGCCAAGCAAGGTGAAAAACAAGCAAAGAGAACCAAGAAAACTAAGGTATTTGGTCATCTTCATACTTGATTCTCCTTCTTCCTTCTCTTGGGTGTTGTTCGACCTAGGTAATACCAGCCCTAAGGGGATTGAGTTTCTAGCTAAACCAAGGATGAATCTTAGGAAATTGAGGGAGGAGAATAATAATATGGAAAGAAAACAACAAACTAGCCATTAAAATTCAAGATGGAAAAGTTAGGGTTTCATAGGTTCCCTTAAAAATTTGATTTGATACAATAATTCCTAAGCCTAAATGAGTGTTTGGATGAGCTCCTAAGATCCCTAAAAGGCTTCTCACATGCATCTACCATCAAGAAAACAAAGCAAACTCCAAGGGTGCCAAAAAGGGAGCTTGCCTAAGCCTAAGACACTTAGGGCACCTAGGGGTAGTTTTAATTTTTTCCAAGCTTATTTTTGAGTAATATATGATGGAAGAGAATGAGAGGAAGCCTTAGAAAAATTTTAAAAGCCATAGAAAGTGAGATGACAACATAGGTTCTATAATATGACCTAAAGAGGTAACATATAATTAGGCTCTTTGTTTTAATTATGTGATGACTCCAAGAGGCTTAAAAGGAGTCAAGAATCATAAATAAAAGGAAAGAATGAAGCCAAGAACTCAAATTATAGATGTTGCTTCATTAGGTACATTTTGGAACCATAAAAGAGCAACTAAACCAAGTTAGTGTTTAAAGAAGATGTGTAGCCTTAGGAGTAATTTCAAGAGCTTAATTAGCTTCCATATATTATTTCTAGGCCAAAGGAAAGAAGCCTCTCATCATTGTGAGTGTGTGGTCGAGGAAGGGAGTGCATTTCTAAGAGGGAAAGTGTGTTGTTGCAACAAAGGTAGTTCTCTCTACTTTCTCTCATGTATTGATGAATGCTATCTTGTCTTTGAATGTGTGTATGTATATTTTAAGCCATGAAAAGTGTCTTTAGATGCTATGGTACTATGATGTTATATTATGTTTTCAAATGATGCTTAGTATGTTTGCTTGGGTTTACTTTAGTGTGGTGAAGCTAAGAATTCTTAGCCATGGTGAGAATGAGCCAAGAACCTTCAAAAGTGGTTGAGACAAAGTAAAAAGTCTCCCAAGAGTGAGGTTGAGTTCAAAACCTCTTAAGAAAGTAGGTTAGCATGTCCAAAATCTATAAGAGAATGAGTGAGGCTAAACCACTTGCTTGGCAAACCTATATGTGTTTTATATGACTTCTAGAAATGCTAAAATTGTTGCATGAATGATTACATGATCCCTAACATCCATGCATGCATTTTTAAGACTTGAATTAGATTCTTTATATATGATTAAAAGGGAGATGAGCTATTAGGATTCTTTGAATCTAATTCCCTCCTCTCCAATGTCTTAATATGCTAGGTGGACCAAATGAGCAAAGTAATGGAAGCCACCAAGTTGGAAGATGAAACATTGACAAAGGAATTGTTGTTTTGTTCATTTGGTAGCCATATGAATGGCAAGTGTTGTAATCCATCATTGCATATGTTGTATGACTTCAATGAACACATGTAAATATGTAAAATTATCATGTATGTATAAAATTTAATGCCATATGTATGATAGAGCACATTTTGGGTATGGAATGGCAATACTTGACACATGCATTCTTGTGTATAGCTTGGGATGGATGAGTGAGTTTGAGAAATCTGGGTTTGTGCACTTTTGAGACAAGTTTGGTAGACCATTTTGATGTTTCCCCACATGCTCAAGTGGTCATGGTTGTCATAGAAACAATTATGGACCATTTGGACCCCATATGAGACACAAAATGAGCCATTATACATCCCAATATCAAAATCTGACCAAATGAATGAATTTACCCATAAAATTTGGCATGAATATATATCTCATACAGAGATTTTTGAAAATCTAAAGACCAAATTCTTTAGAGTTTTATGGAATTAATTATGATTTTCAAAGTTGGCATCTTTTTGCTATTCTAATGCAAACACTGTTTATATGGTCAGTCTCTTAGGCTATGACATTCAAAAGCCAAATGGTGTCCAATGCTCATGAAATATGCAAGCATAAACTAGACATGATAAGCTTTACATGGCCACCAAGATCATCCTAATTGGATTTCTAAGCAAGGAGATATAAATTTTTGAAGTTGAAGGATAGTACTAGTAGCAATAGACGACCTTTGGTATTATTCTATCTATTTTTGATGGCAAAAGGTCCCTGTTGTGGTATAGAATTATTTTTATCATAAAGTAGACATCTGTAGCTTTCCATAATGGTATAGTGTACTTGATTTCAAGTTTTGTAGAATTAGTTATGATTTTTCAAAGTTCATAACAGAATTCTAGAATTTTAGTCTGAGGCTACACACTTTGTTTTTATGTATCCACTTCCTTTGCTCGAGTTTTAGGCCACTTCTTGAGATGGTTATGAGTTGTATTTGTGTAATTAAATATGAGAATGAGATGGATAAATTCATATGGTCCACGGGATATGAAATGAAAAATTTATGCATGACATAATGCAATTAAATTGATTTTTTTTATGGTTTTCCTTCTTCTTCTTGTGTTGTTCATGGAAAGAAGCCTAGAATCTATAGGAGATGAGTTCTATAATTATGGTGTTACACTCTCCACCTCATTCTCTTGCATTATTGGTTGCATATATATGTCATTGTGTACTTGTGTATGCTTTTGTGACTTGAGAATATGCCACTTGATGCTTTGAGATTGCATTGGTACCAATGTGCTTTCTTAAATGATATTGATTGTGGAAAATGGCTCATACGGGTGAGGTGATGTCAAAAGTCCCTTAATGAAGGTGAAGAGATGCCAAAAGTCTCATGGCATGGGTGAGATAAGGCCAAAAGTCTCTTAAATGGGTGAGGCCAAGAGTGAGGCAAATCCAAAATTTCTAGAAATAAGGTAAAGCAAAATCAAAAGTCCCTAGAGCATATTCTTGAATTTAAAGTGAATTAATGGCACAAAAATTATGACCTTATTTGCTTTACGGTTGTCTTACCTTCCATGCTTATACTTTGATATGTATATGCCATAAATGTATGTGTGAATGGGTGTGTGAGCTATTGAGATTCTAGGAATCTCACTCCCCTCCCCTCCTTCGTCTTAATATGTCTAGGTGGTGTTCAAGAACAAAGAAATGCAAGCCAAGGATTTTGAGAAGCTATGCTTTGACCAATATATAGTCTTACTTGTAATGAAATGTCAAAGTGAACTTGTACATATTATTTTTGAGTTGTAAACGATAGAGCAAATGTAATATTATATATGAATGATGCATGGACCATATGTAGCATAAAATCAATGCAAATGAGGAATCTTGACACTTGATGGCATGTATGCATTAGTGTATTCTTGGATATGAAATGACTAAAATGATATGCATAAGGTTTAGGACCACTTGGGCAGTTCATACAAGTCATATTCATACTTTTAAACTTGCCCAAGAGGAGCCAAACACAAGAGGAAGCCATTTGGACTAAGTTGGCATCTTATAAGAGGCTAAATTGACCATAATGGTGAGCTATGACACAAATGGTCCAAATGAGCTCTTCTTGGTCTAAAATTTGACATGCATGTAGACCTTCTTAAGAGATTTTTGAAAAGCTAAAGTGGGTAGTATCTGGAGGTCTACAAAATTTTTGGTGAATTTTTGAAGTTGGCTGAAATTTCAGAATTTGCTACTAGTACTGTTCATATAGTTTAAATATTAATCTCTATCATTCATGGAGCAAACGATGTCCAATTGTTGTGAAATTTCATAGGAGAAAGTAGACCTTCCCAGTGACCTATGCCAACTGGAAGCATCTAATTTGGATGTCTAGAAAGGGATATATGAATTTTTAAAATTTTTATTCTGCTCTAGGTGCACAGTCAAACCTCTAGCACTATTCCATTGATTTTTGAGATTTGAATACTCTTGGATTGATCTGGAACTATTTTTCACATCCACAACTTTTCAAATTGGTATAGTTTGCATGAATTTGATTTTTGTTGAATTAATTGTGAATTTTTAAAGTGTATATCAGTAAGTTGTATCAGTAATTCTAGGTAGTCTAACCTTTGTGCATTTTTTATTGTCAAACGTAACTCAAATGAGATTTTCATGGTTGGGAATTATTTTTAATGTGAAGTTAACATCAAGAGCTTTCCAGAAAGCTATGATTTTCTTGATTTTTATTTTTTTAGATTTAGTTACGATTTCTTAAAGTTGCCCTAGAAATATGCCACCACGAAATCCTAGGCAAAACGTGATTATTTTGGGTTTCTAGCTCTTGGTCTGTGGTTCGTTTAGAGTTTTAGGATGTTTATGAGTTTTATGAATGGAAAATAATTAAGGAATGTTGTTGGTAAGTTTTTGGGGTCTACAGATTAAAATTCAAATTTTTAAACCCGACGTAACGCAAATAAATGACATTATTTCATTCCCTTTTGTAATTTTCTTTACTTGCTCATGGAAATCATCTTGAATAAGGGAATATGGGGTCTAATAAAGTATGGTATGACATTTATTGGTATCAGAGAAAAGGTTCAGGAAATTTACACAGTGTTTGGCTCTTGAGTGGTGCATTTGACTTGTGTTTGGGTGTGAATCACCTTGGAAGTGGTAGAATAGCTATGTATATGTGCTTAAATTGTATTTGTGAGCTAAGATTGTGACTTCTTTTCAGTTAAAATGGTTGAAACTAGAAGACGTAGAGGCAGAGGCAGATTGGTTATGGGTTTGGAGGTTGAATCCGAGGACCCTTTATGAGCTGTCATGGAACAACTCGATAGATACAAAGATGTGATAGCCCAGCAATAGCCGGATTTGCAGTAGCAGCATGAGATGATTATGTGGCTACAGGACTCCCTGGCTAAGTAGGAAGAAGCCAAGAGAGAGGCCCCTCCACCTCAACCTTAGCCTTCCACTTCCAGTGTTCCACCCCCACCTCCCCAAGAGCCTGCCCAGACTCTGCCATCCATTCAGAAACAACTGAATCAATTCAGAAAGAATAACCCACCTGTGTTTGACAAGGAGTTAAATGCAGATAAGGCGGAGGCCTGGGTGATGAAGATAGAAAAGATTTTTATAGTGATGGACTACACCTTTGAGCAAAAAAACTCAACTTGCCACCTTCATGTTACAAAAAGAGGCAAACAGATGGTGGCGCAACACAAAGTCACTGATGGAGACCAAAAACCTGCAAATTAACTGGGAGAATTTTATGAGAAATATTTTCCCAGTTCGATAAAGAAATAGAAAGAGATGCAGTTCATGGGGCTAAAGCAAACTGACTAGATGATAGTAGATTAGTATGTAATCAAATTTATAGAGCTATCTCGATACTCATCCTACCTCCAAAGATATTATAACGAGCCCTGGAGGTGTGAGTAGTTTGAGACTGGATTGAAGCCCTTTATCAGAGATAGGGTTACTCTACAGAGGATTTAGAACTTTAATGCTCTCGTGGAGATCAGCGGGGTAATTAAAAATAATCTAAGAGATATTATGCCCGCTACTACAGTATCCGGTTAGAGAAGGGCTCCAGAGTTGAAGAGACCTAGACCAGAGGAGGGTGCTAGCTCTGCACTGACTAGTAAAAAGAATGGTAAGATGCAATGGAACCGGAGGCCATAGAAAGGTAAGAAAGTGCAGCCCTTTTGGATTCAGCCATCCACACAGCAGTCTACATTGACATGTTACAAGTGTGGGAAGCTAAGGCATATTGCCAAGAATTGCCCCCAAAAAGATTTAGCACGTCCTAGGCCACAGACCTAGGGCAGGGTGTTGGCCCTTTCTCAGCAGGAAGCTAATGCATCACCTAGTTTGATCTGAGGTATGCTTATAGTGAATGGTTTTCCTATGATTGCTATGTTTGATTTGGGTGCTAGTCACTCATTTATATCTTATGATTGTGTGAGACGTTTGGGTCTAGCCATTAGTACTTTACCATTTGATTTGTCTGTCACTACACCCACTGGAGGCCACATTGTTACTTCCCATGCCTACTTGAATGTCACTGTACAGTTTAATCACTGCCATACTACCATTGATTTGATTTGTATGCCTTTTTATGACATTGATTTGATTGTTGGTATGAACTGGATGACTACCAATAATGTTATTCTTAATTGTGAACACTGAACTATATCTGTTCCTTCATGTGAGGCCATACCTAGGATGGGAGCCGAATTATCATTTATAACTACTGCCCAAGCTGAGAGATACTTAGAGCACAGATGTCAAGGGTTTCTAGCCTTTTTCTCTATTCAGGCTAAGGTAGAGGAAGGGATAGAGGAGATCCCATAGTTACGGAATTCCCAGAAGTTTTTCCTAAGGATTTTGATTTCAATGGTCTACACCCTAAGAGAAAGATAGAGTTTCCTATAGATATAGTGCCTATGGCTGGACCGGTGTCCAAGGCTCCTTACAAGATGGCTCCCACTGAGCTTGCTAAGTTTAAAAAGTAAATAGAGGAGTTATTAGAAAAAGGGTTCATACGCCCTAGTGTTTCACCCTAGGGAGCTCCAGTGTTGTTTATGAAAGAGAAAGATGGTAGCATGAGACTATGTATAGATTATAGAGAATTAAATAAAGTTACCATCAAGAATAAATATTCTCTCCTAAGAATAGATGACTTGTTAGATCAGTTAGCTAGGGCATCTATATTCTCTAAGTTAGATCTTAGACCTGGGTACCACTAGCTGAGAGTGAGAGTTAAGACGTCCCAAAGATGCCCTTCAGGATAAGATATGGGCATTATGAATTCCTTGTGATGCCATTCGGGTTGACGAATGCGCCCACGGTGTTCATAGATTATATAAACAGGGTATTCAAACTGTATCTGAATGAATTTGTTATAGTCTTTATCAATGACATCTTAGTGTACTCCAAATCTTTTGAGGAGTATGAGAGGCATTTGAGATTAGTCCTAAAAACTTTGAGAAGTAAGAGATTACATGCCAAATTGAGTAAATGTAAATTTTGGCTAACCGAGGTGAAATTCTTAGGTCATGTGATATCACGAGATGGGTCGCGGTAGATTCCTATAAAGTTAAAGCTGTGTTACAGTGGCATAGACCTAGAACTATTACTAAGTTTAAGAGTTTTTTTAGTTTGGTAGGATATTATAGACAATTTATTCAAGGCTTTTCTCAGATGGCCTTCCCACTTATGAGGCTGGCTCGGAAGGATACACCTTTCATGTGGGATGATCGATGTGAGAGGAGTTTCCAGGAACTGAAACTTTGATTGACCACTGCCCCTATATTGATTATTCCTGACCGTAGTTTACTATTTATGGTTTATAGTGATGCCTCGAGGAGAGGGTTAGAATGTGTGCTGATAAGGTAAGGTAGAGTAGTAGCGTATGCCTTTAGGTAGTTAAGGCCTCGTGAGGAGAATTATCCCATACATGATCTAGAGTTAGCTACAGTAGTTTTTGCTCTTAAGATTTGGAGACACTATTTGTATGGTGCGAGCATAGAGATTTACAGTGACCACAAAAGTCTAAAAGACCTATTTAATCAAAAGGAACTCAATATGAAATAATAGAGATAAATGGAATTTTTGAAAGATTATGATTACACATTGAAATATCACCTGGGTAAGGCCAACGTGGTGGCCGATGCTTTAAGTAGGAAATCCATCCATGCAGCTCATATGATGATTAAGGAGCAGAAGCTCCTAGAAAAGTTTAGAAATTTGAACTTCTCTTGCTAGGTGGTATTAGGCAAATTATATCTGAGCAAGACCTGGATTAAGAATGAATTGAGAACTCAGATTTTAGATGCCAAAGAAAGGATGAATTCCTTAGACAAATCAGGAGTGAGATTACCCAAGGTAGGACTTCAAAATTTAAGATATCTGAGGACGGTGTGATAGTATACCAGGAGAGAATTTGTGTGCCTAGTAGTAATGAATTGAAAGAGAAAATTTTAGAAGAGGCACATAAGAGTAAATATACTATCCACCCAGGGGACACCATGATATATCAGGACTTGAAAATAATATTCTGGTGGCCAAGAATGAAAAATGATGTCACAGAATATGTGGCGAGATGTCTTGTGTGCCAGAGGGTTAAGATAGAACATTAGAGACTCGTTGGGTTGTTGCAACCCTAGATATCCTCAAGTGGAAATGGGATGGCATAGCCATGGATTTTGTTATGGGATTATCCAGAACATCTTTTGGACAAAATGCTATCTGGATGATTATAGATAGATTGATGAAGTATATGCACTTCCTAGCTATTAAGGCTACCTATACATTAGATAAATTAGCCCAGTTGTACATAAGAGAGATAGTGCAACTTTACAAAGTACCCAGTAGCATAGTATCAAATAGAGACCCTAGGTTCATAGCGAACCTCTGGAGGTCATTACAACATGCCTTAGGGACCAAGTTGCATTTTAGTACTGCCTATCACCCCCAGACATATGGTCAGCTGAAAGGACCATCCAGACCCTAGAGGACATGTTGAGGGTGTGTGTGTTGGAGATTAAGGGTAACTACGACGCATACCTGCCATTAGCAAAATTTGCATATAACAACAATTACCATTCCAGTATTCAAATGGCCCCTTATAAAGCTTTATATGGGAGAAAATATAGATCCCCTCTATGTTGGGTTGAGCTAGGTGAGAGGAGTCTAATAGGACCTGAGATAGTGGACCAGACTACCCAGCAGATAGAAATGATTAGAAAGAAACTTCTTACGGCCCATAGTAGGCAAAAGAATTATGCTGATAGGAAAAGGAGGCTGATAGAGTTTGAGATTAGAGACTATGTATTCATTCGAGTGTCTCTAGTGATTGGAGTAGGTTGGTCTATGAGGGTAGAAAAGCTCAATCCTAAGTATATTAGTCCATTTGAAATCCTTGAGAAAATTAGACCCGTAGCTTACTGGATAGCGTTACCTCTGAACCTAACCCAAATCCATAATGTTTTCCATGTCTTATAATTGAAAAAGTACTTACCAAACCCCTCATATGTCATAGAATATAAGCATATTCAATTGCAGGAAAATCTTTCCTATGTAGTGAAATCGGAGAGAATTGTGGATGCTAAGCTAAAACAGCTAAGAAACAAGAACATTCCTCTAATGAAAGTGGTCTAGAAGGGTCTGACATCTGAGGAGGCAACCTGGGAGCTAGAGAATGAAATAAGATAGAAATATCCAGAGCTATTTCCCTAAGGTACGAATTTAAATTTTGAGTACAAAATTTATTTTAAGGGGGTAGAAAATGTAATGAACAGTAAATTCTGTAAAATAACGAAATATGCCGTATAAAAGTAAGTCTGCTGTAACAAGCTAGATAATGTCTCAAAAACTTTGAGTAGTGTCCTACGCTCCTAAAAATAATAATCCAAGGCTCAAACAAAAGGAAAAATGGAGCTAGGACAGTGAAACAAAATTGTTACAAAATTGACAAAATGTAGTAACATTTTCGTAAATATATGTAATTTTTGGAAAAACTCATAGGAGGGCTTTTTAAATAGAAAATTTGAGTTGTCCAAGGTTCTTAGAGGCCCTGAAAATCATGGGAAGCCCTAGAACCGATAAAGCCCCTTCAGTGTATATTTTCTAATAACGGTGAACCTGAACTTTGATGGATTCATTTAGGAAGGTTTTAGCTCCAAATTGAGTTATTCCAAAGATATTTTATTAAATTGGGAACCCAAATTTTAAAATGGAAATGAAAGTTCTCAAAAAGGAGCTAAAATGAAGCTAAAATGAAATTGACATTACGAAAGGACGATATTAGAATTTTTGGAAAAAGTTGCTTCTTGAATGTTCCACACACTTCACACCCTTTTTCCCCTCTCATTTAGGTCAACCTCCTCCACCCAAAAAATAGAAAAAGAAGTAGCTCTCTTAGGCACACAAGAGGAGGAGAGAAAGGAGGGAGAAAAGCAAGAAAAAGGAAAAGAATTTCATGGATTATCATGTTCCTTCTTCTTCTAATCTTGTTTCTCTCTTTCCAAGGTTTCTTTCCATGGTTTGGTTAAATGAAATGGTCATGTTTTGAGGCCAAAATAGAGGGGGAGAGTTCAAAAATTTAGGGAACATTCAAGCAAAGGAAGAAACATCAAAAGGGAGCTAGAAATCCAAGGTAATATCTTGTTTTGGTTACTTCTTTCTCTTGCTTCTTCCTTGTGCACTTTTCGGCCTAAACTAGAACCATATAGGAGGAAAGTTTTTTGTCCAAAACCAAGAGAGGAACTAGGGTTCTAGACCATGGAGAAGTGGAATATGCCAAGAATTTGCAAGAAAAACCAATGGAAATTAATTTAGAAAAGTGTAGAGTTCTTTAGGGTTTTGTAAAAACTGATTTAGTACATGTAATTCTTAGGCTATGTATGTAACACCCCAAAAATTAATTAAGGTGTTAATTATGGATTTGGGTTAATTAAGAATAATTAATATGAGATAAAAACCCCATCTAGGCCCAAATTAAATTAAGTAAAGCAAGGTGAGGGACTAATGGAGGCCCAATAACTTTAGGTGCAGACCCAACCTTTTATAGTGAGACTTGGAACAAGAGAGAGTACCTAGTGATGGCCCAATAACCCTTGTGCAGACTAAAATCAATTGAGTCCTTCAAACTTGGTATGCCCCAATTAAATTTCTACAGCCCAACATATTAAAGCTAGCCCAACAAGGTTTAAATCAGAACCCACTTGCCATTGGACCCTTGGGTCAGCCCATGACCCACATTAGACCTAACTAAAACCCTAAACACTTCAGCCCCTCCATATTTTGCTGAAACACACAAACACAATTCATTTTCGGAGGTTTGGAGGGAAGCTAGGGTTTGGGGCAAAAAATCCACCATTTCTTACTTCTAAGCTCAAAATCAGCTAAGGTACTTGTTACATAACTTAATCCCCTTTTATTTCTCTTTATGTGGCCAATTTAGTTTTTTATTTGGAGCATTTTCACTATACCCAAATTCTAAAATGTGGTTGTTTGGTATTTTTTAGAGGATTTTCGGAGGTAGAGGCTAGGAGGGATATTGGGTAAGTGTAAACTCTTCATTCTAATGTATTTTTTGCTGGTTTAAGACCCCCATAGTTAATTTATAGTATAGGTATTAATTATGCACGAATTTGCTTAGGAATTAAAGTGATATATTGAAGTTTCTGGTAGAGGACATATTCAATCCGAATTTAGGGATTTGTAGTGGTTGGGTAAGCGTCTTCTGGGTAGCCATTTGTATTTTAATTCCTCAGGTACTTGTTGCTGTTATACATTATGATTTAAAGTAGTAATCTTATGATGTTATGGTTATAGGAAGATTTTGGCACTACTGGTGGCTTTTCAATTGTCTACAGAGTGAGGTAACCGAGGTTTCATGCTAATTCCATGCATATGTCTGTTTTAATTTTATATTTGCTGTATGATTATGATTTTGATACTAAATGAATTGGTTAGCTATCTGTTATCTATGATTGGACCTTGTGAGTCCATGGTGGAGCTGTGGTGCGACTGCCACCTATACATGTGCTTCGATCGGGCACCAGGTTATGATCAAATCTCAGATGCACTGAGCCCTAGTTGTGCTCAATGGGGAGTAGATGCCATGGACGGGCCTCCCCCAGTGTTATTGGCTATTAACATATAGAATTATGATTGCTAGTATGGGATAGTAATCATAGATAGCCTAATTATTTTATTTACTGACATGACTGCTATGTTTTCTGATGCTTATATGAAATCATGCATATATGTTAATTAAACTAGAATATATGAATGGAATTTGCCTTGGTAACTGAGATTTGCATCTCACCCCGTTTCATGGGATTATACTTTTAGGTGAAGGCCCTTCGAGTAAGGATAAGGGGAAGCAAGTGAATGAAAATCCATGAGCTCTAGCCATGTGTGGAGGAAGTTACACTTGGGCTAATCTGAGTAGAATAGATGGAATTTTGTTAATTTTATATAAATGACTTCATCATGTAATCATATTGCCAAGTGTAGGCGTTTATATTTTGATTAGCTGGAATGTATTTATTAAGGAGTTAAGTCTCAATATAGCTTGGTTTTAGATGTATAAACTTATAGTATCTAATATATGAACTTTGTTGAATACATGATATGGTTTACTATTGGGAATGTCATCATGGGATATATGAGATTGTTGGTTTGAATCAGTGATGCATGAAATCTTTAAGGGAATGCATATTTGAATGATAATTGCTGGAAGCTTATGAAATTCTATTATTAATATCTATGAATTTACTGACATATGGTAGTTGGATGAGTAGAAATTTATACTCAAGTTTTGAATTGGTAATAGTAAAATAACTGGGTAAATAAGGTCCATAAATACCATTAGAGTTGCATAAATTAAGGTAGAATGGCCCTAGGGTGTCATTTGAGGGAGAGTGGAGAGTATGAGACAAGATTTTGGGAGTTGTAGGATTAGAAGGCATTTCACCATGACCAAAATATTATTAGCCACGGCCAATAGAGGCAAAGTTGCCTAGGGAGAGTACCAGAGAGCAATTCACTGCGGTGAAATATGAGAGGCAAAATTAGGAGTCGTCTAGAGGGTGATTCACCACGATTAAATGGGAATTAGCCGCAGTGAACTTTTGTGAGAATTTGTCAGGTGTTCCAGAGAGGAATTAGCCGTGACGAAAAGGGGAATTGGCCGCGGCTAATAGTGAAAGGCAAGCGAGGTAGGTTCCAGGAGGCTTCCTTGCCGCGACGCCATGTAGGTTAGCCGTGCTGAAGGATAGCCATGACGAAATCTGTGAAGATAAGGAGTGAACCCAAGAGTAATTGGCCACGATGCAAGGACATTTAGCCACGGGTAATGGTCCCAAACTTTCATTCTAACCTAGAAATCTTAGTTTTTCATATGGTAATCCCAAGGGATGACTTAGAAACATTGATAGAAGATTCTTGTGAGTTGGAATTAATGGGTAATAGACTCAAAGGCTTATAAATGAATGTTTGTTTCCCTGATGTACATGAGTGCTTGTAATTATATGGTTGATGACTCTAATAACATGAAGGTTCAAATTTTCCTATATTTTCTGAATATAATTAGTTGTAATGTCTTGTAACCCCAATTTATGATTATTAATCACATATTTAACCTTAATTACAATGATTAGAAGTTAGGGTCATCATAATATAAGTGTTCCAATGAGCTCCTAAGACCTCTAGGAAGCCTCCCAAATGACTCTCCCATCAAGGAAAATTTAAAAGCTCTATAAACCCTTTCTTTAAGGGGTGCCTCTGCCTAGGCTAGATAAATAGGTTAGAAAGTATTTTAATTTGTTCTAACCTTAGTTTGAGACTTCATATAATGATAGAAGGTAGAAGGAACTCTTAGAAAAAAATTTAGAAGCCATGGTTTAGGAGATGGGATAATGGTTTCCATAATGGAGCCTCATGAAGCAATATATGTCTAGGCTTGTGTGAGTGAGTAAGTGATGGCTTCAAGGACCTTGAATGAAGTCAAGAAGCCTATAAATGAAAAAAGAATGGAGCCTAAAACTTGAATTATAAGGGTTGCTTCAATAGGCTATTTATGGAACCATTATGTGACCTATGGAACCAATTGTGTTCTTAAAAGTATGTGTAGTACCTTGGCTTGTTTTAAGAGTGTACTTTGTGCTATTTATGATGTTTAGGTCAAGAGAATCCTAATCCACCTAGGTGTGCTTGTGGAACTAAAAAAGGGAAGGAGAAAGATTAAGAAAAGCTTGCATAAGTTCAAGGTAGCTCTCCACCTCATTCTCTTACATTCTTGTTTGCATATATATATCATTGTATGATCGTGTATGCTTTTGTGACTTGAGAACATGCCACTTGATGCTTTGAGATTGCATTGGTACCAATGTGCTTTCTTGAATGACATTGATTGTGGAAAATGGCTCATAAGGGTGAAGTAATGCCAAAAGTCCCTTAATGAAGGTGAAGAGATACCAAAAGTCTCATGGCATAGGTGAGACAAGGCCAAAAGTCTCTTGGATGGGTGAGGCTAAGTCAAAATACCCTAGGCCAACGGTGAGGCAAATCCAAAAGCCCTAGAAATGAGATGAAGTAAAAGTAAAAGTCCCTAGAGCATGTTCTTGAATTTAAAGTGAATTAGCAGCATAGAAATTGTGACCTTGCATGCTTTATGTAACGCCTTTTCTAAACACTCATTTTTAGCTATAACTTTTTTTGGAATTCTTGATTTAATTTTAATTATCTTTTTCTATGGTAATTATCCTTTCACAATAGAATCTAATTAATGGTGTAGCAAATGATGACAATAACAGAAATACACTATAATTTATGCAAACTAGTTTAAGAGTTTTCTCATAGGGGAGTGGGGTCATACAAGTCACATCACATCAAAGAGGGATCTATCCTATGACTATCCAAAAAGAAAATCCCAGATAACAAAAGGACCAAATAGGTTAGTCCCATATGTTCACAAAAGGATAAGTGTCAGCGACTAGGCCTTTGTTCATGCAAACAGAGGAGCAAGAAGGTCAACTCCACCCTCTAGGAATGTGTGGGACTCTAGCTCCACTGGGGACACAAAGTACACTGGTACAACACGAACAACGTCATCACATGATATGATGCATATATTATGGATGACAAAGACCCATCCCCAGAATGGGAACTAGATCCACTCTGCCTGGAGTTCTAGGGTCACTTAATAAATGGCATCTAAGAAAAGTATAAACCACAATAGAGTAAGAAATCATTTTCTTAGTAACATAGATAGGATTAATACCACATAATATCCATGAAGAAGAGTCAAGTAATTTTAACATATAGCAAGTAATATAATGGCAAGACAGTTAATTTACTAAACAACATAAACAGAGAGATATACCTATTAATAATATCTAACGTGGATATAAAATAGCAAAGTAAACGATCATATTACATCTAAAGATAGAATACAAAAAAACACAAGAATTATCTTAACATAATTAATATTCAACAATTGCAAGATATTCATGAGAGTTTCGCACATATATAATATAGAAGATATCATAAACAATATTTATTCTCTCTTGACCATTAGGCCCTAGAGACCACCAGGCCCAACACTCAGACCGTGTCGCACTGGCTTTAACAGGCTTAAGCCCAGCTCATGTTGCACTGCCATGATATAGTAGGCTCACCCTTGCTTCCTTGACTAAGGCGTCCCCCAGTGGATACCTAAGGAAAATCATATAAAATATCACAATAATATGTCATCCAAGCCATCATTTGATCAAGGTATGATAGGTATATTTAGGAAAGAACTGTCTTACATAACTCTATGCATAAATAATCTCGATAGCGTAATAGCATATTAGAGTTTGGAAATTAGTGGTTAAGGTATTTTTAAGTATCTTTAAGATTGGACATCCAACACAACAGCTGTAACAACCAGAAAAAAAAATTCGAAGTCCTGAAATTTTCTAAGTCTGCTAGTTATAGCGAGAAATGGCCTAGCTATAGCAAGAGTGCCTGTTCGCTATAACGAGAATGCTTCTAGCTATAATGAGTTCGGGTATCTCAAACAAAAACTAGGGGGTTTCCCATAATAGCCCCACCGTAGCAAAAACAGGGGTCAGGGACTGATACGTGCTCACCGTAGCGAGGGTTATTCTTCACTATAGTGAGGGTTAGTCTGGAAAAGTATGAAAAAAAAAGAATTTTGCTTTTTAAAGAGTCCAGATCCTTCCCTTTCCTTCTAATAGACTTAGGCTTTGACCAAAACAAAGAAAAGGGCTATAGAGAGAGAGAGAGACCTAGAGAAAGAAGGAAAAACAAGAAAAAGGTAAGCACAACTTGAGATCTCCATAACTTTTCTTCTTAGAGTTTTGTTCTTCTCTCTTTGCCCTCCCTTTCTATGGTTTTGGTTATTGAGTCGGTTTTGTTTTAGTCCTAAGTCAAAGGGGGAAGTGTAAGGATTTAAGGAGAAGATTTATGTAAAGGAAGAGTCTCTTAGAAAGAGCTTGATTTAAGATAACTTCTTTCCATTTTGTTGCATCTTCTCCCTTTACTTTCCTTTAGTATGTTGGTTCTACCAACTTGAGAGCTTGAGAGAGGAAGGAAGTCTGACCTAGAGTAAGCAAGAGATCTTTGAAAGATAGTGTGATGAGTTGAGAAATACCAAGGAAGTAAAAGAAGAGTTGGTGAAATTCTAAAGAGGGAGAACCCCTAGTTTCTTATATACCTTGTAGGGTTTGCTATAAAGAATCCTCTAGCTTTGTGAATAATTGTTGAGTAATGAGAGAGTAATTCCATGCTCTTTATTGTTTCTAGGCTCAAAAGAAGCAGCTCCATCTAGTTGTGATTGTGAGACCAAGAAGGGATAACAGAAATTAAAAGGAAGGCTTGTGTTGGTTTATAAGGTAGCTCTCCACTCTTTCTTGTTGCAGTCTTGGATGTGTAATAGTTATTGTATGCTTGTGTATATGCTTGTATCATGACACATGCCATTCGATGTTGCCTTGATACATTGGTACCAATATGCTTATGTTTTGGGTTGTGAAAATTGCTCGAGTGAGGTAGTGCCAAAAATCCCTTGAGATGGGTGAGGTGGAGCCAAAAGTCCCTAAACCAAGGATAAGGCCAATCCAAAAGTCCCAAAAATTAGGTTAGGCTAGACTAAAGGTCCCTAGAGCTTATTCTTGGCATTGATATGATATTCATGATATGAAAATCATGTGTTGTGTAATTGTGAATGGTTTGCATGCTTTAACTTGTTTATATGCCTTGATTGCTTCCTTGAATGAGTGTATGAGCTATTTAGATTCCATGAATCTCACCCCCTTCCCTCTCCCATTTCATATGGTCCAGGTGGAGCTCAAGAGCCTAACGTGGAGGCCATGAGGCATAGATGGCCCTTTTTTTTACACTTTTGCATACTTTGGCATAGTTTGATGTATAGGAAAGTCAAAGTGCTCATGTATACATATTATTTTTGAGAAGTCAATGCTTAAACAAGTGAAAAAGTATATATCAATAACATATGATCCATGTATGGAACCAAAGTAATGAAATTATGAGATTTGGCTCTTTTGTGGCTTGTATGTAGTAGTATATTTTTGCCTGTATCATAGTGAGTTTGAGATATGTGTTGATTTGGATCACTTGGGCAATTCATATATGCTATGTTTATGCTTTAAAACTTTCCTAAGAGGTGCTAGAGCATGTAGGAGACCATTTACCCCCATTTTGAACCATTTATGGTGTTAAAACTGCCAAATTTGTGAGCTCTGTCAAAGTATAACCAAATGAGCTCTTCTTCATATGAAATTTGGCATGCCTCTAGAGCTTGTTGAGATATTCTTAAAAAGCTAAAGTGGGTAATATTTGGAGGTCTAGGGAATATTTTCTGAATTGTTGAAGTTGGAGAATTTTCTAGTTTTGGTTATTGTACTGTACAAATAGGTTCGAAAATGAATTTATGTCATTCATAGACCAAACCATGTCTGATTGCCATGAAACTTTATAGGCAAAAACTAGATATCACAGTGACCTATAACAACTAAAAGCACCTCGATTGGAGGTTTGTAGAGGGAGAAACAACTCTCTAAATTTCTGTGTCAGCATTAGGGAAGCCATCCGACCTTCGTTACTGTTCCATCAATTTTTGAGGTCCAAGGGCTACTAAAATGATCTAAACTTATTTTTACCCTCAATTTAATATCTGTAGCTTTCGAAATTGGTAAATGTTGACCAGATTGTATTTTTTTGAAATTAGTTATGAATTTTTGAAGTTCATGACAGTAAGCTGCATTAGTACCAGGGACAGCTGAACCTCTGTCTCTTTTTTTATGTCAAACATGGTCCAAACGCTGATATTATGGTTTGAAATTATTTTTACTGTAAATTTAACATCCAGATATTTCTATAAAACTATTTTTTTCTTAATTCTCATTTTTCTAGAATTAGTTATGATTTTTCAAAGTCAGAGCCAAAAATTTGACTTTTGGGCCCATTTGAGAAATTGCATTTTCTTAGTTTTTAGCTTCATATCCATGGTTCATGAGTTATTTTATGCTATGTATGAGTTTTATAAATGGATTTTGAGTAGAGAATGTGAATGATGGATTCACAAGACCCACAGGGCAAAATATGAGCTTTTAAACCCTGACTTAAAGTATTAAAATACTACGGTTTTGGTCCTTTTCCTTGGAAATCATATGGAATCAAGCCAAAAGGGAGATTAATTGAGGTTAAGACATTATGATATTACATTTTTGGTATCAGAGCAAAGGTTTAGGTACTTTTGCTCAATGTTGGGCTCTTAAATGGTGTGATTTATTTGTGTTTGGTGTGAATTGCCATGGAAGTGATAGCATACATATGCATATATGCTTATGATATGATTGTGAACTGAGGGTTGCTACTTCTTTTCAGACATGGTTGAGACTAGAAAGGGCAGGGGTAAGGGCAGGCCGCCCAAGGCTCAAAGAGCTGAGCCAGAGGTTCCAGTTAGGCCTGAGGATCCTCTGCGGACCATCATGGAGAGGCTTGACTGGTATGAGGCCATGATGGGCCAACACCAAGAGATGCTGGAACAGCAGAGGTACATTGCCTAGCAACAACATGATATAATCATGCATTTGCAAGATACCCTGGCTAGGCAAGAAGAAGCTAGGAGAGAAGCCCCTGTACCTCAGCCATCCATATCTGGCGTTCCACCTGCACCTCCTCAGAAGCTTACTGCTACTGCTCAGACCCAGACGCCTATCCAAAAACTATTGAAGCAGTTTCAGCAGAACAGCCCACCCTCGTTTGATGGGGAGTTAGATGCGGATAAGGCAGAGGCTTGGGTTATGGAGCTGGAGAAAATATTCTCGATGATAAATTGTACTACCGAGCAGAAAGCTCAACTTGTCACTTTCATGCTACAGAAGGAAGCCGATAGATGGTGGTATAACACAAAACCCCTTATGGAGACCAAGAACATACTGATCACTTAGGAAAGCTTCTTGGTCAAGTTTTATAAGAAATATTTCCCTAGTTCTATGAGAAAGAAGAAAGAGATAGAATTTATGAGCTTGAGACAAACGGATGAGATGACTGTAGACCAATATATGGCCAAATTCATCGAGTTGTCTCAGTATTCCTTTTACCTCCAGCAGTATGATGATGAACCCTAGAGATATGATCAGTTTAAGACTGGATTGAAGCCCTTAATTAGCGACAGAGTTACTCTACAACAGATTAGGAAGTTCAATACCCTTATGGAGGTCAACAGGGTGATTGAGACTAACCTATGAGCTATCATGCCTGCTGCGGCTACAGCTAGTTAGAAGGGGGCTTTATAATTGACAAGACCGAGACTAGAAGAGGTTCTAGTATGACACCTAGTGCCAAGAGGAGAGGCAAGGGGCCATGGAACTGAAGGCCACAGCGGGGTAAGTCGATGCCACCTCTGTGGAGCCAGTCATTCTTCCAGTAGTCTCTGGTGACATGTTTTAAGTATGGGAAGCTGGGGCACATTGCTAGACACTGTCCCTAGGTGGATACAGCACCTCCTCCTAGGCTATAAACCCAGGCAGAGTGTTTGCCCTCACTCAGCAGGAAGCTAGTGCGTCCCCCAGTTTGATCTGAGATACGCTAATAGTGAATGGCTTTCCTGTAGTTGCTATGTTTGATTCGGGTGCTAGTCACTCATTTATATCCTATGATTGTGTGAGGCAATTGGGTCTGGCTGTTAGTGTCTTGCCATTTGACTTGTCTGTCACTACACCCACTGGAGGCCACGTGGTTACTTCCCATGCTTGCTTAAATGTCACTGTTCAGTTCAATCATTGTCATACCACTATTGATTTGATCTGTATGCCCTTCCATGATATTGATTTGATTGTTAGTATGAACTAGTTGACTACGAATAATGCGATACTTGATTGTGAACATCAAACCGTTTCCCTACCTACTTGTGGGACCATACCTAAGGTAGGAGCTGAGTTATTCTTTGTGACTGCTGCCTAGGCTGAAAGGAATTTAGAGTGTGGATGTCAAGGGTTTCTAGTCTTTTTCTCTATTCAGGCTGAGGTAGAAGAAGGGATAGAGAAGATCCCAGTTGTCAAAGAATTCCTAGAGGTTTTCTCTAAGAAGTTTAACTTTAGTGGTCTACCCCCTGAGAGAGAGCTAGAGTTCCCTATAGACATAGTACCTGGGGCTAGATCAATGTCCAAGGCCCCTTATAGGATGGCTCCCGTCGAGCTCGCTGAGTTGAAAAAACAGATAGAGGAATTGTTAGAGAAAGGGTTTATCTGTCCTAATGTATCACCTTGAGGAGCTCCGGTGTTATTTGTGAAAAAGAAATATGGCAGCTTACATTTGTGTATTGATTACAGAGAGTTGAATAAAGTTATCATCAAGAACAAATATCCTCTCCCTAGAATCGATGATTTGTTAGACCAGTTGGTTGGGGCATCTGTGTTTTCTAAGATAGACCTTAGATCTGGGTACCACAGTTGAGAGTGAGAACTGAAGACATCTCCAAGACGGCCTTCAGAATGAGATATGGGCACTATGAGTTCCTTGTGATGCAATTCGAGCTGACGAATGCGCCCACTGTGTTCATGGATTACATGAATAGGGTATTCAGACCGTATCTAGATCAGTTTATGATGGTCTTCATTGATGATATTCTAGTGTACTCTAGATCCTTTGAGGAGCACGAGAGGCATTTGAGATTAGTCCTAGAGACCTTGAGAGAGAAAAGGTTGTATGCCAAACTTAGCAAATGTGAGTTTTGGCTGACCGAGGTGAGATTCTTAGGTCATGTGATCTCACGAGATGGGGTCGTGATTGATCCCTGTAAAGTTGAGGCTGTGTTACAGTGGGATAAACCTAGAACGATTACCGAGGTTAGGAGTTTCCTAGGTTTGGCAAGGTACTATAGACAGTTTATTCAGGAATTTTCTCATATGGCCTTACCACTGATGAGGCTAACTAGGAAAGAGACACCATTCGTGTGGGATGATAGATGTGAGAGGAGTTTCCAGGAGTTAAAACTTTGTCTGACCACTACCCCTATACTAATTATCCCTGACCCTAATAAACCATTTGTGGTTTATTGTGATGCCTCGGGCAAAGGGTTAGAATGTGTGTTAATGCAGCAGGGTAAAGTAGTGACATATACTTCTAGGTAGTTGAGGTCTCATGAGGAGTATTATCACACGCATGACCTGGAGTTAGCCGCCGTAGCAAACTCTTAAAATCTGGAGACATTATTTATATGGTGCTACCATAGAGATTTATAGTGATCACAAGAGTTTGAAATACATGTTTGACCAGAAGGAACTCAATATGAGATAGAGGAGATGGATGGAGTTCCTGAAAGACTATAATTATGTGTTGAAATACCATCTGGGCAAGGCCAATGTGGTGGCGGATTCCCTGAGTAGGAAATCCATCCATGTAGCCCATATAATGATTAGGGAGCAAAAGCTCCTAGAGAAGTTTAAAAACATGAATCTCTCTTGTCAGGTGGTATCAGGTAAATTGTATTTGAATGAAACCCGAATTGAGAATATATTGAGAACCTAGATCTTAGATGCCCAGAGAGAGGATGAGTTCCTGAGACAGATCAAGAATAAGAATTTCTAAGGTAAGACATCAGATTTCAAGATGTCTGATGATAGTATAATAGTATACCGAGATAGAATCTGTGTGCCTAGTCAGAATGAGTTGAGAGAAAGCATTTTAGAAGAGGTATATAAGAGTAAGTATACTATCCACCCAGGTGTCACCAAGATGTATCAGGATTTGAAACGGATTTTCTAGTGGCCAGGGATGAAGAATGAGGTGATTGATTATGTGGCTAGATGCCTAGTGTGTCAGAGGGTGAAAATAGAACATCAAAGACCGGCTGGGTTGTTGCAACCTCTAGATATCCTTGAGTGGAAGTGGGATAGTATAGCCATGGACTTTGTTATAGGGTTACCTAGAACATCATCTGGACACGACGCTATTTAGGTAGTTGTGGATAAACTGACGAAGTATGCATACTTTTTAGCTATCAGGGCTACTCATACACTAGATAGATTAGTCCAGTTGAATATTAGAGAGATAGTGCGACTTCACGGAGTACCCAATAGCATAGTTTCGGATAGAGACCTTAGGTTCACATCAAACTTCTGAAGGTCATTGCAACAGCATACCTTAGGGACCAAGTTGCAGTTTAGTACTACATATCACCCCCAGACAAATGGTCAGACTGAGAGGACCATTCAGACCTTAGAGGACATGCTGAGGGCGTGTGTGTTAGAAATGAAGGGTAACTGGGATGCGTATTTACCATTAGCATAGTTTACTTATAATAACAATTACCATTCCAGTATTCAGATGGCCCCATATGAGGCTTTGTATGGGAGAAAGTGCAGATCTCCTCTATGCTGGGTTGAGCTAGGTGAGAGGAGCATGATAGGACCTGAGATTGTGGACCAAATCACCTGACAGATAGAATTGATTAGGAAGAGACTCCTCACGACCCAAAGTAGGCAGAAAAGCTATGCCAATAAAAGAAGGAGGCCGTTAGAGTTTGAGATTGGAGACCATATGTTCATTCGAGTGTCTCCAGTGACGAGAGTAGGTCGACCAATGAAGGTAGGAAGTTCAGTCCTAGGTATATTAGTCCATTTGAAATCCTTGAGAAAATTAGACCTGTGGCTTACCGAATACCCTTACCTCCTAACCTAGCCCAAATCCATGGTGTTTTTCATATCTCCCAGTTGAAAAAGTATTTACCAAACCCCTTACATGTCATAGAATATGAGCATGTGCAATTGCAGGAAGATCTATCCTATGTAGTGAAACCAGAGAGAATTGTGGATGCTAAGCTGAAACAACTGAGAAGCAAGAACATTCCTCTAGTGAAAGTGGTCTAGAGAGGTTTGACATCTGAGGAAGCAACCTAGGAATTGGAGGATGAAATGAGACAAAAATATCCAGAGTTATTCCCTTAAGGTATGTCTTTAAATTTCGAGGACAAAATTTCTTTTAAGAGGGGTAGAAATATAACAACCAGAAAAAAAAATTTGAAGTCCTAAAATTTTCTAAGTCTACTAGCTATAGCGATAAATGGCCTAGCTATAATAAGAGTGCCTATTCGCTATAGTGAGAATGCTTCTAGCTATAGCGAGTTTGGGCATCTCATAAAAATACTAGGGGATTTCTCACAATAGCTCTTGCCATAGCGAAAATAGGGGTCTGGGACTGATATGTGCTCGTCGTAGCAAGGGTTATTCTTCGCTATAGCGAGGGTTAGTCCAGAAAAGCATGAAAAAAGAGAATTTTACTTTTTAAAGAGTCTAGATCCTTCCCTTTCCTTCTAACCGACTTAGGTTTCGACCAAAATAGAGAAAAAGGTTATGGAGAGAGAGAGAGACCTAGAAAAGCAAGGAAGAACAAGAAAAAGGTAAGCATAACTTGAGATCTCCATAGCTTTTCTTCTTAGAGTTTTGTTCTTCTCTCTTTACCCTCTTTTTCTATGGTTTTGGTTATTGAGTTAGTTTTGTTTTGGGCCTAAGTCAGAGGGGGAAGTGTAAGGATTTGAGGAGAAGATTTATGCAAAGGAAGAGCCTCTTAGAAAGAGCTTGATTTAAGATAACTTCTTTCTATTTTATTGCATCTTCTCCCCTTTAGTATGTTGGTTCTACCAACTTGAGAGCTTGAGAGAGGAAGGAAGTCTAACCTAGAGTAAGCAAGAGATCCTTGAAAGATAGTGTGATGAATTGAGAAATACCAAGGAAGTAGAAGAAGAGTTGGTGAAATTCTAGAGAGAGAGAACCCCTAGTTTCTTATATACCTTGTAGGGTTTGCTATGAAGAACCCTCTAGCTTTGTGAATAATTGTTGAGTTATGAGAGAGTAATTCCATGCTCATTATTGTGTCTAAGCTCAAAAGAAACAGCTCCATCTAGTTGTGATTGTGAGACCAAGAAGGGATAACAGAAATTGAAAGGGAAGGCTTGTGTTGGCTTATAAGGTAGCTCTCCACTCTTTCTTATTGCATTCTTGGATGTATAATAGTCATTGTATGCTTGTGTATATGCTTGTATTGTGACACATGCTATTTGATGTTGCCTTGATACATTGGTACCAATATGCTTATGTTTTGGGTTGTGAAAATTGCTCGAGTGAGGTAGTGCTAAAAATCCCTTGAGATGGGTGAAGTGGAGCTAAAAGTCCCTAAACTAAGGGTGAGGCCAATCTAAAAGTCCTAAAAATTGGGTTGGGCTAGACTAAAAGTCCCTAGAGCTTATTCTTGGCATTGATATGATATTTATGGCATGAAAATCATGTGTTGTGTAATTGTAAATGGTTTGCATACTTTGACTTGTTTATATGCCTTGATTGCTTCCTTGAATGAGTGTATGAGCTATTGAGATTCTATGAATCTCACCCCCTTCCCTCTCCCGTTTCATATGGTCCAGGTGGAGCTCAAGAGCCTAAGAATGGAGGCCATGAGGCATAGATGGCCCTTTTTTTTTACACTTTTGCATACTTTGGCATAGTTTGATGTATAGGAAAGTCAAAGTGCTCATGTATATGAAAAAAAGAACTGTACACGCAGCGAAAATTTTAATTCGTTTCCTTCCATGGATCCGTCTACTTAATTAAACCGAGTATGAGATAAAATATTACCTTTGCAGCGCACTTTATCCTTTCAGATCTCTGAAACTGACGTCTATGCGCAGCCCCCTCTACTAGTATCCACACGAATGATCTGGCAACTTGAAAGGCGTGCTAGTGCCTTCATTCACCACGTCCATACATGAATTGATGAGAAGATGATCTTCTCTCTCTAGGCATCTGTACACTTTTATCTCTCTAGGTGTACGGCCGCTCTCTATCTCTCTAGGGTCACGACTTAGGGTTTTAGAAATCTGACTCCTTTTTTTTGTGTATCTAAACCCTAGCCTACCTCTCCTTTTATAGAGGTATATTTAGATTAAATTAGTTAATTTAAATACATTATTTAAATTAATCCAAATTAATCTTAAACAAATTAGTTGAAATTCGAATTTATCTCATAAATTCAATTTTAACTAATTCATTTATAAATAAATATATATATTGAAATATATAATACAATATATATATTTATATCAAATATAAATATATATATTTTGAATTTCTATATATATATATATGAAATATATGTTACATATATATAAATATCAAATAATATATATACTTATATTTCGAATTAATTACATATATATATCATATATATATATATATAATTATCTCACCCTAATTAAGCGTAACATTCATTGAATCTAGACACAATTCTAGGTTCAATGAATTTGGACATTCTTGTTCAAGTTGATTCATTCTTGTGTGCGACCCTGTAGGCCTATATAATATTGGCAGTGGGCTAACAACGTTATTGCAGCTACAAGTCACTAGTAGCCTCTAGCAAGACATAGTGACTGCCCAAATCACATAGGGTTTAATGATCTGATACAACATATCGTATAACCCTATCACATCCCTTTTATCACACGATATCTTGATCGAGCATGAGGCATGGAATTGTCATCCTTATCTTACTCGATCATTAGTTTCTCGATTTACGTGCAGACCAACAGAACGAATGAAAAACCCTTCCATCCAAGCATGGCCATGCATTTCTCAGTCTCACTCATCGAGGGGCCCAAAGATATCTCTCCGTTAACCAGAGGGACAAATTTCATCTTGACCACTCATCATCCTCTATATGAAGTCTACTATGCCCGACTATAGCCTTTATGATCACCAGGTCAAAGGTGACTTTTGACAATGCCAAAGCACAGTGTCCTTCATGTTGGAATCTATGATGATCTCAAGTATGAGGGATCAGTGACACGGTTATATATGAGGTACGCTTATGACCTAATCCATGAAGCTACCTCATGACGGGTCGATCCAGCGTCCTGTTCCCATTTGGCACCTATGATTTTGATTTATATCTCCATACATGATTAACACATAACCATTAATCAAAATCATACTCGTCTTAATTCATCATCATTCCCACAATGATGACCGACTAGGGATATTTAGGATAACTAATATAATTTATCCAAGGATATAATTATTATAGAAACAGGCAAATATAATAAGTGTAACAGAAAAACTTTTATTCTTAATGAAACACAATGTTTACAAATGATTGGCCTAGGGCACAATCTCCAATAGTATACATATTCTTTTTGAGATGTAAATGTTTAAACAAGTGTAAAAGTATGTATCAATGATATATGATCCATGTATGGAACCAAAGTAATGAAATTATGAGATTTGGCTCCTTTGTAGCTTGTATGTAGTAGTGTATTTTTACCCATAGCATGATGAGTTTGAGATGTGTGTTGATTTGGATCACTTGGGCAATTTATATATGCTATGTTTATGCTTTAAAACTTGCCCAAGAGGTGCTAGAGCATATAGGAGACCATTTACCCCCATTTTAAACCATTTATGGTGTTAAAACTGTCAAATTTGTGAGCTTTGTCAAAGTATGACCAAATGAGCTCTTCTTGATATGAAATTTGGCATGCCTCTAGAGCTTGTTGAGAGCTTCTTGGGAAACTAAAGTGGGTAATATTTGGAGGTCTAGGAAATATTTTCTGAATTGTTGAAATTGAAGAATTTTTTGGTTTTGGTTATTGTACTGTGCAAATAGGTCCAAAAATCAATTTGTGTCATTCATAGACCAAACGGTATCCGATTATCATGAAATTTTATGGGCATAAACTAGATATTCACAATGACCTATACCAACTAGAAGCACCTCGATTGGAATCTATAGAGGGAGAAACAACTCTCTGAAGTTCTATGTCAGCATCAGGGAAGCCATCCGACCTTCATTACTGTTCCATCAGTTTTTGAGGTCCAAGGGCCATTGAAATGATCTAAACTTATTTCTTCCCTCTAGTTAACATCTATAGCTTTCCAAATTGGTATAGTTTTCCCATATTTGATTTTTGTGAAATTAGTTATGAATTTTTGAAGTTCATGACAGCAAACTGCATCAGTACCAGGGACAGCCAGACCTCTGTCTCTTTTTTGATGTCAAACATGGTCCAAATGCAGAGATTGTGGTTTGGAATTGTTTTTAGTGTAAATTTAATATCTAGAGCTTTCTAGAAAGCTATGTTTTGCTTAATTCCCATTTTTTTAGAATTAGTTATAATTTTCTAAAGTCAGAGCCAAAAATCTGACTTTTGGGCCCATTTGAGAAATTGCATTTTCTTGATTTTTGGCTTCATATCCATGGTTCATGGGTTGTTTTATGATATTCATGAGTTTTATAAATGGAGTTTGAGTAGAGAATATGAATGATGAGTTTACGGAACCCACATGGCAAAATATGAGGGTTTAAACCCCGACTTAAAGTATTAAAATACTACGATTTTAGTCATTTTCATTGGAAATCATATGGAATCAAGCCAAGAGGGAGATTAATTGAGGTTAAGACATTAAGGTGTCACAACAGTAGCTACCCAATGGCCAACTTTAGCACACACAGGGCTCATTCCTTAGATAAGGCTACTCCGCCATATATATATTGGTCAGTCCTTTACCAAATGACCCATACTTATAGAATCAGGAAGTAAATAGCATATTATCCATGTCAAAAAATTAGACAGTATATTAGCACAACAAACAGTGTAATTCCAGAACACATGCTATCACATATTCCATTCTTGACATAAAGCTATGTAATTTTTCAACTATCATAAA
The DNA here is from genome assembly GCA_026724425.1 of Erythrophleum ivorense. NCBI lineage: Eukaryota > Viridiplantae > Streptophyta > Magnoliopsida > Fabales > Fabaceae > Erythrophleum > Erythrophleum ivorense. The sequence continues at coordinate 27,406,490 of JAIUCV010000001.1, read as the reverse complement.
TACACTCCAAAATTCACAAAATAAATATCAGCATAATCTAGATAGCACATAGAACATATTAAGCCATAACAATCATCCAAAATATATCAAATAACATCAGGGAAAATTCAAGAACTTATGGTCAACATTTTTCTTAGAAATTTGACCTTTTTATATAATGATCCATAAATCACTAAAATTTCACCATAAGCCTTATTTTTTATGTAGATTAACCTTATTTAGTTGGATTTAAGAAAAAATCTTCCCTAGGCATATGTACATGTATTGGCCGAACCTATACATCAAGGAAGACATATGATTTTGCTTCATTTTTATGTCATTAAATAGCCATACATACATATTCAAGGAGATAAACAAAAGCCCTCAATCAATTTTTAGAGATTTCATATGTATTCTACAATTTTCTCAAGGTAAAATTCTAGGGTTTCTTGCCACTTTCTTCATGAAAATCAAAGCGATATTAATCTTCCTCTTCCTTAGGCTTTCTTCCTTCACTTCCCCATTTATTTTCTCTTCAATTTCTCCCATGGCATCTTGGGATACAAAGCTTCTTGATTTGTAGAAAAATTGCCAAAGAATAGAAATTTTCTTGAATCATATGAATCCATAAGCCATATATATGATTTCTCCATCTTTTCTTAGCTAAAATTCATGGAAACAACAAAATTTCTCATCTCCTCTTACCATGGACGAAAATTACAAAAAGAGAGAAGAGAAAATTCTTGGAGAAAAATAGAAGAAAAACTAAGAAGAAGAAGGCCTATATATGTTACCTTAGCTCCACGATGTTTGATTTTTCCCGGTGGCTTTTCTTTCTTTCTTCCTCCTCCCTTTTCTTCTTCCTTAGGCCGAGCTTCTTCTCCTTCTTCTTCTCCCTCTCTTAGCCAAATTGGTGTGTGTATTTTATGTGTGAGAATGGCAAGAAAGTGTGTGTGTGGTATGTATATATATTAGTTATAAATGGTTAAGATTAAATTAACATTAAGGTAGAAGATCTTGGCCTTTAGATTACATGAATGGTTAGGATTTAACCTTAAAATAAGAGATTAAATGTAGGCCTTTGGATTAGATCAAAGGTTGTGGTTTGATCTTGAAAAGGTGAAGAAATCTATGACATTGGATTGCATCAACGATTTAGATCACGTCATGTTTTACGAACGAATATTAGCTATTGGATTACCCTGGTTACTTTTTCGTAATGTGTGAAGATAAGATTGCATTTAATGTTGCTTAAGTCAGTGTCTATGTTATGCTAAAGTCAGCAGTAACTTTTTCATAATGCGTGAGATTTCTAAGATTTGCTGACACAAGCCTGCGTAATCGCTCCGTAACTCGTACAGCTTACAGAATTTTCTTCCAACTTCCAACTTCTTCACACATGGCGCCACATCATCTCTCTCCCTTCTACATGGCACCACATCAGCACCTTCCCGGCTCCCTGGTGCCATGTCAGCTCTTCCCCGATTAGACTTAAAAAATTGCCCTTGTTTCCTAGGTTCTCCATAATATCTTATTTAATCTGCATTTTCTAAGTTCTCTACTATATTTTAATATTATTTTGCCCTATGTGTGTCCCATTTAATGTCTCTAACTATATATTTAAATATTATTTATTCCCTAAATATTTTATTATTTTAAGGTCCAAATGACCGTTTTGCCCCTAGTAGTGACGTGACAGACAAGCACCTCTATTCGTTTCTCACTTATATCTTCTCTGTAACTTCATATTTTTGGATTTTGTCACCACTACCTAGTATATTTTTCTACATAGAATTTCCTGAGATAGCTAACATAGGTTTAGGGTTTTAGTTCGTCTCCGTATAAGCTTATAATCATTTCGGGCCATTTTTTAGTCCTAATAAATCCAGAATTTCATGCAACGAATTTTATAATTTTTTATGAATTATTCCCTATCTATTGATATATATATTGCACTAGTTCTGAATTCTCCTTCCTTTTAGAAAAATTATCAAAGTTCATCCGGATGACAAATGACAATTTTGCCCCTAAGCCCCCTTAACCCCCCTAAAATCTCAAAAATTCCTATGGGTCCTATTCAACTTATATTTCTCATATACAAAGCTATTTCATTCAAATTCTTCTTATTAAAGCTTAATAAATTCATTACATAAAATACTAAATAATTAGAAAATCCTAATTTTAGAAATGTTACACTTTATAGTTGTCTTACCTTCCATACTTGTGCTTTGATATGTATATGCCATGAATGTATGTGTGAATGGGTGTGTGAGCTATTAAGATTCTAGAAATCTCACTCCCCCCTCCCTCCATCTTAATATGTTTAGGTGGTGTTCAAGAACAAAGAAATGCAAGCCAAGGATCTTGAGAAGCTATGCTTTCACCAATATGTAGTCTTACTTGTAATGAAATATCGAAGTGAACTTGTACATATTATTTTTGGTAAACCATAAAGCAAATGTAATATTATATATGAATGATGCATGGACCATATGTAGCACAAAATCAATGCAAATGAGGAATCTTGACACTTGATGGCATGTATGCATTAGTGTATTCTTGGATGTGAAATGACCAAAATGAGATGCATGAGGTTTGGAACCACTTGGGCAATTCATACAAGTCATATTCATACTTTTAAACTTGCCCAAGAGGAACCAAACACAAGAGGAAGCCATTTGGACTAAGTTAGTGTCATATAAGAGGCTAAATTGACGATAATGGTGAGCTATGGCACAAATAGTCCAAATGAGCTCTTCTTGGTCTGAAATTTGACATGCATGTAGACCTTGTTAAGAGATTTTTGGAAAGTTAAAGTGGATAGTATCTGGAGGTCTACAGAATTTTTGGCAAATTTTTGAAATTGGCTGAAATTTCAGAATTTGCTACTAGTATTGTTCATATAGTTTGAATTTTAATCTCTATCATTCATGGAGCAAACGATGTCCAGTTGCTGTGAAATTTCATAGGAGAACTAGACCTTCCTAGTGACCTATGCCAACTAGAAACACCTCATTTGGATGTCTAGAGAGGGAGATATGAATTTTTGAAGTTTCTATTTTGCTCTAGGTGCAAAGTCAGACCTCTAGCACTGCTACATCGATTTTTGGGGTCTGAATGCTCTTTGATTGATCTAGAAATATTTTTCACATCCACACCTTTCCAAATTAGTACAGTTTGCATGAATTTTACTTTTGTAAAATTAATTGTGAACTTTTAAAATTTATATCAATAAGCTATGTCAATAATTCTGGGTAGTTTGAACTTTGTGCCTTTTCTATTGTCAAACATGGCCTAGATAAGATTTTTGTGGCCGGGAATTATTTTTAGTGTGAAGTTAACATCTAGTGCTTTCTAAAAAAACTATGGTTTGCATAATTTTTATTTTTTTAGATTTAGTTACGATTTTTCAAAATTGCCCCAGAAATCTGCAACCATGGAATTCGAGGCAAAACGTGATTATTTTGGGTTTCTAGCTCTTGGTCCATGGTTTGTGCAGAGTTTTTAGGATATAATTAAGGAATATTGTTGGTAAGTTTTTAGGGTCTACAGATTAAAATTTGAATTTTTAGACCCAACGTAACATAAATAAATGACATTATTTCATTCCCTTTTGTGATTTTCTTTACTTGCTCATGGAAATCATCTTGAATAAGGGAATATGGGGTCTTATAAAGTATGGTATGACATTGTCCACCATTTTAACCTCCTTTTTATCTTCCCCTATTCCTAAATTGATGTTTTCAATTATTTCTTCATGCAAGCATATTCCCTTATCTCTAGAATTAAGCATTGTTTTGAAGATTTGAGTCAATTCTTTGTTATTAGATTCATAATTATGCATATCTATAGTAACACATAATCACTCAAGAAGGGCTCAAGAACCTTTACATTGGACAAGAGTTTCGAGGAAAAAAATTTCCTAGAGGAAGAAATAAAATGAAATGAACAAATACAAAAAGAGTATAAGAGAAAAGGGCAGGATATCCAAGTAACTTTAGTTTCATTCACGAAATACCAGTGTCATTCATAATTCATATAAAGTAGTATCTTCAATTATAAAGAAAGGTGCCTTTTAAACAAATTTAAACAAAAGAACAACATGAACAAAATGATTACTCTAAAACTACGACAATAGGGATATCCTCAATCTCCCTGTTATCCAATCTTTCCCTAGAATCATCAACTGAAATCCAAGCTTTGACTCCTTAAACATCTTCATCATCAATCATTGAAATACCTAGCTAATTCATCACCTCTAAAGGAGTCAAAAAGGTTTCTCTGATATGGGGGATTTTCAACTTCTCTTGCTTCTTACTTCCTTTTGTGCTTAGCTGCTCCTCTACTTGGTCTGACAGTAAGGGTCTATACCCTAGTCCCTAATGATTGGGATTCTCTAGAAGAGTAATAGGTCATTTGACTCCTTGTAGCTGTACTCCCAATCCCTTTCCAAATTTGAACCCATTTCTTTTTAACATTCTCATCACGACTTGATTAACATTTTCTACAGTAGCTTGGGTCCGTCCATCTCCAAACTTTGAAATAGCATTTCCATGTCCTGTTAAGTAGCTTCAATATACGGCAAGGAACTGGGCTTACTCAACATTATCTCCTCCTCTCCCTTGATGGTGATTATCCTTCCTTTATCAATGAATTTGACTCTTTGATGAACAATGGAAAGGACAGCATCGACAGAATAGATCCTTGACCTTCCTAGCAACATTGTGTAGGACAGATTGATATCTATTACCTAGAAGTCCACTGCAAATATTTTTGGCCCAATTTCCAAAGACAAGCAGATAGTGCTGATCATTGTTCTTTTAAAGTTATCAAATGCTCTAACCACCATCTCACTTTTTTAATGTGTAGTGCTTCCATTGCCAGTTGCTCAAACATGGTTAGTGGTAGCACATTTAGTGTTGACCCTCCATCAATCCGGACCTTCACAATTATGAACCCATTACATTTCAGAGTAATGTGTAAGGCCTTAGGTAGATTAGCAAATGTCCCACAATTTCCTCTTCATAAAATGAGATGGTGGATGTGAACTTGGGATATTCATCACACTCACTACTTTTTCTGAGGTAACATCGGGCCACACATAGGCTTCCTTTAAGACCTTTTGTAGAGCTCAAACTAGAGACCACATTGAAATTCAGGCTTGAGTTTTCTTTAACTGCTCCATCATATCATATTCGCTTTACTTTAAGATCTATAATAACTCTTCATCAGTTTCATCTTTGTAATACCATACCTCTCTTAGCTAACCCCCTTACATATACAAGTCTCATACATAAATTCCCCCAAGAAAACAAAGAAAATAATACCATTTAACGGTGTTACGTCATCCATATTTTCTTCGTTTTTGCTTTGTAGGCCTTGGGCACTCTCTCATATCATCCTCACATTTTATTACACTAATACAACTCAAAACCATCTAAAAACATTACCAAAAACCCGAGCTTACATCAAGTATACATGGTTTTTAATGGTTCTTCCTTGGGTTTAGTCTGCAGCTTTTAAGCCTCAACTTTGAAAATTTGTAATTAATCCTAAAAATATCAAAATCAAGCATACTATGGCATTCTAGAAAGCTACAAATGTCTACTTTATGATAAAAATATTTCCAGCCATGAAACATAACACAAAAGACATTTGACATGCAAAAAGTTGCAAAGGTTCAGATAACTACTGGTACTAATGCAAGTGTCTTCTATAAATTTCAAAAATGTCCAATTAATTTCAAAAAGATCAAATCCATGCAAATGATACTAATTTGGAAAGCTATGGATGTTAACTTTATGATAAAAATAGATTCAGACCAAAACAAACACATTTAGCTACTGGAATTCAATGGAACAATGACTCAGATCATACTGCACTACTATTGCTATTCCAAAAATTCAAAAAATCATATCTCTTAGCTCAGACCTCCAAATAAGGTAATTCTAGTTACTGCAAGTCTCTGTGAATGTCTAGTATCTACCTATAAAACTTTGTAGTCATTGGACCATGTTTTTCCCTCGGATGACACAATTTCACAACTGACAAAATAAACAGTAAATTCTACAGATCCAAAATTATGATGCCAACTTCAAAAAATCATAGAAAATTCTATAGACTTCCAAATGACCTAGTATTTGCTTCCCAAAAATCTCTAGGAAGATCTAATTGCATGACAAATTTCAAGTCAAGAAGAGGCTTTTTGATCAGACTTTACCATAGCTTAAGGTTATGGCACTTTTGGTTCCAACAAAGGGGCAAATTTGGTCCAAATGATCCATACATTCTTTCACACCCATTTGAGCAACTTAGAAAGTATAAATACAGAAAAAATAAGTCTCTCATAAGGTCTAACCCACCATGCAACTCAAATTCATTATGTCACTTCCATAAACATACATGCACAAGTGAGCTCCCAATGGGTCAAATTGCACATTTCCATTTATTTAGCTCTATTCTTGATACATACACTATCTTTACATATTTTTACACTTGTTCAATGTGTCATGGCTCAAAAATACCATATACATATATACTTTGACATTCTAGACATTCTAGTACATCAAACATAGCAAGATTTGCTAAGAGATGGATATTTAAGCTCCTTGGCTTCCATCCTTTGGATCTTGAACTCCACCTAGATCATATAAGATAAAAGAAAGGAGGGAGTGAGATTCATTGAATCTTAATAGCTCATACACCTATTCAAGTACATTTTCAAGGCATAAAACATGTTAAAGGTACAAGTATGCAACCAATCAATCTAAGAAGCATTCAATTCTCACATTTTTATATTACAAACTCATGTCAAGCATAAGAATGAGCTCTAGGGACTTTTGGTTTGGCCTCACCCTATTTTTAGGACTTTTGGATTGCCTCACTCTTGGTTTTAGGGAGTTTTAACTTAGCCTCACCCATCCAAGGGACTCTTGGCTTTGTCTCACCTATGCCATGAGACTTTTGCCATCTCCTCACCCACATCAAGGGACTTTTGGCACTACCTCACCCTTATGAGCCATTTCCACAATTCAAAAGCATTCAATAAGGCATATTGGTACCAAAATAGCAACATAGCATCAAGTGGCATGTCTCAAAAATATAAACACACATCAAGCACACAATGACACATATGCAACAAGAAATGTAACAAGAAAAGGTGGAGAGCTACCTTGGTGCAAATTTAAGTTTTACTTTTCTTGTTCCTTTTCCTTTTTGGTTCCATAAACACAACAAGGTGGGGTTGGATTTCCTTGGCCTATTCACAACAAACAACACTCAATTATACTCTTGGAATAAGCTATGACATCCAACTCACTCTTAAGAATACACTTTGTTTTATTTGTCACAATATGGTTCCATTAATAACTTAATGAAGCAACTACCATAATTAACACTCTTAGTTCCATTATCTTGCCTTACTTAGGCCTCTTGACCTCATTTAAGGTCCTTGAAGACATCACACACTCACTTTCACAAACCTAGGTACATGTTGCTTCATAAGGTTATATTTTGGAAGTTATTGCCTCACCTCCCAACCTAAGGCTTCTAATTTTTTTCCAAGGGTTTCTCCTATCTTCTTTTATCATATAAAGTCCCAAATTAAGCTTGAAACAATTTAAAATATCCCCTAGCTATTTTAATGGGTCTTGGCCGAAATATGCCTTTATTAAGGACCCATGGAGTTTGAAATTTTTTCTCAATGGATGGGGCACTTGGGAGGCTCCCTAGGAGTCTTAGAAACTCAAACAAACACTCACATATGATAGGAAATTCTTGAATCAACCCAAATTTCATATTATGTTCAAGAACCTCATACTTTTCCAACTTGAATTCTACTAGCTTTTCATGCATTTCTTTGGTGTATTCCATCTTCCCGTAGCCTAATTAGGTGAATTCTTATTGATTATAAAACAGAAACTTCCCCCTTCATGGTTCTATTTTAGGCGTCCCACCATGAAAGAGAAGAAGAAGAAAAAGAAGTAACAAAGGAGGAGAAACTACCTTGAAATTAAGCTTCCTTCAAGAGTCCTTCCTCTTCCCTCTTCCTCCTCCTTGAATTTTGAATTTATCTCCTCTAGTCTGACCCCAAACCAGCATAAAAAATTTCATTAAAACCATGGAAAGATAAAGCAAGAAGAGGAGGATGAAGTTTTAAGAGGAAGAAGTATCAAAATCCTACTCTTTCTCACCTTTTGCCTTGTTTTCTTCCTCCAAAATTTCCTCTCTTTTGTACGCCTAAGGAGCTATAAATTTTCTCTGAAATTGGGCAAAAGAAAGTCAATCTAGGGAGGGAGAGGAAGAACGTGGACTTTAAAGAAGAATTTAGAAGCTTCCTTTTAAACATTGTTTCCATTTTTGCCCTTTCGTAATGGCATTTCTGGTTTGGTTTTGTTTTAGCTCCTTTTTGAGAAATTTCTTTTCCATTATAAAATTTAGATTCTCAATTTAATAAAATGCCTTTAGAATCACTCAAATCGGAACTAAAACATTCCTGAATGAACTAGTCAAAGTTTGGGTCAACTGACGTCCGAAAAAGTACACCGGAGGAGCTTTACTGGTCCCAAGACTTCCCATGGTTTTTGGAGCCTCTAAGAACCTTGGGAGACTTAGAATTTTTATTTAAAAAACCCTCCTAGGTATTTTTCCAAAATTACACTTATTTACGAAAATGCCACTGGCCTTTCGGCAAATTTTTTGAATCACTCCGGCCTCAGTTTCTGAGCAACTCAAGGCTCAAATTCTCATTTTCTATTATTTAAAATTTTATCCAAATTTTATTTGGCCTTGAATCACTCAACTCAGGGGACTTGCTTTTCAAACTGGCTTGTTTTGATGTTTTTGCAACATACCGGGCGTTATAGTCTTCCTTTCCTTCTTTCCCTTATTTCCAATCATCACTATTGACCCTTGTCAATATTTTCTAGGAGATAGGCCCTACCATTTAGAGTAATTCCCCTTGCTTTAACTATGTTTGTGACAAGTTCTCCTTCTACCTTAGCAACTACCATCTAATTTAAAGGATGTTCAATGATTTTTTCATATCTCCATGGTACAGCATAGTCACTTTGATATGGGAAAGGAGCTAGCATGTTTATAATCACTGATAACTATTTTAAGGCAAGGGGATGAGATGAAACCAATGTTAAAAAAGGCTTATCAACGGTTTAAAGTAATTGTCTTTAACTGTCTAGTGGAAATGACGATGTCAACATACTTCTTGTCTGTTATGCAAATTTATTCTTTTGATTTCCTTACAACCACAACCTCCAATGTCATTAATTTCTCTAATGTCTTCAGAAACTGCACGCAACTCTTGATGTCATGGTCTGTGTCTTGTCAATGAAAATCACAAAACTTAGCCAATGGCCTAATGATAGTTTTGACAAACCCTTCTTATGGTAACTCTAACATATACCCAACTAATTGAAGATTAGCTAATAGAGTTTTCATGGGCCACTTAAAGATATCGACGTGACGGTTGTGTTGAGAAACCTTAAATAAACTAAGTTAGAAAAGATTTGTAATATAGGGTGCAACCTAGATCGTTTCTCTTGGAAATAGATTTCAATATTTAAAAGAAGCCCTTTAAGTGTGAGATGAACCTAAAAGCTACCTAATTAAAGGGGTTTTAAATTAATCAAACAAACTATAATTTAAATTCAATTTAAATTCCTAACTACTACCTAAATGCATGAATTAAAAAGTAAATGATGGACATGTGATTAGCTTTGGATTTATCCCTTGATATCCACTATCCTTATCCTAATTCAATTATCATTGGTTTTGGTTTAAGAGTTCTCATTTGTGTTCATAGCAAGTTATCTTGAGTTACCACACAAGATTCAAGCGACTAATAATTTAATGTTGAATTGAGACTTCAACTCCATATTAAATTACTAATTCTTATGATTAAGATCTTTGAATACTTAAATTGAGTGATTAATCAATTAATTAGCCTCTGAATTTCCACTCAAGAATGTTCAATTAAACTTCAAGGAAACTTCAATTCAAACATTAAGCACACAATTCTCTAACATGCATTTCATCAAACACCTTGATTACATACATGAAAAATTAAAGGTAAATGAAAAATCCAGCACTTAAATCCATTATTCATCAAATGCTCTCCTAATTAATGTATAACCAGTCACTAATTATAAACAACACCAATCTTAATCAATTACAAGCTCAACCAAGCAAGTACAAGAACAAGAGTTGATGTAGAAAGAGAGAAAAAATGAAATAGAAATCTTAGCCAAATTCCATTGATAATCTATAAGCATTCAAGCTTCAATCCAAGGTCTTCTTTCCTAGCTAGCCACCAAGTCAATTAAGCTCTCGTGGAGTGAAGAATGAAGGAGGAAGATGGAGAAGAAAACCCACAGCTGAATGGAGATGAATGGACAAGTAATGGATGATTGAATGGATAATTGATTCATAGATGATCCCCCATTTCACGTGCTATCCCGAGCTTATTTTTATCCATCCCCTCTCACGTGTTCTACCTTTTTTTTAATTAATAGGGCCCCTATGCATTTGAGTAACATGTTAACGTGAGAAAGACTTACACATTGAATTCATGCATGTTCTCCCATACTTCTTCCTTCATACTCTTCCATATTGCTAGGCATATGTATTTTCTTTCTTATAACCCATGCTATCCCTTCCATAAGAGCCTCTTCTTCTTTCCTACGTGTAGCTTCATGCGTGTAACATGAAATGGAAGCTACATGTGGGTGACCAATGTATCAACATAAGAAAAGTGAGCTAGAGGTGTCTTCTTGTGTGAATGGAATCGTGGAAGAGTGCATGAGTGTGTCAATCCCGTGTTTTCATGTGCTGGACCCCACTAACCTTGAGTTATGATCATGTCTCTCCTATCATGCTTCTAGAATGTGAGAAGAAGTGGATGAATGCTATGTGACATAAGTGTGTTAATGGGAGAGAGCTTTTTGCTCGTGCTCATGTATGAATAAGAGAGCCCATGCAGCATTTGTGTTCTTATATATGCGTAAGTGTGAATATGTGATGAATCTACCATATGTGGAAAGCCCGTGTGACTTGGAAGTGTGCTATTCACCATTCCCAACTCATGAATATAATCTTGTACTCCCCAGCCCGTGCCTTATTATGTGTTCTCTCTCTTCCTCTATTCAAGTGTGCTGCCTCCTTAATAGAACCCACAAGCCCGTATCTTCTACGCTTCTTCATGTCAAAACTAGTGGTGCTCTTCACGTGCTTCATGTTGGTGCATACTTAGATGATGTAATATCCAGTTCTCTGAAAACAAGAGAAAACATGAGAAACGTAACATACGGTTTCTCCATAAATGAACGAAGTTCACCAGATACAAAAGGAAGTCCCTCAAAATGATTTATTTAAGGTCCTAAAAATTTTGACAAGCATTCTAGACTCCAAAAAATGAGAATCTTAGGCTCAGACAGAAAGAAAAATGGAGCAAGAATGACGAAACGAATTTGAACGAAAGGTTAACGAAACGTAAGGGCATTTTTGTCATTTTAAGAAAATTTTGGAATTCTCACAGGAGGGCCTTTTGAATGAAAGTTTTGAGTTCTCCAAGGTTTTCAAAGGCCCTAAAAACCATAGAAAGCCCCGGAATAGTTAAAACCCCTCCAGTGGACATTTTTCAACATAAGTTAACCTGAACTTTGACTAATTTGTTCAGGAAAGTTTTAGCTCTGATTTAAGTGATTCCAAAGACATTTTACTAAATTGGGAACCTAAATTACATAATGAAAAAGATGGTTCTCAAAAAGGAACTAAAATTCGTTAGAAACAAAAATGCTAAGAATGAAGGGTAAAATGGAAATTTTTGAAAAGTTTTCCTTAAACCTTCCTATATATATGAGGTGCCCCACCTCCTTACTTCATTTAGCCACACTTGTTTCTACCCTAAACCAGAGAGAAACCCTAAGGATGAGGTGCACAAGAGGAGGCAAGAAGAAAGGGAAAAGCAAGGCAAGAAAGGTAGAAAATCTTAGTTTTTCAAGCACTTCCTTCACCAAACTTCTTGTCCTCCTTCTCCTCTTTCTTTCCATGGTCTTATTAAGGTTTTTAGTGCTGTTTTGAGGTCAGAACAAGGGGGGAAAATTCAGATTTGAAGAGAGGAGGCCAAGGAAAGTGAGAAACAAGCAAAAAAAAGCCATAAAAATAAGGTAAAATCTTCATCCTATGGTAGCTACTCCTTCCCCCTTCTTCTCCCTATTTCGCCCCACATATGTAGCTACAAGAGGGCTTGAATTTTAGATAGAACCAAGGGTGAATTCTATGAATTTAAGGGAGGAGAGTAAAAATATGCAAAGAAATTTAAGTAAAAGCCATTGATTTTCAAGATAGCAAACTTAGGGTTTCATGGGTTCCCTTGAAAATCTGATTTGATGTAATTATTCCTAAACCTAAATAAATGTTTAAATGAGTTTCTAAAAGCCCTATAAGTCTCCCCATATGCATCTTCTGTCAAGAAAACAAAGCAAACATCCATGGAGGCCAAATGCTACATAGTCTCAGCCTAAAGGAGATGGGACACCTAGGGTGAGTTTTAAATTTTTTCAAGCTCATTTTTTAGTCATATATGATGAATGAAAATGAGAGAAAACCTTGAGAAAAATTTAGGAGGCCTAGAGAATGAATTAGTGTCTTAGGTTCCATAATATGACCTAAAGAAGTAACATATAGTTAGACTCTTTGTTTTAATTGTATGATGACTCCAAGAGGTTTAAAAAGAGTCAAGAATCATATATGAAAGGAAAGAATGGAGCCTAAAACTCATTTGATGGGTGTTGATTCATTAGGTGCATTCTTGGAACCATAAAGGGGTTAATAGACCAAGTTAGTATTTAAGGAAGATGTGTGGCCTTAGAATTAACTCTATGAACTTAATTGGCTTCCATAAATTGTGTTTAGGCCAAGAGAAACCAATCCCACACCTTTGTATGTGTGAGTCCAAGGAAAGGAGAGCAAATTCAAGAAGAAAAGTGTGTAAATGCAAGCAAGGTAGCTCTATCCACCTTCTCTCATGCATGAATGTGTGCTTACATTGTCTTTGAATGTGTGTATACATGTTTTAAGCTATGAAAAGTATTTTAGCATGATACCATAATGATGTTTTATGCATTCAAATGATGTTTTATATGTTTATCTTAGTTTGCTTGAGTGTGGAGAAGCCAAGAACCCTTAAATCAGTTAAGACAAAGTAAAGAGTCTCGCAAAAGTGAGGTTGACTCCCAAGAGTAAGGTTGAATCAAAAACCTCTTAAAGAAATGGGTGAGGCAAGTCTAAAATCTATAAGTGAATGGATGAGGCTAATCCACTTACTTGGCAAGCCTATATATGCTATGTATGACTTATTCAAATGCCAAGAATGTTTCTTGAATGCTCACATATGTTAATATGTCCATGCATGCATTTTCAAGGCTTTTATTGCATACTTTATGTGTGATTGAAAGGGAGATGAGCTATTGGAATTCTTTGAATCTCATCCCCTCCTCTCCAATGTCTTAACATGCTAGGTGAATCAATTGAACAAGGTAATGGAAGGTATCAAGCCAAGGAAAAGGAGATTGACATCAAAATGTATGAAATGGCTTAGTTATGTCTCTTTTGTAGCCATATACATGGCATATGATGTAATCCCATGATGAAATTGTGATGAATCATATGAACATATGTAATTGCCCAAATGTATGATATATGAATGAAATTTGATGCCAAGTGTATGAGATAGCATGTTTGGGATATTGAATGGTAAGAGCTAATATGTGAAATTTTGTGTATTAATGGAAGTGGAATGGCCAAGTTAAGATGCATGAGGTTTGGAACCATTTAGAAAGTTCATACAAGTCATATTCATACTTTTAAACTTGCCCAGGAGATGCCAAACATCAAAGGAAGCCATTTAAACACATTTGGTATCTCATATGGATAAAAATTGACCATATTGGTGAGTTATATCATTTTTTGTCCAAATAAGTTCTCCTTGGTCTGAAATTTTTCATGCATCTAGATATTTTTGAGAGCTTTTTGAAAAGTTAAAGTGCAGAATTTTTTGAGGTCTATAGAATATTTGATGAATTTTCAAAGTTAAAAATTTTTCTGGTTTTGGTTTAGTACACTGTTCATTCTAGTCCGAAATGAAACTCTATCACTCATGAAGCAAATGATGTCCAATTGCCATGAAATTTTATAGAGAGAAACTAAACCTTTCCAATGACTTGTGCCAATTGGATGCACCTCATTTGGATGTTTAGAGAGGGATATATAAATTTTTGAATTTTCTATCCAGTATTAGGCATCCAGTTAGACTTGTGTTGCTGTTTGATTCATTTTTTAGGCCTGGACGTACCTAGAATGGTCTAAAGCTATTTTTTCCCTCTATTCAACATCTGTAGCTTTCTATATTTGTATCATTTGCATAGATTATATTTTTTTTATAATTAATTGGACATTTTTGAAGTTTATAGCATAAATCTGTATCAATACTAGTAGCCAATCTGACCTTTGTACTGTTTTTGATATCAAACGTGGTCCAGATGCTATATTCATGACTTGAAATTATTTTCACTGTACAATTAATACTTAGAGATTTCTAGGAAGCTATAGCATGGAAGAGTTCAATTTTTCTAGAATTAGTTATGATTTTTCAAAGTTTGTGAAAAAAAATATGGAATCCTGGCCGAGGCTACACTATGGTATTTTGTGTGTTCCTTTCTTTTGCGCGAGTTCTAGATCATTTCTTGTGATGGATTTGAGTTGTATCCATATAATTAAATATGAGAATTTGATACATAAGTCCATATGGTCCACAAGACACCAAATAAAAAATTTATGCATAGCGCAACGCAAGAAAACTCAATATTTTAATGCCATTTTTCTTGCTTCTCTATGTAATGCTTGGCATGAGACTTAGAAATAGCATGAGGAAAAGCTAGGAATCTATGGTGTTACAGATGAAATGAGCTACATGGAATGCTTGCTACATGGATGAGTGTGCTATATGGTCCAAGAAAAAGAGATAGACTAGCATTTAAATTGGACTAAACCCAAGTCTTGCAAATTTTCAGCTTGAATTTTAAAATTAATATCTTGGCCCTTGATTCTAATTTGAAGTTTCCAATTCTTCTTCAGATTAATCTCCACCATTAAAAATCCAATTTCCCATTAAAATCTACAAAAATAATAGAAAAAAGTAAGTAGGAATATTCACAAAATTATTTAAAAGAAATTTATGCCTTAAAATCTAAAATTTTACAAATTAATTCCTAAAGTGCAAATATAGTCAATAAAATCAAATTTCATTCAATTGAATCACTTAAGCTATATTTAATCATAAAAAATGTCCAAATTAGAAGAATTAATATATATAAAAAATGACATTTATCACGGGATTTTTGGAAAACCCCAGTTCATTTTCAATAGCACTCACTTGTCACCCATGACTAGGTAAAAGGTTGGTGGCAATTGTTGAATCCTCTCTTGGTTTGAGTTGAATATGATTTGACTCGATCAAATCCAACATGTTCCACTTGAAAGTGACATAATACTCGATCGAATGCCCTAAAACACCCATATGGTATACACAAGAGACATTCAAATTGTACCAAGTCAAGTACGTGGTTGTATTGGCTTCGCATGTCGCGACCCTAAGAGCTTCGTGTCTAATAGTTTTGATACAACTCTACATTGGGGGCTGGACTTGGGAGGCCATTAACCTCCATCTTTGAGCATGCTCCTTGAACGACTCAATCGGGTTCTTACTCATCCTTTTCGATTGCTCCCTAATTGGGCCAGTATCAAGATTAAATTTGTATTGTTTCATGAAGACATCTGTCAGATCTCTCCACTTGGGAATTTTCAAATCGTCCAACTGCATGTACCACAATAAGGCAGACCTAATCAAACTTTATGAGAAGAAGTTTATCAAAAACTTTTCATCCCTTGACCAAATAGTTATCTTTGTACAATACGATCTTAGATGATAAATTGGATTACCAATACCATCATACTTATCAAAATGTAGGACCTTAAATTTCTTTGGGACTGAAAGCTCTAGAATCAGGCATAGTTCTTCCATTTCTCGTGACCCCCATAAGTTTGGTCCTCGCAAATTATGCAATTGATCTTTAACCTCCCCTAATTCCTTCTCCTATTCTTCTTTAAGATTACTGGCCTTCTCTTTGGCTTCTGTAGTTGGAATCTAAAATGTGTATGTAGTGTTATAACCAGGAAATTCCTCCATATCCTTCATTTCATCATGAAAACCCTATTTATCAATAACCATCATCGAAGGATCTTGCATATTCTTTTATCTTTGAGTAGCATCCAGCATTTTACTAGAGTGTGTCTCTGTGATGATCACCCCTAGTGAGTTTACTCCCATTCCCACTATATTTGTAGTAACGAGCAAATAACTAGATGCATTGGGTGAATTATCAATACCTTTTCCTTTTAAGGTTTCCATTAACATCTTCATCATCTTGTTCATTTGGGCCATTTGATTTTCCATAGTCATTCTGGAACTGTTTAATGTAGTCGTATCTTCCTCATTTCATTGACATCCTTCCATCTGATGCCCCTCCATGAGCATGCTTCTTGAGCTAATATTCTAGACTTTGGTAAAAGGATGGGTCTGGTTAGATGGGTTACGTTTTGGAAGCGTAATATTGTCTTCCCTTTCTTACTTTGAACTTTGCCTTCTCTTTTCTAAAAAAATAAGACCAATTTAGTTCATTCAAAAACATATTTTATTGAGTCAAAACAATGATTTGAACTAACTATTTTGGCACAATGACAGAGGAACATTGGTAAAGAAAATACTATTCACTCGCAATTGTTGAATTGGCTAAGATTAGTGAATTTTTGCTGGTTTGCAATATAATACCTACCAGGTTGTCTCCCATGGAGCTATTAATTAAATCAATTAGTTTAGAAACTACAAAACTAGAATTACGATGATTGGAGGTTCGAATATAAAGTTGCACTAATTAAATCAAATAGTAAATCAAGCAACGAAAATGAAACAAAATGAAATTCAATCAAAATAATATGCAACCAATCTAAAATTCTTTCCTTGATATGAAATTCAATCAAAATAATATGCAACCAATCCAAAATTCTTTTCCTGATATTTTCCCTATCCTTGTCGCCTAAAAATACCTATAGTTTGACTTTAATCCTCTGGTTATTTTTTATTAATGTTCATAAACTACCATTTAAGAATTTAATTAGTTCGTATTACTAATTAGAACACAACTACACTTCTGTCAATAACATGAACTGGTAAAGAAATTTATGTTCACTCATAGTTGTCAAACTGGCCAAGATTAGTGATTTTTGCTAGTTTGTAGTATAATGCCTACCAGGTCATCTCCTATGGAGCTTTTAATCAAATCAATTAGTTTAGGAATGATAAAACTAGAATTATAATTATTGCAGGTTCGAATATAAAGTTGCACTAATTAAACCGAATAATAAATCAATGAATGAAAACAAAATAAAATAAAATTCAATCAAAATGATGTGTAACCAATCGAAAATTCTTCCCCTGATAGTTCCCTATCCTTATCACCTAAAAATGCCTTTGGTTTGATTTTTAATCCTCTAGTTATTTCAATTAATGTTTTTAAACTACTGTTTAGGATTTTAATTGGTTTGTATTGCTAATCAAAATATAACTGCACTTCTGTCAATAATACGAAGCCAAAATATTTCGCATTTGACCAAAGACACATGCAGAATCCTAACGTGATTCAGAATGAATTTAATTGATTAATCAACCAATTAAATCAAAACATGTTCTCAAATAAATCAAACAAATCAGAATTCATGTAACAAAAATCATCTAACCAGAATGATAATAATTATATGAAAACAAAGAATAAAAATGAAATATATTCTGAAATCAAAATTCAAACCAGAGTTCTGTACAAACATAGACTCAAGTTCACTATTAGGTTCAGACTCCGAATTGATCACCAAGAAAATTAGAAAGACATGGAAGAAGATGAAAACAAGAATAAGAAGTAAAGAAGATGGAATGTATTTTATGGTGACGCCTTCTCTTCCTTAAATAGGTGAAGTTGCCTTTTCCCATAAGAAATCTAATACTAATATTGAAGCTAATCTTGAAGTAATATCTAAATCCTTTTAGGACTTGATAAGATAATATCCAAATCCTTGTAGGAGTCTTCTAACCCAATCCTTTCAGGAATCTTCTATCTTGTAAAATATAATTAAAAAAATAATTAGGCCTCTGTTGGATAAATATAATAAAAATGCAATTACAATTCATTAATCTAAATTAAGCCCACTTAATATAAAATAAGCCCAAAATCATTAAATTACCCATAATAATTTATTATTAAGACTAAATATGAAGAATATAAAATATAATAATATTAAAATATCAAATTTCCCCACATTTAGGCTTTTGCACTCCTGGGCAAAATAAAAATTAAAAAAAAAGAGAAAACAAAACTGCCAAACTAAATACAATTCAAGTTTTTTAGATATTCAACAATCAAAGGAAATCTTTCTTACTAATCAAAGAAGAACAAGTAGCATGGCAATTCCAATTGATAAAAAAATGAATCAAAGTGGCAACTTTTCACTGGTTATGTGTTTACTCTTAATTCTCTTAAGTGTTTAGGTTAAGCATTCCTCTCAAATCCAAGCTTTCATAATAACACTACCATAGGCTTGTATATCTTCTCAATCTCCACTAATTAAGCCACAAACAATACATAAATCAAAAGAACTTTTATTCAAGGTTGTAATGGGGCTAAGGTATGAAACAAATGGTAAACAAAAGAACTAAAAACATAACAAGAGACACAAAGTGAACATTTAAAATCATTAAGAGCAATAAAAAAAATATGAAATAAATATGCATTTCGAGATCTTATTTACTATAAGCCAACACATGCTCAATGAAAACCAAAGTAATTTTCTTTTCTCATTTTCATCATTCATTTTTCACTACTTTTTTTTTCATGCCATTCTTTTTTTTTTTTGTTATCATTTTTTTCCAAAAAGATTTTCTTTTTTTTTTTAGAAAATCTCTTTTTTTTTAATACTTTTTTCTTTTCTTTTTTTGCGAACATCTCTAAAGAGAACAAGTCAATTGGCTCAAAATTGACATAAACTGTACATCCATCCACACTATGAAGATAGAATGCTCTTAATAATCAAAAGTATCCTAAACAAGGTGGGAAATGTTTTTTATGGCTAAAGGGTTTAAAAGAAAACATAAAAGGCTCAAAAAAGGAAACAAAAACAAAGGATAAAACATAGGTGGGATGGTTATTTGGCTCTGTCTACAATAAAAGAAAAGAATAAAGAATGTCTTAATCATCTTTATAAGTGCTTATGCAAATATAGTTTCAATTAAGAATCAAAACAAGTTCTATAGTGAACATCATGCTAGGAAAATGCTCTCACAAGAAAGAAACAATATAAGGACCAAAATCCTCATGGGTTTAAAACTACCACATGAATCCATCAAAATCAAATTCATTTCTAATTTATTTAAACTCAAAAAAACAAGATTGATTCCTAATTATGTTGAAATACTTCCAAACTTAAATTGCTTCAAGTTGTTTTTTTTTAAGAAAAACCAAAAAAAATGCAAAAAAAAATAAGAAACAGAAAAAATAAAAATTCCAAAAAATAAAACCAAAAAAAAAAGTAGAATGAGTGATTTCTCCCTCCCTCACTTAATTTTTACATTTTCCTCAATGTAACAGCAATCTAATTCATCAATTAAAGAGAAGACAAGAAAGGAAAAGAGGAGAGAAAGAAATACAACTAAGTGGTTCAAGTGTATGAAGTGTTATAAAGATGTAGCTCCTCCGTTGTCTACTCCTGAAATCCCTCATAAAAATGCTTAAGCCTTTACCCATTCACCGTGAAGCACTTGTTTGATTCATTCATAATCTTAACTGCACCATAAGGAAAAACATGAGTAATAACAAATGGACCAGTCCATCTAGAACATAACTTATCAAGCATAAGCTTCAGGTGAGAATTGTAGAAAAGGACTCCTTTCACTAACATGAAACTCTTTTCTTTCAATTATCTTATCATGCACGGCCTTGGTTCTGCTTTGTGCCCCCTATTCCACTAATTTGCAGCACTAATGTTCATTCCTCATCTTGCAAAAAGCAAATCCTTATGCATGGAATGGCCATGCGTTCTATGTGTGTCTCCTTCCTTTATGTGAACCTGTGTTTCCTGGAGGACACGGGAGAGAAGAAGCCAGAGAGGGGGACCATCATAAGAGTTTCAGGTAGGGTTAATTATGAGTTTGGGCTTTAGAATTTAGGCCTCTCCCTTTTTTTTTATTTTCTACAAAATCCTACCTCCACTTCTCCCTCATTTCCCTTGTTTTTTCATTTTGATCTTGTATTGCGCTCTTGATTATTTTGGGTATTAGGCCAAAGAAATTCCTCCTGATGGCTTTCCGTGCCTAGTCTTTGTTCCCCTACTTTTTCTTTTGGATTATTCTTCTTTCTTCTTTTCTCTTTCTTTTCTTTTTTCTTTTTAGTTCTTTAAATTTTCTTTTTTCACTCATTTTTTCATTTTTTTAATTTATTTTTTGGTTCTTTAAAGTTTTACTTTTCATTTTTTTCATCCTTTCTTTTTTTGTGGTTTTGAGATTAATTGATTTTTCTTTCATTTTTTTCCTTTTTCTCCTCAAATTTCCTCTCTCTCTTTTTTCTTTTTGTTTTGTTATTACATTTTTTGGATCTCAGTTTTTTAATTTTTAGATAATGGGTTGAAAGAACCTATTAAATCAGTAGGGTTAGACTAACTCTCTCCTTTTTTTTGATATTTTTGTTATTATTATTTTTGGAGCATTCTAGGACAAAATACGATCCTTACAACATTCTTGTTATCTTTTTACTCTGACCTCCTTTCAATTTTAAGTTCTCTTTTATCTAGCCCTTTTCCTTCATCACATCCTATAGGTTATTTTCAATCAACCTATCAATCTCTAATAGGCAATTTCACTCTCTTCTCAATTGCTTGCACTTCCCTTTCTCAATCATCATATTCCTACAATTAAGAGAAGTGCCAAGATAATTTTATACATGTAACATACTAATCACTATCAACTCTTCTCTTTTAAGGGCACAGGTAATTTGTTTAGAATTAGTTACTACGTTCTAGGGCATTTCCTTTATCATCATCTCTCCCTTTCTAGCGCATTCTGCAGCTGCAATGTTACATCCTATTGCTGTTACACAAGTTATCTCTGATATTCCATCATAACTTGCTATTACTTTAAGCAATTCATAACAACATGGAACTTTCAAGGTTTGCCCTAATTATAGAAAAGAACAACAATCTCAACATATATACACAATATCACAGTGCAATTAAAAAAATAATCATTCTTAACAATCACAGGATGCACCCCAATTCCAAATGCACCCTAATTCCAACATTCCAAGGCCCAAACATAGAGTTAGGTTGCCTAAACCATGTGAGAGATACCAACAAATGTAATACCATATTAAGATAGCACTAATTTCACATCACATTGTTCTTGTAACATTATTTTTCATATATTTAACACTTTTAGCAGCAAAAAATTCCATCATTAAATGTCAACATAATTCAATTTAGCTTAAATCCACCAGTTTAATTTACCAATATCAAAATCCAACCTAGAAAAATTTGTTCAACCTAAAACATCTAAAAACAAATCAAGAAATTCGGACTTAAGCCATGCAAATGAAAACTACTCCATTCCATGGTTCCATGTAGAAACATAATTCAGCCACTAACTTTGAAAAATCATAACTTGAGGTAGAAAACTCTAAATTAAGCAAATGAGCACTTTCTAGAAAGCTAAGGACATAATTTACATGTGCAAAAATTTTCAAATCAAAAAAATCTCATTTGGCTAATGAAAATCTAATGACATAGTACCACTATCATATTTTCATCCTTAGGCAAACCTAAAAATTTAACCTTGCATATCTTGAGCTACATAACTCCAAATTGAGTGATCTTGATGGCTATGGAAATTTTATGATGCCAAATATATGCTTGTAAAATTTCAAGAGGATTGGAGTTCGTTTGGCCCTTCAAATACATAGAAAACCAAAACTAACCAGATAAATAATGACAGGGCATTTCTGCATAATTCAGCTAATTTTGAAAAATTATAATAAATTCTATAGAGCTCCAAAAATTATATTCTTTAGCTCTATGAAAATATCTTAATAATATCTAAATGCTTGCCAAATTTCATCTTAAAATTCGTTCATTTTATCTAGTTTTGGTTTAAAGGTAGATTATGGTTCAATTATGCACCAAAGTAGCACCAAATGGTTCAAAATGGCTTCTTACATAACATGTGATCATTTGAGGATGTCCAACACATGAAATACAGCATGTAAGACCATTCCATGAGATCCTAAACATCATGCATCTCAATTTGACCTATTCACTTGGCTTTATACACACTCTCCATACCACACACATACCAAAAACACATGTTCTTGCACATATAACCCCAAATATGGTTTATACATCATAATCATACGCTTTTACATATGAATGGGTGCTTACATTACAAAAATAATATGTACAACCATACTTGTGCACTAAATTACACAATTTTCTAAACCATTGTCAAAGTAGCTTCATTCATACTTCTTGGCTACTATTCTTGACCTCTTGAGATTTCCTTAGACATGGTTAGAGATAATATGGAAGAGAGTGAGATTCAAAGAATCCCAATAGCTCAATCATCCTTCAAATACACTTATATGCCGTATTTTGATGTCAAAGAAAGAAAATATGCATTATATTTATCCAAACATCAGACATAATTATATCTATGAGATCAAATGGATCCATGGAAATCAAAATTAATCTCTAGGAAATTTTGGTCTAGCCTCACCTAATTATGTAGGACTTTTGAATTAGCCTCACCTATTTTAAGGACTTTGGACTTAACCTCACTCATTTTATGAGACTTATGGCCTTGTCTCACCCTTACTTAAAGGCTTTTGGCTTCACCTCACCAATCAAGAGCCATACACTTTCCAAAAGCATTTTAAGAACCATAATGATATCATAATATCAAACCAATAGTAATAGGCATAATTCATGGTTCAAACACATATACAAGCAATCAATGACAATCAAAGAACTAAGATAAGCATACAAGAATTGATAAAGAGCTACCTTTCTCAAGAATTCATAAAATGCCTTCCTTGGTTCCTAGTTCATTTTCTTAGCCTCACACACACACTTAGGGGGAGCTTCACTTGCTTGGCCTAAACATCAAACAAGGCATAAATATATCAATGGAACCATCTCTAGTCTCACATAAACTCTACAGAGGCTAAGTCTAGCTTTAGGCATCCATATAGCTCTATATTCTGGCATAACGAAGCAACTTATATAATTCATCATCTTAGCTCAAATTCCTCACTCAATCTAAGTTACATGACTCTATTTAAACTCATTTGAATCACTACAAACTCAAACCAAGGAGCCTAATATCAAGTTACTTCTTTATGCATAATGGAACCTTAAACTTCCAACTTCCAAGATATGGTTCATAAATTTAAACTAATAGTTCCTTTGGTGTTTATAATTCATATCTAGACCATTTCTATCATTGGAATCAAAGAAAACTCTCCCTAGGTACTTGAAACTACCCTTGGCCAAGACATACATTTTAAGAAGCACTCATATATTTTCATTCATTTTCTTAGGGAATTTGGCTCTTGTGAAGCTTCCTAGGTCTCTTATGAACTCAATTATGCTCTTACATAAGTTAAATCATCATTAGAAAGTTTCATAAATCCTTAGGTGCAATCAAAGCCCTAATTTCCTAATTATGCATTCCATGGCTTCTTACTTAGTTCTAATGGCAAGATCTTAATCTCCACATTCCCAAACCCTAATTTCTAGCATGATTCAATGAAAAACCAACCTCTCCCATGGTGGCCGAACCTATAGGATGATGGAGAGACAAGGAGAAGTAATCTTCCATACCAAAACATATATCAAATGAAATGGCTTTCCATGATGATTAATTCAGTATGTTTGGTTCCTTTTTAAAAGCCCTTTTCTCCATGAGTTCAAATTCAAAATACCTTCCTTTGAGATGTCAAAACTATAGAGAAGAAGTGGAGAAAGAATAGAAACTAGCCAATAAGAACATCGAAGCAAATTCCTTATGTGGCTTCAATCTCCCTTAAGTTTTGGTACTATTTGGGGTGTCCTTTGGGTCTGGTTCAAAGCTGAAAATTTCATCAAATGAAAGAGAAAAAGGTGGAGGGGATTATTTATATAAAGGAGCTAGGGTTTTATAATTTTTCAATATTCCAATTTTGCCCTTAAACCTTGTTTCCTTCATTTAAACTTATTTCAAATCCTTTTTGAGAATCTTCTTTTTCATCACAAATTTTAGGCCCTCTAATTTATAAAATACCTTTGGTTTCATCTTAATTGGATTTAAAACCTTGTCAAACTATTTAGTCAAAGTTTTGGTCAATTGATGGCCTAAATCGCATACCAGAAGTTTTAACCATTCTAAAGATTCCTATAATTTGTAAAGCCTTTGAGAACCTTGACAAACTCAATTTTTCCATTTAAAGTTCCCTCCTTTGAGTTTTTAAAAAGTTATCCAAAATTATGATTTTGCCACTGGCCTTTGTATCCTTCCTTTTGGCAGTTTTGGCTCTGGTTCTAAGCTATCCTTAGACTCTAAATCACATTTTTAGATGTTCTAATTAACATTCTAATCTCATTTGGCCTTGATTCACTTCACTCTGGGGTCCTCATTCATTAATCAAACTATTTTGATTATAATTTCTTGTAATTCATACTGGCCTTTACTAGGTCTGTAACCCTTTGTAAGTAATTCATTCCATTCTTTAAAAATTATTTTGAATTTCTAAATTATAGGATATTACAAATCATATGTATTTATGGATATGGAATGGTCATTTTTTAACCCAAGCTTTTTCTCATGTAATGAGATTGATGGAATTGATGCTTAAGATGATTAAAATTTGCTCAAAGTGAGAAAGTACAATCTAAAAACTATTTAGACCATTTTGAACTTAAAGTTGGTCTAAAAAGGATCCTAAATTACACCTCTACCACAAAATGGCCCAAATGACCTAATTTGTGGCTAAAATTTAGCATGCAATTAAATCTTGTATAGAGCTTGCTAAAAGCCAAAAATGGAAATTTTTTTAGCTCTACAGAATGTTTTATAAATTTTTAAAATTTAAAAGATATGCAAAATGGTCCCTAGTACTATACCCATTGCACAGTTCTGATTTTTCATGGTTTTGAGGGATCAAATGAATTTAGTTGCTCATAAAATTTTATAGATATAAAGTTCACATTCTAAACTTCTCGTAGACAACTAATTTGCACAAATTGGAATTACGTAGCCCAAGATATGAATTTTCAAAGATTGATGCAGAATATGAAAACTATGACATTTTAGGCTAAAGTGATTCCATAAGCATCCAGCATGTGTTTCATGATTAAATGGACCAAACCAAGTATATTTAGGATAAATATAAATGAAGGAAAAGAAAACTCTAAAAGTGGACCGCTATAGCTCTAGTTGGCTTGTGAAAGAACTAATTTTGGCTGTTAAAAGCATATTAATGATTGTAAATCTTGTGACATAAGCATATAAATGATATCAATGGATTAAAGGAAGTTAGGTGTAACAAGAATTCTTTATAAACATTATGCTTGGGGCAAGTCCAGTGTCCAAGGCTCCTTATAGGATAGTTCCTATTGAGCTAACTGAGTTAAAGAAATAGATAAAAGAGTTATTAGAAAAGGGTTTAATTAGACCTAGTGTATCTCCATAGGAGCCCTAATTTTGTTTGTAAAGAAAAAAAATGGAAGTTTTAGACTATGTACAGATTACGGAAAATTGAACAAGGTCATAGTTAAAAATAAGTATCCTTTACCTAGAATAGATGACCTCCTAGATCAATTAGTAAGAGTATCAATGTTTTCCAAAATAGATATCAGATTAGGATACCATCAGTTGAGAATTAAGGGTGAGGACATCCTAAGATAGCCTTTAGGACATAGTATAGACATTATGAGTTTTTAGTAATGCCCTTTAGTTTGATGAATGCACTTGTAGTTTTTATGGACTATATGGACAAAGTTTTTAGGCCATACCTAGATAAATTTGTTGTAGTCTTCATAAATAATATTCTCATTTATTCTAAGAGTAAAGAAAAGCATGAATGACATTTGAGATGAGTCTTGAAAACTACAAGAGAGAAATAATTTTATGCCAAACTTACCAAATGTGAGTATTAGCTCACAAAGGTGAGATTCCTAAGCCATGTGATCTTCCAAGTAAGAGTTATAATAGATCCCCATAAAGCAGAGGCAGTTCTTTAGTGGAGGAGACCTAGGACAATTACAGAAATTAAGAGTTTTCTAAGTTTAGCTAGTTATTATGAGTGGTTTATTTAAGGCTTTTCTCAAATAGTCATGCCACTGACTAAACTTACTAGAAAGATGTACCATTTGTATTGGATGAGAAATGTGAATAGAGTTTCAAAGAATTAAAGCATAGGTAGATCACTCACCCTAGACAAACTTTGTAATTTACAGTGATGCTTCTAAGAAAGAGTTAAGATGTGTGCTTATATAGTAGGGCAAAGTGGTAGCCTATGCTTCTAGACAATTCAAACCGTGTCATCCATGATTTAGAGCTAACAGCAGTAGTCTTTGCTCTTAAGATATAAAGGCACTACTTATATGGTATAACCCTAGAGATATATAGTAACCACAAAAGCCTTAAGTACCTATTTAAGTAGAAAGAGCTAAATATGAAACAGAAAAGATAGCTAGAGTTCTTAAAAGACTATGATTATACCCACAAGTACCATCGAGGTAAAGCTAATGTTGTTGCAGATAAATTAAGTAGAAAGTTCATACATATGACCTTTATGATGGTAAAAGAACATAAATTTATAAAGAAATTTAGAGACATTAATCTTTCATATTAGGTGCATTCCAAAAGGCTACTAATGAGTGAAATCCAAATAAAATGTGAGTTAAGAAATCAAATAAGAGAAGATCAACAAGAAGATCAGTATTTAAGACATATTAGAAACTAGATATCCTAAGGTAGGATCTTAGAATTTAACATATTTGTGGATGGAATAGTAAAATACATAGGTAAGTTGTATGTGCCCAAAAGGCTAGAACTAAGAAATAAAATACTAGGAAATGCACATAAAAGCAAATATATCATTCATCCAAGTAGAAATAAGATGTATCATGATTTAAAGAAAAGGTTTTGGCAGATTGGGATGAAAATTGACATAGTAGAGTATGTAGCAAGATGTCTAGTTTGTTAGAAATTAAGATTGAGCATCAGAGACTAGCTTGGTTACCAAGTTTGTCTTCCTCTCACTCTAGAGTATGTCCAAGAATACTTAGATATCCTAAGAACTCCTGAACTGTGTCTCTCAGAAAAAAATCTCCAAAAATGGAATGATCTTAAGAAAGAAAGATGGAATCGAATGTGCTCCGATCTTGTGTAGGGACCAGGAATGGTATCAGAGCCTACACATTCGTAAGATAATCAGATTAGATTTGCTAGTAAAAATAAATAAGAGGATAACTTCCAAACACTATGTCAACCATATCTTCTACAGTAGAAGTAGAAGAACCTATTAGTCTTTCTTCTTCCTTTTATTTACCTAGATCTATCCCTTCTTCTTGTATATCCCATGCCTCTAATAAAATAGATAACCTTGTAGAAATCACTCATATCCCTGAAGAATCTCATTTAGAAGAATCCATTACTCCTCTTCTCAATCCTTACCAACTCTATCACCAGAATCGTTCCTTTACTAGATCTATCTGTAACCTCCTTTCTCCAAAAAATCCTCTTATTAAAGAAATTATCCAAAGTACTAAACATGATCAGTGTGAGCTTCAGTCTACCTAAGCAGAACAATATGTTACTTTGAAAATTTCTACCAATTTCATTTCCTATTGGATCCACTAAGGATACACCCATCTCCATCTTAGGGCTATCAAATTAGTCCTCACTCTTCATAGAAGAAAAGGGATTACGACTACAACTCGTGTTTCCCTTTTGGATACTTCATACACCTTCTTTCAAAATGCTTTGATTGGAGTTGCCTTTATCACTCTAAATGGTAAAAGTGTGATCTTAATAATTATTTCAATTTTAACATTAAATTATCATATCCTACTCTTCCAACCAGGTTAAAGGCGCAAGTTTAGATTATTAGTGCCGAACAAGTTGCAGATGCTATCCCAACTACTCTTTACCATCAGATGATCTACCGTCTTCAGAACCATTCAGTTGACCTCCATTTTCAGAACATAACTAATGATATTCTTTATATGGTTTCTAATAAACTGGATAATATAACTATCATCTAGATCCCTAACCAGATTCCCAAAGAAGATCTGCCTTAACTCATGCCTCTTAAATGGGTTACCAATTATAAAAAAGAGTTCCATGGTGGATAGAAAACTTTTCATACCTTTGCTCCCCTTATCCTTGAAAAACTTTCTAATGGAACTATTACATCTACCTTCAAAAGACCTAGATCTGAAGAAGCTACCTCCTCTACATCAAGGTTGCTTAATCATTCTATAATGGTTACTCCTCTTGTCACCTAGA
Source organism: Erythrophleum ivorense (assembly GCA_026724425.1). Classification (NCBI taxonomy): domain Eukaryota; kingdom Viridiplantae; phylum Streptophyta; class Magnoliopsida; order Fabales; family Fabaceae; genus Erythrophleum; species Erythrophleum ivorense. The sequence goes on along the minus strand of JAIUCV010000001.1, from coordinate 27,377,803 downwards.
AATAGAAGAAAGGTCTAATTCCCATTTATGGATTTCATCTAGATGGGTCCTACTCATATATTGCAAAGATTAATGGACACTTCCTTTGGGATATTGATCCATCCATATACGACCCTAATTGTGCTTGTTATGACCTAGAAAACTGGGAAGGACCAAAAGATAATGAATGGGGACCTCGTGATTCCTATACTACATACTGGAAGAGACAGCCATCCAAACCATCTTGAAAATCTGGCCATTGTTCTCCACACAAGCCTAATTCTACCTCAGATGATAATGACCACCCACCAAAGCCTAGAGGAGTTAGTATCAAATCTCCAAGGCCAAGGCCTGAAACTTTTTATAATTTGCTTAAGGAATTAGGTCATCATGACCTTCTTCCTTCTCCCCCTCCAGAACCTGAACCAACCATCCCCATACAGACACAGCCTTCGCTTGTTCCCTGTATGATGTTCTCCTCTGCATCAAAAACCTATGATACTGAATTCCCTGCTATAGAAAGAAGAACTAACCCTAAAATAAATGTTACATACAAGTCATTCTCCGTGCCCATAGAAGTTTCTCTTAGTGGAAACATAAGGCCTATCTCATAAGCTGAAGAAGTCTTAAACTGGCATACTCATAATGCTACAGCTCAGAACAAAGTTCTTCAAAGGATTGACTCTTGCCTTGAGAATCTTTCCAATCAAATGGCTTATATGAATTCTTGTATTGATGGACTTTCTACACACGTCCAAGAATTGTATGATCGCCTTCAATAGTAGGTTACCTTTCTGAATGCAGAACTCAAGATTTTTAATGTCCATGGATATATGGGTCTTGTCTTTACTTAGAAAGAATAGGAACTCTATAAACTGAAATCCCAGATTGATCAAATAGAAAAAGACATAGCTAGAGATCAATCTAGGAGCATCTATGAACCTTTCCCTTCACCCTTCATGCCATCCTACAACCCATATCTTACACCTTCACACTTACCTTATCCATAAAAAACTGACTATTTCAAATGTTTTAAAATGAACTATGAAGTCTTCAGAAAGAAAGAAGACTATCTTAGTCCAGCATAGCTTAGATAGCTTCAACCTAGGCAACCTCAATCTCAATCCAGAAACCTATGTCCTCTTTAGAGACCTCCACATTTTCCCTCACAACAACAAGCCTTTCCTTCCTAGAAAAAACCCCCAGAACATCCACCTCCTGTAGCACCCCTGCAAATCAAAACACCACCTTCTTCTCCATAAAATGCCCAATCTCCTCACCTTGATCATTCTCAAAAAAACAAACAAGCTCAAACTGAAGTCACCAAGCCTTCTAGGACTATTGCCCTATCATCAACCATAATTCCCTATCATTCTGACTCAAATGACTCAAATTCTGATTAGCCTCAAATTATTGGCCTGGAACCCTTTAGTTCTGAGGATGATGAACCTATAAGGTATCCAACTTCCTGTATGGTCAATACCACTCATGTGAAAGAATATGATGAGTCCAATATTGAACATGACGATCATGTTGAGTACCAATCATATCATACAACTCTACCGGACCATGCTCAAAACTAAGCTCATCCGTCTTCTGGACCATAGTTTACATTTGATGAAACTCCTCCTAATAAATGGAGAGATAAGTTGCATGCATTTTCAGCATGGATTGATCTTTAAATGACTCATCAAAATGCTAATCTTGAAGAAGTCCTTACTAAGTTTACCACCCGATTCACTGGCACTCTCTGAGAATGGTTTCAAAGCCTAGGGGAGTATAGGCAACGTCTTTATACTACAACTGGTAGTGAAAATGATCTCCTTAGTTTCCTTCACAAAGAATTCTTTGGAGATTTCCATCTTGTTCACAAACAAAAATGTCAAGAGTATTTTCATATGCGTTGTTGCTCTTTGAAGAAAAAAGATCTTGATTTTCATTATAAAAGAATGGCAGAATGATACTACCTTCTCAATGGTTTCAACGATGTTAATTTATTGTATATGTTCATTGCCTCCTTACCAGAAGAGCTACAACCAGAACTCTTGAGAGCTATTCAATCCCTCAGAAGAGATATGACTGACATCTCTCTTGGGGAAATTTACCAATTAACTTTAGCTACTCTTGAAAAGCTTTGTGAGCAACACAAGATGTTTGATTCCATGATAGATGGAAAACTAACTCTACAAAAGGTTTGTAAAAAGATTTATTTGCAAATCAAATGCAAAGATAAGTCTAAATGCTCTTACCTGACAAGGAAGAAATCTCATTACAAGTATGTTTATTTAAACCTTACAAGTTTCATAACCCTTACAGAAAAAGGAGACATAAAAAACCCATCAAGTTTTTCAGAAAGAGATTAACACAATATGGCAAAAGGGATCATTGTTACATTTATGGCAAAAAGGGCCATTTTGCTAAACAATGTCCTAACAAAACAAAGAAAGATGTAAAACTCCTTCAACAAGTTCAGGCTAGCATTCCTCTTACTACTGATAATGACATTAAAGAATTCTTTTTAGAACAAGAAGATGCTAATGATAATACTATCTTTGCTCTACCTGGCCTTCAATCTTTAAACTCTAAATTTTCTGACTTTGATTATTCTGAAGTTTATATTCATCATAGTTATGTTGTGCAGCCATGTGATGTAGCAAAATGACAAGAACCCCCCATGCCTTATGCACAAATGCAGATTCTACAGAGCAAGTATCATAAGCCTATTCCTATTATCGCTTATATGGATACTGGAGCCTCTAAAAGTCTCATGAACCCTGCAGTTCTTCCTCTATAAGCATGGACAACTCATTCAGACTATTTCAGTGCGGTTGATGAAAAAATCTTTAAAGTTGATCTTATTACCAAGAAAAGAATTGGTATTAGGATTTTTCCCAATTGCATTATTTAGACTAAAGTACTTGGCAACAGTTTTCCAAATAAAGATATCCTCATTGGGATGGATATTTATTGTCAAACCACGAAACTTCAAATCCTTCCTCAAGGGATTTAATTCAAATAACAATTTAAGCTTACACTACCATTTCTAAGGTGTTTAAGCTTTCTAATGTTCCTATTGGTTATGAAGAACTTCGTGATCAATTTATGCCTTCCTATCCAGAGTCGCATGATCATTGTTCTCATCCTTCTCCTTTCTAGAAAATTAAAGATTTCTTCATCCAACTTCCATTCAAAAGAAATGAAGACATCAATCTTATAAAGGCAATTCATCATGGCATGAATCTTAAAGATTTAAAACTTGCTAGGGAAGAATGTGTAACCCTCCTTCAACAAGGATTAATTGAACTAACAAAATCTAATTGGGCTTGCCAAGCTTTTTATGTAAAAAAAACATGTTGAACAAAATGGAGCAAAAAAAGACTAGTCATTGACTATAAACCTCTCAACATGTTTTTACACGATGATAAGTTTTCACTACCTAAGATCAGTTCTTAGCCCAGCTTGCTAAAAGAAGCTAAGGTCTTCTCTAAGTTTGATCTCAAAGCAGGCTTTTGGCAACTTGGAATTGATCCAACAAAGAGGTACAAAATAGCCTTTTATATTCCTAATGCCCAATACCAATTGACTGTTATGCCACTTGGTTTAAAGGTTACTCCATCCTTATTTCAAAAAGTTATGACAAAGATCTTTGAGCCCATCCTTCACAGCATATTGATCTACATTGATGATATTCTGCTTTATTTCAAAAATAAAGCAAATCACAAATAGCTCCTCTAACAATTTTTTGGCCTTGTGTAACAATATGGAATAATGTTTTCGTCTAAAAAGAGCCAGTTGGGCTAAGCCTAAATAGAGTTCCTTAGAATGCATATCTCCAATGGACATTACTAACCCAACCCATACATAGCCCAAGAATTACTCACCTTTTTGGAGAAAGATCTCTCCATAAAAGAAATTCAACAATTTCTTGATGTGATTAACTTCATTAGAGACTTTATTTCAAAAGTGTCCAATCATACAAACCAGTTGTCCAAACTCCTCAAAAAGAACCCTCCCCTTTAGGGACTAACACAAACAGCAACAGTGCGAGACCTCAAAAGAGTCTCACAAGTGTCTTTACCTTTAAAGATTCTAAATAACGGTAAAAGGATCCTCTAGACAGATGCCAATGAAGAATTTTAAGGCGTTGTCCTACTTAAAGAGATTGATGGAAGGAAATATTACTGTGGCCATGCTAGCAGACAATTCAAAGACTCTGAAAAATATTATTATGTAATCTATAAAAAGATTCTTGTTATCAAAAGAGGGATCGAGAAGTTTAACTTTCATTTGTGTTCACATGAATTCACTGTGCAGATGGATAACTCTTCTTTCCCTAAGATTTTAAAGTCTAACAAAAAAGTTCTACCCGATAAGCAACTATTACGCTAGAAAGACTAATTTTCCTGCTATAAATTCAGTGTAGAACATATCAAAAGACGCCACAACATCTTAGCAGATTTCCTTTCCAAACCAAAGACCCTTAGCCTCATCACTCCAGCTAAACCTGTTGCCCTCATAAACATGGCTTACTCAATCCCTGGTTGTACCATTCATTATCCATCTCCTCAACTTAAAAAGGATTTCCCTCCTGGAGAACCTAAACTAAACACTCCTTCTGAAGTTCAATAGCTTGGCCAAAAAACCTTATTCTACTACCTCCACAAGTATCTTAGCAATGCTCCACCGAATGTCATACCTCCTGCCTTTAATCTTATCCAGACACCTTTTCTAATCCTATTCAGAATCACTGACTATGTGATAGACGATGCTCTTTAGTATCTGTGGGCATTAACTGCTCTCTACTCTAGAGCATAGCATTTCCTCCACTGTTAATCTTTCAATACCTCACAACCTCCAAAAATAAGGACTCTAATCTATGGACCCTACTTGAATGGTTTTTCCCACTATCATGGTGGCACAATGAACTCAATCGACTTATCCAACTGCATCATCTTTAGAAAAATCCTATAACAGATCAACAGGTGTCAAGTATCTTCATCATCCACCGTCCATATTGGGTTAGCTACCAAAAGATACTCCACACTAGAAGTTATGCTTGTGAATGGAACACATTCCTGGACTAGCCAAAATAATCCTCTAGTGCATTAAAAGCCTTAAAATTATTTTTATGTGAAATTAATAATTATAAGGACAATCAGTTCATATTCTGCACATCATTGGGTCCTTATCCTGGAGAACTCATCCCTGGAGAATCTTAATTTCCAGAATTGAATCTTCCCAACATAAAAATATGGACTCCAGCCTAGATGGTTCACTTTCTCATAAGAACTAGTTCATAAGATAAAAGAGCCTCCTCTTCATCTACTTAACTACCTACTGACACTCCTATGCAAGACTCCCAAGACCCCTTCGAACCTATTGCTCTCAAAGAATTTAAAGAATGGTTCACCACTTGTTTCAAGAAATCACTAAAGGATGACCCTGATGAAATAAACTCTGATGAAGACCCAAACCTGTCACCCTCACATGAGCCTATCAAGAAAGAATAAGGCTTATCCTGAAGCTTATCCTTGCTAGCACCTCTTTTGTCCTATTGTAAAATTATGTGTGTTTCTTTTCAGCAAATGTGTAACTTTACTTTTGCTTTCTAGATTGTAAAAGCCACTTTGTAAAAAGTCTGTCTGCCACATTATAAAAGTAGTTTGTTTGTATCCTGAGGCTTCTTCTATAAGAAGTGTCAGTCTTTCTTAGGATAACAACACTTCTCTAAGCCTTAAAACCTCTTGTATCCAGATTTGAATAAATACTTTAGTTTCCTCATAACTTTGTTCTAGGTTTCTTTATCTTTTAAAATCTTTTACTAGTAAATCTCTTACGATTATTTTGTCCAACATTAGTATGCTCTACACTTGCCTCTATTAAGGATCTTGTGTATTAAAAAGTATTGAGAAAATATTTTCTAAAAAGAAATAATCACCTTGTCCATAAGTTCTCTGTTAAAAGGAGTTTCTAAGAAAATCAAAAGAATCCTTGATCCTAAAAGGCTAGTGCATGAAAGCCCAAAAGAGAGAGAATGGTTGTTAGCGCAAGCATACCTGGATAAGGATGCTAATGATTCTAATTGTAATACTCAAATTGAATATTTTTCATTAAGAGAAAAATGAATTGAACTTATTCCAAGCAGATTATAGGATAGGTGTGAAAAACACACCCCTAATTATCTCTGTCCAGATTGTATTTGTCACATAACTCTTGAGGAAAGGAAGGCATTAGACCAAGTTTGTCCTCCTCTCACTCTAAAGTATGTCAAGGAATACTTAGATATCCTGAGAACTTCTAAGAGAAATGGGATAGTATTACTATAGATTTTGTAACACCACATTCGTTTGCCTTATCTCATCTTATTTCTAGACACACTTTCTTGCATCACACAAGTTTTTAAAGAAAATACCATTAAGATATTCAATTATTTTGTGTTACATTATGGATAAAATTTTCATTTTATGTCCTGTGGACCATATGAACCCATCCATCACATTATCCTATTTAATTACACACATACAATCTAAAACTATCTCAAAATGTGGCCAAAAACTCGAGCTGATAAACCATATACATAAATATCACATGTGTAGCCTTGGATTGGTATGCCAACTTTCTATCATGAATTTTGGAAAATCATAACTAATTTTTACAAAATCAAAATCAAGCACACTATACCATTTTAGAAAGCTACAAATGTCTAATTTATGCTAAAAATAAGTCAGACCAAAACAAGGATGTCTAGCTACTAGAAATCGATGGAACAATACCCAAACTTGTCTAGCACTACTAGTACTATCTTAGAACTTTAAAAATTCATATTTCCTTGCTCAGACATCCAATTGGCATAATCTTAATGGCCATAGAAATCTTATCATGTTTAGTTTATTCTTGTAAAATTTCATGAGCATTGAACACCATTTGTCCCTCAAATGATATAGGAGAAGGAACTGGCCTTATGAATAGTAACTATACTAGAATAGTTGAAATTGGGCAACTTTAAAAATTCATAATTAATTTCATAGAGCTCCAAATAATCTGGTCTTTATCTTTCTAAAAACATCTAGATAAGATCTATGTACATGCCAAATTTTATGAGAAAATTCATTCATTTGGTTAGATTGTGCTATAGGGTTGCAAATTGGTATATTTATGCTTCTTAAAGTGTCACAAGAGATCCAAATTTGCTCCCAAGGCTTTCATGGACACTTGAGTACGTGGGAAAGCACCAAAATGGTTTATTAAATATGTCTCAAAGGTACACAAACTCACACTCTCACCTTAAGGTATGCACAAGAACACATAAACTTCATCTTGTCATTCAATGCCCAGAAATTGCTATACCATTCATATGGCATCAAATCTCATATATACATCAAGTATTCATGTAATTACATATGTTCAAATAATTATACAACATATTCATCATAATATTACATCATATGCCATTCATATGGCTACAAAATGGACAAAATCACACACTTTCTTGTCAATCTCCTTCCTTTATGCTTGGTGGCTTCCATTCCTAGGCTCACTTGGTCCACCTAGACATGTTAGGGAATGGCAAGAAAGGAATGAGATTCTAAGAATATCAATAGCTCTTCTCCCTTTCAACTATACATAGAGAATGCAAATCCAAGTCTAAAAATGTATGCATGGGTATCATGGAGTGCATGATCATTCATGGAACTTTTCTTACATTCAAGAAGTCATATAAAAGCATACATAGGTTTGTCAAAAAGATGGTTTAGCCTCACCCACTTCTCTTGGGGGATTTTGGACTTGCCTCGCCCATTTTCTTAAGGGGTTTTTGACTAAGCCTCACTCTTTAGAGACTTTTGGCTCATCCTTACCCTAACTAAGGGACTTTTGGCTTCACCACACTCAAGCAAATCAAAACATGTTCATAAAGTATCATTTAAGTGAATAATATAATATTATGGTACGATGGCATATAGATACATGCTAAAACATCTTTCATGGCTTAAAACATATTTACACACATTCAAAGATAAGATAAACATCCACTCATGCATGAGAGAAAGAAGAGAGAGTTACCTTGGTGCACAACAACACTATCCCTTGGTGCTTCATCCACTTTAGGCTGAGGCTATACTTTATGAAAACACCAAGGGAGTTTGTTTTGTTTTCTTGATGGGAGATGCATGTGAGAAGCTTTCTAAGGATCTTAGGAGCTCATCCAAACATACATTTTGGCTAGGAACTCTTGCATCAAAATAGAATTTTGGTTAAGCACTTGAAACTCTAACTTTGCTATCTTAAAATTTCATAGTTGTTTGTTGTTTCATTTGCATATTCTTGTTCTTCTCCTTCATTTTCCTAAGATTCACTCTTAGTTTGGCTAGAAATTCAACTCCTCTTGGCTGTCCATATGTAGGTCAAAATTCACAAAAGGAAGGCAATGGAAGAACAAGCTTGAAACATAGTAAATTACCTTGGTTTCTTGGCTTCCTTTGCTTGCTCTTCTCTTTACTTGGCTTCTTCTCTTGAATTTTGAAATTTTCCCTCTTGGTCTAACCTCAAAACAGAGCCAAAAGTTTTAATAAACCTATGGGAAAAAAATAGAAGAAAGAGGAAAAGAAGTTTGCTAAGGAGAAACTAAAAAAATCCATGAAAATCCATACCTTCCACTTGCTTTTTCTTTTCCTTTTCTCTCCCCCCTTGTGCACCTCACTTTCCAGGTCTTTTCTCTAATTTAGGGTAGAAATGAAAGCAACCAAATGAGGAAAAGAATGGGGTGTGGGGTATATATAGGTAGGGTTTAGAAGTTGTTTCCAAAAATTTTCATTTAGATCCCTTAAACTTGGCATTTTTGTTTCCAGTTCGTTTTAGCTCCTTTTTTAAAACCATCTTTTCCATCATAAAATTTTTAGGTCCTTAATCTTATAAAATGCCTTTAGAATCACTCAAATTAGAGATAAAACTTTTTTGAATGAAAGAGTCAAAATTCAAGTCAACCGACATTAGAAAACGTACACCGGAAGGGTTTAACTGTCCTGGGGCTTTCTATGGTTTTCAGGGCCTCTAAGAACCTCGAAGAACTCAAATTTTTCATTTAAAAAGCCCTCCTATGAGTATTCCAAAATTTGCCCAAAATTATGAAAATATTATTACGTTACATAGCTATTTTGTTAAATTCTGTTTGGTCATTTCAACTTTTGTTTCAGGGCACCTCTGGCCTCCTAATTTTATTGCTTAATGTCTAGATCATTGCTCTAATATTTTTTGGACCTAAACCAATTCATTTTAAAGGACTTACTTTGAAAACATATCTGTTTCCGTCATTTTTACAAAAATCGAACATTATAGATTTCATTATATGGGTTTACCTAGAACATCATCGAGGTATGATGCAATATGGGTGATAATGGATAGATTGACTAAATCTGCCCACTTGCTACTAATTAGAGCCACACATTTCCTAGATAAGATAGTTTAGCTATACATAAAAGAAATTGTAAGACTTTATGATGTACCTAAGAGCATAGTTTCATATAGGGGTCTCAGATTTACTTTAGATTTCTGGAGATCATTGTAATATGCCCTAGGAACTAAGTTAAGGTTTAACACATCCTACCACCCCTAAACAGATGGCCAAATAGAGGGAACTATCCAAACCCTAAAGAACATGTTAAGGGCTTATGTCCTAAAGATGAAAGGGAACTGAGATACTTACTTGCCATTAACAGAATTTACCTATAATAATAGTTACTAGTCTAGCATTCAGATGGCACCTTATAAGGCTTTGTATAAGAGAAAATGTAAGTCTCCAGTATGTTAGGTTGAGCTTGGAGAGAGGAGCCTAATAGGCCCATAAATAATGAACCAAACTTTTCAACATATAAAATTGATTAGAAAGAAGCTTCTAACAGCACAAAGTAGGTAAAAAAGTTATACAAATAGAAGAAAAAAGCTATTAAAGTTTGAGGTTAAAGACTATATGTTCATTAAAGTGTCTCCAATCATAAGGTAGGCAAGTCCATGAAAATTAAAAAGCTCAGTCCAAAGTATGTAGGTCCATTCTAGATTTTAGACCAAGTCAGACTAGTAGCCTAAAGAATAGCTCTTCCTCTAAACATAGCCCAAATTCACAATGTATTCCATGTATCCCAACTCAAAAAGTACCAGTCAAACCCTTCATATGTCATAAAATATGAAAATGTGCATTTATAGGACAATTTATCTTACACAGTATCACCAAATTAGATTGTGGATGCTAAGCTCAAGTAGTTAAAGAACAAAAGCATAGCACTATGAAAATGGTTTGGAAAGGGCTCTCTCCTAAGGAAGCCACCTAGAAACTGGAACAAGAGATGAGAAAGAAGTATCCAAAACTATTTTAAAGAGGTATGTCTCTAAATTTTAAGGACAAAATTATTACTTACCAAGAAGGAGGAATGTAACATTTGGTCTTTAAATTGAACTAGAATCCAATTTGTTAATGAAAGAGGACTCCAAAACAAAATGAATTAATGGTAAATAAGGATATAATATTGATTAGAACATCTATAAATAGGGTTATGAAATCACTAATGGCCCAAAACTAGAGCCAAAGTGGCTAAACAGAGTAAACCAATTAAGTAATAGCAAAACTATAATTTTGAGTAAATTTTTAGAAACTTAAAGAAAAGAGTTTTAAATGCCAAAATTAAGCCCACTGGGGTTTTTAGAGATCTTGAAAACCATATGAAGCGTCAGAATGTTTAAATCCTTAATAGTGTATAGTTTAAGAAGTCGATTGATTGTAACTTTGACCAAGCTTTTCTAGATTGTTCTAAATTCAAAAAAATTAAAAGTAAATTCTTTTAATAAACTAAAGAGTCTAAATTTTATTATGGAATAGATGGTTTTCAAAATGGATGTAATATGAGCTCAAATGGAAGGGTTTAAGCAAAGGGACATAGATAAAAATTTTTAAATTGTTTTAAAATACCTCTTTCCTTCTTATAAAGTCACACTTCCACCATGTTAGAACTGACTTAAACACTCCAAAACCAGCAACCAAAGGATGTGAGAAGGTGGAGGAAAGAGAAAGGAAGAAGCTACAAAATAGGTAAGGAAAAGTGCATAATTTAATGATATGTTAGTTATCAATCTTTTTCTCTTCTTCAAGACCTTTGTAACGAACATAATTTTTGTAAAATGACGAAATGAGCCATATAAAAGCAAGTACTCTAAAATGTGCTAGATAATGTCCCAGAAAATTTGGGTAGAATTCTAGGCTCCTAAAAATGATAATTTTAGGCTCAGATGGAAAGAAAAATAGAGACAGGACAGTGAAACAAATTGTGACGAAAACTGACGAAACATAATGGCATTTTTATAAATAAATGCAACTTTTGGAAAAATACACAAGAGGGCTTTTTAAATGGGAAATTTGACTTGCCCAAGATTCTCAGACGCCCCAAAATCCTTAGGAAGCCCCAAGATTGGTAAAGCCTCTTTGGTGTACATTTTTCGACGGCGATGAGCCTGAATTTTAACAGATTCATTTGGGAAGGTTTTGGCTATAATTTGAGTGATTCCAAAGGTATTTTATTAAATTGGGAACCTAAATTTTATAATGGAAAAGAAAGTTCTCAAAAAGGAGCAAAATAAAGTCGAAACGAAATTACCATTACGGAAGGACAAAATTGAAATTTTTGAAAAAGTAGTTTCTTGAAGCTTCCGCACACTTCTCCCTTTTTATCCCACCGTCTTAAGCACAACTTTTTCTACCAAAATATATAAATGGAGTAACTCTTCTAGGTGCACAAGGAGAGGGAGAGAGAGGAGAAAAATCAAGAGAAAGGTAAAGAAATCTAAGGAATTTCATGCTCCATCTTCTTCTAATCTTGTTCCTCTCCTTCTTAGCTCTCTTCCTATAGTTTTCTTGAGATGATTGGTTCTGTTTTTGGTCTAGAACACAAGGGGAGAATTTGAATTAATTGAGAGAAGGCCAACTAAGGAGAAAAAGTCTTGAAACCAAGCTTGAATCTAAGGTATTTCATGGTTTTGTTGTTTCTCGTCTTTGCTTCTTCCTTGTGTATGACTTTGGCCAAACCAGAACCATGTGAGGGGGAGATGTTCTATCTAAAAACAAGAGAGGAACTAGGGTTTTATACCATGAGGAAGAGGAATATGGCAAGAAATTCTAAGAAAAACTAATAGAAATCAAGTTAGGAAAGTGTGTTGTTTTCTAAGGTTTTGGAAAATCTGATTTTATGTGAGTAATTCCTTGGCTATCTGAATGTTTCCTTGAGCTCCTAAGACCCTTCGAAACCCTTCCAAGTGGCTCTCCCATCAAGAAAAAATCAAGAAGCTTGTGAACCTCCATTATAGTACTAGTTTCAGCCAAGGCAAGAATACTAGGTTAGGGAGTATTTTAAATTGTTCTAGCCTTGGTTTGGGACTTCATATGATGTTAGAAGATGGGAGAAACCATTGGAAAAAATTTAAAAGAATGGGAGATGGGACAATGGTGTCCATAATGATCTTGACATTACATTGGTACCAATGTATTTCCTTGAATGGCCTTGGTTGTGGAAATAGCTCATAAGGGTGAGGTGATGTCAAAAGTCCCTTAATAAAGGTGAGGAGATGCCAAGAGTCTCATGACATGGGTGAGACAAGGCCAAAAATCTCTTAAAAGGGTGAGGCCCAGTTAAAAGTCCCTATGCCAAGAGTGAGGAAAATCCAAAAATCCTAGAAATGGGATGAGGCAAAACCAAAAGTCCCTAGAACATATTCTTGGCTTGAATGTGAATAAGTGGCATAGAAATTGTGACTTTGCATGCTTTATGGTTGTCAAACCTTCCATACATATGCTTTGATGTATATATGCCATGAATGTGTGTGTGAATGGGTGTGTGAGCTATTGAGATTCCTGGAATCTCACTCCCCTTCCCTCCATTATCATGAAATGCCTAGGTGATGTTCAAGAAGCAAGGAGTGCAAGTCAAAGACCTTGAGAGATTGCATTTTGTCTATTATATAACCTTATTTGTAATTGGATGTCAAAGTGAGCTTGTACATATTATTTTTGTGATGTAAGACCATAAGCTAATGTAAAATGATGAATGAATACTATATATACTTTATGTATCCCTAAATCAATGAAATCATAGAATTTGCTTATTGTGTGGTTATGGTTAAATGTGTATTATTGGATGTGGAGTGGCCAAATTGAGATGCATAAGGCATGGGACCACTTGGGCAGTTCCTATAAGTCATATTCATACTATTAAAATTGCCCAAGAGGTGCCAAACCATTGGAGAAGCCATTTAGACAAACTTGACACCTTATGGAAGCCAAAATTGACCATATTGTGAGACTATGTTAGTTTTTGTCCAAATAAGCTCTTCTTAGTCTAAAATTTGGCCTAAATTTAGAGCTTGTTGAGAGATTTTGGAAAGCTAAAGTAGGTAATATTTGGAGGTCTATAAAATATTTGGTGAATTTTTGAAGTTGGTAATTTTTTTGGCTTTTGGTCAGTGTACTGTTCATATAGTCTGAAATTTGTTCTTTGTCATTCATGGGGCACAAAATCTCCAATTGCCATAAAATTTTATAGCAAAAAACTAGACATTTCTAATGACTTATGACAATTGGAAGCATTTCATTTGGATGTCTAGAAAGTAAGATATTAATTTTTGAAGTTGTTATCCAGTACTAGGCACATAGTCAAACCTATGGTATTATTTGATTGAATTTTTGGGTTTGAATGCATCTAGATTGGTTTGGAATTATTTTTTTTCCTCTAGTTAACATCTGTAGCTTTCCCAATTGGTACATATTGCATGGGTTAGATTTTTGTGGAATTAATTATGAATTTCCAAAATTTATATTAGTAATATGTATCAATATCATAAGGTAGCTAGACCTTCCTATCTTTTCTATTGTCAAACATGGTCTAGATGAGATTTTCATTACTAAAATTATTTTCACTATAAATTTAACATCTAGAGCTTTCCAGAAAGCTATGATTTGTGTGATTTTGATTTTTCTACATTTAGTTATGATTTTTCAAAGTTACCCCTGAAATCTGTCACTGTACAACCGTGGAGAATGAAGAGAATTTCGGCCTTTTGAGCTTGAAACCGTGGAATTGTGTGATGTTTTGAGTTATGTGTGATTTTTTCCAATAATAAATGGCTAGAGAACGTTATTGAATAATCCACAGGGCCTACGTAACGCGAATTGAAAAATTTAACCCCATCGTAATGCGATAAAAGTATACTATTTTCATACTTTTCCTTACTTTTGTCTTATGAATGTGCACCAAGTGCCCTAAATGGAAGAGTATGATAATAGAAATAAAAGTTATTACAACCTTTCTATTGATGATTTTGGTTTCTTGAAAAGAGGATTTTGGTGGTTGAACAATTAAGGAAAGGAGGGAATTTGGAGTAATAAATTGTGGCATAAGAACCTCTATTTGACAATCTTTCAAAGAAGGTATGATATGAGTTAGAAAATTTTCTTTTTCTTCGAGTTTCATCCTCCTTCATGTTCGACCCATAAAGAGAAAATAGAAAGGGAGTTTGAGCTTGGTTAAAAGTTAATAAAAATAAGGGTTTTGAAGATAGTAGAGTAAGATTATGCAAAAAGAATCAATTAAAAAGCTATAGAAACCAAATTAGGCCACCCAGGGTTTCAATTGTGCCATTGAAGATATAAAACCCTAGGAAGATGTTTTGAATCATCTAAGAGCAAACTTGAACTAGAAAAGAGCCAAGGATATTTCATATGTATCAAATTCGCCAAGAAAAATAATAACACTCCATTAGGCTATACTATGGGCATGGTTTCAGCCTAGGAAGAAAACAAGTAGTTAGGGAGTACTTTCATGAGTTCTAAGGTTTTAAGAGGTTAAATTATAAATTTAGAAGCCCTATTTTAAAAGGTAAAATTTTAGAGTTTAAAAAGGGCCTAAAAAAGCAACTTAACTTTTGGTTTGTTTAAGCTTGCATATGATGGCCCTAATGAGCTCTATTAGAGTTACATGACTCATATCAAGTGAGATTTTGGAGCCTAGAAAGGGGAATAAAAAGGTTTGCTTCTTAAGTGACCTAAAATGGTTCAAAGTTATATTTCAAGTTCTCTAAACTTATATGAGAGTAATGTGAGTTAGAACAGGTCTTGGTGAGCTGTTTTGCATTGTGAATTGATGTGTGTAGGCCAAACAAATTCAAGTCCATCAAATTGTGTGTGTAGCAGCTTTGAGAGGGGCAATTTCACCAATTTTATGCCTGTGATACATGTTTTTCATATATATATCTTATTCCCAGTTATCTCGACTTCTACCATTGTCCTAAGGCTAGTTCCTCCTGGAGTTTAAGTTAAAGAAGCTTTTAATGGCAATCCCTTCTTCTTCTTTTTTTCTTCCTTGCATCATTTCATCCCTTTGATCCTAAAGCTAGAATTAGTTTATCATCTCACCTGAGAAAAAGCAAGAAAAAGAGAAAAACAAAAGAGTTAGTAGTAGCTTGAGACTCCTAGCTCCATAAGGTAGCTATCTCTTATCCTGCATGCATTTTAAGTGTATAAATGAGTTGAGATGCTTGTATGCTTGGTTGTCTGATGATTTTATGAAGTTATGTTTTGAAATGGATTTTATCATGAGTTTTATACATGTATAAAAGTATGTTCAACTCCTAGTTTCCTATGGTTAGGGAATTAAGCACAGTAGTTCTTCCTTAACCTAGAGATGAGTTTAGTTTAGATTAACTAGTATGCTTTGATGCCATGACTAAATGAGAATGGAAGTTTCATGCTAAATGCTATGTTTGAGCTATTTGATGCATATGACCACATGTTTGCATTTCCTTACTTGTATTCATTATATGCATTGATATGGAATGAGATTTCCTACTAAGATTCTCCTTAGAATCTCATCATATTCATCTCCCACAAACCCTAACAAGTACCTTAAGCAAGGAAAAGGAACTGGAGAAAGCTTAGGACTTTAGGATGCTTAGTGTAGAATTTTGATGAAGTGATGTATTTCATGTATATATATGAGACAAACTTGTGGTGAACCATATGTATACAATGATGTTATCTAATGGAAACCTTGGTTCAATTTTGAGATTATATGTATAAACATGAGATTATGATGTCAAAGCTTATAGCTACAATATGTGTTGTTACTTGAATGGTATATGATAATTTGGTGCACATAATGGAACCTAGAGATAGCAAATATTATGTACTTTATAATGATGTGAAATGACACTATATACAATGTTATGAGTATGAATGTAGACCAATTAGATGTCAATACTAGTCAATGGAACTCAATATGCCATGGTGTGCACTAGTGGTCTCATTAGTAAGAAAACAAGTAGGATGGTGAATTTTTGTAGTTAACCATATTTCATGCAATGATTCCTATGGAAATGAAGTATAAATGGATTAAAATTTGTTTAAGGGAAGAGATTGCTTATCAAGACCCAAATAGGCAACTTTAGAATCAAATTTTGATTAAATGAGCCATAGATTACATCTTTACCATTGACAAACCAAATGACATAGTTTAGGGCTAAAATTTGGTGGACACCTAAAGGATTTATAAAGTTTTCTAACAAGTCAAAGATAGTTTTTTTTATTTTTTAAACTCTATAGAATATTTGAGAAATTTTTGAATCTGGTCTAGAATTATAGAATTATGCATTACTGTTTATGCTGTTATAACCTCAATTTTCATATTTTTTTAGGAGTCAAATGGATTCATTTTCATTTAAAATTTTTACAGCATAAAGTTCATATCATAAGCTTTCCATAGACATTTAATTTGTGTAAATTAAAGTTATGAATTTTTGAAATTTAGCTCATAATATGTCAAAAGAGGCCAATTTGAGTTATTTACCTCTCTTATGCAATTAAAACACATATGATGATTATATGGGACACAAATGTGTCTATGAAATTTATATATTAAAATGGTAAAAAATTATAATGTAAACCCTTAAAAGCTCATTTGACATAGAAATGGGCATATAACTACTACCAAAAAATTTTACAATAGTTGTATTTTCATTACCTTCAGAAGGAAAAAGATATGAATTAGTTATATAAAGCATGTTGTGACATTAGGGCTATTAAAAACATAATTAAACCTACCTAGAGTAGTATGGTTTTATTAGGCATCTTTGAACCCTAATTTTTTCACTTTCAAAAATAAAGTTCCTAAATTCATTCTAATATCTCCATTAGTATTTATAATTCAGATCTAAATCATTTATAACCTTAGAATCAATGACATAACTCCCTAGGTGCTTGAATTCCTTTATGGCCGAGATACCTTATCTAGGTCCCACCTTAGAGTTTTTGTTAAACTCTTAGGGAATTTCAAGGTTTTGGAGTATCTAAACTTCATTCTTAACTCAATTAGGATATTAGAGGAATTAACTAACTCTCTTAGGATTTTGAATTTCTCAACAAACAAAAAACCAAACCCTATGTCAACCCATATGTCATTCTTTAGGTTTCTTGCCAACTCTATTTGTATATTCTTAATTTTCACCCTTCAAAACCCTTAGTTTCACCAAGTTTCTATTAAGCTTAAATCTATTTTTCTCCTTCCCTCTTATGGTTGAAAATCACCTATGGTTAGGGTTCTAAACAAACAAAATTCCTAGCCTAAATCATACATCATTTAAAAATCTCTTGATGAAGAATATTTTGGTACAATTAGTTTCCTTAAAGGAGTTTCTTTATCCAATATTTCAGCCCCAAAACTCACTCTTTTAGGAAGTCAAAACCACCATGAGAAAAAGGAGAAGGAGTAGGAAAAAGTTTGTAATAACATCATATTCAAATTCACTATATTTGCTTACTTATGTATGGCTTTCTTCCCTTGCTTCTTCCTCCTTCTTCATGCCATCATGGATAAGGGTTTAGGCTGCCTTAGGTCAGTTCCAAGTGAGGGAGAAGGAAGGTGGCACCTTTATATAGGGAATTATGGGGTTTTTTGCTTTTTTAAAATTCTAATTTTGCCTTTACATTTTAATTTTACCATTTGAGCTCATGCCTTTGTATTTTTAGAAACCAAAAGATCCACACTAAAATTTAGACTCTCCTCTTTATTAAAAAGATCTGCTTTAAGGTTACAAGAACTTAAAATAGTCTGAAAAAGTCCAATCAAAGTTATGATTTACTAAAACTCTAAATCGTAAACCGTCAAGGATTTAATCAAACTAACCTCACCTAGTTAATCTACTAACCTTATTTCATCATATTATAATAAGGGATATTAATTTCTCAGGTCAATTTTATGTTTTCTAAATCCTTAAATGTTCATCAGTTTGGCTCATATCGATTCCTTTTAACCCTAACTAGTTTTTTCTCTCCCTATAACCCTTTTTAATCATTGATTTCTATTCTTTAGGAACTATATTAGTTTACAAAACATAGAATATTATAGTATGCACCCTACTAAGTTAAAAAGGGGTGCAATGTGGGTATAACATAGGTTTGAGCATGGTTGAATCTTAGATTAAATTGAAACTAGTTTTTTTTTCATTAAATTGCATACTTAAATCAAAGGTTAACTAAATTAAGGATGAATCATCTTACCTTTTCTCTTGAGTAAGACATTAAATGTGAATTATTAGGAAATGATGGCGAAAACAATAAAATATCAAATGCTTTAGCTTTACAGGTGGCAAATGACATGGAGTGTAAGATGTACTCATTTGTAGACACGTGTGGTGAGTTAAGATGAAGCATAATGCACTCACTCACAAAAAAAAAGTTGAAATAAGATGGAGCGTAAGACGTACTTATTTCCAAAATTTGATTGAAAAGGAAAAGATAAGATGAAAAAGGAATAGTTAAGGGGTGAATCTTGCATGAACTTATTCTACTTGCTACAAGGATCATGTGATGGACCAAGAGTGTTGATAGAGAGACATGAATAAAAATAAGTATGCTTGGCCTTATTTTTATTTAACATTGCTCTATTTTTAGCTATAAGGTAGTCATATTGCATTTATGCTTGAAAGTCTATGCATTTATGTTAGTATTTTGAGTCAAATATATGTCAACTGAATTGATTTTTTTTTAATCTGCTCAAAGACAAGCAAGAATTCAAGTTTGGAGAGTCTAATGAGTCTAATTTTTGCATATTTTGCTAACTTTAAACTTGTTGGATTTAATCTCTATGAGTTGATATTTTGCAAATTCTTCATGATTTGGTCAAGTTCAAATGGAGCTAAGAAATTGGGCAAATTAGAAGTCAACTATAGCAAACACCACACACAAGTTATTCGAGAGGACATAGGCCTAAAATAGAGCTAAAATGAGCTAAAGAAAGCCTAATATGGGCCAGCCGTGTTGCTCAACATGCACCTATTGGAAACCCCTGTATCAAAATGGTCAAATAGAAGCAAACATAGGCATTATTGTTCTATGGTCATCTTGATATGGGTAGGTTGTGTTTGGCATCAAAATCACCATTTTGGAAAGTTTTGTAACATTTTTTAAAGCTTTTTAAGGAACCCTAAGGCACTAGTACATAAGCAACCTCAAAAAACATTTAAGGGGTGCAACAGTCTTTGAAAGCTTTGAAGAATTTGATTGACACATGAAGGATTTAGAGTTTTTGTTAAAGATTGTCATGCCATCTTAATTGATTTTCTATTTTTTTTTTCTACTTTTCTCATTTGTTTAGCATGAGTTACTTTAAGTTAGAATTTTTGTTTGACTTTTCTATATAAGTAGCTAAACCCTTCATTCTAGGGTTTGGATGAATATATTTATGGATTTTGACTTAATTGAAAATACTTGTGTAATGATTTTTCACTACAATTAATTTATTATTTAGATTATATTTTCTTTTACAATCTAGTGGCCACTTTTTGTGAATATTATATTTGTAGTGAGAAAGACTAAGAGGTGAATCACTATAGGGAATTACCTAAATAATAAACTTAGGCATAGATTTTTAAAGATAACAATCTAGTCTAGGTGGGTTTGTTACCTGCATGCATATCAACCCAATACATGCAACAATACACTGAAAACCATAAAATTTAATGGGTTTAAGCTAGAGCATATGGTCACAAGAGTAGATGTAAGCCTAGCTTAAATAAATATGATTTATGTTGAGAGGGAATTTCACATAGTTTATGAACACAGCCATTAATTGAAATGAAAATGAATTGCATAAATTGACCTTAGCTGGCCTTAAGAAGTGACATTGAAATCCAAATCCTAGACTATTTATTGTTAGAAAGTTTGACCTTTTTGCTTCACGTAGTTTACAACATAGCCTTCAAATCATTTATTTTTTGTGATCTTCTAGGTAGTAGGATTGACTTTTAGAAATTAGTAATTGATTTGTCTTCCTCGTAAGATGATCTCTTACTCATTTTTATAGTATCTGTGCAATCTGTGTGCTTATGGATTTTATGCAACAAATGTTTTACATGATAAAATCATCAAAATATGCCATGTTCAAGACATTATGAACACTAGTATGATAATAAACATCACATTCATTAGCCAATAACTCATCCAATGGGCAAGACACACCTGCAAGGTTCACAAC
Source organism: Erythrophleum ivorense (assembly GCA_026724425.1). Lineage (NCBI taxonomy): Eukaryota > Viridiplantae > Streptophyta > Magnoliopsida > Fabales > Fabaceae > Erythrophleum > Erythrophleum ivorense. The sequence continues at coordinate 27,357,266 of JAIUCV010000001.1, read as the reverse complement.
ATTTCACAAATAGCTAGAACACACCTATAAGGTCTATGGCTTTTCATTCTACGAAAACACACTCACGAGGCCCACAGTAAGTCATTAGGACACACCACAAGGTCTGTAATGAAACATACTCAATAGTCAAACTTAATCATGGCATCATATAACACAATCATGCATATACAAGTTATAAATATGGTTCTACAACAAATATCAATAGAATCAAACCCTAATTACCTCAAATGATGTCTACTACTCTTCAACTAGCAACTAACACCTTCCAAGAGGCAATACAAGTATACATCCATCAATACAAAGTGAGCCTTAATCTTATCAACCAATTATGCCATAAATCATAAAGTCTCAACTTATCCAAGCTCTTAAGAGTTCAAAAGCACCGATTTAAGCTCATTTGACCAAGCCAACATAGTGGGTCACCTCTTTACCTTGAATTTTCGTACAACACATAACCATATATAAAAATTAGTCTTGGAGATAAAATTTGAGCAATATAATATCACAAATAAGTGGGAGAAACTTACCTAACACTTGTCTAAGCTCTAAATGCTTGTTCCAACCACTAAGAATCCATGATTCTACAATATGTCTCCTACAATTCACTTCTACAAGTGAATCCATCAAAAACTTAACCTTAGAGATAAACTTTATGAAAAAAGGCCAAGAATGGAAGGGAAACACTTACCCAATGAATACCCAAGCTTTTTCTTCTTCCTCTTCTACACTGAAACCATCCCATAAAACCCAAATCTACAAATTTACAATTCTACAAGTGATTGTCAAACCACAAGATTTTCAATTCAAAACATAAAAGAAGAAGAATATAACAAATTTCCCTTCACTTACCTAAGTCACAACTTGCGTTTTTCTTGTAAATCAAAGCATTGAAGCCAAGAACCCAATGCTTTTTCTCCTTCTACTTTTTTCTCCTCTTGTGTATCTGTTTTAGCATGCTAGATAAATTAGGGAGAGAAATGAAAGGGTTGAGGGTTATTTGGGGCTGCTAGGTCACATTTTTAGACTAGGCAATTAGTGGGCTCAGTCATTTTATCAGATTTAGGCCCTGGTATTCGGTCTCAGGTTCAAAATCGAAGAAATAAGGAGTCTTAAGTTAAAAATTATTTCCCAACTAAAATAAATTAAATTGTTAGGGGTAATTAGCCTTGAATAAATTTTCTTAAAGTAATGTATTAAATTTCCCAAATTATTAATTAAACTCCAAAAATAATTAATTTCCTTTATAACTCCTTAAAATCCTTATTTCTCTATATAAATTCATAAAATCCCACTTTCTCTATTATTTCACAAATAAATCCCCATCTTCTCCATTTAATTAATTAAATCCTTATTTAAATTAAGTTTCTCTATAATCTTAATTAAATAATTAATAGATGTTACTACTCTAGTTAAATGGTTTTTATGGTTCTAACAGGGAACTTGTCCTTACTATTATCATCAACTGATTGGCCTTTGAAACTTATAAACAGAGACTCCCATGAGAGAATAAGCACACACAATCACATAGCAATTGCATCTTCGTTCCTCTTAGCTCTATCTTTCTAAACTAAATAGATATAGTCTTTATTTTGTCTTACCACATGTCTTTCTCTTAGAAGACCCTTCAATAATATTAATCATCATCTCTCTTTGATCTCTGATTCTCTTCAGTTTCCTTCCCATTTAAACCATTATCTGACGAGCTGAAACGATACATTAGGAGAAGGATTTTCTTTTCATATTATAGCAGTTTAATTAAATATTTCTTTTGGGTAAAAGTTATTTAAATTATTTTATGATTCCACCTTTACATTGTATGAGGGTAGAATAATGTACGATGAGTTTGACTTGCTTTTATCATGCCATAATTTATTTGCTTGACCCTTATCCATCAGCCAATATGTTTGTAAAGTATATTCAATCTTGATCATGTTTTTTGAAAAGGGGAATATTACATTTGTTATTCACCTAACTACTAACTACTAACTTGGTTTGCTCTACATAGTACATCGATTATATAGGGTTTGATTGGGCCCTATCTAGAACTGAACAAATTGGTCTTCTATTTTAAAAAAAAAATTAGGTGAATATATAATAGAGCAAAAATATCGAATTGTACTCATAGTTTAGTGATAGAAAGTTAGATCGATACCGTGTTGATAAAAGCTTAATGAGATGGTCCATGAACGATATGGTCATGTCAACAACAAAAATACAAACATGTTTGATGCGAATTTTTTGGAGCAGAAGAAGACAACAAAAGTTTATGACTATAGTATACCTAAGCAAATGAAAATGAAAGAGCGAAGTTTTGCTTTGAACTTTCAAGACAAGCACCATTCGATATGGAATCAGCCACAAACAGAGCCGTGATCAAAATGATATCCATTGGCTATATCAAATAAAGCGATCAAGAAATAATGTTACTCAACATCATTTTAGAGGGTGTATTCAAATGGGGGATAATGAAGGAGAAAGAAAGGAAAAGAAAATCAAGTTCTATTGAAGTATTTTTTTTATTTTGATTGAGAGTTATTTAATAAGAAGGGGGCATAATAATAAATTTTCAATTAATCTTCCAAAATTCTTCATAGTCCTTCCTCCTTTAAATTTTTAAGTACTTTCAATTTGGAGAATTTTAAAGAAGAAAGTGTTTTAAAACAAGGAGAAAAATTATCATTTAATTATCCTTTTTCCTTCCTTCTGTCTTCCATTTTCTTTGGATTCTTTTGCTTTTCTTCCTTTCCTAACTTCCAAAAATACCTTAAATATAGTGAAAGAAGATATGTGCCATTTAGAATCATTAACCAGTTATAACTAGATGCGATCAAGGCTTGAGTTTTAATTTTATTTTATCTAAAAAATTAGGTTTTAAACTCATTTTTAAAAAATTAACAAAAATTGAACTCCCAACTTAACCTGTAATATAATCTAAAGCTATGATTGGGATAGTTCAAGATACATAGCCAAAAAATGTTAAGAACTAGAGGACAACCCCACGAGAATTGACCAAATGAGAAGAGGGACAAACAAAGAGATATATAGGTGCATGCATGCTATAACGCTAAAATAGGTTTAAGGAGCTAGACTAAATATGTTGAGTCTTGCACAATTCCAGGGTAGACCCAAATCTATGTTAGACAAAAGGCCACTCAAGGATGCACATGTGCAAGCATATAGCATATGTATATATATATATATATAATTTAGAGAAAGTTACAACCAAGTGCAATTATTGTTGGGAAAAATAACATATAATGGGAGAGAAGGAAGGGGGAAAAGGTGCTCATTTTCTGGCAGAAAAAGAGCACAAGAGAACAAAATGAAGGCCCTCGTGCAACTGGATGTCTCAATGTACATCGCAAAGTATGACTTAATTTATGAATAAAAGAGAAAGAGAAGGAGAAAGAGAAAGAGAGAGAGAGAGAGAGAAGAAGAAGTAAATCAAAGCAAAGGGGCATAAGCTGCATGTGTGCGTGTGGGTAGACATTCCTCTCTCCCTTTCTTCAGTTTCCTCCACTGCCATGAATTATGAGCGTTTCTCTCTCTAAACTAATTATTTTATACACCTTTTTGCAGCCTAACGTGCGTCTATGTATCCTATCTGTTGTTCCGTGGACCTCTTCAATGATCCACCTGACTATGCACATCCCTATCTTCTTGTTCTATTTTGATATAGCTCTCAAAATATATTTGCTCATTTAATTCAGTTTTTCTTTTTATTTTCTTCTGTTACTATGATTGGTCCGACAGTATTCATCTCAATTATTTGTTTCTTAATTATTGTGATCCAACAAATGGTCCCTGTTAGGCCATTTGTCTCTTCATTATCCTGTCCACAAGTTTCATACAAGATATCTCATAATGAATATAGCAACTGACATTTATGTGAAAATTGAGAAGAAAAATATTGAATTGTGGATTTCAAGTCTAAGAATAAGATTTTTAAATAATCATTAAAAAAAGGTTCCTAATTAATAAGATGTACATTCATTGCGAGGCTCCCAAATCCCATTTAACTTATGTTTGTTTGGTTAGTTAGAATGTGAAAATGAAATGAAAAAGAAATATTACACTATAATATTCAATTGATTTGCTTGAAGATTCTGTTAAATCTCTATGAAAATTAAATTCATGAAGGTACAAAAAAGACACACTCTAATATTGATGAAAATACTCTATTTTGTGGTCACCAAATTGATACATCCTACGTAATTATTTCGATGCAAAATAACAGAAAAACAGATGGATAGGATTTAAACTCAAGCATTGAAAAAGGCACTTTTTTTTTACAACAAAAATTTAGAAAAATGAATAAAACTTCCCTATGTTGAGATTTCATTCATCCACGTCGTGGCTAGAGTTGTCTATTTCATCGTAATAATTATGTCCAAGGCAGTACTTTACTTGTACGAATATATATATATATATATATATATAGGGCAACCGATAAAAAGGGTTGTCAGGCAATCGAGAAAATTTTAAGTAAATATAATAAGATAACTAATGTTAAATTAATAAAATAATAATAATCATGTGCATATGCTAAAAGTAGAGCTTAATAAACAAAATTATATGATATGTCCACATAAATATTACTCAATTTTGAATTTGTGTACGAGTGAAACTTAATTTGTGCGAAGACACAAGCGCGCTTAGGTGGCCCTTTGATGACACCTCTTTACTAATACTCATAATATGATTGTTCCGGTAATTAATTATGTATTGGCATTGATCAATCGCTACGAACTTTCTGATTCTTTCGTTCATTAACCATTCTTTGTCTTGCCATCCTTTGAATTGCATAATTCTAACGGCAGGTCAAGTGGCTTGCCACTTGTTCTTTGCCTTATTCGCCCATAAAGTGTGGCAGATGATGCAAATCAAAGTTCGTGGTAAGTAACTTGTGAATTATATTTGCTTTTTCTTCTTAGTAATAAAATGCAAGAACAAGGGGCTGCATTTTGTTTCTTTGATGTCATATCTTTTTCTGCGGATCTCCTGTGGATCCATAATTTTCTACAGGTCACCGTCCATCCTACCTTTTGCGCCACTTGAAGACAAAGTCCTCTCCTTCAAGCAAAGTCAGAAAAAGAAAAATAAATAAATCATGAGGAAGAGATAAACAGAAATGATATTAGAGAAACTATTATGTTGATTTGGTTTATCTGAAATTGATAGATCGAATTTAATCATAAAAGACATGCAGATATATTAAATTCTCTTAGGTAATTAAAACTCTATTAACATATTTATATGTGCATCAATTTGTTATTTTTTTATAAATCAAATTACTTAAGCATTTCTCCATCACGGAACAAAATCCCAATGTAACCTTAGAATCATATAACATGTCGATTAGACTCATGCACGATCATGTACACACCTAACTAGCTGCAAAACTGTACGGATGCATCCCTCTCATTCGTATGGTCTGTGTTATTCCATAAACCCTAGCAAGAGGGTTGAATTTTTCCTCCTCAAGGTAACTCACAAGAAATAATGACGAGAAGAGGTCTTTCTCTCTCAAATATCTTGGACTGATCAGCTCCACAGAGTTTCCTATAAACAAGTCACGGCTATCTGATTGCGACTGTACTGTGGTGAATAGTGAAGTTTTCTTGAAAAGATTTTTGAGAAACAATACCAGAAAGAAAATGACATTTTTTAAAACAGTATGACACCGATGATCTTGATCGGATGACTATGATTGACCACCATACTTTGTATTGCTAATGTCTACTTATGTACTTCTCAAAAATCCTTCCATGTTTATTAGCAACTCTGGAAAATTAACATTGAAATTTTTGTGCATGGTTTTAAGGATAAAACCTTATGGAAGAATACTTAGATATAAGGAACAATAATATCACAATATAAGAGTGGAAAAAACAACTGGCTCTAATTGCATTTTAGCCATCCAATGGCAAATAAAGTCTAGTTGTTATTATTATTATTTTTTTTTTTAATTTTGTAACTGTTAACCTTCAGTAACAATATCATTATTCACCATTTACATCAATATATTTAGTGACGAATAAGAGTATAGAATGTGTTAAACTCGATTTATTAACTATTACTGGATAAAAGGGAAAAGATGTCATTGTGTACCTCTTCGACCGTGCAAATTTTCGTAATCAATGATGCAAAAGGAGAAGGTAATCATTTTGAAAATCATACAGCATCTGGGGTTGGTTGCTGAAAGGTTTCGCACCGAAGCAAAATTCCAAATAATCCAATCATATTAATTCGACTGATGTGATTAGCAGAAAGCTAAGTATTTATCTCTTTCTCATTTAAACTCTCTACTGATGTTATATAATTGGACAAGAAATATATATCATCGAGAGAGAAATTGTTAATTTCCAAAATTCTTTAGCTTCTTTCTCTCAAAGATTCCAAAACAACCATTTCCCATTGACAGCTTAATTTCTTCTTTGTAAATATAAGAATTTGTGATGGAAGCTTAATTACATTAAGAAGGAAAATGGTTATTTCTGATTGTAAGTCTAATCTTTATGCATTAAAAAAAAAGGGAACTTTAAAACCTTTTTGGATGGACATTTACAGTTGTCTGGCTTGTTTTGAAATTTAAGAATATGCACTTTAAAAGTTATGCCATATTTGTATTTGATATCCATTTAATACTTGAAATGACAAGGCTTAAGAAAAATTTGTTAAGTGTTTAATGGTTTGTTATTCGATTTTCTTAATAAATAATATATAAAATAACATTTTTAATGAGTCAGCATTTTATTATTTATTTATTAAAACAATTATTTCACTTTTATAATTTAATAGAAGAATATAATAATTAATATTTAAATATTTATTTTAAATTATATTTAAATATTTTATAAAATTTTGAGTATATTAGACATATATTCTCAATTTTTTTATTTTTAAAGTATACATAATTTTTTAAAAAAGTTATTTTAATCTAATTTAATTTAAAAAATTTTATTAAAATATTTTTATTAATCTAAATACATATTTTTTAACTAAAATATTTTTTAAATACTTTTTATAAAAGGAATTTTAATTAAAAATATAAATATAAATTAAATTATTATTTTAGATATATATATATATAATTATAAGTCAGTCTAAAATTTTTAGTTACGTCGTGTACACAATCCATTCTTCTTAATTGAGAAGTCACTTGCTTTGGAGCCACAAAAGGATCAGTTGAAAAGGTCAATAGCAGAGCAGTATGGTTTTCTAGGAATTACAGTCCACAGGCTGAAACAGAAACAAGAAGAGTAGTCAGAAGTTTGAAACTTGCAGTTAGTATAGAAGGGGAACCAAAGTCTGTTTTCACCCTTTCTCTTTGGGCACGCATTCCCATGACAACCCTAAGGACCTAAAGAGGCTCTTCTGTCTTGTAGTGGGATTATGCAATTCCACCTCCAGATCTTATTCACACACACGTGAAACACTGGGGCTTCCTATCTCTACCTTTTCTTTTAGGTCCAATGAGATGCTCTGCTTGTGCTTTTTCTTTGAATCATTTATTCTTTTCTTTTCTTTTTTTTTTTCCTCTAGCTCTAGCTTCCACGAAGGAAAAGAATAATAACTAAATAATAAAAAAAGTTACGAATATCTATTTAATCTGAAGTCATTTATAAATACTTCCTTCAGTTTTTAAAACCCAAAAAAATCTCGCTGCACCATTATTTTTTAATAAATTTCTTATCCCAATTTATTATAACCGTATTAGAAAAATCCAATAATCTAATATTTTCTAACTATTCCATAGATTTGTGTGAAATGCAAGTTACAAACATGAAAACAAGCTATAGGATATTGATAAATTTTGAAGTAGCATCTCAGTCACAATATTAATAAAAAGAAATTAGATTAAAAAAATCTAAATTCTGAAAATAAATAGTTCAAGGTCCATTTTCTAATTTCAAAAATTGATAGAGTTTTCAAATAATCAAAATTTAAAAAGATAATTGCATTTTTTCAAAAAGAAATGTAGGGTAAGAGGATGTTTTTATTCTGTGCAATATTTATTATATTTATTATTATTATTATTTAATAATATCTGTTTTTAAATAAAAATATAAGAATCATTTTTTATTTATAAAATTATTTTTTCATTTCATTTCTTTTTTATTTTTTTAATTCTATATATCAAGCTGCTTAATTTTTCTTGAAAACCCAACACTTTATTGGATATAAAAAAACAGAAAGCTGTAAATAGTTTACAGTATCTACTCATTTTAACTATCATCAATCAACATCATTCCAACCGACCCCCTTCCGCCTTCTTTTCTTCTCTTCTCTCTATGAAAGCAACAATTATTTCCTGCTTGAAATCTTCAAAGGGTCTGAGTTTTTTTTTTTTTTTTTCTTTTTTACTTTATATATACTTTATAGTAGCTTGCAGACTCCAAACGTTTGAACTAAGCGGCTATTTTCCCTCAAATTCTTCAGAAAAGCCAACCTTTCTTTCTCTTTCTTTTTAATTTGTTACTATTCATTTGCAGGGAGTGGATTTTTATTTTTTCTTTTATTGTCTGTGGCTTTTCTTCCTCGATGCAAATGGTAACTCAAGGGCCTATATATTTGTGTTTCAAAATCTCAAACTGAATCAAACTGTACCTTCTGTTTTTAAACTGGGTTTGGTTTTGGAAGGGCAGCACAAATGAGTGTGTTCATGGCAATTTTTGTGGGTGTGATTTTGGTGCTCTGTTTTTGCTCTGCTCTCTTAAAATGGAATCAAGTAAGGTACAGGAAGAAAGGTTTGCCTCCAGGCACAATGGGTTGGCCAGTATTTGGGGAAACCACTGAGTTTCTCAAACAAGGTCCAAACTTCATGAAAAATCAGAGAGCAAGGTAACCACTTCATACATAAGGGTCCCCTCACTTTCTATGTCTTTGTGTTCAACAAGGTCTTACTCTGTTGTCAACATTTTGGTATCTGGTTTGTAGCTACTGTGATTCATTACTGTAATTAAGCTGTTGGGTCATTTTGCAGTCGGTGATAGGCCTAGCTTTTCACATTTTGAAGAGGAAAAGAAATTTGGCAATTAGATCATGAAATGGTTTTGTAATAGCCTCTTTCTGGGAGATATGAAAGTTAAGTTTGAATGGAAAATGAAGAAATGAACATGAAGACCCAGGAAAAAGATGCTAATAGAGTTTGGTTTAACAGTACTATCCTCTTCATATTTGACAAAAACTCTTTTACTTTATTACTAAATTATTGTTTTGTTTAAATATGTTCAACTGGGTCTGGGTGTGTGAGGTGAGCACTATTCATTTCATGTACTTTTACCCCAATAGTAATGATTGTACTTTTTCCCCCCCTTTTGACAATGGCAGGTATGGCAGTTTTTTCAAATCCCACATACTGGGGTGTCCTACTATTGTATCCATGAATGCAGAGCTTAATAGATATATCCTAATGAATGAAGCAAAAGGGCTTGTTCCTGGATACCCTCAATCCATGTTAGATATCTTGGGCAAATGCAATATTGCAGCTGTTCATGGCTCCACTCACAAGTACATGAGAGGGGCACTGCTTTCCCTCATAAGCCCCACCATGATCAGAGATCAGCTTTTACCAAAAATTGATGAGTTTATGAGAACCCACCTCAGCAACTGGAATGACAAAGTCATTAACATTCAAGCGAAAACTAAAGAGGTTTGTTTTGTTGTATTACTGATCAGAGTTCCTTAAAAAATTAATAATATTAGAAAAGTTTTAAGAGACGCCTTGTTATAACCTGCATATTCTGCAACTTTTTTGCAGATGGCTTTTCTTTCGTCTCTAAAGCAAATCGCTGGTATTGAATCAGGTTCAATCTCTCAACCATTCATGGCAGAGTTCTTCAAGCTAGTTTTAGGAACCCTCTCCCTGCCCATTGACCTTCCTGGCACAAATTATCGCCGCGGTGTTCAGGTACGATACTTTGATCCTTGTAGGCACGCTAAGCCTACCACGTTGTTCTTAGACTCCGCTCAAATTAAAATTATAGCTTTTATATGGTATAACTCTCCTAAATTGTATTTGACAAATACAGATTGGTGAGCCATACAAGATGCCTATGCCTCTTGATCCTTTCTCATTTAGTGGTTTGTTTATGAAATCTTATGATGGGGGATTAGAGATGAAGATGGGAAGAAAATGAATGATTGTTTTCAGTTTTCTTCCCTGCTTTCTCTTATTTTCGTCATATCTTCCAAGTAGACCTTTTATTTAGTCCAGTTTCCACTATGTCTGGCAGGCAAGGAAGAACATTTTCAGCATTCTGAGTCAGCTACTAGGGGAAAGAAGAGCTTCCCAGGAAACCCACCTAGACATGCTTGGATGCTTGATGAGAAGGGATGAGAATCGATACAAACTAAGGGATGAAGAGATCATTGATCTCATAATAACAATAATGTATTCTGGTTATGAAACTGTTTCAACTACATCAATGATGGCAGTGAAGTACCTCCATGACCATCCCGAAGTTCTTGAAGAACTCAGAGTGAGTGCAAAAAAATCTCATGCTTTCTGAGGCATCTTACGTTGCTCTCTTATTTTTGTTGTTCTAACTGTGTGCAGTTAATGTCTTTTACAGAGGGAGCATTTGGCCATAAGAGAAAGGAAAAAGTTAGATGATCCAATTAACTGTAACGATCTCAAATCAATGAGGTTTACTCGTGCGGTAAGATCTGTATGCTTTTTGAACATCACTTTTCGGTTTTTTATAATGATTGTGCAAGAAAGTTTTATCAAAATTTTTGTGTTGTCTGCTTTCTGTTCATTTTGGCAGGTGATTTTTGAGACCTCGAGATTGGCTACAATAGTTAATGGGGTTCTCAGAAAAACTACTCAAGACATGGAACTAAATGGTGGGTTTTATGTGTCTACTATGACTCTATCTTTCTTTGTTTTATGGGCTCAAGAAGCTGTTTTTGACTTCTAGGACTTCTTTTATGCACTTTTGTTGTAAGTTATAAATAACATATCAAATATGCAGAACTGGGGCAACTCTGCAGTATAAAAATTGTTAACCTGGTCAATAAAAGATAAATAGACTGAACCAATTTTTAAGAGACATAAATTTATCAGATGCACTTTTCAACTTGTCCCTCTTCTAACATTTTTATAAATCAAGTCTCATATCAGCATCTTGCTCGGTTGGCCCTGTTACGCATTGTTAGATGAATCTGAATGTATAGATCTAATTGTCTGTATCACTATTTACTAGGCGAGATATGAATAAATTATGAGTACCATAGAATTGTTAATAAAACTGTAACATGAAAGAAAATTTATCCTCAGGACAGTGATAATATGCATGGGAATTCCCACCAGTTAGACAATTCCACCATAATAACTTTTCTGAAAAATGATTCCCTTCGCTTTAGCCTTTACCCTAACACATGGTATTCACTATTTACCATATTGCTAGCACCTTCATACTGCATTCAGCACTAAGACCTATAATAATGAGAAAGTAACTGGGTTACTAAAGCATAACTATGACATTATATTTTCAGGCTACTTGATTCCCAAAGGGTGGAGAATATACGTATATACAAGAGAGATCAATTATGATCCATTTCTCTATCCTGAGCCACTAACATTCAACCCAAGGAGATGGCTGGTTCGTCTCACCCACGCAACTCCTTCCTCTGTTCTTGCTTATTCCCAAAATGTTTCATATCAGCATATTAGTAACCCTAAAAATGCAGGATAAGAGTCAAGAATCACAAAGCTACTTTATGATATTTGGAGGAGGCTCCAGGCAGTGTCCAGGGAAAGAATTGGGGATAGCAGAAATTTGCACTTTCTTACACTACTTTGTAACTAGATACCGGTGAGTAATTTAGTTTAACTGTACAAAACTTGATCTTAATTTGCAAGAATGTACTGTTTGGTTTGGCCAGAAAGAACCAGTAATATCCCCAATCCATCTGTTTCTGATAATTTCTGCAAATTGATGTTGACTGCAGATGGGAAGAAGTTGGAGGGGGTAAACTAATGAAGTTTCCTAGAGTTGAAGCACCAAATGGACTGCACGTAAGAGTCTCATCTTACTAACCAGGCATATGTATATGTACAGTGAGATATAGAAAGTTGAAGGTTTTGTTTTTTGTATGATAATGTTCTAACTAATTAGAAAAATGAATGAAATTCGAATTTCTTACATTTCTTTTTGTCCTCCCTTAATTATAAAACTAATATATAAATTTTAAAAATATAATAAAATATCTCATTTTAACTTTTGAACTAAAATAATATGTTGAAGTCAACTAAAATCAACACAAAATGCTATATAATTTTGAATAACAATATTTAAGCAAGTGTTCTAATACATTTTAAATAAAAACCTAGTTCAAAGAGGGAAAACCAAATTTTCCAAACCGAGTATCTCCAAGTTTAGATGCGAGGGTAGATGCTTTTTATTTAAAGGAGGTGCATTTATATGGAAAATTTAGGAGAGGTGAGAAAAAACAAAGTGAATTAAAAAATAAATTTTATATATATTCTTATTTATTCATATCTTTATTTTATTGTATCAATTGCAATGAATTTAGGGATCTAAATGTTTTATTGAGTGATATTTGAATTTTTTTTATTTAACAAATAAATATATAATCTGTTATTAAAAAATTTTTAAAAATGAAAAAAAAAATTTTATACAATCTTTTTTTTCGGGTATTGTTTTCTTTTTTATTATATACAATACAATAAAAAAAATTCAAAACCCTTGATGCGGCCACGAAGGGTGGTAAAAGCAGTGTCTTAGGGTGTGGGGCTAGTAAATAGAGTTGGCCTGTCATGAGTGTTAGGCTTAGCCCAAAATAGTTAAACTTTGTGGGTGCGTGGGCGTGCAGTCATGTGTAACTGCATCAACTCGTCCTTTTAGTACAAAACTAGAGTTTATATTGGGTGTGGTGCCCCTCACCCTTTGGATTTGATGTTCATAACGAGAAGCTCGACCCGAAGGGCTGATAGACTTTAGGCTTCTGATTCTAGGCCCATGCATGGTCCAAAGCTCCTAAAGCCTATCAAAGACTTCATTTATGAGTACCTAAAGAATTAAAGTGACTTGCTGTTGGGCCACATTGTTTTCGAAAACGAGATTGGATTAATAGATATTAAAATTAATGTTTATAAAATTAGATTTGTTATTAAATTGATTAAAATATTAATTTATAATTTATTAATTTAAGTATAATTAAATTATGATTGAATTAATAATAATTAAATATATATATTTTTAAAATTTTTGATATATTAAAATTCTAATATAAAAAATAAAATACTAATAAATTTTAAATATTAAAATAGTCAAATAGTTATTACCAAGTAGTTTACACTTTAAATTGATAATTAATTTATTTAAAAATATATTTAATATAATTTTAATATATTTAAATTTATTATCAATATATAATTTTTATGATTATATTTATATAAAACATGATAACACAGATAATTCTATCTTCTTAGATACACTGTAAAGGTCGTCTTGTTATCATAAGATCTTATGTTTAAACTTATGATTTACCAAAATATGTGTTTTACTATAATAAAAATTGATCAAAGATTTATGTAAAATATTGCATATAATAAATAATAATATAAGGTGGTTTAGTAGTTCAAACCAATTTTTGATCAATTTTGACATTTCAATTTACAACTTCTTTTAGACCAAATGGGAGACAGGTTTTTTTATATTGGATAAGAGATCAGTTCATTAATTTTTTATTTGAACCAACCAATCTATTCTGATAATATTGATTTAAAGTCTTATTTGAAGTGATTAAATATATACTTTAATCTTTTTTTTAATCAAAAATTGATTAATGGTTCTTAACTTTATCCAGAGCATTTGTTGATATTTTTAACATCACAATGTCAACATTTGCAAATGAAATAGCAAATTTTAATAAATTTACAGATTTTTTTTATAAGATATCAAAAAATTATAGCTTATTGACATATAGGGTTTTATTGATTTCAAATACTCTTTAATCTATGTTACAACATCAATTTCAAGAAGACCTTTCTTTTTAGCTTTATGTTTATATGATGTATAAGTTTTTATATTATAAAAAAAAGATTATTTACTATATTGATATTTTATTGTTTTCATTTTGGAGAGTTTAATTTTTTTTTTTTTTGAAGTAGAGTCTTTCATTATTAAATTATTTTAAAATTTATGCATATAATATTAAAATTTATATTCTAGGACTAACAAAAGATATCTTCACTTTAATACTTGCTAACTCTGTTAGAATCTAATATATATATACACACACATAAAAGTTACAAGGAACCATACTGTTCATAAACAATAATACAGTTTTACCTTGCGTTGCATGTTGTTCACAAGTCTCGAAACACCTTAACCCTCCTCCATAATGGTTAATGAAAATTGATTATCTGACACCTATGTTGCACCATACCAATCGTAATAAACCATTATTAGGCCCATCACGTCCTTTAATTTTAGTTTCGTTACCTACTACAAGCCCATCAAGACTAACTCTTAAGTATGTAAGTGCCAATTTCCGGATGTGAGCCATTCGTATATGGGTTGGACTGAACTGGGCTGTGGCTAAAGCCCAATAGATTTCTTAAGTAATGGGCTTAAATCTATATTAAACTTGAAATAATAAATCAGTAGCCCATGTTTATCTTATATATAAAAAAAAAAATTGACCTTTTGACTCCAATACATCAATAAATAAATAAATAACTTTAAAATATAGCCGCCAAAACTTATTCCTAAAACACTTTAAAAAAATTTAAAAAAAAAATTTGGGAGCTAATGATGTCGCAATCCATTACTTCTGTAGCAACTCCTTAAATTTTGTTTTTTAGGGTCATAGCATCATTGATGCTAATGATATCGCATTCCATTGTAATTTTTTTTAAAAAAAAATTTTGGAGCTGCAGCTTGCATGTTAATGTACAACATTGTTGCATGTTAACATGTATATATATATTAAATATATAATATATTATTTTTTATTTTTTTATAGTATTTAATTTAATTAGTTTATTTAAATTTTTTAAATTATTTTAATACTTAAATGATAATAACATAATTGGGACCAAATGGATTTCATAATAAACCATATTTTGATTCAATACTTGTTATTTATATAAATAAAAAAAGAGAGAATATTGAATTTAATTGACTCACTTAACAAATTTTTTTGTATTACTTAACTACCCAATTGTTATTGCCATAATTTTTATATGACCAAATAAATTTTATGGTAATCTATATTTTAATTTAAAATTTGTTATATTGCATAAATAAATATAAGATAGAATATTTTATTTAACTGAGTCACTTAATTTTTTTATATTAATTTATTATTGTAATGTAATCTTTAAAAGATTAAAGATAATCTTTTAAGTGACCCATTTGCTTTTTTTATTTAGTTTGTTTTCTAATTTTTGTTTCATACATTATGTTTTATTTTACTTTTTAATTTATTTAGAAAGACAATAAATTTAAATTTTTGTAAAAAATGTATTCTTTTTTTAATATAATTTACGGTTTTTAATAAAATTATGTGTAAAGTAAAATTTTAAAAATATAACATTTTTTGTAACATTTATATTTTTATTAAAGGAAAATTAATTAAAAAATAATATAAAAGTATGATAATATATAATATTATAAAGGATTATATATTATAATAAAATATAATAAATATTATATTTTTATATTATATAAAATAAATAAATTACAATATATTTTTTATATATAATATATCATTTAATTTCTAATATCAAATATTAACATATAATTAATAATAATACATTTATAAATTATAATAATCTAAGATTATATTTTTAATTATAATTTAATTCTTTTCAAGTGTTTTGTATTAAAAAAATATTTTGTCTCAATAAAAATCTTATAAAAAAACTTATTAAGATTTTTTTTATTGCAAATCACTTCTGTCTTATAATTTAATTCTTTTCAAGTGATTTGCGTTAAAAAAAATATTTTGTCTCATTAATTTTATGGATAAACAAAAAAAAATTATTACAAATAACTTTAAAAAAATTTAAAAAATATTACGTATATCAGGCAATAGTTTTTGTGGCTCAGTATTAAAGTTTACAATTTTTAAAACTTAAGTGATAGTATTAAAAAGCCAAGTATCAAATGTAAATATATATATATATAAAGAATGAAAATGAAATAAAATTTACAAGTATACAAAAATAAGATATAAATATTAAAATTAAAAAAAAATTACTATTTTAACCAATATATCCTCCAGTTTCACATCAGGCTCTTCTTCATAGCCGTTGGGGATGACACTACTATGGCTCCTCTTCTTCTTCTTCTTCTTCATCATTAGATAATCCATTATTAATATTATGACGTGGCCAAGGGAATTGAGCAAGGGGAATTGGTTGATTATGGGTAAAAAACTCCTGTTAGAAAGATGATCCTTACTATGCAGAAGATGTAGTAGCATACTTTACGCTAAATGCAAATAGATCAGAGAATAGAGTGGTGAAAGAGACACTACTAGCTTGCATGGTTTGGGGTGACGAGGTGAAAAAAAATGACTAAGAAACTGATGATGTGAATGAAGATGAACTAATACTGGTAAAATTTGTGAATGATGCACCGGAAGCAAAAGAAAAAGGACCAACACCCCCAAATTTTGGAAAAGATCCACTAGTGTAAAAGATGAAGGACCAGCACCAGCATAATCAACGAACGATACAAAAGTAGAAGGACTTGAACCCTCAATGTGTTCATGGATAAGTGCTAGCGTGTAATAACATACTGGGCCATCTGACACCCACTACTATATGTAGTATCTACTAATGACTCTCTAGTAGATATAAAACTGTGTCCTCACTTTCTTGGGCGAGGCTCTAGTTCTAGTAGCCTTTGTAGATGAGGAGAGGGTAGAGCAGGTTGAGAGACCATCATCTCCTGATGTTCACCTAAGGCCTGCAGCATCATCTTAATATCTCTACGTGTCCTCTCCCTAAATCCTACATAATCAAGTGTCAGAGGGTCAGTAATGACAAGCCTATATAACTCGTCCAATATATCGACTTGTGTAAATAAAAAAGGATTATTAATTACATAGTTTGATAAAATACAGAAGTAAACAACAAAATAAAGTAAAATGTAGGCATAAGAAATCTTACTACGAAACCTTGAGAGCCACTCTTTAGATGGATCCACCGTCATATATAACACCAATATCAACGCATGTAATCGGAGGAGCAATCCAAGGAAGATACTTTCATATTTGCTTGGGCAACAATAAGTTGCCATGCATTCCATGCAGTAATAAATACAATGTGCTTATGACGCCAATCTTTACGTGTTTTTTCTCTCAACCGATGGGTATACAAAAACCCCACATTGAACGGTGTCTGGGAGATATACTATTGTCGACTAAACTGGCTGACAACACAGTCTGCATAGTAAAACTCAATGAGCTAAAACCAAATAATAGAAATAGATGCGTGCCATATATTTGAAGATACTAAACAATAGTCAGGAATTAACTGTCAAATACTCAAAGGGTTGTATGGTTGCTAAATAAACTCATCATCCTTCATCTAATATAATAATATCCTATATGTTTGCAAGGCCTCTGTGGTCGGATGAATATGCTGGGGGCACGCCTTCATCTACAACCTAGTGGCAGACTCAAGAGATATATCTCTATTTGAGGGTCTAGCTGAAGGGGTGGTGGTGGAGCCAGTCACGACAAATGATCTCATACCCATAAGTGTAATAATGTCAAATAACCATCAATATTTACCTCATCATAATTTGTTGCACTGCACATTTGTGTCAAAATTGATGATCCCCGACTATAATGACCAGCCTCATCAAAGTCGGCAAGCAATGGGAAATACATTAACATCACCTTATACCTAGTCCAATCTGACATTAAATATCCCTCAATCAATCTCATAATGTATGCCTTGGTAAATTGCTGTATATTCACATCGTCAGTATCATCTGAAAGGCCCGAAAATGTCTAGGTAAGTCATGGGACACTGATTTGCTGTCCATCTATTATCTTTAGAGGTGGAACCATGCCAAGTAACTGTTGGCACATGGTCATCCAATTGTAATTTGTCTGACCTAAAACAACCTATCCCATGCAAGGGAGGTCAAGTTGAATAGCAATATCTTATAGGGTAATTGTTGCCTCTCCCCTAGTCAAGTGGAAAGTTTGTGTTTTGGGCCATCATCTTTCCACAGGAGCTGAAACTAATGTGGCATTTAAGTCGAAGTGGCCAAGTTAGGATACCCCATAAAAATCAGCCTTGATCAGGTAGAGAATGATGGCAAGTGGAGGATCGAAGATGTGATCCTCTTATGCTACCCATCGTATACTTATAATGTGATTAGCCTGCAACATGCATTTATGTTGTTAACATATAAAAATGTATAATAAGTTAAATAAAATAATTTAAATTGTGTTATCTTACCCGTCCCTGTTGCATGCCCTGTGAAAACGTGACGAGTCTATAAGTACAGAAGTGAGTCATCCTCAGGCTCTGAATCCACAAAACTCGGATGACCAACCATTATAATGTTACAATATTAGAGTTAAAGTTAAAAAAATCACTTTCAAAACAAATTAAAGGAACTACAAATGTTATATAAGGGAATTATAAATCCAATTTGAAAGAAATGACAACTATTACAAATAAATTAAGGGAACTACAAATCCAATTTAATAAAAATGGAATCATGTTACAAAAGAAGTTCATTGATAGAAACAACTATAAGGTTACAGTGAAATGATGGTAATCAAATAAAATATATGATAAAATAAACTATATCAACTTCCACTCGGTCGTTGAAACAAATGTAATTTTTGTAAAATGATAAAACGAGCTGTATAAAAGTAAGCCCTCTGAAATGAGCTAGATAATATCTCAAAAAATTTAGACAGAGTCCTAGACTCCTAAAAATGATAATTCTATGCTCTGACAGAAAGAAAAACAGAGTTAAAATGGAGAAACAATTTGTGACAAAAACTGACGAAATGTAATAGTATTTTCGTAAGTGTAACTTTTGGAAAAATACATAGGAGGGCTTTATAAATGAGAAATTTGAATTGTCCAAGGTTTTCAGGGGCCCCAAAAACTATGGGAAGCTCCGGGACTGGTATAGCCCCTTCGGTGTACGTTTTTTAACGGTGGTGAGCTCAAACTTTGACGGATTCATTCAGTATAGTTTTAGTTTCAAATTGAGTGATTCCAAAGACATTTTATTAAATTGGGAACCTAAATTTTATAATGGAAAAGATGGTTCTTAAAAATGAGCTAAAACAAAGCTAAAAAGAAATTGCCATTACAGAAGGACAAAATTAAAATTTTGAAAAAAGTAAGTTTCTTGAATGTTCCATAAGCTTCTTGTCTCTTCCTCCCCTCATATAGCATGACCTTCTTTGTCCAAAATACAGAAAAAAGAAGCTCTCTCTTAGGCACACAAAAAAAGGAGAGAAAGGAGGAAGAAAGCCAAGGAAAGGTAGCCAATTTTAAGGAATTTCATGATTCTTCTTCTTCCAATTTTGTTCTCCTCCCTTCAAGCTTTCTTTCCATAGTTTTAATAAATGGTTTTGGTTCTATTTTGAGTCTAGAACAAGGGGGAATAATTCAAAATTCTTGAGGAGAAGCAAATCAAGGAGAAAGGCTCATGAAAGCAAGCTTGAATCCAAGATAATTTCTTGTTTTGGTTACTTCTTTCTCTTGCTCCTTCCTTGTGTGTATTTTGGCCTAAACCAGAACCATATGGGGGAGGGATTTTCTGTCCAAAAACAAGAGAGGAACAAGGGTTTTAGACCATGAGGAAGAGAAATATGGCAAGAAATTGCAAGAAAAATTTCTAAAAAATAAGATAGAGAAGTGTAGGTTTCTTTAAGGTTTTGAAAATTTTGATTTTGTATGAGTAATTCATTAGCTATTTGAGTGTTTCCTTGAGCTTCTAAGACCTCTAGAAACCCTCCCAAGTAGCTCTCCCATCAAGGAAAAATCAAGAACTCCATGAACCTCCATTATGGTGCATATTTCGGCCAAGTTAGGTTCATTGGACTAGGGGATGTTTTAATTTGTTATAGTCTTGGTTTGGGACTTTATATGATGTTAGAAGATGGGAGAAACCATTGAAAAAAATTTAGGAGTCATGGATTGGAAGATGGAATAATGTTGTCCATAATGATGCCTTATGAAACAACTTGATTTTCCAATTGTGCAAGTGAATGTGTGAGGACTCCAAGGACCTTAAATGAGTGCAAGAAATCTAAAAATAACAAGAGAATGGAGCATAAAATTTGAAATGTGAGAGTTGCTTCAATAGGTCATTTATGGAACCACTATGCCACTTATGGAATCAAATATGTGTTCAAGAGTGAGTTTAGTGTCTTGGCTTACTTCAAATGTGTAACGCCTGATACATTGTAAAAACACCGAAACGGGTTGGTTTGAAAAGCAAGTCCCCTGAGATGAGTGATTCAAGGCCAAATAAAATTTAGATAAAATTTTAAATAATAAAAAATGAGGATTTAAGCCTTGAGTTGCGCAGAAACCGGGGTCGGAGTGATTCGAAAAATTTATCAAAAGGTAAGTGGCATTTTCATAAATAAGTGTAACTTTTGGAAAACCATATAGGAGTGCTTTTTACATAAAAATTTTAAGTTACCCAAGGTTCTCAAAGGCTCCAAAAACTATGGGAAGCCCCAGGACTGATAAAGCCCCTCCGGTGTATATTTTTCAACGTTAGTTGACTTGAACTTTGACCAATTCGTTCGGTAAGGTTTTAACTCCAAATTGAGTGATTCCAAAGGCATTTTATTAAATTGGAAACCTAAATTTTATGATGGAAAAGACGGTTCTAAAAAAGGAGTTCAAACAAAGCTGAAACAAAATTGTCATTACGGAATGGCAAAATTGAAAATAAAAGCTTCTAGAATGTCCTAAACACTTCCATACTTTTCTTCCATCTTCTCCCTTTTATTAAGCACGACTTCTTCTGCCTAATTTATAGAAAAAATAACAGCTCCTTAGGTGCATCAAAAGGGGAAGAAAACTAAGGAGAAACTAGGTAATTTCATAGATTTTCTTGCTTCATCTTCCTCCAATCTTGTTCTCCTCTTTTCCTCCTTTCTTTCCATGGATTTTTTTGAATGATTTGGTTTTGTTTTTGGTCCAGACCTAAGGGGGAAAATTTGAAATTGCCAAGGAGAAGGGAACCAAGGAAGAAAAGCTTTGAAACTAAGCTTGCAACTAAGGTATTTTTCTATTCTTGATGCTTCATCTTGATTGCTCCTCTTTGTGGTAGTTTTGGCCAGCCTAGGGAGGGATAGAAGGAGATGAATTTTTGGTAGAACCAAGGGAGAAACCTAGGGAAAAGAGTGCAAGAATTAAGAATATGGCAAGAAATCCCAAGTTAGAAAAGTGTAGTGCTTTCTAGGGTTTTGTAAAATCTGATTTTGTGTGAGAGTTTCTTTGGCTATTTGAATGTTCCCTTGAGCTCCTAAGACCTCTAGAAAGCCTCCCAAGTGGCTCTCCCATCAAGGAAAAATCACAAAGTCTATGAACCTTCTTTATGATGCATATTTTGGCCAAGTTAGGTTCATTAGGTTAGGGGATATTTTAATTTGTTCTAGCCTTAGTTTGGGACTCCATATGATGTTAGAAGATAGGAAGAACCATTGGAAAAAATTTAGGAGCCATAGATTGGGAGATGGGACAATGGTGTCCATAATGGTGCCTTATGAAGCAATTTAGTCTTCCAATAATGCAATTGAATATGTGATGGCTTCAAGGACCTTAAATGAGTCCAAGAAGTCTAGAAATAACAAGAGAATAGAGCTTAGAACTTGGATGATATGAGTTGCTTCAATGGACCATTTATGGAATCAATATGGCCATTATGGAACCAAGTGTGTGTTTAAGAGTGAACCTAGTGTCTTAGCTTGCTTCAAGTGTGTAATTGTATGATGTCTAGGTCAAGAGAACCTACTCTACCTAAGTGCTCTTGTGAGACCAAGAAGTGAAAGGAAGTGGCAAAATAAGCTTGCATAAATTAAAAGGTAGCTCTCCACCTCATTCTCTTGCATTCTTATGTGCATATGTAGATGTTGTGTGCTTGTATATGCTCTTGTGATTTGAGAACATGCCACTTGATGTCTTGAAATTGCATTGGTACCAATATATCTTCTTGAATGACTATGGTTGTGGAAAGAGCTCACAAGGGTGAGGTGATGCCAAAAGTCCCTTGATGAAGGTGAGGAGATGCCAAAAGTCTCATGGCATGGGTGAGACAAGGCCAAAAGGCCCTTGAATGGGTGATTCTAGGTCAAAAGTCCCTTAAAATCATGTATACAACTCATTTTTATCATAAAATCATGCCCACAACTCATGGAAACCGAAATTGAACATAGAATATAAAGGTTTATTTTTGGCCAAATTTGGCTCCTTTTCTGGCCAAACTTTGAAAAACCATAACTAATTCTAAAAAAATTGAAATCATACATTCTTAGCTATTCTGAAAAACTATGGATGTCTAATTCACACTAAAAATATGCCCAGACCATAACATCCATCAAAGAGGACGTTTGACATCTGAAAAGGTCCAGAGGTCAAACTACCTCCTGATACTATCACAGATTCTGCAGCAAAATTTGAAAATATCCAATTAATTCTACAAAAATTCAATCTATACAAATGATACCAATATAGAAAGCTATGGATGTTAGCTAGAGGAAAAAAATATTTTCAGACCAGATCAGGTAGCCCAAGTCTCGAAATTCAATATAATAGTAACTCAGGTAGGGTAAAGGTCCTGATACTGGGCAGAATGTTCAAAAATTCATATCTCCCTCTTTAGATCTCCAAATGAGGTGCTTCTAGTTGTAAAAATTCACTGGGAATGTATAGTTTCTTTGTATAAAATATCGTGGCAATTGGACATCATTTGCCTCATGAGTAATAAAATTTAATTTCAGACCAGTGCTACAGTACCAATGGTCAAAACCAAAAAAATTCTCAACTTCAACAATTCGCCAAATATTCCACAGACCTCCAAAAATTACCAACTTTAACTTCCTAAAAATCTCTCAATAAGTTCTAGATGCATGCCAAATTTTAGATCAAAAAGAGCTCATTTAGACAAAAAATGGTATAACCTCCTAAAATGATAATCTTTTGCTCCATATGGGTAACCAATTTGTCCAAATAACTTTTTTAATTGTTTGGAACCTTTTGGGCAAGTTTCAAAGCACTTCTTGGGCTTTTTTAATTGTGTAATTGTGTATTGTTCATGGTGTTTAGGCCAAGAGAACATACACCCACCTAGGTGTGCTTGTGGGACCGAAAAAGGGAAGGAAAAGGATTAAGAAAAACTTGCATAAATCCAAGGTAGCTCTCCACCTCATTCTCCTTGCATTTTTGTATGCATATATATGTCTTTGTGTATTTATGTATACTCTTGTGACTTGAGAACATGCCATTTGATGCCTTGACATTACATTGATACCAATGTGTTTCCTTGAATGGTCTTGATTGTGGAAATAGCTCATAAAGGTGAGGTGATGCCAAAAGCTCCTTAATGAAAGTGAGGAAATGCCAAAAGTCTCATGGCATGGGTGAGACAAGGACCAAAGTCTCTTGGAATGGTGAGGCCAAGTCAAAAGTCTCTAGGTCAAGAGTGAGGCAAATCCAAAAGTCCTAAAAATAGGGTGAAGCAAAACTAAAAGTTCCTAGAGCATGGTCATGGCTTGAATGTGAATAAGTGGCATGGAACATGTGACTTTGCATACTTTATGATTGCCAAACCTTCCATACATATGCTTTGATGTGTGTATGCCTTGAATGTGTATGTGAATGGGCGAGTAAGTTATTGAGATTCAAGGAATCTCACTCCCTTTCCCTCCATTATCTTGAAATGCCTAGGTGATATCTAAGAAACAAGGGGAGTAAGATGTAAAATCATACTTTGTCCATTATGTAGCTTGTTATATATTTGAATGCCAAAGTTACTTTGTTATATAGCTTGTTATACTTTGTCCAAATATACAACAAGCTATATAATAGGCAAATCAAGAGTATTGAAAAGTCATACTTTATCCATTATGTAGCTTGTTATATATTTGAATACCAAAGTTATTTTGTACATATTATTTTTTAGATATAAACTCATGGACAAATGTAATATGATGTATGACTTTTGTATAGACTATATGTGGCATGAAACCCATAGAAATGGGAATTTTAGTTCCTTGATGGCTTGATGTATTAGTACATTAATGGAAATGGAATAGTCAAATTAAGATGCATGAGGTTTTAGATTACTTGGGCAACTCACACAAGTCATATTCATACTTTTAAACTTGCCCAAGAGATGCCAAACACTAAAGACGGCCAATTAGACAAATTTGATATCTCATATGGAGCAAAAATGACCATTTTGGTGAGCTAAATCACTTTTTATCCAAATGAGCTCTTCTTAGTCTAAAATTGGTATGCATCTAGAGCTTGTTAAGAGTTTTTTGGAAAGTTAAAGTAGGTATTATTTGGAGATCCGTGGAATATTTGGTAAATTTTTTAAGTAAGCAAATTTTTTTATTTTTGTTGCTATTATTGTTCATTTGGTCCGAATTGTATCTCTGTCATTCATAGGGTAAATGATGTCTAATTGTCACGAAATTTTATAGAGAGAAACTAGACCTTCATAGTAATTTGTACTAATTAGAAGCACCTCATTTGGATATTTAGAGAGGGAGATATTAATTTTTGGCATTGCTATCCAGTACTAGGAGACCAGTCAGACCTAGGTTACTGTTTGATTAATTTTATGGGTTTGAAAGTTCTGAGATTAGTCTGGAGTTATTTTTTTCCCCTAGCTAACATTTGTAACTTTTCAAATTGGTATCATTTGTATGGATTGAATTTTTTTAGAATTAATTGGACATTTTTGAAGTTTATGACAGTAAATTATATTAGTATCAGGTGGCAATCAGACCTCTGTAGCTATTTCATTATCAAATGTGGTCCAAATGGGTTTTTCATGGCTGGACATTTATTTTTAGTGTAAATTTAACATCTATAGCTTTCCAAAAAGCTATAGTTTATATGATTTCAATTTTTTTATATTTAATTATGATTTTTCAAAAGTACCCTTAAAATATGTCACTATACAGCCACGATGAATGAAGAAAATTTTGAGGTTTTTGACCCTTGATCCGTAGTTTATGTGTAATTTTGGGATTTTTATGACTTATATGGATGAAAAATAATTAGAGAATGATGTTAGGGAACTCACTGGGTCCATATAACATGAATTAACAAATTTTACCCCAACGTAATGCGATAAAAATGTGTTATGTTCATACTTTCCTCACTTTTTGTCTTGTGAATGTGCACCAATTGCCCAGAATGGAATAGTATGATAATAGAAAAATATGGTATCACAGTCGTCGAGATAGGCAGGTTACTTCGTTGTAGCCAGTTTGCCTGCACAAACCACATCATTGTTGTTCTCTTGCCCCCTCACGCTAATCTATCTCATTCTGAATTCTGGAGGATTTTGGCCTATCTCGTTGGTGAATCATAATGGTATTAGGCACTAGCTGTGGACCTACAGTTTATGAACAATATAGTTATCCTCTTATCGGCTAAAACTCCATCTTATATGCATTGATAATAATGTCCAATTGAAAAAGTCAGTCCACGTATTGGAGTGGATCAATAGAGACCGTGGCATATGCAACGAATACATGTTGGCATAGATACTTTTGAATTTGAAATTCACCGCAATCACACATACGATGGGACAAGCTCATCTTATAGCACCAACCATAATACTTATTCGTTGGATCGTATAATTCTTCAACTTCAAATTCTGATACTCGTTTGTCAAATCTATGTACGGTTAAGGCAGATACACTTTGTATCAAAGATGATAGTCTTTTTATCCTCTAGAAAAATAACAACAGCCTCAAGTTGTGTAGGGATCATTTGCACATGCTCCACCTAATATCTATTAGCCTATATATAGTTACTTTTACTAATCCACTGATGGGTAAAAATCGGACCCCCTTTAATACACTGTTGATACATTCAGTTAAATTTGTAATCATGTGTCCCCAATGTCAGCCCTTTACATCAGACGCACGAGACCATTTGCTCTTGGGAATATCCTCAATCCAGTTTGCAACCTCCGTATAGAGTTGACGTAATTGGGTTAATTGTGCATCCACCTGATGCTATTCATGCAAGTAACTTGCATCAATAGTTATCTATTAATACACATTTTGACATAACATCCATTAAGGTATTCTATAGGAGTAGTAAAACATACCAATATTGATGAACCTCTTTTTTAGTCATTTATTTGTAAATGTTGTATTCAAATTACTTGCAATATGTAAACAAAACACATGATACGCATATGATGGCTGCCACCTAAGTTTTGGATTAGAAACAATAGCCAAAAGCCTAGGATGTCTATCAGAAATTAAGCATATTCCTATTTTATTTGGCAATACTTGGCGTCAAACTAAAGAAATGAACCATGTCCATGACTCTTGCGTTTCACCTTTAACAACTGCAAATACTAGGGGTACAACTTTGTTGGCTTCATCTTGTGAACTTGAAATGAGCATAATCCCCTTGTGATAATAATGGAAAAAGATATGTGTGTGGGCCATTATATCTTGTTATTTTTCAATGCCTGTCTCTCTCATCTTGGCTTGTTCTAACTCTCCAATTACACTGACCACCATATTTTGGACAATGATATTTTTCGTCTTTCTTTGACAAATAATGCACTTTAAATGTGTGGTGTTTACGAACAGAGTATATCTTCACCGTATGGCGCATAAACTGTTTATCTTAGAATCTCATACCAATATATAACTCTTGATTATTATTCAAGTCAATATTTTCAGCCATCCTCAGGGATCTCGATAGAATTCCTATTATCCGATTAATCTGTGAAAGCATGGTGTATGCTAAGTCCACATATTAAGTCAATAGAATGGCCCCTATCTCATCAATATCGTCTCTCTCAAAATCATCGCCTCTATGATCATTGATATTAGGCGGAGCATTATATTCATCCTCCTCTTCAAAGTTGTCCATAATATCCTTCGCTTCATTTGGGGGTGATAGAGGACTTACATTGAAAATAGGCTGATGCGACGAGCTTGATTGGCATGTAAAGTTGAGGGTAGACTGAGAAGCAAAATGGCCAACATCTGTCATGTAAGAGTCAAATTGTGAGGCAAAGTTATTCATACTTTAGAACTGGCTAGTGGACAAGAGGGATAGCGGTGCATGAACCTTGGCTTAGGCTACATTCAAATTTACGTCAGTAGTTAATAGATGCGCATATATATTTAGTGCACCCAATTGGTTTATAAATTTCTAGTTGGCTTCTCACATGGTTTGGATATCAGAGTCATCTTCCAAAGTGCACACAAAGTACCTTATGGGATTATAGGAATGAGGATACCTATATACCAATTCAAACACAAACTGATTTGAAGCCAATCACAACTTTTCAGCGATCACCTTCTTTAACCCATTGAGAGTAATTCTATATCGACTCTTAATATTTTTAGTTTATCACATATAAATGTTGCACCTTCCTCATTGTCATAAGATTTTTCATTTGCATAGAGCTTATGATTTCCTTTCTCAAACTCATTATGATTCTTATAATAAAATTAGTGTAATAACATGTGAAAAAAATCAATTAACAACATTTAGTTACATATATCAAGTCATATATTAAAACATATATACCTATTTTTATTAAACCACATACAACAATATTTATATAGGTCTACATTAAAAATTATTTATCTCATTTAATTATATTATTATTATTATTATTATAACACTATATTTATTTTTATATAATATATATTTATAAAAATTTATGTTATACACATTATAAATATCATTATTAATATATATATATATATATATATGAATTTTTACATAGTTTCTCAAAACATATATATACATAAATATATTTTCATTTACTTTTTTTTTATATGTATTACAATATATTTATTTATATATAAATTAATTTCCATATTATCTATATTTTTTTGTCATTTATTTGCAAATAAATATTTTATTTCATATTTCAACTTACACTTATTTATTTTTATACATTTTTTCTTATTCCTATTACATATTATACATTATATAGATTTAATATATATACATATATAATGATTTTTTGTTTCTCAATTTATAAAAATATAAATACAACTTGTCCTCACAATAACAGAATAATGTAATAAACTAAATACTAAATAATCACAAATATATATATATTCAAATTATTATTTTTAATTAAATGTCAGCAACTAAACAATATAAACTTAGCACATTAACTATATAAATTGAAGATGATACATTATCCCAAAACTTATCTCTTATTTCTACAAAATTATTAACCAACCAACAATGCAGTTTATTTAACTTTTTCTTCCATTGAATCACAGAATGATTTTTACCCTAAACATACAAAAAATATTAGACACAAAAAATGTAAACTAAATATATGAAAGTCTAAATATATTCACAATTATTAAAATATTAATTACAAGTTAAATAAAAAAATCTATACTACTTTTTTTCCATATCATATATTAAACAAAAAATTATTACAAGAAACATTACATTTTTTTATTTCACAATTTAAACTTAATATTCATACTTGAAAAATACTAAAGAATTCTACTGGAGTGATAATTTGAAACTTTGATCATTTCAACTTTACTCTTCCGCCTGTTAAGATGTATAATGAGAGTGTTTCATAAAGAAAGTAAAGAAAAATATGTAAACTAATAGAGCAGGAGGTTGTTTGATTTCTTTTATAATGAAGGCAAAAATTCAAAATAAAAAACGAGAAAAGTTGCCTGATTTTTTTTATAACATAAAAAGAAAGAAAATGGAGGGGGTGGAGAAACGATAGAGAAGAAAGGAGCAAAGGAGAAGGATACAAATTTATAATGCAGAAGAAAAAGGGGAAGAGGTAGAGACGCAACAGGGAGGGAAGGGGGAAAGGGTTAAGTGCAGCCTTAAGCTGCAACGACCTGTGACCTTTAAGGAAAAAAAATATTATTATTTTTATTTTAGAGGGTTGCAATATCCTTGATGTCACGACTCTTTATATTTAAAAAAAAAAGTCATGGCTTTTAAATTAGAAAAAAAGCATCCACAAAAATGGTTTTATATGTTGAGTTTTTAGGTTTTTTTTCACATATTAGGTCTGAAAGCCTAAAAAAATTTATCTACAAATTAAAAAAATATATAGTCAATTTAGTTGCACTTTTATAATTAATGAGAACTTTTGTCCAAATAATCGTTTTTTACATTATGTTTGATTTATTGAAAATTTTAAATTTAAAAGTAAAACATGAGATGTAATTAAAAAAATAAAAATATATTATGCTCTTTTCTTTCAAAAATGTCTAAATTATGTAGTCTTTATTTTTATTTTAAAAATGTGTACTTTTCATTTTTGAAATGACAACAAAATATAAGTTATAATATCTCTTTTGGCCAAAATACTCATATATTTTTGGAAAAATTATACTTTTAGTCTTTATAGTTTTATCAAATTTTCAATTTTAGTCTTTATAACTTAAAAATTTGTCATTAAGTTCTTATAGTTTATATAATTTTTAATTTATTTCTTGTCTTTGTATTTTTATCAATATTTCACATATATGTGAATTAGTCTTATTTTGTTATCTATATTTTCACCTCTTTTGTTAATATAAATTATATATATTTACAATGTTAAAACAATACATAGTTAGTTATATTAATAAAATTTAACATAATACTAACAAAATTTTAGCAATATGGACTAAATATTATAAATTTTTAAACTATAGGGATCAAATTAAAAGTTGAATAAAACTCTATAGATAAAAAATATAATCTACCCTATATTTTTTCAATAATGACATTTTGGTCATATTTTAATTTCAGAAAAGTTTATGTATATTTTTATAATAAAGGGGCAAAGTATGTAATTTAAGTATTTATCAATGAAAAAAATAATTTATTCAAAATAAATAAATAAAGAGAATAAATAATGAATAACATGCACAGTTTAAGAATAAAAAATTATTAAATTTTATAGTTGGATTGGCTCACGCCCGTCCAGGCAAAAACCAACTTGTTAAAATTACTTAAGCTTGATAGGAACTTAAACTTTTTGACCCTGTCAATCGACCGAACTGTTATTTTTGGGCCTAGAGCCACTTTGTGGACCAAATAAATCCGTAAGACATAAGCCAGTCTAACTCATGGACAACTTTAGCCGCACACCTTGGTCTAATGGTCTAGTTTGAGTGGGATGATGCCACGTAAATCCTAAAATCACCCGTTTTTATTGATAATTTCTTTTATGTTAAGAGACAACAATAGACGGACAAAAATAAAATGGCTGAAAAGCTAAGGAAAAAATAATACTCTTGAGAAAGGTTATATTTGGGAACTAAATATTAATTCAATCCTTAATATATCAATATAATTTTTTTTTAAATCTCTATTTATAATTGGTCTTAACTTCTGACCCCTGATGACTATCCTTTAAATAGTCAACTTTGGGCCAGTTAGGTTGGATTTTCCAGATGCTGTGTACTCAAAAGTGGATTAACCATTTTACTATTGTTCTCATTTTGGGCCGTAAAATTTGGGCTTCACGCTATGATGTTTAGAACCCAACCCACGTTTTGTAATGCTACCCTTTGTTCTTGTTGGAACTTGGAATTCAATACCCACTCAGACGGATTGCATTGCCTCCAATAGTACAAAACTCAAGGATTTTTTTGGTACGCCGGATTTTCATAAGAATGAGAAAAGGAAAAGAGAGAGGAATGAAAAGGAATGTTGAGTTCATAATCATGTTTGGTATGGTTAAAGAATTTTAAAAAATGCTATTACATTTTTACATTTGATTAGATAAAAAGAAAGTAGAAATAGGAAAAAATGGTGGCTAAAAGACTAAAATACCACTAATAACAAAAACAAATTAAAAACAAAATAGAACCCTTTGGTGCGTTCTTTGTTCAGTAGGCCTTACTACAACATAAATCTATATGCAGAAGACCAAACATTGAAGAATTGCAAGAAAGAAAAGAGAAAATGGGAAGAAATTGAAACCCCCTTCACGATAATAAACCCATTGCAGCATTCTTAGTTCGATAGGCCCCAGTACAACAGAAATCAATATACACAAGGCTAAACATGAAGAAATTGCAAGGAATAAACGAAAAATGGGAAGAAATGGAAGAATAAATCAGATCTTCTTCTAGCTCAACATAAGGAGAAATAGTGAAGAACTTGTTGAAGGGAAGCATGGCGGTCAATCTTCACCAATGACAGTGGCTAGCTAAGGATGTTGCTTCAACAGGCCCTAGGCAACAACACGAAGGTGAGCTGATTGAGCTTTCTTCAATGACAACGAATCGCAGAGGGGGAAGAATGTAGACTTGATAGGGGCAATGCAGTATTTTTCTTTTTCTTTTTTTTTTAAGTTTAAAAATAAAAATAGAGGTAAAAATTATATTTATAAAGATAAAAATTTTAATTATAAATATAATTAAAGTTTTTATCTTTATAATATAATTAAAATTTTTAAAATATAATTTTTTCATGGTTAAAATTTTTATCTTCATAAATATAATTTTTATCTCTAAACTCAAAAAGTAAAAATACAAAATACAAAAGGGTAAAAACTGCCTACAGGAGTAATAAGCAGTATTGCAGACTTTCTATATTCTCTACTTTTATCTTTTACTGTTTTCTATCATACCAAACCTTATTAAGAATCCTTATTTGATCCATCTGCCGATAAAATAAAAACAATGACAAAAGTGGCTAAACTTTTGTAATTTGGTCACTAACAAATAAAAATTGTTATCAATAAATATTGACTTCAAGCTGCATTGTCATAACCTCGTTTACATGAAATATTTAATTTTTCAAACGTCTAAAAATTTTTTTATAAAATATTTAAATATAATAAATATAAATATTTTAAAATTTAAGTATTGTACATATAAATGATTATATATATCAAGTTCAAATTTTTTATAAATGAATTTTTAATTACCTGAAAATCAAGATATTTATGTACCAAATACCATCTAAGAGATAAAATTCACGACCAAGTAGAAATAATGTTTTGCTAAATTTTTGTTATTATCTCTGCGTTAGTTAATCATACAGATGTATTGATTATATCACCATCATCATCGATCTAGGTGTGTAAAAATGAAACATAGCGACTGATATTTAGGGAAAAATTAATTAGTAACAAAACTAAGGTGAATTTTCTGGTGTCCTAGGATTATGATTCCCTGTCTAATTGACGCCTTTATTTGTTAGTTAATTATGTAGCCAAAATAGTAAAGAAAAATTAACTTACTGAAGGTTCAAGTGTCATTTCAGACACCATAAAGCTCGTCATAAGATTTGGTAAGGAGGGTTGAATGGTCAATGTCAAACGATGGTTAAATCTGTTAATGAACCTATTAACCTAAAGAGAGACCTGCCTAACCCAATATATGACAAATATAGGAAGCTAGGCTAACATTGTCAAAGTAAGTGTGGAAAGTTGGTGTTGCGCTGGCTAGCTAGCTAGCTAGTTAGTTCTCAGTTGCTATGCGTTACCTGACCAAACCCAGTATCCCCATGTGAAAACGACAAAGTAGGCGCTCTATAGACCTCTAGGGTATTGCCGTATTGGTAGGTTATGGACCATAACCGTGGCTTCTTCACTCTCATATATGAACAAAACATGCACTAAAATATTTTTTTTGAAATGTATACTTCTTTTTATTTTTTTAACACAGGAAGATTTCTTCCGCATTTAAAAAAATTTATTTATTTTTCACAAAATAAAAGAATTTGGAATACCCTTTTTTTTTTCCTTTTCAATCAAGGGAAGGGGGGATTGGGATATTGGGTGGAGGAGGTTGGCCCCGGCTCGAGGAGGGGATGGCGAGTTGTGAGTGCAGGCGGGGGTATATATTATATAATATTTTACATATATATATATATATATAATATTTTATATAGCAAATATTATAAATTTTTATATTATATAAAATAAATATAACATTATTTAATATTTATCAATAAATTTATATTTGAATTATAATTTAATAAATATGAAAAATAATAAAATACTTAATAAAGGTTTAATAATCATAAACAAATTAAAATTTTTGTTATGAGATATTTATTATTGAATTATAAAAAAATTATATGTTAAAAAAATTCTTTAAAAAAAATAATAAGATCTAGATTTTTGGATTTCAGATTTTCAATTTAACATTTGGTTTAGGTTAAATTAATCTTTTGGTTCTCATTGTTTACCTGTTTTTTTAATTGAATCCTTGTAGTTTGAATTTGTTCAGTTTAATCTCTATAGTTACCAAATGTTTGTGATGTGGCACTTGATGTTAAATTACTTTAAATTGCCATTTGCTTTATGCTTTCGTGGCTGATGCTTTGATGATCTGTCTCCACCCAAGCCTCTTTCATCCGAGTCAAAATCCTCTTCAACCTGATGTGCACGAGACCTATTTCCCTCATTTTTCCTCCAATTTTTCATCCAGTAGTTGCCATGGAGGAGTAATTTTTTTTAATAACATGTGTTATCCATTTTTTTAAAAATTTAACTAAGATATTTGATATATTTAGTGAATAATTAAAAAATTCAATAATTTTAGTAAATTTTTATACTTTTATAAAAAAATATATATTTTTATAAGTAGCTCACCTAATCAAGGGGCGATGGGTAGATTTTCTATTTCTAGAAATATCACTTTTAGGAATGTGATTCCATGAATACTATTAAATTTGTTTGGTTAACCCAAAAGATATTTAAGAATATTTTATGATATTTCCAAAAATATTATATTCCTTTGTTTGGTTTTAACTTGAAACTTCCCCAGCAATTATAAATGATACAGTTGGGAAAAAAAAAAAGAAATAAAAAATATGAGTTCCATATAGGTAGCACTCATTGCTTGTTTATTTCTGTCTCCAATTACATTCTTTCTGTACAATATTAAAGAAGATCTAAGGCGATTTCAACTTAATTTAGTCACAATATTCTCAAAAATTTCAAACAATTTTTTGAAAGATACCTTTGACAATACTTTTATGAGAAAAGTTAATAATCACTTTTGATTCAATTAAAGAAAGGCCAACGGTTGCAGGACCTTAAAAAATAGCAATTTTCACATTTAGGTTCGAGCTTGAATAGATTTACTCAAGGCTAAAGCCTAACTTGAAGTACAATAAAATCTTGTTTATTTATTTAAATTAATTTTAAATAAATAAATAAGGTCTGATGGCAATGTTGGCTCAATTCTTGGCAAGTTAGAGTGATTGACAATATAAGAGGAAGATGGCTGTGTATGAGTTGTGGATAAGACTTTTTAAGTAAAATATAATAAATAATTTAGTATTTTCAAATAGATAAATATAATAATAAAAAATTAAAAATTGAGAAAAATGTTATATTCCCAACAATGTTATATATCTAAAAGATTTCTTAATTTTATCCACGTACCAAACAAAAAACCTCATACTGTCTAAAATCAGAGAATTAATCCAAATACCAAAGACCCCCTCAATTCTTTTTGAAAAAGGCCCCAAGTCACTAAAGTAGCGAACTAACTAGAGAAGCTTCGGCTGGTGGAAAGCTTGAAAAATATTTGATTAGGATTGAATTTGAAGCTTCATTTTGATTAATTCTTGAGATCTCAAATAGATCTTGAATCCAACCAAATGTCAATACTGCACTGAGTATAACCTAACTTTCTTTGGAATAAATCGTGATCTATTTTTAATTAATTTCGAGAATTGAGGCCAGAGAGTCCGTTTCATTTGACTCTGAAACGCAAGATACGCAAATTCTTCCGCCATTCTCTCCGCTTGACAGAACTTCAATTGACAGCCACCCCTTATTCTAGGATGGAGATCCCCTATTTTTTTGTGCCAATCATTTATTTTTTGTATTTTATTTTATTTTATATTTTAAAAGAAACAAATATAAGATGAAGATAATTTTTTAAAATGGATGAATTATATTTTGAGAAATAAAAAGCTAAAATCTAAATCATATATATCATATCTGAATTTGCGTCAAGAAAGCAAATTATTCTACACTTTATTTGTTAGAAAAATTATAATTTTAAATTTTAAATTAAAAATATTTATAATAAAAAATCTTAAAATGTGAAATTATTATAAAATACTTAAAATAAAAAATTTAAATTGTATAAAAAAATTATTTTTTGTGATTTTAAATTAATTTTTTATCTTCAAAATTTTAAAATAATTTTATAATTTAAAACTTTCGATATAAATACCTTCAACTTAAATGTGATTATAATTTTTTTAATTTTTATTTGGGAGTGTTGAACTAAGTTCAAATTTGTCAACCCAACAAATATAGCTATTTATTATTATATAATAATCAACAAATTGATGTTTCACATCACTTGCACTTTTTAAATTGACGTGCACTTCATATTTATTCAGAAGAAAAGACAAAATTGAAAATAAAATTATTATAATCTCAACAAAGACGACAATAAAACTAATCACGTCTCATATTACATATTTAATTTTTGTAATTAAAAATTCGAATTACAACCTACGATGAAATGCTCGAAAGCAGAATCATCACAGTTAATAAAAAAAAAAAAAGAATCATCACTATATGTGATCATATCATAAAGAAGTTAATTAATTTACAACAAATTTAAATTAAATTTTTAAAGAGTTACATTAAAAAAGTTATCACAAATGTCAACTCATGCTTTAAAAAAAAAATACTAGCGCTAATCCTTATTTAGTACGCAACGAAAGTGCCGTTTGGCATGCATAGACTTCTAATTTGGAAAAAACGGAACGATTGCTGTCATAATGTTTTAAGTTATGTTAATTTTTTAAGATTTATTTAAATTATACAACATATTTTTTTTTTCAAAAATTACACTTGACTTGTTAATATTTTGTTTATATTACAGACTCTCCCTTTAATTTTCTAAACATGAAAATATAATTTTATTTTTAATATGATAATAAAAATAATTAAATTGATATTAAACTCTAACATAAAGTTATATTTTTATTATCAATATGATAATGAAAAAAATTATTTATTTATTTGTACCAAAAACACATTTTAGAAGAAATCAATTTCACTGATAAATAAATAAATTGAAAGAGCATTGAGTATAACTTTTAAAATAAAAAAATGTCATGTATAATTTAATTGAACTTTAAGGAAAATTAATATAATTCAGTATAATTTTTTTAACAGATTCTCAAATTAGAAAAAGTATATTCTGTTAGCATTAATAATAATAATAATAATAATATATTAATTTGCACGAATTAAAAGTGACATCATGTCTGTTCTGCCTATTCCCCATTGTTGACTGGTCATGACGAAGTATGATCCACGACTTTTCTTCGTTGACTCACACCATTGGTGGAGCGGTATGGAGCCATCAGCCCATCACAATCACAAGGAGAAGAGTCATCGACGCCCGCAGTCATCTTAGAATTTTATTTTATACGTTTATTTAAAATATTAAATATTCATAACATTTTATTAAATGCATATTAAAAATCATAATTTTTTTCTTCAAAATAGATCTTTTTCGAAAAGAGGCTTTTTATAGCATCAGTGAAATTCAATTTTTTGAAAAGCCATTATTGCCTTTAAGTCTTAACCCTATACAAAATCTTTTCTAGTTATAGATGTTTAGTTGATAAAAAAATAATAAATGTTATTATTATTTATATTTATTAGATATATAAGATTTTTGGGTTTCTTAAATTCTAAGTTAGATGCTTATAATTGAAAATAAGTATGTTATATTTCTCTTAGTCTCATGAATATACTACGAAAGATAAAAATTAAAAGGTATATCTACGAAACTTTCAGTTTTATCGACTTTTAGAAAATAATTATTTTATTTTTTAATTTTTTATTTGTAATACATAACAAAAATTTTAAATATCATAATATCTGACATTAATACGTTATATTTATACACACAAATAACAAAAAATATACAGCTTGATTGGCATTCTTTTTATTGTTTTTCTTATGGGCATAACTTGCATTATCTTAACTTTTTATTATCAAATTCTTTGATAGAAATTTATATTTAATTTTTTTAATTATATAATATTAAAATATGAAAAAAGTATTTGTCAAATTTTTATTAAAAAATTTAATATAAATTCTTAAACAATATATTTAAATTTTATATTTCTCTAATTCTAATATCATTACTTTTTTATTTCAACCATTATATCATATAGGCTTTTTCTTTTTTTCTTTTTTGGTTATATAAGAGATTCATGATTTAGAGAGGGGAAAATAGAAAAAGAGTAAGCAGTGAGGATAAAATTCAATAAATCAAGCTCATCTCCCAAATTTTTAATGTGACGCAGGACAAGACTATAGAAATTTTAGTTTGCCACATTTTCTTATTTTGAATAATTATGAATTTTATAATTAGTTATTTAAAGCGATTTTTGATTACTTAAAATATTAGTGGAATCTATATATTTTACCTTTTAAATAAAGGTGCAATTACAAATTTAATAGATAAATTTTAAAATGTAAAAAAAAACAACTTATTGATATTTAGACCAAGATAAGAATGTTAAATTTTAGTAGTAATTAATTGTAAAAAGTCATTTCCTCATGTTACTTATATTTGTATTTCATCTCAACCTAATGCTAGTTTGAAGAGATTGTTGAAGAAAAGGAGCATTCTATTGCACTTAATTTTAAATGATTTAATGTTTTCATTTTACTTAAATATAATTTAAAATTCAATTGCCAATGATGTAATCAAGCTTTAGTTTAGGAAAATAAATTATTAACTTTCCAAGGAATTATTAATAATGATATTTTTGCTAAAAGAATGAAATTTAATTTAATATTAAATTTTTAAATTTATATATTTTTAAATTATCTTATAGTTCGACGGAGATATTCCTTTATGAGTTTTACAAAGAATTATACTTATAAATTTGATATTATTTCTTAATTCAAAACATTACAGTATTAAGTTTTAATCTAATTTATTTCTTTTAGACTTTTTACTCATATTTAAAT
This sequence comes from Erythrophleum ivorense, assembly GCA_026724425.1. Lineage (NCBI taxonomy): Eukaryota > Viridiplantae > Streptophyta > Magnoliopsida > Fabales > Fabaceae > Erythrophleum > Erythrophleum ivorense. The sequence goes on along the minus strand of JAIUCV010000001.1, from coordinate 27,319,086 downwards.
CTAACAAAATATAAATGTTATAAAATTGACAAATATTGACATAAGACTAACATGAGATATGGAGTAATAACCTGTATGCATTATATTTTTTTTAATAAAATAAAAAACCACACAAAAACAAATATGCAAGCAAATATTAGCCCTTCTTTTGGTATAGGGGGGAATACAATACAAAGACTTCACCTTGGAGCACGGGAAGGCAATTTTGAAGGAGTCTTGTTTGCCTCAATCATTCGGACGCGTCTTCCTTTAACCCCAGACTCGTGCCGATAACTCCGGCTTTGCGCTTGCTACCTTCTTCTCTCCCATTTATATTCTTATTCAAACTCCCTCTCTTCTTCCTCCTTCAAGCCCCTCTCTTGCTCTCTCTCGACCTCTCTCTTAGACTACTCTGCTTCCTCTCGCAATGGCTGTGGCTGATGCTTCCATAGTGCCCACGCCGCTTCTGAAGGATGAGCTCGACATCGTGATCCCCACCATAAGGAATCTCGATTTCCTCGAGATGTGGAGGCCATTCCTCCAGCCTTACCACCTCATCATCGTCCAAGACGGTGACCCTACCAAAACCATTGGTGTCCCTGATGGCTTCGATTACGAGCTCTACAACCGCAATGACATCAACAGGATCCTCGGTCCCAAGGCCTCTTGCATCTCCTTCAAGGACTCCGCTTGCCGCTGCTTTGGCTACATGGTCTCTAAGAAGAAGTATATCTTCACCATCGACGATGACTGCTTTGTGAGTTTTCAATTTTCCAATCTGTGTCTGCACGTTTTCTACTTTGATTTGACGGCTTGATCTCAATTTTGGATCTCATTTCCTGCCTCCCTGTGATGATTTGATTTAGAGCTTCAAGGACGCCTTTAATTCTGGATCTCGTTCTTATGATTTTTTTGAATCATTATTCTTCTTGTTTCTGACTGGTACAGCTTCTGTTGTTTCTCGCCATAGAAGTAATCAGTTCGCCTTTGTTCAATTTGTGTAATCATATTATTTTAGTGTTTACAACAGTAAAATTTGTGTGATAATTTTGTTTTGATCCTATGTCGTGTGATTTTTGGAAGCTTTTGGTATTGCCTTTATTGAAAACTGGCTCTGTATTGACGGACTGTCGGCAAAATATGTCATCGTTGCTAAGACCTGCAATTTTTGTCCGTACTGTTAAGATTGTTTTTCAGATTTGTATACTTTCAATTTTTTTTTTAATTTTTGGGAAAGTATCTGTCTTAATTTCAAAAAGAAAAAGATACAAAGTACATAAGATCCAGTGGAATCCACCATTCAAGTAGGACCCGCCACTCTCAGTTTCAATTTCTTTTGAAATTCACACAGATATTGAAGTGATTCATTTCCTTGTCTTTCATCTGTTTCACTCTCTACATTCATTGTTGGATTAAAGATTGGTATTTCTTTTTTCTGTATTGGTAAATAATGGATTGCATTATTTGCAGCTGATGGAATTCTGAGATGCTCTAGAGCCGGATCTGATATTGACAAGGATTGCATTATTTGCATTGCTTTTGTGTAGCATATCTTTGTTGTGATCGAGGACTTCATTAATTTATTATACTTGCTATTGCTTCTGTTATTTAAAGTCTAAGTTAACGATGTCATTTTTATGTGGTTTAGGTTGCTAGCGATCCGTCTGGAAAGAAGATCAATGCACTCGAACAGCACATCAAGAACCTTCTCTCTCCATCCACTCCCTTGTTTTTCAACACTCTCTATGACCCTTACCGCGAAGGTGCAGATTTTGTTCGTGGCTACCCTTTCAGTCTCCGTGAAGGTGTTGCAACTGCTGTTTCTCACGGTCTTTGGCTTAACATCCCAGACTATGATGCACCTACGCAGCTTGTGAAGCCTCTTGAGAGGAATACTAGGTATGTATGAGACTCTTGAAATTTAGTTATCAACGTAATAGATTACTTAAGTTTGATTTGAGTATTATGCTTATGATTACAAGGTATGTGGATGCGGTTCTGACCATTCCAAAGGGCACTCTATTTCCCATGTGTGGAATGAACTTGGCATTTGATCGTGATCTTATTGGACCAGCTATGTACTTTGGTCTCATGGGTGATGGTCAGCCTATTGGACGCTACGATGATATGTGGGCTGGCTGGTGCACCAAGGTCAGTTTTTGCATCTTCTTTTCTTTTCACTTAGTCTCCAGTAGTTTGTTGCTGTAGTTCCATATATTGTTTTGCATTTCCATTCAATCTTCTACTCTCATGGCCTTATGGTTGATAACATGGAGAGAAATCCAAACTTATGGGTGTGCACAAAGCCACAAACAACTAAGATATGTAAATTATGGTTGTTTGTTCAGGTGATCTGTGATCATTTGGGATTAGGAGTGAAGACGGGTCTGCCCTATATATATCACAGCAAGGCTAGTAACCCATTTGTAAACCTGAGGAAAGAGTACAAAGGCATATTCTGGCAGGAAGAGATTATCCCATTCTTCCAAAATGCTGTTCTCCCAAAAGAGTGCACTACTGTGCAAAAATGCTACATTGAACTCTCCAAGCAAGTCAAGGAGAAGCTCTCCAAGGTAGATCCTTACTTTGACAAGCTAGCGGATGCTATGGTCACATGGATTGAAGCTTGGGATGAGCTTAACCCTGCCAAAGGGTCTCTTCCCAATGGGAAAGCATAAATCAATTTTGATTAGCTTTCAACAGCCTCAGAACTTATAAGTGCAATCTATTTATGTAGTGTTTCTTTTCTTATTTAAACTTACTTTGCTCATCACTTAAAATATGCAGCATTGTTGGCTGCAATTTTATTTTTTAACTTAATGCTTTGAGTATAGAAGCAAATAAAATACGAAGGTCTGGGGCGTTGCTTTCTTTTGATTTTTTTCGTTGGAGGTAGAGATTACAGGAGGTGCTCATCACATGGAGGGTCTGAGTTTTATGAGAATCTGAGGTTATAGAGAACATGCATGTATGCCTTATTGTCACCGAGTATAGATCAATATTTGATCAAATTACAAATTGACGTGATTAGCATTTGGTTTTTGGCCAGCCATTGCCCTACCTATAAGACACTAGTTTGAATTAAAAAAAGAAAATTTGAAAAGTCTGCTTGATTAGGATTTGTCCTGTCGAACTGGGTGACAAACAAATATATTCAAATAAGAAATACAATTAAGTTTAGAGAGCTGCAGGAAAAATCAGCAACATACATTGAAAATATATGAAAGAGGATTTTGCTAAGCATACCCCATAGAAGAATCTTCTTGGTCTCAAACAAAATCTTGTTCTTAATGCTGGTTTTGTTGTATAATTTTTTGAAGTACTTGTTTACAGTGTGTCTGCTGTCTAAGGCACTTATTATTTTGGATTTCTCTTCGTTTCATTCGTTCCTTTATCGCAATCTTAGTGTGAATGACTGAACTACAGATAATCTGTGTTTAGTGTTAAATTTCAAGTTTTGTTATCTTTGGATTTAAAATCCAAATGATTTTGATTTTGAGCAATTTCTAATTAATTGACAGTTTCAATCTCAAGATTGAAAGACTCTATGCGGGGGCTATATGTTTAATTTACAAATGAGGACAACTAAATCTTACGCGTCAAAAGCTGTCTCTCTTTTCAAAGTTGACAGTGTCAATTTTTTTATGGAATTGCAGAGGATACAAATTTACTGTAACCTCCTATTAGACAAAATCACTATTCCAAAATGAATTTATTACACACTAATCTAATCTGATAAAAAACTTTAATGTTTTATTTAATCAGAGAATATAATGGTAAAAAGAATATAAACTATGAATAAATAGAAATAGATAAAATAAAAAATAATTATTTCATCTTTATTTTTAAAATAATAATTTGATAAAAAAATAATAAATATAAAAATATAATAAATATTATATAAATTATATAAAAAAATTACTTTTGCAATACCGTGAACTATTCGCTCAGGGCTTCCATGCTATGAAAGGGGTAATCTAACTGTTTTCGCAATCTAATAATAGCATATCCAGGGAAAACTCATTTACTCAATCTTTCTTTACTTTTGACATGGCTAAATATGAATTATATAATAGTGTAGCTGCGACAGACAAATTTCTGACCTGTAAGATTTGGAAGCCCTTGACATTGGTTTTATTATAATGTTAGCACTGCAGCAACAGAGTCTAGCTGTGATTTTGGTTTATTAGGCGTGGACCATTCATGTGATTCTTTCGATGGAAAATTATGGTTATGAATTTAAGTTAAGGATATTTATATTTAAAGATGTTAAATTTTAAAATTATTTTAAATAATTTAAAAATAAAAAATGTTAATTTAAAATTTTGAGCTATAATTTTTTTATAGTTTAAATATTTAGTTTTAAAACCTTTTAGAATAATTTTAAATTTTAAAATTTTTTAAAATAAATATTTCAATAGAAAATCTTTAACTATAATTTTCTCCTTGTTTAATTTTGTACTTTTGACCCATGCCCAAGTCCCTGATTCAAACAGCATTGGAAATTATTTACTCAAACCTGAGCACTTGCCTTTGGTGTTTGTATCTGATTTTTTTTTCTTTTTTTAATATGTAGCCTACCTTGTCATCCGCATACGGCATACCCTTCTCACGGCGACTGACAACCATAAAATTCATAAACTCGACTGTCCGCCACCTTCCCATGATCCGATCGGATCATAGACCACTTTGGATAAGACTGGACCACGATCAAGGCCCACGCCATACAAAGAGGCCCTTCCAATTCCTTGCCCCATGGATCACCCATCCACAATTGAATCACGTGGTCAAAGATAGTTGGGCCAACAATAGAAGCCTGGTTTAAAATATCCGCAACTTCACCTCATCTATTCAAGCCTGGTTTAAAATATAGTGACAATCAATGAGTAATGAATAGATCAAAATGGATCCTTTCTTATTCAAGATATTATTTTATTGAAGAAAGATAAATATAGGATATAATACACAGAACTGGAAAAGAGAGGGTAGAAGTTGTTGATTTTTAAATAATTTAGTATCAAAATACTTACTTTCTTAATTGATTATCTCATATTGTTGATGTGGTTACAATTTTTTGGCCCTTTGCGTAGTGAGAAATGAGGAGGAAAAAAATAAAAAATAAAAAGTTTAAAAATATTTTAATTTTAATTTTATAATTATTATTCAATCATTATTTAATACTCTCTAATAATAATAATTCAATTATTAAAAGTAAATATATTATGAGTATTTTTTATATATAAAATTATATTTTTGCTTCTTTTTTTTTTCTCTTTTCATTATTAACATTTGGCATACTAAATTAGTCTTTAGACTCCAATCAAAATATTCACAGTAGATGCACTAATTTGTGATTAAAGAAACAAAAAAGCTATGTTTTTCTTTTTTACCACAGAGAAATTTCTTCTCTGTGTTTCACTGTTCTTGAGAAGGAGAGGAAGAACACACACTGTTCGCACTTTCACAATAGATCAAAAAGCTAATTCCACTAATAAATTTTATTTAATTTTTAAATTTAAAGTTTTCACTTAATTTGGGAAACAACCAATAAATGATTTTAAATTTTGATTTTCAAAAATCAAAATTCAAAAAAATAATTCAAAAATTAATTGATCAACTAATTAAATTAATCAATTTTTATAATAATTAATTAAATTAATTAATTACCTCTAGATCTTCTTTATTATTGGATTTGAGTTAGACCATTACAGTACAACCCAATTATCCAATATCAGTGTATGAGATTTACACTCTTTAATTTATCTCTTTTCAACAAAATAACATCCTATGCAAAAAAAGCAAGAGAGGATCGGATTGGTGAATAGATTGAGTTTATTCAAAAAAAAAAAATCTTGTTTGTGAATACCTTTCAGCATTGTCTGCTAAATTGAAAACATATCTAATACTCTCTCTCTCTCTCTCTCTCTCTCTCTCTCTCTTTGTGGCCATGCATTGTTTGTGATAAAGATTACAATAATTTGAGTAAATTATTGTCTTTGGTAGCGAAAGATGATTAATTTTTAATTTGGCCATCCAAAACGTAACTTCCTCAATTTAGTTTCTCAATAATTTTTTCACAATCTTTTTCGTTTCTTTGTCTATGAAGACCATAAGTCTAACTTACTAATTAGGCCCTTCAAAATGACCAAATTAAAGGACTACATTGGGAGGGTTATACTTTATGAGACCAAACAGAGAAGTTAATTGCGTTTTAAGGATAAAAACAATACTTTACTTTTATAATTTTTAAAGGCTGATAGTAGTATAACTTTTATGATTGAGAGTTTAATCTTTATAGCTTACCATTCTCTTAATTAAACTTTTTCAGCACACGGTATGATAAAAGTGTGCTTTTTAAATGTTTAAAGGACCATTCATGGAATTGGTGCTTGACAATTCACTATCAATTTTCTTATCAATGAAACTTCTTTCCTATGGGGGTGGAGAATTAATAATATTGACAGCTTAGGGAATTGTATCGTGACTTCTTGCGCAGTTATAATCTTGCTTCGCGCTGACACTCCTGGGGTTGAGGGGACACACTCATAAAAAGTATATATAGGGTACGTTTGGTACGTAGAATGAATTTTGATGGGAATGAGAATGAGAAAAGAAATGGGAATGGAAAGGAATCTTTATATTTATTTTTTCATTTCTAAAATTAAAAAAAAAATACTTAACTATCTAAAAATATTATCCTGCACCTAAGGAAATCACATTCTATCAATTTATCAAAGGAAAACACATTCCATCATTTGAAGGAAAATTTCATTCCATTGGAAAAGGAATCCTGCGTACCAAACATCACAGATCAGGGAATCTGCTTTCCTTTCCTTTCCTTTCCCTCTCATAGCCTTTGTACCAAACATGCCCATAGTGAGTTGTATATTCGTACATGCATCCCAAAATTAGAAAAAAGGGAGTTTTGTACTTATTACTGCATTTTAGAAGGTTATTCTCAGAAGTTAATTTAAAATGGCGTTTCCACTTTCTAGAATTAAACATAAATTTCTAAGAGTGTAAGAATACCCAATAACAGAGTTTCCATATTTGAAAAAGAATTGCGCGGTTCACTATCAAATTCTTGTCACAGCATTCTGCATAATTGTTACTTGAGAAACAATCACTGATCACAAGCCCCCTTCTATTTTCCCACCATGGGTCCAATGAAATTCTATACAGTTAATGAAGGAACAGAGGCCAGCTCCAGTCCTAACAAATCCTGCCTTTTCAATATTTTTCTTCGATGTCATTGTTATTGTGGTTATATAATAAATAAATAATTTGATTTTATTTAAGGATTGTGCTGGGCTAAGCCATGCTTCACAACATAATTCTAAGAACATGCAACCAAAAAAGGCTTTAATGTTTTATCAGCGCTCCAACTAGCTCACTCAGGCAGATGGGCAGCCCAATAATAAGACATACTTGTTAGTCACACACTCACTCACTCTTGGAAAAATTTTAAAGTAGACCCAACCAATTAGTAGTGAACTTCTATTGTGAATCCACTTAACAAGGCCTGTTTAACATACTTATATATGTATTTATAATTATTTATCCATCTTTATTAGTTTCGGCCCACCTGCCTCATCTCTTTTTCTCTCTCTAACTCGCCCCACAAACATGGGAGGTGGGCCACACTTGTTTAGTCACACACTAACTCGCTAAACTTCTCCTCCCTCCCACGGAGACACAGGCCTTAAACTGGTATTTTTGCACGTGTACCTGCACATAGGAAGTTTAAATAGCCATCAAGTGTAATGAACAATCAGAAAAAAAAAATTTATACTTCGTTTATTTTGTAAGAAAAATTTGTCTGACATGAAAAACTTTCTTGTTTGTTTCGCTAGAGAAAAATTATCAATAATTTAATTTTTCTAATAAAAAATTTTTTCCTATGGAAACCAATTTGGTTTTTGCTTCACCTTCTCTTTTTAGTTTATCACTGTCACTTTTACATCAATATTACCCATAATGGGCCGATATCCATCCAAGCCGTCCACAGGCTCCATTTGGACTCAAAGCGTGTACGGCCAAATCTAAACAAAATATTTCTTTTTTAGTTTCAAATAAGAATTTTGAAAACAATATAGGATGAGGTTGATATTAACTTCTTTTTATTTATACTTAAATAGGAATTTTGAAAGTAAAATAGACATGATTTCAATTCAAAAATTTTTAATTTAAACCAAGCGAGCTTGAGCCCAAATTTTAAAACTCGAAAATATTCAACTTTAAACATATGCTCAATCTAGACATATCTAATATTTGCGCCAACTTTGGATCAATTCAAGATATTTGAAATAAGTGTTTCTTATGCCCAAAGCTTGGGCTGGAGGTTTTCTATGCAATTTAAGCTCAAGCTCAAAAGAGAATTTAAAAAGTGACTTATGCTTAGGCTTGAATCCTTTTTTTTTTTTTGGCTTAAAAATTTTAACTCTTATCTTGTGTTCTAAGATGCCAATCATTGCTATTATTACTAGCACATAACTCACTATCATTGGTTGCATCTAATGTTTTTAAAATTGGATAGGTTATTGAACCAATAAATATATTAATTTATAATTCATTAGTTTAATTGTAGTTAAATCTATAATAATTAAATAATATTTTTAAATTTTTATATATTAAAATTTTAATTTAACAAATAAATACTAATAAATTTTAAATATTTAATTACTAGTTCAATATTTTTTCAGATATATGAGAAGTTATTTTTTAATTAAAAAATAAAAATTACTCATGATTAAAAGTTAAGAGTATTTAATATTGAACTTTTAGAGCTTTCAAATTATTTTAAGATTTCACTTATTATTGGAAAACCAAAAAAAAAAGTAAATGGCAATTTTAGCCAAACATCTTCATATTTGAGATAAATGTTATTAGGAGATGAGATATGATAAAGAAAAAGTATAAAAAATAGTCAAGTTTATGCCTTTTGTTTTTTTTTTATATTCTATTTTTTTTAAAAAAAGTTTCTTTGTTTCAACACTCATTTCTTATAGTACTTTCTATTTTTAATTTTGCAAATCTATTTAAGATGAACTATTTTATTTTATAAGAAAAAATCTTTAAAAAAATTTAATGACTAGTTCAACTGATTTTTGACCAATTCGATCGATTTTTAATTAGTTCTTTGGATGATCGATGATCGATTTTTTAGGCTAACCAAACTAGATTAGAGTTTGACTTTTGATCCAATCGATTAAACTGTCTAGTCCGGTCTAATTTTGAGTACATTGATTGTATTAAATCACCAACCACTTTATCATATGTTTTATTATTTGCCATATTTTCTTTTTCATGTAATCCAAACAAAAGAGAATTTTTCTATGAAATAATTTTTCACTCAAATAGACAACAATTTTTTTAATTGAATTTGGTTGTTATTATTGTTATGTTAGTATAGATTTTAGGGTAAGGCATTCATACTAGCTTTTGCCATAGTAATCCAAATGTAGAGGATTTGATGGAGAAGTGGATGAAGTTAAAGGAAAGATTTGGGGAAAAAAATCATACTTTTAGGATAAAGGGAACAAAATTACCTTAAAGACATGAACGAAACTTTAAATAAAACTTATGGGACAAAAGGTTACTTTGTTCCTTTTAATTAATGAAGGATTAAGAATGGAATCACCCTACTATCTCGAATTTAAGGTGTTGTTTCTAAATAGCTATGTGAAAGGAATATGGACTTGTTAGGATCTTCCCCCCATTTCAAATCTCTTTGTGCTAATTCTCTTTTATGAAAATAAAAACAAAGATGAAAAAGAAAAAAGAAAAGAGTTTTATCCTCTTTGCATTAAGTGCTATAGCTTTTATCATTCGTATTTGAAAATCTTATGTTTACATTTAAGTTAAAGTGGCTTAGAAGCTAGAGAGAAAAATGCTTAAATGAGAAAATAGAAAACTTGTTATTTGCTTTTATGATTAGCACAATGAGAGGAAGCCCTATTTATACTAGTCTTTAGGGCTATTTTCATCCACATTTTTTTAAACAAGACATTAAACTAAAATGGGGGTTACAAGGAACTCATTATATGGGGTTATAGGATTGTTATTATTTGGGGGGGGGGGGTTATGGTATTGTTATTATTGGGGGTTGTGACTGCCATTCATGATCCATTTCATCCTTCCTAGGTTGGACAAGACTCGCCCTCAAGTCAAACTTTACATTGTCTTCAAAGTATAGTGAAACGTCTGCAACATTAAAAGTAGTAGAGACTCCATAAGTGCCTGGCAACTCTACTTTATAAGCATTGTTGTTGTGTCTTTTGCACAACTTTGAACAAACCATCAACTCTGAGTGATAACTTGGCATTTTGTTGATTTGGAAATCATTCCTTCCATAGGTGTATCCATACTAAGTCTCTAACTTTGAAAGTGTGTTATCTTTGGTACTTATCATGTTGAGCTTTGTTTCTTAAGTTTTGCTCCTGAATCTGCTCTAGTACTTATTCATGTAGCTTCTTGATTTCCTTTGGCCTTTGATCTGCATTAGCACTATAATGCTACCTGTCAAACAAAGGGGTCAAGTCTAACAGGCTAAGTAGATGAGTGCCATAAACTACTTTGAACAAAAAATTTCTTGTAACTTAATTGATTGTGTTGTTGTAGGTGAACTTGACTTGGGTAAGGATAAGATCCCACTACTATAAATTCTTTCTAACAAAGCTTCAGAGGAGGTTTTCTAAGATCTTGTTAACTACTTCGATCTATTTGTCTGTTCATGGATGGCTAGTACTACTGAATTGATGCTTAGTTCCCATTTTCTTCCACAAAATTCTTTAAAAGTGACTTAAGAATTTGATATCCTGATCAAAAGTGATGATTTTTGCAATGCCATGAAGACAGACAACCTCCTTGAAGTATAAGTTTGCAACTTAGACAACATCATTTTCCTTTGGCAGGGGATAAAATGGGCCATCTTTGAAAATCTATCCCTATCTATAATTACCATTATGAAATCTTTCTATCGCTGGGTTTGGTGTAGTCCAAGGACAGAATCTATGCTAAAACCTTTTCAAGGTGCTTCTGGAATAAGAAGAAGCATGTACAACCCAGTGTTTTAACCTTTGGTCTTAGTCAAGTGACAAGTTCTACACTTTTGGATGTGTTTGTTAATGTCTCTTTCAAGTCTGAGCTAATAGAAATTTTCTTTGATCAAGGCCATAGTTTTATCTCGACCAAAGTGACCTGCTAATATTCTATTATGGGCCTCCAAATAATTGCTTCCCTTAATGAATATTAAGGAATGCATAGCACTTTCGCACGAAATAAGAAACATTCATGCCTGTGGTATTGCTGGAAAGGTTATGCTTCTGTGGAACTTTATGCTTCACGAAAATCAGGATCATTCTGCTATAGTTCTTCGATGACTTCAAATCTTACAACTTTTGCTTGAAGAGTAGACAACAAAGCATGATGTCAGCTAAGTGCATCAACTATTAGGTTCAAAGTCCCAACTTTGTACTTGAGCAAGAATGGATAAGACTACAAGATCTTACTCCAAGTGGAATGTCTACGATTGATCTTCTGTTAAGAATTTAAGTGCTTGAAGGCTTCATGATCAAAGTAGAGAATAAACTCTTTATTTAGCAAATAGTGACTCCAGTGCTGTAAAGCTTTGACAATGGCATAGAATTTCTTATCATAGGTGGAGTATTTAAGTTTGCTGTCATTAAGTTTTTCACTGAAAAAGGCAATTAGATGGCCTTCCTACCTAAGGACGACACCATTTTCAGTGTTGGAAGCATTACAATTGACTTTGAACACTTGGTTAAAGTTTGGAAGGGCTAATATAGGGGCTTTTGTCAAACGCTTTTTTAGTTCCTCAAAGCTTTTCTGGGCTTGCTTCGTCCATTAGAACTTATCTCCCTTGATGTGGTATATCAGTGGTGCGACAATATAACTAAAATTTCTAGTGAACCTCCTATAAAAGGAAGCTAATCCATAGAAGCTTTGAACATTACAAACAGACTTTAGAGTTAGCCAGCTGTTGATGGCTTCTATCTTGCTTGGATCAACTCGAACACCTTCCATGATGTTGATATATCCCAGAAAATTTACTTTGTTAGTCAAGAAAGAGCATTTCTTCAAGTTGGCATAAAGTTTTTGCTCACAAAGAGTCTACATCACTTATTGTAGGTGTTCTAAGTGCTATTCTTGTTCTTACTATAAATGAGGATATCGTCAAAGTAAACAACTACAAATTTACCGATGAAGGGTTGGAGTACCTAATTCATTAGGCGAATGAATGTGCCATGGGCATTTGATAACTCAAAAGGTATTACAGTCCACTCATACAAACCATCCTTTGTTTTAAAAGTGGTCTTCCATTTATCTCCTGGCTGGATTCTGATTTGATGGTAGGCATTATGAAGGTCAATCTTAGAAAAGATAGCGGCACTATGTAATTGGTCTAGCATATCATCGAGCCAAGGTATCGAGAACAGATACTTGATAGTGATCTTGTTGACTACTTAACTGTCGATGCACATTCTCTAACTTCCATCTTTCTTTTGCACTAAGAGTGCAGGAACAACATGGGGACTGAAACTTTCTTTAATTAGTCCTTTCTTCAACAATTTTTCAACTTGGCATTGAATCTCAGTGTACCCCTGTGGACTCATCCTGTAAACTGGTTTGTTGGGAATGATAACTCTTAGGATAAAGTTAATTGCATGTTGAATATCTCACATGGGTGACAATCTAGGCAGAATTTCTTCTGGTATAACATTTGGAAATTTAGTTAGCAATTGTTTAATCTTGAATGGGATGGTGGATCCATTATTTGATTCAAGCAACAAAATAAAACCCATGACTTGGGCTTCCACTTTTGTTACCTTGAACTGTTTCTTGGCAATTAAGGACACTAGCAGCTTAGATTCCTTCTTGCGTTGGTTGTATTCACTAGGCGACAATGGTGCTAGCTTGATCTTTACTCTATCTTTCACGAAGGAGTAGGTACTTGCATAACCATCATATAGAGCCACAATGATCATATTGTTAGGGTCTTCTAAGAAAGAGATGTCAGGCATCCATGGGAACAACATCACATCATACTTCATCTTAATATTTCTTACCAATTGAAAAAGTAATAAGGCATCGGTTAAAAACTTTCACCTCACTTTCGTTGTTAAGCACTGTAGCATGTAAGAATATGGATGAGTTTGAGTTAGCAACTTCAGCTTCTCCACCATATAGTTTGATACTACATTCTCACCACTTCACTAACAATGATTACATCACAAACTTTGCTTCAGTAGTGCAGTGGGTGAGGAAGATATTGTGCTTCAGCTATGACACTTCTTTAACTTGTGATGTGTATAAACTTTGTCTAATCACCAATGATTCATAATGATTTGTGGAAATAAATTCTTCATCATACACTGGCTCTTTCTCATTAAACATGGCTCTTTTTCTTTAAATGCTAGCTCTTCTTCATCTTCAAATACTCTGTAGGCTTTTCCTTCAATGATGATGATAACCTTATAGTTTGGGCATTTTGAGGCAATGTGGCCAAACCCTTGACACTTGAAGCATTTAGGTGCTTTGGGGTTGGCCTCTTTGGCAGCTTTAGGTAGAGGCTTGTTTAAAGTGTTGGGTTATTGGACTTATGTCTTGTGGGCATAGGAAGGATTCTTGGTAGAGGAAGAAGGTTTATATGAGGGTTTCTTAGTTAATTGCTTCTCAACACAGATGGCTAGATGGATGACGTCCTCTAAAATCCAGTATTGTTAAAGTTAGATAAGGTGGCTGATGTTAGTGTTCAACCCTCCAAGATAGTGGGCTATTGTTTGATCTTCCTTTTCTTGGATGTCAAACTTCATCACGGGCTTTTCAAATTCCTTAGTATATCCCTCCATGGATAGGGTCTTTTGGCAAAGATTCTATAGCTGGATGAAACTATCTTGATTGTAACGAAAGTAATTTCTGTCAAACGATGAAATGGGTTGTATAAAAGTAAGTCATCTCAAATAAGCTAGATAATATCCTAAAAAAATTGGGCAAGGTTCTAGGATCCTGAAAATGATAATTCCAGGCTCAGATAGAAAGAAAAATGGAATTAGGATAGTGAAACAAATTGTGATGAAAACTGATGAAACATAATGATATTTTTGTAAATAAGTATAACTTTTGGAAAAATACATATGAGAGCTTTTTAAATGGAAAATTTAAGTTTCCCAAGGTTATCAGAGACCCCAAAAACCATGGGAAGCCCCGAGACTGGTAAAGCTCCTTCGGTGTACATTTTTCAACGTCAATGAGCTCGAATTTTGACGAATTCATTCAGGAAAGTTTTAGCTCCAATTGCAAACGTATTTTATTAAATTGGGAACCTAAATTTTGTAATAAAAAAGATAGTTCTAAAAAAGGAGCTAAAATGAAGCCAAACCAAATTGCCATTACGGAAGGACGAAATTGAAATTTTTGAAAAAATAAGTTTTTTAAATATTCCATAAGCTTCTTGTCTCTTCTCCCCCCTCATATAGCATGAATTTCCTCTGGCCAAAATACAGAAAATGACCAGCTTCTTGAGGCGCACCAAAAGACGAAGAAAAAGAGGAGAAAAATCAAGAAAAAGGTAAGAAAATTTGTAGAATTTCATACTCTTTCTTCTTCCAACCTTGCTCCTCTCCTTTCATGCTTTCTTTCTATAGTTTAGTTGAGCTTTTTGGTTCTATTTTGAGTCTAGAACTAAGGGGAGTGGTTCAAATTTCTTGAAGAGAAGCCAACTAAGGAGAAAGGCACTTGAAAGCTAACTTGAATTCTAAGTAATCTTTACTCTTTGTTGCTTCTTCTTCTTGCTCTCCCTTTGTGTGTATTTCGGCCAAGAATAGAACCAAGGGAGGGGAGGATTTTCTGCCTAAAAATAAGAGAGGAACTAGGGTTTTTGACCATGGAGAAGAGGAATATGACAAGAAATTCTAAGAAAAACCAATAGAAATTAAGATAGGAAAGTGTAATGTTCTTTAGGGTCTCGGAAAATCTGATTTTGTGTGAATATTTTCTTGGCTATTTGAGTGTTTCCTTGAGCTCGTAAGACTCTTAGAAACCTCCTCAAGTGACTCTTCCATCAAGGAAAATTTTGAAACTCCATAAACCTCATTATTGCTCTATATCTCAGCCAAGCAAGGTTAAATAGACTAGGGAGTATTTTAATTTGTTCTAGTCTTGGTTTGTGACTTTATATGATATTAAAAGATGGGAGAAACTATTGAAAAAATTTTTAGGAGCCATGGATTAGAGGATGAGATAATAGTGTCTATAATAATACTTTGTGAAGCAACTTGATTCTAAGCTTGTGTAAATGATTGTGTGGAGGCTCCAAGGATTTTGAATGAGGACAAGAAGCCTAGAAATGGAAAGAGATCTAAGGCTAGAACTTGAATTATGAAGGTTGCTTCAATAGGCCATTTATAGAACTAGTGTGCCATTTATGGAACTAAGTGTGTGTTCAAGAGTGAGTTTAATGTCTTGGCTTGCTTCAAGTATGTAATTGTGTGTTGTTTATGGTGTTTAGGCCAAGAGAATACTAACCCACCTAGGTGTGCTTGTGAAGCCGAAAAAGGGAAGGAGAAAGACTAAGAAAAGTTTGCATAAATTCAAGGTAGTTCTCCACCTCATTCTCCTTGCATTTTTGTGTGCATATGTATGTCTTTATGTGTTTGTGTGTGCTCTTGTGATTTGAGACCATGCCACTTGATGTCTTGAGATTGCATTGGTACCAATGTGTTATCTTGAATGCTATTAATTATGAGAATGACTCATAAGGGTGAGGTGATACCAAAAGTCTCTTAATGTGGGTGAGGAAGTGCCAAAAATCTCAAGGCATAGGTAAGACTAGGTCAAAAGTCTCTTGGATGAGTGAGGCCAAGTTAAAAGTCCCTAGGGCAAGGGTGAGGCAAAGCCAAAAATCCTAGAAATGGGATGAGGCAAAATCAAAAGTCCCTAGAGCTTCTTGATGGTTTGATTGTGAAAGTGTGGCATGAACATTTTGTAAATGAGCATTTATGATTCTAGTATATTGTTTATTTGCACACTTGATGTATGTATGCCTTGAATGTGTGTGTAAATGGGTGTGTGAGCTATTGAGATTCTAGGAATCTCACCCCTTCCCCTTTTCCTCTTGAAATGTCTAGGAGGTATCCAAAGTCAAGGGAAAGCAAGCCAAGAGCCTTGAAAAGCCATACTTGTTCCTTATGTGGTTCTAATTGTAACTAAATGTCAAGGTTACTTTGTATATATTATTTTTATGATGTAAGATCATGAACAATTATAACATAATGTGTAAATCTTGTATGGATCACATGTGGCATGAAATCAATACAAATGTGGATTTTAGTACTTTGATGGCTTATAGTTTCATGTGTATTCTTAGATGTGAGATGGTTAAATTAAGATGCATAGGGTTTGGAATCACTTGGGCAGTTCACACAAGTCGTATTTATGCTTTTAAACTTGGCTAAGAGGTGCCAAATGTAACAATCGGAAAAAAGAAAAGAAAAGAAAAAAAAACGAAGTTGAAAATTTTCGAAGTCCTGAAATTTTCTAAGTCTGCTAGCTATAGCGAGTAATGGCCTAACTATAGCAAATTTACCTGTTCGCTATAGCGAGAAAGGGTCTAGCTATAGCGAGAGTGCCCTTTTGCTATAGCGAAAATGCTTCTAGTTATAGTAAGTGCGGGCATCCCATATAAAAACCAGGGAGCTGATCGCCGTAGCGTTCGCCGTAGCGAAAGCAGGGGTCTGGGACTGATACGTGCTCGCTGTAGTGAGGGTTATGCTTCGTTATAACAAGGGTTAGTCCAGAAAAACATAAAAATAAAATAAAATTTGACTTCTTAAAGCATCCCAATTCATTTCTTCTCTTTTAACCGACCTAAGCTTCGACCAAAAGAGAGAAAAGGGCTGTGGAGAGAGAAAGAGACCAAGAGAAGGAAGGAAGACCAAGGAAAAAGGTAAGCATAGCTTGAGATTTCATAGCTTTTCTTCTTAGCATGTTGTTCTTCTCTCTTTGCCCTCTCTTGCTATGGTTTTGGATGTTGAATTAATTAAGTTTTGGGCTTGGTTTAGAAGAGAGAACGTGGGAAACCACTCTTAAAGAAGGCTAGAACCCATGTATCTTTACTTTTTCTTCTTTGCTTTCCTTTCTTGAGAGCTTGAGAGAGGAAGGAGAGTTGGTGAAATTCTAGAGAGAGAATCCCTAGTTTCTTACATATTTAGTGAGGTTTGCCTTGATAAAGAGCCCCCTAACTTGTGAGTGTTTATTTGAGTTATGAAAGAGTAATTTCATGCTCTTTGATGTGCCTAGGCTTAAGAGAAATAACTCCATTTAGTTGTGCTTGTGGGACTAAGAAGGAAGAAAAGAAATTGAAAGGAAAAGCTTGTATTGGCTAGTAAGGTAGCTCTCCACTCTTTCTTGTTGCATTCTTGGATTGTAATAGTCATTGTATGCTTGTGTATGTGCTTATATTGTGAGACATGCCATTTGATGTTGCCTTGATGCTTTGGTACTAATATGTTTTATGATATGGATTGTGAAAATTGCTCGGGTGAGGTAGTGCCAAAAGTCCCTTGAGACGGGTGAGGTGGAGCCAAAAGTCCCTAAACTAAGGGTGAGGCCAATCCAAAAGTCCCAAAAACTTGAGTGAGGCTAGACCAAAAGTCCCTAGAGCTTATTCTTGGCATTCATATGAAATCATGGCATGAAAATCATGTGTTGTGTAATTGTGAATGGTTTGCATGCTTTGACTTATTTATATATCTTGATTGCTTCCTTGAATGAGTGTATGAGCTATTGAGATTCCCTGAATCTCACCCCCTTCTCTCTTCCATCTCATATGGTCTAGGTGGAGCTCAAGAGCCTAAAAGTGGAGGCCATGAGGCATAGAAGGCCTTTGTATTGCCACTTTTGCACACTCACACATAGTTTGATGTATAGGAAAGTTAAAGTACTTATGTATATATATATTTTTTGAGATGTAAATATTTGAGCAAGTGTAGAAATGTATAGATGATGTATGAACTATGTAGAGGGCCAAAGTAATGAAAATGTGAAATTTGACCCTTTTGTTGATGGTATGCAATAGTGTATTTTGACCTGTAGTATAGTGAATTTGAAATGTATGATGATTTGGATCACTTGAGTATTTCATATATGCTATATTTATACTTTAAAACTTGCCCAAGAGGTGGTAGAACATGTGGGAGGCCATTTGGACCCACTTTGAACCATTTTGGGTACCAAAACTGCCAACTTTGTGAGCTCTGTCAAGATATGACTAAATGAGTTTTTCTTAATATGAAATTTGGCATGCTTCTAGAGCCTATTGAGAGCTCCTTGAGAAGCTAAAGTGGGTAATATTTGGAGATCTAGAGAATATTTGGTAAATTGTTGAAGTTGGAGAATTTTTTGGTTTTGGTTATTGTACTGTGCAACTAGGTCCGAAAATGAATCTATGTCATTCATAGACCAAACGGTGTCCGTTTATCATGAAATTTTATGGGAATAAACTAGATATCCACAGTGACTTATACCAACTGGAAGCACCTCAATCGGAGGTCTGTAGAGGGAGAATAAACTTTTCTGAAGTTTTGTATCAGTATCAGGGAAGCCATCCGACCTTTGTTACTGTTTCATCAGTTTTCGAGGTCCAAGGGCTACTGAAATGATCTGAACTTATTTTTTTCCTCTAGTTAACATCTGAATAGAAGAAGAAGAGGAAGCTACTACAATCAATTTCACAGGAGGAGATTTCAGCTAGTCAGGTAAAATAATCTATTGGGACTCCTATCTGTTGCTATGATTATTTGGTTCTTTTCTTAGGATGTTAGAGAATAGAGCAGTTTAGTTAGTTCGTTTGATTTCAATTAATGTGGAATACTAGTGATATCTAATGCTGCCACCCTTCCATTCTTGGCTTGAGTATTTGAAAAACTTTTGGTAAGTTGGCAATGTTTCTTATGAGAGTTTCAGGCGTGTTTTGGATTGGGATATGATGTTCTGAACCTTGGCATGCCATGAATTGAGTGTGAACCTTGCATGATATCCTTCCTCTGTAGAATTTGATGGATCATTGATTAATAAAATAGAAATTTTAAAATGGAAATTTTTATATTAGTTGTATGTGTATAACTGGGTTTATACTTGAATATGTTGCACATGGTTTTGACGGTACTTGGGTTTTTTATGCAAATGAATTTTGTTTATGGAAATGATGTGTGATAAGTTAAAATCTCATGTACACCTAGCCTTGCTTCCAAAGGACAAGTGCTAATCTGTAAGATGGTCTCTAATGTTGAAATTCAAACAATTGTTGATAATTGTGTGGTGATCTGGAGATTAGGATTTGAATGCAGCATGCTATAACCCAACTTTCAGTGTAATAACAAGATGCTAAACTTTGGTCTCGTATCTTTAAGTTAGCCCTTGTTTTGTCATATAAGTATTTGTCTAATGGTCTATTGAGTTTTGCCATGCTTTGAATAAGGACCATAGGTGAGTCAAGTGTCACTATTATGTAGGTTTTGAGTTTACTGTGTTTGCTGTGAACTAATGAATGTGATGAAGGAAGTTTCAATGATAGTTTGCTTTGTTCTGATGGAATTATTGTTATTTGGTCTAGTATTTGTAATGGGGCCTAGTAAGTAAATTAGTTGCATTTATTTTCTTTTGAAGTCCACTCCCTCCCTGACTTTTTTATCCATTTATTTAGTTTTCACATGGTGTTAAAAGTTTCTTGAAATGGAAAGATATTATGGATCCCACTTAGGCCTTGATTTTATGGATTTTGAGTAAATTAATTCTAAGGATAGATATTATGTTTATTTAAAAATCATAAGATTAATTTGCTTATTATTGTTTGGTTGAGATCTAATGCATTTTTTTTCTTGGCTTGTTGACATTATGGAGGGTGCCTCGAGATCATGCAAATTGCCTTTGGACATTTGCATAGAAGAACAAGATGGCATGGCTATGTGTTCAAAATACAAAAGACTTGGGGAGGTAATTGTTTTTCGTTTTATGTTCTACCTTCAATTGTAAACATTAGATCAAATATGTTGCTTGGTTGCACACAAAGCACGCAATCATGAATTATCACATACTTATATACGCATTTTGTTTCATTGTTATTTTACTTCTTATATTTATGTTTATTTTTAAAGTAGTTGTGTGAGATCTCATATCTCCTTAAGTATGTAGGAATCAAGTTAAATATCATTTGTGGCAATAAACCCCTTTAGTCCTTGGTGGGTTTTATAATTGCGTTCTAATAAATTTTGGACTCTAATAGCTCATACCAAATTGGGTTTGATCTAAAGAAAAATATATTTAAAAAAAATTCTTAGAAAGATTTCAAAAAAAATAAAATAAAATAGTTCTCTTAAAAATGAAAAGATATCCTCTTTTTCAAATAAAAAAGATAAAAGTTTTAAAACAAAAATTAAAAAAAAGAAGAAAAAAGGTTTTTGAAAAATCGTATGTTTTTTTTCTAAAAATGAAAAAGAAAAAGGGTATAGGTTCTAAAAGTCTGAAAAGTCAAAAAGCTAAAAAAAAGGAAGAAAAGTAAATCAAAGAATCAAAAAATAAAAATCCACCAAAAAATCAAAATCAAAATTTAAAAAAAATAAAAAATTAATTAATCCACAAAATCAACCCAAGAAAAAAATCAAAAGGAAACAAGTAAAAAATAAATCAAAAGTTAAAAAGAAATATTATTAAAAAAAAGGAAGAGAAAGTGTTATCTTCTAAAAGAAGGTGTCATCTCAAAAATATAAGAAGAAATATTAAACAAATAAAAAAATAAAAAATAATTATAAAGATCAAGAATCACTTAAAAAGTCATAGAAAATTAATTAAAAATTAATCAAAAATCCAAAAAATGAAAATAATAAAAATTAAAAAAAATAAAAAATAAAAAAATTACACATCAAAAATCAAAAAACACAAAAAATACAAAATACAAAAATATTTAAAAATAATAAATAATAATATAAAATATAAAATCATTTTTTAAAAAAAAGGAGAGAGTAAAGAAGTAAGATCAATTTATTTTTGCAAATTAAACATATAAATCAATTTCAAAACTATTTTATTTGCGAAAACCAGAAATGATATCTACTTTCTTTCTCTCTTCACAAAAAGAAAAAAAATTAAAAAGAAAGCAATCTACCAACTAACATTGTTTTATATCTAATTGAACTATCTGTATTTTGATCCCTCCTATAAAGTATGTAGGTTCTAAACTCTCATCCTAAGTTAAATCTGTATTTGTAAATAAATATTTTTTTTCTTTTTATTTCTTTTTCTTAATTTCTTTTTTTTTTCTATTTCTACATGTGGTTGTTAAGGGAATTAAAATAGAATTATTGTCATATTATTTTGTGTAATTAACTTAGAGTAATCATTTTTAAGAACAGGCATTGTGAAATGCTTAATACCTTCCTCACTCACAATCGATTATCGAATCTGTATCTAGTTTGTAAACTATTTTTCCTATAGAAAGATGTTTCCAAAATTTCGTCTTTTAAAAATTAAAATTTTAATGGCAACTCTATTACTTGATTTTGTTTTCATTTTCGAAAATTAATTTTTTTTGAAAATTTTCTTTTTGGCACCTTATGATAGCATTTCGGGTATGGTAGGGTTCTACTCGAATTTTGAATCAATTTACTAATGGAAGAATTAAATTCCATGAATTTGTAAGTTTAAGGAGGCAATCATCAAGATCTAGGGTTGAGGAGCATAAATTGCATAAGTTCTTAAGTTGGAGGGTGTTTTTGTGCATTTTGGCCTTATATTTACAATAACAATTTTCAAAGTTATGTAAACAAAAACATTTTCTAAAAAACCATTCATAAAGGAATAGAAAATTTGTTGCCTCCTTCATGTTTATATGAGATATGTTCTAGTATTTTTTTTAATTGCAATTTTTGAGATGTGATAGAGGTTTCTTGTTTAATTTTTATGAAAAACACATTGAATAGTGAGGGAACAATAATAGGATAGTGAGGGATCAATTGATCAATATCTTTAGTTGCTAAATAGTGAGAGAATAAGCCCTTATTACTTGAATAGTAAGAGTTTTTTTCTTGCTATTCCAAAGCTAAAAACAAGCTATTTTTCTTATGGAGAAATCCTTTGCTATTCCCTTATTATCCAAAAGTTATTTTCTTGTTAATTCTTAGCTTTTCTTAGGTAAAGTATGTTTAAATGCTGAAATGGACCTTTCTACAGCATTGCACAGGATATAGTTAGAGAAAGATTGAGAGCTTCCTATGTTGGAAGATGCTTTCCAATGTTGGCCCCACACTTTTAGTTTATCTCTCTCCAGTTGCATGGTGTCAATTTCCCCTTAAACTACAGACAATCTAGATGCATTTGAATGCATCACTTGGTAAAATATTCGTCAATATCCCCTCGCTATCTTGTTGTTTTTTCTTGGGTATTCTTTTACTAATCCCTAGCTAATTTCTAGTTAATCGCATGCTACTATGTTGCTAATCCCTAGCTATAATTTCAAAAAGTTAGCAAATTTGATTAGCTTTCTTCATCTATTTCCATTTTCACTTGCAAAGAAAAATAGCAACTAGAACAATAGAATTATTATTACTCTAAAATGACATTTCCATATTGATAAAATTTTATTTACATACAATTAATTCCAAAATGAGATTTACATGTTCACACACACACACACACACACATGAGCGTGCACGCATCATATCTCTATCTAGCTCCTCACCATTATTATTTCCCTATGACTTTGACCTTTGCCTTCTTTTGTGTGTGTGGCTTAAATGACCTAAGGTATAGTGTACACATAGTGGGTGCAACTTATTGTGTAGCTATAACATTCCAAAATTAATTAAGAGAATTAAATAAAATTAAAAAATTATCAAAAATAGGAATTTTTAAGGAAAAACATTATTTTGGGCATTTTAAAGGCAAATAATTATTATTTGATAATTTTTGAAAAAAATAAAATATTATTGTATATTTGAATTTAATTGGGTTAAAAATTTAATTTAGATCCATGATTAATTTATTTATCCGATGAACTATTTATAGAAACCCAACTTCATTTTTATGAAAGCCCAATCTACTTGGACTTACTAAAACCTATTTATCTATGGCCTAATGTGTAGATTATGGGCCCAATTACACCATGGGCTTTTAGGTGCGCCTAATACCACCTAAAACTCTAAAAGTGGACTGCCATTCACTATTTTATGTGCTGAAGAAAGAGTCAGTTGCAGAACACAAGAAGAAATTCGCATCTTGAGAGGGAGCCTAAGGTTTTTTAGCATCTTGTCTTCAATTTGCACTCTTAGAGAGAGATTTAGCCAAGGTAAGTTATACAAAACATGACCCTCTCATCTTCCTCTTTATTTTGGTTCAATTAGTTTTTGGTTTGGTGGATTTTCATCTCCTTCTCATATTTGAAAATAGGTGTTTTGATGATTCCTTGCAAGATTTTTGGAGTTTGGAATTAGTGGAACCATAGGATAAGTGTTTTCCTTCAATTTGTAGTGTAATCTTGTTTAAATTTTATGTTATAAGCTGACTTTGGTAAATGGGTGGATGTATACGTGAAAATTCAAGTTTTAAGAATGACCCATGGTGTATTCTTGGTTGTTAAGGCTAAAATCAGTCCATTTAACCTCTTAGATGTATGGATAAGTGTTTCATATTTTATTTTTGTGAAATGTATGTGCTGAATTTCTATCATTTGGATTTATTTTTGGTACATAACTATCACATGTGCGAAAATGGAGATGTTAGAAGTGACCCATTGTGAGTTCTTAGTATTTTAACCTTAAATTGATGCAATGGACTTTTTGAAAACTAGGGTAAGTGATTTTTAATGGATTCTTGATGAAATTGATCAATGGGTGTGGAACTCTTTTGCTAATGATGGTTAATAATGGTAGCAATGCTTGTCTTAGGCTTGATAAACCTTTTGGTACATTAGAGGAAGAATAATTGGGCTTCACTAAGGTAAACGAGATTTTTCTAATTCTATGTATATGTTTATTTTAATCTTATATTTGCTGCACATGTATATTCTTTTAATACTAAATGATTGGTTGGCTACTTGATTATGCTAAACTGTGATCGTGTCCTTGGTGGAACTATGGTCAAACTGCCACCCATGTATTGTGCTGTGATCGTGCACTCAGTTATGAGCAGACTTAGTGGAATGCACCAAGTCGTAAGCATGCTCAATAGGAAGTTGACGCCTTGGACGAGCTTTCTTTTTGTTTTTAGCTATTAATATGTATGTGATTACTAGTATGGGATAATAGTTATTAGTAGTTCAACTAGTTCATTTGTTGATGATATTAATGCCTTTGGTATATGTTTCTATATAAATATATTATATTGATTAATATGTACATATATATCAAATTTGCCTCTTATTACTTTATGGGCTAATATTTATAGGGACATGACCTCTTAGTAGTAAGAAAAAGCTAATGAAAACCTACCGTGGTTGTTTAATAGTGTATAGGCTTGATTGCCTTGTTTAAATTGGGTTTGTATAGTAGGTATGCTAACATTGCTTATTGTGTTATATAATTACCATATTGCATCATATATTGCCAAGTATAGGAATTAATTATGTAATTTGAGTCATTAAGGAATTAGACCTTGTGATTATATTTGACTAATTCTTAATGAATAAATTTGAATTATGTGACCATTAAGCATTTAGCATTGTAAAATTTATACTTGAACTATTGGTATAAGAGGTTTAGATATTTGGACAAGTTTAAATATGTACTTTACACTTGTTCAAGGTGTTTAGGAGAATTTCATAAGCATATTTTGAATTTTGAATTGTCATTTGAAGGTTTTAAAAGTAACTCTTTGATTTCTGCTAGCATTATGGTCATCTTGCTATCATAGGATGATTCTTATTTGTAATTGCTTAATTATAATTTGTTATGGGTGTATGATGGGTTATCTTATCAAAAGATGGATTTTAGGTAAGGCACTTGCATTTGATGTTAGATTGGCTATTGTCAAATGAAGAATTTTACTATTATATAGGGTGTAAAGTGGAAGTCAATATTTGACCAATTGTGGCTCTGGATTTGGTTGTAGTTTAGGAGCCTTGAAAATGTGCTATTATTGCATTAGTCATGTGGAGACTGAAATTGTTCACCCCTTTTGTATTGTCATTGTAGATTTTTCTGTTATGAGTCCTTATTAGGTGATTTTAGGGTGTTGCATAGTCATATTTTGAATTTGGGGTTGTGTTGAAGTTTTAAGAATGTGGATATGCTTAATTTGTCAATTGGAACTTGGTCAAGGTGGTTAGATAAATTTAGATGAGGTCATATGGATTTTAGGTTGCCACTTGAAGCTATTCCTACCATTTGCTATCATAGAGGAGTTCTTATGTTGTCATAATTGAAGTTAGAATGATTGGGTTAGCTTTTAAATCTTTGACTTAGGTAAGATAATTGGATAGAGATTATAAGAGTATAAACTCTTTAAAAGCATTGTCTTTTAGCCATTAAAAGGTTTTAAGATTGATCTTAAGGTGGTAGCAACTTGTTAGTTCACTCATTTAAGTGTTTGGGTGCAGTAAGTTTTCAAGTCGTGCCCAAAATGAGTTAGTTGTGTTCTAGTAGCGAATTTGATTGCGGTGTAAAAATTTTTGGCCATGGCCTAAGCACTTGGCTACAGTGTAAAAATTCTAGCCATGCCATAAAAGTCATCAAGAAGTTAATTTAGCCACAACGCAAATTGTGTCTATGTAAAAAAATTGGCCTAAATCTAAGTTTAGTCATGACGTGAGTTCTTCAACTCGCGATGTAAGTGTAGAATTAAGTTTTTAGAAGTTTCAGAGGCCAAATTAGCTGCAGTTTAACCATTCTAAGCCACAATTTAAGTCTTAAAACTCCTAATTCAACAATAAAAAACGTAGTTTCCAACATGTTAGCGATGAATGGTGACTAGTAATATAATATGTTAGAGATTCTATGCTTTTTGGAGGTAATTTGAATGAGATAAAAAAGTGTTAACAAGAATTTTGATTTTTTTAAGAACATAAATCCTCTTGTATGCCTTGACGGTGAATATGGATGGCATGAAAGTTCAAAATTTCCCATAGTTTCAACTGTTGTTGTCTCATTATTTAAATTTAATCTTAATTATAACTGACTGAGAACACAATTATACATAATTAGTTTAATTAGTAGTTAAGGTTGTTATAGTAGCCAAATTTGTCTCAAATATAAGAAGATCAACACTAAGTATGACAAATAGGTTGTCTATGATAAAATGGTTAAAATGCCCTACTAGGACATTTGCTAGGAAAATGTGTTCATTAGTGTGCCTAATGACTTGTTCACTTCCACTACATAGGAACATGAGGTTGGGAAGGGCCAACATGAGGAAAATGTGTTCATCACTATGCCTAATGACTCATTCACCTCTATTACACAAGAACATAAGGCTAGGAAGGGCAATCTATGCTTGTGAAAGGAAAAGGTCTAGGACCAAGCTGCCAAGACCATGGATGTGCCTTTTCCTATTTGGTCCAGTAGCTTTTTCCTCATGTCTTGGTCTATGGGAAGATGTACAAAAGGTTATTCCCTTTACTTCTACGTCAAATTCTATATGATTAACAAGAATTATCCTTTTGGAAACCCCAAGCCTATCCAACTATCAAGACAGTTCAAACCCTTAATGAGTGATAGTAAGAGAATTTCCTTGTTAAATGGCCAAATAAAATCCATTATTACTAGGTAATTTAGTGAGGGATTGTGCAACAGTAAGGAAAGTTTGCCTCTTTATTCTATTGCTATTTTGCAATTAATTTGTTGGTAATTCTGGTCAAATTAGAAAATGTGTTATGGAGGGATGACATGTAGCGAGGGATCAATGAGGGATTTCATCCCTCATTATTTTTTCTTTTTCTTGTTCTATTTGTATGTTAAAGAACAAGTATATGCACTTAAGTTAGGCCTACCTATTAATGTCTTATTGTAATTTATCTAGTCTTCAAACATGCATTATGACCAATTTATGTAAAGGTATATTTGGATTGAGAAGCAAGGAGAACAAAGAAATGGAAGAAATTTTAATTTAGACATTATATTTGATTTAGATTTAAATACATAATTTTTTCCCCTTCTTATCCATTCTCCTCAACCAAATTTATTTTAAGAGAGAAAAAGGTTCCATTTAAATCTAAATATAACTTAGGGATAAAAGTTTTTATAAGTATTCTCTATCAAATTTTTTAATAAAAATATGACATATAGACAACTTTTTAGAGAATAGGATGGTAGGTTCCACCTATCATGTGTTTATTAAAGAATAAGATAGCAAACATCTATTGATCTTTCACCTCAGTCTAGCCATTTTTCTTTTTTCTTTTTAATACAATAAGGGCATCCTCAAGCTAGCTTGTGTCTCAATTAAGATTATGTTTGCCCTGAAACATACCATAATTAATGATATCATAATATTAATACTTTCTTAGCAAAAGTTAAAGAGAAATAAAAGATAATGGATGGTCATAATATGCATTTTAACTTTTAATGAATATTTTCATAGCAAAACTTCAAATAAAAATATATGAAAATATAATATCAAATATTTTAAAACAAGTGAAGTGTGTGTGTGCATGCGTGTGGGTTTCATTTCTCTTTCTATATTTTATGTAAAATATAATGTTTTTAAAACTAAATTAATGAAGACATTAATTTACAGTTTATTAGTTTGATTATGGGGAACCATGATTCAACTGATAATAATTAAATGTATATATATATATATATATGTTTTTTATTATATGTATTAAATATTAATGTATTGAAACAAGTATTAATTGACAATGTTTTGTGAGAACCAATCATTCAATATATTAATTTATTATTTTTTTTAAAAAGAATTTTATATAAAAATTTAATTGGATAATAAAAGAATTTATATAAAAATGAATTTATCGGAATTATCAATGAAGGTTTGAACCCATACGAAGCGAGAATCCATACAAATTTGAATTGTCAAAAGATTTTTTAGAAATCATGGATGGAAACAGAAGGAAAGTAAAGCGAAGAAGGCTTATTTGGAAGTTATTAGTTAAAAAGAAAGGATCATAATAAAGAATTTTAAATAATATTTTAAAATTCTCTAAAATCCTCATTCTTTTATGTTTTTAAGTTTTTTTTTATCAATTTAAACATTTTGGAGGTAGAAAGTTTTTTCAAACAAATAAAAAATTATCATTTAATCATTTCTTCTTTCTTTCATTATTATTATTATTATTATTATTATTATTATTATTATTATTATTATTTGAATTTTTTCCCCTCCCGACTCTTTAACATAATTAAGGACATGGACCAACTGGAAAATTGCAGCAAAATTGTGGGTAGTTGAGAAATTTTACTTTTGAAGCATTGAGAGTTTTATCTTTATAGATGGATCATACTGCAGTTGTGACGTCTTTATATATAAATATATATTTTGGAGAAAAGAACTCGCTACCTGTCCCTACTACCCCGTGTTCCTAGCTTGCTTCAAACTCATGCCTCTCCTTCATGAAGGCCGTAAAGCGGAGGTTCCCAAGATTGATTGGTAAGTGCCAGAAAAGAGACAGGAGGGCCATGACATTGATGTCAAACTTATTCTTCAGCGCTCTATTGCATTCTTCTAATCATATTTCTAGGAAAATTTGATAGAAATGAGAGGATATCATCTACATATAATTACAGAACAGATAAAGGAAAAGGAAAGAAAAAGTCCTTTGTAGGATTGGTTATATATTAGCTTCTCTACAGTGTTATGTTCCTTGATCAAACAATTCATTTTTAGTGATGTTGCACATACCTTTAAAGATACGAACACGGTAGAATATTATTAAAAATATATTTGCATACCTGTAAAAAGATTAAACAATTGGGTTTACTATAGAAATATACATTAATTTTACATGTTTAGTGCAAAAACTACTTGTTATTAAAAATTGAGTACATTATCCTTTTCATTCTTAGAATATTACAAAATTCTTAATTTATTCTTTTTAAAGTGAAAGTCTCTCAATTTTTTGTCCCCCGATAATTTTTTTAATCAATTTTGTCCATCTATTTATTAAACTGAAGTAAATTTAACTGAGTTATTGATCTCAACTAATAGAATGTGTAGTGGCATTAAATTGATGGAATGAACATGCTTAAATATCTATAAAAGCCAAAATAGTAGCATTATAGTCATCAAATTTACAGACTTTCAGCAAATTTTTTAAACACCAAACATCGCCACTTTATTATATAACAGCCACAAAAATCTTCCGTTAAACTAGGTCCAACAATCTAGTTAAATTTACGTTTCTTTAACAAATGAAGGGACTATATTAATTAGGAAAAAATTATTAAAAAAAATTGAGACTAACATTTTGAACGACGTATTCTTTCTAAGTTGAAACTAGTAATTTATTCTTAAAAATTCAACCGTCTTAGATTGGACTTAAACACGTATTCGGTTTAATTTCAAACTTTAATTTAAAAAGAAAAATTTTACAAAATTTAGTTCCGCTGGCCAGGTAAACTCTAACACCAGTATTTTTTTAGGATGTCTCCATATGTTTTCTAGCATCTCATCTTCCATAGGAAAAGATATAATAATAATGATAGCAATTTTTATTATTATGATGATGATGATGCATCCTATGTATCAAGTAAAGAAGTATCATCTATCAAGACGTATCAAATACGGGTAGGGAATACCAAAAACACAAGTATCCAAGCTTCTTAATCATCTGTATACGTAAGATGGGGTATTCTGGTAAATTCAAAGTATACTTTCCCATGACAGGCCACCTTCCTCTTGCAACAGAACCGTAGAGATGTCATGTTCACTCTACAACTGCCGCCTGTTCTGGTGCGTGACCATTGCTTCGAGATACGGCAAGTGAGACCTGATTCTATAACTCAGACACAGTGATCGAAATTAAAATCTCCAGCTACCTAACAACCATTAGGTAAGCCTAGGCCATCACTAGACTAGAACTCCAAGAAAAATTCCCTCCAACCCTCTTCTTCATCGATATGCCATATCATTTCTCTGCTCAACAGCTCATGATATTCAAATCTTAGTGCAAGAAAGTTGGCTAAGCTTTGAGGGCAATGAGGCTTGTTCTCTCAGCTGTGTGTCTACTTGTGCTCTTCTCTTATGATGCAGGTGATATAAGAATTCTCCAGTTTGCCAGATTTTTTTTTTGGCTACATATTTATTCAACTAACTTGTTAATGTTTTCTGGTCAATTTAGCTGCTTATGATCCCTTGGATCCAAATGGAAATATAACGATCAAATGGGATGTCATGTCTTGGACCCCGGATGGCTATGTGGTAAGTACATCAAAAGAACATATAGAAAGACCCAGGTATGGATAGAATGTCAATTATTGTATATATGAAATTTATTGAAGAGTCAATAGAATATATAGAGCCAACCAGGGGTTATTTTAATTTATTTTATTTATTGTGGGGATTCTTGTAGAAATTGCCTGGTATAGAGTTGAGAACAAGAGGAATTTTCCCTGTCTCATTGAGATTTTACTTATATTAAAATTAATAAAATGCATGCGTTTTATTTATTCAATTATTTTAGGAGAAAACTTTGGAGCTATTAAAAATATTTTTATTAAGTTTTCTAAGAAAAAAAAGATATTTTTGATAATTTAAAATCACGTAAACGCAGCGTTCATATCATATTTTTATGGAGAATTCTGATAAAAAAACAAGTTAATCTATCGCACACGTTTATCTAGATTATTATTTTATCACACATATATCCATACTAAAAATTATTCATTAATAATTTAGACTAATAAAATTTGATATGTTTATTTTTAAAGATTGCATTTGAATTTTTCATATATTATTTTATTTTTACAGAATTTTATAAATATACAAATTCCCGTACCCATCTGGAAAATGAAGAAAATCTATCCCCTGCTATAGAAAATGAAAATAAGAAAACGATAGGAAAGAGTAGCGAAAAGAGAGCAAGTACTTCTCTCCCAAATGACTTTGTCTTGAAAACTGTGACTTTTCCAATTGTGCAATCGCATGAACAGGCAACAGTAACGATCAACAACTTCCAACTGTTTCGGCACATCATGAGTCCAGGGTGGACCTTAGGGTGGTCATGGGCTAAGAAGGAAGTGATATGGTCCATGGTAGGGGCTCAAACCACAGAGCAAGGAGACTGCTCAAAGTTCAAGGGCAATGTGCCCCACTGCTGCAAGAAAACTCCCACAGTGGTGGACTTGCTTCCTGGGGTACCCTACAACCAGCAATTCACAAACTGCTGCAAAGGAGGAGTGGTCCCAGCATGGGGACAGGACCCTGCAGCAGCTATCTCCTCCTTCCAGGTCAGTGTAGGCCAAGCTGGTACCTCAAACAAGACTGTTAAACTCCCAAAAAATTTCACTCTCTTCGCCCCAGGACCTGGCTATACTTGTGGCCCTGCACATATCGTTCCTTCCACCACCTTCCTCACACCTGACAAGCGACGCAAGACTCAAGCACTAAGTAACTTCTTTTATTACTATATTTTTGGATTGAAGAGATGACTTGAATACTGTCGAGATAGAGTGGCATATATCATCCCTCTGGTGTGTTTTGCAGTGACATGGAACGTAACTTGCACTTATTCACAATTCCTGGCGAGAAAGAACCCAAGTTGTTGTGTCTCTTTGTCATCATTTTACAATGAAACAATTACGTCTTGTCCAACTTGTGCCTGTGGCTGCCAGAACAAGAAGAACTGTGTCAAGTAAGTCAAATTTCAATTATATATAACCTGTTTAAAAATCAAAAGAATTTCCCATTATCTAATGAATCACTTGGGTTTGCGTGCATGGAACATAGGAGTGAATCTAAAATTCTAGGCGCGGCGGGGGTTCACACTCCAACGAAAGACAATGAACCATTGCTGCAATGTACTCATCATATGTGCCCAATTAGGGTACACTGGCATGTGAAGCTCAACTATAAGGAGTATTGGCGAGTCAAGATCGCCATAACAAATTTCAATTACAGGATGAATTACTCCCTTTGGACTCTTGCTGTCCAGCATCCAAATCTTAACAATGTCACCCAAGTCTTCAGCTTCGATTACAAGCCTCTCGTTCCCTACGAGTCTGTTAGTAAGTATCAGCAAATAACCATTCCTCATCGTTTGAACACTCATGTTTATTTTCGTTAAAATTCAGGGGGACTATTTGATTCGAAACCAATGTTTACTTTTATTTTTATTTTTTAAAAAATATGGGCATTCAAATGTATCCTCGTTTTGTATGCAGATGACACAGGTATGTTCTATGGCATGAAATACTATAATGATCTGTTAATGGAAGCCGGGCCATCTGGAAATGTTCAATCAGAGGTGCTTCTTCGGAAGGACAAGGATACTTTCACCTTCAAGCAGGGGTGGGCATTCCCTCACAAGGTCTACTTCAATGGTGATGAATGCATGCTGCCCCCACCTGATACATACCCATTTCTCCCTAATTCTGCTCCTCTAAACCTAGTCACCTTCCCAGCATTCATCTTCTCATTGCTCTTCCTGTTGTCTGTTTGATGAATTTGTACACACAGAATTGAAACTGTTTTTTGAAAATTTTGAAGCAAAGAATACCTAGATAGTAGATACAGAAAATGTAACAACAGGCGTAAAGATTCGAGCTTCTTCGGAAGCATTGAACCTGAATCATGCCTCTGTATTTTGTGATATATAAGCATTAAAAAGATGCTGGATATAATATAGCTCCCAACAATGATTTTCTGTCTCATGACTTGCTATATTATTGCAATGATTTAATAAATTCTTCATCTCTTTCTTGATCTGTTTCGTAAGATGATATTGAGGATGATACAGACATATCTCTACGCAGAGTAAAAAGACCTACTGTTTGTAAAGGACCATTAAAATGACAAGACCCTTAGGTAGACCTGTTTATTTAGACTTGAATGTCAACATGTCTAAAAAGGATCCCATTAAAAAGAAAGTAATACGTTTACAAGTTTCTTTATAACTTTTTTCGTTTATTTATCTATTATGGACCAGGTGTACCCAAATAATTTTCCATAGCCGTGGTTTAAGACAGCTATGAAAAATACTGATACTGAAAGAATGTAAACATAGAAGTGAAAAATGAAAAAACGAAGATCAAAGGTACCATGTGACATGTTCCTATATAATTTATTGTACTTACAGTTACAATTACATTACAGCACACAGACGTAACAATACAGTAGCAAATTCAAACCACCCATTTCCCGAAACTGACAAATGATAGGAAGGCTGAGCCAGTCTTGAATTGCCACTGGATGTCATCCTCCAGCTTGCGTCAAATTTCAAATTAATATTCTAAATTTGAGACAAAACTGATGTGTTTGAAAACTTTCAAGGAGAAAGTTGGGTGTACCAAGCATAATAGCTTTAAACACATGCATAGTATACCAAGGCTACTAAGAATCCCATCAGTAAAGCAAGCAGGGAAACTTTTTGCCTGGAACCGGAATTAGGCAACCATGGGTAAGCATCTGGTGGTGGCATCACACAGTTATCACCATTGAAATATATCCTCCGAGGAAAAGCCCAGCCCATGTCAAAAGTAAAAGTTGACTTATCCTTTCGGAAAAGTAGCTCTGACTGCACATTACCAAAAGGGCCAGCCTGTGTGAGCAAATCATTGTAGAACTTAATTCCCCAAAGCATTGCTGTATCATCTGTTGAGAGTAACTTAGAGTTAGACATTTGCTCAAACACTTTAGATTTTCAAGTGAGGGAAAAAAAAAACTATTCATTGCTCATACTGAGATGTTGACCAGAAAATTCAAAATATCATGTAAGAGATAAAATACTCCAGAAAATCAATAAACCATGGATAATACTAGAGCTTTTATCAAATATAATAAGATTAATAGAAATTGGTTTAGAAATGGAGATCATAATTAATTGGTATATTAGAACTATCAGTAGTTCTTGTCCGCAAAATAGCTGGGAAAATTCCTTTAAACAAGAGCATTGACAAGTCAGGATATCACTTACTTATTGGTCCATAAGGAGTTAATGACTTGTAGTTGAAACTGAAAAGTTGGGTCAGATTGTCAAAGTTCGGATGTTGAACAACCAAGTTCCATTCAGAATAATTCATCCTATAGTTAAAATTAGTAATAGTAATCTTCACGCGCCAGTACTCCTTGTAGTTAAGCTTAACATGCCAGTGAGCTCGGATTGGGCACATATGACTAGTACATTGAACCAAAGGTGCAAAATTATTCTTTCCAGAGCCAGAAACAACTGATTGTATATGAGGTGAATCCGCCCTGTAACCACATGGAAAACAGACATTTAGAAGAGTGTATGTTTAAAAGACAACCACAGTGTGCTCAGTAATCAAACTTACTCTACACAGCTCCCTGACTGAGATGAGTTGCCCTGGCAACCACATGCACATGTAGGGCAGGGTACAATAGTATCATTGTAGAAAGATGAGAGGGAAACGCAGCAAGTGGGAGTTTTCTGAGCTAGAAATTGTGAATATGTGCATGTAACATTCCATGTCACTGCAATAAATCAGAGTTATGTTAAGGTCAACTATGATTTACTAGATCTTGCTGACAGGGAACCTGTTAACAATGTCAATTAGTAATTTCATTTTCAAATTTGATCACAAAATTAAGTACAAGAGAGTGCTAGATTTGGATACAAACAAAATCTATAACTTATGGTTGACATTTAGCTAAAGATAATGTTTCAGGGACTAAAATTAGATTATTATTTTGACAACTAAGCAAATGAACGAAAAAGTCAATCAACTTACTGAGAGCTTGGGTCACCCTCCTTTTGTCTGGCTGTATGAATTGAGTGGGTTTCACAATTTTTGCTGGCCCACAAGTGTAACCCGGTCCTGGTGCTTTCAGGGTGAAGTTTTTAGGCACTTTAACTGTTCTGTTAGTGGTTCCAGCTCTAACAACACTTACCTGAAATGCAGCAACTGCGTTGACTTGATCCTGCACCCATGAGCTGAGTACTCCACCTTTGCAGCAATTAGCAATTTGCTGATTGTAAGGTGTTCCAGGTAGTAAATCTACAACCGTTGGGTCCTTTTTACAGCAATGAGGGATATTCCCCTTAAACTTAGAACAATCCCCTTGTTCAGTGGTCTGCCCTCCCATCATGCTCCAAATTACCTCCTTCTTTGCCCATGTCCATCCAAGTGACCACCCTGGTGCTGAGATATGACGATATTGTTGAAAGTTGTTTATTGTGACAACAGCCTGTCCATTCAACTTTCTTAGATATCCAAATAACTCGTGAAACAAAAATAATTAAATTGATTTGAAAAGGCTGCTGTCAAAAATGAATGTATAACACATTTTATTTGAATTAATTTGATAATTCCAAAACCTGATTACAAACTTAAAAAAAAAATTCTAAATAATTGATTTAGAAGGGTAATTTGAAATTCAAGCCCTGTAAAGTTTTAAATAGTTATATGAATCCAAGTAAAAGCTGATATATGCATCATGAAATGCCACTAGCATGAACATGCTATCCTTGAAGAAGTATATGCACAACCAACAAAGAGAAATTGACTTAGAAGCATGACCGGAAATTCAAACCACGTAAAGTTTCTAATATTTATAAGAATCCAAGTGAAAGCTGGTATATGCAATATGAAATGCAACTAACATGAACATGCTGATCCATCAAGAAAGATGTGTACGACCAATAGAGAGAAAAAGAGCCAAAACTTTGATATCAGGCCTACTTGTACAAAAAATAACTTGCTGTAATAGCTACTATTAAAAAACATTGTACTGACAACATAACCATCAGGAGTCCAACTGATGACATCCCATTTGATTGTGATATTTCCATTTGGATCAAGTGCATCATAAGCTTCTGAAAGATAAACAGCAACCAAAAATTTAAGTAATTGAGGAAGAAAATTATATATTAAAAAAAAAGGTTAAGAAGACAAGGCAAAAGTTGGAGCTTTAAATCTTCCAATAATATGCCATGCATTAAGTGACAATGATGATGATGACACATATTAGAAGTATATAAATTATGAGAAACACAATTTTCTCACTTGCATAAGTATTTATTAAAAAAAAAAATCAAACAAGAAAATGTTTTTGGTAAGTTAACGGGTGGCTCATGAAACTATCCTACTTCAATTTTTATATACGCAATTTTCCCTGAAATTTCAACCAAAAAAAATTCTATACGATGAATCCATCCTTTACACCCAAGATATCTTGCAGTTATAACCTTATTCGTTCAAATATAATCAAATCCTGTAATATTAATAAAGAACTGGACAATATTTAAAACCTAAACAGAGTAAATACATTTATCAATGAAGTATTCAAAGTTATGGCCAAAACAGATCACTAACAGTTAAAACCCATTTCTGATATCCCTAAACTACATTAATGCTTAAGCACAAATCATGGGCATGTAATCATAATTTCAATTTGAACGAGTTCTTTTCTTTTCAATTCACTAGAAAAAAAATAAAATTAATTATTGGTCAATTCTCCTGCATGCACTTGTATTCAGAATATAAACCCCGTTCGATAACTATTACCGAAAATCGGGATATCAATTTCATCTAGTTCATTGTTTCATAACTAAGCTAAAAACCAAATACATGTACCAAAACCATTAGCATCAACAGGAAAAGCCGCGAGAAGCTAATAAGTGAAAAAAAGTTTCCACATTCAAAGAAATACCCAGTTTCTTCATTAAACTCAAGGAACGAAGCCTGCCATATTTCTCGAATACTTATTCGAATTTACAGACCGTAGGGTCCACGCACCAAGAAATGATGTCAAACGAAAATGGAAACAAGTTTGTAGATAAAGAAAACTGGAAAATCGATTATCGCAAACATATAACAACTAAAAAAATCTTAACGAGAACACCAACAACAATGGACGAACCTGTTGTAGTGAAGCAAGTGCAAGACAATAGAAACAAAGAGAAAACGCAGGAATTTGCTTTGGGTAAGGATCTAATCATGTGTATAAAAAAGAATCCCATTTTCTTGCTGCAAAGGTAATATCAGTATTGCTTGATCAGTCAAAGATCCGTGGCCAAGAAGACCACTGAGAAGAGGAATGAAAGGAATACAGACCCAACAGAAAAAAAAAAAAAAAGAAAAGAGGAAAGAAAAGCGCGGAAATTAAAACGCAGCGTAATCTGAGTGTTTAGTCCCTTGGCCCTTGATTACGTGCGTGACGACAGTAAGGGCTCGTTTGGTACGAGGGGTTAGGTTTTGATGGAATGGGAATGGGAAATAGAATGGGAATGGAAAGGAATATTGTACCCTATAATTATGTTTGGTATGATGGAAAAAGAAATAAGAATATTTTTATTTTTTTTATATTTAGTTAGATAAAAATGACATAAAAATAAAATAAGAAGAGAATTAAAAAATTAAAATATTTTTAATAATTATAAAATATAATAAAATATTTTATTTTTAATTATCAATAATAATAAAAAATAATAAAATAACATGTTAATTTAAAATTTTATTTTTAATTTACTTTTAATAGAAAAAAAAATATTTGGAGAAGAATAAAATAATTTTAACTTTTTTTCTCCTACTCAGTAAAGCTTTTCCCTACTCAGTAAAGTTCTCTCCCACCGAAAAATAAAGGAATGAACTCTCCCATGTTAGTGGAATGTTGTCTCCCAGGAAAGAAGTCTCCTGCCTACCAAACAGGCATTTTCTTCATTCCCACTCCCTTTCCCTTTCCATCACTCAACTCTCCCGCAAACCAAACGAGCCCTAAATTCCGCCGTGAACATTGAAATAATTTATCTTCTAGAAATTTCAGCCCACTTCATGGTTAGGAAATAGGAGAGGGATACTCTCCCTTAAACTCTCTCCGTTATTTTCTCTCATAAAATCTGAATCATTTATATTTAAATTTGAAAGGTCTAAATTTAAAATTTATTTTTTAAGAGTTAAATTTTATTTTTATTAAAACTTATAGTTAAAATATTATTTTTATTTTAAATTCTGCTTTGTTTAAAAGTATTTTTTTTCTTAAATCTTAAAAGAAATAATAATAAATTTGAATCGTTCAAATTAATTTGAATGGTCCTGATTTAACAATGGGGAGAACAATGCAGATAATTCAAATCCTAGAAAATATTGTGCAGCGTTTCAGCTTTTTTTTTAATCAAAATACACGCAACTGCTTGAAGTTTGAATATAGGCAAATAACTTTTTAATTTTTAAAATTTGATAAGAAAATTTTTAATTTATTTTTTGTGTAGATCATTATCATCTTTACTAAATGTATTAATTTATTAATGAAAAATAATATGTTATCAAATAGATTTTTAAATTTTATTTTTGTACACATAATTTTTAAAATTTTGAATTGTATATAAATAAATTTTTAATGTCTTATATTTACATTAATGGAATAATGAACTTACTAAAATAACAGGATATTACTTATTCATAGTTTCAAATTTTGAAGGTTTATTTTAAAATTTTATAAATTATAAATTTTTTTTTGCATATAATCTAAAATTTGAGAATTTCTATGTCTTTTTTTTCCTTTATTAGATTTCTTAAAATTTATGTAAAATAAATATTTATGAAATCTCAAAATAGTATAATTGATGAATAATTCAGACTCTGAAAAAGGTTGAGTTCCTCGTAGCTCTACCCTTTTTCACTGTTCAGCCTTAAAACTTTGAAAAAATTAGTATGAAGGACTTAGACCAGCCAAATATTACTCCAAAGGACCTTAAAAATCAATATTACTCTGTAGAACTAAATGAAAACTGATGGACAAAAATACCCTTACTCTTTTAACAAGCCTTATGAATCCTGCGATTTACTCCCTTCGTCAGTTCTTCTTCTTCTGCCATTTTTGTTCCTTACCAGTTTTGGCTTCCTCAATGATCTTCTTCCCCTTAGTTCTTCAGCTTTCTTCCCTTCAATTCATCATCCTTCTTCCCTTCATTTCTTCATCCTTTCTCTGCTCATTCCTTCCACCCTTTATTTGGTCTTCTTGTCATCTCGTGAGTTTTGCGGCTATGCACAGTCATGGTGTGAGCAGAATGAAATGGGCTAGATAGACTTATTGATATGAGAATATTAAAGGCTTTTTGTAGGATTCAATAAGTAGCAATCTATAATATACTATGCCTCTCAAATCCCCATGGTTAATGGCAAAGTCTTCTTCTTTTTGTAGTCTGCATTGTATATAGTATTTGGGTTAGACTTACAAGGACCCAGATCTGCATTGTATATAGTATTTGCTGTTGCTTATTATAAGTTAATCATTTTCACTTTCCCTTACCTTATATGGGTATGGAGATTTGAAGTCCCTGATTGTTTTTGTCCCATATATCAGACTACAAAGTGAGACTATATCTAGTGATACATTAGAGAGGTGCATGCCTTTGCATGATTTAAAGTCAAAACCAACATTTAGGTCAAAGTATGGCATTAAAGATGAATGAATGGCACCAGCAAAGCACTGATGAGGCTTAAGTCGGTTACTATCAAGTTGTACCTATTACTACAAAGTTTAGAGATATTATTATGAGAGTTTAAGAAATTTACTACTATGTTTAGAATCCTTACAATGTACATAATTTTAAGGCCATTATTACAATGTTTAGGCATGTTACTAATAGATTTAAGAAAATTTATTACTCCTTTTAGGGACTTACTATAGTATAGTTCTTAGTTGCTTTAGGACCATTACTATAAAGTTCAAAGTTGTTACTACGCGAGTTAAAGAAAGTTACTATTATGTTTAAGCTCTATGTCTAATAAATAGTATTAAGGCCATTACTGTAATGTCCCACATCGGGTAGGAGACCCTGGGGCTAAGGCCTTATAAGTGGGAGCGAAGCTCTCCCCATCAGCGACACATTTTCCTAAGGGAGGAATAAAACCCCACCACGTGAGAAATGAGAGTACCATGGGGTGCCGTAATGGGGACAATATCGCTGGAGGCTCTGTGGGGTATTGGTATCAGAGCAAGCCTAACCGCATGTGCAACCCAAGGACGGGTTGGCCCCAAGGGGGGTGGAATGTAATGTCCCACATCGGGTAGGAGACCCTGGGGCTAAGGCCTTATAAGTGGAAGCGAAGCTCTCCCCACCAGCGACGCGTTTTCCTAAGGGAGGAACAAAACCCCACCACGTGAGAAATGAGAGTACCACGGGGTGCCGTAACGGGGGCAATATCGCTGAAGGCTCTGTGGGGTATTGGTATCAGAGCCAGCCTAGCCACCGCATGTGCAACCTGAGGATGGGTTGGCCCCAAGGGGGGTGGATTGTAATGTCTCACATCGGGTAGGAGACCCTGGGGCTAAGGCCTTATAAGTGGGAGTGAAGCTCTCCCCACCAGCGATGCATTTTCCTAAGGGAGGAACAAAACCCCACCATGTGAGAAATGAGAGTACCACGGGG
This sequence comes from Erythrophleum ivorense, assembly GCA_026724425.1. Lineage (NCBI taxonomy): Eukaryota > Viridiplantae > Streptophyta > Magnoliopsida > Fabales > Fabaceae > Erythrophleum > Erythrophleum ivorense. The sequence goes on along the minus strand of JAIUCV010000001.1, from coordinate 27,278,597 downwards.
TGCCGTAACGGGGACAATATCGTTGGAGGCTCTGTGGGGTATTGGTATCAGAGCCAGCCTAGCCGCATGTGCAACCCGAGGACGGGTTGGCCCCAAGGGGGGTGGATTGTAAAGTCCCACATCGGGTAGGAAGACCCTGGGAATGACTCATATAAGTGGGAGCGAAGCTCTCCCCACCAGCGAGGCCTTCTTGGGGAAATCAGAGTACCTAAGGCAAAACCCCAACCACGTGGGAAATGCGAGTACCACGGGATGCCGTAACGGGGACAATATCGCTGGAGGCTCTGTGGGGTATTGGTATCAGGGGGGTGGGCCAACCCGTCCTCAGGTTGCACATGCGGCTAGGCTGGCTCTGATACCAATACCCCACAGAGCCTCCAGCGATATTGTCCCCATTACGGCACCCCGTGGTACTCTCATTTCTCATGTAGTGGGGTTTTGTTCCTCCTTTAGGAAAACGCGTCGCTGGTGGGGAGAGCTTCGCTCCCACTTATAAGGCCTTAGCCCCAGGGTCTCCTACCCGATGTGAGACATTACAATCCACCCCCCTTGGGGCCAACCTGTCCTCGGGTTGCACATGCGGTGGTTAGGCTGGCTCTGATACCAATACCCCACAGAACCTCCAGCGATATTGTCCCCGTTACGGCACCCCGTGGTACTCTCATTTCTCATGTGGTGGGGTTTTGTTCCTCCCTTAGGAAAACGCGTCGCTGGTGGGGAGAGCTTCGCTCCCACTTATAAGGCCTTAGCCCCAGGGTTTCCTACCCGATGTGGGACATTACAATTACTATGAAGTTTAGGGGTTTTACAAGTGGATTTAAGGACATGTATCACTACTTTTAGAGGTATTTTAGCATAAGGAGATGTGATTTTGTGAATCCAGTTAAATCACTTTTACATCTCCAGTTATTTTCATTAACTAATTTTCTCCCTCACTTTTGTCCACAAATAGAGGTTAGATTGATCAAACCACGTTATATTATGCATCTACCATTTCTCTTCTCTTACCACTTCATTTACAATTTTAGATTTTTCACTATCAATCAAATCTTTTTATGTTAAATTTGACTTTATCCTAAGATTACAAGATTACAGTCTACTTGGGAGGAGGATAGATGTCTAATGAAAGCCAATAAAGATACTTATTCTTTGCATTTGACTGAAAATTTTGGTTGACACAAACATTGCATTACTAGAAACTTAGAAAACTAGGCAATTGATTATTATTATTATTAGGGATAAAATTAAGAAATTTAGAAAACAAAGATAACTAGTATCATTTTCAAGAACCAATTACTACATAAGTACAAGGAATGAAAGAAATACAAATGAAAAATGGGACATTATTGATACAAAATTGACTTCTGACCACTTGTAACTATTCTCAAAGGGATTAAAGAAGATGCAGAACATATTTCCTATCGCGCATGATAGGAATGGCTCCCATTCACTTAAATACAAAAGAGAAGTTGTTGCAGCTGTTATGTAAAGGGTAAAAAAAGGGAATGTTGCAGCTATTATACTTTTACAGCTCCCCTTCTATGAATATACTTGTTGGAAATAATAAACTTAAATCATTAAGTAACCAATAGAAAGAAGAACAAAGCAAGAAGTTGCCCATTTGTTTTACACATGATAAGGCTTCTGTTACTATATGATGATGACATTGGTTGTGATGTGTTTGTTGAAATGTTTGTTGTTGTTATTGTTATTGTCGAAAAAACTTTCACAGGCTTTCTTAAATGGGTTCTCCCTCTGGCATGTGTCTCTCACAATGCTGTGAGCCTGGATATGCTTCTGTTGAGCATCTCCATTTCTTACCATCTGTTCTTCTGCACCTTCCTGACTCTAAGTCTACTTTTCTATCATATCTCATTTGAAGGCATCCCTATCCAACTGTAGCCATATAAAATTAAAAAGAAAAAAAAAAGAAAAATTGAACCATAAACTTGAATCAACTAAAAATAATGTGCTTCATTTTTACCGAGATGGAGGAGGAAGAGCCTTAAAGAAGAAGAAATTGAAGAGCCTTGGTTTCTTTGGATAGAGTAGATGAGATAGGGTGGGATGGGGTCCATAAGACCAAGTATTTAAAGATAAAAGCTTGTTGTTCAAGTTCTTGCCACTGAATTGCTATGAAAGGAGACTTATCTCTTGCACTTGTAACACTTATCATTTTTTGATACAAAAAGCTTTTATATAAATAAATATTTTAACTATATATTGAAGAAGAAGAAGAAGAAGAACTTAGAAAATTTCAAAGACAAAAAAAAATGAATTTCTTCAAGTGTTTGAAGTGAAGGGCATATTTGAAGGAGTCATTGGTTGCAACATCTTCTTTCTATGCATAGATAAGACTCATGGTTCTGATGATATGCTTTTAGAGTTTATGAGTGTGAGAGAGTCTGAGTCTACTCTTATAATCATTGCACCTCTGTTGGCTTCTGTCTCTTTGCTCTACAGCTGTTGTTGTTGTCTTTGACATTTTTGCAAAAATCTATAAACAAATGTGCCAAATGAAAGGAAGAAAAATTAAATTCAAATAAGGGTGACTCCATGCCCTTTTGGTTTTGCAGTTTCAACATCTTCACATTACATCCTAGAAAATAGTGTCATTTGATTATATTTGAAGTGTAAGCTGCTGAGTAATAGTGAATATGATACAGCAAAGTTTGCCTTTATGTTAGTATTTTGGATATTTGAAGACATTTAAAAATTAAAATATTTACATTTGATATATTATATATTAATATTTAAAATATTTATATATCTAACAAATGAATATTTAAAATATTTTAATGTCATTTAAGATATTAATATTTTTAAAATTAAGAGACAAAGAAGAATATATGAGGTTTCTAGTAGTTAGAGCTTGGGCAGAATAACAGAGGTGATTTGGTTGGTCTGGAATTGTCTTGTAAAACTAAAAAAATCAACTTTCAAGCATATCATTATTTTTGCCCTCCTCTTAATTTTTATGTTGAGGAATGTTCTCATTTCAAATTTAAAAGGAATCATTGGGTGGGGAACTCTTTTCCTTTGATTTTCATTTTTATAAATCCTTCTTCCTATTTTAGGTTCATAATCCAATGGCATATAGTTTTAAGACTATTACTATGAAGTTTAGAGGTGTTACTACTAGATTTAAGGAGTTTATGCTTGCTTTTAGGGACCTTTTAAAGTATAATTACTAGTGTGGTTTAGGCTTATAACTACAAATTTTAGAGATATTATTAGTGGATTTTAGGAAATTTACTACCATGTTCAGACTATCTGAGTTTAGAATTGTTAATGCTAAGTTTAGTGACATGACTTATTGGATCTTAAAAAAATAGACAATTATGGCAGCAGAAAAAAGAACTTCAAAAAATTTCATAATTTTATTATAATCATAACAATCAAATATTTACAACAATTCTTTTACTAGCTTCATAGTAGGATATCCTCATTTATAACTATAATAGTACAAAATCTAGAGGAGAAAATAATCAATGTATCATGCCTTTCTGGTTTGCTTCCTTTGGATTGTTGCCATTGTAGATGCCATTCTAGAGTCTCGTCATTCATTGCCCAAATTTCTTTTACTAAAAATCTCAGATATATTTTGATTTTGATGTAAAAATGTGTAAATACTAGAATTTTAGAAGGAATGAAATTGTGAATCTTATGACTTGTTGAATGAGAAGGAGACGTGTTGCTTTTCACATATTTGTGAGTGAGGAAGAACCTGTCGAAGGATAGCTTTGACATGCATAGTTCAAACTATTGAAGGATGCTCGTTTAGTGAGAAACCATCCAAGGATTTTTAGTGACTAGTTGTGGGAGAAACTATCCAAGGATTTTTAGTTACCAATTGCAAGAAAAATCGTTGAATGATATGCAATGGAGAGTAAGGAGGAAGAGAATGATGTTTGGAGGGCAGATAGTGCTTTTGAATTCGAATGGCTTATTTAACAAAGAAGGGCATTTTTATCCATTAAATTTTGTTTGGTCCTGCGGAGTAATATTGATTTTTAAGGTCCTTTATAATAATATTTGGTTGATCTGGGTCCTATGTTCTAATTTTCTCTAAAATTTTTATATGATATACATAATATCAATATGGAAGCAAAATTTATATTACAACACAATGCAACGCGCCCTTACATATGATTGGCTAGTGATGATTGAAAACATAAATGTGATTGTAGTTTCTAGCCAGGAAAATATACAAAGGAGCCATATGATAAGTTGTTTAATAAGAATGATTCCGTTCTTATTTATATTTCATGAATATATAAGATATTTACCTTAAAAGTAATAGTTATAATCAATGAATAATCATTGGTAATTTTAAGATTAGGTTATATTTTATTTTAGATAAAATTAAAAAAAGTCGCAACTTGCATATAGAAAATGAGTCAGTTGGCCTCTTAGTGTAGCTTTAACAATATTAGTCATTAATCAAGTGGAATTTCCTAAAAAGTTTAATTTGATTTCTTTTATATCAATAAAATATCACTGTGTACAAAAATGTATAACTTTAAAAATTAAAATAGAAAACTAATTTATTAAGTCTAAACGGGATAAAGATGGTTGTTACATAGGATCCCAATAGCATTAAAGAAAGAAACAAAAAAAAAATTACATGTTATTTTTTACACTTTTTTGTTAAATTTTTTATCAAAATATGATAAATATGTTAACATTAAGATTTTAATATAATTTTAAATTATTTTAATGATGATTGAATTCTTAAGTCAAATTTATAAAAATATTAAGTTGAATATAGCTATATTATACATTATCTTATTGTATTAAAAATTATTTAATTTATTTTGGATAGATAATGATAATTATTAAAAATTAAAATATCAATTGATTAAGTTTTATATTATTTTACTTTATTTTATTGGGCTTTATTAATTTATATACTTTGCAATCGAAAAAAAAAACTTATTAAATCTTTTGAAAAATATAGTACTACTCAACTAAACCAGAAGGTGACAAATTGCTTATGAAATATAATATTACATTTTAGTACATTTTATTGGAGATTTACAAAAGTTAAATTAACACTAGCTTTTTTCTCTTTTCATTTTTTCTTCATTAATTGTATTGAGAAAGCAAAATTTACATAATGCATTTTCTAGAAAAAAATGTGGCATGATAAATTGAATTAGAAAAGTGCTATTAATACAATAAGAAATTGTGTCATAGCTATTTTGAATATCTTATTCTATTTTTTTTACAAGTCAAATATGATACATTTCAAGGGTGTTTAGATCTTCTCATAAATGACTTCTATTTTTTTTTATCTTATTTTAATATATTTTGCACAAGCTAATGTGGTTGTAGTGCTTTGTGTAGAGAAAAATGAAAAACTCTTATCCTATCATGCTATAGTTTCATAGATCAAGAAAAACATTTGTCTAAGTTCATTCAAAAAAGAAAAAAAAAAAAAGAAAAACATTTGTCTGGAGCCAAAAACCCACAAGCTTGTGAGAAGAGAAAATAATGCAACTACAAAGGAGACAAATCTGAAATAAAACAATGGGGAAGATCAAATCTCTACCAAAAGATGTGGAAACAAAAACTCCATTGTTCTTAGTGCTAGAGATAGGAAATTAGGGAGAAGAAATTTTGAACATTAAGACAAAACCAAAAAGCACAAGAGAAGAAAAAGTAGGGAAACAAGAAAGAGAAAAAGATGGAAGTCTGTAAGCCATAAACTTGTGCACATTAGCCTTTATAATTGACCACACCTTTTAATGTTAAATTTCTCTCTCCCTCAATGGTTATTTTAGAAGTTGCTCTCCAACAAAAATATTTTGAAACTTCTATATAAATAGAAGATGAATAGAAGAATAATGGATTGAATTAAAGAAAGAAAAGCCAAAATTACAATATAATTCTTCTTTATCCTCTTCATCTTATCTGTGCTTAATATTTGATTTTATCTAGTTTGAGAGAGCTTTAAAGAAAAAATGAATTTGTTATAATTCTTTTCTTAATAAAAATTTCAAATTTATCTTTATATTATTCTGAAAGTGAGTTTAGAATAAGAAAAGTGAGTTTAGAATAAGTTTAGTAAAAACCCTTGAAGAAAATAGTTTTTGATCAGCTTGTATAAAATCCAAGTATTGTATTAGTTTAAGGTGGATTAGAAATTTTGTATTGGTAATGAGTGTAATGTTTGGTTTTGTCAAACCGACGGAAATGGATACATTTTCAAAGAAAGTCCCCTGAAATGAATTAGTTAAGATCCTAAAAAATTTAAGTAGCATTCTAGACTCCTAAAAATGAGAATTTCAAGCTTAGACGGAAAGAAAAATAGAGCTAGAATGAAGAAATGAATTATAATGAAATGTTGACAAAATGTAATGGCATTTTCATAATTTTGAGAAAATTTTAGATTTCTCATAGGAGGGCTTTTTAAATGAAAGTTCTAAGTTCTCTAGGGTCTTCGGATGCCCTAAAATTATGGGAAGCCCTTGGACAGTTAAAACTCTTCCGATGTATGTTTTTCAATGTCAGTTGACCCAAATTTTGATAAATTCATTCGGAAAGGTTTTAGCTTCGATTTGAGTGATTCCAAAGGTATTTTATAAAATTGAGAACTTAAATTTTATAATGGAAAAGACGATTCTAAAAAAGGAGTTAAAACAAACCAAAAACGAAAATGCCAAGACGTAGGGACGAAATTGAAATTTTTGAAAAGTTCTTCTTAACCTAGCTATATATATATGTCACGCCCCATCTCCTCTTTCATTTAGCCACTTTTGTTTCTGCCCAAAATTAGAGAAGAGAGCTAGGGTTTGAGGAGCACAAGAAGGAGAAGAAATGGAGGAGAAAAACAAGGAAAAAGGTATGGATTTTCTTAGTTTTTCATGATTCCTCTTTAGTAAATTCCTTCTCCTCCATCTTCCCTTCTTTCCCATGATTTTATTGAAGTTCTTGGATTTATTTTGAGGGTGTAACGTCCGGTACGTTGTACAATTGCTGGAACGGGCCGGTTTGAAAAGCAAGTCTCTCGAGATGAGTGATTCAAGGCCAAATAAAATTTGAATAAAATTTTAAATAATAGAAAACGAGGATTTGAGCCTTAAGTTGCCTAAAAACTAGGGTCAGAGTGATTTGAAAAATTTGCCGAAAGGCCAGTGGCATTTTCGTAAATAAGTGCAATTTTAGAAAAACACCTAGGAAGGCTTTTTAAATAAAAAATTTAAGTTGCTCAGGGTTCTTAGAGGCCCCAAAAACCATGGGAAGCCCCGGGACTGGTAAAGCCCCTCCGGTGTACTCTTTTCCGACATCGGTTGACCTAAACTTTGACCGATTCGTTTGAGAAGGTTTTAGCTCCGATTTGAGTGATTCCAAAGGTATTTTATTAAATTGGGAATCTTAATTTTATGATGGAAAAGACAGTTCTAAAAAAGGAGCTAAAATGAAGCCAAACCGGAAATGCCATTATGGAAGGGCAAAAATGGAAACAAAGTGCACAAAAGAAGCTTTCAAACTCTCTTTTTAAGTCACGTTTAGCTCCCCCCCTCTCTAAACCGACTTTCTTTTGCCCAAAACTCAAAAATGGAGCTGCTGTCTTAGGCACACAAAGGGAGGAAATTTTGGAGGAAGAAAAGCCAAAGAAAGGGTGAGAAAGTGTAAGGTTTTCATGCTCTTTCCTCTTGAAACTTCATCCTCCCCTTCTTGCTTCATCTTTCCATGGTTTTAATGTAATTTTTGGTATTGATTTGGGTCCAGATCAGAGGAGGGAAATTCAAAATTTAAGGAGGAGAAAGAGGGAAGAGGAAGGGCTCTTGAAGGAAGCTTGATTGCAAGGTAGTTTCTCTCCCTTTGTTGCTTCTTTTTCTCTTTCTCCTCTTCCATGGTAGGATGTCTCAACCAGAACCATGAAGAGGGAAGAGTTTTTGTTTTATAATCCAAAAGAATCCATCAAACTAAGCCATGGGAAGATGGATTATACCAAAGAAATGCATGAAAAACTAGTAAAACTCAAGTTAGAAAAGTGTAGGGTGCTTGAACATAAGTTAAAATCTGGATTGATTCAAGACTTCCCCATCATATATGAGTGTTTGTTTGAGTTTCTAAGACTCCTAGGGAGCCTCCCAAGTGCCCTATCCATTAAGGAAAAATCCCAAACTCTATGGGTTTTTAATAGAAGCATAACTAGGTCAAGACCCTTAGAGATAGCTAGGGTGTATTTTAAATGGTTCCAAGCTTGATTTGGGACTTTATATGATAAAAGAAGATAGGAGAAACCCTTGAAAAAAATTAAGAAGCCTTAGGTTGGGAGATGAGGCAATGGCTTCCATAATGTAACCTTATGAAGCACCATGGACCTAGGTTTGTGAAAGTGAGTGTGTGATGGCTTTAAGGACCTTAAATGAGGTCAAGAGGTCTAAATATGGCAAGAGAATGGAACCAAGAATGTTAATTATGGTAGTTGCTTCATTAGGTCCTTAATGGAACCATATTGTGACAAATAGACCAAAGTGTATTTTAAGAGTGAGTTGGATGTCATAATTTGTTCCAAGAGTATAATTTAGTGTTGTTTATTGTGAATAGGCCAAAGAAATCCAACCCCACCTCCTTGTATTTGTGGAACCGAAAAAGAGAAGAAACAAGCAAAGTAAAGCTTGAATTTCCACCAAGGTAGCTCTCCACCTTTTCTTATTGTATTTTCTTGTTACATATGGTGTCATTGTGTGCTTGTGTGTATGTTTATATGTTTGAGACATGCCACTCGATGCTATGTTGCTATTTTGGTACTAATATGCTTTCTTGAATGTCTTTGAATGATGGAAATGGCTCATAAGGGTGAGGTAGTGCCAAAAGTCCCTTAATGTGGGTGAGGAGATGCCAAAAGTCTCATGGCATGGGTAAGACAAGGCCAAAAGTCCCTTGGATGGGTGAGGCTAAGTCAAAAGTCCCAAGAACCAAGAGTGAGGCAATCCAAAAGTCCTAGAAATGGGGTGAGGCCAACCCAAAAGTCCTTAGAGCTCATTCTTATTCTTGACATGTGTTTGTGACATAAAAATGTGGAAATTGAATGCTTTATCGATTGAGTAGTTGCATACTTGTACCCTTGACATGTTATATGCCTTGAAAATGTGATTGAATAGGTGTATGAGCTATTGACATTCAATGAATCTCACCCCCTCCTTTCTCTCATCTCATATGATCTAGGTGGAGTTCAAGATCCAAAGGATGGAAGCCAAGGAGCTTAAATCTCCATCTCTTAGCAAACCTTTCTATTTTGATATACTATGATGACTAGAATGTAAAAGTAGATATATAAATGTTATTTTTGAGCCATGACACTTTGAACAAGTGTAAAACTATGTAAAGTTAATGTATGTATCAAGAATAGAGTCTAATGAGTAGAATTATGTATTTTGACCACTTGGGAGCCCATTTGTGTATGTATGTTTATGGAAGTGGCATGGTGAATTTGAGTTGCATGAGAGTTCAGACCTTATGAGAGACTTATTTATGCTATATTTATGCTTTCTAAGTTGCTCAAATGTGTGTGGAACCATGGATGACTCATTTGAACCAAAGTTGCCTCTTGTTGGGACCAAAATTGCCATAAACTTGAGCTATGGCAAAATCTGACCAAATGACCTCTTCTTGACTTAGAATTTTGCATCAAGTAGATCTTGCCTAGAGATTTTTGGAAAGCCAAAGATCAGGTCATTTGGAGGTCTGTGGAATTTTCTATGATTTTTCAAAGTTGGTATCAGAATTTCAGATTTGCACTGGTACTGTTCATTTGGTCAGTTTTGAAATTATGTCATCCGAGAGTCAAACGTGGTCCAATGGCTACGAAATTTTTTAGTTAGAAACTAGGCATTCATAGTGACTTGTAGCAACTAGAAGCTCATTTGGAGGTCTGAGCTGAGAGATATGAATTTTTGAATTTTTGGGACAGTAGCAGTAGCTCAGCATGACCTGAGTCACTGTTCCATTGAATTTGGGTAGCTAAGCATACTTTCTCTGGTCTGAGTCTATTTTTACCATAAACTTAACGTTCATAGATTTCCAAATTGGTATTATTTGCATGGATTGTATTTTTGTGGAATTAATTGAACATTTTTGAAGTTCATAGCAGACACTTGCATTAGTACCAGTAGCTGTCCGAACCTTAACCCCTTTTCACGTGTCAAACATTTTCTATGTTATGTTTCATGGCCTGGGCATATTTTTAAATAAATTAGACATGTGTAGCTTTCCAGAATGGCTAAGAATGAATGATTTCAATTTTTCTAGAATTAGTTACAAATTTTGAAACTTCCTATCAGTAAACTAAACTAGTGGCCCAGACAGCAGCAACCCCCATGGCTTTTCGGATATCAAATGTTCTCCCCTTAATGATTCATGAGCTGAAGCTATTTTTATCATGGTGTAGACATCCATAGATTTTTGGAATGGTAAATTTTGTTGGATTTCAAATTTTGTGGATTTAGTTATGAATTTCCGAATTTGTGACAGAAAAACTGAAATTCTGGCCGAAAATAAGAGTGTGAATTTGATGGTCCCCTTTGAGTTCCACGAGTTGTGGGCCAACTTTGGTTATGCAAATGAGTTGTATGAATGTAATTAAATATGAGAACGTGTTGTATGAGCTCATATGGTCCGTGTGACACCGAATGGAATTTTTATACGTGACGTAACACGAAATAAGGCATTATTTTAATGTCATTTTTCATTCCTTTTTGTTCAATTGATCATGTGAGACTTAGAAATGATCAGAAGTATGCTAGAAATATATGGTGTTACAGAGGGTAGAATAGAGGTGGAATTTTTGGATTTGAGGAGAGGAGGCCAAGAAAAGGAAGAATCATCCAATAAATCAAGGAAAACAAAGTAAATCTTCATTCCATGGTAGCTACTCCTTCTTCCCTTCTTCTCCTTGGTTCGTCCAGCCTAGGGAGCTCCAAGAGGGCATGGATTTTGGGTTGAACCAAGGGTGAATCTTAGGGAATTGAGTGTGAAGAATAAGAATATGCAAGGGAAACAACAAACTAGCCATTAGATTTCAAGATAGAAAACCTAGGGTTTCAAGTGTCCCTTACAAAATCTGATTTGATACAATAATTCCTAAGTCTAAATTAGTGTTTGAATGAACTCCTAAGATCCCTATAAGGCTCCTTATATGCATTTTCCATCAAGAAAATAAAGAAAACTTCAAGGGTAGCCTTAAGGAGCATAGCCTCGGCCTAAGGGATGTGGGGCACCTAGGGGTAGGTTTAATTTATTCTAAACCCATTTTAAGTCATATATGATGGGTGAAGATAAGAGGAAACCTTGAAAAAAATTTAGGAAGCCTAGGGAATGAGTTGGTAATGTAGGTTCCATAATATGACCTAAATGAGTAACATGTAGTTAGACTCCTTGTTTTAATTGTGTAATGACTCCAAGAGGCTTAAAATGAGTGAAGAATCATAAATGAAAGGAAAGAATGGAGCCTAGAACTCAAATGTTGGATGTTGCTTCATTAGGTGCATTTTGGAACCGTAAAAAAGCTATTAGACCACGTTAGTGTTTAAGGAAGATGTATAACTTTAGAAACTATTCCAAGAACTTAATTGGCTTCCAGATATTGTGTTTAGGCCAAGAGAAACAAACCCCACACCCTTGTGTGTATGAGGCCAAGGGAGAGGATTCAAGGTTCAAGGGAAAAGTTTGCAAGTGTAACAAAGGTAGCTCTCTCTACTTTCTTTCATGTATGAATATGTGCTTACCTTGTCTTTGAATGTGTGTATGTGTGTTTTAATCCATAAAAAGTGTTCTAGCATATGCCTATATCCCATGGTACCATGATATTGTATTATGTTTTCAAATGATGCTTAGTATGTTTGCTTTAGCTTGCTTGAGTGTGGAAAAGCCAAGAACCTACTAGCCATGGTGAGGATGAGCTAGGAACTTTTAAGAATGGTTAAGACAAAGCGTAGAGTCTCCCAAGATTAAGGCTTAGTTTAAAACCTTTAAGAAAAAGAGTGAGGCAAGTCCAATAACCTTGAAGAGACTAGGTGAGGCTAATCTACTTACTTGGCAAGCCTATGTATGCTTTGTATGACTTATTCAAATGTTAAGAATGCCTCTTGAATGATCACACTTTCTATTATGCTCATGCATGCATTTTTAAGACTTGAATTGCATTCTTTATGTATGATTAAAAGGGAGATGAGCTATTGGGATTCTTTAAATTTCATTCCATCCTTTCCAATGTCTTAACATGCTAGGTGGACCAAATGAGCAAGGTAATGGAAGCCTCTAAGTTGGGAGACAAAAGCATGACAACAAAGTGTCTAGTTTTTCTTCTTTTGTAGCCATACAAATGGCATATGATGTAATTCTATGATGGAATAGTTGTATAATCATTTGACCATGTGTAATTACCCAAATAATTGATGTATGTATTAGTCTTGGTGCTAAATGAATGGTAATGTACATTTTGGGTAATGAATGGCAATTTCAAGTGTATGCATTCTTGTGTATGACATGGGGCGAGAGAGTGAGTTTTTAATTTTTGGATTTGTGCACCCTTGAGACATGTTTAATAGACCATTTTGGTGCTTTCCCATATACTCAAATGGCCATGGTTGCCTTAGACATTAAAATAGACTATTTGGACCCCTTATGAAACACAAAAATGACTATTTTGTAACCCAATGTCAAAATTTAACCAAATGAACGAATTTGTTCATGAAGCTTGGAATGTATATAGATCTCATCTAGAGTTTTTTGGAAAGCTAAAGAACAGATTATTTAGAGCTTTGTGGAATTAATTATGATTTTTCAAAATTGACATTTTTCTGCTGAATTGATGCAGACACTGTTCATTTGGTTAATTGCTTGGGCTGTGTCATTCAAGGGACAAATGATATCCAATGCTTATGAAAATTTACAGGCATACCATGGCCACTGAGATCACCCCAATTGGACCTTTGAACAGAGAGATATGGATTTTTGAAGTTACAGGATAGTACCAGTAATAATAATTGACCTTTTGTATTGTTCCATCAATTTTTAGTGGCTAGCAGTCTTTGTTGTAGTCTAGAATTATTTTTAGCATAATGTAGACATTTGTAGCTTTCCATAATAGTAAAGTATACACAATTTTAATTTTTTTTAAAATTAGTTATGATTTTTCAAAATTTGTGACAATAACTTGGAAATTCAGTTCGAGATTACATTCTTGAATTTCATGTATATCATCCACTTGCACTAGTTTTAGGCCACTTCTTGAGATAGTTATGAGTTATAATTATGTAATTAAATATGAGAATAAGTTTAATGAGTTCATATGGTCCACAAGACACCAAATGAGAAATTTATACCCAACATAACACAACTTTAATTGATTATTTTGTATACTTTCTTGAGAATGTTATGATATTCTTGGAAGTGAATCTAGATAAGATATGAGATGAAGCATATAAATATAGTGTTACAGTGAGTATGTGTAAAACCATCCCAATTGTAATATGAAGATTGATTAAAAAAATCTGTTAGAATTTAAGGGGATTGAATGTAGGCTAAGTGAAGAATTAGGATAAATATGGTGGTATCTCTTTCTTTTCTTAACCTTTTTTTTTCTTTTTATTTGTTACTGTTGAGTTAACACCACTTGTCTTTTAAAGGAAACTCCACTTTATTTTTTTTAGAGGTTATTCCACTTTTAGTTGGCTTGCTTTACCTTGACCATATGATAATTTTAATTAATTAATTTTTTTGGCTATCACACCTATTTACTTTCTGCTAATTAGACTTGATTATGGGTTGAAAAACTTGACCGATTCAAAAGGCTCGACCTAAAATGTAACACTCCAAAAATAATTAAGAATAATTATGATAAATTAAGAAATTAATATGGAGAAATTCGAGGAGATTAAGGAAAATAAAGATTTCTAAAGGAATGGATTTAGTTTAGACATTTCGAGACAATAATCATTCTGGGTCCTTGTTAGGTGAAAATATATTAATTATGAAAATGCCATTGTGTTACGTATCTATTTCATTAATTTCCGTCTGGTTATTTTAGCCTCTATTTCAGGGCACCTCTGACCTCCTTAATTCATCATTTAATGTCTAAATCATTATTCTAATTTTTTTGGACCTTAACTAATTCATTTCAGAGGAATCTATTCTCGTCATTTTTACGAAAATCAAACATTACAATGTTGTTGTGGTTGTTGTTGCTCTTACTCTTCATCCTCCTTGGCGTCATTTTCATGTTCTTATTCATTTTCTTCTTCGGGCAATTCACTCTTCATTTGATTACAAATTTGTTGAGAACTGAAATTCCATTGAGGTGGAGAAGTCTTGTTAAGATTGGTAGGATGCTGATTGTACGAAAGAAGTATTGCTATACTCAACATTGAATGTAGCTGGATCTGTAAACAATGATATGAATGATACTCTAATAGATTGCATTGGTTGTGGTGGTAGTATGGAGAAGGATGACTCCATATAAATGGATGAACAAAATGATGGTGTATGGTAAGGTGCAAAAGAAAGTGGACTTGAAATTCCAATGTCTGCGAATGGTAAAAAGGAAGAAGAACTAATATCTTTACTAATTGTCTGTGGTAGAATAGAAGAAGGACTAGTACAATCATAATCTCCTTGCATAAGGGTTGTTGTGTAAGATGATGATGGTAAATTTGCATGAACTCCACCAACATTGCCACCGGACATCAGTTCCCTGGATGAGAGGAACCCATGGCCTCTCTTTCCTGATCTCACTTATGGCTCTAGAAATTTGGGTAGATCAGGTGTCGGTGGAGCTAGTTGGGAAACAAGCATATCTTGATGTTCCCCTAAAGTGTGTAACATGGTTTAGATATCACTACTTGCCCTCTACCTGAAGTCCCCATAGCTAAGCGTTGGGGGGTTAGTGATAGTAAGTCTGTATAAGTCCTCCAACACATTAGCCTGTGAAATAAAAAATTAATTGTTGAAAACAATATATATATATATTATATAAAGAGAGAAAATATAAAGATGAGAACTATGTAAAAGTCATACCATAAAACCCTGAGAGCTACTAGTAAGATGGATTCACCATCATATATGTTGCCAATACCAATGCATGTAGTTTGACGTGTGATCTAGTAGTTTATTGGTAAGGTCGTTCTATGCCACTACCTGGGGTCATGAATTCCAAGCTGCAATTAAAATTGTGTGCTCTTCCTACCAGTCTTTATGAACCTTTCCTTTTAATTAAAGAGTGTGCAGCGATCCTATGTTGAATGGTTTTTTTTTGGGATATGCTACACCCTACCAAATTGATGGAGAACGTAGTTAGTGTAATGCCATTCAACTATCCAAAAACATAGTATAGGGATAGTTACACGCCATCCATTAATGATCACTAAGCAGTGCTTATGAATCAATTGGATGATGTCTAGTGAGTCAATAGGAGCCAAATTACTTACATAAATGAAGATGGTTACTTCATGCTATAATCATAAAATGGAAAACAAGTAAATACAAAAACATAAACTTCATCATTTTTCATTTGATCTAACAGTATCCTACATTGCCTTAAAGCATTTGTAGTCAGTCAGGGATACTATGGAACATGCCACCACCTATAAGGGAAAGGAGAATACACATTAGTTTATCTATTATGGAAAAACTCAAAATCATAAAAAAATATTAGTATTTACTTGAAGCCTAGTGGGGGCTTAATGGGATAGATAACCATCTGCGAGTTGGATTATAGGGGTTTTTGTAGAGCAAGGCGGGGGAATCTATCCCATGTTTATAAGTGAATCAAGGTTAGGTAACCACTTATGTTAACCTTATCGTAATGAGTGGCATTACACATTTCTTTATATAAATGGGCTAACACTACTGAACCTAAACTATACTGACCAGCCTCCTCAAAATTAATGAGTAATGGAAGGTACATTAACATAACTTTATGTCTAGTTCTATTTGGCATCAAGTACCCCTAATTAATCACAAGATGTATGCTCATGTGAATTGGCGAACAATATCATCATCTGTGCCATTTGGCAAGTTGTTGAATGTTTGTACCAGCCAGGGAACGCTTAACCTTTACCCATTTAATGTCTCCTAAGGCAGTGTCACACCAAGCAACTCATTATAGGCAATTGGCCAATTATAGTCTGTCTACTTATGTGAGGCCAATAAACTTCTCCTCCCATTAGGCGAAATTCAATCTTGTAAGCATTTAGAATTGTCTTAAGCCAAAAGACAGTGTGCACAAATTGTAAAGGATCAAGAGAGACCTTGGCATATACAACAAAGACATGTTGATAGGGATGCTTTTGGAGTTGGAACTCACCACAGTTACATGTTCAGTTTGTAAGACTAACATTATAAGTTTGCCCATACTATTTGTTGGAGAG
Source organism: Erythrophleum ivorense (assembly GCA_026724425.1). Taxonomy (NCBI): domain Eukaryota; kingdom Viridiplantae; phylum Streptophyta; class Magnoliopsida; order Fabales; family Fabaceae; genus Erythrophleum; species Erythrophleum ivorense. The sequence continues at coordinate 27,262,215 of JAIUCV010000001.1, read as the reverse complement.
ATCATAGGGCTCTTCAACATCAAACTTCAAAGACCTTCTATCAAAACCATAGACTGATAAGGCAGATGCTCCTGCAATTCTGGTTGAAATTTTCTTGTGGATATCCTTAGAAAATAAGCTGCCTACTTACATATGGGAAAATATGGTTTATGCCCATTCAACCTAGTATCTATTCAACCATATATTGTTGCCTTGACCAAGTTGATTATAGGCAAGAACCTAACACCTTTGAAGACACTGTTTATACACTCTGCTAAATTTGTTATCATATGCCCTCAGCAATGTCCATCAACTTTATATGCATGTGACCACTTACGCTTTGGTATATCTTCTATCTAATTTGCTATCTCTAAATGTATGTTGTATCTATGCCAATTGTTTATCAACCAAGTGGCACTCATTCAAATTTCTGATGTTGACAAACTTCTTTTTCAACCACTTATTCCGGAACATTATATTCAAATTGTTCACAATATGCCATAAACAAAACATGTGATGTGTGTGGGGTGGTTATCGACCATTGTTTGGGTTTATGATTGCTGTTAATATTCTTGGAAGACAATCAGATATCAAACAAATGTCTTGCTTATTTGGCACAACTTGCCACTTGAGGTTATTAAGAAAACACCCCCATGCCTCATGTATTTCACCCTCAATAATGGCAAACGTAACGTATAGTTTCTCCAAAAATGCAAGAAATTCATCGGATACAAAAGGAAGTCTCCTAGATAGAGTGATTTGAGGTCTAATAAAATTAGAATAATATTCTAGACCTCAAACAATGATAAGTCAAGGCTAGAGGTACCTTGAAATGGAGGCTAAAATGGCCAGATGGAATTTAGTGAAACAGTTATGATACATAATGGCATTTTTGTAATTTTGAACAAATTTTAGATTTCTTATAGAAGAGCTTTTTAAATGAAAATTTTAAGTTCCTTAGGGTTCTTAGAGGTCTTGAAAATCACGAAAAGCCCCAGGATAGTTAAAGCCCATCCAGTAGATGTTTTTCAATGGCGGTGAGCCCAAACTTTGACTAATTCGTTAAGAAAGGTTTTAGCTCCAAATTGAGTGATTCCAAAGGCATTTTATAAGATTGAGGATCTAAATTTTATGATGGAAAAGAAGGTTCAAAAAAAGGAGTTAAAACAAATTAGAAACAAAAATGCCAAGAACGAGGGTAAAATTAGAATTTTTGAAAAGGACGTTTTAAGAAACTCCTTCTTATTTACACGCCCTCCTTCTCTCCCTCTTAGAATTGACTTTATTCGGCCCAAGAATAGAGGTGAGAGCAAGAGAGATAGGTGCACCAAGGAAGAGGGAAAATGAGAAGAAAAGGCAAGACAAAGGTAAGAATTTGTTAGAATTTTCTAGCCTTCCTTTTAGGAAATATCTTATCCTCCTTCTCCCTTTTCTTCCTATGGTTTTCTTGAAATTTTTGGTGCTGTTTTGAGGGCACAATAGAGAGGAAAATTTCATGTTTGACGAGAGGAAGCCAAGCCAAGTCAAGAACAAGCAAAGAAAGCCAAGGAAACAAGGTAAAATCTCACTTTTATGGTAGCTTCTTCCTCCCCCTCTCTCTTGTAGGTTCGGCCACCTTAGGGAAGTCCAAGAGGACTTGAATTTTGGGCAGAACCAAGGGTGAATCCTAGGAAATTAAGTGTGGAGAATAAGAATATGCAAATAAAATTAACAAACAACCATGGAAAATCAAGATAGTAATGTTAGGGTTTCAAGTGTTCCACCAAAAATATGATTTGATACAATAATCCCTAGACTTAAATGAGTGTTTGGATGAGCTCTTGAGATCCCTAGAACGCTCCTCATATGCATCTTCTATCAAGAAAATAAAGCAAATCCATTCGGTGCTTCCTTGAAGCCTAGCCTCGGCTTAAGCTAGATGGAGCACCTAGGGATAGCTTTAATTTGTTCCAAACTTATTTTTGAGTTATATATGATGGAAGAGGATGAGAGACAGCCTTGGAAAAATTTTAGAAGCCATAGATAGTGAGATGGTATCATAGGTTTTATATTATGGCCTAAAGAAACAACACCTAGTTAGGCTCCTTATTTTAATTGTGTGATGACTCCAAGAGGTCTAAATGGAGTCAAGAACCATAGATGGAAGGAAAGAATGGGGCCAAGAACTCAAATTATGGAGGTTACTTCATTAAGTGCATTATAGAACCATAAAAGAGCTATATAAACTACCTAGCTTTCTAGTGAATGTATGGCTTTAGAATTTGATTTAAGAGTATAATTGGCTTTCATATGATGTGTCTAGGCTAAGAGAAATAATCTCCACCTTCTTGTGTGTGTGGGGCCGAGGAAGAGCAACCAAATTCAAGAGAAAAAGTTTACAATTGTAATAAAGGTAGCTCTCTTTCCTTTCTCTTATGCATGGATAAATGTTATCTTGTGTTTGAATGTATATATATATATGTTAAGCCATGAAAATGTGTTCTAGCATAATTTTATATGCCATGGTACCATGATGTTGTCTTATGTATTCAAATAATGTTTTGTTACTTTGCTTTGATTTACTTGAGTGTGGTGAAACCAAGAACCCTGTAGCTATAATGAGGATGAGTCAAGAACTTTTAAGAATGGTTGAGACAAAGCTAAGAGTCTCCTAAGAGCAAGGTTTAGTTCAAAGCCTTAAAGAAAAAGGGTGAGACAAGTCCAAGATCCTTGAAGAGAATGGGTAAGGCTAAACCACTTTCTTAGTAAGCCTATGTATGTTTAACGTGACTCTTTGAATGCTAAAAATGCTTCTTGAATGATCACATATCCTATGATAGTTATGCATGCATTTTTAGACTTAGTTATGCATTCTTTATGTGTGATTGAAAGGAAGAAGAGTTATTGGAATTTCTAGAATCTCATCCCTTCCTCCCCACATGTCTAACATGTCTAGATGGACCAAGTGAGCTAAGAAATAGAAGCCACCAAGCCTAGAGAATGAAGATTGACAACAAAGTATGGAAAAATGCCAATTTGTGGCCATATGCGTGGCACATGATGTAATCCTTTATTGTATATGTTATATGACCTTATGAACATATGTAAATATATAGATATATGATGTATGTATGAGATTTAATGCCATATGTGTAAAATAGCATGAATTGGGTATGGAATGGTAAGAACAAGTATGTACATTCTTGTGTATAACTTGGGGTGGATGAGTGAGATTGAGAAATATGGATTTTTACACCTTTGAGACAAGTTTAGTAGACCATTTTGTTGCTTTCCCACATGTTCAAGTGGCCATGGTTGTCTTAGAAGAAATTTTGGACTATTTAGACCCCTTACATGACATAAAATGAGCCATTTTGCAACCTAATATCAAGATCTGAGAAAATGAATGATTTTGCCCATGAAATTTGGTACACATATAGATTTCATCTAGAGTATTTTGGAAAGTCAAAGATCAGATTATTTAGAGCTATGTGGAATTAATTATGAATTTTCAAAGTTGGTATTTTTTTGCTGAACTGATGCAGACACTGTATATATGGTTAGAAACTTGGGCCATATCATTCATGAGTCAAATGATATCTAATGCTTATGAAATTTACAAGAACAAAATAAACATGATAACCTTTCCATGGCCACTGAGATCACCCCAATTGGACCTCTGAGCAGAGAGATATGAATTTTTGAAGTTAGAGGTCAGTACCGATAGCGATAGGTGACCTCTAGTACTATTTTATCGATTTCCAAAGGCTAGATTCCCTGTTGTGGTATGGAATTATTTTTATTGTGAAGTAGACATTTGTAGCTTTCTAGAATGATATAGTGTGCATGATTTTTATTTTTTTAGAATTAGTTATGATTTTTCAAAATTTATGTTAGAATTCTGAAATTCCAACTTGAGGCTACACACTATATTTTCATGTGTACCTTTCACTTGCACGAGTTCTAAGCCACTTCTTGAGTTTGTTATAAGTTGTATTTATGTATTTAAATATGAGAATGAAATGGATGAGTCTATATGACCTATGGAATACCAAATGAAAATTTTATCTATGATGTAGCATAATTAAATTGATTATTTTTAATGGGTTTCCTTCTTCCTCTTGTGTTATTCATGGAAGGAAGCCTAGAATTTATATGAGATGGGTTATATAAATATAGTGTTACAAAATGCAAGGGGGATAATTTTTCTTGCCTCATCTTATGAGCTGGCAATAAGCAACGTTCTCTTATACTTCCTATATAGAAATGTACTATCCATTTGGATAATCGGCTTCAAGTGATCAAAGGCATCAATGCAAGGCTTAAATGTCCAAAACATCATATGAAATATAGTTGTTGCCTCCGTATTTGATGATGTCTGTGGACATTCTTTAGTAACAAATTCAAAGTATAAGTCTAGCTTGAAGTGTTGGACGACAGACAACCATCTTAGGAGAACTGTATATGATTGCTCCCAATTCCTAAAGGCGATTACAATTGCTGTTGCTTACCACACCATACTTTTTTATAAGATGCTGTGTATCTAAAGATGTTATGTATCCTCTTAATGATATCATGCATAGAAATAGAGGATTTTTTGTGACCATCAACATAATATTAGATGTTATTATATCAGAGTTTAGTTTAGGATGATCTTGTGATAGCATGGAGGAGATACAAGTATGTGGGCTCGCATACGTCATTACCCATCAGTCATTTTCTCCCTCCAATTAACAAGTCCTTATTTGCTAGTTACATTAAATACCATACTTTGGACAATGGTACCCCACATACTTTATTGATGATTGGTGCACCTTGAATGTGTAGTGCGTGGGCTCGCATACGTCATTACCCATCAGTCATTTTCTCCCTCCAATTAACAAGTCCTTATTTGCTAGTTACATTAAATACCATACTTTGGACAATGGTACCCCACATACTTTATTGATGATTGGTGCACCTTGAATGTGTAGTGCGTGCGTAATGAATAAAGCTTTGCAGCATGGCTCATTAACTGCTTATTAGGAAATCGCATTCCAACATTCATCTCCTGGTCATCATTCAAATCGATGGCCCCTTCCATTTTGGGCATCTTAAATTCATTCACATCATCATTGTCTATTTGAGACAGAAAGGTAAATGCTCGATCAGAATACTGGTTCAATGGAGTGATTGGATCTCCTTCAGCATCAATACCATCGATATCATTGTCCCCATATTCATTGGCATTTGGCAGAGCATCATATTCATCATCGATTTCAAACTCGTTCATTATATCTTCGGTCGCATTTGGGGGACTCAAAGGATTGTTATTACACATTAATAGTCTAGATGAACTTGACTGAGACATGTCATTAATGAGTATCATTTGTTGAGTATTAGAAGGTTGGTCCTCAAATGGATGAATATCTTTAAGATAAAAGCTAAACAAGGAAACTAATTCATCAGATTTATCAATTTGATTTGCACATGGATTTGTCAATAGCTCAATGACATCATGCTCTTCGACACTTGGTCTCACATCATTAGTTGAGATATGTGCATATAATTTTGGTGGCCCCAATTGGGATGGAAAGTGCTAATTTGCTTACCACATGGTTTGGACATCTAAATCATCTTCCAATGTACATGACAAGTACCAATTTGGATTAAGTGACCATGGGCATTGACAATTGTGTTGTGTGACGATCCTAATTTCTAATCATTGTAATTAAGGTTAAATACATGATTAATAACCATAATCTAGGGTTACATGTCATTAAGACTAATTACATTATGGAAATATGAGAAAATTTGAACCTTAATTTTATTAGAGTCATCAACCATATAATTACAAACACTTACGTACATTAGGGGAAAACAAACATTCATTTATGAGTCTTGATTCTATTACCTATCATTTCCAATTCACAAGAACCTTCTATTAATGTCTCTAAGTCATCCCTTGAAATTACCATATGAAAAACCAAGATTCTCTAGTCACTATAAGGGTTTCAGGATATTTGCCGCGGCCAATTTACCCTTAGCCACAGCCAATTCCTCTCGGCTTCGTCCCTCGCATCGTTACTAATTTCGCCACGGCGAGTTGGACCTTTGCCACGACCAACCTACATGGCGCCGCGGTGAGGAAGCCTCTTGGAACCTACCTCGCTCACCTCTTGATATTGGCCGCGGCCAATACCTATTTTCGCCGCAACCAATTCCTCTCTGAAATGCCTGACTCATTTTCACAAAAATTCACCGTGGCCAATTCCCCACTTCGCCACGGTGAATTTCCCTTTGGACGACTCCCAATTTAGCCTCTCACATTTTGCTGCGGCCAATTCCACATTCGCCGCGGCTAATTGCTCTCTGGTACTCTCCCTGGGCAACTTTGCCACTATTGGCTGTAGCTAACAATATTTTAGCCGCGGCCAACTGCCTTCTGATCCTATTACTCTCCTCATACTCTCCACTTTCTATCTAGGGACTCTCTAGGGCCACTCTCCCACTTGTTATGAGGTTCTAATAGCATTTATCTATTGAATTCCCTAGCCATTAGATCATTACCCATCCCCTAATTAAAGATGAATTCTCTTACTCATTCATTGGTCTTATATCAACGGATTTACAAATTTCTCACAATGGTCATTCAATCATACTTACATTGCATATTTCATGCATCAATAGTTCAAGTCTACAATCAACATCATAGGATTACATTACTCAAATAGTTAATTATATCATAGATTCATAAGCCCAAAATAAGTGTCAAAGTTCATACATCCATCAACAGTTAATATGAAGCCTATTTCTCAATGGTTACATTCTATGTTAACAAAATATAACTCCTACACTTGGCAATACAGATACATGATGATGCTATACAAGATTAACAAAAATTAGCATCTACTTTATTCTACTCAGACTGAGTGTAGCTCCCCACACCAGGCTTCAGCTCATGGATGTTCATCCACTTGCTTGCCCTTATCCTTACCCAAAGAATCTTCACCTGAAATGTTTAATCCCATAAAATGGGGTGAGATACAAATCTCAGTAACTAAGGCAATTTCATCATATATTCCAGTTTAATTAGCATACATGCATAATTTCATATAAGCATCAGAAAAATACTAGTCATTCAGTAATGAAACAATTAGGCTATCATGATCACTATCCCATACTAGCAATCATATTTTCACATGTTAAAGGCCATTAACATCGGGAGAGGCCCATCCACTGCACCTACTCCCCATTGAGCACAACCAGGGCTCAGTGCATCTGGGATTTGATCATAACCCGATGCCCGATCGAAGCACATGCACGGATAGCAACCGCACCACAGCTCCACCATGAATTCACAAGGTCCAATCACAATATAATGATAGCCAACCAATTCATTCAACATTTCAAATCATTCATGCATAGCAAAATATGAAATTAAAATAGATATATGCATGGAATTAATATAAACTCGGTTACCTCACTTGTAGACAATTGCAACAGCCACCAATGGTACAAAATCTCCCTATAATTATAGCATCAGAGAATTACTACTCTAATTCATCATTAACAGTTGCAACAAGTACCTAAAGAATTTAAAATGCTAATGACTACCTAGGGATCACTTACCCAGCCACTATAAGTCCCAAATTCGGATTGAAGTGTCCTCTACCAGAAACCTCAATATTCATCTAAAATCTTAAGTAAATTTGTACAAAATTAATACCCATATTATAATTAATTCATTAGTCTCAAATCAGTAGAATTACCTCAAAAAGAAAAGTTCATACCTATCTAATGACAGTTCTAGCCTCAATCTATGAATTTTCACCATGAAAATCCCAAACAACCACATTTCATATTTTTGGGTATGGTGAAAACACTCTAAATGAAAAATTAATCAGACCAAAATGAAGAGAAAGATGAGAGATTTAAGTTATATAACTATTACCTTAGCTGAATCTTGCTCTAGAAGTGGGAAAATATGGAAATATGCCAAGAACCCTAGAGCCTCATTTGGACCTCCGAATTTTGAGATGTGTTTTTTTGTTTCTACAAATGGGGAAGAGGCTGAAGTATTTAGGGTTTTAGTTGGGTCAAATATAGTTCATGGGTTGCTCCAAGGTCCAACTCCTATTGGGCTTCAGATTTTTGCTTTGTTGGGCCAGCTCTTATGTATTGGGTTGCTGAAATTCAATTGGGCCAGACCAAGTTTGGAAGACTCATTTGATTTTGGTCTATTCAAAGATTATTGGGCCAATTACGTATGCTTATGCAAGTTGGGTCTTGGGTCTCTGATTCATCAAATTGAATTGGGCCATCACTAGATGCTACCTTTTGGGCCAAGCCTCATAATAAAAAGGTTAGTCTACACCTACAATTATTGGGCCTCCATTAGTCTTAACCTTGGCCTACTTAATTTAATTTGGGCCTAGATGAAGTTTCTATTCTAATTAAATCTCAAACCCATATTAATAATTTATCTCTCTAAAATCTTCATTCACTTAACTTGCCCATTTATCCCATATTAATTATTCCTAATTAATCTAATCCATGATTAACACCTTAATTAATTTTTGGGGTGTTACATGTTGAGTAACCTCAAATAAACTAGGTTGAATAAGATTTGTAATATAAGATGCAACCTAAATCGTTTCCCTTAGAAATGGATTTCAATATTTAATTAAATTTTCTGTGTAAAAGAAAATCTAAAAGCTACCTAATTAAAAGGTGGTTTTGATTTAATTAAACTAATTAGAATTTAAATTGAAATAAACTTCCTAACTACTAACTAAACACATGAATTAAGAGGCAATTAATGGACTTTGTGACTAGCGTTGAATTCATCCCTTGATATCCATTATCCTAATTCGATTATCAATGGTTTTTATCTAAGAGTCCCTATTTGTGTTCATGGTGATATATCTTGAGTTACCACACAAGATTTAAGAGATTAATAATTTAATGTTGAATTGAAAACTCAACTCCGCATCGAGTCACTAATTTTTTTCATTAGGATCAATAAACACTAAATTTGAATGATTAATCCATCAATTTAGCCTCTGAATTATTATCATAGGATATTTAATTAACCAATTAAACTCCAAGTAGACCTCAAATTAGACATTCAAGCAATTAATTTCTCACATGTATTTTATCAAACACCTTGACTACATGCATGAATAATTGAAGGTCAATGAAAAATTTAGCACTTAAATCAATCCATTAATCATCAATTACTCTCCTAATTGATGTCTAACCAGCCACCAATTACAAACAACACAATCCTAATTCATTACAAGCTTAACCAAGCAAATACATGAATAAGGAAAATGCTAGAAAGAGAGCAAAAATAAAATAGAAATCTTAACCAAAATCCTTTGACAATCTCCTTAGATTCAAGTTTCAATCCAAGATCTTCATCCAAACTAGCCACAAGAGGAAATTAGTGCTTCATGGAATGGAGAATGATGAAGTGCAATGGAATGGAGAGTTACGGCAATGGAGAGTCATGAATGGAGGATGGATGTGAATGAGTGATTCGTGAATGGCATTCTAGACGTGCTAATTCTCCCCCTCTTCATGTGTTCTCTTCCAGCTAATACCACGTGCTTCATTTAATCTTTTCCACGTCCCCATCTCTCATGTGAGCTTTTATTCTATTCAACCCTCCAACCCGTGGCTTCTTACTCCCATACTCTTCCATGTGAGCTGCCTATGTTTCTTTAATCATTCTTTGCCCTCCTCCACGTCAACTTGATGAATCTGTGGCTTTGTGCTTTCTTTATGTGAATCCTCAAACCGTAGCTTCCCACACGAGCTTTCTTTTGTTGCGTCCTCTCTGATCCCGTGGCTCCATTCCAAGCTTCTTCTCACGTATTTTTCCTCTCATTTCGCGTCAGCTTTGTGCTTTTTCACATCTCGCGTTCTGGACGTTTTCCCCTAGCCACAATCAGATGTTCTCATGCTTCTTTCCTTCACACTTCTTCTTCTCTTCACCTTTCACATATGCTGATGAGTGAGTTGTGCTGCTGAGCTTCCACGTGCTTCTGCCCATGGCTTGAGCGTGTGTTGTGTTTATGTGGAATGCAACGTGAAATCCCATGCATGAATCTCAGCCCGAAATGTGTAAGTGTGTCAGTGGCCAGCGTGAATGGAGTCAACATGAGATGGAAGAAGAGAATGGTGCTTTCTTTTGTGTGTGTCTTCGTGGTACTACGTGGATGAGAGTGTAAGTGTTTGCTGTGAGTAACGTGGTGCTAGAAGGTGGCTTGTATTAGTGTGTTACTGTGTGAATGAGAGATGTGTTTGTGTCTGAAGCTTGTGACATGAATTGATCATGTGTGATTTTTGTGCACCCCATGAGTGTATATTAATGTGAGTGAAACATGTAGCCTTCAAAGCAGAATCTGTTGGAGCCTCCCTGGATGTGAATTCCGTAGATGATGTGTATATGAAGCCACCAATGCATATGTGTGTAAAACTCCCTCAACCTCCGCATGCCATCAATTCATCTCCATTTTAAATTCCTTTTTCCCATTAAAATCTACACAATTGAAAGAAAATTTTTAGTATGGAATTTTTCAAAAATATTAAAACAATATTTATGCAATATGAACCCAAAATTGTGCAAATGAATTCTTAAAGTGAAAAAATGACTACTAAAATAAAATCTTATCTAATTAAAACTCATTAAACCATATTTAATCATTATAATATCCAAATTAAGGGAAATAAAATATATGAAAATAGTATTTATCAAGTATCGGTACACCAACTTGGATATATATTGTCTTAACTAAAGTTGTAATTTTTCTCCAAACATGACCTTCAATTGTTCGAGACCAGTGTCAAGGTCGACTTTTAACAATTTTGGCTTGTCACAGGCAAATGTTGTTCCCTCTTTGGTATAAAAATTATTCTATTTGTATAAATGCATAAAATTTCCTTCATTGTACTCATTCTGAACATTTTCTCAATGTCTGCGTGTAAATAACAATCAAACACAATATATTAATATTTCATGAATCTTATTCTATTTATGTAACCTTTAATCTTAATTAATATTAATATTTCAATCTTAATTAACACTCAAACACAATGGACAATCTTACAAAAATGATCAGAGCTAACAAATACAAAAAATATTAGAATAAATCAAAGCAAAGCAAATACTAAAAACTTTTTAAGAAGAAAAATTGACAATAAATGAGAAGAAAATGAAAAAATATTATGAAAATTAAATGCAAACAAAAAAAAATGATGACAGATAATTTAAATTAGCCTTGAATGTGAAAGTTGGGAGGGATAGAATAAATATATGAATTTAGAAGAATAATGAATATATAAATATGGAAGAGAAGAATGAATATATGAGCTGGGGATGAAGGAAGAAGAACAAGAAGCGCATTATAATTTGAGGTAGCTGAAGAAAAAATAATTTTTAAATTTTTTTTTTACCTCGAGGGTTAAAAACACTGACCCCCAAAGATAAGTGAATAATAAAAAAAATTATTTTTTTAAAAAAATAAAAAACATATTTCAGTATATATTAAAAAAAAATAACACAGAGCCATAGGCTCCGCGTTTAAAGAAAACAAATATTCTATTATATATTTTGGGAATATGTTTTTATTGTTATCCATATTTTTATTTTGTTATATATATATATATATATAAGTCAGAAAGCCAGTTCTGTTGAATAGTCCCAATTGAAGGCATTCAAAGTTTGAAAATTTAGATTGTCTACGGCTCCTACACCTTACAAACTACATAATTTAATAATTGGTGGTCACAAAAGTGTGGTTCAAAAACGAAGAACCAGTTCGTTCTTCCAAAAGTGCAAAAGGGTCACTCACTTTAGAATTTGTGCAATTTATTTTCTGTAATTGTTATACTTTTAGTTTTGCATAACATAATTTTTAATTTAAAATCATAACATTATTAATTCATATATATATATATATGGTAATGTCTCTAAAATTAACTACCTAATTAATTTAATATAAAATAAATTAAAGGTTAACCTATTAATTTAATGTGATAGAAAACGAATTTTGGATTCAAACAAAAATTAAAAATTTATTGGGAATATAATAAAATTTTATGGGGAGAAATTAAATAGTTAATAAGAATTTTTAGATCATAGAAAATTAAATAATAAACACTTAAGAAAGAGCTTTTAGCAAAATTCTTTGAACCTTTATAATCCTAAAAATATAAGAAAATTATTTAAGAAATAAAAGTATTTAGGTAAAATTTAAGTATAATTATTAAAAATCTAGGGTTTAAAGTGTAATTTTAGTTGGAACTAAACTATGATTTTTCCCAGGACTAAATTACAATTTTTCTTGAGGCCAAAACATAATTTTAATCATAAGGAAACTTAACCAAAATGACCCTATAAGAAGCCAAAAAAACATGTTCAAAGCTTGGATTTTAGTTAAGATTGAATCTAAGATTTTTGGGGCTGCAACTTCTCCTTAGTTGGCTTCTTTAGGAAGCCATTAGAGGAGAGAGAAAACATGAGAGGCTCTAAAGGCAAGCATGGGATTTCATTGTCTATACAACACCTAAACTTTTTCAACTTTCCTTGCATTTATGAAACACCTACACACCCACACTTTAAGGCAGAAACCATAAGAGAGAAAGAGAGAGTTTGAGAAATTGAGAGATTGAAAGCATGGAAGAGTGAAAGAGAGAGAGTTGTGAGACAAGAAGAGAGAATCTAAGAGATGGATAGCTATATGAAAAGGAGGAGGAAGGAACTGAAGAGAATTCTTAGGTAAGAACACAACCCTTGCTTGATATATAAGACTAGTAATCCATACTTTCTCCATCTCTTTCCTTCAACTTCTTCTCTAAACTTCATGCCTTGATACCATATGTATGAGTTAATAATTCTTCTCATTTTTTTAGGGATTAATTTATAGAAAATCATGAGTTTGTACTAGTTCTTACTTGTTTTTGTCTATTTATATGGTGAATTGAATGTATGGGATGATTTGATTTGAGGGAAGGCTTGAATTCTTGAGAGTTGTAGGAGAATTCATGAAACAGGGGTTTGTTACACAACCTAGCCATGTAAATGAACATAGGCCATGTAACATGTGTTTTCATGCAAAGTGTGTGTTGAAACAGCGAAGAACATAGCTTGACTATGTAATTTAACCTAGGCCATGGATCTCTTTGGTTCAACAAGTATAGTAAGTATGAAAATCACATGGCTTGGCCATGTAAATTTCCCATGGGTTGTGTGATTCCATCAGCAAAAGGAAAATGCAATGTTTTGTGATATTTTATGGTATTTTGTAAGATTTTATGATGCCTAGATACAATTGATGCATGAGGAGGTGTTTTATGTTGTGTTAAACATGAATTTAATATTTGTATAATATGAATCTTATATGTTTATGTATTTTAATATACTTGTTGCCTTATTAAATTCTATTAGAACCCAAAGAATATAAGTTAAGTAATGTCTCACCTAATAACCTAAGAAATGATGGAGACCTATGTATGAATGACTAAATTATGAATTGTTCCCATGCATGGATGACCATGGCAATTGAAGTGCCTTGATTTGAGTTTAATCTCTATGCATGGATGACTGAACTATAAACCATTCTTATGCATAGATGACCTTAGTTATGGAATATTGTGATATGAACTTTTAAGACACTAAAAACATTAAAAGATATGATAAAAAAAGGATTCCATTAGAATTTGTTCAAATAACCAATGACTATAAGTTCATAGCTTAGACTTAGAAGCATGCATGATTTATATACTTGATATAACTTGATATAGTTTAATTACCTTTTTATTTAACATAAGATTATGTTCCTATTATTCATGAGTAAATTATTAGTGGCTTGCTTATCCATTGCTAAATGAGGATTTACGATTATGTTTATTGATGCTCTATTATTTATTTATGTCTAATAAAATTATATTGACCATAAATCATGACTAGGATAACTTGGAATATAATTTAAATAAGATGACGATTATCTATGTGATGTTGATTTGGTGCTAGTACAAGAAAATATCTGAAGATGGAAACATAGCTCTTTAGAAATGTAATCTTGATAGGAGATGGCCTCTAAGGGATAGGATTTTCGAATCCTAATGTGGAAATAGTCTCTAAGAGATGGCTCATGAGGGATGAGGTTTCAATAGGAGATAGTTTTCATTAGCAAAGATAGTATTCTCATAATGTTGGGACCCTATAAGAAATGTCTAAGGTAAGAAGGATATGATCATATGTAAACAAAGAAGGTTAGAGTCCCTCTTAGGTTAAAGTCCCATTTTCCCAAGGACAAGGTTATGATAGAGGGTCACTAAAGGTTAGGAGTCCTTCATGTGACTTTAGGTTTTAGGTTAATGTTATAAATCTACTCAAAGGGACACCCTAGCAATGTTTATTCCTATCCATGATATGTTTTGATGATCACAGTGACTAAGAAGAACAATTTTCCTTCTTAATGGTGCCAAAAACCTTAGGTCTCACACAAAGTAGTATGAGATGCTTGGTGAGTTACTTATAATTTCGAAAACCTAAGTCTGTATCAAATAATGTGGGATGTTAGGTACAATATTTAGAAAGTAATTTTCCCTTTTACCAGCACCTCTAAGGTAAGATTGCAATACCATAACTATATAGGACTTAATGTATGGCTCAAATGGCTTATGGCATTTATTATCATGTAAATAACACTTTTAGCAATGGAAATGACCGACATCGAAAGTTGAATTAATTCATTCTTGACTTTATGGACCATATGAGTTTACTGCATTCATTTTCCATTTATAACACATTTGTTCAACTAGAGTTATCACAAATTGAAGCTCAAAATTTGGGTCCAAGCCATGCAACATGAAAGGGCATCTCATTTGGAAATTTTTAAGATTTCCATAATTTGATATGAAAATTTGAAAAATCATAACTAATTCTAAAAATATTAAAAGTATGCAAATTATACCATTCTGGAAAGCTAAAGATGTCCTCTAGCTACCATAAAAATTTCAAAAAAAAAAACCAGTTTTGCCCTACAAAAAATGATGGAACAATAACTATGGTCACTGATGAATCCTACAACTAAACCTGAATTTTAAAAATTTATATCTCCCTCTATAGAGCTTTAAATGAGATCCTCTTAGTGGCTATAGAAAGCTTATGATATCTAGTTTATTTTTATAAAATTGCATAACTATTAGACTTCATTTGGCCCTTAAGTGATATATAATTGCAAACTAACCATATGAATAGTAATTAGGACAATTTTGCATACTTTGGTCAACTTTGAAAATTCATAATAAATTCTTTAGAACTCCAAATTAGGTGCTCTTTAGCTCTATGAAAATATTTAGATGAGACCTATCATAATGCAAAATTTCATGTATAAAATCATCTATTTGATCAGTTTGTGGTTTAGCTCAAGATTATGTCCAATTTGGAACTACAAAGAGGTCAAATTTGCACTAAATGATCTTCTAATAATTCTACAGTCATTTGAGCACATCTAAAAGTATGAACACAGCCTATGAGAGCATCCATTTGGTCCAAGTCATCATACATCTCAAAATGACTATCCTAATTGTTCTTACATACATGGGCATCAAAGCATATGGATGTCAAAAATTTAGATAACCATTCATTTGGTTCCATAATGGATTCATATATCATATTTACATACTTTTAATACTTTTACTTGTGCTCAATAGTTTACATCTCATGTACATCATATAGATACAAACCTTGGCATCAAAATGTATAAAATTCCTATTCTATTGTCAAAGTTTCATTCTTCAAGGTGCTTGGCCTCCATTTCTTGCTCCACTTGGATCACCTAGATATGGTTAGACATATGTGGGCAAAGAATGAGATTCAAAGAATTCCAATAGCTCTTTTACCCTTTCAAGCATACATACATGGCATGTTTTCAAGTTAAAGAATGCAACTATGTTATAAAAGCTTCTAAACACATACATAAGCATATTTACATGTCACATAGGTTCATACAAACCAAACATAGGCTCTAAAGGATATTGGTCTAGTCTCACCCAATTTCCTTAGGACTTTTGGATTTGCCTCATCTACTTTAAGAGACTTTTGATTTAGCCTCACTTTTTTTTTGAGACTTTTGACTTTGTCTCACCCATTTTTAGGAACTTTTAGCTTATCTTTACCCATTTTAAGGGACTTTTGGCATAACCATTCCTATTTAAGCCATTTTGCATTCAAATTTCATTCAAGAAACATAATGGTACCAAAATACAAATTCAAAACCTTTAGACATATCCCATAGTTCAAACATACACACAAGCATTCAAAGACAATCAGATGTCCAAGAAATGCATGCAAGAAAGGTTAGAAACCTACGTTGAATCAAGAATCACAACTTCCTTCCTTCATCTTTTCTTTCCCCTTTTTGGCCATACACACATAAGTAGGTGGAGCTTGGTTCACTTGGCCTAAACACATCAAATGAGATACAATTACATCATTGGAACAAGTTCTAGTCTTATACAAACTCTATGCAAGCTTACTTTGTTCTAAGACACGGTTATGGTTCCATATAAGTGCATAATGAAGAAATCTCTAGAATTCATGATCTTGGCTCTAATTTCTTATTCAATCTAGGTCTCTTGACTTCATTTAAACTCCTTAGAGTCATAACAAGTTCAATTCAAGGAGCCAAGATTTAAGTTGCTTCCTTATATCTTAAAAAGGAACTAAAACCTCCATCTCACAAATCATGATTTCTAAATTCAAACCAATGCTTCCCTTGATGTTTATTAATCATATCTAGGCCATTCCCATCCTTGGAATCAAAGAAAAATCACCGTAAGTGCTTGTTCTAGCTTTGGCCGAGACATGAGCAAGATAATAGGCCCATGGAGTTGGCTTGATTTTTCTTAGGGAATTGGCACTTGTGAAGCTTCCTAGATGTCTTAAGAACTTATAAATACTCTTATATAGGCTAGACTATCCTTAGAAAGCTTCAAAAATGGCTAAGTGCAACAAAATTCTTAGATTTTACAACTTGAATTCTAAAGCTTCTGTTGTAAATCTAATTGCATATTCTTGTTTCTTATACTGCAAAACCCTTGTTTCTTCCTTGCTAAGACCAAAAATCATCCCCCCTTTGGTGGTCTAGGGTTGGCCGAAATTTCACCCATGAAGAACAAGGAAGAAGAAGCAAAGGAAGCCATGAAAGTTACCTTAATTTCAAGCTTTTCCACGAGCACTTTCACTTGCTTCTTATCTCTCCTTCAATTTCTCTCCTCCTCTCACTAAACCAGCCATGAATCATCCTCAAATCAATCATCAAAACCATAGGAAAAGAGAGGAGAAAGAGGAAAACAAAATTGGTGAAGGAGGAAGTATGAAAAACTATGAAATTTTTTACCTTTTTCCTTGGTTTTTCCTTCCTTCTTTTCTCCCTCTTGGTGCGCCACTTCAAGAAGCCTAAGGTTCTATTTTAGAGCAAATGAAAGTTAGTTAAGGCAGATGGGAGAAGTGGGGTGTGATATATATAGGCTAGGTTAGTTTAAGACACTTGTTCAAAATTTCCATTTTGCCCCTTTTCTTGGTTCTTTCCATTTAGGCTCATTGTAACTACTTTGCAAGAATTGCATGTCCCTTTATGAAATTTAAGTTCTTTAATTTATAAAATGCCTTTGGTTTCACCCAAATTAGATTAAAAACTTTTCTGAACAAATCAGTCAAAGTTTTGTTCAATTGACACTTTAAAATGTAAACTGAAGAGGTTTTAACCATTTTAGGGGTTTTTATAATTTTTAAAGCCTCTGAGAACCCCAAGAAACTCAATTTTTTCTATTTAAAGATTCCTCCTTTGAGTTTTCTAAAAGTTGCCCAAAATTACAAAAAATGCCATTCCATTTTTGTTAATTTTTGTTTAGCTTTTCTGGCTCTGGTTTCCAAGTGTCTTAAGCCTTGTATCCTTATTTCTAATTATCTAGATTATTACCCTAATTTTATTGGGCCTCTAATAATTCAATTTAGGGAACTTCCTTTAGTAATTCACTTAGTTTACGACTTTTAAAACGATGGATATTACAAAGATCATATGCGTCTTCTTAGGAAGGCACGCACAATAGTATGATATGGTAGTGTACTCATTTGAGTATTGATGTACATAAAGTATAAGACATAATAAGGTTTTATGAATGATGAAGTATGCTGGTATATACCAAGTTTATGTGGTACAATAGATATGATGAGCTGAGCTTATCATAATTAGGTTGAATTGATATTGTTTGAGAAATGTCTTGTATTAATTTAGTTGAAAATATATGGTATTATACCTTACATGTGTTACATGGTATCTATAAATACTTTCATACTAATTACCATGAAGTGCATGATATTTAGATATGGTAAGTTTTGCATGTTGCTTCATATGCAATAATGATTCAATTAATAATATATTCTAAACATGATAAGTATATAGATGTATATGTGTTTTCTTATATATCAATAACTGAATGCTTTCTATCTATATTTGGTATGCTATGATATGCGGCTATCCTTATATGTCACAGATATGGGAATACAAAATGAAAATTTATTTTGCACACATAATAGTTGAACCTTTACTTAGTTTTCTAAAACCAATAAGTTTTTTCACTAAAAATATAAAATTCTCACTATATTTGGTAATGTGTTCAGATAGGAATTTTAATTTTGCTAAATCTATGCTAATATTAGATTAAAGTACTTGAAGTAGACTAGACTTCTAGTATTTAGGTCATAATGTAATGAAGATAGAGGAACCCTATCTATGTCGTTGGATGATTGTAATAATAATTACAAAACATCAACCTATATTCAGTTTTACAACCTAGGAATGAATTGCGCATTGATGTGGAAACACTAAAAATGTTACTTTGTAATTTTAAGAATATTAGTTGTATGGAAGTGGTTATTCAATATATGATGAGTTAAATGTTCATATGATCTATTTCAAGAATTATACAATCTAAAATAAAATAAGAAAATTTAATGATTGAAATTTATCCATAATTCCACTACTCATAAAAGTAATAGGTTACATAGTGTCCAAATTTTTTTAGCCAAAAAGCTCTTATTTTCTACATAAGATGACATGTTAGATGTATTTTCTTGTTAAATTAAACTCTTTCAACTTTTATAGACAAGCAACAATAAGATTTTAGGGGAAAAAATTTAATAGAGGAGTTATGTAGCATAAAACTTAAAATTTGAAAGATCCATGATCATCTTTTAAATTTAAAAGTAATGAGTTTGATACAACAAAGCACATGTAAAAATGAAAGAACACGTTCTCAATTGCAAAATATAGGGAAAAAGCAAAATTTGAGATTGAATAATTTCTTTTTAACTAAGTAATTTGAAATAACATCATAGGGTATCTATAGGAAGCTATATCCAACCCTATTAAATAAGGAAATAAATGTTAATTAAAAGGGAGCAAAAACTAATTTAAAGGAAACAAATTAATGCTAAAAAATAGGAAAGTAACTAAAATAGTTCCAAAACATGTAAAAATAAGAGATTTTGGGCCTTAGAATGACCTTCATCTTTAAATTTGATTACCTCATTAGTGAGCTTGAAAAGAGCTTTCTATTAATATATAATGATAGTCAAAACTCCTCTTGGATCACAAGTCATGATTGTTTGAAGATTTGTTGACCATTAGACCTTATGAGCCTTATGTCTGGGCTTTTGTCAATTTTAATATGTGAATTCCTCAACTAGATGCTTTGCATCAAAATTGCATAACTTCTGGAATTGAGAGAGATTATTTGTATTTTGGCGCATAAAACATGAATAACGTAGGAATGCACATTTGACCCATTCTTTTTTTACATGTGTCTCATTATTGTTAGTACAAACATGTTTGATAAAATCTCAGCCACTTATTTGTATTGTCCTACTTGTTTAAAGAAATAATTATGCATTAATAAAATTATTTTAAATATACATTTAATTCCTTTAATTTTATAAAATTTTTTATTTAATCTTCCTTCTTCAAAATCAAGATTCATGGTTGTTATGGGTATTCTATAGGCTCAATATTCCTATAGATCCAAGACAATCCAAGAGTACATTACTAAGACCTAAAGATCTTGGTTGTTACACATCTCTAATACCCATACAATGCATTAACAAAGGATTGTGACTCAAGCTATCAAGTGGCTTTGAACCAAAAAAGTATTCCAACTCTGCTTAAAGTAACACATACTTGACCAAAAGTCAAGATTGTTTTATCTCTTTAAAGAGTATAAATAAATTGTGCATGTTAGGGGGCATGTAACACAAGATCTACTAGCTTAATAAGCTAAACAAGTTATATAAACCTTATAGATCCCATAGCTTTATAACAACATATTGACATAGTCCATATCATAGGCTTATTGTAACACCATGCATTTCTAGCCTTGCCTCATGTCACCTCTAAATCTCATACCATGAATTACACTCGAAAGTGGGAAAATAGCATTAAAATATTACATTTCTTTATGTTGCACTATACAGAAATTTTTCTCTCAGAGTCCTGTAGGCCATATGGACTCATACATTACATTCTCATATTTAATCACATGAATACAACTCATTTACACCATCAAAAGTGGTCTACATCTCAAGAAACTCAAAGGAAAGCTCAAAATATACATACATATTTTCGGCCAGATTTTTTCACTTTTCTATCATAACTTTGGAAAATCATAACTAATTCTAGAAAAATCAAAATCATACATTCTTAGCCATTCTGGAAAGCTACAGATATCTACTTCATACTAAAAATATTTCCAGACCATAACATCTAACACAAAGGACGTTTGACATTCGAAATTTTCTAGAGGTTAGGCTGTCCATTGGTGCTATCACAGAATTTTACAGCAAAATTAAAAAATGTCCAATTAATTTTAAAAACTTTCAATCGATGCAAATGATACCAATATAGAAATCTGTAAATGTTAGCTAGAGGGAAAAAATAACTCCAAACTAGCTCAGGTATGTCCAGACCTCAAAATCTAATCAAATAGTAACAGAGGTCGACTGGAGTTCCTGATACTGGACAGAATCTTTAAAAATTCATATCTCCCTCTCTAGACATCCAAATGTAGTGCTTCTAGTTGACACAAGTCACTGTGAATGTCTAGTTTTGTTGTATAAAATTTTATGGTAATTGGACATCATTGGGGCCCTGTGTGATAGATTTCATTTTTGGACTAGTATGAATAATGATATGACCAAAACTAGAAAATTTCCCAACTTTGAAAATTCATCAAATATTCTAGAGACCTCTAAAAATTCTGTTCTTTAGCTTTCCAAAAAACTCTCAACAAGTTCTAATTTCATGCTAAATCTCAGATCAAGAAGAGCTCATTTGGACAAAAATTGACATATGGTTCTAAATTGGTCAATTTTGGCTCCATAAGGGATACCAAAATGTCCAAATGGCTTTCCTTGGGGTTTGACCTCTTGGGCAAGTCTAAAAGCATAATTAAGACCTGTGTAAACTATCCTAATGGTCCTAATCCTCATGTATCTCTTTTTGGCCATCTCATCCATACTTATACACAATTGCATAATACCTTTAATGAAGCTAGTTTGCCATCATATACCCAAATCACATTCTAATGGCTACATAACAGATTCTCTCATTCATACATGACATATTATCATAATTACATACGTTTATAATATCATAATACATATACATTCATCAATCACATCATTTGCTAATTGTATGGCCTTAAAGTAGCAAAATTCATGTTCTTGGATGTCATACTTTCATCTTCAAGGTGATTGGCTTCCATTACCTTGCTCTCTTGGTCAACCTAGCATATTAGGACATTGGAGAGGAGGGGATGAGATTCAAAGAATCCCAATAGTTCATCTCCCATTCAATCATATATAATGGATGCAAACAAGTCTCATAAATGCATGCATGGCATGTGGACATGTGCAATCATTTAAGAAGCATTCTTAGCATTTGAAAAAGTCACATATAGCATACAAAGGTTTGCCAAGCAAGTGGATTGGCCTCATCCAATTTTTTGTGGATATTGGACTTGCTTTACCCATTTTTTTAAGAGATTCTTGGACTCAACCATGCTCTTAGGAGCCTACTTTGCTTTTGAGAGACTCTTTACTGTCTCAACCAATCTTAAGGGTTCTTGGCCTCACCACACTTATGCAAACCCAAGCACACATCATAACATCATTTAGAAACATAATATATCATCATGAAACCATGGCATATAAAATCATGCTATCATACTTTTCATGGCTTGAACATATACATACACACATTCTAAGACAACCTAAGCACACATCCATGCATGAGAGAAGGTGGAAAGAGCTACCTTGGATACAATTACACACTTTTCCCTTGAAGGCAAGGTCCCTTTTTCGGCGACACATACACAAAAGTGTGGGGATGATTTCTCTTGGCCTAAACACAATTTATGGAAGCCAATTAGGTTCATGGAATTAATTCTAAGGCCACACACTTGCTTGAACTTTAGCTTGATCTATAAACCTCATATGGTTCCATAATTGCACTTAATGAAGCAACACCACTTGAATAAATTCTAGGTTCCATTCTTTCCTTTCAAATATGATTCTTGACTCCTTTTAAGCCTCTTGGAGTCATCACACAATTAAAACCAAAAGCCTAACTACATGTTGCTTCTTTAGGTCAAAATATGGAACATAAAGCACCAACTCACTTTTTATGGGTTTTAAATTTTTCCCAAGGCCTCCCCTCATTTTCATTCATCATATATAACTAAAAAATGAGCTTGAAAAAATTTAAAACTCTCCCTAGGTGTCTCTTCCCTTTTAGGTCGAGACTATGTCTCCTTTTGACCTCCATGGAGTTTGCTTTGTTTTCTTCATGGAAGATGCATATAGGAAGAATATACATGGAGTAAAATTCATTCTCAAGGACATCACCAAGTCGCTAGCCTCATCACATGGTGATGAGAGCAAACAATACAATGCTCGAAACACAAAACCATGCAAAGTCAGATAAATCCACTAAGCCTAATCAAAACCACACTAGTAGGTGTAACACCATAATTTTTAGCTCATCTCATGCCTTTAAATAACTCAATTCCATGAATCATACAAGTTTCCAATGAAAAAGGCAATAAAAATATTGATTATTTTAGCATTGCGTCGTATATAAAAATTTCAATCGGTGTCACGTAGACCATGTGAGCTCATACAACACATTCCCATATTTAATTACATGAATATTACTCATTTGAATCATCAAAAGTGGCATACATCTCAAAGAACTCGAAGAGAAGCATGAAATATACATATTCATTTTTGACCAGATTTGTCCTTATTTCTGTCACAACTTTGGAAAATCATAACTAATTTTAGAAAAATCAAAATCATGCATTCTTGGCCATTCTGAAAGCTACACATGTCTAATTTATGATAAAAATATGTCTAGATCATAGAATCCAACACAAAAGACTTTTGACATTCAAAATGGTCCAGAGGTTAGGCTATCTATTGGTGCTATCATAGAATTCTACAACAAATTTCACAAATGTCCAATTAATTCCACAAAAATCTAATCCATGAAAATGATACCAATCTAGAAAGATGTGGATGTTAGCTAGAGGGAGAAAATAGCTCCAAACCAATTCAGGTATGCTTAGATCTCGAAATTTAATCAAACTATAACTGAGGTTGACTGGAGTTCCTGATACTGGACAAATTATTTGAAAATTCATATCTCCTTTTCTAGATATCCAAATGAGGTGCTTCTAGTTAGCACATGTCATTGGGAATGTCTAGTGGCTCTGTATAACGTTTTGTGGCAATTGGATATCGTTTGAGCCTTGTGTGACAGATTTCATTTTCGAACCTAAGTGAACAGTGACATGACCAAAACTAGAAAATTTACCAACTTTAAAAATTCATCAAATATTCTGTAGATTTTCAAAAATTATGTTCTTTAGCTTTCCAAAAATTTCTCAACAAGATCTATTTTCATGCCAAATATCAGATCAAGAAGAGCTCATTTGGACAAAAAGTGATATAGGGTTCTATTATGGTCAATTTTGGCTCCATATAGGATACCAAAATGTCCAAATAGCTTTCCTTAGGGTTTGGCACCTCTTGGGCAGGTCTAAAAGCATAATTAGGACTTGTGTGAGCTGCCCAAATGATCCCAAACTCCATGCATCTCATTTTGGCCATCTCATCCACACTTATACACAATTTCACAATACCATTAATGAAGCTAGTTTGCCATCATATACTCAAATCACATTCTAATGACTACATAACATATTCTCTTATTTATACATGACATATTATCATAAATACATGTGTTCAAGAGGTCATAGACCATATACAATAATGGGTTACCTCATTTGATATAAACATGGCCTTAAAGAACCAAAAACTATGCATTATATTGTCAAGCTCTCTTTTTCAAGGTGGTTGGCTTCCATTACCTTACTCTCTTAGTCCACCTAGCATGTTAGAACATTGGAGATGAGGGGATGAGATTTAAATAATCCCAATAGCTCATCTTCCATTCAATCATACATAATAGATGCAAACAAGTCTCATAAATGCATGTATGGTCATGTTGACATGTGCAAATATTCAAGAGCCATTTTCATCATTTGAGAAAGTCATACATAGCATACAAAGGCTTGCCAAGCAAGTGGATTGGCCTCACCAAATTTCTTGTGGATGTTGGACTTGCCTCACCCATTCTTTAAGAGATTCTTGGACTCATCTATGCTCTTGGGAGTCCATCTCATTTTTGGGAGACTCTTTACTTTGTTTTAACCAATCTTAAGGGTTCTTGGCTCATTCTCACCATGGCTAAGGGTTCTTGGCCTCACCACACTCAAGCAAACCCAAGCATATATCATAAACATCATACGAAAGCATATTGTAACATCTTGGCACTATGGAATCAAAGCCATGCTAAAGAACTTTTCATGGCTCAAAAATACACATACACACATTCAAAGACAAGTAAAGCAAACAATCATGCATGAGAGAAGGAGAAGTGCGCTACCTTGGATACAGTTACATACTTGACCTCTTGAATCCAAGCTCCCTTTTTTGTCTACACACACACAAAAGTGTAGGGATGATTTCTCTTGGCCTAATCATAATTTATGGAAGCCAATTAGGTTCATGAAATAAATTCTAAGGCTACACTACTTGTTTAGATACTAGGTTGATCTATAAATCTCATTATGGTTTTATAATTGCACCTAATAAAGCAACACCCCTCAAATAAATTCTAGATTCCATTCTTTCCTTTCAAATATGATTCTTGACTCCTTTTAAGCCTCTTGGAGTCATCACACAATCAAAACTAAGAGCCTAATTATATGTTGCTTCTTTAGGTCATAATATGGAACATAAAGCACCATTTCACTTTCTGTGCTTCCTAAATTTTTCCCAAGGCTTCTTCTCATATTTATTCATCATATATGACTCAAAAATGGGTTTAGAAAAATTTAAAACTCTCCCTAGCTATCCTAACCTCCTTTGGCCTAGGCCATGAAGCTTAATGGCTTTCATGGACCTTACTTAGTTTTCTTGAAGGAAGAAGCACATAGGGAGACTTATAGGGATCTTAAGAACTCATTTAAACTCTTATTTAAGTTTAAGAATCATTGTAAAAAATCAAATTTTACAAGGTGCACTTGAAACCCTAGAAATTGTATCTTGAAATCTAATGGCTTTTTGTTAATTCCCTTTACATATTCTTAATCTCCACACCATTTTTCCTTAGATTCACCCTTGGTTCTACCTAAAAACCAAGTCCTCCTAGGTTTTCTTAGGTTAGGCGAAATAGAAAAGGAGGAGAACCAAAGATAGCAACTATGGGAGGAGAAATTACCTTGTTTTCTTGTTTTTTCTCACTTGAATCTTGCTTTCTCTAAGCTCCTCTCTTCAAATCCGAAATTCCCCCTAATTTTCTCCCTTAAAACAGATTTATGAACTTCATTTTAATGAAAGGAAACATAGGAGAATGGAGGAAAGGAGGTTTGGATGGAAGAAAGCATGAAAAACTACCAAGAAACCATACCTTTTTACCTTGATTTCTCTTCTCCTTCTTCTTCCCTTGGTGCACCTAAACCCTAGCCTTCTTCTCTGAATTTGAGTAGAAACAATTGTGTCTAAATGAGTGAGGAAGGGTGGTGCTACCTATTTATATTTAGAGGAAAATGACTTTTTCAAAAATTCTTATTTTATCCTTCGTTGTTGGCATTTTCATTTCTCCTTCGTTTGAGCTCCTTTTTTAGAATCATTTTTTCCATTATAAAATTTAGGTTCCCACTTTAGTAAAATGCTTTTTGGAATCACTCAAATCGGAGCTAAAACCTTCTCGAACGGATTTGTCAAAGTGTGGGTACATTGATATTAGAAAACATCCACCGGAGGGGATTTAATTGTCCTGGGACATCCCATGGTTTTCAGGGCCTCTGAGAACCCCAAAATACTCAAAAATTTCATTTGAAAAGCCCTCCTGTGTGAATTCCAAAATTTACTCAAAATTGTGAAAATGCCATTATGTTTTGTAAGATTTTTGTCAAAATTTGTTTCTTCATTCTAGCTCCATTTTTCTTTCTGTTTGAGGTTAGGATTCTCATTTTTAGGAGTCTAGAATGTTACTCAAATTTTTTGGGATCTTAACTAATTCATTTCAGGGGACTTGCTTTGAAAACGCGCCCATTTTCGTTGTTTAACGAAAACTGAACGTTACAGTAGGTAACACCAATAATGTAACATCACCAACCTACTATAACTAGATAATACCTTCTATTCAACACGAACAACTAATATCTCAATAAAAGAAAATTCTATAAGAATTAATGTTTACAAGAACCTGCTACTAGTGGTGGGATATACATTTTAATATGGCTTCCATCAACAACCTTCCATATTAGATGATCCTAAACAATGTTCTTCAAATAATGAATATCTCTCCACATTTACACTACATTTGACTACTTATGTAATACATTAACTAAATTGAGTTTGAGATATTCTAAAGCGAAGACCTTCGCAAGCATGGGTTTTGGTCAATCAATAAGTCTCCACACCTCTTTAGTTAGAAAATCATACTTAAATATCTATATTTTTTCAAAATACCAAACCTCTATTGTTAGGATGTTGATAAAGTTTGATTCAATTAAGCATATGCAATCTAGGTCCCTATACAAACCCCTTGAAAAATTAAATAGTGAAAAGGTCATTTTTTGGGTAATTAATGTGTTGAGATGATTTTAGACAAGAATTGTTTTTTTCTATTTTAGGCCGATTAAAACTAGAAAGCTTGTAAACAGGGAGAAATTACATAGTTGATATAATAGGAGTCATTCTAGCTATTGCTTTCAACCGTAAAACTTATGTCATATCCTTTACAAATATTTCATATTTGTGTCTTTTACTTATATCAGTATCCACCCACGCACCCAAATTTTCCTCGGGTCTTCTTATAAATTTGAATTCTAGAATGCTAGCCATATACCTTTTAAACATATGCATGTGAAGTGTTTAGGATGAAACCCAACTTATACTTGTTTTTCCTCACTTGTTGACTAGATAACTTGTCATACGTAATCAAAATTTCTTGACAATTTCACAAGTATAGTAGGTTGCTTTTAAAAATAATATAGTGTCATCAATAGAGACTTTTAAGCTACAATAATTTTGTTCCATTTATTTTCTTGTTTTTCCTTATTGATCATACAAGAAAGAATATTAGAACAAAAGGATAAATAGATAAAAAGATAATAGTTCATCTCGTCTTCATCCTCCCTATGGATACACTTTATTAGTATGATGTCCATTAATGACTACATTATATGATACAATTAAGACACATTGCATTATAAGTTGAATCCAAT
The DNA here is from genome assembly GCA_026724425.1 of Erythrophleum ivorense. Classification (NCBI taxonomy): domain Eukaryota; kingdom Viridiplantae; phylum Streptophyta; class Magnoliopsida; order Fabales; family Fabaceae; genus Erythrophleum; species Erythrophleum ivorense. The sequence goes on along the minus strand of JAIUCV010000001.1, from coordinate 27,234,345 downwards.
GTAGGGGAAAATATTTCATTTTAATCAAAATTGCTTGCAAAAACATCTAAGAGATTTTATCATATGCCTTGTGAATATCCAATTTCATTTTGCACACCATCTTTATTTAGTCTTTCTTGTTTTTTCTATCTTGTGCATTAATTTTAAGACTAAAATAATAGTATGATATGTAATATCTTATGATTTGGAAATTTAAAATAGTGCCTAAAGAGTGGAATGAATATTAAAGCAGGGTCACGGGCCTAGAAAAGGGCAGTTCAAATTAAGAGAAATTAAAAATTTCATCATACAATTAATGAGAGAGGACCTCGGAGCAAAATGAACTGAGGCAAAGTAGAGCTTGAATGTTAAATAGAACATCTAGAAATGAGGTTGCGAAACTTATGATGACTCGAAATTGGAGCTAAAATGGCTAAATAGAATAAATCGATATCACAGTGACAAAATTGTAATTTTGGGTAACTTTTGAAAAACTTAAAGGAGAAAGTTTTAAATCATAAAATTGAGCTCATTAGGGTTTTTGTGTAATGTTTGATTTTTGTCAAATAATAGAAACAGATGCATTTTCAAAGCAAGTCCCCCAAAATGAATTAGTTAAGGTCCTAAAAATTTAAGTAGCATTCTAGACTCTTAAAAATGAGAATCCCAGGCTCAGAAGGAAAGAAAAACGTAGCTAGAATGAAGAAACAAATTTGAATGAAAGATTGACAAAACGTAATGGCATTTTCGTAATTTTGAGCAAATTTTAGAATTCTCATAAGAGGACTTTTCAAATGAAAGTTTTGAGTTCTTCGGGGTTCTCAGAGGCTTTGAAAACTATGAGAAGCCCTGAGATAGTTAAAACGCCTCCAATGGACGTTTTTCAATATCAGTTGACTTGAACTTTGATGGATTTATTCAGGAAGATTTTAGCTTTGATTTGAGTGATTCTAAAGACATTTTATTAAATTGAGGACCTAAATTTTATAATAGAAAAAATGGTTCTAAAAAAGGAGCTAAAATGATCTAAAAATGAAAATGCCAAGATGAAGGGGCAAAATTGAAATTTTTGAAAAGTGTTTCTTAAACCTACCTATATACAGGTCACGCCCCACCTCCTTATCCATTTAGCCACATTTGTTTTTGCCCTAGACCAGAGGAGAGAGCTAAGGTTTGAGGCACACCAAGAGGAGAAGAAAGAAAGGAGAAAAACAAGGAAGATGTATGGATTTTCTTGGTCTTTTTCATGCTTTCCCTTTAGCAAACTTCTTCTCCATTTCCCCTTCTTTTTTATGGTTTTATTGAAGTTCTTGGATCTATTTTGAGGGCAGAACAGAAGGAAAAATTCGGATTTAAAGAGAGGAGGCCAAGCAAAGTGAGAACACAAGCAAGAAAAGTCAAGGAAACAAAGTAAATCTTCATTCCTATGGTAGCTACTTCTTCTCCCCTTCTCTCCTTGGTTCATCCAACATAGGGAGCTTCAAGAAGGCTTGTATTTTGGACAAAACCAAGGGTGAATCTTAAGAATTTAAGGGAGGAGAATAAGAATATGCAAAAAGAATTAACAAACAACTATAGAAAATCAAGATAGCAAACCTAGGGTTTCAAGTGTCTCTTGTAAAATCTTATTTGATACAATAATTCTTAGGCCTAAATGAGTGTTTGGATGAGTTCCTAAGATCCCTAAAAGGATCCCGATATACATCTTTTACCAAGCAAATAAGGCAAACTCCATGGTTGCCAAAACGGGAACATGGCTCGGCCAAGAGGGTTCCATGTGACTAGAGATAGTTTTAAATTTTTTCAAACCCATTTTTAAGTCATATATGATGAATGAAAATGAGAGGAAACCTTGGAAAAAATTTAGAAGGCGTAAGGAGTGAATTGGTGTCATAGGTTCTATAATATGACCTAAAGAAGTAACACGTAGTTAGGTTCTTTGTTTTAATTGTGTGATGACTCCAAAAGGCTTAAAAAGAGTCAAGAATCATAAATAAAAGGAAAGAATGGAGCCTAGAACTCAAGTGAGGGATGTTGCTTCATTAGGTGTATTTTGTAACCATAAAGGGGGCTATTAGACTAAGTTAGTGTTTAAAGAAGATGTATAGCTTTGGAAATGATTCCAAGAGCTTAATTGGCTTCCATATATTGTGTTTAGGCTAAGAGAAACCAATCTCACATCCTTGTGTGTGTGAGGCTAAGGGAGAGGACTCAAGGCTCAAGGAAAAAGTGTGCTTGTGTGACAAAGGTAGCTCTCTCCACTTTCTCTCATACATGAATGTGTGCTTACCTTGTCTTTGAATGTGTATATATGTGTTTTAAGTCATGAAAAGTGTTATACCATATGCCTTTGTTCCATGGTACCATGATGTTGTAATATGTTTTCAAATGATGCATAGTATGTTTGCTTGAGTTTGCTTGAGTGTGGTGAAGCCAAGAACCCTTAGCTATGGTGAGGATGAGCCAAGAACCTTGAAAATTGGTTGAGACAAAGTAAAGAGTCTCCCAAGAGTGAGGTTGAGTCAAAACCTCTTAGAGAAAGTGAGTGAGGCAAATTGAAAATTTATAAGAGAATAGGTGAGTCTAATCCACTTACTTGGCAAGCCTATGTATGCTTTGTATGACTTGTTCAAATGCTAAGAATGCTTCTTGAATGTTTATACATGTCATTATGTTCATGCATGCATTTTCAAGGTTTGTATTGCATTCTTTATGTGTGATTGAAAAGGAGATGAGTTATTAGGATTCTTTGAATCTCATTCCTTTCTCTCCAATATCTTAACATACTAGGTGGATTGCATAAGCAAGGTAATGGAAGCCATCAAATTGGAAGATAAGAGATTGACAACAATTTGCCTAGTTTTGCTTCTTTTGTAGCCATATGTATGGCAAGTGATACAATCTTATAATGAAATTGTTGTATATTCATATAAACATATGTAATTACCCAAATGTTTGATGTATGCATGAGTTTTAATGCCAAATGAATGGTAATGTGCATTTTGGGTAGTGAATGGCAATGTAAAGCATGTGTAATCTTGTATATGACATGGGGTGAGAGAGTGAGTTTTTAATTTCTGGGTTTATTCACCTTTGAGACAAGTTTAGAAAGCTATTTTGGTGCACTCACACATGCTCAAGTGGTCATGGTTGCCTTGGAGCTCAAAATGGACCATTTGGACCCTTTGTAAGACTTAAAAGTGACAATTTCATAACCCAATGTCAAGATCTGACCAAATGAATGAATTTGCCCATGAAATTTGGCACAAATATATATCTTATCTAGAGATTTTTAAAAAGTTAAAGACCAGATTATTTGAATATCTATGGAATTAATTATGATTTTTCAAATTTGGCATTTTTCTGTTAATCTGATGCAGACACAGTTCATATGGTTAGTAATTTGGGCTGTATCATTCAAGAGCCAAATAATATCCAATGCTCTTGAAATTTTATACTCATAAACTAAACATGATAAGCTTTCCATGGCCATCAAGATCACCCTAATTGGACCTTTGAGCAGAGAGATATGAATTTTTGAAGTTGGAGGACAGTACAAGTCATGACAGTTGACCTCCGATATTATTCTATCAATTTCTAGTGGCTAAAAGCCTATTTTTGGTCTGGCTATATTTTTAACATAACGTATACATCTGTAGCTTTCCATAATGTTAAAGTATACATGATTTTAGTTTTTCTAGAATTAGTTATGATTTTCCAAAATTTATGATAGTAATCTAGAAATTTTGCCCGAGGCTACACCATTGAATTTTATGTGTTCCACCCACTTGCAAGAGTTCTAGCCCACTTCCTGGGATGGTTTTGAGTTGTATTAGTGTAATTAAATATGAGAATGAGTTGAGTGAGTTCATATGGTTGACGATTATGTCGTGCAATCTCAAATAAAACTAGATAGCAAAATAAATTTTGTAGATAATGGTGCAACCTAGGTCATTTTCACAAGGAGTTTGTATCTCAATTTGTTTATGAAAGAGTGTTCCAAGTATTATTAAATGAAAATTTTTTAGGGGGGTTTTGGATTACTAAAATTTAATTGAACTAAAATTTGATTGACAAGAATAAAAAACTTAAGACTAAATAAAGTGAACAGTTAAGAAAATGTGGTAGCTAGCCTTCAGATGGACTCCCTAGAATTCAACTATCCTTGCCCTTTTTAGTTTACCAAATTTGGATTTAATTTCTTGCTCATTAGTGTATTCCTCATAAAGGCTCTTAAATGACCATCAAAGATTCAATTCATCAATTATTCATCCACTTGCTTCCCTTTATCCTTACCCGAAGAACCTTCACCTGAAATGTTAATCCCATGAAACGGGGTGAGATATAAATCTCAGTAACCAAGGCAATTCCATCATATATCCAGTTTAATTAGTATATACGCATGAATCAAAATCAACATCAGAATCATATCCATCATATCAGCAAATGAAACAATTAGGCTATCATGATTACTATCTCATACTAGCAATCATATTATCACATGTTAAAGGCCATTAACACCGGGAGAGGCCCGTCCATGGCACCTACTCCCTATTGAGGACAACCGGGGCTCTGTGTATCTGGAGTTTGATCATAACCCGATACTCGATCGAAGCACATGCACGGGTGGCAACCGTACCACAGCTTTACCATGGACTCACAAGGTCCAATCACAATTAAATAGATAGCTAACCAATTCATTCAACATTTCAAATCATTCATATACAGCAACATATGAAATTAAATCAAATATATACATAGAATTGATATAAACCTAGTTACCTCACTTGTAGATAAATTTGCAACAACCATTACAATTCCCAAATTCGGATTAGAGTGTCCTTCACCAGAAAACTCAATATTCCACCCAAAATCCTAAGCAAATTCATACATAATTAATACCTATTTTATAAATAAGCTATGGGGGTCTCAAATTAACAAATGAAGCATCAAAATGGAGGGTTTAAACTTACCCAAGGTCAGCCCTAACCTCAACCTACGAATTTCACTAAGAAAATCCCCAAATTCCCACATTTTAGATTTTGGGTAGGGTGAAAATACTCCAAATGAAAAACTAATTGGACCAAATTAAAGAGAAAGATGAGGGGATTAAGTTGTATAACTGTTACCTTGGCTGAATCTTGCTTTAAATGTGAGAAAATGCATAATTCTATTCACAGCACCTAAACTCGAGCTACTCATGTGGATTTCTCCATGCAAGGCTATCGTGTATTTTTCTCTCCAAAATAGAGGCTACTTCATTCATAGAGTGCCCAACCCGTAGCTTTATTTGTGTCCAGCCCGTAGCATTCCTTCCTTGTGTTTCTCATTCATGCATCTGCTTCTTCACTTTTTTCCTACCCAAGCTCGAGTGAAGATCTTGTGCCCCTGCTTCCTTCATTCAGCTCGTGTAGCTTACATGAGAGCTGCCCAAGCTCCTTTCAACTCATACTCTTTCCAAGTTGGCTGCTTCTGTGTGTTCTCCACATGATTGTTGCTTCAACGTTCAACTTAGCTTCTGCTTCCTCATGTAGCTGCTCTTTACGTAATTTCCACATGGCTAGTTCATCTTTCTTCTCCTCTGTTTTGCTCACATGCATGTAGAACTCAAGCTCAAGGCTTTATCTTCAACCCGAGCTCTTCCACATTCATCTTCTCTTGTGAGCTTCCTCTCAAGCTCAAAATTCTGTCTCCAAGCTTCCACGTGATTCAACTCTGTTCTCACATCATTTTTCACGTTGCTATCCAGCCCTCAATGTAGAACTTGAGCTCTCTTCATGCAAGCCTCACGTCTTACTTCTCCTAGCTTTGTGAGCTTCCTCTCATGCACATAGAACCCAAGCATTCTCATCAAGAACCCGTTGCTTCTTCTTTTCCTCCCAAGCATAAAACCTAGCTTCTTCCAGCTCTGTTCTAGCTTTTCTCTTCATTCATTCAACTCACTTTAGCTCACAAGCTTCTTCTTGAATCACAAAAGCTAACCACATGCTCTGTACCTTCCTTCATTTCTTTGCATACTCTATTTTGCTCTTCTCTTCTTCATTTTCTTGCTCTGTTCCAGTGGGTGGAAGTGTAATGGCTGGTTCTAGGAGATTAAGTGTGAGTGTATATGGTGAGGTGCCATGTGAGAATGGAGGAAGAGTAGATGCACTAAGGATGAAGTGGCTCATGGCATTTTCCTTCTCCAATTAACCTTCCATATTTTCTCTAACATTGAGATTTAATTTGCTTAAAGTCTGCATGAAAACAATGGAGATAATTAAGTAGGAACAATCTTACAAAATTATTTAAATAAATTTATGCATTAAAACCAATAATTTTGCAATTTAATTCCTAAACTACAGAAATGGTCAATAAATTCAATTATCCTCCAATTGAAGTCCTTTAAGCAAAAATTTATAATCAAAATGCTTAATTAGAAGAGGAAAAATATATGAAAATTAGCAATTATCAAATTCCCCCACACTTAAGCTTTTGCACTCCCGGGCAAAAGAAAACTATAGTCCAAGAAAGAGATAATTGAAAGGAAATCAAGAAAAATGGAATTGTGTAAGTCACTTCGCACAAGGAAGCTCAAAGCAAATCGATAGCTCAATTCTCCAAGTCATATCACTTATATCAATGCAACAAGTACCATGACAATACACTTAACAGAAATGAAATGCAATGAAAGTCCCTCACCTGGATTAGTATTTATCACTCTACTCTTTAGTGTTTAGGATGAAGTGCTTACTCTCAAATTCCATCATATTTAACTTTACTACCATAAGCTTGGCAATTATTTACATCTCCATCACCAAAATCAAATGCCAATGAATGAATCAAAAGGTCTTTATTATGGTTGTAATGTAGGCTAAGGTGTGAAACAAGTGGCAAACAAGAGAATAAAGGAAATTCAAAAAGAAAATTGGATGCTAAAAATCATCAAGAGCATTAAAATAAGAATAAGGATGGAATGCAAGTACATTTTAAGGCTCTAATTACCACAAACAAAAATATGCACTCAGAGAACAACTTGTCTTTCCTTTTTCTTCTTTTTCTTTTTTCAAATTTTTTTTATATTTCAAATGCTTTTCTTTATTATTATTATTATTATTATTATTATTATTATTATTATTATTATTATTTTTCCTCTCTCTCTTTTTCTTGGAAAATTTTTGAAGAAGAAAAAACAAACAAACGACCTATAAATGATGTGAAAAATGTACCTCTACCCACCTTAACAAGATACAATGCCCTTGAGAGGCTCGTCGCGCAACCCTCAAAATATAACTAGGTTGATAAAATATGTAGCTAGTGGCACAACCTAGGTCATCTCCCTTGGAATTGGAGTTCGATGTTTGATTAGATTTCTAAATGTTAAAAGACTCTAAAATTTTTAAACTAAGGGGGGTTTTGGTTGAATTAAACTAACCTAAAACTAAATTGAATTAAAATTCCTAATTGCTATCTAATTATATGAATTATGGTTGAAAATAGGCTTGTGACTAGCTTTGGAATCGTTCCTTGGTATCCACTATCCTTATCCTAATCTAATTGTAATTGATTCTGGCCTAAGAGTTCCTAATTATGTTCATAACAAATTATCTTGGGTTACCACTCAAGATTCAAGAGATTAATGATCTAATGTTAAATTGAAACCTCAATCCCACATTAAATTGTGAAATCTTGTCTTTAAGATCAATGAACACCCAATTTGATTGATTAACTAATTAATTAGCCTCTGAATCATCATCCTAAAATGTTTAATTAACCAACTAAACATTAAGGAATCCTCAAATTCAACATTCAAGCACATAATTTCATTCATGTATTTCATTGAACACCTTCGAGGCACACATGTAAAATTAGAGAATAATGAAAAATTAGTATCTAATCCAATCAATTAATCAACAAAAGGTTCCCTAATTAGTGTCTAACTAGCCACTAATTACAATTACACAATTTCCTTAACCAAGATAATATATGAAAGAGAAAAAGTATAGGAAAATAGAGAAGTCTTAGCTAAAAATTCTGAATTTTTCTCCATGGATTTAAGCTTGCACCAAGGTCTTCTTCCTTGCTAGTCACAGATGGATTAGAACTTCATTGTATGGTGGAGATGGATGGATGGAGGATGGGTGACGATGGATGGAGGCATGGAGTGAATGGAATACGGCATGAATGTGGTGAGTGGGCGAATGAATGGATGAAGGGGGCGTGATGGACGATGGGGTGGAGTCGTGCGAATGGATTATATGGAATGGATGGCCGCCTGGAATTGTGAATGAATGAATAAATAGGCGAATACCGTGAATGAAGTTGCATGGATGGAATGGAATCTGATGAATGGATTGTAGGGTCAGAGATGAATTCGGCGTGTGGAATGAATGGCGTTATTCACGTGCTCCCCTTACCTCAATTTCATGTGAGTTTTTTACAATTTCATGTGCTACCTCTCTTATTTCAATTCCCTGCACCTCATTCTTCTTTTATTATATATGAATGTGAACCCCACTTGTCATTTGTATTATAATATTCCACATGCTTCCTTCTCCACGTAGCTTTAGCTCATGCAATTCGAACCTGCTCCTTTTCTTTCCATCATTCAGCTCCATCGTCTTCCTTCCCATTCTAACGTGCAGCTCGTAGCTCTTTTCTTCCAAATGCTCATGCAGCTCATTCTTCTCATGCTACCCGTAGCTTCATTCTTCCTTCTCCTTCACCATGTGCAACTTGATGATCCAGCGTCTTCATGCGTTTGTCCCTAGACTTGAGCATTCTGCTATTCTGGAGCTGCATCTTCTGGTCTCGCGTTGTTCTCCAAGCTCCTTCATTCGTCCTCTTCTGTTTCTGCATGAGTGTGAGTTCACATGAGCTGCTCTTCTCCAGCCAAGCACGAAGCTTTCTTCTAGTTTCTGTTTCTCTTCATTCCTCAAACAGAGGCTGCTTCCTCTTCATTTTGCTCACATCGTGCTCTTCCTCACTTCCACGTTGTTTTCACGTTGCTTCTCACGTTCTTCACGTGGCTGTTCCTCGTCATTTTCTCCATGCAAGCTTCTTCTCTCTGTTTTTGCTGGTTTGTGTTTTGCTTCCAGCTCTAACTCGTTTCACTCCAGCGTTTCTTCCACGTAAATCTCTGTTCTGCTCACATGTATGTAGAACTCGAGCTCAAGGTTGCTTCCTGCTTTGCCTTCTCATCAAAAGGAACCTGTAGCTTCTTCTTTAACAGGTGGTTATCTGCTTCTGCACCCAAAACAAAACATCATCCATGTCAAAACAAGTGCTGCCTTAACATGAAACCTGTAGCTTTGTGTCCCTGTTTCTGCATGTGGGTGTAACGTGGAATGGGGGACTATGACTTGATGAGATGCTGTGCATGTGAGTGAGCTGCAACGTGAATGATGTGTGTAGCTGATGTATAACCATGTGAATGTGCATGCATATAATGCATGAAATGAGAGAGCATCCCATTCATGTGCCAACCACAATTCATTCTCCCATTTTTAAGCTCTAACAAGAAGTACAATTGAGGCCTAAATCTTCCTCTTCTCTTCTCTAACTCAAATTCTCATTCGAACATCATTTAGCCATTGAAATCTACATAAAAGAATGGAAAGTGTTAAGTAGAAATAGCCAAAAAATTATTGAAAAGGAATTCATGCATTAAAACTCAATAATTTTGCAAATTAATTCATAAGGTGCAAAAATGGCTACTAAAATCAATTATCCACCTAAGTAAATCTATTAAGCCTTATTTAACATTTAAAATGCTTAAGTTAGCAGAATTAAAACATATAAAATTCATGCTTATCAGCCTTTAATAATCGAAAGCATCCTAATCAAGGTAGGAAGAACATTCATTTGGTTTTCATGGCTAAAAGGCTAAAAAGGAAACATATATATGGCTCAAAAAGGGTAAAGCAAATGGATTAGACACATGTAGGATAGGTTTTTAGCTCTAGCTAAAATAAAACAATAATGAATGCTTAATCCTTTTCATGCATGGCAAATGAATGAATGTGGCCTTGAATAAGATTTAAGCCAAGTTCTAGAGTAAAAGCAAGATAAGGGATACACACTAGAAATGAATAAGCAATAGGTTCAAAAATCTCACAAGGTAAATTGACCATCATCAAATTTCATTAAAGCAAAGCTAATTGTCACTTAACTTGCATTCTTAACACAAGGTCAATTTCCTATCAAATCAAGATATATTAAAGCTATGATTCCCTTAATGCTAGCAACTTACACAAAAGTATAGTTTTTTTTAACTGAAAAACAACACAAAACTTCAACACTCCAAGGATAAAACAACAGACTAAAAACCTAGAAACTAGAAAAATCAACTAACCAAAAACAAAACAAAACTAAAAATTTTATTTGTATTCCCCCCACACTTAAACATTGCATTGTCCTCAATGCCAGCACACAATCTAGTAAATAGATAAAGACAACACAATATAAAAGGGGAAAGGGAAAGAGTACAACTGGGGATCAGGGTGGGTCATGAAGTTGAAGCTCCTCCTTGTCATGCCTTAGAACTCCTTCATGAAAGTTTTTGAGCTGATGTCCATTAACTTTAAATTTAGCTCTTATCTGCTCATCCAGAAGCTCAACTGCACCAAAAGGGAAAACATTAGAAACTATGTAAGGACCTTCCCATTTAGAATGAAGTGTACCTGGCATAAGCTTCAAGCGGGATTTATAAAGTAGAACTTTTTGGTCGACAACAAACTCCTTTCTTGCAATCATCTTGTCATGGAATGCCTTTGTCTTTTCTTTATACATCCTTGCATTATCATAGGCTTCCAATCTGATTTCTTCAAGCTCTTGGAGTTGGAATTTTCTATGAGATCCTACTCCATTCAAATCCAAATTGCATTTCTTTACAGCTCAGTAAGCCTTGTGCTCCACTTCTACCGGCAAGTGACAAGCTTTTCCAAATACCAGTCGATAGGGTGACATGCTAATAGGAGGCTTGTAGGCAGTCTTATAGGCCCAAAGTGCATCATCGAGCCTCTTGCTCCAATCTTTCCTATTTGGCTGCACTGTTTTCTCCAAAATTTGCTTCACTTCCCGGTTAGAAATTTTTGCCTGGCTATTTGTTTGAGGGTGGTATGGAGTAGCTACTTTATGCACAACACTATACTTGCTAAGCAAGTTGTGCATACTCCGATTGCAAAAATGAGTGCCTTGGTCACTGATAATGGCTCTGGGAATACTAAACTTGCAAAAAAATGTGAAAGCGAACAAACTCTACAACCACAGAAGAATTATCAGTCCTAGTGGGTTTTGCTTCCACCCACTTCGAAACATAATCAATAGCCAATAAAATGTATGAAAAGCCAAAAGAAGTAGGAAAAAGTCCCATAAAATCAATGCCCCACACATCAAAGACTTCCCAAAACAAAATGGGATGATGTGGCATTTCATTTCTCCTAGATATACTAACTGTTTGTTGACACCTGACACATCTTTTACAAAAATCAAAGGCATCATGAAACAAAGTAGGCCAATACAATCCACTATCTAGAACCTTCCTAGCTGTGCGTTTTGGGCTAAAGTGACCTCCACATGCAAGTGCGTGACAAAAATTTAAAATAGAATCAAATTCTATATTAGGCACACAATGTCTAATCACTTGGTCACTGCATAGTTTCCACAAGTATGGATCATCCCAAATATAATACCTAGCTTCACTCCTAAACTTATTCAACTGATGTTTAGTCAAATCAACAGGTAGTTCAAAAGCAGCTAGATAATTCACTGTCTACATACCATGGATAGAAACTATGGATAGCACACAAATGCTCATCAGGGAAATCATCATCAATAGGTAAGGAATTTACCTTTGGAGCTTCAATTCTGCTCAAGTGGTCTGCCACCAAGTTTTCAGCTCCAAATTCTTGAAGTAGAAGCATCCATCTGATCAATCTTGGCTTTGCATCAGGCTTCTTCAGCAAGTACTTCAAGGCTACATGATCAGTAAAAATAATGACTTTAGTATCAAGCAAATAAGATCTAAATTTATCCAAAGCAAAAACAATAGCAAGAAACTCTTTTTCTGTGGTTGTTTAATTTGCTTAGGCCCCATCCAAAGTCTTGGATACATAAGCAATTACATGGGACCTCTTATTCACTCTCTGGCTCAAAAGTGCACCTACAACAAAATTAGACGTGTCACATAAAAGCTCAAATGGGAGGTTTCAATCAGGGGGTTGAATAATGGGTGGGGAAGTCAATCGTTTCTTAAGATCATCAAAAGCTATTTTACATGCATCATCAAAATGAAAATCAACATCTTTTTGCAACAGCTTAGACAATGGCAAATCAATTTTACTAAAATCCAAAATGAATCTTCTATAGAAACCTGCATGACCTAGAAAAGACCGGACCTCCCGAACACATGTTGTCATACCTTATTTTATAACCCTTTTCCTACTACAATTACCTCATATATTACTTAGAGAAGTCAATGGAAACCTGAACTGATACAAATTTTTCATTTTAAAACTTCCTCATACAATTTTACTATTCATTTGGTCATTTCCAAATTCTTATCTAACTTTGAAAATACATACTTAATTATAGAAAAATTGTATAAGGTTAATTCAGGGTTCTACTTCAAGCTCTCTAAGCCCTTTATACGAGGAAAATACTTACTTAGCAGAGTGCATATAAATTCATATAAAGTTGCCCTTACAACAAATTGGACGGTTTTACCCCTCATTGGTCATATTATTATTATTATTATTATTATTATTATTATTATTTTGCCTTTATATAAGTACAGGCATTCTTGCATCTTATGCATGCTAGTCATACTCTTTTTACTTCAGGGGTTGATTATATTCATGACTTTCCATACCTGAGTACCTTATAGTATCATAACGTAACTCATGCACACAGTAATATAAAATATTTAATTACATAACAAAATGTGGTGCATAAAAGTAAGGTCCTCAATTTATGTCTTCACATTCTTTGCTCTTTCTTTGCTTGAACTCGTACCTAGCATGGGTTATAATTGGGATGAGATTATGAAATCTTAGTAGTAGTAAACCAATCTTATTCACAAGCAAGCATGTAAGTACATAACATAATGCCAATCAACGTACCATATACCACATATTAATATAAGGGATTTCACCCAAGGCCAATCACGATTTTAGCATACATATCATCTTATAACATAAATGACAACTTGATATAGCATACCACTTATCATTATACAAATATACAAGCTTAAAGAAAGAGAGAGGAAAACTACTACCTTAGCAAACATTGCTCCTCAATCCTTGGGACTCGGTTTACTTGCTTTTGGAGTTTCCAAAATAACATCAAACCCTATAATCATAATGATAATTCATTACAATCAATACATAAACCTTAACTTCTAAAATAAGATGACCCCTTTTAAACTTAATGGGACCATTGGAATTGGAAAAATCTAACTCCTTCCCTTCCCATTCATTGTGGCCGAATAGTATGCATTTCTTGGCCAAAATTTAAGAATTTTATCCCATGCTTTTTGGGGGCTTTCCCATAGGTATTCCTAGCTAAAAACACCCTTTTGAATCCATTGGAATGGATAAAATCATCGAATTCCAGCCCCAATATCACGTTTTGGTCATCACATAATCTAGCTCCGTTTTAGGCTCAAAGTGCGTTTCTTTGGTTCTAAAAATTCCATAGCCTTTTTATTTATGTTTTAGGACTTGAAATTTGGTATACATGACTTTAAGACATTAAGAAAACACCATAAAAGTTTTGGAAAAATTCTGACAGCATCTCCCCATGCTTTCTATTTTCCCAAAAATTACAATCCTTGTGTTTTCCAAAGTTTCAGCACATAACAATAATAACTAAGCTGATATGGCCTTCATGTTCAACATATAAACTTCATTTCAAGGCCTTCATATTCAACATATAAACTCCATTTCTAATGATTCATATGCTATCCAAAAATAACTCATAGCTAGGGTTCAACAGAACTAGCTTAAAGCATATGATTTACAAGTATAAGATGGAGAAAACTTACCTTTAAGCTTAAACCTTGCTTCCTTTGCTTTTCTCACACTAAAATTCTTTCTCTTCCCACTTAGAGAAACATTTCACCTTGAACAAAAGATGAATATGCAGCTGCCCTTTGGAGGAAAAGGTTGGAGGATGGAGAAGATGAAGAAATTTGGTGAAGAATGGTGGTAGTTTTGCTTGGTTTCACTTCATCTTCCACTTTTTCTCCCTCTCTCTCTCTTCGTGTTTTTCTTTCTTTCTTCCTTGTGTGTGGCATGAAAATGGTGGAATGGAGGTGAAGAAGATGAATCTAATGAATTTAAATGGTCATACTAAATTTGGACCATTGGATCAACTTTTTTAAGATCAAATCTTAACCTTCCATTCATTTTTTCTTTTGATTTTCTAATTTCATAACTAAATATCTTCTTTCAAAAATTCTTGGCCACACACTTGGAAGCCTTGCCTTAGCCCTTAAGTTATGGAGAGCAACCATGGTTAATTTCTTAACTCAACCATGGTCAACTTTTAACTCAACCATAGTTAGTTTCTAACTTAACAATGGTTAATTCTTTAAAATAACTAAAATCTTTTTCTTCTTTTCCTTTCATTCTATATTTACATTTGGGTTTCATCTTCTCTAAAACCCTAATCATATCTTTTCTTCTCTTATTGGGCCTTTAGAATAAGCTATTGGGCCTTATCGCAGTCTAACATCGGTGTCTTGGCCCAATTAAGGCTTTACGGTACAATACATACCTTTAGACTTTCTAAAATTTATGAACATTATTTCCTCTACTTGCTGGCCATATTAAGCTTTAAACATGGTTCAGGGGCCTTTAACCTCAATCCTCACAAATTTCGGTGTCAATCGAACACCCAAGTCTAGAGGTGTAATTTTCACCGTTCTGTATTACGATTGTGCTATAAACTTTTCCTTTACTGCAATTCTGTCCTTGAAACTCCTTTAGGGTTTCTTAGCCTTTTAGCTATTTTTATTTTTATAGTTGTTGCAACTTCCTTTTTCTATTTTACTCATGGCTATTGATCGGGATAACCAGATACCAGACCAGATCCCACCCGACCATCTTGATAACTTGACATCATTAGACCCGTCTCATCAAATTGAGTTTAACCGTGAGTCACGAATTTTTGAGATTCTTGCCCAATTTTTTGATATTCATGCTTAAAGCCACAAATAGAGGGTGAAACTAGGGTTCCCTGAACTTTAGGGTAATTTATACATTTTGTCTGACATATAACTTTTCTTTGCATTTTAGTCCCTGGCTCCTTCATACTTGACTTTTGAGGCTCTTCGAGACCTTTTTCTGATCTCTTTTTTTTTCATCTAGTTTAGCCCCAATTTTAGGGCACCTTTGTCCTTGACTCATCATTATTTATGATCTAGAATATTATTCTAATTTTATTAGACCTCAATTTATTCTATTGGGGGGACTTCCTTTCATATTCGGTGAATTTTGTACGTTGACAGAGAAACCATATGTTACGTTTCTCACGTTTCCTTACGTTTTCTTGGATTTTCAGAAAACCGAATGTTACACATGTCAGGTATGGTAGAGAAGTGATAACATCTATCTTAGCTTTGTCAACCTCTATGCCCTGTTCAGATATAATATGACCCAATACAATGCCTTTTCAAACCATAAAATGACACTTTTCAAAATTAAGTACAAGGTTCTTCTCTATGCATCTAGCTAGGACTCTATCCAAACTATACAAGCAATCATCAAAAGAGTTCCCATATACAATGAAATCATCCATAAAAATTTCTATACAGTGTTCAAGGAAATCACTAAAAATAGAAACCATGCACCGCTGGAAAGTTCCAAGGGCATTACAAAGACCAAAAGGCATTTATCTATAGGCATATGTTCCAAATGGGCATGTGAATGTCGTCTTCTCTTGATCCTTCGAGGCTATGCATATTTGAAAATATCCTAAAAATCCATCCAAAAAATAATAATGAGATTTTCTAGCTAAACACTTAAGCATCTAATCAATAAAAGGGAGGAGGTAATGATCTTTTCTAGGGACTAAATTAAGCCTCCTATAGTCAATGTAAACCCTCCAATTATTTTGTACACAAGTGGCACCAATTCATTATTCTCATTTTGGACAACTGTGATCCCTGATTTCTTTGGAACCACCTGCACAGGACTAACCCATTAACTGTCAGAAATAGGATATATAATACCAGCAGATAAAAGTTTAGAAACTTTCTTTTTAACCACATCCAGAATAAGTGGGTTCAGTCACCTTTGAGGTTGCCTTACTGGTTTTGCCCCATCTTCCAACAGAATTTTGTGCATGCATGTATTAGGGCTAATGCCAGGTATGTCAGCCAAGGTCCACCCTATTGCTTGTCTTCTCCTCCTTAAGACCTCTAGAAGCTTCTCTTCCTCCTCTGGAATAATGTCATTGACTACAATCACCAGAAGCTTCTCATCTTTCTCCAAATAGGTATACTTGAGATTGTCTGGTAGTGGTTTGAGCTCTAAGGTAGGAGCTTGCTCAACCGATGGTATGAGTTATTTGATTTCAATCTCTTCCATGCCAAATACCTGTTTAGACAACTCACAGACAGAAGAAACAACTTTCCCAACTTTGGGAATATCAGCAGAAGGAACATCAACAAGAGAACCAATAAGAGTAGCTGTTGGAGATTGTGCCCTAGGCCAATCATTTGTAAACATTGTGCTTCATTAAGAATAAAAGTTTTTCTGTTACAATTATTATATTTGCATGTTTCTATAATAATTATATCCTTAGATAAATTATATTAGTTATCCAAAAATCCCTAATCGATCATCCTTGTGGGAACGATGATGAATTAAGACGAGTATGATTTTGATTGATGGTTATGTGTTAATCATGTATGGAGATACAAATCAAAATCATAGGCGCTTGTTGGGAATAGGGTGTTGGATCGACCTATCATGAGGTAGCTTCATAGATTTGGTCATAAGCGTACCTCATACATAACCATGTCACTAATCCCTCATACCTGAGATCATCATAGATTCCAACATAAAGGACATTGTGCTTTGGCATTGTCAAAAGTCACCTTTGACCGGGTGATCACAAAGGCTATTGTCTGGCATAGTGGATTTCATGTAGGGGATGATGAGTGGTCAAGATGGAATTTGTCCCTTTAGTTAACGGAGAGAAATCTCTGGACCCCTCGATGAGTAAGACTGAGAAACGCATGGCCATGCTTGGATAGAAGGATTTTTCATTCGTTCTGTCAGTTTGCACGTAAATCGAGAAACTGATGATCAAGTAAGATAAGGATGACATTTTCATGCCTCATGCTCGATCAAGATATCGTGTGATAAAAGGGATGTGACAGGGTTATACGATAGGCTGTATTAGATCACCAAACCCTATGTGATCTGGGTAGCCACTGTCTTGCTAGAGGCTGCTGGTGACTTGTGGGTGCAATAACGTTGTTGGCCTACTGCCAATATCATATAGGCCTACAGGGTCACACATAAGAACGAATCAACTTGAACAAGAATGTCCAAATTTATTGAAGCTAAAATTGTGTCTAGATTCGATGAATGTTACGCTTAATTAGGGTGAGATAATTATATATATATATATATATATATATATAATATGTTATATATATATATGCAATTAATTTGGAATATAAGTATATATATATATTATTTGATATATATATAATATTTCATATATATATAGAAATTCAAAATATATATATTTATATTCGATATAAATATATATATTGTATTATATATTTCAATATACATATTTATTTATAAATGAATTAGTTCAAATTGAATTTATGAGATAAATTCGAATTTTAACTAATTTGTTTAAGATTAATTTGGATTAATTTAAATAATGTATTTAAATTAATTAATTTAATCTAAATATACCTCTATAAAAGGAGAGGTAGGCTAGGGTTTAGAAATACACAAAAGGGGTCAGATTTCTAAAACCCTAAGCCATCACCCTAGAGAGAGAGAGAGAGAGGCCGTACACCTAGAGAGAGAAAGTGTTCGGACGCCTAGAGAGAGAAGATCATCTTCTCATCAATTCGCGTATAGACGTGGTGAATGAAGGTGCTAGCATGCCTTTCAAGTTGCCAAATCATTCGTGTGGATACTGGTAGAGGGGGCTGCGCATAGACGTCAGTTCTAGAGATCCGAAAGGACAAAGTGCGCTACAAAGGTAATATTTTATTTCATACTTAATTTAATTAAGTTGATGGATCCATGGGAAGAAACAAATTAAAGTATAGTTCATTTCTTTCAGTAGCAACATCAGTATCACTATTGGATGAACTAGTCACACAACATCTAATACCACTATCAATAGGCAAGGTAAGAGTGGAAATAGATGAACTAGCACAATTAACATATCCAGAAGTGACATCAACATGCAACATATCTTGAGAATCAATAAATCCAATAACATTAGAACAATCAAGGAAAACAACAGTATACACATTAGCTCTAGAACAAGAAGATTGACCTAGACCAGTATAATCATCCAAATCAGTCACAGGCTGACCAATAATGAAATTAGCACAAAAAGAAGAGGTCTCAGAACCATGATGATCAGTACATGTTTGGAACTCACTATTCTCAATAAAAGCACTAATTTAGGTACATTTGTGACATATAGTAGTTCCAAAACATATACAATCAAGAGAATCATCCAAGTCAGCAATATCACAAGAATTAGTCAATAAACTATCCCTAAAATCAGCATTAGCACTATCAACTAGCATATCAATCAGGCTGATACTAAAGACAGAGTTATCATCACAGGGGTGTTTCATGGCATCAAATATATTAAATTGTATCACATTGCTAGCAAACTCCATTTGAAGAGTACCCTCATGCACATTTATAATTGTCTTTGCAGTTTTTAAGAAAGGTCTATCTAAGATGAGTAGGGCATTTCCACTAGATCTATATGTATCATCCTCCACGTTAAGGACATAAAAATCAGCTGAAAAAATCAAATCCTTTACCTTGACCAGAACATCCTCCAATACTCCTAAAGGATAAGCAATGCTCCTGTTTACCAGCTGCACAACCATTCCAGTAGGTTTTAGATCCCCCATTTGCAAAGATGAATACACAGATTTTGGCATAACATTTATAGCAGCACCAAGATCAATCAAAGCATCAGAAAACTCAAAATTCCCAATAGTGCATGGAATTGTGAAAGTGCCCGGATCTTGACACTTAGTGGGCATTGTTGGCTGTATGAGTATTGAAACATTCTTGCCAAAATTGACTTTTTCATTCCCTCTTAGATGCCTCTTGTTGGTACATATTTCCTTGAGAAACTTGGCGTATTTGGGGATGGTCTTGATTGCATCCGACAAAGGTATATTGACCTCTACCTTCTTGAAAGTCTCAAGAATTTCTTTTTCAATATCTGCTTCAATTTGTCTCTTTCCCAAGGTAGGTCTATGCAGGAAAGGAAAGATCTTCTTTGGCTCATCTTCTTTGTTAGGCTCATTTGGTGCAACATGTGTTTTTAATGACACCGGCTTATCCATGGTAGTGGTATCTGAGGATCCCTGAACTTCCTTTCCACTCCTAAGAGTGATAGCACTAACATTGCTACTATTCCTTGGATTAACAATAGTTTGAGAAGGTAATTAGCCTGATCCTTGGCTTTTTATCTCATTGAGAGAGCTAGCCAACTGACTCATCACAATCTCCATATGCTTGTTCTGAGTTTTCATGTTATCCATTTCTTGTTTGTGTCTAGCCTAATTTTGATCTATCTTTTCCATGAGTTGCTTAATCATAAACTCCATGCTGTTATCTTTTCTAGGTTCCTCTAGGATAGGAACTGATTGCCTAATAGGTTGGGAAGACTGTGCACTAAGTCCTACAACATTGTATCTATTTTGCTGTGCGCTCCCCCATATCTCAAGTTAGGGTGATCCTTCCATCATGGATTGTATGTATTAGAATAAGAATCATATTTTTGTTGCCCTTGTTGCATTGGCTTGACTGGAAACATCCCAGCACAAGCCTCTACCTTGTCCTCTAACATAGGGCACTGATCAGTAGCATGTGTGGCCAAACAACATATATCACACAGGGGTCCCACCAAGGTAGTAAAGGTAGATGTCTACCCAGGTGCATAGCACTGTGGATAAGAATGTGTCTGAGTAGGGTAGGACTGTGGTGCACAAGTCTGAGAAGGAGTAGAGGATGACCGTGGCTGTTGCCGATCTAAAGCAAGCTGTTGGAGCACAGAAGACATTACATCAATCTTGCTTTCAATTCTTTGACCATAGTCTGGAGCATACAATTCACTGACTCCTCTTACTGTCTGTATTGATCTGGACCCAAATTGCTGAGCATTATAAGCCATCTTATCAATCAACTCCCAGGCTTTTGTAGGTTTCAGATCACCTAAGGCTCCACCAGAGGCAGCATCAATCATATATCTATCCATGTTCAACAACCCCTCATAGAAGTACTGAATAAGAGCTGATCAGAAATTTGATGGTGAGGACAACTAGCCAGCAATCTCTTGAATCTTTTCCAGTACTCATACAAAGTCTCTCCACCATTCTGTTTGATCCCACATATTTCCTTCCTTATTGATGCAGTGCGAGACGCTGGAAAGAATTTTTCCAAGAATAGCCTCTTCAGTTGGTCCCAAGAAGTGATGGCACCAGGAGGTAAATAGTACAACCAGTCCTTGGCTAAACCATCCAAGGAAAAAGGAAATGCTCTGAGCTTAATTTGTTCCTCTGAGACGCCCTGTGGCTTCATTGTAGAGCAAACAACGTGGAATTCCTTCAGATGTTTGTGAGGGTCATCTCTTGCAAGTCCATGAAACTTAGGAAGTAAATGAATCAAATCAGATTTAAGCTCAAAATTTGTATCTAATTCTGGAAATTGTATATAAAGATTTTGATAATGCACATTAGGAGCTATTAATTCTCTAATGGTTCTGGCATGCTTGTTATCATTCAAATTTACATTTACATTCAAGTTAGCTTGAACATGCATATTCATTTTAGCATTCATTTGATCTTGTTCAGCCATATTATCACCAGCAAATTGAAGTATACAATCAATTCCTTGGATACAATCAAAAGCAGAAGAAATAGAACTACTGATTCCTACACTATCCTTGTTTTTCTGAATCCTTACTTGTCTTCTAAAGGTTTTTTCAATTTTCGGATCCAAATCAATTAATTTTTCACCAGAGCTCCTTGTCATAAACCAATTAGACAAGCAAAAACTAAGAAGGAACACAAAAAATCAACAAAGAAAAATTAAAACAATAAATCTATAAAAATTAGAAAAATCCTAGAAAATTCAAAAAAATACTAAAAAATTAGAAAAAGTGCCTTAGATGTTGGAATTTGGCTAAAAAATGGTGCACCTAATAGTTATGCTATTATTTTTGCTTAAAACACCTAAAAACCTTGGAAAACAAAGTTTGAGAATTTCCTAGGCACTTTAAACAAAAATTCCAGCAAGCGGCAAAATTAGATTAAGCAACCGAAATGTCCAAAATCCAACTTCAAAATAGGGGAGAAACAAAACAAAAATAGAGCAAAAATAGGGCACAAATACTAAGAAACCCTTTCAAACAATTAAAAAACTAAACTCCCCAGCAACGGCGTCAAATTTGACAATTGTGTCGCACAATCTCAAATAAAACTAGGTAGTAAAATAAATTCTGTAGATAATGGTGCAACCTAGGTTATTTTTCCAAGGAGTTTGTGTTTTAATTTGTTTATGAAAGAATGTTCCAAGTATTACTAAATGAAAATTGTTTAGGGGGATTTTGGATTACTAAAATTTAATTGACAAGAATAAAAAACTTAAGACTAAATGAAGTGAATAGTTGAGAAAATGTGGTAGCTAGCTTTCAGATGGACTCCTTAGAATTCAATTATCCTTGCCCTTTTTAGTTTACCAAATTTGAATTTAATTTTTTGCTCATTAGTGTATTTCCCATAAAGGCTCTTGAATGACCATCTAAGATTCAATTCATCAATTATTCAAGGAATTTGCTACTACAAGAAACCTTAAAAAATTAATTAATTGAATTAATAACAAGAATACACTATAACCATTCCTAATTGATTAATAAAATTTACTACACAATCCATTTAAGATGCTAATTAATCAATTAGATTAATTAATTCCTCAAACAATTAATTACACAAAAATTTCAGCCACTTAATCCAACAACCATTGTATCAATTAGCCTAAAATCAAGAGGAAATTAAAAGTAATTTGCACAGCACTAATTCTGAAATTTTTACAAATATGTAATGATCACAATTAAAATTCCAAAGATCAAATTATATTCAATCCACAAATCAAACCAATCCTGTAATTTTCAGCAATTAAATTCCTAAATTAATAAACTAATCCTAGTCAAATTAATAAGAAAAATAATTTTGAAATTAAAAGATTGAGCAAGGAATTTTTATCTAATTTGGTAAAAAAATGTGGTGCTCAAATCTGCACCTGAGAGTTTCCAAGCATCAGTTAGCTACCATGAATGATTCAAGCTGCTATGGAGAGTTTAATCGGAAGAAAATTGATGATGGGAGCTTCAGCCATGAAGAAATGGATTAATTAATCTCTCCCTGGTGCTCTCGCTTTTTCCACGTTCCAGTACGCCTCTGGAGCTCTCACCCTTTACGTCGTCTATCTCGTTTTCTCCCAGCTCCTTATTTCCCACGTTGAGGTCACGTAATGCTTTAGCGCTTTTTTTCCTTAATGAGTCACGTGCCCCACAGCTCACTCTCGCGTTTTTCTTCCGCTGAATGCCTCACGCTGTACGCGTTTTATTTTCTTCTCCTAGCTCACACTTTCATTAATACACATCAGCCCACAGCTATATTAATCTCCAGCTCTCTACCCGTCAGCTTTGCATGTGTTTCATTTATTTATTTAGCTACGTTGACTTTCCACTCGAGCTGCATGCATCTCTCCGTCATATTCAACGTCTGTTCCAGCCACGTGCTCTTTCTTTCCACGTCAACTGTACACGTTAGCTCTTCTCCCAGCTCGTGCAAGCTTCGTGCAAATCCACGTCGACTTTGCATGCTCCAGCTTCTGTTCACAGCACCTAAACTCGAGCTACTCATGTGGATTTCTCCATGCAAGGCTGTCGCGTATTTTTCTCTCCAAAACAGAGGCTGCTTCATTCATGGAGTGCCCAACCCGTAGCTTCATTTGTGTCCAGCTCGTAGCATTCCTTCCTTGTGTTTCTCATTCATGCATCTGCTTCTTCACTTTTTTCCTACCCAAGCTCGAGTGAAGATCTCGTGCCCCTGCTTCCTTCATTCAGCCCGTGTAGCTTACATGAGAGCTGCCCAAGCTCCCTTCAACTCATGCTCTTTCCACGTTGGCTGCTTCTGTGTGTTCTCCACATGATTGTTGCTTCAACGTTCAACTCAGCTTCTGCTTCCTCATGTAGCTGCTCTTTACGTAATTTCCACGTGGCTAGTTCATCTTTCTTCTCCTCTGTTTTGCTCACATGCATGTAGAACTCGAGCTCAAGGCTTTATCTTCAACCCATGCTCTTCCACGTTCATCTTCTCTTGTGAGCTTCCTCTCAAGCTCGAAATTCTGTCTCCAAGCTTCCACGTGATTCAACTATGTTCTCACGTCGTTTTTCACGTTGCTGTCCAGCCCTCCATGTAGAACTCGAGCTCTCTTCATGCAAGCCTCACATCCTACTTCTCCTAGCTTTGTGAGCTTCCTCTCATGCACATAGAACCCAAGCATTCTCATCAAGAACCCGTTGCTTCTTCTTTTCCTCTCAAGCATGAAACCTAGCTTCTTCCAGCTCTGTTCTAGCTCTTCTCTTCATTCATTCAACTCACTTTAGCTCACAAGCTTCTTCTTGAATCACAAAAGCTAACCACATGCTCTGTACCTTCATTTCTTTGCATACTCTGTTTTGCTCTTCTCTTCTTCATTTTCTTGCTCTGTTCCAATGGGTGGAAGTGTAATGGCTGGTTCTAGGAGATTGAGTGTGAGTGTATATGGTGAGGTGTCACGTGAGAATGGAGGAAGAGTAGATGCACTAAGGATGAAGTGGCTCGTGGCATTTTTCTTCTCCAATTAACCTTCCATATTTTTTCCAACATTGAGATTTAATTTGCTCAAAGTCTGCACAAAAACAATGGAGACAATTAAGTAGGAACAATTTTACAAAATTATTTAAACAAATTTATGCATTAAAACCAATAATTTTGCAATTTAATTCCTAAACTATAGAAATAGTCAATAAATTCAATTATCCTCCAATTGAAGTCCTTTAAGCCAAAATTTATAATCAAAATGCTTAATTAGAAGAGGAAAAATATATGAAAATTAGTAATTATCAATAGTCCATAAGAAATCGAATGAAAAATTTATCCGCTACGCAACGCAAATTTATTCATTATTTTTAATGTTATTTTCTTGCTTCCTTGTGAGATGCATGGCATAAGGGATGGAAATAGTATAAGACAAGCTAGAAATTTTTGATGTTACATTTAGAGGCCTAAAAAATCATAGGAATCATTAGAATGGTTAAAACTCTTTCGGTGTATAATTTAGGTCATTAGTTGACTCAAATTTTGACTAGATCATTTAGGATTGTTCTAATTCCCATAAATTTGAAACAAAATGTTTTTAACAAACTAGGAGACCTAAATTTTATGATAGGAAAGATGATTCTAAAAAAGAATTCAAAATGAGCTCAAGTGGAGAAATGAAAATAGAAGGGCAATATGGGAATATTGGGAAATATTATAAAGTGCTCCTCCTTCCTTCTTATAAGCATGCCACCTTCATGAAGGCTACAAAACCGACCTATTCTATTTTGAACTAGAGACAAAAACATGGAGGTAGATGGACGAAGAACCAAGGGAAGAAGATGGCACCTAAGGTAAGCAAATGTGTAGAATTTGCCTATGATGCTATTGTAAGCTTTTTCCTACTCTTTCTCTTCTTTCTTTCTATAGTTTCAGATTTCTAAAAGATGGATTTTTATGTTTGAACCCATGGTGGAAGAAGCTCTTTGGGAGGAAATAAATATGTCATAATAACCTCTATTAGAAGCCCTTTTAAATGGTATGTAACAAGGCTTAAAAAACTTGCTTCTCCTTGCTTTCCCATGGCTTCCTAAATTTGGCCAGACCAAGGGCAGAGTAAAGGGAGTTTGGTTTTGGCTCAAACTTGATATGAAATTGTGGTTTCAAAGCATGGAGATTGATATGGAACCAAAAGAATCAAATAGAAAGCTATGGGTTGCAAGAATTGGAACCTAGGGTTTTTATTACACTTTAAGGAATATGGAGGTTTAAAATGAGATTTTAGATTATGTAAGAGTATAATTGAGCTAAGAAGAAGCTAAGGAACTTGTAACACCTTGAAACTAATTAAGAATAATTGTGATGATTAGAGAATTAATCTAGATAATTAGTAAAACTAAGTAAGTTGAAAGGGGAGGTGGAACGTATGGAGGACTAAATTGTTAATATGAGTTTAATTAGGAAAATTAATTAAGAAAGGGAAGACATTAAATTGGGCCTTATAATTAATTTAATTATTACTTTATATTAAGTGTAAAAGCCCAATCTTAGCCTTAGGAAGATCCAATTCCATTTCTTAGAGACCTAATATTTAATTATGCAGACCTAAATGTTAATGGACCTTTTTAGCTAGGCCCAACTCTCATATATGACCCATGTAACCTTATAATCCATGGCCCAACAAGTATATGATTGAACCCACTTGGATTTTGTGCCCTTGGGTTAGCCCATTTACCCATCTAAACCCTAATTTTCTTTAGTCTTCCCCTTCCATTCTGCAAAAAACACAAGAAGCAAAGGGAAATTTCAGAGGTCCAAAGGGGAGGTTAGGGTTAGCAGTAAAATTCCATCATTTCCTATTCCTAGAATGAGATTTAGCTAAGGTAACTTATATGTAACCTAATCATCTCTTCTTTCTCTTCAATTTGAACTAATTAGTTTCTTATTTGGAACATTTTCATCTCCGACCAAAAGCTAAAGCTTGTTACTTGGTGCTTCCATGGTGAATTTTTAGAGGTAGAGGCTATGGGTGTAACATCCAGAAAAAGAAAAGAAAAGAAAAGAGAAAAGAAAAGGGAAAGAAAAGAAAAGCTGAAAATTTTCGAAGGCTGAAAATTTTCTAAGTCTGCTAGCTACAACCTAGCTATAGCGAATGTACCTGTTCGCTATAGCGAGAAATAGGCTAGCTATAGCGAGAATGCCTTCTCGCTATAGTGAAAATGCTTCTAGCTATAGCGAGTGCGGGCATCCCATACAAAATCCAGGGGGTAGCTCGTCGTAGCGGGAGCTATAGCGAAGGCAAAGGTCTGGGACTTGCACGAGCTCGCCGTAGCGAGGGTTATAACTCGCTATAGCGAGGGTGAGTCCGGAAAAGCGTAAAAAGAGAGATTTTGACTTTTTAAAGAGTCTAAACTCTTCCTTTCTCTTAGAACCGACCTAAGTTTCGACTAAGGAGAGAGAAAAGCGCTGTGGAGAGAGAAAGAGACCTAGAGAAGCAAGGAGATCAAGCAAAGAGGTGAGTAATCTTTAGATTTCCCTGGCTTTTCTCCTTAGCATGTTGATCTCCTCCTTTTGCTTTCTCTTTCTATGGTTTTAGAAGCTAATATGGGTTAGGTTCAGAAGAGGGAAGTAGGAAAACTACTCTAGAAGGAGGGTAGAACTCATATATCTTCATTTCTTCTTCCTTGCTTTCTTCTTTGAGAGCTTGAGTGAGGAAGGAGAGTGAGTAGAGTTCTAGAGAGAGAATCCCTAGATCCTCCAAGGGTAGTGAGGGTTTACTTCGATGAGGAGCCTCTTTTAGCTTTGTGAGAGTTATTTAAACTATGAGAGAATGATTTGGTGCTCTTTGTTGTGCCTAGGCTCAAAGGAAGAAACTTCACCTAGTTGTGAGTGTGAAATCAAGAAGGGAGAGGAGAAATTGAAAGGGAAGGCTTGTGTAATCCGAGAAGGTAGCTCTCTACTCTTTTCTTGTTGCATTCTTGGTTGTGTAATAGTCATTATATGTTGTGTATGTGCTTGTATGATGAGATATGCCATTGATTTTGCCTTGATGCATCGGTACCAATATGCTTATGATATGATTTGTGGAAATTGCTCGGGTGAGGTGGTGCCGAAAGTCCCTTGAGACAGGTGAGGAGGAGCCAAAAGTCCCTAATCCAAGGGTGAGGCCGATCCAAAAGTCCTAAAACTCGGGTGAGGCTAGACCGAAAGTCCCTAGAGCCTATTCTTGGCATTGGTTTGATATCATGGCATGAACACATATGTGGTGTTATTGCGACTTGTATGCATGCTTGACTATTTTATATGCCTTGATTGCATCTTGAATGAGTATGAGCTACTGAGATTCCTCGAATCTCACCCCCTCCCCCTCCCATCTTAATATCCAGGTGGTGTCCAAGGAGAGGCGAGCATACCTCATGGAGCCTAGTAGAGCATAATTAGGATGATGTATAGCTTTTTGGTTATTTTGATGTATAAGGTGCCAAAATGAAGATGCACCTATTATTTTTGAGTTGTAAATGTGTGAGCACATGTAAATATATGTACAAATGATGTATGGATAGTGTAACGAGCCAAAGTAATGAGAATATAGAATTTGGCCCTTTTGCGGCATACATGTGCTAGTGTATTTTCTTCCATAGCATAGTGAATTTGGAATGTATGATGATTTGGATTACTTAGACATTTCATATATGCTATGTTTGTACTTTCAAATTTGCTCAAAAGAGGTTAGAGCATGTGGGAGGTCATTTAGACCCATTTTGAACCACATGGGGTGCCAAAACTGCTAAATGGGTGAGCTCCGTCAAAGTATGACCGGATGAGCTCTTCTTGTTATGGAATTTGGCATGCCTCTAGAGTCTATTGAGAGCTTCTTGAGAAGCTAAAGTGGGTAATATTTGGAGATCTAGAGAATATTTGGTGAATTGTTGAAGTTGGGAAATTTCCATGGTTTGGTCATGGTACTGTGCAATAGGTCCGAAAATGGAACCATGTCATTCATAGACCAAATGGTGTCCAATTGTCATGAAAATTTATGAGCATAAACTAGATATCCATAGTGACCTATACCAACTGGAAGCACCTTAATTGGAGGTCTGTAGAGAGAGAAACGAATTGCTGAAGTTCTGTATCAGCATCAGGGAAGTTTCTGACCTTCGTTACTGTTTCATCGGCTTTCGAGGTCTTAGAACTCCTGAACTGATCTGGACTTATTTTTCTCCTCTAGTTAACATCTGTAGCTTTCCAAATTGGTACAGTTTGCCCAGATTTGAGTTTTGTGGAATTAATTACGAATTTCCGAAGTTCATGACAGTAAACTGCACCAGTATCAGGGACAGCCGGACCTCTGTTCCTATTTCGATGTCAATGATGGTCTAGACGTTGAGATTGAGGTTGGGAGTTATTTTTAGTTTGAAGTTAACATCCCAAGATTTCCAGAGAGCTATGATTTTCTTGATTCCCATTTGTCTAGAATTATTTGTGATTTTCCAAAGTTGGAGCCAGAAATCTGATTTATGGGCCCGATTTAGAAATTGTGTTTTCTTGGTTTTTGGCTTCTTGCTCATGGTTTGTGAGATGTTTGAGACTATGTACAAGTCTTATAAATGGTGTTTGAGTAAGGAATGTGGATGATGGGTTCACAGGACCCACGGGGCAAAATATGACCGGTTAAACCCCGACTTTAAGTAGTGAAATACCACGGTTTCGGTCATTTTCCGGGGAAATCATATGGAATCAAGCCTAGAGGGAGGTTAATTGGAATGAAGTCTGTAAGGTGTTACAATGGGTGTTGTTAGGTAAGTATCTTTGTAATGTCTTGTTTTTGTTAAACGATGGAAATGGGCGCGTTTTCAAAGCCAGTCCTCCAAAATGAATTAGTTAAGGTCCCAAAAAATTTGAGTGACATTCTAGACTCCTAAAAATGAGAATTTTAGATTCAGCCGGAAAGAAAAATGGAGTTAGAATGAAGAAATGAAATTTAACGAAAAACTTACGAAACGTAATGGCATTTTTGTAATTTTGAGAAAATTTTGGAATTCACACAGAAGGGCTTTTTAAATGAAAATTTTGATTTCTCTAGGGTTCTTAGAGACCCTGAAAACCATGGGAATCCCCGAGACAGTTAAAACCCTTTCGGTGGATGTTTTCCAATGTCAGTGTACCCGAACTTTTACGAATTCATTCAGAAAGGTTTTAGCTCCTATTTGAGTGATTCCAAAGGAATTTTACTAAATTGGGAAGCTAAATTTTATAATAGAAAAGATGGTTCTAAAAAAGGAGTTAAAATGAATTAGAAACAAAAATGTCAAGAACGAAGGGCAAAATGAAAATTTTTGGAAAGTGTTTCTTCCTCCCACCTATAAATAAATGGCGCCCCACCTCCTCATTCACATAGCTTCATATGTTTGTATCTTAAACCAGAGAGAAAACCCTAGGAGAATGGCACACAAGAGGAAGATAAAGAGAAGGAGAAATCAAAGGCTTAAGGTATGGATTTTTGGTAGTTTTTCATGCTTTTTCCTTTCCAAACCTCTTCTCCTCCATTTCTTTTTCTTTCTTGTGATTATATTGAAGTATATGGATCTTTTTTAATGGTGAAATTAAGGAAAAAATTCAGATTCGAAGAGAGGAGGCCAAAGAAGACAAGATTTATGTGAGAAAATAAGGAAAAATAAGGTAATTTCTTCTTCCATGGTTGCTACCCCTTGCTCCTCTTCTCTCCATATTTCACCCCACTCAAGAAGCCATAGGAGGGCTTGGATTTTAGGCAGAATCAAGGGTGATTCTTAGGAAAAAGAGTGTGGAGAATAAAAATATGCAAAGAAAATTAACAAATAACCATAAAAAGTCAAGATGCAAATTCTAGGTTTTCATATGCTTCTTGTAAAATCTGATTTGATACCTAAATTTATATGTCTAATTAAGAGTTTAAATGAGCTCCTTAAGGTCTTTAGAAGTCTCCCCATGTGCTTCCTCCATCAAGAAAACAAAGCAAAGTCCATTAATGCCATAATGCTTCCTAATTTCGGCCAAGAGGGGTTTAGGTACCTTGGGATAGTTTTAATTTATTGCAAGTCCATTTTTGAGTCATATATGATGAGTGAAGATGAAGGGAGGCCTTGGGAAAAATTTAGAAATCATAGAAAGTGAGTTGGCCATATATGTTCCATAATATGACCTAAAGAAGCAACATGTAGTTAGACTCTTTGTTTCAATTGTGTGATGACTCCAAGAGGCTTAAAAGGAGTCAAGAATCATATATGAATGGAAAGAATGAAGCCTAGAATTTATTTGATGGGTGTTACTTCATTAGATGCATTTTTGGAACCATAAAAGGGTTTATAAGTCAAGTTAGTGTTTAAGGAAGTTGTATAGCCTTAGAATTAATTCCACAAACCTAATTGGCTCCTGTAAATTTTGTTTAGGCCAAGAGAAATCATTCCCACACCTTTGTATGTGCGAGGCCGAGGAAGGGAGAGCAAATTTAAGAGAAAAAGTGTGTGGTTGCATCCAAGGCAGCTCACTCCTCCTTTTCTCATGCATAAATATATGCTTGGCTTGTCTTTGAATGTGTGTATGTGTGTTTTAAGCCATGAAAAGTATTCTAGCATGATTTCATATGCCATGGTACCATGATGATATATTATATTTCTAAATGATGTTTATGATGTTTGCTTAGGTTGTATAAGTGTGGTGAAGCCAAGAACCCTGAGCCATAGCGAGGATGAGCCAAGAACCCTTAGAATTGGTTGAGATAAAGTAAAGAGTCTCCTAAAAGTGAGGTTGACTCCCAAAAGCAAGGTTGAGTCAAAAACCTTTTAAAGAAATGGATGAGGCAAGTCCAAAATCTACAAGTGAATAGGTGAGACTAATCCACTTACTTAGCAAGCCTATGGATGCCTTGTATGACTTACTCACATGCCAAGATTGCTTCTTGAATGTTTATGTTGTTCAATATGCCCATGCATGCATTTTCAAGACTTGTTTTGCATCTTTTATGTGTGATTGAAAATGTGATGAGCTATTGGGATTCTTTGAATCTCATCCCCTCCTTCCCAATGTTTTAACATGCTAGGTGGACTAAGATAACAAGGAAATGGGAGCCAACCACTTGAGAGATGAAAGTTTGACATTAAAAGGCATGGATTTGGTTACTTTAAGGCCTTATGAATGGCAAATGATGTAATCTATTATTGTATATGACCTATGACCTCTTGAGCATGTGTAATTATGTTAATATATTATGTATAAATGAGAAATTATGTTATGTTATTATTAGAATGTAAATTGAGCATGTTATGGCAAATTGGCTTCTTGGATGGCTTAGTGTAATTATGTATAAATAAAAGTAGAATAGCCAAATTGAGATGCATGAGGATTGGGACCACTTGGGCAGTTCATATAAGTCATATTCATGCTTTTAAACTTGCCCAAGAGGTGCCAAGCACCAAAGAAAGTCATTTGGACATATTTGGTCTCTAATATGGATCAAAATTGACCATATTGGAAACCTATACCACTTTTTGTCCAAATGAGCTCTTCTTGATTTGAATTTGGCATGCCTTTAGAGCTTGTTGAGGGCTTGTTGAGAAGCTAAAGTGTAGAATTTTTGGAGGCATATGGAATATTTGATAAATTTTTAAAGTTGGAAAAAATTCTGAAATTGGTTCAGGGTATTGTTCACTCTGGTCCAAAAATAAATTCTATCACTCAGGCGGCAAATGATGTACAATTGCCACAAAATTTTATAGGGAGCAATTTTAGATTCCTAGTGACTTGTGCCAACTAGAAGCACCTCAATTGGATATCTAGAGAGGTAGATATGAATTTTTAAAGTTTTTGTCCAGTATTAGGCATTCAAACAGACCTTAGGTATTGTTTGATTAGTTTTCGAGGTCTGGATGTGCCTGGACTGGTCCAAAATTATTTTTTTCCCTCTAGCTAATATCTGTAGCTTTCCATATTAGTATCATTTTCATGGAGTAGATTTGTTTGGAATTAATTGAAAAATTTTGAAGTTTGTAGCAGAAAGCTGTATCAGTACTAGTGGCCAGTCAGATCTCTACACCTTGTAGAACATCAAATATCTTCTGTGTTATGTTTCATGGCTTGGACATATTTTTAGCATAAATTAGACATGAGTAGCTTTTTGGAATGGTAAAGAATGCATGACTTTAATTTTTCTAGAATTAATTATGATTTTTCAAAATTTGTAACAGAAAAGGCAAAATTCTGGCTGAAATTACAACTATGGATTTTGTGTGTTTCTTGTGCTTGCACGAGTTCTAGGCTACTTTTGGTGATGGAAATGAGTTGTATCGATGTAATTAAATATTTGAATGTGATACATGAGCTCATATGCTCCATGTGACTTCGAGTAGAATTTTCATCCCCTACGTAACGCTAAAATATTCACTTTTTATTGTCATTTTTTCTTATCTCTTCATGGAATTCATGGCATGAGACATGAAGATAGTATGAGATAAGCTAAGAAATTATAGTGTTACATTTATTGGTATCAAAGCAAATGTGAACACCGTATTTTGTCCGGACAAGTTAAAAAAATAATAATAATAATAACAACAAAGTCAAATTCAAATTAACAAAAATACGAAAAAAGAAAAAAAGGAAAAAATGAAAATTAGGCAAACTTGCAAACACCGTATTTTATTTGAGTCGCTTTTTCCTCTTATTCTATTGTCAAAAAGCAATTAAATCATCCTAGACAAAATACGTGTTCTTATCTTTACTTGTTCCTTATGTAAAAATATTAAAAATTACATTTTCAATCCCATTACCTAAGAAACAAGTAAAGAGGGGCAACTGTGAACACCGTATTTTGTCCGGACAAGTTAAAAAAAAAATAATAACAAAGTCAAATTCAAATTAACAAAAATATGAAAAAAGAAAAAAAGGAAAAGATGAAAATTAAGCAAAAATGAAAAAAAATGAAAAAATTTAAATTAAAAAGCTTTAGAAAACAAAAAAATCAAAACGAAAATTCAAAAAAAAAAAAGAAAAGAAAAAGGAATTTATTTCCCAAAAAAAAAAGCAAATGCAAAACTCTCGGATTGTAATTTGTGCGCAGGCCTATCAGTCCAATTTTAGAAACCCAAGTATAGCAAGACTTCTCAGATAAAAGGAAACAAACATAGGCCCAATCTGAAGCCCAGATCTCCCTCCCCAGCATAGGCCCATATCACTAAACCCTAGCCCAA
Source organism: Erythrophleum ivorense (assembly GCA_026724425.1). Classification (NCBI taxonomy): domain Eukaryota; kingdom Viridiplantae; phylum Streptophyta; class Magnoliopsida; order Fabales; family Fabaceae; genus Erythrophleum; species Erythrophleum ivorense. The sequence continues at coordinate 27,201,063 of JAIUCV010000001.1, read as the reverse complement.
GTGCAAAAGGGGCCTGCAACCTGATTCTCCTAAATCCGGGCCATTAACTTCAAAAAAAAAAAACAAATCAATCAAGAACAAAAAAAAAACCAAGTGATAAAAAAAAACCAAATCAAATCAAATCAAAAAATAAAGCAAAAATAATTAAGTTAAAATCAGAAAAAAATCAAACTCAAAATCAAACTCAAATCAAAATCAAATTCCAAAAATAATAATAAGGATTAAAAGTAGATAAGAAGATTAAAAACAAAAATAATAATAAACAAACAAAAAATAAAAAGAAATAGAATTGAAAAAAAAAAAGTAAAAAGGGTGAACTTTTAAGAAATTAAAAAAAATTTAATTTTTTTTTTAAAAAAAGAGAGAGAGTCAGCCCAACAACAAAAAAATCGAATCAAAAAACACTTGGACCAAACTCCTTTGGGCCTGTTGATCCAACCAGAAGCCCAATGGAATTGGGTCATCCCCACACGCTAAACTCTGCCCGGTTTCTCCCTTTCGGACCCCCCCAAACGACATCGAGCTCAGGCAGTCAAACACACACAGAGACACAGAGAGGTTGAGAGACAAAAATGGAAAGGCAGCAGGGGAAGTTGGGGAGCCCGAGGCTTCAGAGGAGCGTGAGAAAGGAAGAGGCAAGGCAGCGCTTCAGAGGGGTTGGCAGAAGGAAGCAGACGGCTGGCAACGACGGGCTCGAGGCGTGGACCTCCTCTCCGGTCCTTTTCATCATCGAGCCGAGAGAAAATTGAACGCTGAAATGGAAAGAATCGGGGAGGGGGTCCGAAAAAAAAACGATCAAGAGGGAACCAGCAGGAGAGAGGAAGGGGTCTCGTTGGAGGAGATTCGAAAATCGAGAGGAGAGAGTTCAAAAGGGGGACCGAGGAGAGACAAGGGGAGATTTCGAAAATTCAGAGAAAAGGGGTTCGAGACAGCAAAAGGGGGAAGGAAGAACAGAGATCGAAAAAAATGGAGCTCAAGAGGATTGAGGGATTTTTGGGGAATTAGGGTTTAGACTCGAGAGGGAGAGGGAGGCCTTCTGATTGAGGAATTTGGAATTGAGGGAGAGAAGAAAAATCGGAGGAAGCTGGGGACTGAAAAGGGCAAAAAGTCAAAAGAGAGCGGGAGAGAGAGGCAGAGAAAACGAGGTTCGAAAGGGGCAACATTTTTTGGGTGCGAGAGACTGGGATAGAGGAGTTCGGATTCGGAGCAGGGAGGATCGAAAAAAGAGAGGAGCTAGGGGAACCTCAACAAATTTTGAGCGGCAGAGAACTGCAACGAATTTCGGATTTCGGATCGCAGATAGCCATCCCTCTGCTGCCATCATTACAGGTAAAATGATTAGAATTGTTTTTCTCCTCTGTTTCCCCCCCTGTGAATGAAACTGCTGTGACTTGCTGTTGATAAAAACGCGAATGAAAGGTTAGATAGTGTTCGTACACAATATAGCTAGGGATGAAGTAGGAAACATTATGTTCTGTAATGCCCTGTAATGTGCACAACAGATGTTCGATCGAATGCCTGATAGAGATTCGAATTAGTTTTTGTATTTGATTACTATAATTTGTTGCTGGATTTGTTTGGAGTTGCCCCTGCCATGTTTCGTTATAAGTGGTTGCATGTTTTGAAATTGGTATTTTACATGAATGTCTTATAGGGATGTTTAATTTGCATCTTGGGTTGATAAAGATAGCAATATTGTAGGGAATCCATAGCTAGGGTGGACTGTGTGGCGACGTAATCCCTGCATTTTGAGTTTTTTTTTTTTTTTTTTTTTGGATGAGTTTGGTCCATGGGGTTTTCTCTTGGTATGCTGGGTTCCGTACAAGTTTCTGCAGAAAACTCTATGTTTGACTACTATGAAGTCTCAGGTCCTAGTTTCATGTTTGTATGTATTGCGTATTGCATGAACTCCTGCGCTGAATTCTGTGCTTTATCATCACCCAGTTTTCGATTTTATTTCACAAGGAAGGTGTAATTCACACGAATGAGTGTTGCTATGCTGCGTCCTGTGTCACGCGTCTCTTTTGCTATTCTGTTCTGCATAAAAGTGTGCTGTGCAGGGACTCGTCCCTGCACAGAAGTCTGCATCTTGCTACTGTACAGTTTTGGTTTTCGTTTGACTATACTTCTGCATAAAGGATCCTATGTTGAATAGCTGTGTGACTTATGATTTCATGTTGAATGATAAAGTGCTGCATGTGACTAACTTCCTACGCATTTTTTTTTAAATCGCGTGGCCAAATTCTTGTTCATAGTTGTTGCGTCAAATTTTGGTTTTGGTATTATCTCGTTCTAACCAAGTCTCAATAAACCTTAAAGGTTTCATTCCGTGCATGTGGGATTTTAACAGACTCCTAATGGACTTTATTGCATAATTTGCCCTTTGTGTAGTTTCAAAAATTACAAAGAAATCAAATAAAAATGATTGAACATGTTTGGTGATTCGACAATCCTGAGAGGGTTTGATTCAGTAACCAATATACGAAAATTGGATGCAATTGCTGTTTGAATCCTCGACCTGCCATGGTCTTTGGAAAATGTGGGTGATTGAAGCTAAAATGAAGATGCAAATCTTGTATGAAACTTAGGATTGATATTTGATTTCAAACTTTTTTATTTTAGTTTCATTTCACTTCTTTTTTATTGTCGTGTGGGATTTCTTGTCCCTTCAGACATATAAGAATCAATTCGAGGGTATGTGCGGCAATAAGCCTCCTTAATCCTTGTTGAATTTTATCTACAAGTTTGGGGTTCCAATGACCCTATCTAATCCATTTCGTTTAAAAGAAGAAAAGGCAAATGAAGTTTGAAAAAATATACATATCCACGTGATTTTTCCTAGAGGAATATATTAAAAAAAAGGGGAACCAAGAAACTTTTTTAACAATTGGTCATCAATTTACAAAAAAAGGGGTTTAAGATTCCTTTTAGGAATAAGAAGTTAGATTCTCAAAAATAACTATCCTTTCGGAGTACATCTCTTGGAAAAAGAAAAAAATATGATAAAAAATAAAAAAATATATACGGTAGCAATAAAAAAAAAGGGGATCAAAATGGAAGAAAGGATTGAGAGAAGAAAGGATAAGAGTAATTTAGGCTTTGCAAATTGAGACACGCAAACAACCTTTGAAATTGTTTCAATTGTAAAGGTCTAAAGGCTTTTTCTTTTCTTCTCCTTTCAACCCACAATATAACTGAAATAAAACTAAAACAAAAAGGAATCCAAAAATGGTATAAACAAAAATCATAAATAAAAAAAAAGAGAAAATTGAGGACGCGCGAAAGGAAAGATCAAATCTTCTGTTAACACATCAACACACACCATCCCTATTTGCTGATTGTTTGTAAAATGTAACATATTTTATTTATTTGTTTTCTTTGTTGCCGCGTGGGATCTGGTGTCGCCTCAGGCGTTTAAGGGTGACTCAATGCTGTGAGTGACAATAAGTCCTCTCAGTCACTTGATCAGATTGCTAAATGTTTTTATATTAATCGAGTTTCAATAATTAATACGAAATAGGGAGTAGGTTTTCAAGAAAAATTTCAAAACAAAATAAAATGATTTGTTTTTAAAGGAAGGTGTACTTTTTTATAGAGAGAGGGTTCAAGAATTAATAAAAATATATAATCTTTGAGAAATCAAATAATTTTTACCAAATTAAATCGAAAAAAGAGGGAAAAGAAAAAGTAGAACAAAGAAAATAAATTTCAAAGGTCAAAGAAAAGAATAAGAATAAAAGAACCAGATGTTTTTTAAAAAAGAAAAACTCTCTTCTTCTTAAAAAAAAAAGAGAGCTATTTAAAAGTGAACTTAAATTTCAAAGATGTATTCGTTTTGAAGGTTACTCCCTGAAAATCCAAAATAATAAATCCAAAACCAAAAATACCAAAAAAAAAAAACTAAAACTAACTAGCAAAAAAATAATAATAACAAAAAAAAAAAACACAAAAAAAATTAATTAGGAAATAAGTGATAAAAAATTGAAAATGTAAGAAAGGTAAAATTAAATTAACCTTTTAACAAATCAAAGCACATCAAATTTCGAATACACTTTATTTGTTAAAAGAAAAAATGATTTTATCTTCTTTGTCTTTTCAAAAAAAAAGAGAATAAAAAAAAACAAAGGTAAAAACTAGAAAGAAAAAAAATAAAATAAAAAAAATCAACAAAAATTAAAAAAAATCAAACAAAAGCTAAAAACAAAAACAAAAACAAGCAAACAAATCTATCTTCTAGTCGAACTACGTGGACTTTGATCCCCTTCTGAGGGTACGTAGGCCCTAGGGTCTTATCCTAGGTCAAGTCCGCCCTTGTAAATAAAATTTCTGTTTTCTTAATTTCTCTTGTTTCGTTTTGTTCTTTAATTTCATTTCTTTAATTTCGTTCTTCCTCTTTAATTTCATTTCTTTTACTATTATTGCTTATTTTGCATATGATTTGTTAAGGAGAACCAAAACAAATTAAAAGCCATATTGATCTTGCACAACTAACTTAGGGTAACCATTCTTAGTAACGGGTGTTGTGGGGTGCCTAACACCTTCCCCACTCACAACCGACTCTCGAATCTATTTTCTGGTTCGCAGACCACCTTTTCTTTGATATTCCAAATTAAAAGGTTTTTTCCAAAATTTTGCCTTTTCAAAAATAAAAGTTTGGTGGCGACTCTACTACATTTTCTATTTTACAAATTCATTTTAATTTCGATTTCAATTTTGGCGCCACGCGGTCACATTTTCGGGTGTGACAGCAAAGGTTCAGGCTCTTGATGTGGGTTGTGGCTTGTGTTTATGAGTTGCCTAGATGTATATGAGCCATTTTGTGGATGAATTAAGTGTGTGATGGTGTGAAAGTATTCCCTTTTCATGCTAAGGTTTGTTATGATGTCTCAAAAGTATGGTGAGCACTAGGAGAGGTTGGCTGATGGGTTTGTCACGCAACCCTCAAAATAAAACTAGGTTAGATTAAATTTTATAGTTAGTGGCACAACCTAGGTCATCTTCCTTAGAAATGGAATTCAATGTTTAATTAGGTTTCTAGGTATTAAAAGATCCTAGAACTACCTAAATTAGGGGGTTTTTGATCTAATTAAACTACGTAAAATGAAATTGAATTAAAATGACAACTACCTAATTGTATGAGTTATAGTTGAATGATGGACTTGTGACTAGCCTAGGATTTGTCCTTTGGTATCCACTATCCTTATCCTAATTCAATTGTAATTAATTCTGGCCTAAGAGTCCCTAATTGTATTCATTGGCAAGGGATCTTGAATTTCCACTCAAGATTCAAGAAACTAGCAAATTGATGTTAATTGAAATCTTAACTCCTATTAAATTACTAATCCTTGTGATTAAGATCTTTGAACACTTAGATGAGTGATTAATCAATCAATTAGCCTCTAAATTTTCACCTTAGGATGTTTAATTTACCAATTAAACTCCAAGAAATCCTCAAATTAGACATTCAAGCACTCAACCTCTCACATATATTTCATCAAACACCTTGACTGTATACATGAATAATTGTAGGAAATTGAAAAATTTAGTATTTAATCAATTAATTAATCAAAAAAAAGCATCCTAATTAGTGTCTAACCAATCACTAACTATAGACAACACATATTCCTAATCAAATACAATCTTAACCAAGATAATATAAGAGAAGGAAAGTGCTAGAAAAATAAGAAAATCTTAGCCAAAATTCATTTATCTCTATGGATTCAAGCTTCTCCAAGGTTGCCCTCCTAGCTAGCCATAAAGGTGAATCAAGCTCTCATGGAATGGATGCATGGAAGTGAGAAAAAATGGAAGAAATGGAGTTATGGCGTGGTGGCAGTGAATGGAGGAATGAGACAATGAATGATCTCTTGATGATGCATTATAGTCCCCCCTTTTTCTGCCTCTGCCGAGTGTATTTTTAATCTCCCTCACATGCTTGTTTATTTTTCATGTGCTCCTTCTTTTGTATATGAGTGTAAAATGTGTATTTTGAATGGATTAATGAATAATCTTTTATCCCCTATGCTTTCCATGTGCAACTCTTTCTTCCTCTTTACACGTCAGCTTTGTGGGTGCTGTCTATGTGTATTTCTTCTATTAAAATGAATCACGTGCTCAGCTAGATCATATTATTAAACCACGTCCTCCTTTCTCAGCTAATTACTGCTACTCATGTGGACTTCCAATGCAACTTCTGCGTGCCTTCATCTTAAAAGAAAAACTCATAGCTTCATTTACACTTTCCCACTCATTCCCCACGTCAGCTCTTGCTTCTTTAAAACTTCAGCTCCTTTCGCTTCTGCATGCTCGTGTTTCACGTTGTTTTTCAGCTGCCTTTGCTCATTTTTTTCTTTGCATTTTTATTCTGCAAGCTCCTAGCTCATTCAGCTTAAAAGATTCCCACGTTAGCTCCACGTGTGATAACCCTCCATTCTAATAATTGTAATTATGGTTAAATATATGATTAATAATTAATTATCAAGGTTTGAGTGGTTACAATTTATCACATTGTGAAAATATGGGGAAAATTTGAACCTTGATGTTAGGGTCATCACCATACCACCTCAACAAAACAAAATTTGCATAAAAGAAATCCTATTACCATAAGGGGTTTATGATTCAACCATCCATCTATTTCAATACCCAATAACCTCCCACAAGTGTTCCTATATCATCTCTTACCATTACCGTTGAAGAAATTAGGGTTTCTAGGCTAAAAGGAGTAGGTTGGGGACTTGCGCTGCAGCCTATACCTTCCTTGCCGCGGCCAAGTTGCTCTCTGGAATCACTGGATAAATTTCACAAATCTCACCGCGGCCAACCTATGTAGCGCCGCAGCGGAAACGCCTCCTGGAACTACTGTTCTCAACTCCCACGATTCTTGCCTCGGTGCAATATATTTGCATTGCGGCGAGTTTTACTTCTGTCCAACCCTTATTTTATTTCCTCGACTTACGCCGCGGCAGGACCTACTACGCCGTGGCGAGTTCCTTCTTTGTCACCCTCTTGGGCGATTTTTCCTACTTTGTGCCACGGTGAGATTTATTAGGCTGTGGTGCTCCTTGCCACTGTCACTCCCTGGGCCAATTTTCTTCCCTTGCGCCGCAGTGGGATTGGTTATGCCGCGGTGCCCTTCGAATCTGTCTCTCATTTGGCCACGTCGAAGCCTTCTTAGCAGCGGCGAGACTCTCTCCTGTGACTACATTACCCAAATTTTGCCCCCTACACTCCAATTCTCATATTAGAAATACTCCAGGTCCACCTACCCTTATTTTATGTGATTCTAATGGTGTTTATCTACCCTATTTACCCATCAATCAGTCCATTACCATTGCAAAACTTAAATACTATTTCCTACTTGCCCAACTTGCTCATATCAGCAAATTTATGAATATATCACAGAAAGAACACATGCATTAGCAGCAATTTACATCCCATGCACATTCCATAGAGATTCCATTCAACAATAGCTTATGTCCACATCCAAGGCATCATATGACTACAATTCCCATATGGTAATCCATATCACAATTTCAACAAAACTACATATATGATATTACAAGTTCATACATTAATATTCAACTATAATGAGACTTAAATCCTTAACGGTTACATTTCAATCAAACAAAATATGAACGCCTACACTTGGCAACATGAATACATGATGATGCTATGTAAACTAATAACAAAATTGCATCTCTACTAAATAAGCTAGCCTAAGTGTAGCCTTCTCCTATATGTTGGAGCTCATGAATTTTCATCCACTTGCTTCCCTTTATCCTTACCTGAAGAACCTTCACCTGAAATGTTAATCCCATGAAACGGGGTGAGATATAAATCTCAGTAACCAAGGCAATTCCATCATATATCCAGTTTAATTAGCATATACGCATGAATCAAAATCAACATCGGAATCATATCCATTATATCAGCAAATGAAACAATTAGGCTATCATGATTACTATCCTATACTAGTAATCATATTATCACATGTTAAAGGCCATTAACACCGGGAGAGGCCCGTCCATGGCACTTACTCCCTATTGAGCACAACCGGGGCTCTATGCATCTGGAGTTTGATCATAACCCGGTCCTTGATCAAAACACATGCACGGGTGGCAACCGTACCATAGCTCTACCATGGACTCACAAGGTCCAATCACAATTCAACAGATAACCAACCAATTCATTCAACATTTCAAATCATTCATATACAGCAACATATGAAATTAAATCAAATATATACATGAAATTGATATAAACCTAGTTACCTCACTTGTAGATAAATTTGCAATAGCCATGACAATTCCCAAATTCGGATTAGAGTGTCCTTCACCAGAAAACTCAATATTCCACCCAAAATCCTAAGTAAATTCATACAGAATTAATACCCATTTTATAAATCAGCTATGGGGGTCTCAAATTAACAAATGAAGCATCAAAATGGAGGGTTTAAACTCACCCAAGGTCAGCCCTAACCTCAACCTACGAATTTCACCAAGAAAATCCCCAAATTCCCACATTTCAGATTTTGGGTAGGGTGAAAATACTCCAAATGAAAAACTAATCGGACCAAATTAAAGAGAAAGATGAGGGGATTAAGTTGTATAACTGTTACCTTAGCTGAATCTTGCTTTAAATGTGAGAAAATGCAGAATTCTTACCCCTAACCTTAGCCTCTTTCTCAACCTCCGAATTTTGAGATGTGTTTTGTGTTTTATCAAGTGTGAGGAAGAGGTTGATGTATTAGGGTTTTAGTTGGGTTTAAGTTGGGTTAAAAATGGGTCATGGGTTGCTCCAAGGTCCATCTCCATTTGGGCTTCAAATTTTAAGTTGTTGGGCCAGTTTCAAGGTGTTGGGTTGCTGAAATTCAATTGGGCCAGACTAAGTTTTAAGAGCCCAAAGGTTTTGGGTCTGCACAAGAGTTATTGGGCTAATTATAAGGGCCTATATAAGGTGGGTATTGGACCTCCATCACATTGGATCAAGTTAGGCCTGCACCTAGCTTATTGGGCCTCCATTAGCCTTTTATCATGACCTCCTATATTAATTTGGGCCTAGATGAAATTTCTCTCCCAATTAAATTTCAAACCCATATTAATAAATTTACCTTTTTAAAATCTCCATTTACTTAACTTGCCTAATTATCCCATATTAATTATTCCTAATTAATCTAATCCGTGATTAACACCTTAATTAATTATGGGGTGTTACACCACGTGGTTGTTGCTTCAATGTTCAACTCAACTCTCATTCCATGTTTCTTCTTTAACTCAAGCTGCATGCTTCGCGTTTTACTCCTTACTCTCATTTAGTTCTTACACGTTAACTTTTGTGTGTGTCTCTTCTTCAACTCCTTGCTCTATTCTCAGCTCCAGCTCGCTTTTCTCCTCACTAAACTGTAGCTTCTTCTTGAATCTAGAACGTAAGTTCATCTTTTCCATGTGAGCTTAGCTTCTTCACATCTTTTCTTTCTCTTATTTAGCTCTAGCGTCTTTCTTTCCTTTTCTCCTTTCTCTGCTTCTTCCTCCCACATACACACTCTACCTTTTCTTTCAGCCTCATGAGCTTTCTCTCCTCTTAAGCCTTCTTCTTTTCTATGTGTTTCTTCCTCATGCTCTTTTTTTTCACTTAGCTCCCCTTTCTTTTCTTTCCACGTAAAACCCTAGCTTTCTTCTTCTTACTTCATGAACCTAAGCTTAAGCTTACTTCTTCCATTAAGCTTTCTTTTCACTTATGTGTATCTTAGCTTTATGCAACTCCTTAGCTAGTTCTCCCTCATGCTTCTTCTTTTCACACCATCCTACGTTGCTCTTTAGCTAGAACCTATGGCTAGCTGCTGCATGTGTGTGTTCAAAGTGTGTTAATGTGTTTGAGCTGTAGTTTGCTTCACTCTTCATCTCCCTCGAACAGAATAGGATGATTTGATGGGTTGCTACGTGGAATGTGTGTTTTTGTGTTGCTGCAACATGGAGCATGGTTTAACGTGGAAGTTGTGTAGCATGATTCATCCATTCCTTCATCAATATGAGAGATGATTTGCCCAAAATCTACATAAAAACAAAGGAGAAAAATTCACAAAATTCATTTAAAATGATTTATGCATTTAAAATCAATTATTTTGTAGTTTAATTCCTAAAGTGCAAAAATGGCTAATGAAATCAAATTCTATCTAATTAAACCCCTAAAGCCATATTTAGACATTAAAATGCTTAAGTTAAGAAGATTAAAATATATGAAACTAGCATTCATCAAATTCCCCCACACTTAAACCTTTGCAGTCCTGGGCAAAACTCAAAATCCAAAGAAAAAGCTAATGGAATGGCAAGTCGAGAATGGAAAAGAAAAAGAATGGTGTAAAATAATCACAACTTTTCATTACTTTAACAATCCAAACTAACTTCACTTATATGAAGAAAGCAAATTCCATGGTAATTTCATTTGAAAAGAATGAATTGAAATGCATAGCCTCTCATATGGATTAGTATTTACTCTCAACTCTCAAGTGTTTAGGCAATGTAATTCACTCAAGTTCCCCCTATCAAAACCTCACTACCATAGGCTTGTCAAGTTTCTAAGTCTCCACCACCCCTGCTAAATGCAATGCACAAATCAATAGGACTTTATTCAGGATTGTAATGGGACTAGGGAATGAAATGAGTGGATACAAAAGAAAAGACAAACAATTGGATACCTTAGAACCTCAAGAGCAATCAATGAAACTTATGATAGGAAAGAATATGCATCTAGGCCTTATTACTTATCTTAATTTGCAACCTAGAACTTGAAATTTAAATCCATTTGTGGTTAGGTAAGTAACCTTTAGGTAATCATTAGTAGTTCAACTCTTTGGATATTTGATTTGTTACTAGAAATGATGATAACTATGCTTATCTTAAGTTTGGTGCACATTTAGATCATGATGGTAGCTAGAGAAAGAGTAATTGGCTTCATTGAGGTAACTCAGGTTAATTTTTTAATTCTATGTATATGGTCATTTTAATATGATATTTGCTGTACATGTATGATTTTGAAATGTTAAATGATTAGTTGGTTACTTGAATTGTATGGTGATTGGACCTTGTGAGGCCATGGTGGAGCTGTGGTGTGGTTGCCACCTATGTATGATGCTTCGATCGAGCACCTGGTTGTGATTAGACCCCTGAATGTACTAAGCCCAAGTTGCACTCATTAGGGAGTTGGTGCCGTGGACAGACCTCTCCTAGTGTTGTTGGCCTTTAACATGTTTGATGTGATTACTGGTATGGGACTGTAGTCACTTATAGCTTAACTAGTTCATTTGCTAATTAAATTAATGATTTCGGTGTATGATGATATGAAAATGCATTATATTAATTAATTTGCACATGTATATGGAATTTGCCTTTTGTTACTGAGATTGTATATCTCACCCCGATTGTAGGCTAACATTTTCAGAGATCGAACCTTTTAGTGGTAAGGGGAAAATCGATGGAAGCCTATTCTATGGCTTGGTAGCATATAGGTTTAGAAACCTTGTAAGGTTAGATTCGTGTAACAAGAATACTAGTTTTTATATAATTGCCGCATTACATCATGAGTTTCTAAGTATAGGGATTGGTTATATAAACTAATTATCGTAGGATTTGATGTAACTAATCGGGAGTTAGGTTTTACACAACTTGGAGTTTAATGTATACTTTCACTTATAATTTGAAATGGAACCTTTTGAATATGAATGTATGGCTTGACTCTTAAGAGTAGGCTATTATATCTCTATAAATGATAATATTAGTTGCTTACGGATTTTGTTGCTATTAATATTTCATGAATTACTGATGCCTGATAGTTTGATGAGTAAGAATTAACCCATAAGTCTTGAAATGATAATGATAGGTATGCTGAGTACATTAGGCAGATGAATGCCATTGGAGCCTTATAAATTAAGGTAGAGTGGCCCTAGAGTGTTACTAGAGGGAAAGTTTGAGTGTATGGGGTGAAACTCAAGGAGAAATGGTGCAGAAGAGGGTCACGCAGTGGTCAAAATGGGCTAAGTCATGGCTAGGTGTTAGGCAGAAGCGAGAAGCATTGTAGCCCGAGAGTCTCACCATGGCGCAAAATGAAAAATTTGCCCAGGGAGGGTAACAGAGAGCAACCTCGCTGCAACGCAAAAATTTCAGCTACGGTACAGGTCAAGGAAATCAGGGAATGAGTGTTCTAGTAGCTAGTTTTGCTATGGCACAGGTATAGCCTACTGCGATGCAAATAAGGAAATTTGCTACTGTAGGTTTTAGGGTGTTTTCCGCTGTGTGACCACATAGACCTGCTATGGTGACATTTGTGAAAATGTGAAAAGTTGAACTCAAGAGCGAATTCATTGTGGCATGAAAATCTTAGGTCGTGGTGCAAGGTGCAAAATTTCAATTTTGAGTTATAGTAGCCAACTTAGCTATGACGGGGAAGGTCCAAGTCATGGCCAAGGTTTCCAAACTCTTATTTTTGACTTAAAAACCTTGAATTTCACTATGTTAAGGTTATGTGATGACTTAGGAATATTTATAAGAGGATTTTGTGTGTTGAAATCAATGGCAAGACGAATCAAAGGTCTTAAATGATAACTATGATCATTTGTGGATTTGATTAGTTATGGTTGTTTAACTAATGACCTTAATGATATCAAGGTTCAAATTTTTCCCACTTTCTCCAATTTTGATTAATCATAATGACTTTAGACATTGATTCATGATTACTAATCATGTTATTATGCCTAATCATGATAATTAAGAATTAGGGTCGTTATAGAACTCATATAGGTGCCAATTCCCTAAGAAGAATGAAGAAAACTACATGGAAGCCATACAAGGGGGTGTCTCGGCCTAGAGCTAGAAGTGGTGCCTAGGGAGAGTTTTCTTTGATTTTAAGGTTAGAAATGGTCTAGATATGAATTATAAACACCAAAGGAACTATTGGTTTGAATTTAGAAGTCTTATTTTGAAAGGTGAAAATTTAGGATTCTATTATGCATAAAAAAGTAATTTAGTATTAAGCTCCTTGAATTGAATTTGTGATGGCTCTAATGAAATTAAATAGAGTCATACAACTTATGTTAGGTGAGATTTCAGAGCCAAGACATTGATTTACATGAGTTGTTTCATTATGCCACTTAATTGAGCATATGGAAACCTAAAGTGATAAATAAATTGCACAAGGCTTAAATGAGGCCAAACTTCATTCCATTGATGACTTTATGCTTCATTTGGTGTGTCTAGGCCAAACAAGTGAAGTCTCCTTAAAGTGCAGGTGTGAGGCTGAGAAGGCAAACCAAGAGCAAGAAAGGAATTGAAGTGATTTCTCACATAATGGTAGTTCTTCATCTATTCTTGTATACTTACTTTAGTTACTTAGGTGTCATTGATTGGTTGTTTGTGTATGGATTACAAATTATGTATGTTGTTATTTACTTGATTACTTTATGCAATTATATGGCATTAGAATGCATTTGAAATTGAAATGGCTTTTAATAGATGAGGTTATGCCAAAAGTCCCTTGATTTAGGCGAGATGAAGCCAAAAGTCTCTAAATATGGATGAGACAAAGTCAAAAGTCTCAATTTTGAATGAGGCTAAGTCAAAAGTCTCTAAAAGTGGGCGAGGCCAAACCAAAAGTCCCTAAAGCTTATTCTTGGTTTGATGAAGCCATAAATTCTTTACGTATGATTATGTTTGATATTTGAGTGTTAAATATGCATGCTTTCTTTCTTTGACATTAAGAGTGTCATATAAGTATGTTTGAAGGATAAATGAGCTATTGGAATTCTTAGAATCTCATTCTTCTTTATATTATTTCTAACCATGTTTTGGAAATCATCAAGGAAGAAAAGATAGAGATCAAAGAGCATGCAATGCCATACTTTAATGATAGTTGAAGTTTTTGTGTATTATGTTGCACATATACATGTATATTTTGTGATGTAACCATTCCTACAAATGTAAAAGGATGGGATTATGATGGAAATACCTTTTTTGAATGTAGATATTAAGTATTATGCAAATTGACCATGTGGGTGCTATGAAATGCATGTATGTAATGGCAAGTGGAAGAGTGAATTTGAGTTATATGATGTTTAGGGTAGGATAAACTAGTTATATATACTGTGATTTACATTTGAAACATGCCCAAGTGGTCACATGAACTAAAATGGTCTATTTTGAACCAATTGGAACCAATTTTGGTCCATTTTGAGTCACATTTTGCACCTGAACCACAAACTAAGCAAATGGATGAATCTTCATATGAAATTTGGCATGCATTGAAACTCATTTAAAGCTTTCCATAGAGCTAAATAATACAATTTTTAAAGCTCCATAAAATTTATTATGAATTTCCAAAGTTGGTTGAAAATTGTAGGAAATCCCGTGCACTATTTATATGGTTTAGGTTGCCATTTTCATGTATTTAAGTGGACAAATGAATTTCAATACTTATGAAATTTTACAAGCATATAGTTAGAATTATAAGCTTTCCATAGCCACCAAGTTTACATAAATAAGAGCTGTGTAGCCAAAGATATACATTTATGAAGTTTTGGTTCTAATTTATGCTTGATTACTATAGCAGTTATTGTTCCATTAGAATTTCATGGCTCAAATAAACTTATTTTCTCTTGAAAAATTTATAGTATGTAGTTCCAGCTTTCCATAGATACCTAATTTATGCAAATCAGAGTTGTATAACCTAATATATGATTTTTTTTTTAAAGTTTGAGGTATATTATGGGCAAATGTGGTGCTTTGAAGCATATTCCATGAGATCCAAAAATTGTGCTAATTTTTGTGACATTCCAAGCTTAACAAACTTGGTAGGCATGAATTTGAGGGTTTTTATGTTGAATTTATATAATTATACACATTTAGAAATTTTGAGCCTTTAATAACGGTAATATCCGTTGCCAAAAGTCTTCAAAATTTGAAATTAATGTTGTAAGAAGACTATGATATAAAATGTGTGCACATTCTTTGATGGTATAACATGATATATGTTTCCTTTTGATGTATACATTTTGGTATGCAGCTATGATTTCATCCATAACACCTTTGACTCTATTGCATAACTCTTTTAACAAAACTTTGTAAGTGACATTGCATGGACTAATAACTTAAAATCCTTGAAAAATTAAGATGAAAGGCATTTTATAATTGATGAAATATGCGTTTGATTCATTTGTTTAACATAAGCCCCACTGTAACACCCCATAATGAATTAAGGTATTAATCATTGATTAGACTAATTAGGAATAATTGAAATGGGATAATAGGATAAATTAAGTGGATGGAGATTTTAGAGAGATAAATTATTAAGATGGGTTTAAGATTTAATTGGGATAGAAATTCTATCTAGGCTTAAATTAATGAATCATGAGAAAAGGCTAATGGGGGCCCAATTGGTTAAGTGCAGACCCAACCTAATTTAGTGTGATGGAGGCCCAAAATCCACCTTGTATAGACTCCTCTATGTGGCCCAATAACCCTTGTGCAGACCCATATTCTTGAGCTTCTCAAACTTGGCCCAAACTTAATTAAACTTCAGCAACCCAATGGACAAGAACTGGCCCAACAAATTTTGCAGCCTAACACTTTAAATCTGCAGCCTAAATGAAGTTGGACCTTGGAGCTACCCATGACCCATCTTTGACCCAACTTAAATCCAACTAAAACCCTAATACACCAGCCTCTTCCTCACACTTGCTGAAACATAAACTCAAGAAGCAAAATTCGGAGGTTGAGAAGGAGGCTAGGGTTGGGGGCACAAATTCTGCATTTTCTCACACTTAGAGCAAGATTCAGCCAAGGTAATAGTTATACAACTTAATCCCCTCATCTTTCTCTTTAATTTGGCCTAATTAGTTTTTCATTTGGAGCATTTTCATCCTACCCAAAATCTGAAATGTGGGTGTTTGGGGGTTTTCTTGGTGAAATTCGTAGGTTGAGATTAGGGCTGACCTTGGGTGAGTTTAAACCTTCCATTTTGATGCTTCATTTGTTAATTTGAGACTCCCATAGCTAATTTATAAAATGGGTATTAATTATGTACGAAATTGCTTAGGATTTTGGGTGGAATATTGAGTTTTCTGGTGGAGGACAATTTAATCCGAATTTGGGACTTAAAGTGGCTGAGTAAGTGATCCTTAGGTAGTTATTAGCATCTTAAATTCTTTGGGTACTGATTGTAACTGTTAATGATGAATTAGAGTAGTAATTTTATGATGCTATGGTTATAGGAGGATTTCTGCACCATTGGTAATTGTTGCAAGTGTCTACAAGTGAGGTAACTGGGTTATATCAATTCCATGTATATATTTGATTTAATTTCATATGTTGCTGTATATAAATGATTTGAAATGTTGAATGAATTGATTGGCTATCTGTTAAATTGTGATCGGACCTTGTGAGTCCATGGTAGAGCTGTGGTACGGCTGCCACCCGTGCATGTGCTTCGATCGAGCACCGGGTTATGATCAAACCCAGATGCACTGAGCCCCAGTTGTGCTCAATAAGGAGTGGGTGCCGTGGACGGGCCTCTCCTGGTGTTAATGGCCTTTAACATGTAATAATATGATTGCTAGTATGGGATAGTAATCATGATAGCCTAATTATTTTATTTGCTGTTATGATGGATATAATTCTGATGTTGATTTTGATTCATGCTTATATGCTAATTAAATTGGATATATGATAGAATTGCTTTGGTTACTGAGATTTATATCTCACCCCGTTTTATGGGATTAATATTTTAGGTGAAAGTTCCTCAGGTAAGGATAAGGGTAAGCAAGTGGATGAACATCCATGAGCTGAGGCCGGGTGTGGGCTACACTTGGTCTGAGTAGAATAGGGTAGATGCAATTTTGTTATTAGTTTACATAGCATCATCATGTAGTCATGTTGCCAAGTGTAGGCGTTTATATTTTGTTGGAATGAAATGTAACCGTTAAGGATTTAAGTCTCATTATAGTGAATATCAATGTATGAACTTATGTCATTATATATATATGTAGTTCTGCTGAAATTGTGATATGGATCACCTCATGGGAGTTGTAATCATATGATGCCTTGGAGGTAAGCTATTGTTGAATGGAATCTTTATGAAATTGCATGGATATAAATTGTTGCTAGTGCATGTGATCTTGCTGTCATTTATTCTTGAATTTGCTGATATGAACTAGTGGGACAAGTAGGGAGTAGCATTTGAGTTTTACAATGGTAATGAATGGATTGATGGGTAAATAGGGTAGGTAAACACCATTAGGATCACATAAAATAAGGAAAAGTGGACCTAGAGTGTCTCTAAGATGAGATTTGGAGTGTAGGGGTCGAAATTTGGGTAATGTGGTCACAGGAGGGAATTCCACCGCGGCCAAGAAGGCTTCGCCGCGGCCAAATGGGAGATAGAGTCGAAAGGCGCCGCGGCACAACCAATCCCGCCGCGGCGTAAGGGAGGAAATTGGCCCAGGGAGTGACAGTGGCGAGGCGCGCCACGGCTTGAGAAATCTTGCCGCGGCGCAGAGCGAAAAAAAAAATTGCCCAGGAGGGTAACAGAACCAAAACTCGCTGCGGCGCATTACGTCCTGCCGCGATGCGACTCGAGAAAATAAAATAAGGGTTGGACAGAAGCAAAACTCGCCGCGGCACGAATACATTGCGCCGAGGCGAGAACCCTGGGAGTTGAGCAGTAGTTCCAGGAGGCATTTCCGCCGCGACGCCACGTAGGTTGGCTGTGGCAAAGGTCCAACTCGCCGCGGTGATTTGTGAAATTAGGAGATGGTATAGGAATACTTGTGAGAGATTATTGAGTATTGAAATTGATAGACAGTTGAATCATAAACCCCTTATGGGAGTAGGATTTCATTTATGCAAATTTTGTTTTGTTGAATTGGTATGGTAATGACCCTAACATCAAGGTTCAAATTTCCTCATATTTTTGTAATATGGTAAAATATAACCACTCAAACCTTGATAATTAATTATTAATCGTACATTTAACCATAATTACAGTGATAAGAAGGTAGGGTTGTCACACCCACGAAAAAGAATGTATATACCACCATTTGAGTAATTGAATTTTTAACCATTGGCCAATGATGCTAATAAATTGCTTGGTAGACAAACTAAAATTTAATATCGGAGATTAGTTATAATGTATTTAGATGTTGTTGCTGAAATCTAAAATTAATAGTTTGGACACAAACTGATACCACTCATTTTGTATATCAATTAGCATTGTGGTGAAGATTCATTTTCTAAGGTTTGATTATATATGAGCATCACAATATTATTATTTGTGTCTATTTTTGCATTCACATCCTCTACATAAGATATCTTCCTTTTCTTCTTTAAGGAACAAAAAAAAAAAATGCATAAATGCTCCTAAAGTTTGACTTATTTGCATGTAGCATCACACCTTTGTAAAACCCACTTTTATCTTGTAATCTTCCTCGTTGAACAATTTAACCATGGCCATACGATAAAGAGAGAGAACTAAATAAACAAGACCCATTTATACTATGGCTTCCTCCTTGGACTTATGAAACAATATAAGCTTCTTTCTTAGACTACCAAGGGTGACCTTAAAGTAAAATTCAAAAGAGAAAAGAAGATGGAGAAGAAATGAAAATTTTCAAAGTAGTTGTTTATGTAATATCATATTATTTCTAACATTGATCCCCTTCTCTGCAAGTGGGATTATACAATTCATTAGAGAAATCCCAAGAAAATATATTAAAATAATGAATTAAATTGCATTACGTAGCAGATAAATTTTTCATTTCGCGTCTTTACGACCCCATGAACTCACTAACAACATTATCTACTTATTTTCCATTCCTAAAAATCATAACATTCTCAAAACTTAGCACCAACTGCGGATCAAGGGTCAAAAACCCCAAAATTCTCTTCATTCATCAAGGATGTACAGTGACGTATTTTAGGGGCAACTTTGAAAAATCATAACTAAATGTAGAAAAATCAAAATCATACAAACCATAACTTTTTAGAAAGCTCTGAATGTCAAATTTACAATAAAAATAATTTTTAGCTGTAAAAATCTCATTGGGGTCATTTTGATAATAGAAAAGGTAGGGAGGTCGAGCTATCTGGAAATTTGATATAGCTTACTGATATAAATTTTAGAAATTCATAATTAATTTCAAAAAAATCTAATCTATGAAATCTATACCAATTTGGAAAGATACAGATGTTAACTAGAGGATACAAATAGCTCTAGACCAATCCAAGAGCATTTAGACCTCGAAAATCAATCGAATAATAACATGGGTCTGGAGGTGTGCCTAAAATAGAACAACAACTTCAAAAATTCATATCTCTCTCTCTAGACATCCAAATGAGGTGCTTCCAAGTGGCCAAGTCCCTGGTAAGGTTTTATTTCTCCTTGTAAAATTTCATGGCAATTGGACATCATTTTCCGCATGAATGATAGAGAACAAAATTTGGACCAGATGAATAGTACCCGTGGCAAATTTTGAATTTTTAGCCAACTTCAAAAATTTGCCAAATATTATGGAGACCTCCAAATAATACCTACTTTAGCTTTCCAAAAAGCCCTCAACAAGCTTTATATGCATGCCAACGTTTAGATCAAGAAGAACTCATTAGGGTAGAAAGTGATATAGCTCACCAAAACAGCTATTTTTGCTCCATATGAGATACCAAATCTGTCCAAATGGCCTCCTTTAATGTTTGGCACCTCTTAGGCAAGTTTAAAAGCATGAATATGACTTGTGTGAATTATCCAAGTGGTCCCAAACCCTATACATCTTGTTTTGGTCATTCCACATCTAATAATACACAATTAACCATAACCACACAAGAGGCAATTTCCATGATTTCATTGATTCGGTGTCACATAAGGTCTACATCGTATTCATACATCATTTTACATTTGTTCAATAGTTTACAATTAAAAAATATGATGTACATATCCCCTTTGACATTTAGATACAAAAGGAGTTACAAATTGTTCAAAGTATAGCATCTTAGTCTCTTTGGCTTGCATTTCTCCCTTCTTGTGTGCCACCTAGACATTTTAAAATGATGGAGAGAAGGGGACTGAGATTCCTAAAATCTTAATAGTTCACATGCCCATTCACACACACATTCAAGGCATATATACATCAAGTGTTAGTAAACAAGCTACTAGGATCATGAATGCACATTTTTAAGATTTCCATGCCACACTTTCACAATCATGTCATCAAGAAGCTCTAGGGACTTTTGGTTTTGCCTCACCCCATTCTAGAACTTTTGGATATGCCTCACTCTTGGCCTAGGGACTTTTAACTTGGCTTCACCCATCCAAGAGACTTTGGGCACTTCTTCACCCACATTAAGGGACTTTTGGCATCACCTCACCTTTATGAGCCATTTTCACCATCAGTAGCATTCAAGACAACACATTGGTACCAATGCAATCTCAAGACATCAAGTGACATGTTTTCAAATCACAAGAGCACACACAAGCACACAAAGACATATATATGCACACAAGAATACAAGGAGAATGAGGTGGAGAGCTACATTTACCTTGATACAAGCTTTTCTTAGTCTTTCTCCTTCCCTTTTTCGGCCTCACAAGCACACCTAGGTAGGTTAGTGTTCTCTTGACGTAAACACCATAAACAATACACAATTACACACTTGAAGCAAGCCAAGATACTGAACTTACTCTTAAGCACACACTTAGTTCCATAAGTGGCACAATAGTTCCATAAATGGCCTATTGAAGCAACCTTTACAATTCAAGCTCTAGGCTCCCATCTCTTCCCATTTCTGGGCTTCTTGGCCTCATTCAAAGTCATTGGAGCCCTCACACAATCATTTACAAAAGTTTAGAATCAAGTTGCTTCATAAAGCACCATTATGGACATCATTGCCCCATCTCCCAATCCATGACTCTTAAATTTTTTCCAATGGTTTCTCCCATCTTCTAACATCATATAAAGTCCCAACCCAAGGCTAGAACAAATTAAAACACTCCCTAGCTCAATGAACCTAGCTTGGCTGAACCATGTACCATAATGGAGGTTTTTGGAGTTCTTAATTTTACCTTGATGGGAGAGCCACTTGGGAGGGTTTCAAGAGGTCCTAGGAACTCAAAGAAACACTCAAATAGCCAAGGGAATACTCACACAAAATCAGATTTCACAAAACCCTAAAGAAACCTACACTTTTCTATCTTGATTTCTATTAATTTTTCTTAGAATTTCTTGCCATATTCTTCTTCCTCATTATCTAAACCCTAGTTCCTCTCTTGTTTTTGGGCAGAAAATCCTCCCTTCCCTTGGTTCTGTTCTTGGCCGAAATACATACAAAGGGAGAGCAAGAAGAAGAAGCAACAAAGAACAAAGATTACCTAGGATTCAAGCTAGCTTTCAAGTGCCTTTCTCCTTGGTTGGCTTCTCTTCAAGAAATTTGAACCACTCCCCTTAGTTCTAGATTTAAAATAGAACCAAAAAGCTCAACTAAACCATAGAAAGAAAGCATGAAAGGAGATGAGCAAGGTTGGAAGAAGAAAGAGCATGAAATTCTACAAATTTCCTTACCTTTTTCTTGATTTTTCTCCTCCTTTTCTCCTTCTCTTGTGCCCTTCAAGAAGCTGGTCATTTTCTATATTTTAGGCAGAGAAAAATTGTGTTATATGAGGGGAGAAAAAGGGAGAAGTGTGTAGAAGCTTTAAGAAACTCACTTTTTTAAAAATTCCAATTTCGTCCTTCTATAATAGCAATTTTGTTTCAACTTCATATTAGCTCCTTTTTTAGAACTGTCTTTTCCATTATAAAATTTAGGTTCCTAATTTAATAAAATATCTTTGAAATAACTCAAATTGAAGCTAAAACCTTCCTGAACGAATCTATCAAAGTTCAAGTTCACCACCGTTGGAAAACGTACATCGGAGGGGCTTTACAAGTCTTGGGGCTTCCCATTGTTTTTTAGGCCTCTAAAAACCCTGAGCAACTCAAATTTTTCATTTAAAAAGCCTTCCTGTGTGTTTTTCCAAAAGTTGCACTTTACGAAAATGCCATTACGTTTTGTTAGTTTTCGTCACAATTTGTTTCACTGTCCTAGCTCTATTTTTCTTTCCGTCTGAGCCTGGAATTATCATTTTCAGGAGCCTAGGACTCTA
This sequence comes from Erythrophleum ivorense, assembly GCA_026724425.1. Taxonomy (NCBI): domain Eukaryota; kingdom Viridiplantae; phylum Streptophyta; class Magnoliopsida; order Fabales; family Fabaceae; genus Erythrophleum; species Erythrophleum ivorense. The sequence goes on along the minus strand of JAIUCV010000001.1, from coordinate 27,178,893 downwards.
CCCAAATTTTTAAAGACTTTATCTAGCTCATTTTAGAGGACTTGCTTTTATGCAGCTCATTTCATTATTTTACGAAAATTATGTTTGTTACAATTTAGGTCTCCCTCATGAAATTAAACTCAGGGGAAAGGAAAGAGTTAAATGGAGTAGGTAAATAAGGATATACTTACATCTTTTTGTAATCTTGATAAAACTTATCTTATATTCTAATTTGCAACACACTATAAAGTAATAAAAATAAGTGGTATACTATTAACTACTAAAAAAAGAAGGCATTTTTAACTTCCAACGGGCTTGTAACATACACCACCATTTTGTGATGTTGTCTAGAGATTCTATGCGAGTGGTTATTAGCCCAAGAATTTTTAAGCATTATCTCTATTGCTTGATGAATCTAATTCCTTAATTTAAGATTTAACTTTTCCTCCAATTTTTTTTATAGATAGAATTACATTTGCCATGACTTTTTGAAATATTTTGCTAGCTTGTACTATTTTCTTCACTTGATACCAACATATTTTTTATTTTACACTTTTTTTCTCTGTGTGATTATTCTTGTCACATTCTAAATTTTCAGTAAATGGTAATATAACCAAATGAACTAAAGAAGGACATCAAGGAACAACCTCAAGTAAGCATTAGGAAACTAATAAAGGTTAATTAGGAGCTAATTGATCTAATTAGTACTAAGAAGAGGGTACATGTTAGGAAGCCTTAATGAGACTTTAACATGTATTTTGTCTAAGGTAAAAGCATATAGAAAGGCATTTTGTAATAGTTACATATTAAGTGACTTACATGCATGCAGTAAACAACTAAGAAACCAAAAATCAAATATTGTTCATGTTGACATCCCATTACCTATGCTCATGTTAACATATATACATATGTGTACTTGTTAACTTGTAGGACTCTTGGCTTTGTAAACAAGGAGACATCAATAATAGTTGGTGATTCAAAAACTAAACTGAACCTAATAAATTGGTATAGGAACACTCTAAAGTAAGGAAAATTAAGTTTAAATGAGATAAGGATGTTAATTAAAACATCTTCAAATGTATATTATTACCTAAGGTTAGCCTAAAACCAAAGTCAAAACGGCCAAACGGAGAGCTACAAAGGCCAGTGACATTTTTGTAATTTCAGGCAATTTTTAGAAAACTCATAGGAATGATCTTTAAATGAAAAAATTGAGTTTCCTATGATTTTTAGAGGTCCTAAAAATCATAAGCACCTTAGAATAGTTATTACTTCTCCAGTATGTGATTTTAGTTATCGATTGACCAAAATTTTGACCAAATGATTCGGTAAGGTTTTAAATCCAATTTGATAAAATCAAAGGCATTTTATGAATTATAGGACCTAAATTTCATGATGGAAAAGATAGTTCTAAAAAAGGAGTAGAAATGAGCTCAAATGAAGGAAACAAAGTTTAAGGGCAAATTTGGAATATTGAAAAATTGTAAAACCCTAGCTCCTTCATATAAATAGCCCCTTCCACTTTCTTTTCCTTCATTTTCATGAAATTTTCAGCTCTAAACCAGACCCAAAAAACACCCTAAGAAGCACCGAAAGCTAAGGGAGATTAAAGCCACCTAAGGTACCAAAACATAAGGAATTTAACCATGCTATTCTTTTTGCTTAGTTTCCATTCTTTCTCTTCTCTTTCTCCATGGTTTTGGCATCTCAAAAGATGGGGTTTTGAATCTGAACTCATGGAGGAGAGGGATTTTAACTTGGAATCAAATACACCAAAATAACCACCATAGAAGACCTTTTCATTTGATATGTGTTTTGGTATGGAAGATTGCTTCTCCTTGTTTCTCCATTATCTTATAGTTTAGGCCAGCTAAGGGGGGACATGGGGGGAGCTAATTTTTCATTGAATCATACTAGGAATTAAGGTTTTGACATATGGAGATTATGATTTTGCCATTAGAACAAAGTAAAAAGCCATGGAATGCATAAAGAGGCACCTAAGGTTTTGATTGCACCTTAGAAAATATGAAGCTTTTTAATGATAATTTAACTTATGTAAGAGTATAATTGAGTTCATAAGAGATTTAGGAAGCTTCATAGGTGCCATTTCCCTAAGAAAATTTAATAAAACTCCATGGTTGCTTCTCCTTGAGTATGTCTCAGCCTAAACCATTATAGAGTACCTAGGGAGAGTTTTCTTTGATTTGAAGGATATAAATGGTCTAGATATGAATTATAAACACTAAAGGAACCATTGGTTTGAATTTAAGAATTATATTTTGAAATTTGACAGTTTAAGATTCAATTAGGCATAAAGAAGCAAATTGGTGTTAGGCTCCTTAATTTGAGTTTGTGATGACTTTAATAACTTTAAATGGAGTCATGTGACTTAGATTAAGTGAGAAATTGGAGCCAACATCATGAATTATAGGAGTTGCTTCATTATGCCCTTGTACAGAACCATATTCATACTATAAGCTAAAAGTAGCATGTGTAAGCCATATGTGAAGCTAGAGACAGTTCTGTTGATGTGTTTGTGTCTTGTTTAATGTGTCTAGGCTAAGCAAACCAAGCCTCCTCCAAGTGTATATGTGAGGCCAAACCAAGGAGCTAGAAAATCAAGGAAGAAATTGTGTTTCTTGGACCAAGGTAGCTCTCCATCCTTTCTTGTATGCATTTCTTAGTTGGTTGATTGTCATTGAATGATTGTATCTATATTTGAATCATAAGACCTATAGCTATTGGTTTGATGCTATGGTACCATTATGCTTCCTAAATTGCTTTTGAATTGTGAGATTGCTCTTTGTGGGTGAAGTTATGCTAAAAGTCTCTTGAATTGGGTGAAGTGAAGCCAAAAGTCCCTAAAAATGGGTGAGACCAGGCCAAAAGTCTTAAAAATGAGTGAGGCTAAGTCAAAAGTCCTTAGAAAGTGAGTGAGGCTAATCTAAAAGTTCCAAATAATAAGGTGAGGTTAGACCAAAATTCCTTAGAGCTTAGTTTTGATCTTGACATGTCTATGTGATGTTGAAAGTATGATTTGTTTGGTTCTTAAAAGTGTTTGATGCATACTTGTGTTCTTTGACATGATTATATGCCATGAATGCTTACTTGAAAGGGCAAAAGAGCTATTGAGATTTTTTAAATCTCACTCTCCCTTATTTTCCATCTACTCATGTCTAGGTGAAGCTCAAGGAAGCAAAAATAGAGGCCAAGGAGTGTGATTTGCATTGTTTTGATAATAGGATAGTTTTGATGTAATTTGATGTCAAATTATTTATCTATAAGTTATGTATGAGATGTAAACCTTTAAGCATATGGAAAAGCATGTAAATATATTGTATGAACCAAATTTGGCGCCAAATGAATGAGAATGTATGATTTTGACATTTTAAAGCCTTGCCATGTATGTGTATATGAATAAGTAGAATGGTGAATTTGAGCTCCATGATAATTTAGACCTATTATAACTATATAATTCTAGCCTTTCTCATTCATTTACAGAATTATGCTTGCTTGGCCTCATTCAAGTTCAAGAAAAATCCAATAAAATAATGTATTATTTTTGTGTTGTGAAGGGTTAAAATTTTTTGTTGTGTCATGTTTTGATATCATTTTCTACTCCAAATATACTCATACAAGTCAAAACCATTGCAAACATTCCATTCTTCCCAAGTTTAGAACTATCATACACAAAATAAATGCTTTGGCCTCGGATTTACTGATACAACTTTCTGTCATCAACTTTGAAAATTTATAATTAATTATAGAAAAATTAAAATTAAGAAAATGATAGCTTTTTGGAAAGTTCTAAATGTAAACTATAGGTTAAAAATCATTCCATGCCATGAAAACATCAAATGCACCATGATTGACAATAGAAAAGCACCAAAGGTCCAGCTACCCTGTTTGATATCATAGGTTACTGATATAAACTTCAAAAATTCATAACTAATTCTTAAAAAATCAAAACCCATTAAATAGAGGCTAAAAACATTTTTAGACCAAAACAAATGCATTTAGCTCATGAAAATTTATGGAACAGTACCAAAGGTCCTACTGCATCCCTAATACTATCATGAAACTTCAAAATTTTGATACAAAGCTCCAAATGGGGTGCTCTTAAGTGTTACAAAAAAGCTTAATATGTCTCATTTATATCATAGCCTTTAGATACCATTTGACCCATAGATGATATAGGGAAAGGAATTGACCAAATGAACAGTGCACCCAGCTATTATGCATTTTTTCCCAATTTTGAAAAATTATAATAAATTCTCTAAAGCTCCAAATTAGGTGTTTTTTTGACTATGTGGAATGCTCTAGAGGAGATCTACTTGTTGGAAAAATTTCATAGGAAGACTCACTTGTTTGGTTAAATTTTGGTTCAGCATACAAAAGGGTCAATTTTGGTGTCTTAATTGGTTTAAAATGGTGCCAAATTGCTTTCTTTATTATTCAAGGCCACTTGGGCATGTCCACAACCACATACACAGCCTAGGGAGATGTGCTATTTAGTTCAAAATATTATGGAGCTCATTTCCACTATGTTACTTGTTCATATACACAAACTTTCATAACCCATACTAATCCTATGGATGTCAAGAATGCACATACTCAATCATATGGTGCCAAAATCAATACATACATAATATATTTATACATTTAGGTGTGCTCAAGTGTTTACATATCATTTACAATATATGATTACACATTAACAGGTCTACAAAATGACTATTTGACATATCATTTGGTAAACCTTTTGTCTTGAAGAGTGGTGGCTTCTATTTCTTGGCTCACTTGGCCCACCTAGACATAGTTAGACAATGGAGAGGGAAGGGTGAGATTCTAAGAATCTCAATAGCTCTTGACCCTTTTGATCATACATAATAGCTATATTTTCAAGTCCAAGAATGCATATATGAATATTAAGCTACTAGTAACCATTCATAAATTCATTTTCATGTGCAAGAAGTTCATACATATCATATATTGGCTTTTAAGAGCATTAGTTTAGCCTCAACCCCTTTCCTTAGGACTTTTGAACTTGCCTCACCCATTTTCAGGGGACTTTTGACTAAGCCTCACTCTTCTTGAGACTTTTGGCTTTGTCTCACCCAATCTTAAGGACTTTTAGCTTCACTAAACTCATTTAAGCCATAACACATTTATAAAACATATTTTGTGCACATAATGGTACCATAACACATAGAAAATAGTAATACACATTTCTCATGGCATAGACATGTATACACATATCTAAAGACAAGAAAACAACTAAGAATGCATGAGAGAAATGTTAGAAAGCTACCTTTGGAACAAAACACGTCTTTCCCTTGATTTTTCTTTCCCTCTCAAGGCCACTCACTTGAAATGAGGTGGGACTTGGTTCTTTTAGCCTAGATACATCAAATGGGATCCAATTACTTTCTTGAAACAACTCTAACACCACACACACTCTAGGGAAGCCTACCTTGTCCTATGGTTCACTTATGGCTCCATTTAAGACCTAAAGAAGCAACTATAATAATTCTTAATCTTAGCCACATTTTCTCTCTCAATCTATGGCTCTTGACTTCATTTAGACTCCTTAGAGCTATTACACACTCATTTTAAGGAGCTTAGCTAGGAGTTATTTTATTATGCCACATTATAAAGCCTACACCTCTAACTTTTAAGCTATGGCTTGTAAAATTGTTCCAAGGCTTCCTTTCATGCTCTTCTAGAATATATAGTCCTGATCTAAGCTTAGAAAAATTTAAAACACTTCTTAGGTGCTTTCTTCTAGTTAGGTCGAGACACACACACACTTGAGTACCCAAGGACTTTTCTTTGTTTCCTTGAAGGAAGAGGCACTTGGGAGGCTTCCTTGGGGTCTTAGGGACTCAATTAAACCCTCACATAAGCTAGAATATCCTTGGAAAAAAAATCATATTTTATCACACATCTTTGGATCCCTAGCTTTGCTATCTTGTATTTCAATGGTTTTCCTTTAGGTTTCTTGGCATATCCAAGCTTCCCATAGTCTAAAATCTAAGTTTCATGCTTGCTCTTGGTTAGAATTCACTCCCTTTTACAAGCTCTCAAGGTGGCCATACCAAGCACAAAAGAAGTAAAGAGGAGAAAGAAACAAAAGCAAAGGTATTTACCTTGGTTTCTTGGCTTCTTCAAAGTCTCTTTCACTTGGTATAGGCTTCTCTTTCAAAGTCTAACCTTCTCACTTTGAATCACACACAAAATAAACTTATATCATTCACTAAAGCCATGGGAAGAAAGGTGGGAAAAAGGAGAATAGAATTACTAAAGAACCATGAAAAACCTTTATTATCCTTACCTTTTTTTCCTTGTGTTTTTCTCTTCTTCTTCTCCTCTCTAAGTGCACCCTCCTCCCTAGTCTCTCTCTCTATTTTGGGCAGAACAAAGTTAGTTAGAAGGAGGAGCAAAGAGGGATGCCACTTATAAGAAAGGAATTCTTAAAGTTGTTCTTGAAAAATGCCATTTGTGTCCCTTCTCTTGGCTAGTTCATTTTAGGCCCATTTTAGCTCCTTTTTTAGAATTGTCTTTTCTATCTTAAAATTTAGATCCTCTAATTTATAAAATAGCTTTGGAATCACTTAAATTGGATTTAAAACCTTCCTAAACAAAAAAGGTCAAAATTTGGGTTAACTAACATTCAAAAACGTACATCAAAGGGGTTTTAACTGTCTCGAGAGTTCCCATAGTTTTTAGGCCTCTGAGAACTCCAAAAAACTCAAATTTTTCTAAAAAGCCCTCCTGTAAGTTTTTCAAAAAGTGCTCATATTTATGAAAATTTCATTATGCTTTCGACGATTTTATTGAACTACCCTTGCTCTAGTTTTTGGGTATCTTAGGCCTTGAATCCTAATTTTCTATTATTTAAAATTTTATTCTAATTTTATTTGGCCTTAAATCATTTATTTCGAGGACCTTACTTTTCAAACTGACTCATTTTAGTATTTTTATGAAAGACCAGATGTTACAATTTAGACCTATTATGATGCTCCTATATGTTGTGTTTAAACTTTTGGATGTGCTCAAATGGTCATAATATGTTTAGAAGGCCATTTGGTACCATTTGATCCCATTTTGATCTTAATTTTAACCATACTTTTCCCCTAAACCAAAATCTAACTAAATGGAAGAATTTTGGCATGAAATTTGGCAAACATATAGATCTCATCTAAAGCTTTTCACAAAGTGAAAGAGCACTATTTTTGGAGCTTTAGAGAATTTATTATGATTTTTTAAAATCGGCCAAATTATGCAGAAACTGTCATAGTTATTGTACATATGGTCAGTTTGGTTTTTAGTGTCATTTAGAGGCAAAATGTAGTCTAATGCTTATGAAAGCTTATAGAAATATAGTTGACATCATAAGCTTTCCATAGTCACTAAGAACACCTAATTTGGAGTTTTGTAGAGTGAGATATGAATTTTTAAAGGTTTTGGTTTGCTATAGAACATGTCCCAGACCCAGTTATTGTTTCATTAGAATTTTGTGAGTAAAATGACATTATTTTAATCTAAAATTTTTATGATAGTTAGAGGACATTATGAGCTTTCCAGAAAGTCCTATTTTGCATATTTGGAATTTTCTAGAATTAGTTATGAATTTTCAAAGTTTATATAAGAATATGGGACATATGGAAAATGCAAGTGTGATGTTCAGTTTGAGATGTATGCCTCCAACTCGAAATTTAAGCTTCAAAGTGTGATGTTTCTAGTTGAATAAGTATGTTATGGATGGAAGATGACTTTGGTAAACCTACATGGTCCATTTAACCAAAAATAAATTAATTTGGCTTTTGATAATGGTTATTTCTGCTGTTAAAGGTGTTAATCTCATGAAAATAGATGTTTCATGCCAATTGTGATATATATTAAGTGTTGTCTTAATATGGTATTACAATAGGAATCATATTTGTTAATGATATGGGTGTTGAATGATTTAGACTTTAGTAGGAGAAGGAAGAGACAAAATAGGAATGTTAGCATTGACCATTTACAACAAACAAATATATATATATATATATATATGCAAGTAAGGAAATTCAACCATGTAGCACGTACCTAATCTAGCCGTGTATGCCAAGAAACCATAGATAAGTGGATGGTTTAACATATTATAGTATTTGACTTTTCCCTATCCATAGATATATATATACACATATCATGATTAGGTTGTGCCTTAGGACTTTGGAATCGAACACTTCATGAAGCTATCACTCATTAAAATATATGTATTCATGTTAGGTTTTGCAGCCCAAGATAGTTCATCATGTGGATTACCATAAGCTTCATTTAAATTAGCAAGATATGAGTGGGACATTTACCATAAGTGGTGGTGTGAGCCATGGGAGAAAAATAGAATAAATAAATCAAAACTACCAATTCGCTAATGCTTTCATTGTGTCTTATGCATGTGGATTCCACTTGGTTATTGCTCACATTCTCTTAGCTATGGGAGTTAAATATTAATTACACATAGTGCTTAGATGGGAAAGAAACATACATATGCTACCACATTGCCTAGCACCAAATAAGAAGTAAGACAAAATGGATTTTTAATTACTTTAATTGCATCCACTTTTTGCTAGGAAGCATGAGCTATCTATTGCAAGTCTTTGTAACACCATAATACTTCTAGCCTTACTTTAGCCTTCCTTATACATTTGCAAGGATTCCACATCCTTAGCATGACAATTCTCGAAGAGAAAGCATTAAATGATGCACTATTCCACGTTATGGGGAATTTAAATTTTTTTCTTTTGTACTCTGTGGGCCCCGTGAATTCTCAAACATCAATCTCTACTTATAATCTATCTATACAAGTAATAAATATCATAAAATATTTCATGCAATTTGGATTTGAAGCCCCACACATCAGAATTAAAGTTTCTGTTATCAACTTTGAAAATTCATAATTAAATTTAGAAAAATCGAAATCCAAAAAACCATAGCTTTTTGGAAAGCCTTGAATTATGCTAAAAATACTTCCACACCATTAAAACATCATTTGGACCACGATTAACAGTATAAAAGCATCACAGGTCTAGCTACCAAGGCACTCTAATACAGTTTATAGATATAAAATTCAAAAATTCAAAATTAATTGCATAAAAATCCAAATTGAGTAAATCATACCAATGTGGAAAGCTACAGATGTCTACTATAGCGAAAAAATAGTTCTATATCTAGAAAATGACACTAAGCTAACAAAAATTGATAGAACAATGCTTAGGGTCCTACTGCATTACTGACAGTAAGTCCTAACTTCAAAAATACATATCTCCCTCAATATAAATCCAAATGGGGTGCTCTTTATGGATATGGAAATCTTATAACATCTAGTTTATGCTTGTAAAATTTAAGGCAATCAGACTTCATTTGGCCCATTAATGAAAGAAGAGACGAAATTGATCATATAAACAGTGCATATGCCAAATCTAAAAATTTTCCCAACTTTGGAATTTCATAATTTATTCTCTAAAACTCTGAATAATACATTTCTTAGCTCTACAAAAAGCTTTAGATGAGTTTTAGAGTCATTCCAAATTTTATAGGAAAATTCATCCATTTGGTCAATTTGTGACATAGGGTGCCAATATAAGCTTTTTAAGCACTAAAATGGATCAAAATGAAACCAAATGCTTTCTTACCTTAGCCATGACCTCTTGAACATATGAGAAAGCTTAAATATAGCCTATTAAACTTTTTAAGAGGTCCAAAGATTCATACATCACAAAACTACTACCCCACTTGTTCATACACATAAGGTTTCACAAATCCATTAATGCATATCAATGTCAAAAACATTAAACCTTGTTCATAGGCTACCAATTCTCATACATACTTCACATATCCATGTATATACATATGTTCAAGTGTTTAGACATCATATACATCATAAGATTATACCATTTGACATCATCATCATTACAAAAGGAACAAATAACACATTTCATTATCAATCTTCCTCTTTCAATCTTGGTAGCTCTCATTTCTTGATTCACTTTGTCCACCTAGACATGTTAGGTAATAGGGAGGGAAGAGTGAGATTCTAGGAATCTTAATAGCCATTCTCTCTTTCAAACATACATAATGGATGTAATTTCAAGTCTAAAAATGCATGCATGGCTATCTTAAAATTCATGAACATACATAGATCATTTCTTCCATTCAAGAAGTTACATGTAACACACATAGGCTTGCCAAGACAATGGTTTAGCCTCACCCATTCCCTTTGGGACTTTTAAACTTGTCTTACCCATTTACAAGGGACTTTTGACTAAGTCTCACTCTTTCTAGAGAATTTTGGCTTTGTCTCACCTATTCTTAGGGACTTTTGGCTGATCCTCACCCTAGCTATAGGACTTTTGGTTTCACCAAGCTCATACAAGCTAAAACATGTTCATAAAGCATCTTTTAAACACATAAACAAGCATCATGGTACCATGTCTTATACATACATACTAGAAACATTTTTCATAGCTTAAATATACATACATATTTAAAGACAAGAAAACACTCACACATGTATGAGAAAAAGGAGAGAGAGCTACCTTGAAGGCACAATGCACACTTTTTTCTTGGATTCTTCCTCCCTTTTCTTATCCCAACCATGAAACTTGAAGACACTAGGTTCTCTTGGCCTTAAACACATCAATGAGACATGCTTAGATTATTGGGATTAAGCTCTAGCATTACACACTCTTTATAGAAGCCTACTTGGTTCCAAGACTTCAATATGGTTCCATAAAGCACCTAATAAAGCAACCTTAAGAAGTCATGATCTTGGCTCCTTTCTCTCCTGGAATCTATGATTCTTGATTCCATTAAAAGCTCTTGACATCACACATTTATTTTAAGGAGCTTAACTATGTGTTGCTTCATTATGCCTCATTATGGGACCTATGGTTCCATCTCACATCCTAGGCTTTCTAAATTCTTTCTAAGGCTTCCTCTTATATTCTCTCAGCATATGGAATGCTAATCTAAGCTTAAAACATTTTAAAACACTCTCTAGCCCTATCATCTTGTCTTGGCTAAGACATAGAGCGCCATTAAAGGCATATGGAGTTCCTAATTTTTCCTTGATGGAAGAGGTACTTGGAAGGCTTTTTAAGGGTCTTAGGAACTCAAACAATCACTCACATAGGCTAGGGAATTCTTGAATTAAACCAGATTTTACAACACATTGTTAAATCCCTAGGTTTCCTATCTTGCAAATTCATAGTTCTTCCTTTGTTTTCTTTGCACCTTCTCCTTTCCCATACTCTAATTCATAAGTTTCACTCTCGGTTTAGGTTAGATTTTACTTCCTCTTGGTGGTTCTCTATAAGGCTGAAAATCATCTCTCAAGAAGTAAGAAGAAGAAAGCATGGAAAGTTAGGATATCTACCTTGATTCAAGCCTTTTCCAAGAGTCTTCTCCTTTACTTTAGCCTCTCCCTTGAATTTTGAGCTCCTTCCCTCTAGACATGGCTCAAAACAAAACCAAACACTTCAATAAATCTATAGAAAGAAAGAAGAAAAGTGGGAGAACAAGTTTGCTAAAGGAAAGACCAAGAAATTTCATGAATTTTCATACCTTTTGCCTTCTTTTCTCCTTCTATGGTGCTCCCTTTCTTGCTAGTCTCTCCCCTGGCTTTAGGCAGAAGTAAGATCAGCTAAATGAAAGAGAGAAAGGGGCACACCATATAAAGCAAGAAGAGATTAAAATTATTCTAAAAAATTTTCATTTATGTCCCATATACTTGGCCTTCTCATTTCCATTTCATTTTAGCTCCCATTTGAGAACTGTCTTTTCCATTATAAAGTTTAGTCCCTCTAACTTATAAAATATCTTTAGAATCACTCAATTTAGAGCTAAAACCTTCTTGAATGAAAGGGTTAGAATTCAAGTTCACTGCCATTAGAAAATGTGCACTGGAGGGGGTTTAAATCATTCTAAAGGTTCTGTAATACCATATTTACTAAGCTCATCTCACATTATTACTAGGCTCATTTCCTTGGATTACATAAGATTTCCAAGAAAAGCTATTAAAAATATTCCATTAAATTGCATTACGTCACGGATAAAATTTTCATTCGATATTCCATGGGCCATATGGACACATCCATTTAATTCTTATATTTAAATACAAAAATACAACTCAAAACCATCTCATGAAGTGGCCTATAACTTGTGCAAATAGATGGTATACTTGGAAATATAGTGTGCAACCTTAGGTACCCTATCTAGATTCTATGCTTAAATTTTGAAAAATCATACCTAATTCTAGAAAAATTGAAATTAAGCACACTATACCATTCTGGAAAGCCACAGATGTCTAATTTATATAAAAATAAATCCAAACTACAAAAGAGGCTGCTACCTACTGGAAATTCATAGAACAGTTCCAGAGGTCGACAGTCATTACTGGTACTATCCTTCAATTTCAAAAATCCATATCTCCCTGCTCAGATGTCTAATTTAGGCGATCTTAGTGGTCATGGAAAGCTTATCATGTCTAATTTATGTTTGTAAAGTTTTATGAGCATTGAGCACCATTTGACTCTCTAATGACACAGCCCAAGTTACTGACCATATGAACAGTGTCTGCATCAATTCAGCAGAAGAATGCCAATTTGAAAAATCATAATTAATTCCACAGAGCTCCAAATAATCTAGTCTTTATTTTTCAAATCTAGATAAGATCTATATATATGCCAAATTTCATGAGCAAAATCATTCAATTGTTTAGATTTTGATGTCAGGTTGCATAATGGTCATTTTTGTTTCTTATAAGGGGTCCAAATGGTCCAAACTTGCTTCTAAGACAACCATGGCCACTTGAATACATGAGAAAGCACCAAAATGATCTACTAAACTTTTTTCAAAGGTGTACAAACCCAGATTTCTCAATCTCACCCATCCACCCTAAGTTATGCACAAGAATGTACATGCAAGTTCTTGCCATTCCATACTCAATTCATGCTATTTCATACATATGGCATTAAATCTCATACAGACATCATACATTTACATATTCACATGTGCTTATAAGGTCATATAACATATACAATAAAGGATTACATCATGCGACACTCATATGGCCATAAATTGGCATTTTCACACCTTGGTTGTCAATCTTCTTCTTCTAGGCTTGATAGCTTCTATTTTTTAGCTCACTTGGTCCACCTAGACATGTTAAACATGTGGGGAGGAAGGAATGAGATTCTAGGAATCCAAATAGCTCTTCTCCCTTTCAGTCACACATAAAGAATGCAAATCTATGTCTAAAAGTGCATGTATGATTATTATGGAACATATGATCATTCAAGAAGCTTTCATGGCATTTTAAAAAGTCATACATAGCATCCATAGGCTTGCCAATTAAGTGGATTAGCCTCACCGATTCTCTTCAAGGATTTTGGACTTGCCTCACCCTTTTCTTAAAGGCCTTGAATTAAGCCTTACTTTTGGGAGACTCTAGACTTTGTCTCAACTATTCTCATGGGTTCTTAGCTCATCCTCACCATGGCTAGTGGGCTCTTAGCTTCACCACACTCAAGCAAACTAAAGGAAACATATTAAACATCATTTGAAGGCATAATACAACATCATGGTGCAGTGGCAATTAGATACATGCCAAAACATTTTCTCATGGCTTAAAACATACATACACACATTCAAAGATAAGATAACATCCAATCATGTATGAGAGAAAGAAGAGCGAGCTACCTTTGTAACAAATACAAACTTTTCCTCCTGGATTGGACTTCTCTTCCTTAGTCACATGCACACAATAAGGTGGGGCTTGTTTCTCTTAGCCTGGACACATCATATGGAAGCCAATTACACTCTTGAATCAATTTCTAGAGCTATACATTCATTAGAAATACTAGGTAGTTCATATGGCTCCTTTATGGTTCCATAATGGACTTAATGAAGCAACCCTATGGAAACATGATATTTGCTCTATTCTCCTCATTCATTTATGATTCATGACTCCTTGTAAGTCTCTTGGAGTCATCACACAATTAAATTAAGGAGCCTTTAAGCCATAATATGGAACCCATGATACTGTCTCACTATCCATGACTTTTAAAATTTTTCTAAGGCTTCCTCTCATCCTCTTTCATCATATATGACTCAAAAATAAGCTTGAAACAAATCAAAACTACCCTTAAGTGTTCCAACCAACCTCTCTAGGCCGTGGCTATGGAGTATGTGAGCACTAAGTGAGTTTGCTTTGTTTTCTTAATGGAAGATGCAAATGAGGAGCCTTCTAGAGATCTCAAGAGCTCATCCAAACACTCATTTAAGCCGAGGAATTATTGTATCAAATCAAATTTTCAAGAGAACTTATAAAACCCTAACTTTGCTATCTTGAAATCTAATGATTATTTGATTGTTTCCTTTGCATATTCTTATTCTCCTCCCTTATTTTCCTAAGATTCACCCTTGGGTTAGCTAGAAATCCAACCACTCTTGGCTGGTCTCATAAAGGGCGAAATGGTGAGAAGAAGAGCAAGGAAGATTAAGTTGGAAAATGACAAAATACCTTGGCTTTCTTAGCTTTTTTGCTTGTTTCTCACTTTGCTTGGCCTTCTCTCCTCAAATACAAATTTTCCTCCTCTGTTCTACCCTCCATACAAACCCAAAAACTTCAACAAAATCGTAGAAAGAAAGAGGGATAAGAGGAGAAGGAGATTGGTGAAGGATAAAACATGAAAAACTATGAAATTCTTACATTTTTTGCTAGGTTTCTCTCTTCTTTCTTCTCCCCATCTTGTGTGCCATTCTCCTCTGCCCTTGGTTTTGTTTTAGCCTGGAGAATTCATTCATAAGGAGTGGGTAAGAAGTGGGGACGTTTTTATAAAGGAAGTTTCAGGAAACAATTGTTTTAAAAATGACATTTATGTGCATTTGTGGCATTTTTGTTTTACCTTCATTTTATCTCCTTTTTGAGAACTATCTTTTTCATCATAAAATTTAGGTTCTCAATCTTATAAAATGCCTTTGGAATAAGTCAATTTGGAGTTAAAACTTTTCCAAACGAACCAATCAAAGTTCGGGCTCATTATTATTGGAAAACATCTACCGGAGGGGCTTTAACTATCCTAGGGCTTTCCATGGTTTTCAGGACTCTGTGAACCCCAAAAAGCTCAAATTTCTCATTTAAAAATCCATCTTATGAGTTTTGTAAAAATTTCTCGAAATTACAAAAAATGCTATTATGTTTTGTTGCA
This sequence comes from Erythrophleum ivorense, assembly GCA_026724425.1. Taxonomy (NCBI): domain Eukaryota; kingdom Viridiplantae; phylum Streptophyta; class Magnoliopsida; order Fabales; family Fabaceae; genus Erythrophleum; species Erythrophleum ivorense. The sequence goes on along the minus strand of JAIUCV010000001.1, from coordinate 27,163,660 downwards.
TTTTTGTTAAAATTCGTCTGGCTATTCTGGCTCTGATTTTAGGGCACCTCTAGCCTTGAATCATCATTATATGAGGTCTAGAATATTATTCTAATTTTATTAGACCTCAAATCACTCTCTCTCTGGGAGACTTCCTTTTGTATCTGGTAAATTTTGTGTGTTTACAGAGAAACTGTATGTTACATTTCTCACATTTTCTCTTATTTTCAAAGAACCAGATATTACATTTCTCCTTCCTTAAATAAATTTTGTCCTCAAATTTTAGGGTATACTTTCCTCTTACTCTTTTATATTCTGGCTAATTGCTCATTTCTTTCCCTTCTTCTTGGCTCTATACACTTCTTTCAGCAATTTCACTTTTTTTGAGTTTCTCTTGGCCAGGGAATTTTCATTACTAGCTCTTAATAATGGCTTTATTGTTATAGAGTACATGATAGTTCTTCTCATAAGGGAAAGAAGTTTCTGATTCTGAAGGCCTATCTTGTGAGAGCTTACTAATTATGTCGGATTAGTCTCAACCTATTTGTAGAGGTTAACATTCTTCTCAGTGGACTCATTTATATATCTCAGGAGGTAATTTATTTAGTATCAAATCTCTCGTATCCTCTCCTAATGGCTTCTCATAAGGTCTCATCATCTTTTTCTGATCATTACAGCCATTGGAGATTTCTATATGTTTACTTACTTATTTAAATATACTATCCACTATTTATCTCTACATTCTTTCTTATTAGCTCATCTCATAATTACAATTCATATTTCTTTCTATCACAGGCATCATATCTCAATTGCTTATTGGGATTGCAGCTCTTTTAAGGAGTTTTCACTTTCAATGATACCAGTTTCTCAGTTTACTAAAGTATTTGTCTCTTTAGGTTGGGACTTTTCCTTACTCTTTTTGCTCACTTAGGAGTGGGCATTTTGTAGTCCCTCATCTCAACACTAATAGGCCTAACTTATATTTTTCATATTGGCATCGAAGAGCAATTACCACTGACTAATGCTAAATTCTAGTAGGATGCTAACTATACTCACAGTCTCGATCACTAGAGACATAACTTATCACTTACCTCATTTAACGATTGCACCTGATCCCTTTTTGAATACATAATCTAGCCTATAGGGATCTCTTTATCCCTCGGTTAGGGCCAACATTTATTAGGTAGTAGTTCATCTGACTCTTGTTTGGGAAAGTTACTTTCTTACTTTCCTCATCCCACATACTATGCTCATCTAGCAAAGGTATAACTAGTGGTTTAATTATCTGAGTATAGCCTCACTGTCTCTGGTGGCAATAGTCTACCAGACTTAGGAGATCTTTAGTCTCTAAAATAAAAGCTAACTAAAATTGTATTGGTCTCTGAGACTAATTTCTATGTAAAAGCTATCTTAAGCTATCATCTCCCTAGAGAATTGCTGTGTTATAACTGTTGGCTCTTTATATCTCTATGGAATCTACTGCGATCCCTAGGTCTACTGTGACCTTTCTGAGCCCTGCTAGAGTCTATTGCACCCGCTATATTGTGCTAGGATCTCATATGATCCATCTTTAGGAGATGTCAAGGCCTAATATCATTATATCTGATAGTAAAACACATACTCACTAAGTCTGGTAACCATTGCTCATAATGGCTAAGGCTAAACTCAGATGTACGTCATGCTCTTCATGAGAAGTGGGTTTTGTGTTATCTAATTCTCTAGGATCCCATCATACTAAACTTAGGAGCATTTTAATTTTTATTTATCACTCCTTATGGGATCTTCAGGTTCCCAATTTAGCCCTTTTTCACTTAGCTTTCTTTCCTTACTTTTACTAACTTACCATGCTTCATTTATACTTGTTCTATCTTTCCTCTTATATCTTACAATTTCTGACTATGCCCACATTCTACTGTTGAGTGCCTTAGCACCTGAGCATCTCACACACTGAGTATGCCTAACATCTCTGACAGGAGAGAGGCTATACACTGGTCCCTTCTCATTTCGTTTAATTATATTATAAGGGACTCAGATCATACATACTAAACTTGTGCTATCTGAATATGAACATTGTTTGCTATTAGCATATTCTTTTCTATATTAATATTCTTTACTAGGGATTCCTTTTCTGCATGCCTTTCTTACTATTCAAATATTCCTAGAATCCCTTCACCTCTCTTTTTTGACTCATCTCGTCATATAACTAACTATAATACCCTTCAATTATCAAGATATTTAATGATTAAAGCCATCGTTTGCTATGCACTCAAGTCACATTACTATTAGGTTGGCCAGACCCAATATCATGTAACCATTGTTTCAAGCAAACCATAATATCAAACACTAATATATAAGTGTCTTATGACTGAGTTCAAAGCCACTATCACCTGTATATTACAAGTTTCCCAATAATCTAAAGTATTCCTCTCTTACTTTTCTTTATTTGCCTTATTTTCGTAAGATACTCGAGGAAAATAAGACTCTTTCTCTACTTCATCCTGAGATCACTTTACATTGCCTAATTGTTTTTATTTTGGGCACTATTATGCTAAAAGGGCATCTATGCCAAGGACAAGTGTGCTTCTCAAGTACTCAAGCACATCAACTCAATATTTATTCTTAATCTATTATGTCGTTGGCTTGAACACCATCATATATTCTTTCCTTTTTTACCTTTACTATCCTTTTACTTAGGTAAAAGGGTGCTCTACTACTTATTGTCCCTCTTACTAGCTCATGTTTCTTTACGCTCAAGAGCACCTACATTTTTCCTAGGTTCCTCTACTTGTTCACTCTTTATAACATCAAGGGGGTCTACTTTCTCTTATACTCTTGCTTTGCTCTTAACTAGACTGTCCCTCTATAAGAAAAATTCTATTTCATGTAATCCTAGGAATTATATTTTATGGCACACTTGGCTTGTACTTTTTCTTTGCATAATGCAAGACTCGCCTTTTTAGGCGATCTCTAACTCCCTCGAGCTTCCCTGAAGGTATTAAGGTACTAACTGTTTGTCTCAGCTCATTTCTACATTTAGATTAGAGCTAGGCTTTCTCTCTATTCAACCTCTTTAGTCTCATCCCTAGGAGCACAATATACTGATTTTAGGATTTTACTAATCCAATCTAAAATACATACTCTCAATGTCTGGATTCTACTTTATTGAAGGCTTATACTCCACTGGGTGCTTTAATTACTCACGTGCCTTAACCTTATATTATTCTCATATTAGAGAGCTCGTCTAACTAACTATTAGGCCCCTATCTGTTTACTTTTCTGTGCTCAGTCTATTTATTTAGTGATTACTAAAGCGAGGGCATCTCTTATGTGAACTAGCTTCTTAATTCTCTCTCGGTTCCGATTATGACTATACTCTACAATTCATGAGGTCTATCTAGGGGAATTTGCTAACTACTACTGAGTGGTCTCCTCGACTCAAGATGTCTTATCTTTCCTTTCTAGATCCAAAGAGAACTTTTACTGAGCTTTCAATCAAATTAATTTCTCCTTTTGCACTATGTTTCTTTTTACATATCTTGCTTGGACGAAGCTACTGGTCACTTCCCTTAGGCTTCAGCCTATACTTAGCCTGGGCTACCTATCTCATTAGACCTGTAACTTACAATAAGTCACATTAACTCATATAGGCTTATGATAACTTAGTACTTTCTAAACTATTCTCATTTTCTTCTGAATCCCTATCATTGGGCTAATCATACTCATCTTTAGGTGTTAGCTATGAGGCACACCCTTCTGGAGCACTCACTATATTCCTTGTAACACCCCATAATTTATTAATAAGGATTATAATGAATTAAGGAATTAATATAGGGATTTGGAAAAAAATAAGGAAAATAAGGTTTCTAAAGAAATGAATTTATTTTAGACATTTTGAGCTAATAATCATGTCTAGTTATTGTTAGGTGGGTATATATTAATTATGGTTATGGGTTTAATTAAGGAATTAACTAAGGGGAGTTAGACATTTAATTTGGGCCATATAATCAGTGTATTTTTGCCATGGGCCAAGTAAGAAAGCCTACTTCTAGTTGGTAAGAAGGTCCAATCTCATTTCTTGAGAGCCCAACTCTCATTTCATCAACTAAACCTATCAACTTATGGCCCAATAAGCATATATCTGAACCTAAATGGATTTTGGGCTTAAGGGTTGGCCCAAACCCATCTAAAATCCTAACTTACTCAGCCCCTTACCCTCTATTTTGCAGACCAACTCAATCTTAAGCAAGGGAGAACTCCATTTTCGCATAAGAAGAGAGGAGGCTAAAGTTTTCTGCATTCCTCCACCATTTCTCACTTCTAGAGGAAGATTTGGCCAAGGTAATCTATATAAAACATGTCCCTCTCATTCTTCTCTTCATTTTAGTCTAATTAGTTTGTCATTTTGAGAATCTTTCATCTCTTCTTCGGATGGAATATGGTTCTTGGATGATTGTTGCAAGATTTTCAGAGTTGGAGGTTAAAGGGATGATTAGGTAAGCATTTTCCTTCCATTTTGTATATTACTTTGCTGAAAAATGCCCTTAAGGATTGATTATCATAATGGATTCTGCTATTGTGTGAAATTACAAAGAGATAATGGTGAAAAACTAAATTTTCTGGGCTTGATGACTTAAATCCGAATTTGGAAATATCTCATGGTGTGTTATTGGTAGTTGAGGCTCAACTCAATCTATTTAACCTCTTAGATGTACGGGTAAGTGATTTCTCTCCTTTTATGAGATGTATATACTGAATTTCTATCATTTGGACTAACTTTTGGTGCATGGCTTTTACGTGTGCGAAAATAGAGATGTTAGGAGTGACCCATTATGAGTTCTTGTTATTGTGACCTTGAATTGGTGCATTAGACCCTTAAGAAACTTGGGTAAGAAGTTCTTAATGTACTCTTGTTAAGATTAATCATGCATAGGGAAATTTCTTACTAATGGTAGTTGAATAATGATGATTATGCTTATGTTAGGCCTGGTGTGCTTTGAATCATGATGGTAACTAGAGGATGAGTAATTGGCTTCATTGAGGTAACCGGGGTTATTTTCTTAATTCCATGTATATGCTCATGTTAATCAGATATTTGTTACACATGCTTGATTTTTGAAATGATAAATGATTGGTTGACTACTTAAATTGTTATTGTGATTAGACCTTGTGAGTCCATGGTAGAGTTGTGGTGCGACTGCCACCCGTGCATGTGCTTTGATCAAGCACTGGGTTGTGATCAGACCCCAAATGTATTAAGCTCTAGTTGTGCTCATTACGAAGTAAGTGCCATGGACGGATCTCTCCCGGTATTATTGGCCATTAACATGTTGTGTATGATTGTTGGTATGGGACAGTAGTCATTGGTAGTTTAACTAGTTCATTAGCAAATTGAATTAATGATTCTGGTATTGATGACATGAAATTGCATTGGATTTATTAACTTGTACATATATATGGAAATTGCCTTTTGTTATTGAGATTGTATATCTCACCCCGTTGTGGGCTAACATTTTCAGAGACTGGACCTCTTAGTGGAAGGAGAAAATTAATTGGAGCTTATTAAATGGTTTGGTAGCACATAGGTTTGGAAGCCTTATCAAATTGTATTGTAACTAGATTACTAGTTTTGTATCATTGCTGCATTGCATCATGAATTGCCAAGTATAGAGATTGTATATGTAATTTAATTATCATGGAATTGAACATTATGGTTGTAATTGGCTAACAATGGATAAGTGACTTGATCTTGTATGAACATTAAGCAGTGGCCCCATGCACCTTGTGGCCAAAATACATCTGCTGTCACTAAATTATGGTTTTTGCTAATGTATGATAGCTTGGTGAGTAAAAACTAATACTTTAAATCTTGAGGTGGATAAGAATAGATTAACTAGGTAAATCGAGTAGATAAACACCATTATAGTTTCACAAATTGAGGGAAAGTGGTCCTAGAGTGTCCCTAGAAAGAGAATTAGAGAGCATGGGATGAAACTTGGGAGATGTTGTTACATCAGGGGTTGTGTCGCGGACAGAGGCGATGGGTGCCTCGGCGTGAGTCATCTTACAGTGGTGCAAGAGAAGAAAAATGGGTAAGGAGAGGGCCAGAGAGCAATCTCGCCGTGGCGTGACATTATGAGCCACCGCGAGAGTTGAAGGATTACGAACAGTAGCTCCATGAGGCAAGTTCGCCGTGGCAGAAATTGTGTAAGTTGCCCAGTAGGATTCCCGAGAGCAAGTTTGCCACAGTGCAAAAGGTCGTGGCCGCAGTGCAAGGTGAAAAATTTAGTTTTATGTTCCAGTAGTCAACTTAGCCGCAGTAGAGAGATTTTAAGCCGCGGCAAAAGTCCCCAAACTCACACTTTTAGCTTAGAAACCTTGATTTTCCTATGATGACCTCAAAGGATGACTTAGAAGCACTTATAAGGGGTTTTTGGGAGTCAAAAGTCAATGTATAATAAATTAAAAGGGTCTTTAATTGAGAATTTATTTCACTCATGTACAAGAATAATTTGATTGTTTGATGATGACCTTATAAGATCAAGGTTCAAATTTCTCTATATTTTCGTGATGAAATCAATCGCAATAATTCTAAACCTTGATTATTAATTATTAATCACATATTTAACTATAATTTCCATAATTAGAAGTTAGGGTCGTCACATTCCTCACTACTAGCAGCCTTATCTTATGTTAATTTTAAGGTTACATTAACATCCCATCAGTAGGGTCCAGGATCTTGTCAACAAGATCTCATATATTACAATGCAAAATTTAAGACCCTATCAACAAGGTTTTCTTAACAATGTTTACAATATCTTAAACTCATCATATTAGCCCATCATTTAGTGTTTCACAGGGTAGTATCCTAAGTTGAAGTCAACACCTTATAGGCAGATCTCAACAATCTTATTGTTCTTGTGTCTAACATTCTCTAGCATTGAGTTCTCCTTTCAGTCTCAACTACTAGGCTCACTAATCACATGTTACTTACTGATCTTTTATAACCATTTATTACTCTTTTTTTTTACTATACTAGGGGTCCTCGCTATCCTTGCGTCAACTGACGCCCCTAGTAGTTCATTTCTCAAGTTGGCTTGAATATGACCAACAAGGGCATTTACATTGTAATACACTCCACTACAACTTGAAGCTTCATCTTTAACCATGAAATCCGAGTCCTACTGTATCTGTATGTATCTTATTGTCAAACTGGAGGGTTCCACCTCTAGCTTTACTCATACACATACATAATTAACTACCACCTTTGGGTTGTTGGGGCTCTATGGAGTATAACTTATAACTCAAATCTCTAGCTTAAGGGAATTACTTTTTGGGCTTTTTACATCATCATAATATCTGGGTGTCGTGGCTAAGGAGGATAACTCTTATAACCTTCACTCTATGCAATAGCAGCTTTACCTCATATTATGCTGCCTCACTGCTTGCCACTACATTAGGCAAGACATCCTCAAACGGTTTGAGTGTGGCACTCAGGGAGATTAGGCCTCTCATAACTCCTCTAAGCAAGCCTCTTTAGCAGTTACATAATCCTTTCTTGCTGCCTAATACACAGAGCTTGCTACTGATCCCGGCAAGCTACTATAGATTATAGAGTTCTAGCTGTTGATCACCTAACTCTGTTCTAGAGCTAGAGGCCAATCTCACCCATAACTTACTACCTACTCAAGACCATTCCATAACTCACTTAGCGTGAACATAATCATAAGCCATGTTTACACACCTAAAATACTTCGTACAAGGCTTTTCAAAACTCTATAAACCTTTACATAGCCTTATAGCCACATTCTCAAGCCATATCAAATCCTAAAAGGCCTGGAACTTTACTCTGATACCAATAAAGTGTAACACCATATTTACTAAGCTCATCTCACATTATTACTAGGCTTATCTCCTTGGATTACATAAGATTTCCAAGAAAATCTATTAAAAATATTCCATTAAATTGCATTATGTCACGGATAAAATTTTCATTCGGTGTTCTATGGGCCATATGGACTCATCCATTTCATTCTCATATTTAAATACACAAATACAACTCAAAAGCATCTCAAGAAGTGGCCTAGAACTCATGCAAATGGATGGTATACTTGAAAATATAGTGTGTAGCCTCGGGTACCCAGTCTAAATTTGGTGCTTAAATTTTGAAAAATCATAACTAATTCTAGAAAAATTGTAATCAAGCACACTATACCATTCCAAAAAAGCTAAAGATGTCTACTTTATGCTAAAAATAAATCTAGACTAGAAAAGAGGCTGCTAATGACCGGAAATTGATGGAACAATACTAGAAGTCGATTATCATTACTGGTACTATCCTCCAACTTCAAAAATTCATATCTCCCTACTCAAATGTCTAATTGGGGTGATCTCATTGTTTGTGGAAAGCTTATCATGTCTAGTTTATGTATGTAGTGTTTCATGAGCATTGGACACCATTTGAATCTTTAATAACACAACCCAAGTTACTGACCATATAAACAGTGTCTGCATCAGTTCAGCAGAAAAAATGCCAACTTTGAAAAATCATAATTAATTCTATAGAGCTCCAAATAATCTAGTCTTTGACTTCTCAAAAATCTCTGGATAAGATCTATATGCATGCCAAATTTCATGGGCAAAATCATTCATTTGGTTAGATTTTGACATTGGGTTGTATAATAGTCATTTTTGTGTCTTATAAAGGGTCCAAATGGTCCAAACTTGCTTCTAAGACAACCATGGTGTAGCACCATACTTCTAAGACTCAATTCATGTAATTTCCATGCCTCATATCATGCCAATTCTATGGGAAGTAACATAATAGCATAGGAAGTCATGAATCAAGATGTATTTCCCTACGGTTAAAAATTTTCTTCTGGTATCCCGTGGGTCATATGGACTCATTCAACTCATTTCCATATTTAATTACACTAGTACAATTTAAAACCATCTAAGGAAGTGTCCTAGAACTCATGCAAGTGAAAGAAACACAAAATCCCATAGTGTAGCCTTAGCTAGAATTTCATATTTTCTGTCACAAATTTTGAAAAATCATAACTAATTCTAGAAAAATTGAAATCATTCATTCCTCACCATCTAGAAAGATACAGATTTCTACATTATATTAAAAATAATTCCAGGTCATGGAACATCAAGTAGAAGATGATTGACATTCAAAAAGTGCCCAAGGTCTCAACTGCCTAGGCTATTGCCATAGCTTACTATCATAAATTTTGAAAATTCATAACTAATTCCAAATCATGAAAATTTAGTCAATATAAGAAGCTACAGATGTTAAATTTAAAGAAAAAATATCTCTAGATCACGCCAAGACCATCTAGGAACTGAATTATGATGGAATAGTACTGGAGGTCCAGTGGCATTACTAGTACTGATATTAAATTTCAAAAATTCATAACTCTCTGCTCATACCTCCAAATGGGGTGACCTTGATAGCCATAGAAATCTTATAACCTCTAGTTTATGTTTGTAAAATTTCACAAGCATTGGACACCATTTGACCATCGGATGACACAGAACACAAGACTTACCATATGAATAGTACACGCACCAGAACAACAGAAAAATTCCAACTTTGAAAATTCATAATTAATTCTATAGAGCTCCGATTTTCCTGAACTTTAGCTTCTAAAAAAAAATCTTAATGAGCTCTACATGTTTGCCAAATTTCATGCAAAGATTCATCCATTTGGTTAGTTTTTGCTATAGAGTTCTGGTTTGGTCATTTTCATGGTCTCAACTAGCTTCAAAGTGTCCAATTTTGCTTCCTAAGTTTGTGTGGCCACTTGAGTAGGTGGGATTGCACCAAAATGACATTTTAAACTTGTCTCAAAGGTGCACAAACCCAAAATTTGGAAACTCACACTCTCACCCCATGCCATACACAATTTTCTATAATGCTAGTCTTGCCATTACATACCCAAATTGCATTATAACATTCACATAATATAAATTCTCATTTGTACATGATATATTAACATAATTATATATGTTCATGGGGTCATAGGTCATATACAATAATAGATTACAACATTTGCCACTCATATGGCCATAAAGAAGCAAAATCCATGCTCTTTGATGTCATATTCTCATCTTCCAAGTTGTTGGCTCCCATTATCTTATTCTCTTGGTCCACCTAGCATGTTAGAATATTGGAGAGGAAGGAGTGAGATTCAAGGAATCCCAATAGCTTATCTCCTTTTCAATCACAAATAAAGTATACAAACCAAGTCTTACAAATGCATGCATGAGCATATTGATATGTGCAATCATTCAAAAGACATCTTTAACATTTAAACAAGTCCTATATAGCATACATAGACTTGCCAAGTAAGTGGATTAGCCTCACCCATTCACTTGTGAATTTTAGACTTTCCTTACCCATTTCTTTAAGAAGTTTTTAACTCAACCTTACTCTTGGGAGACTCTTTACTTTGTCTCAACCAATTTCAAGGGTTCTTGGCTTCTCCACACTCAAGCAAACCTAATCACACATATTAGACATCATTTGAAAGCATAATGTAACATCATGGCACCATTGAATAAAAGCTCATGCTAGAATACTTGTCACAGCTTAAAACACACATACACACATTCAAAGAAAATGTAAGCACACATTCATGAATGAAAGAAGGTGGAGAGATCTACCTTGGTTGCAACCACATACTTTTCTTCTTGAATTTGCTCTCATTTCCCTGCCTCACACATACAAAGATTTAGGATTGGTTTTTCTTAGTCTAAACACAATTTAGAGAAGCCAATTAGGTTTATAGAGTTAATTCTAAGGCCACATATCTTTCTTAAATACTAACTTGGTCTATTAACCCCTTTATGGTTCCAAGAATGCACCTAATGAAGCAACACCAATCAAATGAGTTCTAGGCTCTATTCTTTCCTTTTATATATGATTCTTGACTCCTTTTAAGCCTTTTGGAGTCATCACACAACTAAAACAAAGATCCTAATTACATGTTGCTTCTTTAGGTCATATTATGGAACCTAGACACCAATTCATTCTCTAGGCCTCCTAAATTTTTTTCAAGGTTTCCTCTCATTTTCATTTATCATATATGACTCAAAAATAGGCTTGAAGAAATTTAAAACTCTGCCTAGGTGTCCCATCCCCTTTAGGCCGAGCCTAGGTAGCTTTTGGCCTTCATGGAAGTTTGCTTTGTTTTCTATATAGAAGATGCATATGGGGAGACTTCTAGGGATCTTAGGAGCTCATTTAAACACCCATTTAGGCCTAGGAATAATTATATCAAATCAAATTTTCAAGGGAGCTCATGAAACCCTAAGTTTGCTATCTTGAAAATCAATGGCTTTTGTTTGAATTTCCTTGCATATTCTTACTCTCCTCCATTAAATTCATAGAATTCACCTTTGGTTCTACCCAAAATTCAAGCCCTCTTACAGCTACATATATGGGGCAAAATAGGGAGAAGAAGGGGGAAGGAGTAGCTACCATAGGATGGAAGTTTTACCTTTTTTTCATGGCTTTTCTTGCTTGTTTCTCACTTTCCTTGGCGTCCTCTCTTCAAATCTGAATTTTCCCCTCTTGGTTTGACCTCAAAGCAACACTAAAAACCTTCATAAAACCATGGAAAGAAAGAGGAGAAGGAGAAGAAGAAGTTTGGTGAAGGAAAGTGCTTGAAAAACTAAGATTTTCATACCTTTCTTGCCTTGCTTTTCCCCTTCTTCTTACCTCCTCTTGTGCCCCTCAACCTTAGGGTTTCTCTCTGGTTTAGGGTAGAAACAAGTGTGGCTAAATGAAGTGAGGAGGTGGGGTGCATTATATATATAGGGAGGTTCAAAGAAGACTTTTCAAAAATTTTCATTTTACCCTTCGTTCTTGGCATTTTTATTTCTAACTCGTTTTATCTCCTTTTTTAGAACTATTTTTTCTATTATGAAATTTGGGTTCATAGTTTAGTAACATGCCTTTGGAATCACTCAAATCAGAGATAAAACCTTCCCAAATGAATCTGTCAAAGTTCGGGTCTACCGATACTAGAAAATGTCAACTGGAGGAGTTTTAACTGTCCCAGGACTTCCTATGATTTTCAGGGCCTCTGAGAACCTTGAAGAACTCAAAATTTTCATTTAAAAAGTCCTCCTGTAAGAAATTCCAAAATTTGCTCAAAATGACAAAAATGTCCTTACATTTCATTAACTTTTTATCACAATTCATTTCTTCATTCTAGCTCCGTTTTTCTTTCTGTATGAACCTGGGATTCTCATTTTTAGGAGTCTAGAATACTTTTTAAATTTTTTAGGACCTTAACTAAGTCATTTCGAGGGATTTTTTTTTGTATATGGTGAATCTCGTACGTTTACGAAAAAATCGTACGTTACGTTTTTTATGTTTTCTCTCGTTTTCAGAGAATCGGATATTGCACATGGCCACTTGAGCACATGGGAAAGCACCAAAATGGTATACTAAACTTGTCTTAAAGGTGCACAAACCCAGATTTCTCAATCTCACCCATCCACCCTAAGTTATGCACAAGAATGTACATGCTAGTTGTTGCCATTCCATAGTTAGTTTATGCTATTTCATACATATGGCATTAAATCTCATACATACATCATACATTTACATATTTACATGTGCTCATAAGGTCATATAACATATACAATAAAGGATTACATCATGTGCCACTCATATGGCCACAAATTGGCATTTTCACACACTTGGTTGTCAATCTTTTTCTTCTAAGCTTGATGGCTTCCATTCTTTGGCTCATTTAGTCTACCTAGACATGTTAGACATGTGGGGAGGAAGGAATGAGATTTTAGAAATCCCAATAGCTCTTCTCCCTTTCAATCACACATAAAGAATGCAAATCTATGTCTAAAAGTGCATGTATGATTACTATGGAACATATAATCATTCAAGAAGCTTTCTTTGCATTTTAAAAAGTCATACATAGCATCTAAAGGCTTGCCAAGTAAGTGGATTAGTCTTACCCATTCTCTTCAAGGATTTTGGACTTGCCTTACCCTTTTCTTAAAGGCCTTGAACTAAGCCTTATTCTTAGGAGACTCTAGACTTTGTCTTAACCATTCTCGAGGGTTCTTAGCTCATCCTCACCATGGCTAGTGGGTTCTTAGCTTTACCACACTCAAGCAAACCAAAGGAAACATACTAAACATTATTTGAAGGCATAATACAACATCATGGTACCATGGCAATTAGATACATGCCAAAACATTTTCTCATGGCTTAAAACATACATACACACATTCAAAGATAAGATAACATCCACTCATGCATGAGAGAAAGAAGAGCGAGCTACTTTTATTACAAATGCAAGCTTTTCCTCTTGGATGGGACCTCTCTTCCTCGGTCACACACACACAATAAGGTGGGGCTTGTTTCTCTTGGCCTGGACACATCATATGGAAGCCAATTACACTCTTGAACTAATTTATAGAGCTACACATTCATTAGAAACACTAGGTAGTTCATATGGCTCTTTTATGGTTCCATAATGCACTTAATAAAACAACCCTATGGAAACATGATATTTGCTCCATTCTCCTCATTCATTTATGATTCTTGACTCCTTTTAATTCTCTTGGAGTCATCACACAATCAAATTAAGGAGCCTAGCTAGATGTTGCTTCTTTAAGCCATAATATGGAACCTATGATACCGTCTCACTATCCATGGCTTTTACAATTTTTCCAACACTTCCTCTCATTCTCTTCCATCATAAATGACTTAAAAATAATCTTGGAACAAATTAAAACTACCCTCAGGTGCTTCAACCTCTCTAGGTCGCGGCTCTGGAGTATGTGAGCACCAAGTGAGTTTGCCTTGTTTTCTTGATGGAAGATGCAAATGAGAAGCCTTCTAGAAATCTCATGAGCTCATCCAAACACTCATTTAAGCCTAAGAATTATTGTATCAAATCAGATTTTCAATGGAACTCATGAAACCCTAACTTTGCTATCTTGAAATCTAATGACTATTTGATTGCTTCCTTTGCATATTCTTGTTCTCCTCCCTCATTTTCCTAAGATTCACCCTTGTTTTAGCTAGAAACCCAACCCCTCTTGGCTAGTATCACAAAGGGCGAAATGGAAAGAAGAAGAGCAAGGAAGATTAAGATGGAAAATGGTAAAATACCTTGGTTTTCTTGGCTTTTTTTGCTTATTTCTTACTTTGCTTGCCCTTCTCTCCTCAAATCCTAATTTTCCACCTCTATTCTACCCTCCATACAAACCCAAAAACTTCAACAAAACCATAAAAAGAAAATGAGGAGAAAGCATGGAGAACTATGAAATTCTTACACTTTTTGCTAGGTTTCTCTCTTCCTTATTCCCTCCATCTTGTGCGCCATGCTCCTCTGCCCTTGGTTCTGTTTTAACCTAGAAAATTGGTTCATAAAGAGTGGGGTAGAAGTGGAGACATTTTTTTTAAAGGAAGCTTCGAGAAACAATTATTTTAAAAATGACGTTTACATCCTGTGTTTGTGGCATTCTTGTTTTAGCTTTGTTTAGCTCCTATTTTAGAACCATCTTTTTTACCATAAAATTTAGGTTCTCAATCTTATAAAATGCCTTTGCAATCATTCAATTTGGAGCTAAAACCTTTCTGAACAAACTGGTCAAAGTTTGGGCTCATCGCCATTGGAAAACGTCTACCGGAAGGGCTTTAATTGTCCTGGGGCTTTCCATGTTTTTTTAGGCCTCTGAGAACTTCGAAAAGCTTAAATTTCTCATTTAAAAAGCCCTTCCATGAGTTTTTTAAAAATTACCTGAAATTACAAAAATACCATTATATTTCGTTGCATTTTTGTTAAAATCCGTCTGGCTATTCTGGCTCCTATTTCAGGGAACTTCTGCTCTTGACTCATCATTATTTGAGGTCTAGAATATTATTATAATTTTATTGGACCTCAAATCACTCTATCTGAGGGACTTCCTTTTGTATCCGGTGAATTTTGTGCTTGCAGAGAAATCATACATTACGTTTCTCACATTTTCTCTTGTTTTCAATGAATTAGATATTATAGGTTCTTATAATTTTTAAGGCCTCTAAGAACCCCAAGCAACTCAATCTTTCCATTTAAAAATTTCTCCTTAGTGTTTTCTTAATCAGGTTTCGTTATATCAAGGGACACCTCTCGCTATTGCAAGAGCTTCCCAGTTGTTCTCTCTATAGCTAGCACTATTTGTAACACCATAAATTTCTAACTCATTTCATGCTATATCTAGGCCTCACATCATGCAACTCACATAAGAGGCAAAATAATGGTATTAAAATAATGAGTATTTTAGCATTGCGTCACGTATAAAAAATTTCATTCAGTGTCATGTGGATCATATGAGCTCATGTATCATATTCTCATATTTAATTAGATGGATACAACTCATTTCCATAGCCAAAAGTAGGCTACAACTTGTAGAAACCAAAGGGAAGCATAAAACACATATATGCATTTTCGGCCAGATTTTCCTCACTTCAGTCACAAATTTTGAAAAATCATAACTAATTCTAGAAAAATCAAAAGCACACATTATTTGCCATTATGGAAATCTACACATGTCTAATTTATGGTAAAAATATGTCCAGACTATGAAACATAAAATAGAAGACTATGAGACATAAAATAGAAGACATTTGACATCCAAAAAGGTGCAAAGATCTGGCTGTCTAGTAGTGCTATCATAGGTTTTTGCAGCAAACTTAAAAAATGTCCAATTAATTCCACAAAAATTCAATCCATACAAATGATACCAATCTGTAAATCTATAGATGTTAGCTAGAAGAAAAAAATAACTCTAAACCAGTTCAGGTATGCTTAGACCTCGAAACCTAATAAAAAATTACCTGAGGTCAGTTTGAGTGCCTGATACTGGATAGGAACTTCAAAAATTCATATCTCCCTCTTTAGACATCTAAATGAGGTGTTTCTAGTTGGCACAAGTCACTAGGAATTTCTAGTTTTTTCATATAAAATTTTGTAGCAATTGGACATCATTCGACCCCTAAGTGATAGATTTCACTTTTTAGATTTGAGTGAATAATACATCAGACCAAAACCAGAATTTTTTTTAACTTTGAAAATTCATCAAATATTCCATAGACCTCCAAAATATCTGTTCTTTATCTTTCCAAAAAGCTCTCAACAATATCTAATTGTATGCCAAATCTTAGATCAAGAAGAGCTCATTTGGATAAAAAATGGTATAGGTTTCTAATATGGTCAATTTTTGTTTCATATAGGATACCAAAGTATCCAAATGGTTTCTCTTGATGTTTGGCACCTCTTGGGCAACTCTAAAAGCATGATTATGACTTGTATGAGCTACCCAAATGGTTCCAAATCTCATTCATCTCATTTTAGCTACTCCACTTCCATTTATACACATACTTCCATAATGCAAATTTGCTATTACATAACCAAAATGCGCATATCCATACATACAACCTTAGCTCTCATTCATACATGATATATTAGTATAATTACATATGTTTATAAGGTTATAGGTCATGTACAACATTAGATTACAATATTTTCCACTTGTGTGGCCTTAAAGAAGCAAAAACCATGCACTTGAATGTCATACTCTCATCTTCAAGGTGGTTGGCTTCCATTACCTTACCCACTTGGTCCACCTAACATATTAGATCATTGAAGATGAGGGAATGTGATTTAAAGAATCCCAATAGCTCATCTCCCTTTCAATCACATATAAAAGATACAAAACCAATCTTACAAATGCATGCATGGGCATATTTTAAAATATGAACATTCAAGAAGCAAGCTTAGCATTTAAAAGAGTCACATATAGAATACATAGGCTTGCCAAGTATATGAATTAGTCTCACCCATTCACTTGTAGATTTTGGACTCACCTCACCCATTCTTTAAGAGGTTCTTGGACTCAACCTTGTTCTTGGGAGTCAACCTCACTTTTAGGAGACTCTTTGCTTTATCTCAACTAATCTTAAAGGTTCTTGGCTCATCCTCACCATGGCTAAGGGTTCTTAGCCTCACCACACTCAAGCAAATATCATAAACATCATTTGGAAACATAATGCATCATCATGGTACCATGACATATGAAACCATGCTAGAATACATTTTATGGCTTAAAACACACACACACACATTCAAAGACAAGTAAAACAAATAATCATGTATGAGAAAAGGAAGAGTGAGCTACCTTGGAAGCAAGCACATACTTTTTTCTCTTGAATTTCCTCTCCCTTCTTCTGTCTCACACACACAAAGGTGTTAGAATGATTTCTCTTGACCTAAACACAATTTATGGAAGCCAATTAGGTTCATGAAATCAATTCTAAGGCCACAAAACTTACTCACACACTAGCTTAACCTATAAACTTCTTTATGTTTCCAAAAATGCACCTAATGAAGCAACACCCATCAAATAAATTCTAGGCTCTATTCTTTCCTTTCATATATGATTCTTGACTCCTTTTAAGCTTCTTGGAGTCATCACACAATTAAAATAAAGGGCTTAACTATATGTTGCTTCTTTAGGTCATATTATAGAACATAAGGCACCAACTCACTTTCTATGGTTTCTAAATTTTTTCCAAGGCCTCCCCTCATCTTCACTCATCATATATGACTCAAAAATGTACTTAGAAAAATTTAAAACTATCCCTAGGTATATGGAACTCACTTGGTTGACCTATAGAGGAATTTGGCCTTCATAGACTTTGTTTTGTTTTCTTTATGGAGGAAGCACATGGGGAGGTTCTTAGGGATCTTAGGGACTCATCCAAGTACTCATTTAAGCCTAGGAACAATTATAGCAAATCAAATTTTCAAGAGAGCACTTGAATCCCTACTTAGTGTATCTTGTTTCCTAATGCTTTTTACTTGATTCCAATGATACATTTTTAATCCTTGCACTCTAAAACCTCTAATCTCCCCTTCGTTTGGACAGAAAACGTCCCCTAGAGATTAGGCTCATGGTGACTAAACCATGCAAGAGGAAGGGGGAGGAAGAAGCTACCAAGAAATGGAAATTTTACCTTATTTTCTTGCTCTTTCTTGGTTGCTTTTCACTTTCCTTGGCTGCCTCACCTCAAACACAAATTTTTCCTCTCTATTCGACCCCCAAAACAGCACCAAATATTTCAAGAAAACCATAGGAGGAAAGGAGAGAAGGTGAAGAACAACTTTGCTTAAAGAAGAACTAAGAAAATCCATGGATTCCATACCTTTTTCTTGGCCTTTTCTCCTTCTTTTGCCTCCTCCCTTGTGCACTTGAAAATTCTAGTCTTATTCTCTATTTTTAGGTAGAAGTAAGTCAGTTAACATGGGAGAAGGATGGGGCGTCCCATTTAAGAAGGTTCAATAACATAAAGATTTCAAAATTTTCCATTTTGTCCCTCCGAAATGGCAATTTCGTTTTGCCTTTGTTTTAACTCCTTTTTTAGAACTATCTTTTTCGTTATAAAATTTAGGTTCCCAATTTGGTAAAATGCCTTTGGAATCACTAAAATCAAAGCTAAAACCTTCCCGAACGTTATAGTGAATAAGCATCCTTGCTATAGCTAACAAGCATCCTCGCTATGGCTAAGGCTTACAAAATTCTAAAACCTTGAGTCCTCGTTTCTATGAAAACTTGAATGTTACACTCTTTATCCACCTTAATTCATTGAGGCCAAGAATGATAATGAAAGGAAGGGAAGAGAGCTCGGACAACCATAGGGATGAGAGAATAAGAAAATACATCATAGGTGCAAGAGACTTCATCAAAGGTAAGAATAAAAATTTAGTCTATCTTCAAATTGCTTTCAATTCCACTTAGTTAAAAAATTTTAATTGGAGCACTTTGGACAACCATAAAATATTGAAGAAATAAATATTAGAGGAACTTGGGAGGAAGCCATGGGTCTTTAAAGGTAAGTGCTTAGACTCTCCTTCTTTGAAATCGATTAGGCCGATAGTGGGGGTGGAGTGGAAAGGAAATTATGTATGCCTCATTAGCTATAGAATTAGCACCTTAGGAATGTCTTAAATTGGATTAGAGAAATAACACAAAAGGGTAGCATGTATGAGGAATATTTTGACACTAGATAGAACAATGTAATTGATTATTATACAAAGTACATATATATGTGTGTGTGTATGTGACACATGAGAAATAGAGGTACCAAGGCTAGGAAAGTTAGTAGTTAAGGACTAAATTGCCACACAAATAATGATTTAGGGCTGGACCTTAAGGCTTTGAACTCAACATGATTAATTCAAATGATATTAAATTAATAAGGATAAAAGGAAATGAAAATGTGATTAATTCCAAATTAGGAATTCCAATCTCCAACTAATAGAAGAGAATTAAGAGTTATGTACGAGAAATTAGTTGCTTAATTGAAATTCAAATATTGAACATGCTTGTTCTTATTTAAGGTAATATATGATTGAAATTTTAGGGAAGCAATTGGGACAACAAGGGCTGAGAAATAACTTGATAAAACAGCAGTGACGAAATAGGTAGTTAATAATATATTCTTTATGTTTATGTATGTCATTGCATTGAATTATTCCTGAATTTCCTATGCTGTGTATGGTTGCATGTATGTCTACTAAAGTGACTCTTATGAGTATCAGATCATTGTTATTAGCCAATCACCGAAGCACATTAGTCTAACAAACAAATGTATGCTACTGTCTAAAAATTACATGCTCCTACACTAAATTGTGCATTGAATGTACCCTAGATGATAATCAGTGTTTTTTATATGCATACTCTTTGAATACATTGTTATCTATTAAGATTTTATCTTATTACGAAGCTAACTATTTTTCCAAGTATTAATTATACCACAAACGGAGTCAAACAAGCAGACTAGGAAACTATGTGTTGTTTATAGTTAGTTTTGTAAATCCTCATAATAGTGTTACATGTTAAAGTATGGCTTTAGTTTGAGAATGTAAAGTGGTTTTGTAAACCTCTATTTTGTACCTGTATGATAATGGCACATGAGGAACTTTATGTACAACCTGATGACGATATCTGACAGAAATGTTGAATTGCATGTGAAAGTAACTTTAATTGTTATTTTTGTATGAAATTAATTATCATAATCTTGGGATTGATTCCAGGACAATGGTCTACATTTGGTTGATGTTAAGGAGACCATTTTAAAATTTATGCATGAGTTCCCTGGGCTTGGTTGAGAAATGACAGAGTATATTCAGTTGGAATGTCAGATTTGTATGCACTCTAGGTACTTAGTATCTACCTCTTATAGAAATAGTTGGAGAAGGATTTCTAAACCCAAATTTTTATCATGAGTTCTCTATCCTTTGAACTTAAGATATGGAATGTTACAAAATTTTTGGAATAAGTTAGTTCATGGAAACAATGTACTAATTCAACTTAACTTCTGGGCAGGACAGCTTTGATTAGAATTTATAATAAATCTTGTTAAATAGGTAAATGAATGAATTAATTCACAAAATTTAATGGGAATGTAGCTAAGACATATAAACTCAGACCTAGAAAGTTTTATAATTTTTGAGTTCGTTTATTAGGCCAACTAAGTCAGAAATAGTGAGCATAGGGTGTAGTGAGTTCAAATCAGGTAGTGATCTAAATGGCACTAGTTAAAAGGGTCATCCCTAGGAATTTTCAAAAACTATTTTAGTGCCTTTTGATTTACATTATAAGGACTTATCCTACCAATTTTATGATTTTTGGATGACATTTGATGGGGTAAAGAAATTTCTCAAGAAGTGATCCAAAAATTCAGGTTAACTTTAACTTTATAGCCTTCGTTTCTCCACCATGAAATGAGAATTTTATGATAAGGAGAGTAACAAAGTTATGAACCTAGGCTTTCTTTTAAATATAATAAGAATCATCTAGGTATGACATCTTAGAATCATCTAGGTGTAACAATTCTTCACAAATTTTGTTAAGATATATTGTATTTAAAAATATGTATGTCACAAATATTTGATCCCAAATTAGCTAACTAGTTCTACATATGAAATTTGGAATATATATATATAATTTAAAATTAGTCATATATATTTTTCCTCAAAATATATTTGTTACTCAATCCACTACTAAAAAACTAGGTCTTAATGGTGGTGGCTTAACAATAGTTAAGCCAATAGCTATAAAATTATAGTCCTAACAATGGTTTAAATGTAACTGTTGTTAGGACATTAGTCCTAAAGACAATTATGTAACCGTCATTAGGACTGCAATGGCCTAACATCAGTTTGTCTTAAATTGATGTTAAGATAAATGGCTTAACAATGATTTGAGGGAACCATTGAGCCAGTTAAGCCTAATAATAGTTTAAGAAAATTGCTAGTAGGACAATTAAATGGACTAACG
This sequence comes from Erythrophleum ivorense, assembly GCA_026724425.1. NCBI lineage: Eukaryota > Viridiplantae > Streptophyta > Magnoliopsida > Fabales > Fabaceae > Erythrophleum > Erythrophleum ivorense. Next base: position 27,142,315 of record JAIUCV010000001.1, on the reverse strand, counting down.
GTGATTGCTACTAACCATTATTAGTTCTTTTAAAAAATCCCCTTCACTAAAACATCAAATTCATGCCCCTTCTAATTTATTGTAGCAGCTAGCCATACCTTCCTACACCTTAAATGACCAAAGATCGATAATAACCTATGAAAAAAGTTGGCGACAACCTATGAAGACCTATGATGGAGGCCAATGAATACCCCACACCTTCAATGAAGATCTTTCTTGCTTCCTTGCTGATAGGGATCCAAAATATGGTACCAAAAAATTGTTGATTTTTTAGTCATTATTATTATTTTTGGATATTGTTAGTTGAGGCTAGAAATTTGTTATGGCAAAGGATGATACAAATAATGGAAGTGAAAATTTTTTATTTATGATTTATGAATTTGAGATAGGAGATTATCTTTTCTATAAAAGGTCAGCTTGCATAATCACAAGGATGAAAAAATTGGATGGTCAATGTTATTAGTAAGTAACATAACAAGTTCCATTACGCTAAGTTGATTTAATCTAAGTTTGTGCACTAACTTTAATTCTATAGATGGGTAAGTTGAGGTAAGGCCCAAACAATTAGTAGCATAGGATGTTTAGTTTTTTCCTTAAGGGCAAAGGGTAGTTGTGCCCTTGAATAAACATGGCCAACCTATTGGAGATGGAAAAGGATTGTTAGGTGTTTTCCTAAGAGGTGTTGAGAGAAACTTGACACTATTTCCACATTGTTACAAGAGTTGTAAGGTAGTTCTAGCTAATTGTAAGGATGACATGTTTAGGAACACTATAAAGGTAACACATTGGTTATTGAATTCTTTCTATGAAATTTGTATGTTTATTTAATAACAGTTATATTTTAGGGAGAATTATATTTAAAGGCCTAGAAATGGAAAAATTTATTTTTAAGGACCTGTTACTACTAGGTTCAACTGTTTGTTGCTAAAATAAGTGGTAATCATCCTAAAATAAGTGATAACAAGTCCTTAAAAATAAATATTTTCACTTATGGGTCCTTTGTTATAATTCTCCCTATATTTTATGTTGTAGGCTATGTTTGTCCTTAATGATGAGCATAAGAGCTACACTCTTATGCAATTAGAGCCAAGTGGCAGCAGGGGTAACACGATGTGTATAATGCCAAGTAGGATGGCATAAAAACCAAAGGCAAGATGCTTGCTACCATCTTAGAGGGCATTTTGAAGGATCAATGGTTGACATATGCAAACTATGTCTTGACCTAAAGATTATAGTAATAGTAGTTTTTTACAATATTTTTAGTAATCTTGATTGATATTATTAATGTGTTTCCATCAATCACCAAGAGATTATTGAGAAAAATAAATAGAATAGAAATAAGAAAACAATTCCACACCCTAGTGGATCAAAGAGCCTTGCATGAAAAGGGCTAAGATGCTAAGTTCATTTTGTTAAATAATACAACTAAATTTTTAATGTAATTTGAGATATGTTATATTTGTCTTGAACTTTGTAAAAGGTTGAAAGTGCAGGCTTAGTCACTTATGTTTGGATTGCCACGCATAAGAAGGTTGCTGGATCTTTTGCCAATGAGGAAGTTAAAGCTATTAGCATAACTGTTTTCACTATGTGGGAATAAAATACTGACTCCTAATTTAGTTGAAAAGATGGACAGCTAAAATAATTTATTGTTTTTTATTTTTCTTAAATTTGTTGAAGAAGATTTCAATGCATAAGGTTGAGAGCTCTTTTTAAGAAATTTCAAGTTAAGATTTATTAGCTCTGGCTTTATGAAGCCAAAAGCACCTAGGTCGAGTTCGAAGATTGGGATTAAGTGCTTGTTGTAACAACTGGAAAAAGAAAAGAAAGAAAGAGGGAAGCTGAAAATTTTTGAAGTCCTAAAATTTGTTAAGTCTGCTAGCTATAGCGAGAAATGGCCTAGCTATAGCGAATGTACCTGTTCGCTATAGCGAGAGAGGGTCTAACTATAGCGAGAGTGCCTTTTCGCTATAGTGAAAATGCTTCTAACTATAGTGAGTGCGGGCATCCCATACAAAAACTAGGGAGCTGCTTGCTGTAACTTGTGTCATAGAGAAAACAGGGGTCTGGGACTTATATGTGCTCACTGTAACGAGGGTTATGCTTTGCTATAGCGAGGGTTAGTTCGGAAAAGCGTGAAAAAAGAGAATTTGACTTCTTAAAATGTCCAGATCCATTCTTTCTCCTTTAACTGACCCAAGCTTTAACTAAAAGAGAGAAAAGGGCTGTGGAGAGAGAGAGTACCTAGAAAAGGAAAGAGAACAAGAAAAAGGTTAGCATAACTTGATATCTCCATAGCTTTTCTTCTTAAAGTTTTATTCTTCTCTATTTGCCCTCTCTTTCTATAGTTTTAGTTATTGAATTAGTTAGGTCTTGGACTTAGTTCAGAAGAGAGAAAGTGAAAAACCACTCTTAAAGAAGGCTAGAACTCATGTATCTTCACTTCTTCTTCTTTGCTTTCCTTTCTTGAGAGCTTGAGAGAGGAAGGAGAGTTAGTGGAATTCTAGAGAAAGAATCCCTAATTTCTTACATATGTAGTAGGGTTTGCCTTGATGAAGAGCCTCCTAGCTTTGTGAATAATTGTTGAGTTATGAGAGAGTAATTCAATGCTCTTTGTGTGTCTAGGCTCAAGAGAAGCACCTCCATCTAGTTGTGCTTGTAAGATTAAGAAGGAAAAAGAGAAATTGAAAGGGAAAGCTTGTGTTGGCTAGTAAGGTAGCTCTCCACTCTTTCTTGTTACATTCTTGGATGTGTAATAGTCATTGTATGCTTGTGTATGTGCTTGTATTATGAGACATACCATTTGATATTGCCTTGATACATTGGTACTAATATGCTTGTGTTTTGAGTTGTGAAAATTGCTCGGGTGAGGTAGTGCCAAAAGTCCTTTGAGACGGGTGAGGTGGAGCCAAAAGTCCCTAAACCAAGGGTGAGGCTAATCCGAAAGTCCCAAAAACTCGGGTGAGGCTAGACCAAAAGTCCCTAGAGCTTATTCTTGGCATTGATATGAAATCATGGCATGAAAATCATGTGTAGTGTAATTGTGAATGGTTTGCATGCTCTGACTTATTTATATATCTTGATTGCTTCCTTGAATGAGTGTATGAGCTATTGAGATTCCATAAATCTCACCCCCTTCCCTCTCCCATCTCATATGGTCCAGGTGGAGCTCAAGAGCCTAAGAATAGAGGCCATGAGGCATAGAAGGCCTTTGTTTTGCCACTTTTGTACACTCACACATAGTTTGATGTATAGAACAACTAAAGCTTATATGTATACATATTTTTTGAGATGTAAATGCTTAAGCAGGTGTAAAAATATGTATAAATGATGTATGAACTATGTAGAGAGCCAAAGCAATGGAAATGTAGAATTTGACCCTTTTGTGGATTGTATGCAATAGTGTATTTTGGCCCGTAGCATAGTGAATTTGAAATGTATGATGATTTGGACCACTTGGACATTTCATATCTACTATGTTTATGCTTTAAAACTTACCCAAGAGGTGCTAGAACATGTGGGAGGCCATTTGGACCCACTTTGAACCATTGTAGGTACTAAAACCATCAAATTGTGAACTCTGTCAAGATATGACTAAATGAGCTCTTCTTGATATGAAATTTTGCATACCTCTAGAGCCTATTGAGAGCTTCTTGAGAAGCTAAAGTAGGTAATATTTGGAGGTCTAGGGAATATTTGGTGAATTTTTGAAATTGGAGAATTTTTTGATTTTGGTTATTGTACTGTGTAACTAGGTCCGAAAATGAATCTATGCCATTCATGGACCAAACGGTGTCCAATTGTCATGAAAATTTGTGGGTATAAACTAGATATCCACAGTGACCTATAACAACTGAAGCACCTCAATTGGAGGTCTGTAGAGGGAGGAAGAACTTTCTGAAGTTCTGTATCAGCATTAGGGAAACCATCTGACCTTTGTTAATGTTCCATCCATTTTCGAGGTCTAAGGGCTATTGAAACGATCTGAAATTATTTTTCTCCTCTATTTAACATCTTTATATTTCCAAATTGGTATAGTTTGCCCAGATTAGATTTTTTTGTAATTAGTTATGGATTTTCGAAGTTCATGACAGCAAGTTGCATCAGTACCAGGGATAGCCAGACCTCTATCTCTTTTTCGATGTCAAACATGGTCCAAATGCTGAGATTGTGGTTGGAAATTATTTTTAGTGTAAAGTAACACTTAGATATTTCCAGAGAGCTATGGTTTGCTTGATTTTCATTTTTCTAGAATTAGTTATGATTTTCCAAAGTTAAAGCAAAAAATCTGATTTTTGGGTCCATTTGAGAAATTGCATTTTCTTGGTTTTTGGCTTCATATCCATGGTTTATGGGTTTTTTGATGCCATGTACAAGTTGTATAAATGGTGTTTGAGTAGAGAATATAATTGATGGATTCACGAGACCCACGAGGCAAATTATGAGCATTTAAACCCTATTTTATAGCATAAAAATGCCATGATTTATACTTGTTCTTTGGAAATCATATGGAATCAAGCCTAGAGGAAGATTAGTTGGAGTTAAATCATTATGGTGTTACACTTGCCCATCTCAAGTGTTTGGCCATTTGCTTGTTTCCATAGTAGGATTCCACCTTCTTGTCCTTCTTACTCAAAATTGCAAAATAAGGTTCAACTTAGATCATAGATGGAAGAGAGAGACACATAAATTGCTTAAATACAACAACAGATGGAAGTTGCTATAGTGTACCTTCTTTGAAACTTTTAGGGCCAAGTGCCACTAGATCTTGCTATCATACAACCTCAAGTGGTAATTTCATCTACTTTTCATTCTAGTTCAATCATAAGTGTGAACTTTTTTTCTTGTGGTCTTTAATTTGTTACTAATATCATTTTACTTTGAATTTTAGGTACCAAGTGATAGAGATAGTAGACACACTCTCTCTAGAGTTGCAACTTATTCCCTAAATTCATCTAATAAGATAAGTAACATAGATAGGTTTTAATTGTGTTTGTACTTGACTTTAAAGTTTTTGTATTTTTGATTGAATCTATTTGAAATTTCAATGCCAAATTTGTTTTACTTCATCAAAAGTTTAGTTATACATAGGTTTAGATATTTATTAATATATGTAAGGAACAAGTCAGAGGAGTTTGAAATTTTGATATGCACTTCCCAATGATTGGGAAAAAATTTTATAGCTAGTACTAAACAAATAAGTATCATTTTTATCTCCACTAGTATGTATCAGAATAGGTTACTGGCTTCCTCGAGAAACTAATAAAATGTGGCGAAAGAATGTGAAGATATGCAACAGATTTGAAGACCTAAATGTCTTTATAAATTATCCCACCTTCACTTTACTTTATGCATCTCTTTAGAAATGAGAAAGTGAAAGTCGAGAGAATGAGAGGAATGAGAGAAAGTATAGAGAGGAGCATAGAAGAAAAACAACAAGAAAAAAGGAGAACATCTTCATGCAAACATCAAGGTAAGACACTCTTGTCTTACTAAGAATCCATCCATAATTGCATCTCCATGTCTTCTCCGTTATCTTCTTTTCTTTTTCTCTCTCTAAAAATGGGTATTGATGTTGAACATTGTAGATCTCCTTTTTAAGTGTTAAATTATGGATTAGGTTGTGTTATTGCTTTTATGTGTTGATTATATAGTGATTAAATTCATCATTGAGGTCACTGAGGTTAGAAAATGGAGAAGTTCCTCCATGAATAGTAATTTTGAGTTGCAAACTCATTAAGGAAGAAGGCCCACATAAATATATATATATATATACAAGCAACCTTACAAACAAAGCAAAGGAGTTGTGGTGCCACCTTATAATTTAGGCAAAAGATGATTTTTTTAAATTATTATTCTACTATAATAATGTGTGTGTGTGTCTCACTACCAAAAAAAAGTTTTTTTTTGTGTTGGTTGTATAGCATGGTTGTTCCAATGGCTATTAAAAAACAACATTGTAACATTTTTATCAACCACTGTAATTTAGCAGCAATTGTTAACCAAATTGCTACTATTTAGTCACAATTGTTTTAAAACATTTAAAATACCTAGCATTCTCAAATGTGCAAAATTTCACACCTTTCATTATAATGCTGATAGCAAAGAGCTCTCCTCTTGCCTAATTGCTCTAGCCATCGCCTGTCATCAATCTGTCAAACCTACCCATTTTTTGCTTCTCCACTATTTCTCTACCATTTTCAACCATATTTAGATATTTTTCTCTATGTTTTTATGATTTGTATCTCTTTTATGGTAGCTTTATTTAATTTCTAATAGACATGCTACTTGTTTAACCTTTTTAATAATAGATCAAATGAAAAGCTTGCTTAAAAATTCCCTTGTTGACCAATAAAAACCTTATGGTTAAGTAACAACTAACAAATGCCTTAATACAATAAAATCCATTGATAACATAAACAATGGCTTAGTATGTGTGTATTATGAACAATAATTTATGTGAGGGCTAGATATTTATATGCCTAGCTTTTGCAAATGTAAACTCATGTTTGTCCTGATTTTCCCAATTTTTGTGTTTGAATCCAAGTTAACAAGATTTCCTAACTTAAAATTGCAAATTCATACAATTTTACAATTTAAAAAGCCAAATTCACAACCGTGAATATTGTAATCGAATTAAAGAATGGCATTTCTATCATACCATTAAGAAATAGCCCATATTCTACATTACCACATTAAAGGCCTAATTTTTTTAATTTAGCTTAAAGACACAATTTCATCTTACCTATCTCAAAATCCATGCTTAACATATTTGCTCAATCAAAAACACTATAAAAAGAAGTAAGAATTTTGGGTTCTAGGTCATGGACATCAATTTATCACATTTCCATATTTTGACATTGATGCATATTGTAGCCACTATTTTCAAAAATTCATATATTGAATTAGACAACTCCAAATCATGCAATTTATGACTCTATGGAAATTTCAGGACATAACCTACATGCTGTAAAAATTTTAGATAAAAAAATTCGCTTGGGCCATGAAAATCCAATGGAATAGTATTTATATAAGTATCTCATGCCTAACCTAGACCTAAAACTTTGAGCATGCATATCTTTGGCTATATAGCTCCAAATTAGGTAATCTTAGTGGCTATGAAAAGATTATAATGCCAACTATATTTTTATAATTTCATGAGCATTGGAGTTCATTTAGCCTATCAAATGCACGAAAAACTAAAACTGACCACATGAATAGTACCTAGACAAATCTGTATTTTTCAACCAATTTTGAAAAATCATAATAAATCCTATAGAGCTTTAAAATTATGTTCTTTAGCTCCATAGAAAGATATAAATGAGATCTAAGTGCCTACCAAATTTCATGTCAAAATTCATTCATTTGATAAGTTTTTGGTTTAGGGGTAGAAAGTGGCATAAAATGGCACATTTATGGTATCAAATGAGCTTCCTTGATGAATGTGACCATTTGTGCACGTCATAAATATGAAACATAGCATGTAAGACCATCTCATTAGGTTCCATGTATCATAAAACTCAAAATCACTCCTCCACTTTGCATTATACATACACTTTCCATGGCACATACATACCCAAAACACATGGTCTTACATTTCCACAACTAAAATTGACATTTACACTATGATTTCATACTTTTACTTATGTTGGAACATTTACATAACAAAAATGGCAAGTACAAACTCTCATTGACAATATATTACACAAAATGCTAATATATTGTCAAAGTAGCACAATTCAATCTTGTTAGCTTTCATCCTTGGCTCTTTAAGAGTTCTCTAAACATGGTTAGCAATAATATGGGGTAGAATGAGATTTCAAGAATCCCAATAGCTCATTCACCCTTCAAGCACACTTATATGGGATGTTATCATGTCAAAGAAAGTAAACATGCATCACAGGCGTTCAAACATCAAACATAATCATATTTATAAAATCATATGGATCCATGAAAGTCAAAATGAAGCTTTAAGGACTTATGACTTAGCGTCACTCATTCCTTGAGACTTTTGGCCTTATCTCACCCTTAGTTAAGGACTTTTGGCTTCACCTTACCTAAATCAAGGAACTTTTGGCACAACCTCATCCATTAAGAGCTATTCACTCTACAATTATATTCTAAGAAACATAATGATATCAAATTATCAAATCAATGCTAGTAGGCATAATTCATAGTCCAAACACATACACAAGCAATTAATGACAATCAAATAACCAAGATAAGCATACAAGAATGGATCAATGGAACCATCTTTAGCCTCACACAATTCATCATCTTGGCTCCAATTTCTCACTCAATCTAAATCATATGATTCCATTTAAACTCACTAAAATCATCACAAACTCAAATAAAGGAGCCTAATATAGTTTCTTCTTTGTGCATAATAGAACCCTAAACTTTCACCTTACAAAATAAGGCTTCTAAATTCAAACCAATGTTCCTTTAGTGTTTATAATTTATATCTAGACCACTTATATCCTTAGAGTCACAAAAAACTCTCCTTAGGTGTTACTTTTATGCTTAGGCCAAGATATGTACTCTTAAGGTACAATACCTTAGCTTCCTAGCCTTCAAATTATATCATGAAAGGCATTTATCATTAACTTGCATGAAAATGACACTTTTGGCAGCAATTTTAACCATCATTAGAAACCAAATTAATTCAATTTAAGGCAAATGAACCATTTGAACTTATCTAAATTATCCTCCATCCATAACATACTCATTTATATCAAAAATATCATAATTCATGGCTTAGATCCTGGCTTTTGAACTATACATCACAACTTCTCCAAGTTGCTCTTGGGTTGTAACATCCATTTTTTGATATAAACTTTGAAAATTTATAACTAATTCTAGAAAAATCCAAATCATGCAAATTAAAGCTTTCTAGAAAGCGCTAGATGTCAAATAATGACTAAAAATAATTTTAGATCAAGACAATAGCATTTAACCCATGAAAATAAATAAAACAATATATTGGGTTGTGCTCTCACACTACTATAGACGCTAATTTTTAAAAATTCATATATATCTCTCTATCCTAATCCAAATTGAGTGTTCTCAACCCAATCTTTGTAAAAATGTCAAGGGCATATGAGTTCATTTTATCCATGAAATCCATTGCATATCAGAGGCTGCTATAGTATTTGGGCACCACCAGACCTCTAACTTCAAAAATTCATAACTATCTCTATACAACTCCTTTTCATGTAAATTAGTGGTCCTAGAAACCCTATAATGTCAGCTATATTCTTATGAAATTTCATAATCATTGGACTTCATTTGGCCCCAGAATAATATAAAATTGCAAACTAACCATATGAATAGTGACTGAGACAATTCTGCATAATTTGGCCAACTTTGAAAATTCATAATAAATTCTTTAGAGCTCCAAATTAGGTGCTCTTTAACTTTATGAAAATCTCTAGATGAGCTCTATAAGTATGCCAAATTTCATGCTAAGACTAGTCCATTTGGTCAAATTTTGGTTCAAGGTTATTTTATGGTCAAATTTTGCTTCTAAATGGCTCTAAAGGGTACAAAATGACCTTTTTCATAACCCATGACCCTTTGAGCATGTCCCATAGAACCAATATAGCATTTATAAGCATTCCAATCAGCCCAAATCATCATGGCACTTAATTTCACTCTTCCACATGAATGCATACACATTCATATTAATGCTCAAGAGTGTCAAAATCATGCATTCTTATTCAATTGAGCCCAAATATGATTTATATATGATATTTACATGCATTTACACTTGAGACCTCATTTACATCTCATGTTCATCATATAATTACATACTTTGACATCAAAATGCACATAGACCTATTCTATTGTTAAAGTACCATCTCTTATGCTCCTTGGCTCTCTTCCTTTGCTCCATATGGCTCACCTAAAGATGGTTAGTGATAAAATAGGGAGGGGTAAGATTCAAAGAATCTCAATAGCTATCTACCTTTCAAGCACACATATATGGCACATTTTCATGTCAATAAATAAAAGCATGCTTTAAAGGCTCATAGAAGACATGCATAAATATATTTTTATGTCATTCAAACCCATTTCATTCAAGAATAGCCTTTAGAGACTTTTGATCTAGCCTCACCCAATTTTTAGGGACTTTTGGATTTGCCTTATCCACTTTTAAAGACTTTTGATTTAGCATCACTCACTCTTGAGACTTTTGGCTTTGTCTCACCCATTCTTAAGGACTTTTGGCTACTCTTCACCTAATAAGGACTTTTGGCACAATTTCACCCAATTTAATCTATCTTGCATTTAAAACACATTTAATGCACATAATAGTACCATAACATGTAAACAAAAGCTACAAGTGTATCTTATAGTTCAAACATACATACAAGAATCCAAAGACACTAAATCATCCAACAAATGCATGCAAGAAAGGATAGAAAGCTACCTCAAGGCTAAGAGCACACTTTTCTCCTTGAAACTTCTCCCCTCTTCTCTACCTCACACACCCAATGATGGAGAGCTTGTTTTGCTTGGCCTAGATACACCCAACAAGGCATAAAAACATCATTAGAACCAACTCTAATATCTCATAAGCCCTATACAGTCATATGCTAACTTATGGTTCAATTATGGCTCCATATAAGGCATAATAAAGCAACTCTCATAATCTTTGTTCTTGGCTCTAATTTCTCATTCATTCTAAGTCATATTACTTTATTTAAACTCATTGGAGTCATCATAAGTTCAATTCAAGAAGCCAAATACTAGGTTCCTTCTTTATGTCCATAAAGGGATCCTAACTTCCATCTTATAATGTAACGAACATAATTTTTGTAAAATGATGAAATAAGCCATATAAAAACAAGTCTATTGAAATGAGCTAGAAAATGCCCAGGAAAATTTGGGTAGAGTCCTAGACTCCCAAAAATGACAATTTTAGACTCAGACGAAAAGAAAAATAAAGCTAGGATGGAAAAATGAAATTGTTACGAAATTTGATGAAATGTATTGGCATGTTCATAATTACATAGAAGTTTTGAAAAACACATAGGAGGCTTTTAATAAAAATTTTAAGTTTTCCAGGGTTCTTAGAGGCCTCAAAAACCATGGGAAGCCCTAGGATTGGTAAAGCCCCTTTTGTGTACTTTTTCCAACGACAGTGAGCTTAAACTTTAATGAATGTGTTCATAAAGTTTTAGCTCTACTTTGAGTGATTCCAAAGGTATTTTATTAAATTGAGAACCTAAATTTTATGATAGAAAAGACGGTTCTCAAAAAGGAGCTAAAACGAAGCCGGAACAAAATTGCTATTACAGAAAGACAAAATTGAAATTTTTGAAAAAGTAAGTTTCTTGAATGTTCTATAAGCTTCTTGACTCTTCCTCCTCTCATATAGCTCAACCTTCTTTTGCCCAAAATATAGAAAAATAAGCTCTCTCTTAGGCGTAGAAGAGGAGGAGAGAAAGGGAGGAAGAAACTAAGGAAAAAGTGAGAAATTTTATAGAATTTTATGCTTCTCCTTCTTCCAATCTTGTTCTTCTCCTTCTTAGTTCTCTTTCTATGGTTTTCTTAAGATGATTGGTTCTGTTTTTGGACCAGAACCAAGGGAAAATTTGCAAAAATTAAGAAGAGGACTCAAGCCAAGGAAGAAGCATTAAAAGGGAGCTAGAAACCCAAGGTATTTTCTTGTTCTTGTTGCTTCTTCCCTTTGCTTCTTGGTTGTGTGTGTTTCGACCTCATACAGAACCATAAGAGGGGAGGCAGTTCTGTCTAAAAACAAGGGAGGAACTATGGTTTTAGACCATGGAGAAGTGGGAATAAGGCAAGAAATTATAAGAAAAACTAAAGGAAACTAAGTTAGGAAAGTGTAGGGTCCATTAAGGTTTTGTGAAATCTAATTTTATACATGAACTCCCTTGGCTATTTGAGTGTTTCCTTGAGCTCTTAACACCCCTAGAAAGCCTCCCAAGTGGCTCTCCCATCAAGGAGATTTTTGAAACTCTAAGAACCTCCTTTGATGGACATGTCTCGGCCAAGGCAAGAGTATTAGGCTAGGGAGTGTTTTAATCTGTTCTAGCCTTGGTTTGGGACTTTATATGATGTTAGGAGATGGGAGAAACTATTAGGAAAAATTTAGGAGCCATAAATTGGAAGATGGGATAATGGTGCCTTGTGAAGCAACTTGGTTTTTAGCTTGTGTAAATAAATGTGTGATGGCTCCAAGGACCTTGAATGAGGTCAAGAAGCCTAGAAATAGGAAGAGAATGGAGCCTAAAGCTTGAATTGTGAAGGTTGCTTCAAAGGGCCAATTATGGAATCATTATGTCACTTGTAGGATTAAGTGTGTGTTTAAAAGCACAATTGGTGTCTTGGCTTGCTTCAAGTATGTGATTGTGTGCTACTTATGATGTTTAGGCCAAGAGAACATCCAACCACCTAGGTGCACTTGTGAGGCCGAAAAGAGGGAGGTGTTTTGGCTTGCTTCAAGTATGTGATTGTGTGCTACTTATGATGTTTAGGCCAAGAGAACATCCAACCACCTAGGTGCACTTGTGAGGCAGAAAAGAAGGACGGATAAGACAAAGGAAAGCTTGCATAAATTCAAAGTAGCTCTCCACCTCATTCTCCTTGCATTCTTGTTTGCATATGTATGTCATTGTATGCTTGTGTGTGCTCTTGTGACTTGAGAACATGCCACTTGATGTTTTGAGATTGTATTAGTACTAATGTGTTTTCTTGAATGACTTTGATTATAAAAATGGCTCATAAGGGTGAGGTGATGCCAAAAATCTTTTAAAAAATGTAAGGAGATGCCAAAAGTCTCAAGGTGTGGGTGAGACTAGGCCAAAAGTCTCTTGAATGGGTGAGGCTATAATATCTAATTTTCGTTAAATGACGAAAATAAGTATGTTTTCAAAGCAAGTCCTCTAAAATAAATTATTTAAGGTCCTGAAAAATTTAAGTAACATTCTAGACTCCTAAAAATGAGAATTTCAGGCTCAGACGGAAAGAAAAATGGAGCTATAATGAAGAAACAAAATTTAACGAAAAATTCACGAAACGTAATGGCATTTTCGTAATCTTGAGCAAATTTTGGAATTCACATAGGAGGGCTTTTTTAATGAAAGTTTTGAGTTCTCTGGGGTTCTCAGAGGCCCTAAAAATCATGGGAAGGCACAGGATAGTTAAAACCCCTTCAGTGGACGTTTTCCAATGTCAGTATACCCAAACTTTAACAGATTAGTTCAAGAAGGTTTTAGCTCTAATTTGAGTGATTCCAAAGGTATTTTACTAAATTGGGAACCTAAATTTTGTAATGGAAAATATAGTTCTCAAAAAGAAGCTAAAACAAATTAGAAATGAAAATGCCAAAGACGAAAGACAAAATGAGAATTTTTGAAAAGTCTTCCTCCCATCTATATATATAGGGCATCCCACTCTTGCACTCATTTAGCTTCATATGTTTCTACCTTAAACCAGAGAAAAAACCCTAAGAGAGTGGCACACAAGAGGAAGAAGAAGAGGAGGAGAAATCAAAGCTAAAAAATATGGATTTTTGGTAGTTTTTCATGCTCTTTCCCTTGCAAACCTCTTTTTCTCCATTTCTCTTTCTTTCCTATGATTATATCAAAGTATATGGATCTGTTTTAAGGGAGAAATCAAGGAAAAAATTCGGATTTGAAGAGAGGAGGCCAAAGAAAGGAGGATTCAAGTGAGAAAATAAGGAAAAATAAGGTAATATCTCCTTCCATAATTGCTACCCCCCTTGCTCCTCTTCTCTTCATGTTTTGCCCCACTTAAGAAGCAATAGGAGGGCTTGGATTTTGGGTAGAACCAAGGGTGAATCTTAGGAAAAAGAGTGTAGAGAATAAGAATATGCAAAGAGAATTAACAAATAACCATGGAAATTCAAGATAGAAATTCTAGGGTTTCATATGCTCCTTGTAAAATCTGACTTGATACCTTAATTTCTATGCCTAAATAAATATTTAAATGAGCTCCTAAGATCCCTAGAAGTCTCCCTATGTGCTTCCTCCACTAAGAAAACAAAGCAAAGTCCATAAAGGCCATTATGCTTCATTGTCTCAGCCTAAGAGGGTTACCATACCTAGAGAGAGTTTTAAATTTTTCTAAACCCATTTTTGAGTCATATATGATGAATGAAAATGACAGAAAGCCTTGGAAAAATATTTAGGAAGCCTAAAGAATGAATTGGTGCCTTATGTTCCATAATATGACCTAAAGAAGGAACATGTAGTTAGGCTCTTTCTTTCAATTGTGTGATGACTCCAAGAGGCTTAAAAGGAGTCAAGAATCATATATGAAAGGAAAGAACGGAGCTTAGAATTTATTTAATAGGTGTTGCTTCATTATATGCATTTTTGGAACTATAAAGGGGTTTATAGATCAAGTTATTATTTAAGGAAAATGTGTGGCCTTAGAATTAATTCCATGAACCTAATTGGCTTCCATAAATTGTGTTTAGGCCAAGAGAAATCATTCTCACACCTTTGTGTGTGAGAGGCCGAGGAAGGGAGAACAAATTCAAGAGAAAAAGTGTGTGGTTACATCCAAGGTAGCTCACTCCTCCTTCTCTCATGCATGAATGTATGCTTGGCTTGTCTTTTAGTGTGTGTATGTGTAATTTTAAGCTATAAAAAGTATTCTAGCATGAATTTTATTCCATGGTGCTATGACGTTTTATTATGCTTTCATGTAATGTTTATTATGTGCGCTTGGATTTGCTTAAGTGTGGTGAAGCCAAGAACCTTTAGCCATAGTGAGGATGAGCCAAGAACTCTTAAAATTGGTTGAAACAAAGTAAAAAGTCTCCTAAGAGTAAGGCTGAGTTTAAAACCTCTTAAAAAATGTGAGGTGAGTCCAAAATCTACAAGTGAATGAGTGAGGCTAATCCACTTACTTGGCAAACCTATGTATGCTATGTATGACTTTTTCAAATACCAAGAATGTTTCTTGAATAATTGCACATGTCAATATGCCCATGCATGCATTTATAAGACTTGTTTTGTATATTTTATGTGTAATTAAAAGGGGGATGAGCTATTGGGATTTTTTGAATCTTATTCCCTCTTTTCCAATATTCTAACATGCTAAGTGAACTAAGTGGACAAGGCAATGAGAGCCTACACCTTGGGAGATGAAAATATGACATTAAAGTACATGGGTTTGCTTCTTTAAGGCTATATAAGTGGCAAACATTGTAACCTATTATTGTATATGACCTATGACCTCTTGAGCATGTGTAATTATGTTAATATGTTTTGTATAAATGAGAAATTATGTTATGTGAACACTAGAATGTAAATTGAGCATGTAATGGAAAATTTAGCTTCTTGAAGACTTGATGCATTAGTGTATAAAATGGAAGTGGAATGGCCAAATTGAGATGTATGAGGTTTGGAACCATTTGGATAATTCATGCAAGTCACATTCATGCTTTTAAACCTGTCCAAGAGGTACCAAACACTAAGGGAAGTCATTTGGACACATTTGGTATCTAATATGGAGCAAAATTGACCATATTGGAAACCTATACCACTTTTTATCCAAATGAGGCCTTCTTGAATTGAGATTTGCATGCATTTACAACTTGTTAAGAGCTTTTCGGGAAGTTGAAGCACAGAATTTTTGGAGGTCTATGGAATATTTGATGAATTTTCAATGTTGAAAAAATTTCTAAAATTGGTTCATGGTACTGTTCACTCAGGTCCGAAAATGAATTCTATCACTTAGGGGGGCAAATGATGTCCAATTGCTATGAAATTTTAAAAGGAGAAATTATACATTCCTAGTGACTTGTACCAACTAGAAGCACCTTATTTGGATTTCTAGAGAGAAAGAAATAAATTTTTGAAGTTTTTGCCCAGTATTAGACATCCAACCAGACCTAAGTTATTGTTTGATTAGTTTTTGAGATCTGGGCATTCCTAAACTGGCCTAGAGTTATTTTTTTCCTCTAGCTAACATCTGTAGCTTTCCAAATTGGTATCATTTACATAGATTTAATTTTTTTGAAATTAACTAAACATTTTTAAAGTTCATAGTAGAAAGTTGTATCAGTACCAGTAGCCAGTCAGACATTTATACTTTTGCAAATGTCAAACATCTTCTGTGTGATATTTCATGACCTGGAAATATTTTTAGCATAAAGTAGATATCTGTAGATTTCTAGAATGGTAAACAATGCATGATTTTGATTTTTTTTAGAATTAGTAATGATTTTTCAAAATTTGTGATAGAAAAAGAAAAATTCTGGCCAAAATTGCAACTATGAAATTTGGGTATCCCTTTGCCTTGCACGAATTCTAGGCCACTTTTGGTAATGGAAATGAGTTGTATCTATGTAATTAAATATGAGAATATGATATATGAGCTCACATGGTCCACGGGACACCGAACAAAAAATTTATTCGCTACGCAACGCTAAAATATTCATTATTTTAATTGCTTTTTCTTGCTCCTTATGTGAGATGCATGGTTTAAAGCATGAGAATAGTATGAAATAAGCTAGAAAAGTATGGTGTTATAGAGGCCAAGTCAAAAGCCCCTAGGCCAAGGGTGAGGTAAATCCAAAAATCCCTAAAGCATGTTCTTGAATTGAAAATGAATTGGTGGCTTGAAAGTATGCGTTCTTGCATGTTTATGTTGAGACATGTTTCAAAAATCTGCCTTTGATGTATGTATGCTTTGAATGTATGTGTGAATAGGTGTGTGAACTATTGAGATTCTAGGAATCTCACTCCCCTTCCCCCTTTCCTCTTGAAATGTTTAGATGGTACCCAAGGTCAAGGGAATGCAAGCCAAGAGCCTTGAAAAGATATACTTTGTTCATTATGTAGTTCTAATTGTAATTAAATATCAAAGTAAGCTTGTACATATTATTTTTGTGATGTAAGACCATGGACAAATGTAAAATGATGCAGGGATATTATGTAGACTATATGTGACCTTAAATCAAGGTAAATGTGGATTTTGAGTATTTGAATGCTTGCTTTGATACATGTATTCTTGGATGTGGGATAACCAATTTAACATGCATAGGGGTTTAGACCACTTGGGCAATTCACACAAGTCATAATTATGCTTTTAAACTTGCCCAAGAGGTACCAAACACTAAAAGGAGCCATTTGGACCAAAGAGTTGTATTATGAGAAACAAAAATGACCATATTGGTGGGTTGTGTCACTTTTTGTCCAAATGAGCTCTCCTTGATTTAAAATTTGTTATGCATCTAGAGCTTGTTAAGAGATTTTTGGAAAGCTAAATTACAGAATATTTAGAGGTCTATGGAATTTTTGGCGACTTTTGGAAGTTGGGAAATTTTCTGGTTTTGGTCAAAGTTACTATTCATATAGCCTAAAATGAAACTCTATTACTCATAAGGCAAATGAAGTTTAATTGCTATGAAATTTTACAAGGAGACACTATACCTTCCTAGTGACCTGTGTCAATTAGAAGCACCTCAATTGGATGTCTAGAGAGGGAGATATGAAATTTTGAAATTGTTGTTCTATTCCAGTGCACCTCTAGACTTGTGTTATTATTTGATTAATTTTTCGGATCTAAATGCTCTTGGATTGGTTTGAAACTATTTTTATCTTCTAGTAAACATCTTTACATTTCCAAGTTGGTATAGATTACATGAATTATATTTTTGTAAAATTAATTATGAATTTCCAAAATTTGTATTAGTAAGATGTATCAGATTTCTAGACAACTCAACCTTCCTATATGTTTTGTTGTCAAACATGGTACAGATAAGATTTTCGTGCTTGGAAATTATTTTTATGTAAATTTGACATCTAGAGCTTTCCAGAAAGCTATAGTTTGTATGAGTTCAATTTTTTTAGATTTAGTTATGATTTTTCAAAATTGCCTCAAATTCTACCACCTTGGAACCCAAGGCAAAATGTGATTATTTTGAATTTTTAGTTCTTGATCCGCGGTTTATATGAATTTTTGAGATATTTATGACTTGTATGAATGGAAAATAATTTAAGAATGATATTAGAAAGTTTCTGGGGTCCACGGATCAAAATTTAAATTTTTAGACACGACATAACATAAATAAATGATGTTATCTATTCCCTTTCCTTGGCATTTCTTACTTGTACATAGAAATTCCCTTAAATATGGGAATATGAAGTATGATAAGGTATGGTTGACATATAAACCATGATTTCTAAATTTAAATCAATGGTTCCTTTAGTATCTATAATTCATATCTAGACCACTTTTAACCTTGGAATCAAGAAAATCTCTCTCTAGGTGCTCACTCTCTCTTTGGCTGAAACACACCCACACATTTGGAGTCATGGAGTTGTCTTGGCTTTTCTTAGGGAATTGGCACTTGTAAAGCTCCCCAGATATCTTAGGACCTCATTCATACTCTTACATAAGCCATAAGACCCTTAGGAAGTTTTAGATTTAGATAGGTGCATCAAAATCCCTAAATCACATATCTTGAATTTTAATACTTTTCTTTTAGTTCCAATTGGATAATCCTATCCCTCATGCTCTAAAACACCTTGCTATGATCAAAATTCACCCTCTCCTTCATGGGCTTAAATTTGGCTGAATAGCATAACAAAAGAGCAAGCAAAGGAAGCAACAAAAGGCCATAGTTCTTACCTTGTTTCAAGGCTTTTTCAAGGAGCTTTCACTTGCTTCAAGTCTCTCCTTTAATTCCTCTCTTCCTCTAGCTAAACCAACTATAAACTAGCCCTAAATGAATCAGCAAAATGATAGGAAAAAAAAAAGGGAGAAAGAGGAGAACAAAATTGGTGAAGGAGAAAGCATGAAATTCTAACACTTTTGCTAAGTTTCTCTCCTTCTTCCCTCCCTCTTGTGCATTCCTTGGAGCTACCTTGTGTTCTATTCTAGACTAGCAAAATGTTAGTTATGAGAAGGAGAAGAGAGACGACATGTTTTTAAAGGCTAGGGGCTAATTTAAAACACTTTTTCACTTTTTATTTTAGTCCCTAAACCATGGTTTCTTTGTTTAGTCTTATTTTAACTTCTTTTTTAGAACCATCTTTTTCATTATAAAATTTAGGTCCTCTAATTTATAAAATGCCTTTAGTCTCACCCAACTTGGATTTGAAACCAATCTAAACCATTCGGTTAAAGTTTTGGTCAATCGACAGCTGAAATCACTCATCGGAAGGGTTTTAATTGTTCTAGGGATTCCTATGAATTTTAGGGTCTTTGAGAACTTCAAAAAACTCAATTTTCTTTTATTTAAAAATCTCTCATGCGAGTTTTCCAAGATTTGCCCAAAACTAAAAAAATGCCATTGTATATTTTTGTAATTTTTTATAGCTCTTCTAGCTCAAGTTTTCAGGCATCTCAAGCTTTATATCCTTATTTTTAAAGGTCTAGTTTATCCTTCTAATTTTATTTGGCCACTATTCATATATTTATGAGACTTCCTTTGAAAATCCCTAGTTTCTAGCTTCTTACAAAAAATCGGGTGTTACATAAGAAGTCATTTGGAGTTTTGCTTCTTCCCTTTGGTACATACCCATATTCCTTGGCTTCTTTTTAACCTAGACATGATTAAATATGGCTTGAATTATCCTCTTAATATTCCAAAACTCTCAAAGTGCAATTGAAACCCTAATTTCTCTATCTTGTTTTTTAATGCTCTTTTCTTGATTCTAATTGTGTATTCTAATTCCTCATGCATTAAAACCTTTGTGACCAATCTATTTTGGTCACAAATCATTTCCCTTCATTCTCCCCAAGCTTGGTCGAACATACACACAAGAAGAAGACCAAGGAAAAGCAAGTTTTTGCCATGGTTACATACCTTTTCTTAAAACTAGTCAAGAGGAGAATTTGGTGCTACAACTTGTTTCCTCAATTCTTCACCTTCTTTCTAAAGTTCAGCCATGAAAATTCTCCTTTTGGGGAATTAAAACCATCAAGAAAGCGAGCATGGAGAGGAGAACAAGTTTGATGAAGGAAATGCCATGAAAAAGAATCGAAATCCTTACCTTTTATTGGCTTATTTCCTCCTCCTCCTTCTTCTCTCTTGTGCGACTTGGAGAGCGGATTTTAGAACACTTTACATCTATTTTGAATGTGAGGAGGTAGCGTGAGCTAATAAGGAAAGAAAGGGGGTGATTTACAATAATTCCATAATTCCCATTTTGCCCTTTTAACTTCAATTTTCCTGTTTTTACTCGTTTTAACTCCTTTTTGAGAACTATCTTTTCTATATGAAAATTTAGGTCTTCTATTTCATTAAATACCTTTGGTTTCATATTAATTAGATTCAGAATAATCCTGAATGATTTAGTCAAAGTTTTAGTCAACTGACGACCTAAAATGTACACCAGAGGGATTTTGGCCATTCTAAAGGTTCTTACAATTTTTAGGACCTCTAAGAATCCTAGAAAACTTAATTTTTTCATTTAAAGCTCCCTCCTTTGAGTTTTCAAAAAGGTGCTTGAAATTACAAATTTGCCATTATGTTATCCTTTAATTTATTCAGCTATTTTGACTCTAATTTCAAGCTATCCTTAGGCTCTTAACCATATTTTTAGATGTTATAATTATTATTCTAATCTCAATTAGCCTCAATTTGCTTTGCTTTAGGGTGATCCTATCTCATTTTATCAGTTTCAGTTCAATTTTTGGAAAACCGGTTATTACAATTTCAACATAAACATTTCAATCAATGAGTACCATATTGTAGAGGAGTAAGAATTTTAATATTTTATTAGCTATTACTTTCTCATAATGAAAATAATAAATGAAAAGAGATGCTTTTATCTTATGCATCATTGTAAACATTACAATCTAGTTTTTGGCCTATTGAAATTCCTTCAATAAAATATATGGATGTTGGAATCAGTGTTAATTTGCTTATACCCAATTAGATGCATACTAGGACTACTAGATCAAAACTACATATCCTTGTTTATATCGAGTTGAGGGATTCAAATTCCAAGACATGCTTGTTTATCTCTTTTATTTTACACTTACCTACTAATATGGAATCATATGATGTATATGAAACCTTGAAAAGATTATTAAATTTTAAGAATAAAAACAATTCCAGGGATGAAACTTGATAGAACCAAGCTTATGTGGAGAAGGATGCCCGTGTAGAATAGGACTTAGAGATAGATGGCCCAATGATAAGAGGGAGATTCAAGAGGTAGCCAAAAGCAATTGGACTTCCATTTGTTGCATTAGAGGCCAATAATGCTAATACATATGTTGAAGTGGCTAATTGAGCCTTTGTCATGCTCATTCAAGCCCAAATTGATGCTTAAAGTGCCCAATGGAGATGAAGGACGTGAATATTTCTTCAAATGTTAGTTGGACAGTCTAAATTAGTCTTAAATGATCCATATTTGCTCTCCAAGCTAGACATACTTATCTTCCAAGTTAAATAAATTAGTTTTTATATTTTTAGCTATTATGTTTTAAGAAAGAATTAGATTTGTATTTGACTTGATTTTAGTGTAACATCCGATCCTTCCATAAACATGAGAAACGCAATATTCAGTTTCTCTGTAAACGTCAGAAAATGGGCCAGGTACAAAAGGAAGTCCCTAAAATAGAAGGAATTGGGGCCAAACAAAATTCTAAATAATGGAAAATGAGGATTTGAGCTTTGAGTTGCCCAGAAATCAAGGCTAGAGTGATTCGATAAATTTGTCGAAAGGCCAGTGACATTTTCGTAAATATGGGTACTTTTTGAAAAACTCAAGAAGGGATTTTTAAATGAAAGTTTTGAGTTTTCCGGGGTTCTCAGAGGCCCTGAAAACCATAGGAAGCCTCGGGACAGTTAAAACCCCTCTGGTATACGTTTTCTAACGGCAATGAGCCCGAACTTTGACTGTATTATTCGAGAAGGTTTTAGCTCCAAGTTGAGTGATTCCAAAGGCATTTTATAAGATTGGGGACCTAAATTTTATAATGGAAAAGATGGTTCTAAAAAAGGAACTAAAACAAGCCTTTAACAGAAATGCCACGCGCAAGGGATGAAATCGTCATTTTTTTGGAACAATTCTCCCTTAATTCCCCTTCATATGTGGCGTCCTATCCTTGGCCCTTCTTAACCGACTTGCTGCAATGTTCAAACTAGAGAAGAAAGCTAAAGAGAGTGGCGCACCAAGAGAAGAGAAGAAAGAGGAAAAATTCAAGTCTTTAGGTATGGAAATTTGCTTGTTTTTCATGCTTTCTCTCCACTAATCTCTTCTCCTCTTTTTCCCTCTTCTTCTCCATGATTTTTCTAAAGTTTTGAGGGCTATTTTGAAGGGAGAACAGAGGAAAAATTTTGAAATTCAAATAAGGAAGCCAAGGAAAGCAAGAACAAGCCAAAGGAACCAAGAAAGTAAGGTAAATTCTCCATCCTTTGGTAGCCTCTTCCTCCCCCTCATGTAACATTCGATTTTCTGAAAATCCAAGAAAACGTAAGAAAACACGAGAAATGTAGCATATGGTTTATGTGTCAACGTATTAAATTCACCGGATATGAAAGGAAGTCTTCCAAATATAGTAAATTAAGGTCTAATAAAATTAGAATAATATTCTAGACTGCAATAATGATGAGTCAAGGCCAGAGGTGCCCTAAAATTTGGGCTAAAATAGATGAAAAAAAAAGAGATCAGAAAAAGGTCCCGAAGAGTCTCCAAAGTCAAGTATGAAGAAGCTGGGGACTAAAATGCAAAGAAAAGTTATATGTCGGGCAAAATGTATAAATTGCCCTAAAGTTTAGGGAACCTTAGTTTCACCCTCTATTCGTGGCTTTAAGCACGAATATCAAAAAATCATGTAAGAATCTCAAAAATCCGTAACTCACGGTTAAACTCAGTTTGATGAGACGGGTCCAATGGTGCCAAGTTGTCCGAATGGCCGGGCGGGATCCCGTCCGGGATTCGGTTATCCCGATCAGTAATCATGAGCAAAATGGAAAAAAGAAGTTGTAAGAACTATAAAAATAAAAATAGTTAAAGGGCTAAGAAACCCTGAAGGAGTTTCAGGGACAGAATTGCAGTAAATGAAAAGTTTATAGCACAATCATAATACAGAACGATGAAAATTACACCTATAGACCCGAGTGTCCAATTGACACTGAAATTTATGAGGATTGAGGTTAAGGGCCCCTGACCCATGTTTGAAGCTTAATATGGCCAGAAAGTAGAGGAAATAATATTCATAAATTTTAGAAAGTTTAAAGGTATGTATTGTGCCGTAAAACCTTAATTAGGCTCAGACACCTGATTTTTAGACTGCTGTAAGGCCAATAGTTGATTCTAAAGGCCCAATAAGAGAAGAGAAGATATGATTAGGGTTTTAGAAAAGATGAAAACCCAAATATAAATATAGAATGAAAGGAAAAGAAGAAAAAGATTTTAGTTATTTTAAAGAATTAACCATGGTTAAGTTAGAAACTAACTATAGTTGAATTAAAAGTTGACCATGGTTGAGTTAAGAAATTAACCATGGTTACTCTCCATAACTTAAGGGCTAAGGCAAGGCTTCCAAGTGTGTGGCCAAGAATTTTTGGAAGAAGATATTTAGTTATGAAATTAGAAAATCAAAAGAAAAAAAAGGAATGGAAGGTAAAGATTTGATCTTGAAAAGGTTGATCCAAGGGTTCAAATTTAGTATGACCATTTAACTTCATTAGATTCATCTTCTTCACCTCCATTCCACCATTTTCACACTACACACAAGGAAGAAAGAAGGAAAATCGTGAAGAGAGAGAGAGAGAGAGGGAGAAAAAGTGGAAGATGAAGTGAAACCAAGCAAAACTACCACCATTCTTCACCAAATTTCTGCATCTTCTCTATCCTCCAACCATTTCTTCCAAAGGGCAGCTGCATATTCATCTTTTCTTCAAGGTGAAATGTTGCTCTAAGTAGGAAAAGAAAGGATTTTAGTGTGAGAAAACCAAAAGAAGAAAGGCTTAAGCTTAAAGAGTAAGTTTTCTCCATCTTATACTTGTAAATCACATGCTTTAAGCTAGTTTTGTTAAACCCTAGCTATGAGTTACTTTTGGGATAGCATATGAATCATTAGAAATGGAGTTTGTATGTTGAATATGAAGGCCTTGAAATGAAGTTTATATGTTGAACATGAAGGCCATTTGAGCCTAGTTATTGTTGTTATATGTTGAGACTTTGGAAAACACAAAGATTGTAATTTTTGGGAAAATAGAAAGCATAGGGAGATGCTGTCCGAATTTTCCCAAATTTTTATGATGTTTCCTTAATGTCTTAAAGTCATGTATACCAAATTTCAAGTCCTAAAATATAAAGGAAAAGGTTATGGAATTTTTAGAACCAAAGAAACACACTTTGAGCCTAAAACGGAGCTGATTATGTGATGACCAAAACGTGATGTTGGGGCTGGAATTTGATGATTTTATCCATTCCACTGGATTCAAAAGGGTGTTTTTAGCTAGGAACACCTATGGGAAAGCCCCCAAAACTCATGGGATAAAATTCCTAAATTTTGGCCAAGAAAGGTATACTATTCAGCCATAGTGAATGGGAAGGGAAGGAGTTAGATTTTTCCAATTCCAATGGTCCCATTAAGTTTAAAAGGAGTCATCCTATTTTAGAAGCTAAGGTTTATGTGTTGATTGTAATGAATTATCATTATGATTATAAGGTTTGATATTGTTTTGGGAACTCTAAAAGCAAGTAAACCGAGTCCCAAGATTGAGGAGCAAAGTTTACTAAGGTAGTAGTTTTCCCCTCTCTTTCTTTATGCTTGTATGTTTGTATAATGATAAGTGGTATGCTATATCAAGTTGTCATTTATGTTATAAGATGATATGTATACTAAAATTGTGCTTGGCCTTGGGTGAAATCCCTTGTATTAATATGTGGTATATGGTACGTTGATTGGCATTATGTTATGTACTTACATGCTTGCTTGTGAATGAGATTGGTTTACTACTACTGAGATTTCATAATCTCACCCCAAATATAACCTATGCTAGGTCCGAGTTCAAGCAAAGAAAGAGCAAAGAATGTGGAGACATAAATCGAGGACCTTACTCTTATGCACCACATTTTGTTATGTAATTAAATATTTTAGATTACTGCGTGCATGAGTTACGTTATGATACTATAAGGTACTCAGGTATGAAATAGAAAGCCATGTATATACCTAACTCTGAAGTAAAAAGAGTATGACTAACGTGCATAAGACACAAGAATGCCTGTACTTATATAAAGGCAAAATAATAATAATAATAATATGACCAATAAGGGGTAAAACTGTCCAATTTGTTGTAGGGGCAACTTTATATGAATTTATATGCACTCTGCTAAGTAAGTATTTTCTCCGTGTAAAGGGCTTAGAAAGCTTGAAATAGAGCCCTGAATTAACCTCATACGATTTTTCTATAATTAAATATGTATTTTCAAAGTTAGATAAGAATTTAGAAATGACTAAATGAATAGTGAAATTATATGAGGTAGCTTTTAAAAGGAAAAAAATTAATTAGTTCAGGTTTCCATTGACTCCTCTAAGTTTTATATGAGGCAATTGTAGTAGGAAAAGTGTTATAAAATAAGGTATTACACCTCACCCTTGTCAAATTCGTCCAGTCAAGGGCTCATTCTTTAGGGGCTGTGTTCTATCCAATTCATGGAGGGATTAGAGGTTTTAGATGGTGAAGATTAAGAAGGAACTAATAGAATCAAGAAAGGAGCATTAGGAAACAAGATGGAACCAAATACTCTCTTGCAAATATGATTTTATATGAATATTCTTAGGCTTAATTGAATGTTTAAACATGCTCCTAAGACCCCTAGAGAGCTTCCCACATGCACCTCCCATCCAAGAAAGCAAAGAAATTATAAGAAAAACTAATGAACTCTAAGTAGAAAAAGTATAGTGCATTTGAAGGAATTGTAAAAATTAATTTGATTCATGCATTCCCTAGCATATGTGAGTGTTTGTTTGAGTTCCTAAGACCTCTAAGAAGCCTCCCAAGTGGCTCTCCCATTAAGGAAAAATTGAAAACCCCTTGAACCCCAAATACTTCCATAATGTTGGCCTAGGACAGATGGAGGGGTTAGAGAGTGTTTTAATTTATTCTACCCTTGGTTTGGGACTTCATATGATGGTAGAAGGTGGGAGGAACTGTTGAAAAAAATTTAGAAGCCATAGATAGTGAGATGGAGGTGTAGGCTCCATAATGTAACATAATGAAACAACTCCTAGCTAGGCTCCTTAAAATAATTGTGTGATGACTCCAAGGGATCTAAATGGAGTCAAGAATCATAGATTAAAGGAGAGAAGAGAGAAAAGATCATGAATTTTTGTAGTTGCTTCATTAAGTGCCTTATGGAAGCATAATTGAGCCATAAACCAAAGTAGCATCATGTAAAGTGTGTATAATGCCAAGGCTTGTTCCCATGAGTAATTCATGTTTCTTTTAGTGTGTCTAGGCTAAGAGAAATGATCTCCACCTTCTTGGGTGTGTGAGGTCAAGGGAAAGGACTCAAAGCTTAAGAAAAAAGTGTGTAATTGTTTCCAAGGTAGCTCTCTCCACCTTCTCTCATACATGGATGTATGCTTAGTTTGTCTTAGAATGTGTGTATGTGTATTTTCAAGTCATGAAAAGTGTGATAGCATGATTTCATAGGCCATGGTTTTATGATGACATATTATGTTTCATATGATGTCTTGATGTGTGCTTGGGTTTACTTGAGTGTGGTGAGGCCAAGAACCCTTAACCATGGTGAGGATGAGCCAATAACCCTTAAGATTGGTTGAGACAAAGCAAAGAGTCTCCCAAATCCCAAAAGCAAGATGGACTCCCAAAAGCATGATTGAGTCTAAGAATGTCTTAAAGAATGGATGAGGCAAGTCCAATATCCACAAGAAATTGGGTGAGGCCAATCCACTTGCTTAGCAAGCCTTTGTATGCTATGTATGATATTCTCAAGTGATAAAAATGCTTCTTGAATGTTTGCGCATGTCAACATGACCATACATACATTCATGAGACTTGTTTGCCTCCATTATGTATGATTGAATGGGAGATGAGCTATTGGAATTCTTTGAATCTCATCCCCTCCTCTCCAATGCTCTAACATGCTAGGTGGACCAAGTAACTATGGCAATGGGAGCCAATAATATTAAAAAAGAGAGATTGACATTCATATGTCTAACTTTTATCCTTTTTGAACTATAATGATGTTCAATAATGTATATGATTATTATAAATGGCACATAACCCTTAAGACACATGTAAATATGATATTATGTGATGTATACATGTATGGATATGATGTATGAACTTTAGAAATGAATTTGGGTATGTAATGCCAAGTTTTGCAAATTGGGAGTTTGATGGAAATGTGTATAAGTGTGGGTTGAAGGGCCAAAATGAGATGTATGAGGTTTGGGACCATTTGGACAGCTCACACGAGTCTTAAATGTACTTTTAGACTTGCCCAAAAGGTGCTAAGACCAAGGGAAAGCCATTTGACAAGTTTGGTACCGCATATGGAACCAAATTTGACCATAATGGAATCTTATGTCACTTTTTGGCCAAATGAGTTAGTCTTGATCTGAGATTTGGCATGCAATTAGGCCTTACTAAGAGCTTTTTGGGAAGCTAAAGATCATAATTTTTGGAGGTCTACAGAATCTTTGATGATTTTTCAAAGTTGGCAATTTTTATGGTTTCTAGTTTGCTGCACTATTTATTTGGTCTGAAATTGTTTTCTGTCACACAAGGCTCAAATGATATTCAATTGCCACGAAGTTTTATACAAAGAAACTAGACATTCACAGTGACTTACACCAACTGGAAGCACCTCATTTAGAGGTCTAGAGAAGTAGATATGAATTTTTGAAATTTCTATCCAGTATCAGTAATTTTGCCCTACCAGAGGTACTATTCCATTGAATTCCGAAGTCTGGGCTTGATGAACTGATCTAAAGATATATTTTCTCTCTATTTAACATCCATAGCTTTCCAGATTGGTATCATGTGCATGGATTGAATTTGTTTGGAATTAATTGGAGATTTTCAAAGTTTTCTGTAGAATTTTGTGATAGTTCCATAATTTAGTCAGACTTTTGGACCATTTTGGATGTTAAACGTCCTCTATGATGAATGTTATGCTCTGGACGTATTTTTAGTGTAAATTAAACATCAATAGCTTTCAAGATGACTAAGATTGCATGATTTCAATTTATTTAGATTTAGTTATGATTTTTCAAAGTTTGGTCAGAAAATGGAGCAAATCTGGCTGAAATTAAACAAGCTCATTTCATGCTTCATTTCGGTTTCCATGAGTTGTGGGCATAATTTTGTGATGCAAATGAGTTTTTTTGATGTAATTAAATATGAGAATATATAGCATGAGCTCACATAGTCCACGTGACACTGATTGCAATTTTTAAGTATGACGCAACGCAAATAAACCCATTATTTTTGGTCCTTTTTTCATGTGCTCTCATGGAAATGATGATGTGAAGCTTATAAATGTTATGAAATGAGCTAGAATTTATGGTGTTACATTTAGCATACCTTAAAGATAAGATATTTCTTATTATAGTATGATTTGACCAAATAATTTAGGAAATAATATTTCTTTTTTTTTTTTGCCTTTGGCACATTAGCCTAAGCTATAAAAAGCTATGTACTGCATATTATTAGGGGGATTTGAAATCATAAAATTATTCTAAGTGTTTTCTCCAATTGTGAAATTTTTATCCTTCTGTTGCTCTTTTGAAGCTTTTATCTTGTTAATCTATCATTGGATTGGTGATTCAAGTTCGTAAAAGCCCCCTATTCGTGCTTCAGCCCAAGTACGTCATTATGTTGGTTGGGTCATTGTGTTTGTGGTTAGACATGCTATCTAAGTAGCAGGTTAACTTTTCTATAATATTGGTTGGCTATTTACTTTCATCAAGTCTTGAACCATCATCTAGCTTTCAACCTACACCATGAAGATTAAGCCACCCCTTGGTTTCGCATCATTTGGTATCAGAGCTTTGGATTACACAATAAGCTGCCTATTCTTCATTCATTAACCACCTTCTTTCCTTTCTAGCCTCCATATTTTCTTGTTTACCATATCTATTCTTTGCCACCCTTTAATACCAAAAAAAACCTTTGTACCTTTCTTTATTTCTAGATTTGATCCTTAGTGTATAAGATTTGGTTTTTATACTATAAGAGCCATTTATTTTGTAATCTAGAAATTTTTCTCATCTAAATATTCTATTTTGTTTCTTATCTGTTTGACCCTTTTTTGTTTAATTTTTTGGATTATTAATAGAAATTTCTTAAATTTCAAAATCTCAACTTTCATGACATTTTAGTTTTCTTTGTTGAGATATATTGGATTTTGGTTAGTAACATTTTCTAACTCTCCCAAATCTAATTTGTCTAATTTGTTTCCTATTTTTTAATTTTGTTAGTTTCTTGTTTAGTTCTTCCACCTAATCAAGCTAGAAGAAAAAAGCCAAAAAAATTGAAAAGAAAAGATTTGCTAATCAAATAACTTTCCATTCCATTTGTTTCCTATCTTGTCTTATTTCCTTTGATATTTTATGGTGAACTTCCCTATTTTGATTTGCCTTTCTTTCCTTTTTCTTTTGTTTGAACTTTCCTATTTTGATCTTGCATTGTTTCCTCATATTTGAAAATTTCAAAATTGCATTGTGTTTGGCTCTTTGGGATTTTAAACTTAATTTGGTTAAATCTTTCTGTTTCTCTTTAGAACCATAGCCAATCCAAACCCTAACCTTAATTGTGACTTGTGCGTGCCAATCATGACTTTTCATACTATCCACTTGCATGCACTTGGTTAAATTGAAAATTGGCAATATTGGATCACTTGATGACATCTTAGGTGACATAAGAGTTTAGGATTGACATTGAGAGGTAAAAGGCAAGAGTGGGTAAGATCATTATAAAAAAGCCAAAAGAGAGAGAGAGAGAGAGAGAGAGAGAGAGAGCTAACATAAACGAGAGTGTTTTATCTTAATTGAGTAAAACACATGAGGGAGTGTTTGTGAGGCCTTATATACTTTTATTTTTTTTCTTTTTCTTTTACACTAACATGGCAGATAATCAAGAAAAAGAAGTTGCTTATGAAAGTAATAATGACAGTTACAATCCATTCAGGATAGTGTCTTTATAAATGAAAGCACTAGTGAGTCATTTTGAGAAGATGCTTGATAAGAAGCTAAAAGGTCTCCATAAATGCTTAGATCAAGTGGAGAGTGGAACTTTTATTCAAAGGACTACTCGAATGAACTAAAGACAAACTCAAGCTGCACATCCATAACATGATAAGTATGTGGAAGACATGGAGAGCCATGAAAAAGAGTATGAAGGGAAGGAGGTCTGGCTAAGAAGAAGGCCACTCAATGTGCAAAGAGGACCACCAAGGAGGACTAGAGAAGAAGAAGAAGAAGGCCTTAAGGGAGTCAAATGCAAAATTCCTTCCTTTTAAGGCAAAAGTGATCTAAAAACATACTTGGACTGGAAGATGAGCATGGAGTAAATCTTTTCATGCCATAACTACTTCAAAGGTAAGAAGGTAAAAATTGTTGCTCTTGAGTTTACTGATTATGCTCTTGTTTGGTGGGACCAAATGTAGAAGGAGCAAATTAAACATAAAGGTGCCCCATCTCAACATGAGAAGAGATGAAGGCTATCATAAGGAGATGACTCATTCCATCTTATTTTTTAAGGAAGCTACACAATAAGCTTTAATGCCTCACTCAAGAATCTAAGAGTGTGGATAAGTATATAAGGAGATGCAAACAATCATGATTAAAGATAATGTAAAGGGAGATCCTAATGCAATAATGGCTTGCTTCTTAGATGGACTCAATCAAAACATAGTCAATGTTGTGCAAATGTAGCAGTATATGGAGATTCATGACTTGGTCCATCAAGCCGTCAAGGTGGAGAGACAACTCAAAAGGAAGAATGTTATAAAGAAGAGCTCTAAATCAAATTCTTTCAACTCATGGAGGAATAACCCAAAGAGTGATATTTCCTCTTCTTCAAATTCAAAGGAAAATGAATCTAAAAAAAGAGAAATGCTAGCTGCCCCACTTAGAGAGGTTCAAAGCAAACCTAATTCTTCAAGAACCTTAGACATAAGATGCTTCAAGTGCCAAGGGAGAGGATACATCTCTAGTGAACGTTGTAATAAGGGAACCATGACTATCAACAACCTTGGTGAGTGAGAGACTAAGGAAGAAGAAGAGCTATTCATAGAGAATTAAGATGGAGAATATGCAAAAGAAAGAGAACTCCTTATGACCAGGGGAGCCCTTAGTGGCCAGATGATAACAAAAGAAATTAGCAAAGAGAGAACTTGTTTCATACTCGTTACTAAGTCCAACAGAAAAGTTATGGTATGATCATAGATGGAAGAAGTTACTGTAACGTAGCAAGCACCAAGTTAGTAGAAAAGTTGAATTTATCTATAGTCAAGCATTAACAGCCATACAAGCTTTAATAACTCAATGAATGTAGAGAGTTAAGGGTAACAAAACAAGTAAAGATAATGTTTTCTATTAGCAAGTATAAAGATGGAGTATTATGTGATGTTGTACTAATGAAAGCATGCCATCTTTTGTTAGGTAGGCCTTGGTAGTATGATCGGCATGTTACACATAATGGTTTTCTAAACTGTTATTCTTTTGTACTTAGAGGAAAACCAATAATCCTCCTTATATCACCAAAGAAGGTATTAGAAGATCAAATTAAGAAGTAAAAGAAAAGAGAAAGTGAGAATATAAAAGTATCTAAAAAAGAATTGAGTAAAAATGAGAAAGGAAAAGAGAGTAAGCCAAGAAGAGAGAGAGAAAAAAGAGATAAATCTAAGGGTAAGAGAGAGAAAAAGGGAGAAAGAGAGAAAAGTTTGTTAGTAGCAAGAAAGAGTGAAATCAAGTAAGCTTTGTTTTCTTAATAAAACCTTATAGTATTTATCTACAAATAGGCTATGTTGAACACTAATGATATAACATTTACTTTGCCTAGTGTTGTTATGCCTCTTTTGCAAGAATATAAAGGTGTCTTTCCTAAAAAGGTACCACCCAGATTGCCACCAATTAGAGGAATAAAACATCAAATTAATTTTTTACCTATAGCACCTTTACCAAATTGCCCAGCATATCGCACTAATCTCGAAAGGGCTAAGGAGATTCAAAGACAAGTGTAAAAGCTGTTGGATAAGGGATATGTGAGGGAGAACCTTAGCCCGTGTGCAGTACCAATGCAACTTGTGCCTAGGAAGGATAGCACATGGAGGATGTGCATTAATTGTAGAGTCATCATTAACATAACGGTGGGATATCATTATCATATCCTTAGGTTAAATGATATACTTAATGAATTAAAAGGCTCTACTATTTTCTTTAAAATTGATTTTAAAAGTGGCTACCATGAACTTTATATAACACTATAATTTCTTAGCTCATTCTATGTTATTCTCATGCTTCAACCATGCACCTCACATAAAAAGCAAGAAAATAGTATTAAAATAGTGAGTATTTTAGCGTTGCGTCGTGTATAAATTTTGCATTCGATGTCTTGTGGACCATGTGAGCTCATGTATCACATTCTCATATTTAATTACATAGATACAACTCATTTCCATCACCAAAATTGGCCTAGAGCTCATGCAAAGTAAGGGAGAACTTAAAATCCATATATATTATTCGGCCATTTCCCTTTCTTTGTCACAAATTTTGGAAAATCATAACTAATTCTAAAAACATCATAATGATGCATTCTTTGCCATTTTGGAAAGCTACACATGTGTAATTTATACTAAAAATATGTCTAGATCATGAAACATACCACAAAAGATGTTTAACATTCAAAAAAGTGCAGAGGTCTGGCTGGCTACTGGTACTGTCATAACTTTCTGCTACAAATTTCAAAAATATCCAATTAATTCCACAAAACTCCAATCCATGAAAATAATAGCAATCTAGAAAGTTATAGATGTTAGTTAGAGGGAAAAATAACTCCAAACCAGTTTAGGCACACCTAGACCTTGAAACCCAATTAAATAGTACCTGAGGTCAGCTTGAGCACCTAATACTGGATAGAGAATTCAAAAATTCATATCTCCCTCTCTAGACATCCAAATGAGGTGCTTCTAGTTGGAACAAGTCACTGGGAATGTCTAGATTCTTTCTATAAAAGTTCATGGTAATTGAACATCATTTGGCCTCTAAGTGATAGAATTTATTTTCGGACCAGTATACCGAACCAAAATCAAAATTTTGCCCAACTTTAAAAATTCATCAAATATTCCATAGACCTCTGAAAATTCTGTACTTTAGCTTTCCAAAAATCTCTCAACAAGTTCTAATTGTATGCCAAATCTCAAATCAAGAAGATCTCATTTAGGCAAAAAAAGGTATAGATTTCCAATATGGTCAATTTTTGCTCCATATACAATACTAAAGTGTCCAAATGATTTTCTTTGATGTTTGGCACCTCTTAGACCAGTCTACAAGTATGAATATGACTTATATAAGCTGCCCAAGTGGTTCCAAACCTCATACATCTCAATTTGTTCATTTCACTTCCACTTATACATTAATGCATTAAACTTTCAAGAAGCACAATTTGCCATTACATGCTCAATATACATTCTAATGGTCACATAACATAATCTCTCATTTATATGTCATATATTAACATAATTATATATGTTCAAGAGGTCACAAGTCATATACAATAATAGGTTACAACAATTGCCACTTAAATGGCCTTAAAGAAGCACATTCCATGCATTTTGATGGCATGCTCTCATCTTTCAAGAGGTTGGCTTCCATTTCCTTATTCTCTTTGTCCACCTAGCATGTTAGAACATTGGAGAGGAGGGAATGAGATTCAAAGAATCCTAATAGCTCATCTCCCTTTCAATTACACGTAAAAGATACAAAACCAATCTTGAAAATGCATGCATAAGTATCATAGGATGTACAATCATTAAAGAGACATTTTCAACATTTGAGCAAGTCATATATTACATACAAAGGCTTGCCAAGCAAGTGGATCAGCCTCACCCATTCACTTCTAGATTTTGGACTTGCCTTACCCAGTCTTTAAGAGGTTCTTGGACTCAACCTTACTCTTAAGAGTCAACCTCACTTTTGGGAGACTCTTTACTTTGTCTCAACTAATTTTAAGGGTTCTTGGCTCATCCTCACTATGGCTAAGGGTTCTTGGCCTTACCACACCCAAGCAAACCAAAGCAAGCATCATAAATATCATTTAAAAACAAAATGCATCATCATGGTATCATGGCATATGAAATCATGCTAGAATACTTTTCATGACCTAAAACACACATACACACATTCAAAGACAAGCCAAGCATACATTCATACATGAGAGAAGGAGGAGTGAGCTACCTTGGATGCAACCACACACTTTTTCTCTTGAATTTCCTCTTCTTTCTTCAGCCTCACACACGCAAAGGTGTGGGAAGGATTTCTCATGGTCTAAACACAATTTATGGAAGCCAATTAGGTTCATGGAATTAATTCTAAGGCCACACAACTTGCTTAGACACTAACTTGGCTCATTGACTCCTTTATTTGTCCAAGAATACACCTAATGAAATAACACCCATCAAATAAATTCTAGGCTCCATTCTTTCCTTTCAAATATGATTCTTGACTCCTTTTAAGCCTCATGGAGTCATCACACAATTGAAATAAAAAGTCTAACTACATGTTGCTTCTTTAGGTCATATTATGGAACATATAAGGACAACTCACTTTTCGTGATTTCTAAATTTTTCCCAAGGCCTCCCCTCATCTTCACTCATCATATATGACTCAAAAATGGGCTTATAAAAATTTAAAACTTTCCCTAAGTATGTAAACGCCTCTTGGTCGAACCTAGGAAGCATTTTGCTCTCTATGGACTTTGCTTTGTTTTCTTGATAGAAGAAGCACATGTTGAGATCTTTAGGGATCTTAGGATCTCATTTAAACTCTCATTTAGGCATAAAAATTAAGATATCAAATCAGATTTTGCAAGGAACATATAAAACCCTAGAATTTGCATCTTGAATTTCCATGGTTATTTCTTAATTCTCTTTGCATAGTCTTAATCTCCACACCATTTTTCCTAAGAATCACCCTTGGTTGTGCCTAAAAACCAAGCCTTCCTATGACTTCTTGAGTAGGGCAAACCATAGGGAGAAAGGGAGCAAGGGGTAGCAACCATGGAAGAAGAAATTACCTTGTTTTTCCTTATTTTCTCACTTAAATCTTGTCTTCTTTGGCCTCCTCTCTTCAAATCCGAATTTCCCCATAATTTCTCCCTTAAAACAGATTTATAAACTTTCTTATAATCATAGGAAATAAAGGAGAATGGAGAAGAAGAGGTTTGGAAAGAAGAAAGCATGAAAAACTACCAAAATTCCATACCTTCAAGCCTTGATTTTTCCTCCTCTTTTTCTTCCTCTTGTGCGCCACTCTCTTAGGATTTCTTCTCTAGTTTAGGGCAGAAAAATATGAGGCTAAGTGAATGGGAGAGTGGGGTGCCCTATATATAAAGGTAGAGAAAGAATGACTTTTCAAAAATTCCCATTTTGCCCTTCATTTTTGGCATTTTTGTTTTTAATTTGTTTTAGCTCCTTTTTTAGAACCATCTTTTCTATTATAAAATTTAGGTTTCCAATTTAGTAAAATACCTTTAGAATCACTCAAATCAGAGATAAAACATTCCTAAATGAATCTGTTAAACTTCGAGTATACCAACGTTAGAAAACGTCCACAAGAGGGGTTTTAACTATCTCGGGGCTTCCCATAGTTTTTAGGGCCTCTGAGAATGCTGAAGAAGTCAAAACTTTCATTTAAAAAGCTCTCCTATGTGAATTTTAAAATTTACTCAAAATTATGAAAATGCCATTATGTTTTGTAAGTTTTTCATTAAATTTCATTTCTTCATTTTAGCTCCATTTTTCTTTCCATCTAAGCCTGGAATTTTTATTTTTAGAAGTCTAGAATGTTACTCAAATTTTTTGGGACCTTAACTAATTCATTTCAGGGGGCTTACTTTAAAAATGTGTCTGTTCTCGTCGTTTAACAAAAATCGGACATTACAATTCTCCACCATTTAAAAAAATTTTGTCCTCAAAATGTAGATAACGTACCTCATGGGAAGAGCTCTTGATGGTTCTTTCTCATTTCCTCCTCTAGCTCCTAATAGCTTCTTCAGGAGATAACCCCTTTTAAACCACTTTCACTAACGGTATTGTCTTTTTTCGTAACTGCTTGAGTCTAATATCCACGATCCAATCTAGTGATACTATATATGATAGATCATCCTGTAACGGTACATTCTCATATTCTATGACATGTGAGGGGTTGGGCTGATACTTTTTGAGTTGTGAAACATGGAATACATTGTGTACTTGGCTCAAATTTAGGGGAAGGGCTGGTCTGTAGGCTATAGGTCCTACTTTATCAAGAATCTAGAAAGGACCTATGTATTTTGGATTAAGCTTTTTACTTTTAATAGACTAACCTATCCTTATGACTGAAAACACTCTAATGAAGACATGGTCTCCAATCTCAAACTCTAACGACAGTCTATGTTTATCTGCGTAAATTTTCTATCTACTCTGGGCCATCAGCAGTTTCTTTCTAATGGTCTCAATCTATCTAGAAGTCTAGTCCACTAACTCTGGGCCTTTATGGCTCTGCTTTCTTAGCTCAACCCAACACATCAGAGACCTACACTTCCTCCTATACAATGCCTTATACAGTGCCATCTGTATACTTGCATGATAACTATTATTATAGGCAATCTCCACTAGAGGCAAGTATGTATCCCAGTTTCCTTTCATTTCTAAGACACATGCCCTCATCATGTCCTCTAGGGTTTGGATGGTTCTCTCTGTCTGTCCATCTGTTTATGGGTGATAGGCTATGCTAAATCTAAGCTAGGTACCTAGAGCATCCTGTAATGATCTCCAAAAATTCAAAGTGAATCTGGGATCTCTATCTGACACTATGCTCCTAGGCATGCCATGTAATCTAACTATCTCTCGTATGTACAGCTGGGCTAATTTATCTAGGGTATAAGTGGCTTTCATAGTTAGGAAGTGTGCTAACTATGTTAATCTATCTACTATTACCCATATTGCGTCATGTCCTGATGATGTCCTGGGTAAACCCATGACAAAATCTATAGCTATACTATCCCATTTTCACTTCGGGATATTTAAGGGCTGAAGTAACCCAGCTAGTTTCTGGTATTCTATCTTAACTCTTTGATATACTAGACAACGGGAGATATATTCTGCTATATCTATTTTCATTCCAGGCCACCAGAACATTTTCTTTAAATCCTAGTACATTTTATTACTACCTGGATGAATGGTATACTTGCTCTTATGTGCCTCATCTAATATTTTCTCTCTAATTTCTGTATTTCTAGGCACATACTGCCTATCCTTGTATCTTACTATGTCATCCTCAAATAGATTGAACTCCTGAATGCTACCATGGGCTATCTAGGCTCTAATCTTATTTACATGATCATTTATCTGCTGGGCCTCTATTATCTAATCCCTCAAGTCATTTTTCATTCGGGTTTCACTTATTAATAACTTTCCCGAATGCTCCTCGCACGAGAGACTCATGTCTCTGAATCTCTCAATCAATTTCTGCTCTCAGATCATCATATAGGCCATGTGTGTGGATTTTCTACTTAACGCATCAACTACCACATTAGCCTTATCGGGATGGTATTTCAATGTGAAATCATAGTCTTTCAAGAATTCTAACCATCTCCGCTGTCTCATATTTATTCTTTCTATTCAAATAAATATTTAAAGTGCTCGTGGTCGCTGTAAATTTCTATACCTACCCCATACAAGTGGTGTCTCCATATTTTCAAAGCAAACACCACCGTAGCTAGCTCTAGGTCATATGTGGGGTAGTTTTTTTCGTGAGGTTTTAACTGTCTAGAAGCATAAGCAACCACTCAACCTTTTTGCATAAGCACAATCCTAACCCTTTCTTAGAAGCATCACTATAGACTATAAAAGTCTCTCTAGGGTCAGGGAGTACTAAAACTGAAGTCGTGGTTAACTTGTGCTTCAACTCCTAAAAACTACTCTCACATTTTTCATTCCACACAAACAGTACATTCTTTCTAGTAAGTGGGGTCAGTGGTATCGCTATTTAAGAAAAGCCCTGAATAAACCTCCTATAGTAACCTGTTAAACCTAGGAAGCTCCTTATCTTTGTCACTGTCCTAGATCTCTCCCACTATAATACTACCTCTACTTTATAGGATCTACTGTGACCCCTGCCTGGGAGATCACATAACCTAGAAATTGAACTTCAATAAGCCAGAACTCACATTTACTAAGTTTAGCATATAGCTGTATCTCTCTCAGGGTCTCTAAGGCTAATCTCAGATGCTGCTCGTGTTCTTCTCTACTTTTTGAGTAAATGAGAATGTCATCTATGAAGACAACTATAAATCTATTTAAATATGGCCTAAAGACTCTGTTCATATAATCCATGAATACTGCGGGTGCATTCGTCAACTCGAAGGCATAACTAAAAATTCATAATACCTGTATCTAGTTCTAAATGTTGTTTTAGGAATATCCTCAGCCTTTATTCTAAGCTGATGATATCCTAACTTAAGGTCTATCTTAGAGAATACTGACACTCCTACTAGTTGATCTAAGAGGTCATCTATGCAAGGGAGAGGGTACTTATTCTTAATAGTTATCTTATTAAGTTTCCTGTAATCTATACATAGCCTAAGGTTCCTGTCTTTCTTCTTTACGAATAAGACTGGAGCTCCTCATGGTGAGATACTAGGTTTAATGAAACCCTTCTCTAAGAGCTCTTTTATCTATTTCTTAAGCTCAACTAGCTCAGTGGGAGCCATCCTATACGGAGCCTTAGACATTGGACCTACCCCAGGTACAATGTCTATAGGAAACTTAACTTCTCTTTCTAAGGATAGTCCACTACTCTCTTTAGGAAATACCTCTGGGAACTCTCTTAGTATAGGAATCTCATCTATACCCTCTTCTACCTTAGCCTGGACTAAAAAGAAAACTAGGTATCCCTAACAACCATGCCCTAGAGACCTCTCTACTTAGGAGGTGGTCATAATAGATAACTCAGTTCTCATACTAGGTACAGTCCCACACTTGGGTAAGATAATGCATCTGTGGCTACAATCTAGTGTGGCATTATTTACAGACATCTAGTTCATGCCAATGATCACATCAATATCAATAAGGGGCATACAAATCAAGTTAAAGGGTGGTAAGGTAGTGATTAAACTGGATCACACAATTCAAACAAGCATGAAAGGTAATGGCTCGATTTCCTGTGGGAATAGATACATGCAAATTAGATGGTAGTGTATGCATACTCAAACCTAACCTCCTAGCACAGTCATATGATATGAAAGAATGGCTAGCACCCAAATCAAATAATGCAATTACAGAAAAATTATTTATTATAATAATACATTGGATCAGACTCAGGGACCAGCTAACCTTTTGCTGTGATAGGGCAAAGACCCTACCCTGGGTCTGAGGTTTGGAAGTAGGAGCCATCTCCTTCTGCTGTGTGAACTGTGGGGGAGCCTAGGTGCAGTCCCTAGCCATATGTCCTGGCCTACCACACCAAAAGCATACATTCTATCCCATGTAGCACGGTCTAGTTCCATGATTCTTGCACACTGAAGGCATGTGATAGATGCAAAGTTACCTCTGTTAGACTGAGTCCTCCATTTCTTGCCCCTTCGGCTCCACTAGCTTCTACCACCTCTCCTGCTAGTAACTGTAGCCTGTGATCCCTCTCTAGGTCTCTGAGGCTCAGGGAGGGGTGGTCTGGCACTGGAGGTAGGTTGTATCATTTTGAGGTTCGCCTCCGTCACTCTACATATCTCAACCAGGGTATTAAAGTGCCTGATTCTCTGTGGCACTACCCTATCTCTGATCTCGAAGAGCAAACCTTTCTCTAACCTATCTGCTCTTTACCACTCATCATTATGTCTCTGTAAATAGGAGGAGTATTGAAAGAGCTCTACAAATTTGGCCATGTATTGATCCACAGACATCCTCTCTATCTATTTCAGGAGTATGAATTCTTACTCCTTCTCATCCCTGACTAAACTCGGGAAGTACCTCTCATAAAAGGCCTGGAGGAATGCCTCCCATGTAATCAGAAGGTTCCTCACCTTCCACCAGAAATCTGCTTCTTTCTCTAACTAGAAGATAGCCATAGTAGCTTTCTACTCAGACATGCACTCTATCACCCAGAAGATTTTCTCTAACTACATAATCCAGCCCTTGGCTTTCTCTCTATTCATCTCACCATCAGAGGTGGGAGGCCCGAATTTCTTGAACTGGGTGATGACCTGGCTAATAAAGTGCTACTCCTAGGCTGGAGGCGTTTGAGCTGATGAAATATGAGTAATCATCTGTACGTGTAGCTACGAGTTTAAGTGAGTTGCCCCTGAATGCTCCAGATAATCTGAGTGGTGAGGTGGCTGTGAAGGAGGAGGTGTAAGGCCCTAACTATCCCTCTCAACAAGTCATTCTTGTAACTGCATAATCATAGCCTACTGCTGATCTAAGCGAGCCATAATGGACTGTAGGGCTCTAGT
The DNA here is from genome assembly GCA_026724425.1 of Erythrophleum ivorense. NCBI lineage: Eukaryota > Viridiplantae > Streptophyta > Magnoliopsida > Fabales > Fabaceae > Erythrophleum > Erythrophleum ivorense. The sequence goes on along the minus strand of JAIUCV010000001.1, from coordinate 27,101,655 downwards.
AACCAGATCACTAAGCTCGGCTCTATCATCTACATAAGCCTCTCTAGAGGGCCAACCTCTCCTAATGTTCATTATCTTACTGAAACATCATAACAAACTTTAACATGAAAAGGGAACACTTTCACATCATCACATACTCAATTCATCCACAACAAGCTCATATACATTTAGGCAACTTATAAATACAAGCCACAACCCACATCAAGAGCTTGAACCTTTGCTCTGATACCAATAAATGTAACACCATAATTTCTTAGCTCATTCTATGTTATTCTCATGCTTCAACCACGCACCTCACATAAAAAGCAAGAAAATGGTATTAAAATAATGAGTATATTAGTGTTGCGTCGTGTATAAATTTTTCATTTAATGTCCCTTGGATCATGTGAGGTCATGTATCACATTCTCATATTTGATTACATAGATAAAACTTATTTCCATCACTAAAATTGGCCTAGAGCTCGTGCAAAGCAAGGGAGTGCTTAAAATCCATATATATTATTCGGCCAAAATTTCCCTTTCTCTGTCACAAATTTTGGAAAATCATAACTAATTATAGAAAAATATAAATCATGCATTCTTTACTATTCTGGAAAGCTACACATGTCTACTTTATGTTAAAAATACTTTCCAACCATGAAACATAGCACAGAAAATTTTTGACATTCAAAAAGGTGCAAAGGTCTGGCTGGCTACTGGTACTGTCACAACTTTTTGCTACAAACTTCAAAAATGTCCAATTAATTTCAAAAAATCTAATCCATACAAATGATACTAATATGGAAAGCTACAGATGTTAGCTAGAAGGAAAAAATAACTCTAGACCAGTTCAGATACACCTAGACCTTGAAACCTAATCAAAGAGTACCTGAGGTCAATTTGAGCACCTAATACTGGACAAAGACTTCAAAAATTCATATCTCCCTCTCTAGACATCCAAATAAGGTGCTTCTAGTTGGTATAAGTCACTGGGAATGTCTAGCTTCTTCTTATAAAATTTCATAGCAATTGGACATCATTTGGCCCCTGAGTGACAGATTTTATTTTCGGACCAGTATAAACAGTAACTTGACCAAAATCAGAATTTTTCCCAACTTTGAAAATTCATCAAATATTCCATAAACCTCTGAAAATTTTGCACTCCCAAAAATCTCTCAACAAGCTCTAATTGCATGCCAAATCTTAAATCAAGAAGTGTCCAAATATGGTCAATTTTTGCTCCATATAGGATACCAAAGTGTCCAAATGATTTTCTTTGATGTTTGGCACCTCTTGGACCAGTTTAAAAGTATGAATATAACTTGTATGAGCTATCCAAGTGGTCCCAAACCTCATGCATCTTAATTTGGTTATTTCACTTCCACTTATACACTAATGCATTAAACTTTCAAGAAGCACAATTTGCCATTACATGCTCAATATACATTCTAATGGTCATATAAAATAATCTCTCATTTATACATCATATATTAACATAATTATACATGTTCAAGAGGTCATAGGTCATATACAATAATAGATTACAACAATTTCCACTTAAATGGCCTTAAAGAAGCACATTCAATGCATTTTGAGGCATGCTCTCATCTTTCAAGAGATTGGCTTCCATTTCCTTGTTTTCTTTGTTCACCTAGCATGTTAGAATATTGGAGAGGAGGGAATGAGATTCAAAGAATCCCAATAGCTCATCTCCTTTTCAATCACACATAAAAGATGTAAAACTAATCTTGAAAATGCATGCATGAGTATCATAGGATGTACAATCATTAAAGAGATATTTTCAACATTTGAGAAAGTCATATATAGCATACAAAGGCTTGCCAAACAAGTGGATTAGCTTCACTCATTCACTTGTGGATTTTAGACTTGCTTCACCCATTCTTTAATGGGTTCTTGGACTCAACCTTGCTCTTGGGAGTCAACCTCACTTTTAGAAGACTCTTTACTTTGTCTCAACCAATCTTAAGGATTCTTGGCTCATCCTTACCATAGTTAAGGGTTCTTGACCTCACCACACTCAAGCAAACCAAAGCAAGCATTATAAATATCATTTAAAAACATAATTCATCATCATGGTACCATGGCATATAAAATCATACTAGAATACTTTTCATGGCTTAAAACACACATACACACATTCAAAGACAAGCCAAGCATGCATTCAAGCATGAGAGAAGGAGGAGTGAGCTATCTTGGATGCAAGCACACACTTTTTCTCTTGAATTTCCTCTTCTTTCTTCGGCCTCACACATGCAAAGGTGTGGGAAGGATTTCTCTTGGCCTAAACACAATTTATGGAAGCTAATTAGATTCATAGAATTAATTCTAAAGCCACACAACTTGCTTAGACAATAACTTGGCTCATTGACTCCTTTATGTGTCCCAGAATGCACCTAATAAAACAACACCCATCAAATAAATTCTAGACTCCATTCTTTCTTTTTAAATATGATTCTTGACTCCTTTTAAGTCTCTTAGAGTCATCACACAATTAAAATAAAGAACCTAACTACATGTTGCGTCTTTAGGTTATATTATGGAACGTATAAGGCCAACTCACTTTCTATGGTTTCTAAATTTTTTGCAAGGGTTCCCCTTATCTTCACTCATCATATATGACTCAAAAATGGGTTTAGAAAAATTTAAAATTCTCCCTAGGTATGTAAACCCCTCTTGGCCGAACCTAGGAAGCATTTTGCTCTCCATGGACTTTGGTTTATTTTTGTGATGGAGGAAGCACATGGGGAGACTTCTAGGGATCTTAAGAGCTCATTTAAACTCTCATTTAGGCATAAAAATTAAGGTATCAAATCAGATTTTGCAAGGAACATATAAAACCCTAGAATTTGCATCTTGAATTCCTATGGTTATTTGTTAATTCTCTTTGCATATTCTTAATCTCCACACCCTTTTTTCTAATAATCACCCTCGGTTCTACCTAAAAACCAAGCCCTCCTATGACTTCTTAAGTAGGGCGAACCACAGGGAGAAGGGGAGCAAGGGGTAGCAACCATGGAAGAAGAAATTACCTTATTTTTCCTTGTTTTCTCACTTAAATCTTGTCTTCTTTGGCCTCCTCTCATCAAATCCGAATTTCCCCATAATCTCTCCCTTAAAATAGATTTATAAACCTCCTTATAATCATAGGAAATAAAGGAGAATGGAAGAGAAGAGGTTTGGAAAGAAGAAAGTATGAAAAACTACCAAAATTCCATACCTTCAGCCTTGATTTCTCCTTCTCTTCTTCTTTCTCTTATGCGCCACTCTTCTAGGGTTTCTTCTCTAGTTTAGGGCGGAAAAATATGAGGCTAAGTGAATGGGAGAGTGGGGGCCCTATATATATAGGTGGAGGAAGAATGACTTTTCAAAAATTTCTATTTTACCTTTCATTTTTAGCATTTTTGTTTCTAATTCGTTTTAGCTCCTTTTTTAGAACCATCTTTTCCATTATAAAATTTAGATTCCCAATTTAGTAAAATGCCTTTGGAATCACTCAAATTGGAACTAAAACCTTCCCGAACAAATTTGTCAAAATTCAAATAGACTGACATTGGAAAACGTCCACCGGAGGGATTTTAACTGTCCTGGGGCTTCCCATGGTTTTTAGGGCCTCTAAGAACCCCGAAGAACTCAAAAATTTTATTGAAAAAGCCTTCCTATGTGAATTCTAAAATTTACTCAAAATCACAGAAATGCCATTACGTTTCGTAAGTTTTTTGTTAAATTTTGTTTCTTTATTCTAGCTCTATTTTTCTTTCCATCTGAGCTTGGGATTCTAGTTTTTAGGAGTCTAAAATATTACTCAAATTTTTTGGGACCTTAACTAATTCATTTATGGGGACTTGCTTTTAAAATGCATCGTTTTCTATCATTTAACAAAAACTAGACATTACACTTTATGAATGAAAAAAGGAGATGAATGTAAAAACTATATTTAAGACTAAACATGGACTTTATGAATGGTTGTTTATGCCTTTTTGATCTTATTAATGCACATAGTACATTTGTGAGGTTAATGAATCATGCCTTACGTACTTTCATAGGTAAGTATGTGGTAGTTTACTTTGATGATATTCTTGTGTATAGTAGGACTTTGCATGAGCATGTAGATCACTTAAGACAAGTCCTAGAGATTCTAAGAAAAGAAATATTATTTGGTAATTTAACAAGGTGTGATTTTTGCACTAATAGAGTTGTTTTTCTTTGTTTTGTTGTGAATGATGAGGTGATCAAAGTGGAAGAAAAAATCAAAGCCATTCAAGATTGGCTAAACCCTACCATTATCAGACATGTGAGGAGCTTCCATGGACTTGTAAGTTCTTATAGGAGGTCTGTAAAAAACTTTAATGCGTTGGCAGCCCCATTGAACAACTTGACAAAGAAGAATGTTCAATTCATGTAAGGAGAAACTCAAGAGAAAGCCTTCCGAACCATCAAGCAGAGGCTCAATCATGCATCTTTGCTAGCCCTTCCAGACTTTGATAAGATTTTTTAGGTCGAATGTGATGCAAGTGGAATTGGCATAGGAGGCATACTCGTGCAAGAAAGTAAGGCCATTGTATATTTTAGTGAAAAGCTAAGTGATCCTACTCTTAACTATTCTGCATACGATAAGGAGCTATATACTTTAATTAGAGTATTGAAAATTTGGTAACATTATTTGTGACCTAAGAAATTTGTCATACATTCTCATCATAAGGCTCTTGAACATATTAAGAGCCAAAACAAATTGAATTGAAGGCATGCTAGGTAGGTTGAATTCATTGAATCTTTTCCATATATGATTAAGCAACAGAAAGGTAAGGAGAATATTATTGTTGATACTCTTTTCATGTAGTATGTTCTTCTTTCCATGTTAGATTCTAAAGTTCTTGGTTTTGAGTTTATCAAAGAATTATATACTAACAATATTGACTTTAGTGAAGCTTTTAGCCATTGCAAGCCTGGACTTGGTTGGAACAAATTTTACATGCACGATGGATTCTTATTTCATGTTGATAAACTTTGTATTTCTAATTGTTTTATGCGTATGTTATTAATGAAGAAAGCAATATTCAGGTGGTTTAATGGGACATTTTGGCATTGCTAAAACATTTGATGCATTAAATGAACATTTTTATTGGCCTAAGATGCATAAGGATGTTGAAAAGTTTGTAGGTAGATGTATTGTAAAAAAAATATAAATTAAATCTCCATGGATTGTATACTACCCTTCTTATTCCTAGTTTACCTTGGGAAGATATTTTCATGGACTTTATTGTAGGATTACTAAGAGGTCATGTCGCGCAACCCTTAAAATAAAACTAGGTTGATAAAATATATAGCTAGTGGTGCAACCTAACTCATCTCCCTTGAAATGGAATTCAATATTTAATTAGATTTTCTAAGTGAAGGGGATCCTACAATTACCTAATTTAGGGGGTTTTTTATCTAATCAAACTAACTAGAATTAAATTGAAATAAAATTCCTAATTGCATGAATTATGGTTGATAATAGGCTTGTGACTAGCTTTGGAATCGTCCCTTAGTATCCATTATCCTTATCCTAATCCAATTATCATTTATTCTGGTCTAAGAATCCCTATTCGTGTCCATAACAAGTTATCTTGGGTTACCTCACAAGAATCAAGGGATTAACAATTTAATGTTGAATTAAAACCTCAATCCCGCATTAAATTGCTAACTCTTGTCATTAGGATCAACGAACACTTCAATTTGATTTATTAATCAATTAATTAGCCTCTAAATTATCATCTTAGGATGTTTATTTAACCAATTAAACTCTAAGGAATCTTTAAATTAGACAATTAAGCACTCAATTTCATTCATGTATTTTATCAAACACCTTGACTGCATACATAAGAAATTGGAAGAGAATGAAAAACTCAGCACTTGATTCAATCAATTAATCAACAAAAAGTATTCTAATTAGTGTCTAACCAGCCAATAATTACATCTGCACAAATTCCCAATCAAATACATCTCAACCAAGAATGTACAAGAAAAAGAAAGTGTAAGAAATTAAGAAAATCTTAGCCAAAATTTTGTGTTCTTCTCCATGGATTCAAGCTTCTTTAAGATTGTCTTCCAAGCTAATCACAAGATGGAGATTAGAGCTTCATTGAAGGTGGAATGAAAGATGATGAATGGGAAAATGGCTACGGCGTGTGGAGAATGGACGATGAAGGATGAATGACGATGGAATGGCATTCTGGATGGATTGTGAAATGACGAAGGATGTGTGTCTTTTGATTGTGTTCTGCCCGAGCCTAATCACCTCTCTCCCACAATCTCCTTCACGTGCTTCATTAATACAAGTCAGCCCACATTTTGTCCTTATGTATTTTCGTTCATCTCCCTCACGTGGCCTGCTTCATATTTTCTTTTTTTAATTAATGGACCCCACCTTTTTAAAATCTGCTCACTATCTTATAACTTAACCTTCATCCTTTTTTGCCCGTAGCTTATCCATGCAGCTCAAACTCCTCATGTAGCTTCTCTTCATCCTTCTCTATAGCTCAGGTGTGCTTCATGCAACTCCCTTCATCCTTTAGCTCATGCTTTTTTCCTTCACTTCCTTGAGCCTATAGCTTCCCTCTGTTTTTGCTATGCATTGAACCTGTGGTTGAGCTAGACGTGGTTCTCTTCATTCATTACCTTAAACACATTCTGAAGCCTTCTTTAATCCCTTCAAAATTGCAGCTTCTTCCTCCCACATGAGCTACCTTCTTCTTCTTACTTTATACACCCAAGCTCAAGTTTTCTTCTTCTCTCGTGTTACTTAATGTCTGTTTCAACCATGTTAAAACTTATAGCTTTTCTTCCACACGATCTGTGCATTGCTTGCTTGCTAGAACTTGTGGCTTCTTCTTTTCATAAACCTGAGATTGCATCCTCTGTTTCCTACTCATCCCATCTACCTCATGTGTTTCTTTGCATGTGTAAATGATGTGCAGCCTTATGTGTGAATGGAGGTGCTGTACACGTGCCCTAGAATGTGAGTTTAGTCTCTTCTTTTGAATGGATGAGATGGATTTCCTTCAAACAAAATCAACATGTCATGTGCTAGACATGGAAGTGTGCTACAATGTGAGTGTGAGAGCTTGGACCCGTGGCTTTATGTGAGTATTTTACGTGGGTGAATGAAGCATGTGGACTCCTTGAATGCATGAGTGTATGGTGTTTGGAGTTAAAAGCTATTGGATGAATGATACATGGACCTGTGGCTTAAACATGTGAGTGTGAATTAGAGAGTGGATGCCAGCCATGCATGTGTGTTAGTGCAATGGTTGGAACGTGGATGTGATTGCCTCATGCTCATGTGCATCTTCATATAGCTTCTTTTCATTCATTTCTCTCCTCCAAGTATGAGTGTGTATTTGCTACAAGTGGATCCACATGTAGGGTGTGTGCATGGGATGTGTGTGTAAGAGAGAGTGGTGAATGTGTTTAACTTGAGCTACTTTCCATCCAAAAAATCCCTTATTTCTAATTGCAAAATGGGGCTTTCCCTCCTTGAAATTTAGCTCTTGATTCAATCTTGAAACTTCAATCATTTTCCAAATTAATTCCTATCCTTAAATTTTTCATTGCCTAACAAAAATCTGCATAAAAACAAAAGAAAAAATTCACAAAATTCATTTAAAATGATTTATCCTTTTAAAATCAATTATTTTGCATTTCAATTCCTAAAGTGCAAAAATGGCTACTAAAATCAATTATCCACCTAAGTAAATCCATTAAGCCTTATTAAACTATTAAAATTCTTAAGCTAAGGAGAATAAAATGTATAAAAAATCATGCTTATCAATTACCTAGGTCTAAGAGGGGGAGGGACTCCATTTTTGTTGTTTTAGATAAATTTTTTAAAATGGTACACTTTATTGCATGTCATAAGATTGATGATGCCTCTAACATTATTAATTTGTTCTTTTAGGAAGTTATGAGGCTTCATGGGATGTCAAGAACTATAATGTCATATCAAGATGCTAAGTTCCTAAGTTATTTTTGGAAGACTTTGTAGAGCAAGCTTGGAACTAAATTGATATTTTCTACTATTTGTCACCCACAAATTGAGGTTGTGAATAAGACACTTTCTTTTTTGTTATGGATAGTTGTTAAAAAGAACTTGAAGAATTGGATGGATTGTCTACCACACATCAAGTTTGCTTACAATAAGGCCATTCATTCCATTACTAAATATTCACCCTTTAAGATTGTAAATGGTTTTAATTTTCTTGCACCCATTGACTTAACTCCTTTACCTTTGTAAGAAAGAGTCAATATGGATGGGAAGAAGCGTGCTAAGTTTGTTAAGTAAATCCATGAAAAGGCTAGGCAAAACATTGAGAGAATGACTCAACAATATGTAGACCGTGCTAAGAAGGGACACAAGAGGATTGTATTTGAGCCAGAAGACTTAGTTTGGCTGCACCTTAGACAAAGGAGATTTCCTAGTAAAAGAAAGTCCAAGCTTATGCCTCGAGGAGTTGGACCTTTCCAAATGTTAGAGAGGATCGATGATAATGTTTACAAAATTAATTTATTGGGTAAGTATGGTGTAAGTGCTACTTTTAACGTTTCTAACCTTTCCCTTGATTTTTGTGTAGACTTTGAAAACTCGAGGACAACTCCTTTTCAAGAGGGGGAGGATAATATGAACCAAGCTCATGTGGAAAAGGATGCTCGTGTGGGAAGGACTTGGAGATAGATGGCCTAATGACAAGAAGGAGATTCAAGAGGTTGCACAGAGTAATTGGACTTTAATTTGCTACATTAGAGGCCGATAATGCTAATACATATGTTGAAGAGGCTAATGGAGCCTTTGTCATGCTTATTTAAGCTCAAATTAATGCTTAAATAGCCCAATGGAGATGAAGGACATGAATAGTACTCCAAGTGCTAGTTAGATAGTCCAAATTAGTCTTAAATGGCCCATGTTTGCTCTCCAAGCTAGACATACTTATTTTCTAAGTCAAATAAAGTAGTTTCTATATTTTTAGTTATTATGTTTTAGGAAAGAATTAGATTTGTATTTGACTTGATTTCAGCATATCTTAAGGATAGGATATTTCTTATTTTAGTATGATTTGACCAAATAATTTAAGAAACAATATTTTAGATTTTTGGCCTTGAGCATGACACCCTAGGCTATAAAAGTCATGTAATGCACATTATGAGGGAGATTTGAAATAATAAAATTATATTGAGTGTTTTCTCTAATTGTGAGAGTTTTATCTTTCCTTTGTTCTTATAAAGCCTTTGTCTTATTAACCTATCATTAGGTTAGTGATTTAAGTTTATAAAACCTTTCAATTCGTGCTTCGATCCAAGTGCATCATTATATGGGTTAGTTCATTATATTCGTGGTTGGGCACATTGTCTAAATAGCAGGTCAATATTCTTATAACATTGGTTAGCTATTTGCTTCCCTCAAGTCTCAAACCATCATTTATTCTTGAACCTATGTCGTGAAAATCAAGCCACCCCTTAGTTTCACATCAAAACCCTAGCTAAAAACTACAGTTCCTTTCTTTTCTTTGTCTATGATAGTCCATCTTTCCTGTTTTTGATAAAATTAAACATCATATGTATCTTATCTAGCCCTTGAAAATGCAACCACCTATTGAGAAATGCCCATGTAAGTATATACTATTGCTGATATTCCTGCCTCCAAAAAAGTGCCCATTTATATTTTATTATTGGTAAAGTGTAAAATTTAGGTTTAATTTTTAATAATAAATGAAAATGTTTTATAATTTAGTAATATATGAATAAATATTTTTATTTTTATATTATTTTTATTAAAGAATTTAATAATAATTTTTGAAAAATTTTATAGTTAAGTTTAATCTATTTATAAATATGTTAGCAAGTTATCCTTTACTTTTTTGTTGGCCCCATTTCTTGTACTCATTGCCATTTCACTCTCAAATTAATTTTGAGCCTTTAGAATGGTCCCTAATTTGAATTTCATGTGTAGGCCCACATCACTAAACTTTTACATATTTGGATTTGGTATAAGATGTTTACTGAAATATATGAATTACTTATGTGTACAAGCCCTCACGATATGACCTTTTGGCATCAAACTCCATTCATCTCTTTCCTTTAAGTATTGCCTATATTTTAAGCTTTAACCTTGTTGCCAAGTAATACGATGAAGGAGAATAAACACTTTATTTAATGTTTGGGCCCTTCTCATCACTGCACTAAAATTTACATCTTCAAACACTCAAAATACATTAGGCCATTAACTTGACTTTTTTTCAGTTAATTTTAAACATGTTTGAATCCAAAATCTATTCTTATATAAATAAAATTTCAAACTTAACTAGTAATATACATATAGTGGAAGGGTTAATACTAAACTAGAGTTTATTTTAGTGCAGACTTTTATGGGTTATAACTTGATGTCGTTAAGTTAGTTTAGTTTGTTTGGATTATGGAATCTAATCCATAAAAAAATGGATGCTTTTTATTTAGATTTTAATTTTGTTCATATTAATTGTGTTTTTACTAATTATTATCTTGTTTGCTTGGAATATCCTATCTCCTTGTTAAACCTGATTGCTTTTATAATCTTTAACTATGCAAACAATTTTCTATTAAAGAGAAGTCTTTAGCCTCTAAGTCCTATTTTAGCTAGTTATATTGCTTTGCTTGTCTAAACTCACTAAGAATTTTGTTAATTATCACTTATCATTTTGTTCACATCACAACATATAATTTTTTTCATTTGACTTTATCATTTCAAGTGGATTATAATGAGATTAGTATACTTGTTGGGGTGAGTACAAGGTGAAGTTTGCTACTAAGTAATGGTTGCGTAATATTTGAAGAAATTTACTTTTTTTTTTTTTAAGAAACTCTTCATGCCTTGATGCATTTCATTAGTGAGGTTGAATTCTTTAATTGATTATGCACATTCATCATATAGCCATGTTTGCTGATTAAAACTTGAGTCCTTTAATGCTTCTTATTTTATCATGGGAATTAAGTAGATGGTTTTGCAATTTCATATAAATATAAACCATGGAGCATGATATCTTCATATTTCAATCACAAAAGTTGTGATTTCCATGGTGCACTTAAGATAATCCCTTATATACTTTATAGTGTTATAAAATGGTAGGTGGGTGCTTCACTTGTTGTTGTCATTCATGAAACATTTTAGGGAGGTTATGGAACATTTCTAGCAGCATCGGTTAACTTGACTATGTAAGGCAAGGTTTTCAGATAACGGTATACATCATTTAATGCAAGGAAAGTCTTACAAGTATGACTAGACCCTATAAGCCTTATTCATACTATTATTTTATACTAAATGGTATAAAGTATTTTATTAATTTGATTTATTAAAAAAGTAGTAAATTAAGCATACATAAGAATTTTTTGTAATAGCTAAGTTCAATATTTTGTGTTAGTTGTTTGGGTAAAGTCTTCATATCATTTCATCTAAAGGCTTATTATTAGTTATATATATTATATCAAATTTATCTTGTTATATTGTTTAATGTAACACCCCAAAATTTATTTAAGGTATTAATTGTGGATTAAGCATAATTAAGAATAATTATTAGGGAATAATTGGACAAACTATGTGAATAGAAATCTAGAGAGAAGTAAATTAATAATATGGGTTAGAGATTTAATTAGATTAAAAACTCCATTTAGGCCCAAATTAAATTAAATAGGCCATGGTTAGAGACTATTGGAGGCCCAAGGATTTTATATACAAACCTAACATTTTATTATGAGACTTGGCCCAAGAGAGAGCATGTAGTGATGGCCTAATTCAATTTAATGAATTAGAGACACAAGACCCAACTTGCATAAGCTCTTATAAATGGCCTAATAACCCTTGTGCAAATCCAAATCAATTGAGTTCTTTAAACTTGGTCTAACCCAATTAAGATTTTACAGCCCAACTTATGAAACTCAACCCAAACTAACTCAAAATCTAAACCTAATTGGAATTGGACCTTTGGGTCAGCCCATGACCCATATGAGACCCAACTTAAACCCTAAACACATGCACATTTTGTTAAAACACAAAACATAAACACAAGAGGCATTTTCGCACCTTGAGAGGAGGCTAGGGTTCTAAGCAATAAATTCACCATTTCTCACTTCTAAGCTCAAAATCAGCCAAGGTACTTGTTATATAACTTAATCCCCTTCTTTTTCTCGTCATTTTGGCTTAATTAGTTTTTCATTTGGAGCATTTTCACCATACCTAAAATCTAAAATGTGATTGTTTGGGATTTTCTTGGTGGAATTTCGTAGGTTGAGGCTAAAGGTGTTATTAGGTAAGTATAAACTCTTCATTTTGATGCAATTTTCTACTAGTTTAAGACCCCCATGGTAAACTTATAGTATGGGCCTTAATTTTGTGTGAATTTTCCTATAGTTTGGAGTGATATTTTGATGTTTCTGGTCTAGGGAAGGCAAAACCCAAAATTAGAGGCTCTTGGTGATTAGTTAGGTGTCCCTTAGATAACTATTGGTAATTTAATTCTTTGATCATTGGGTTATTATCATAAATGATGAATGGGATAGTAATGGACTGATATAAAGTGATCATTTTCTGATATTGTGATTTTAGGAGGATTTTGGTACTGCTATTAGCTTCCTAACTTGTCTACAAGTGAGGTAACCAGAGTTCATGCTAATTTCATACATATATCTATTTTAATTTTGTATTTGCTATATGATTATGATTTTGATGCTAAATAATTTGGTTGGCTATCCGTTATATGTGATTGGACCTTATGAGTCCATGGTGGAGCTGTGGTGCAACTGCCACTGAGCCCTAGTTGTGTTCATTGGGGAGTAGGTGCCATGGACAGGCCTCTCCCGGTGTTATTAGCCTTTAACATGTGGAATTGTGATTGCTAGTATGGGATAGTAATCATAGATAGCCTAATTATTTCATTTACTGGTATGGTTGGTATATTTTCTTATACTTATATGAAATCATGTATATATGTTAATTAAACTAGAATATATGAATGGAATTTGTCTTAGTTACTGAGATTTGCATCTCATCCCGTTTCAAGGGATCATACTTTCATGTGAAGGCCTTTCGGGTAAGGATAATGGGAAGTAAGTGGATGAAAATCCATGAGCTCTAGGCATGTGTGGAGGAGGCTACACTTGGGTTGATCTGAGTAGAGTAGATGCAATTTTGTTATTCTTTTATATAGCATCATCATGTAATCATATTGCCAAGTGTAAGTTTTTGTATTTTGATTACTTAAAATATATCTATTAAGGAGTTAAGCCTTACTTTTGCTTAATATTAGATGTATGGACCTATAACATCTGTTATGAATTTTGTTAGACCTATGATATGGTTTACCATTTGGAAAATGTAATTATGTGATACATTGGATGTAGAGTTGAACTAGTGGTGCATGAGATCTTTAATAAAATACGTATCAAATGATAATTGTTGATAGTTCATGAATTCTTGCTGTTATTACTTTATAAACTTGCTGATATAGGGTAATTAGAGGAGTAGAAATTAACACTTAAGTCTTAAACTAGTAATGATAGATAAGTTAGGTAAATTAGGTGAATAAAAACTATTAGAGCCTCACAAATTGAGGTAGAGTGGTCCTAGAGTGTCTCTAAGGGTAGAATTCAAGTGCATGGGACAAAATTTGGAAGATGTAATTGCATGAGGGGGTTATGCCACGGCTAGGAAGGTCTCGCCACAACCAAGAATGTGACAGAGGCTAGGGGAGCCGCGGCGCGAGGAATCTCATCGCAGCTCAAAGTGAAAATGTTGCCTAAGGAGGGTGACAAAGAGTAAACTCACTGTGGTTCAACATGTCTCGTCGCAGCTCAAGTTGAGGATATTGGGTAAGGAGTGTCCAGTAGCTAGTCTCGATGCAGCACAAGTGTATCCCGTCGAGACGAGAATCGTGGGACTTTGAACAGTAGCTCCAAGAAGCATTTCCATAGCGGTGCCACATTAGCTCATCACAGCGAGGGTCCAAGATAGGCGCGACGAGATTCACGTGAGTTGCCCAATAAGATTCCCAAGAGTAACTTAGTTGCGGCACAGAAGGTCAGGGCTACGGCACAAAATGAAAAACTTAGTTTTTGAGCTCCAGTAACTAACTTAGCCACGGCGGGAGAGTTTCAAGTTGCGGCGAAGGTTCCCAAACTCCTACCTTTAACCTAGAAACCTTAGTTTCTCCAATGGTAATGCTAGGGAATGATGTAGGAACACTTGTAGGAGGTTTTTGTGTGTTGGAATTGATAGATGGGTGAATCACAAATCCCTCATGATAGTACAATTTCTCTTATGTATTCTCACATTTGTGGTTGCATAGTTAATGACCTTAATATTATCAAGGTTCAAATTTTCTAATATTTTCATGATATATTTAATTGTAATGACTCTAAACTTTGATCATTAATCATTAATCGTGTATTGTTATAATTACCGTGATTAGAAGTTAGGGTTGTCACACCTGATAGTATTAAAACAAGTTTTAGTTTATTATTTGAAACCTGCTGTGTCAAACTTAATATTTTAGATTATTATTCATCCATGCATAGTGGAATTATGATGCTTTTATCCATTATAGGTTCAAATATAGGGACCTAATTAGTGGAAAGGGTGGTCCATAGTGTTACTAAACCACATGTCCTTATTTATTTTTACTATTTATTGGACTAAGTCTTCTTTTGTTCTTCTTTCCTTAGTGAAACACAACTTTTTCTCTTGTTAGGCTTATTTTGTGTAAGATAAAGAATTAGATTTGCCTCGTCACATGCCTTTTTCTTCATCATTCTTTTCCATGCATTAATTTTTAGTGAGCCACCACTACCAGTGATGAGATTAATTTACTACTTTTTGGGTTAGGGTAGGGGCATTGCACTTTCTTCTCTTGACCTATTAGTGATTTAGTGTAGTTGCAATGTCTAACATATACAACACACACACTCGATCAAGTAGATCATGTGTCCTTCTTTGGAAAATTTAAGTTTCTTGAACAATGTATCTTATAAGCATTGATATAAATTTACTACTTTTGTGCGAAAAGGACTTGTGTAGGACATGCGTGAAAGTGTTATCAGTTGCTCTCACCCCTATGTTAGACCATTCATGAAGTTTGGTCCCCACAATTAAAATTACTTTTGTATTTTAAAGTTATTATATGTAGTGCACTAAAAATTTTTACATAATTACTTGATGTCATGATATTTTTAGTTAGAATAGTAATTTTGTTTGATATTGTCTTGCCGCTAGTTGTATGGTCTATGCTTACTCTTCATAATTCTTTCTAGTTTATTATACTTTTGTATTTGTCCATTGATATTTATTTTTAAAAGCATAGGTTTGTATAAAGAAGAAAAAGAGATGCAGCTTAATAGATTAATATTGTATTTTATAGTTGTCTTGAAAATATAGAAGGACAACTATTACCTTTCATTATGCATGCATGGATACATATATAAAAGCCATTAAATAAGCTCATTCTAATACCAACATATGATTTTCAATTCCAAATTAATAACTAAAATTAAAAAATCAGTTATGTATATTTTTTATTTCTTTTGGTATTGGAGGTATAATCTAATTTTTAGATTTTCTTCTTGGACATCTTTTTTTTGGCCATATTACTAATTGTGTGTGTGTATATATATATATATAATTGTTTGTAAGGTTGCACTAGATATGGTGTTGGGGAAAATGATTTTGGTGTAGATCATTCTCTACCTTCTTCAAATCAAGAAGAACATTAATAGATTTAAGACTTATCAAGTAATTTGTAGAAACTTTTATTAAATGATATCGTAATTACATTCAAGATTTACTTAGTGACTTGTAGAACTTTTGTCAACATGATATTATTATTGCATGTATTATATTTGGATTTTAATTTTAATGATAATACAATTTTCATTTGATTATAATTTAAAATTTAGATTGGTTGTGATTATTATGTATAGTTCATTTTTTAGCCATGCTTATTAGCATATTCAAATATAATAACTATTTTTTTAAAAAATTAGCAGCGGTTACAAGCACTATTATAAATAACAATAAAATAGCAAATTCTTGAAAAACTTAGCGACAATTGTTACACAACCAACATTAAGTTCTTTACATTTGAAGTAGTTGAAACAAATGTTACTATATGCTTATTGCAACAGTTGTTCCCATAGTTGATAATAACGATTGCAATGCAGCTTGTGACGAATGTTTTAGCAACAAACCTTGAAACCACTATAAACTTTTTAGCAGCAGTTGCAACTGTCGCTATGACTAGAAACAACCATATAAAGCAATTTTTCTTGTAATGTGTGTGTGTGGGAGAGATAATTATGGATTGGAAGTCCTCTTGTATTTCATGAGCTTAGTAAGTGTATGTTGAATACTTAAGTTGCCTCGCTAAATTATGTTAGAATCTTGAAGGTTATTAAGAAATACATTCGCTATAAAAATCCATGTAAAAGAAATATTAACTAGACCCCATATATGGAAGGTTAAATTATGGACTATACCTATACATGAATGATCATACCTCTTTAAATATCTTGCTTCCTATGCATGAAAGATTGAACTTCGGATGATTCTTGTGAATAGATGACTAGTGCCTTAATGCTAGATATGGACTATGGAGTTATAGAACTTGTAAGACTAAAAGACACTATAAGAAGTAAAAAGGGTTCCATTAGAATTGATAAATGTAACTTGTGATTATTGTATTTTTTTAGTTAAATGCATGGTTAGCTATGATTAATTAATTTTTATGATGATATTTGGACTGATGATGAGATTTCGTATGTTGATAATTATGATTTAGGTAATGGAAATAATGATGTATTAAGAAACTGTTAGTACCAACGTGACAGGGTTCTTAAGGGATTATAATTCCAATAGGAGATGGTCAATAGGAGATGAGATTCTTGGAAGGAGATGATCTCCAATGATATAGATAGGGTTTTTGAAAGAAAATGATCTTTGATTGCTTTATGTTGTGGATCTACTCTAGGGGACACCTACGATGCAATCACTATTCTTATGTTTATTTAGTTATATGTGGTACTGAGTTATGTTATGCAAGTTCAAGGAAAGTAGCTTTTCCTTCATAATTATGCTAGAAACCCATGCTTTACATCAAGTATTATGGAATTCTTGGTGTATTGCCTATGATTTTAAAACCCAAGACAATATTAAATGGTATGGGACATTTAATGTAGTACTTATGGAAGTTTTCTTGAAACTAGCATTCTTAAGAATTGACTAGTTATGTTCTTTAAGATGATCTATTATATATTTGTCACCATGACATGCTAAAGGTTATGATAAGCTGAATGATACTTGAACATGTATTTTATTTAGCTTTTATGATAAAATATATAAGTTGATGGCATTAAGACCATGTTATGATAAGCTCAATCATCTATGATATGTTTGACTATGATAGATTGTATAATCTGTATGCTAATATTTGCTAGTTATTCTCAAATAGAGAAAAGTATAAAAATAGAAATGTTTTCTACACATGTTACAGCTGAACCATTATCTGTTTTCAAATTATCATTGTCTTATTGAAAATTTTTATGATTCTCACATGTGTGGTAATGTATTCAGATCCAAGAAAAGATGTTGATGGTAAAGTTCATTATGGAAATTAAGTGGATGTATGTGGACATTCTAGGTGTTGGTTAGGTGTAAGTTATACTGAGTATAAAGTGGTCAAAGATTGATGAGGATGGTCAACAAGTTTTTACTGGGCAGTAACAATTTGGAGCCTATTAGGATTTGGAGTTATGAAACCAACGCTTCTTTTTGTTGTATGTTTGTATATATAATAATTTCATAACTAGTCTATAGTATGAGGCATACTTACACACCTAACCATAGGACTTTCATTTTATTGTGTATTTGTATATTGGTCCTGTGACTTAACTTACTAACGAGAAATAATATTTTAGCTAAATGTATGATATGACAAGTCCTATGTGAGGCTTATCCACTCTAAATAGTAACCCTATATGGCATGTTTGAAATCTTTTTAAAAGTGTGAAAAATGCTAGTAGTGTTTGATGCAAGTGTAATCCCTTCATTTGTATAATACATTACATGATACCATTATAGCTTTTGCAAGCATTAGACAATTAATTAATGAGTAATAATGAAGGATACCTTTAGGAAATAAATAAAGGGATTACAAGTTCTTAAACTGCCATTAGAACCTTTGTTCTAATAGCAATGGTCTTGATAGTTGTTAGAAACCATCATTGAACCATTTGTGATGGATGGTTCAACCATGATTTCACCAACTACTATTAAACCTTTTAGTTAAGAACCATTGTTAAGATAGTGTAGGATATAGAGCAAACTTTAACCCTCAAATACACTAAAGTTTTAAACAATTAAAATAAGATGTTTTGCTCAATATTAGGATTAAAAATAATATATTAAATATTTTACAAACATAGCAAAAAGGAAAAAGGAAACTATTCATCAAAATAATAGCAATGTGACCCTTTAATTTTCTTCTTTAATCATTGATGCACCAAGTATTGTTGTTCTTCTTCTTCTGACTATGGATTTATTAGCATTTTGTTGAGAATTTAAATCCCATTAACATAAATAAAGTGGAGGAATTGGCTAATTCAATGTCACAAACCCTTATTATTGTTTTTGTGACTATCCCTATGTTTAAAAAATTGATTTTCATACTCAGCACTAAATACTAATGAATTTGAAAATAGTTCAATGAATAACCCAAAGTCATATTGCACCTTTGGTTGTGTCCCTATACAAAAGATGACATTAAGAGCTCCAAAGTAACATTATGGTGGTTTTGGTGTACAATAGGAGGAACTAACACCTCCAAAGTTTATATGTGGGGGTGCTAATGTAAAATAAGATGGACTGACACATTTGAAGTATGAATATAGTGGTGTTACCCAAAAAAAAAAAGAGATAGACCAATACCTCCAAAGTCTAATTGTGTTTATGTTGAGGTGTAAGAAGAAGACACAACACCCATAAAACACCATGGATGAACTTAGTGCACTAATGGCATCATGATTTTCATCATCATCCTCTATAATAGGTGCCTTAATTGTCATGAAGCAAAGAACTCTTTTTCTTAGTTTTCCTTTTGAAATTGTTGGCTTAGGTAGGCATTGTACCGATGGAGCAAGCTAAGAGACCATTATGTTCATCTAGCACATGAAGCATAGTCATACAATCATAATTGAAAGTTTCCTTAAAATTAGTTGATGGTGGCTCATGAACACTTGATATATATAAGCCTTCCATTAGACTAGCTTGTAAAAAAATATCCTACAACATATTATTTAATCAAATAAAACTTATTGGCAATATCATATTTTAAACCAATTATTTACAATCATATTTTCAAATATCACATAATTTACTACACAAATAAATTACAAACACATTTTCAATTATTACATCAATTTCTATGCAATGTAAACACATTAATCTATTACATCAATTATGGTACAATAATATAGACACATTTGAAAGTATCACATAAATTATAATAGTTACATTGCATCAATTACTGTACAACATGCACATAACATCACATCAATAGTTCATAATGATTGGTTAAGCTACTTGTTCTCTTGATAGTGGCATGAAGGACAAGTTGTGTTATTATGATTAGGCTAGTTGCACAACCCATACTTTGGGCGTCTACCTAGCTCTTTCTAATTCATCTTATTATATATTTTTGTTAGATGGGGTTGCCCTTTTTCTTGGAGCATAGATGGATTCAGCACTAGTTTCAAACCCAATGTTTATAGCCAGTGCACTTTACTTTTAATTGATCAAAACTCCTTGTTGTACACTTTAGTATATTATCCAACTAGAAAATGCTATCTATGAGCTATAGGGGGTTAAAAGAGACCTTGGCCTAGGTTAATAGAACAAGTTGGCAAAGGTACTTCTAGACTTGAATTCAGTTATAGTCACATTTATGATGTATTGATTTGATCTGTGGAGCATATGTGTGACCTTAATTCTTTGTTCAATTTGAGTCTTGATCCTTGATTAATTGCTTATGCTTATACATTCGTAAGGAAGTCACTAAGTTAGGCAATTAGTTGATTGATAGATTTAATTAGTCAGTTAAATTCTAAGAGTGTACACATCCGTAAAGGGTTGTTACACCTTAAGATAAATTGATGATGTATAAACATTGGTTTATCTTTCCTTCTAATTGTTTGATAAAATGTGGCTTAAAATAAATTGAGAATGAATGCATATGTTAAGAGTCAATTCACCTTAGTTAACCTAGAATTTCCTAATCATAGGGCTCCTATCAACTAATCAAACTTAGGCCACTCTATTTGGACACCCTTGGTTAGGTTTGGAAAATAGAAAAATCATCACATTGATTTATAGTATTGATGAATTAGAAATTCACCATCTATAGTTAATTGAAACATTAAGTAAGGGAACAAAACCTAATTAACTAGTCTACCTTTGTGAGTCTAGAAGTCATTCACTTGAGTATTCATTGTAGGTTAGATAATTCTCTTACATTGTGGTTTATAATAACTAGAGTATCTTAGGCTACTAGTGTACACTATTCACTAACCTAGTTTAGGAGTAATAATTCCATTAGAACCTCTTAGAATAGAAATCTCTTTGCACTTTTAGATTAACTACTTGTAACACCCGTTATTCAAAAAAGCCTAAAACTAAGCTGATTATGAAAGGAAGTCCCCTAAATTAAATGATTAGAGGCCAAATAAAATTAGAGTGATAATTTATGCATTTAAAAATGAGGATACAAGGTTAGAGGCATCCTAAAACTGAAACCAAAATAGCTAAACAAATTTTGATGAAAAGGCAGTGGCATTTTCCTAATTTTGAGCAACTTTTAGAAAACATGAATGAGAGATCTTTAAATGGGAAAATTTAGTTTCTCGGTGTAACACCATATTACATTATCCTTTCTAGATCCTCTTTGGATATTTATGTGCTTGATTTCATTGGATAATAAGGAAAAATTCATTAAAAATAATTGGATTTCTTACGTTACGTAAGGTTCAAAATTTTTGTCTCGCATCTTGTGGCCCATACGAGCTTACCCATATCATTATCTAATTAAAATGCATTCATACAAATCAAAAACATCTCAAAATGTCACAAACATCCTAAGCTTGGATCATCCACACACATTTTCACAAGTTTAGCCTCGGGTCTACTAATATAAATTTCTGTCATCAATTTTTAAAAATCATAACTAAATCTAAAAAAATAAAAATCAAACACACTATGCTATTCTAGAAAGTTACAGATGCTAACTTTATGCTAAAAATAAGTCTAGACCAAAATAGAAATGTTTAGCTACTAGAAATCGATGGAATAGTACCAAAGGTACTGCTGCATTACTAGTACTAACTTCAAACTTCAAAAATTTATATCTCTCTACTCATACCTCCAAATGAGGTGATCTCAGTGGCAATAGAAAGCTTATTATGTATAGTTTATATTTGTAAAATTTCATGAGTATTAGACACCATTTGACCCTCGAATGACATAGGAGAAGAAATTAACTATATGAATAGTAACTATATTAGTTCAGTAGAAATTTGGCAACTTTGAAAATTCATAATTAATTCTCTAGAGCCCTAAATAATCTAGTATTTAGATTCCCAAAAAGCTCTTGAGGAGACCTATATCCATTCCAAGTTTCATGGGCAAATTCATTCATTTGGTCAGATCTTAACATAAGGTTGCAATTTGGCCATTTTAGGCCTCTTAAAGGGTCACAAATGGTCCATTTTTGCTTTTAGCTTTTCTAAGGCCACTTGAGCACGTGGGAAAGCATGAAAATAGTCTATTAAACATGATTCAAGGGTCCAACAACCCAGATTTTACAAACTCATGATCCCACTTGATTATATACATAAGAACCATACATGTTCATTTTTGCTATACAATGTCAAAAGCATACCATATCATTCATTTGCTTCCAAGTCTCATACATATGTCATATATCCATATAATTACACATGTTCAAGAGCTTATACATCATGAGAGTACATCATTTGACAATGCTATGTTTATAAAGTGAACAATATCAACTCCATTGTTAATCTCCTTGCTTTCAAGTATGGTGGCTCCCATTTCCTTACTCTCTTGATCCACCTAGACATGTTAAGTCATGGGGAGGGAAGAATGATATTCTAGGAATCCAAATATCTCTTCTTCCTTTCAAGCACACATAATAGATGCAAATTCAAGTCAAAAAATGCATGAATGGCTATCTTGAAATTCATAAACATACATGGAAACATTTCTTGCATTCAAGAAATCACATATATCATATATAGGCTTGCTAAGACAATGGTTTAGCCTCACTTATTCTCTTTGGGGTTTTTGGACTTGTCTCACCCACTTTCAAGGGATTTTTAATTAAGCCTTGTAATACCTTAGTTTATAATACTTTTCCTTTCATTCTATTACCTTATATAAAACTTAGGTGAGTCAACGAAAAGCCTGAACTGATAAAAATTTTTCCTTTCAAAAACTTCCTCATACAATATCACTATTCATTTGGTCATTTTCAAATTCTTATCTAATTTTGAAAATACATAATTAATTATAGAAACATCGTATAAGGTCAGTTCAGGGCTCTACTTCAAGCTCTCTAAGCCCTTTACAAAGAAAAAATACTTACTTAGCGGAGCACATATAAATTCATATAAAGTTGCCCCTACGAAAAACTAGGCAGTTTTACCCCTCATTGGTCATATTATTATTATTATTTTGCCTTTATATAGGCATAGGCATTCTTGCATCTTATGCACGATAGTCATACTCTTTTTACTTCAGGATTGGGTATATACATGGCTTTCCATTTCATACTTGAGTACCTTACGGTGTCATAATATAACTCATACACACAGTAATCTAAAATATTTAATTACATAACAAAACATGGTACATAAAAGTAAGGTCCTCGATTTATGTCTCCAGATTCTTTGCTCTTTCTTTGCTTGAACTCGAACCTAGCATGGGTTATATTTGGGGTGAGATTATGAAATTTCAGTAGTAGTAAACTAGTGTCATTCACAAGCAAGCATGTAAGTACATAACATAATGCTAATCAACGTGCCATATACTACATAATAATACAAGGGATTTCATACAAGGCCAAGCACAATCTAAGCATACATATCTCATCTTATAACATAAATGACAACTTGATATAGCATACCATTTATCATTATACAAACATACAAACTTAAAGAAAGAGAGAGGAAAACTACTACCTTAGCAAACATTGCTCCTCAATCCTTGGGACACGGTTTACTTGCTTTTGGAATTCCCAAAATAATATCAAACCCTATAATCATAATGATAATTCATTATAATCAACACACAAACATTAACTTCTCAAGTAGGATGACACTTTTAAACTTAATGGGACCATTGGAATTGGAAAAATCTAACTCCTTCCCTTCCCATTCACTATGGCCGAATAGTATGTCTTTCTTGGCCAAAATTTAGGAATTTTATCCCATGAGTTTTGGGGGCTTTCCCATAGGTATTCCTAGCTAAAAACACCCTTTTGAATCCATTGGAATGGATAAAATCATCAAATTCCAGCCCCAACATCACGTTTTGGTCATCACATAATCTAGCTCCGTTTTAGGCTCAAAGTGTGTTTCTTTGGTTCTAAAAATTTCATAACCTTTTTATTTATGTTTTAGGACTTGAAATTTGGTATACATGACTTTAAGACATCAAGAAAACACTATAAAAATTTTGGGAAAATTCGGACAGTATCTCCCCATGCTTTCTATTTTCCCAAAAATTACAACCTTTGTGTTTTCCAAAGTCTCAGCACATAACCACAATAACTAAGCTTAAATGGCCTTCATGTTCAACATATAAACTTCATTTCAAGGCCTTCATATTCAACACACAAACTCCATTTCTAATGATTCATATATTGTCCAAAAATAACTCATAGCTAGGGTTTAACAAAACTAGCTTAAAGCATGTGATTTACAAGTATAAGATGAAGAAAACTTACTCTTTAAGCTTAAGCCTTGCTTCTTTTGGTTTTCTCACACTAAAATCCTTTCTTTTCCCACTTAGAGCAACATTTCACCTTGAAGAAAAGATGAATATGCAGCTGCCCTTTGGAAGAAATGGTTGGAGGATGGAGAAAATGGAGAAATTTGGTGAAGAATGGTGGTAGTTTTGCTTAGTTTCACTTCATCTTCCACTTTTTCTCCCTCTCTCTCTCTCTTCACGTTTTTCTTTCTTTCTTCCTTGTGTGTGGCGTGAAAATGGTGGAATGGAGGTGAAGAAGATGAATCTAATGAAGTTAAATGGTCATACTAAATTTGGACCCTTGGATCAACCTTTTCAAGATCAAATCTTAACCTTCCATTCCTTTTTTTCTTTTGATGTTCTAATTTCATAACTAAATATCTTCTTCCAAAAATTCTTGGCCACACACTTGGAAGTCTTGACTTAGCCCTTAAGTTATGGAGAGTAACCATGGTTAATTTCTTAACTCAACCATGGTCAACTTTTAACTCAATCATAGTTAGTTTCTAACTCAACCATAGTTAATTCTTTAAAATAACTAAAATATTTTTCTTCTTTTCTTTTTCATTTTAAATTTATATTTGGGTTTTATCTTCTTTAAAACCCTAATTATATCTTCTCTTCTCTTTCTGAGCCTTTAGAATCAGCTATTGGGCCTTACTGCAATCTAACCATCGGTGTCTGGGCCCAATTAAGGTTGTACGATATAATACATACCTTTAGACTTTCTAAAATTTATAAATATTATTTCATCTACTTTCTAGCCGTATTGAGCTTCAAACATAGTTCAAGGGCCTTTAACCTCAATCCTCATAAATTTTGGTGTCAATCAGACACCCGGGTCTATAGGTGTAATTTTCACCGTTCTGTATTATGATTGTGCTATAAACTTTTCATTTACTGCAATTCTATCACTGAAACTCCTTCAGGGTTTCTTAACCCTTTAGCTATTTTTATTTCTATAGTTCTTACAACTTCTTTTTTCCATTTTGCTCATGACTACTGATCGGGATAACCAAATCCTGGACCGGATCCTGCTCAGCCATCTGGATAACTTGGCATTATTGGACCCGTCTCATCCCGTGGGTCACGGATTTTTGAGATTCTTGCCCGATTTTTTGATATTCATGCTTAAAGCCACGAATAGAGGGTGAAACCAGGGTTCCCTGAACTTTAGGGCAATTTATACATTTTACCCCGCATATAACTTTTCTTTGCATTTTGGTCCCTGGCTCCTTCATACTTGACTTCGAAGGCTCTTCGGGACCTTTTTCTGATTCTTTTTTTTCCATCTATTTTAGCCCCAATGTTAGGGCACCTCTGGCCTTGACTCATCATTATTTGCGATTTAGAATATTATTCTAATTTTATTAGACCTTAATTTATTCTATTTGGGGGACTTCCTTTCATATCTGGTAAATTTCGTACGTTGACGGAGAAATCATATGTTACGTTTCTCGTGTTTTCTTATGTTTTCTTGGATTATCAGAAAATCGGATGTTACAAGCCTCACTCTTTCTAGAGACTTTTGGCTTTGTCTCACCCACTCTTAAGGACTTTTGGCATATTCTCACCCTAGCTAAGGGACTTTTAGCTTCACCACACTCAAGCAAGCCAAACACATGCATAAAAACATTATTCAAAGGCATAAGCAAAGTATCATGGTACCATGGCATATAAATATTTGTTAAAAATATCTTTCATGGCTTGAACGTACACACACACATTCAAAGATAAGAAGACACCCATACGTGTATGAGAGAAAGGAGAGAAAGCTACTTGGAGCCAATGCCACACACTTTTCTCTTAGTTTCTTCTGCCTTCTTTTGGGCAAATCATGATACTTGGAGGCACTAGCTTGTCTTGGCTTAGACATATCAAAAGAGATATAAATCACTCATGAGAGCAAGTCTTGGCACCACACATACATTACATGAAGCTACTTTGTTTTATGGCTCTATTATGCTTCCATAAAGTACCTAATGAAGCAACACGAAAAAATGCATAATCTTGGCTTCTCTTTCTCTTTTCCATTCTATAGTTCTTGGCTCTATTTAAACTCCTTGGGGCCATTACACAATCAAATTGAGGAGCCTAACTATAAGTTGCTTCATTATGCTACAATATAGAACCTATAGCTCCATCTCACTTTCTAGGCTTTCTAAATTTTTTTCAAGGCTTCCTTTTATACTCTTCCATTATATATGATGCAAAACTAAGTTTGGAAGAAATTAAAATACTCCCTAGCTACTTTCACCATGCTTGGCCAAGACATAGTAAGGGAATTTGGCCCATGGACTTTACAAATTTTTCTTGATGGAAGAGGCACTTGGGAGGCTTCCTAGGGGTCTTAGAAACTCATACAAATACTTACATGAACTAGGGAATTCTTGGATCAAATTAGATTTCACAATGTCTCTATGAATCCTTAACTTTGCTATCTTGAATTTTATTAGGTTTTCTTCCAATTTCTTTGCATCTTCTAGCTTCCCATGGTCCAAAACCTATGAATCTTCCTTGGCTAGGTCAGAATTTAGTCTCCCATGACTGGGCTCTAAGTCAGACGAAATTCACACAAGGATGAGCAAGGAAGAAGAAGCATGGAAGACAATAAACTTATCTTGATTCCTAGTTTTTCTCAAGTGCTTTTCCATATGGTGGATTTCTCTTTTCCAAATTCTACTCTCCCTCCTTTGTATGTGGCTCAAAATAGAACCAAACACTTCAATAAAACCATAGAAAGAAAGGTAGGAAGGAGAGAAATCAAGTTGCTAAAGGAAGAGCCATGAAATTATATCAATTTCTATACCTTTTTCCTTGTTTTTCTCCTTCTTTTTTTCCTCCCATGGTGCACCCTTTCTTGCTGGTCTCTCCCCTAGTCTTTGGCAGAAATAAAGTCAATAAAAGAAGGAGGAGAGTGGGGCGTCCCAGATATAGAAGATGAACTAAAAATTATTCCTTAAAAATTCCCGTTATGTCCCTTTTTCTTGGCATTTTTGTTTTAAGTTTGTTTTAGCTCCTTTTTGAGAATCGTCTTCTCCATCTCTAACTTATAAAATGCTTTTAGAATCACTCAATTTGGAGCTAAAATCTTCCCAAATGAACAGATTAAAGTTTGGGTCAATCGACATTGTAAAACGTCAATCGAAGGAGTTTCAACTATTCTGGGAGTTTCTGTGGTTTTTAAGGCCTTTAAGAACCCCAAAAACTCATTTTTTCTATTTAAAAATCTCTCCTTTAAGTTTTCTAGAAAGTGCCCAAAATTACAAAAATACTATTATATTTTGTTGCATTTTCGTTAAATTCCGTCTGGTTATTCTGACTTCGGTTTCAATGCACCTCTAGCCTTGGATTATCATTATTTGAAGTCTAGAATATTATTCTAATTTTATTGGACCTCAAATCCTTCTCTTTTGGGGACTTCTTTTTGTATCTGGTAAATTTCGTACATTTATGGAGAAACTAAACATTATGTTTCTTGCATTTTCTAACATTTTTGAAAGACCAGATATTACACTCGGGGTTCTTAGAGGCCCTAAAAATTATAGGAACCCTAGAATGGTTATGTGAATATCGTATTTTGTCTGGGTATATTTCAAAATAATAATAAAATTAGACTAACAAAAAATAAAAAAAGAAGTAAAAAAAATCAAGAGAATCAAAAATAGAAAAAATATGAAAGAATCAAAAATTATATTTTCCAAAAAAATTATAAGAAAATCAAAGGAAAAAAAATGAAAGAATCAAAAGTTACATTTTTTTTAAAAAAAAAGAGATCAAAGAATCAAAACTCAAAAATTTTCAAAACAAAAAAGAGAGAGAGAAAACAAAAAGAAAAATGATTAAAAAATCAATCAAATGCTAAAATATATATAAGGGAAAAAAATAAAAATAAATAAATAATGCCATTAAAAAAATGAAACCACATTAGAAAAAAGAAAAAAAGAGAAGAAAAAGAAAAAGTACTAAAAAAAATGGTATATATTTTTCCTTCAAATTTCAAAACCCATTGTTTTAAGCCCGTAGAACTCACCAGCCCAAAATAGCCCAACAAAAAAAACCAATAACCCAACACCAAAAAAAAGAAGAGAGGAAAAAAATAAAACAAAAATAAAAAAAACAACAAGAAAGGTGCTAACCTGAAGTCTGCATCCTTTCCCTATACTCAAAACAAAAGCCTAATATGAAATGTAAAACTAGAAGCATATCTTCTTCCTCTAGCCTAAATTCCAAAGCCCATGTACATTAAAAGTTGACCCACTAAAAAAAAGGATAGAAAAAAGGCCCATACAACCCCAAGCCCACATAATGTAATCAATTTAAACAAGTCCAAAAAAAAAAATCAGAAGCCCAAATCAAAAAGGGGGAGGTTCAAAAAAAAAAGCCCAATGTTTTTAAAACAAAATCAAATAAGAAAAAGGAAAAAGAGAAAGCAAAACAAAAAAAAACACACAAAAAATTTCAGCCCAGATCCCAAGTTATCCTACCTGAAAGCTACCCAAGTTCTAGGGCCCAAAAAAAAAAAAGGGAAGCAATCATAGTAAAAAAAAGAGAAGAGGTAGGGATTTGGGCCAAATTCATAGGCCCAACCCCCAACAAACCCTACCTCGCATCTCTGGCCCTGATCTCTCTCTCATAACCTTACACTCACGCACGCCTACTCCATGCGGGAGGTGACCCACTAGTGGTATGACTCTGAGCACACAGAGAAGGACGGAGCATATAAGGACGTACGGGAGCAACACGTGATGGGGGGGTACGGGAGACTGGCAGAGGGGAGCAAAAAAGAGGCTTCTTCTTTTTAAATTAAAAGGGGGAGGAGGCCTGGAGAAAGAAGGGGGACCACGAAAAAGGGGTACAGACGCAAAAGGGGAGAGACATAGGATATACAGAGGGAGAAAGTGCTGGGAATGGAAAAAAAAAAGGAGAGGGGTTTCAGGAAAAGGGAGAGCACATAAGGTTGAGAGAGATTCAGGAGCAAGGGGGTTCCTTTCGGGATTTGAAGGGAGGAAACTGAAAGGTTTTTCTGATAAGGGAGATCAAAAATAGAAGCAAGGATAAACCAGAAGGGAGATAGTTCAAGAGATTAAGAAGAAAGGGAGATTAAACAAGAGACCAAGAGAGCTAGAGGATTTGTAAAGGGAGAAAAAGAGAAGATGAGGAACCCTTTTTGTCTGCTGCGATTCCTACAGGTAAGCTATGATTCTTACTCATTCCATGTTTGTCAACATTGCTATTTATTAAAAATTATCTTGTGGTTGCTAATAATGATAGATGGGAATAGAAGATAGGATAACCCAGAAACTGAAGCCAAGAATTTTCTTTTGTTAAGCAAGGTTATGTATCTGGCACTGGTATAGTAGTATGAATATGAGGTTGCATGCTGTCTTGTGTATTGTGATAGAGCTGATAACATATTTGCATTAGATAGTCAAGAGTATGGTATAAAATGTTGTGTTCTGTACACGTTCTAAAGTGTGCTAGGTAGGTGTTCAACGAAATGCCTAAGAGCAATCTTAGGTGTTTGGCTATTCCATTTTCAATGATGAAAAGTGTGTTGGTTATTGGTCTGACCCATTGAGCCTGATGGAGCCGTGACTAGAATTTTGATCTTCATACTGTTGCTATTTCGCAATAAATGAATATGTCTTGAATTGATGTTTGCTTGAGAATAGGCCTTTTACTATCTTGAACTAAATTCTTAAGTTAAGTGTGTCCTGAAAGGAAATACTGATTCTTGAGGTGATTTTGCTTCTTATAAGAAAAAGGATACACATATACATTTGTCCCTCTTTGTTGTTAGTAACGTAGGCATCCAATTTTATTGCTGTGTGTATACAATTGGTTTGCTTTGCTAAGCATTTAGTGTATGAGGAATTTGTTTGTATATTGTATTGTCTTAAGCATGTTATGTCGTTGGAGTTAATCAGAATCAAATGGGGTCCTATTTCTTGGTTGCATCTTGATTCAACTAGAATTTGGAAAATCACTATTTACTTATGTTAATGGTTTACTTGTGAGATGTTTTGCTATGTGATTGGGCATGTATGCATTAAGGAATTCAAGATGTAGAATCTGAGATTTATTATTGTTTTAAGAAATTCCATTGGTTTGTAATCTATTTGCCAATACCTGAACATGAACGTAATTTTTGGTTCTCGCTCTAAGCATTGAGTCAATAATTATTTTTTTAGTTCATAAAAGTAACTTCCTGCGCCTTTTGTTCTGCTGTGTATGAGGCCCACGACTTGGAGGTCAATAACCGGATGAAGGCAAATGAATGGGAAGCAATACAAAGAGCCCCATATTGGGAGAGGTTGATTGGGAGCCAAACAAGGATTGAAGAGACGGCCAAGAGGGAGCTTCACTGGTTCATCTTTTGCTATATAAACGTTTCATGTAATATGACATATGAGGATTGATTGGATGCATACAAAACACACACAATCACCAAATATTATATGCCTATAAATATTATCGTTTTACTTTTATTATATTTACTTTTATTTTTCTTTTAGAATTTGTCGTGTGGGATTTTTTGTCCCCTCAGACACATAGGATTTAAACAAAATGGTCATGTGTGGCAATAAAGCCTCCTTGTTATCTTTTGGGTCTCAAATTTACATTTTAATAAGTTTTTGGTTTTTCTTTCTATTTAAAAAAAATTCAAGAAAAAGGAGATAGGATAAAACAAGAAACAAAAAACAAGAACAAAAAGAAGGGGCTTTACAAGTTAAATAAACTTTTCAAATTCAAAACTAAAATTTAAGTAATCAAGCTTTTTTAAGTTCCCATTTTAAAAAAATCAAAAAAATAAAATAAAATAAAAACATAAACAAAATTTAATTTTCCCTTTTGTAGACTTTGGATTTTCTTCCAACTTTAGTTTGATAACCAAAAAGTTAATTAAATTATATTTTATAAAGATAAAAATCACAAGATAAAAACAAATACAAACAAAAAAGAAACAAACAAAAACAAAAACACAAAAAAATAAAGCAAAAAAAATAAAAGGAAAAAAAGAAAACCAAAAACAAAAACAAAAAATAAGAAAAACAAAAAAAATAAGAAAAAAAAAGATAAAAACAAAAAAAAATAAACACAAACAAAACAAAGATAAACAAAAAGAAAAAACAAAACACAAAAAAAAGGAAGAAACAAAGATAAACAAAAAAACAAAAGAAAACAAAACATAAACTAAAAACTAACAAAAACCCAAAAAACAAAAAAAAATAAACAACAAAAAGGCGTAGGAAAGAGAAAAAATGAAAAAAGAAAAATGATAAAAAAAAGAGAAAAAAAAACTAAAAATGCAAGAAAAGTAAAATTAAATTTACTTTTAGTAAATCAAAACACATCAACCAATTTCTAAATTTATTTTATTTGCTAAAGGGAAGAGTAATTTTTATTTTCGTTGTCTTTTCACCAAAAAAAATAAAAACTTAGTTATATAAAATTTAAAAAAATAAAATAAAAATAAAAACAACAACAACAACAAAACAAAAATAAAAAAAATATAACAAAATTAAAGATTAAAAAAAGGAACAAAACAAAAACAAAAACAAAAATAAACAAGAAAACCTAAAAAATAAACAAACACAGTTTCCGTTCAAATTACGTGGACTTTGATTCCTCTCAGAAGGTATGTAGGCCCTAGGATGCCTAGGTCAAATCTGCCTTTGTAAATAAACATTTTCTTTCAATTTTTATATTTTTAATTCTTTTTTTTTTCTTAATCTAGTTTTTTTAATTTCTTTTCCTTTTCTATTTTCAATTTTATTCTCTTAAGTTTTTTTTCTTCCTTTTCGCATGTGATTTATTAAGAAGAATTAAAATAGAACCGAGGCTATATTAATTTTGCATAACTAACTTAGAGTAACCATTCTTAATAATGGATGTAGTGAGATACCTAACATCTTCCCCACTCACAATCGACTTCTGAATCTATTTTTTGGTTTGTAAACCCTTTTTTTCAAATAAAAAGGCTTTTCCAAAATTTTACCTTTTCAAAAATTAAAATTTTGGTGGCGACTCCATTCTACTACTTTTAATTTTGATTTCGGTTTTTGACTTTTGAAAATTAAAATGTCTTTCTTGTTAAAGGCATCACGTGGTCGTATTTTCAGGTGTAACAGGTTAAAACCCCTTCGGTTTATATTTTAGAGCGTTAGTTAATCGAAATTTTGACCAATTTATTCGAAAAAATTTTTAAATCCAATTTAGGTTAAACCAAAGGCATTTTATGAATTAGAAGACCTAAATTTCATAATGAAAAAGACAATTCTTGAAAAGGAGTTGAAATGAGCTCAAATGAAAAAAACCAAGAAAGAAGGGCAAAATGAAAAATTTGAAAAGTGTTATAACTTGCTTTACTTCTTATATATCATGTCCCACATTCTTCTCTCATTTCCACCTACCTTATTCTGCCTCAAAATAGAATTCCACTCATCTTTAAGTGGTGCACAAGAAGGGAGGAAGAAGAGAAGAGAAATCCTAGCAAAAAGGTAAAAAAATCTATGATTTTTCATGCTTCTTCCTTCACCAATCTTGTTCTCCTCTTTCTCCTCTCTTTTCTTATAGTTTTGATGATTGATTTAAGGATGATTCATGATTGGTTTAGTGAGAAAAAGAGAGACTTTGAAGAAGAAAGTAGAAGCAAGTAAGAGTATTCTTGAAAAGGTTTGAAACTAAGGTAATTTCCATGGCTTGTTTTGCTTCTTCTTGGCTGCTTCTCTCATGGTGATTTTTGGCCAACCTTAGACCACCTAAGAAGCAATGATTTCTGGCCAAACCAAGGAAGAAACAAGGGTTTTAGAGTATGAAGATTAGTAATTTGCAAGTGAAATTAAATTAAAAGCCTTAGAATTCAAGATATATGACTTAAGGTTTTTGTTACATCTAACCATTTTTTAAGTTTTCTAAAGATAATCTAGCTTATGTAAGAATATGTATGAGTTCTTAAGAGGTTTAAGAAGTTTCATAGTGCCATTTCCCTAAGAAAAATCAAGCAAACTCCATGGGTTCATAAGTTGCTCTATGTCTCAGCCAAGAAGGGCTTGGCTACCTATGGAGATTTTTCTTTAATTCCAAGAATAGAAATAGTCTAGATATGATTAATAAATATTAAAGGAAGAATTGGTTTGAATTTAGAAACTATGGTTTATGAGATGGAAGTTCAGGTTTATTTTTAAGATATAAAAGAAGAAAATTGAGTTTAGGCTCCTTGAATTGAATTGGAGATGACTCTAATGAGCTTAAATGAAGTCACATGACCTAGATTGAATGAGAAATTGGAGCCAAGATTATGAATTCTAAGGGTTGCTTTATTATGCACTTATATGGAACCATAACCATGCCATAGGATAAAATAAGCTTGCATAGAGTTTATGTGAGGTTAGAACTTGTTCCAATGATATAATTATGTCTCATTTGATGTGTAGGCCAAGCAAATCAAGATTCTCCTAGGCATATGGGTGAGGCCGAGAAGGGGAAGGAAAATTCCAAGAAGAAAGCTTGTGATTTTTGACTCAAGGTAATTCTCTAACTTTTCTTGTATGCATTTATTGGATGTTTGATTGTCATTGAATGCTTGTGTATATGTTTAAAACATGAGATATGTTTATAGTTATTGAATTTATGCTATGGTACTATTATGCTTTTTGAAACATGCTTTGAATGTAAGATAGCTTGAATGGATGAGGTTATGTCAAAAGTCCCTAAGAATGGGTGAGACAAAGCTAAAAGTCTTAAGAAAAAGTGAGGCTAACTCAAAAGTCCTTAAAAGTGGGTGAGACAAATCCAAGAGTCCCAAAGAATTAGGTGAGACTAGACCATAAGCCCTTAAAGCTTATATTTGACTTGTATGAGTTTAAGTGACATGAAAATATGCTTATGTATATTTACAAGAGGTTTTCTTATGACATGCTTACATTCTTCGACATGAAAATGTATCATATATGTATGCTTAAAAGGGTAAAAAGGCTTTTGGGATACTTTCAATCTCACTCTTTCCCCACATATGCCTAACCATGTCTAGGTGAGCCAAGTGGAGCAAGAAATAGAGGCCAAGCACCTTGAAGAATGAAACTTTGACAATAGAATAGGGATTTTATGTATTTTTATGTCAAAGTTTGTAACTAAATGATATTTATGAGATGTAAATCATTGAGCACAATTAAGAGTATATAAATATGATGTATGAATCCATTTTGGAAACAAATGTATGCATATGTGAGTTTTTGACTTTTATGAGCCTTAATATGCATGTGTATAAGAACAACTAAGAAGGTGATTTTAATATGTATGATGATTTGGATCATTTGGATGCTTTTATATGCTGTATTTATGCTTTTGAACGTGCTCAAATGGGCATGGATTGTATTGAAGGCCATTTGACACCATTTCATACCACTTTGACCACAAAATTAGCCACTTTCTTAACTTGAACCACAAACTGACCAAATAAATGAATTTGTGTATGACATTTGGCAAGAAAATAGGTCTCATCTAGGGATTTTTATAGAGTTAAAGATACTATTTTTGGAGAATTTATTATAAATTTTTAAAGTTGGCCAAATTATGCAGAATTATCATTTTCATTGTTCATATGGTCAGTTTGATTCTCTATATCATTTAGGGGCTAAATGAAGTCTAATGCTCATGAAATTTTACAAAAATATAGTAGACATCATAAGCTCTCCATAGCCACTAAAAACATCTCATTTGGAGCTTTGTAAAAGGAGATATGAATTTTTAAAATGTAAGTTTAGTTGTATACATCAGTGAGCAGTGCTACTGTTCAATTGAATTTCATAGGGTAAACCTAGTTTTTTTTATCAAAAATTTTTATGGCAACTAGATGACATCCTAAACTTTTCAGAAAGCTATCATTTGTATGATTTGAATTTTTTTAAAATTAGTTTTTATTTTCCAAAATTCATATCAAAATATGGAATGTATGGCAAAATGCAAGGTAAAATGCAATTTCGTGTTCCATGGCTTGGACTCGAATTTTTGATCTGTAATTTGCGATAATTCTAGTTTAACAAATGTGTTATGGATGGAAAATGATTTTGATAAGCTCATATGGTCCATTTAGCCAAGAACAAATTAATTGAGCTCTCAATGACACAAATTTTTTATGCCAAAAGTATTATTTTTGTGAAAATAAATACTATAAGCCAATTGTGCCATGAATTAAGTTCTATATAGATATGGTATTATACTACCATCCTTGTGTGATTGACATAAGTATGCTGAGTCACTATATTACTTATACGACTAGTATTTTTGCTAGCAAAGGTTAGAATTCAATTAAAGCATATGCATCAAGCTTGGTCATAGTTACTCTTATTCCTTGTTGTGACTACTCTTGCTATGGGAAACATCCCATTTCCTCCATTTCCTCTCAAATTTCAATCTAAAAAACTAGAATGCTTTCCTTTCCTCCTTTTCAAAACCACAACCAAAATTGATAAAATTCAACCTCCTAACATTTTAAGAGTAAATCTTGTATAGTAACCATAACTACTCTAATTTAGCAACCATTTTAATTTAAGGTTGTAGATTATTAAAATTGAAATTGGAAGTGATAATGGAGCAATTTTGCAACTAATTTCAATAATACAATTTATGCATTATTAGTAATAAAAGCAAAATTTCAATTAGCACTCCTCATGGATGATTCATTTTTATAATTCTACATGTGCTTGTAATAAATATATTTTGGGGTCCAAGTATTTGTTAAGGTATCTATTGCTTCATAAAATGGAGTAATGGGTTTTCATACTCTCACTCATTTCTTAACCTTTTTCTGTCTTCTATTTATGTGGTTATTTCATTCTTTTTATTAATCTTATTATGAGTTTTTGAAAATCGATTATGTTGTCTTGAATTGTGTATAGGTTAGTCTGCTTCCTTACTCCTCACCAAGGTATTGATTATGAATGCATGCATAGTGTGTAGCGCCATTGTAATAGGAGGTTAGAGTAGTTGTGGGTATTATATCAAATTTGACTTTGAGTTGAAAGTTGAAATTGCTTAGTGTTGAAGGTTTTTGGAAGTGGATTTGACCACTTTAAAGGTGAACAAATTTTGGGTTTAGCTTGATAGAGAAGGGGTTAAATTAGGGCAAGTTTGGAATAACAAGTTTTCCTTTATGTGTTTCTTTATCAAATGCCACATAGACATGGGTTTGTTGACATGGAGAAGTTTCATTAGTAGACTTAATAAATTTACTAATGGTGGGTGTTAACTGCATGTAATCAATAGTTTGGAGGGATAATTATAAACTTTTAAAAATGAGAGGGTTAATTGCACAAGCTTTTAAGTGAGGGGGTTATGTGCATTTTATCTTGATTATTATTATTATTATTGTTATATTATTATGATAAGTATACTTTTGAACTAATTTTACTTTGGTCTATTTAAGAGAATAAATTATTTCATTCCATCATTTCAACCCAAGTAATCAGAGTAAGAAGTACATCTCCTTAATCACTAAATTAATCTTTTAGAGTTCCATTAGTAAATTTAAAACCTCTTACTAGTTGAAGCTCTAAAAAGGAGAATTAGAAAATTTTCTAATAGAGGATAATGGTTTTCTTAGATATGGAAAATTTGTCCCTTAGGTTTTATCAATTTGCAAATTCTTCCCCATTTAGTTAAAAAAATGAAGTTGGTTGATATTATGATAGTATTAGATGGCATAGATATCATTACGAGAGAAGTTGGTGATTGAAATGATAATTGATACAACAAATATACAAAACATTATTCTTTTTTTAAAGATTGGAATCTTTAAAAAAGTTCTATGTAATTATATGTGTGCTTATCTCTATTTTTACTTTTGTATGGGGAATCATAATAAGTGCACTAGTAATTGAATGGGTAGAAAGAGAACTATCTATAAGGTTACAGCTAGTGGCACAACCATCATCTTAGGTTAGGAGATGATCTTTTTTTAGTAATTTTTTATATTTTATAGTATATTATTTAAATAAAATTACTCTCTTCTGAATTTTTGGATTAAGCTAAATAAAATTAACTAACTAACAATATCTTGACTTTTTTTTTCTTCTAAATTTATAAATAAATTTGAATTTAAATGAGTAATATACCAAGAATTATTCTTCATATCAATATTAATAATTTTATTACTTACACATGAAGACATAATTATAAATCTACTTAGTATTTATATAATGTATAATAAGGATACCCAAAAAGAAAATATTATCACTCAATAACATTGTAATAATTTAATGAATAGCTTAAAATAGCATTTTGAAGAAAATAGAAAAAGCTTATTTGATAAAATATAAAATTTTATGACTACCAATTTATAAAAGTTTATATATTTAAAGCACAAAAATATTATTTTATCTAATAATATTTCAAAAAATTTAAAAGTATTTTCAAAGATAAATGTTCAAAGTCTAACTAAAAATAATATATTGATATTTGAATTTACTTATATTTGACTCAATTATTATTATAAAACTACTAATTACAAAAAATGAATCAAAGCCCAAAAATGAGAATATAATATTAAAATTTAATATTATATAGATATAAATCTTACAAAATTAAAAGAGGCAACTGCTGCCCCTAGTACCTTGTAACTCCCCTGGTGGATTAGAACACCATATTGGACTTGAATATGCTGGTCCTTTGAAAGTTCTTCAAGCTGCAGATGGAACAAAACTACCTTTCAAAGAGGATCTTATTTCACCGAAGGGAGATATTCGTTTATTTAATATTGGAACATTCGTATCAATTCTAGAAAGGAATTCAAACATCCATGCCTAAAAATTTATACAATGACTATTACATGTTTATCTATCGTAACTCATACGACCTAATTTTATCAAATTTTAAAGTATTTGAGCATAAAACTGAGCAGAAATTATCGCAGCGAAAATTAACTTAAAAAACTTTGACAAAATTTTATGTAAAATAAAATTCTAACCCTTTACCAACTAGAGGCATTCTGGTGTCCATACATGCCAGGTCAAAGTTCCACGCTGGCACCTAAAGCATCCGTAGTCAATCATGCTTGCTTCCGTAGATTTTCGTCAAAACGCCGCGTACGCGCAGTCTTTCCATTCCCAAGTCTTGGCAAATTTCTTGTTCCCCAACCAACCCAAAGGGAAAAAAGAAAATTCATAAAAAAGGCATCGTTCTTGGGGACATTTTTGTATTCGCTCCAAGAAATTGGGATATTTGCTCCTCTCCTCGCACCTTCCTTGGTCATTGTCTC
Source organism: Erythrophleum ivorense (assembly GCA_026724425.1). Classification (NCBI taxonomy): domain Eukaryota; kingdom Viridiplantae; phylum Streptophyta; class Magnoliopsida; order Fabales; family Fabaceae; genus Erythrophleum; species Erythrophleum ivorense. The sequence continues at coordinate 27,063,307 of JAIUCV010000001.1, read as the reverse complement.
ATTTGCAGCTGGCAAGCTTTCTCCGGATTTCTTCAGTATGTTTCTTTTGGATATTTGGAAACAGAAAGGAATGATTTCGTCTGCCATCTGCTCAATTTGATATCTTGGATCCGAAGAATAAAATGGTTGCATCCGACGCAAGAGCCAATTCGTTTGGTCAGACCGAGATTAACTGGGATAAGTATGTTTGCTTTCTCGTTATTTTGCACTTTTCCCTGTTTATTCAAGCTCGTTTCCTTATTTTTCATTTGTAACTTAGGTTTCTTTATATGAAATTTTAATCGATGAAGGTGGGTGCGATTTGATAGTTTAGTCAATTTGCGGCGCATTTTGTTGCTATACATTATTGGAAATGATTGATATAGGGCGGCCCCTATCCATTTTTTTTAGTAGTATGGTAACTAGTTCGATAGATAATTATTGCCGTACTTTCGTAGGCGATAATACAAACCACTGTTATTCTTTTATTTGTTATTTAGTGGGTATAGGATAATGTCTTCTTATATGTTTGTATATCGGTACAAGCGAAATCAATTCTCTCCAAAAGAAAGAAGATATGAACATAATGTAGGAAAATTTGATAAGAACTGCAGAAGTTCTGTTGATAATGCTTACAAGCTGGATTCTGTATGTATGGGGAGTCATTAGACTGTATCCTTCCTTCACAAGAAGGGTTTAATCTTGTCTTGGTTGATTTGACTCAATTAAAAGACTTATTTGGATATTATCAGGTCGAAGATTTAATGCATCCTGCTGTCTGAATTATTGCTTTCAGCTTCCTGAGGACTCTAAACATTGCCCTTTAATTCTATAATTTTAGATTCCTTTCTTTTGTGAATTTTATTTATTTAATCTTCCATCTGCGGATACCAGTTCTTCTTGAGGATCATTAAGACCCTGCATATTTTTACATTTTTAATATATCTTATGGGATTGATGACTGCTTTTAGTTCACAGTGCTTTAAGAACTTTGCTTCTTCAAGCTCTATATCCTAATTTAGTTCACTCAATTTTGCAGGCTAGATAAAACTAAGTTTTATGTTGTTGGAGCTGGACTCTTTACAGGTATTACAGTGGCACTCTACCCAGTTTCTGTTGTGAAAACTAGACTGCAGGTTGCTTCAAAGGATTCTATAGAGAGAAATGCATTTTCTGTTATAAAAGGATTGCTTAAATCAGATGGCTTTCCTGGTCTTTATAGAGGCTTTGGCACAGTCATAACTGGTGCAATTCCTGCCAGAATCATATTCCTCACCGTCCTAGAGACCACAAAGGTGGCCACCTTAAGGATTCTTGAACCATTTAGACTATCTGAAACTACCCAGGCAGCCTTAGCAAATGGAGTTGCAGGCATGACATCATCGCTTTTGGCTCAAGCTGTGTTTGTTCCAATTGATGTGGTATGGTAATCTAATTCATGAAAAGTGTGCATGAGTAAATGGGTGTTGCATCTTACTATATATATATATATGTATATAGTGGTTCTTTCAAGTACATCTGCTGTCAAACATGTTCTATCTAGACAGCTCAACAATTAATTATGTTTACTTTTCACTATGATCAGAACTTGGAACATATTCACTAGTTTTCTATCACATGTCTGCTGCAATTCTATTTGGTAACTGACAGATTTACAATTGTTTATTGTACTCATTTATGCTTATAATCTAAAAGTTATATTAGTTGATTTTATTAAATACCAATCTAACCCTTAATTTTAAATCAAGCTCTAAAATGGTTTTTAGTGCTCATATCTTTAGTTTAGATTACATAATCAAGATCAATAGTTGGTTTCTTAAATCTCAAGGGTCATCAAATGTTACTTAGGAGAAGGAATGAAAGCAAGGTTTTGCTGTGATGTGCTTTGTTTGGTATGATTCAAGATCTTCCAAACAGAAAATAATGTATTTTCAGTTTATTTGGGATATTAATATCTGTATCTTCATTATGGTGCTCTGCTGATGCTTCCTTTAAAGGGGTGTCACTGATAGATATTTAGATAAACGATAATAGTCATTTCATATCCATGTTTTTATTGGTTGCTTTACCTTTTGACATTTTTTTTTTGGGTGATGAGGAATTATCCTGCTCATCATGCTTTTTCTTTTCCTCTTATAAAATATTCTTTTATTACATGGATAATTTTAGTATGCCTTGACATAAAATGTTATTCAGGTTAGCCAAAAGTTGATGGTGCAAGGATACTCAGGCCATGCTCAGTATAGTGGAGGTTTGGATGTTGCTCGCAAGGTTTTAAGATCTGATGGCATCAGAGGATTGTATAGAGGGTTTGGTCTATCTGTTATGACTTATTCACCCTCAAGCGCTGTATGGTGGGCAAGTTATGGTTCAAGCCAGCGGTTCATTTGGAGGTGAGACATGGAAATAGATGTTCTTAACTTCGAATCCTGGTTCCATGGTGATTGCAGTTGTTCTCAACAATAACATTAATTTTTTTTTATCCCTCTCCTTGTGTCACAAAACCTCTCTCGCTTTAAAAGCATCTTTCAAGCTTCACAATTTAGAGGATTCAAACTCATAAATAATAGAAAAAACAAAATACCTCTATAGATCCATCAATTGAACCTTCGGATATACTCCTTACAAGGTTGGGCCACAATAGTAGGTACTATGCCATTATTGGTATGAGTTGTTGAATTGAAAGAGCTCATATATCTTGGTAGCCCATTAAATAAATAGGTCTTCGTTATCCTCTGTCTAGATGTTAATTATGATGTATTTATGCATTTTTGTTTTCCAACTTTCAAGGAGACGGCAAAACTGCAAAGGCAACTGGCAGAGTGCATTTTGGCCATCAGATTAATATCCTTAAAGATTAATGTTAATCTTGGCCAGATAAATGTAATGAATATGGTCCCTCAAACTGTGTATTGGTGTAATTCTGTGCAGGGCTGCAGGCAGTAAATTATTTAGTCTAAGTCATTAGATTTTATTTTTGCATTGTCGCCAAGAGACCGTGCAATATGCAAACCATTTCAAAAAAGAAGGACAACTTGAAGTAAGCTTGCAAGGGATTCTTAAATTTGATTATAATGGTGGATTTTATTAGTTATAGGGTAAAGAACTTAAAGTACATAACATACATGTCTATTTTTATAACTGCATTTTTGTGCATTTTTTTGGTGCATGACATGAGTCGAGCAGATTCTGTGCTCAACCTGAGAATCTGGACAGTCCAAATTTCATTTTATTTTATTTTTTAGTTTTTCTATTGTTTTATTTAGAATGGTGTAGAACGTAGAATAAAAGTAGTTTTCTAACTACTAACTTAAAAAAAAAAAATAATTAAGATTAAAAAAACCAAAAATATATAAAATAAAATTTAGACTGTCCAGATTAAGGGGAGAGTAGTGTGTACATGACAAAGCAGAGTTTTGAACTTAAGATCTTTTGTAACTACTTGCACCCGTAGACCACACCTGGTGGCTTTGTGGAAGCTTTTAAATGTCAAAGATAATTATGTCATCATTGCTTTTCCAGATTCGTTGGACACAGTGCTGAATATGAGGAAGGCACTCCTAGTCTGCAGAAGCTTATCTTAGTTCAGGCTGCTGGGGGGGTTATTGCTGGTGCAACTGCATCCTGCATTACAACCCCATTGGATACTATTAAGACACGATTACAGGTATGCATAACCATGCTGATCATGTCTCTTCTATCATCCAAGTTCATTGTTATGTGTGGTGATAAATGTGGCTACTTTTTCTTGTATTTGTTTGTTATATCTTTATGATTGAGTTATGGATTGGCTGCTTTTAATTATGCCTTTTCAAAGTAGTAGTTTTGGGTGTTTGGCAAAATCACAAGCTTCTGGCCTTTAAAAATTGTTCTTTTCTTTTATGAGATGGTTTTAAAAGCAAGTAAGGGTTGCTTTAGAAAGCTGCTTACATATTCCATTTTTACCCTTTTCATAATAGCCTCCACTATTTAATAATATTACAATATTTACCAAAAAGTTACTTTTGAAAAAGTACATCAGTATTGCATTCACATGGTCTTCTCAACAAATTAAATAACTTTTAAAAATCTTTTCACCACGCATCAAACTATTTCTGAAGGTGGCTTTTTATGTAAATGACCAAACTTTTATTTCGCAATCGTCTGTAATAGTGGCTTATGAAACAAACAAACATTGCCAAACTAATGCCCATTTGATCTCACTGAAATTTCTGTAGCCACAAGAATTGCTTAATGCAAAAAGCCTGGTTATGGGAAAGGGGAAAAATACTTAGCTAATTCTCCCTTCTGAGTTTTTCTGTCAGCAGAAGTTCTAACCTGTTTGTCTTTCTCAGCCAAAAATTAGACTCCGCTGCCACATAAAATTGATCTTGGTTACTTATCAAATATCAGTAAGAATAGCCAAACTTACAATTTTATTTAAAAACTTAAACCTTTGTTAAGCTGTTCAACAAAACAGCTGAACAGACTTTTAGACTTCTCTGAAAATTATGGCAGAATATTTCTTTTTCCTCATTCACTTAAATGTCTGTCTGAAGGTATTGCTTACTTGGGCCCTTGTTTAGGTTGAATAATTTTCTGGATCTCTCAGCGTGAGTTGCCAGTGAGCTAGACTGTAAGGAATTTCAAGTCTTTTATGCTTAAGGCCTGATGAAGCATAAAAATGACATGCCTCTAAGACATTGTAAAACCATTTGACATACTTTGTTTTAAAGTTGGACATCTAGAAAGAGTTAACTCTTAAACATTGTGATGACAATATAACCTTTGGAATGGGTTTTTCTCTCTTAATATTCTGTAAAGGCAAGGAAGTCTACAATCATAAGTAAAAAGAACATGCTTTTAACGTCTTTGTGTTCATTGCTTTCCCTTTCAGCTTGTTCTTGTTATTAATTTTCCACTACACTTTGTTTGTACCCTCATGTTCTATGTGTCATGCTTCTTGTCCGATGCTTTGTTGCTGATGAACTTGTGAAATACTTCCTGAGCCATATTTGAGCCTTTCTGTTTCAACCTCTCAGGTCTCCAGCTACTTAGTTTGTTGGGCTTAGCTTGGGGACCTGCTAGGCTCCATATTCTCTGGTAAATTAGATGAAATCATTTCACCACTTGGATTGAAGTCTTGTGTAATTTTTGCCTTTTGCTTTGGGTGTATCTTTTTCCTTTTGGGAACAATAATATCTGTGTATTACTTTCCTTGTTAGTCTTACTGCACTTGGTTAGATAGAGGTTTTTCTTTCTTTTGTATGGTGCCTTAGCTTTGTTACATCTTTTGTCTTTCCTACCCTCCCTTTCCTTTTCTCTGCAAGACTCTGCTGTTTTTCAGACAGTAGACCTTAGTTGGCATTGGGTGAACGGGTATCCTAATTTCCCAAGGATTGGTAAACCTATATATAAAAAATTTAAGCATGGGATATATGAAAAATTAATATCCCTATATTATTTAGGACATACCCAACACAGATTTTATATTTTTTCTATATTTGATATACACCTATACTCAAGCATATTAAAAATGGGTTTTCAATTACTTGGGAAGCTAATTTTCATATACCAAGCACCACCTTAGAGTTTACAAGCAGAGATAGTAACTTGCATGTTGCTCTAATTGAGCAGTTATGGTTATGATAGAAGGCCATCTTATCCTCCAAAAGAAATTTGAAATGGAAAGAACAAGGAGCATTTTATGAATATGATGTAATTGCAATTTAGTTTCTCAATCATTTTTTATTTATCCTGGTCACTGCCTACTTAATTGTTATGACTCAATCAGTTTTGCACTCCAGGTGATGGGACATGAAAAGAGAAGCAGTATGAAAAAAGTTGTTAAGGATTTAATCAATGAGGATGGTTGTAAAGGTTTATATAGAGGATTAGGTCCAAGATTTTTCAGCATGTCAGCCTGGGGTACTTCAATGATATTGGCTTATGAATATCTGAGTAAGAAATTTTTTCTTCTGACTATATACTATATAAATTCTGTGCGTGTTTAAAATCTTGTTTGATCATTCTGGTCTGGTGTATTCAAATACTGGAAATAGTTATTTAACTTAAATATAGCTCTGAACATCTAGTTATTTTAGTTATTTCATGTTATCTCATGTCATCACTGTAGTTCTCATATGTGGCTTTGTCGTGTTATATGCGGTTTTGCTTATCTGTTTTCTGAGTTATGGTTATTCATGTCATTGTTACAGTTAAAACTTGCCTGCACAAAATAATTTTGTTGCATTATGTCTGTCAAGAACCAATTCACCCTAGAAGTCTTTTGGGCTTGAAACATGAGCAAAGCACGTGTCTGTTGTATCTTTGTGCTGAAAATTTTTAAGATAATGGGGCGGCAAGGATCTAACTAGCCACTTGGTCAATGAAACTCCAATACCATGTAAAGAATTTATTCATCTCAAAAGGTTGAACTGTTAGGAGAAAGGCCGTGAATGATTCTATTGATATCATAACAATGTTATTATAAGTTATTCAACCTCAGTCAGATTATCCCCCAGTTTTTTGTGGTGCACTTAAGGCTGTAACAGGCTGGATGAAATTGAACCTAAGGAGTTACGTTTTACCCAAATGGGGACCAATGACTTCGGCTTTACGGAAATTCCAAATTGAGCTGCAAGCTGCCTTTTCGCTATCAGTTTGAATAAGCTTTTTTCACTTCCCGAACCTTTGCAATATGCTAAAAATATTGCTAAGCTTGGACCTATTTTCTTTATAGCAGCATTTTGGAAATGAAAAGTAAGAGTGTGCTCATGAAGTCTTTTATATAGATTTTTAATCTGGCAAATTCTCTCTGAAATTTCTCAAACTTCTAATTTGTGGACACAGTCCAAATTCTCAAACAAACAGCTTCACTTGTTTCTATTGAATCTTTTTACCTCCACGGAAATCAATGCTAAAATGAAGCTCAGATGACGAAAGATGTTAAGGAAAGGGAAAGAGAAGGAGGAAAAGAGAGATAGAAAAGAGCTAACAGAATAAAATGCTACTGGAATATTATTAAAAAGCTGCCCATCATTCTTCTATAGACTTATTTATAATAGATGGTTAGTTGTTAATGGCCTAACTATCTATTAGTTATAACTATATCTTATTTAGATTATAACATCCTATCAAAACTCTCCCCCTAAAAGAACCCTTGTCCTCAAGGGTTATGTACAACAATGAACCCTGGATGAATCCTCTAGGAGTCATATAATCGAACCCAACTTGCATCCTCAGCTGGACATCCTTTCCACTGCACTAAAATTTCAGTGACAGCCCTTCCCCTCTTCTGAACCATACTCCTGTGCAGTATTTTCTCAGGAAGCAAATCCATAGGTTGTGTAGGCCAATCCACATCTGAATTGTGGAGGGACCATGGCAATGTTTGAGTAAAGAAACATGGAATACATTGTGAATTCTAGCTGAAGTAGGTAGGTCTACTTTATAAGCAACGTTCCTTATCTTTTTCAGTATTTTGTAAAGGCCAAAATAGGGAGGTGCCAGCTTTTGCGAGCTTTGAGAAGCCATTGAGATCTGTTTATAGGGTTGCAACTTAAGGAATACCCAGGCTCCCTCTTGAAATTCTCTATCTGTTCTTCTTTTGTCAGCTTGTTACTTCATCTTATTGACAGCTCTATGTGGATTATGTTTAATCAAAGCTATTATCTCCTCCCTTGCTGTGAAAGATTTGTCAACCACTTCAATCACTAAATCACAAGGCAAATAAGGAATGTGAAGTAGGGGTTTTGTCCATACAAATCTTCATAAGGGGTAGATTGAAGAGAGGTATGGAGGGTCGTGTTATAACACCATTCTACATATGACAACCACTTGTACCATTTTTTGGGTTTTCCCCATGACATACACCTTAAGTAGGTCTTTGATGAAGATCAAAGTAGTATGGGATGCTAAAGTCTCATATTGAGTAGTATGAAATGCTCAATGGGGTATTTAAGTAGGGTGGTTCTCTCACCTCAATAGTTAGCTTTTAGAGAAGAGATTCCCACTTTACTTGGTTGCCATCTATTGGTATCAGAATTGGTGGTCGGTGGCTTCGAAAAGGGATACCTGTGAAGGGTTTTGATTGGTGGAGGATTCTGATTGGCGAAAGGCTGAGTGAAGTACCGCTGAGTGAAGTGTCACGGATTGTAGTTGTCGGGCTGTCGGCTTTCCAAGAGTGGTTAATTGATGGAGACCAAGGTAGTATGGGATACTAAAGTCCCATATTGAGTAGTATGAGATGCTCAATAGAGTATTTAAGTAGGGTGGTTCTCTCGTTTCAATAGTTAACTTTTAGGGGAGAGTTCCCCACCTTACTTGGGTGTCTATCAATCTCCGAGCAGTGATTTAGAACCTCAGATTGCCTATCTGTCTGAGGACAATATACTGAAGCAAGCTTCTACTGAACTCCCATTTTGTCTGAGAATTCCTTCCAAAAATTGCTTAGAAAAACAGGATCTTTTTCACTTATAATGTCTTCTAGAGCTCCATGGAGCTTGTAAATGTGATCATTGCACAACTGAGCTACTTGAGTTGCTGAAAAAGGGTGGCTTAACCCAATAAAATGAGTATATTTGCTCATCCTATCAATTACCACTAAAATGGTATCTTTTCCTCTTGACTTTGGTAGTCGTTCAATAAAATACATTGCTATGCTCACCTAAACCTTGGATGGAATGGGTAATGGTTGCAAAAGGCTTGGATTGGCGATGGTTTTACCTTTCCACCTTGCACACACTTCACACTGTTTGATGAACCTTCTGACATTAGCTTCTATTTTCCTCCATAAAAAAATACTCTTCAATTTATGATAGGTAGCTTTTATACTCGCATAACCCTCTTGTGATGACTCATGCATCCATGAGAGTAACTAGTTCTTTAGTTGGTCATTGTTGCCGATAACAATCTTCCCTTTTCTTCACAAAGTGTGATTATCCCTTGTGTATTTAGTTTGGTCATTCCTCCTCTGGACAGATGTATAATAAGAGCTTTTAAATTTGCATCTTGCTGCCATCTATTTTTTTATAGTCTGCCATACATCACTAGATATTGTAGATATTGCCATTTGCAACAATTAAGCTCCTTGCATTCTTTATAAGACATCTACAGCTCCATTTTCCTTCCCCTTCTTATAATGGATCTCATATGCATAGCCTATCAACTTAGTTAACCAAAATTTTTGAAATAAGGCCTGCACTTTATTGATCTAACAAATACTTGAGGTTGAGTTGATCTATTTTAATGATAAATTTTCTGCCATTGAGGTACTAATGCCACTGTGCCTATGCTGTGCTTTAATGTAAATCATTTCATAGTTGGTCCTAAGCTTGGAAAAAAGAGGAGGGTTGTGTTAAGCAGTTGATAGCCAACTTAAAATTTTGTCGAATTTTTATGATATGGATCATTAGTATATTAGAGTTAATGCTAGGTCGTTGTTTGGAAGCAACGCGTTATATAGTTCGAGTATAGTGTTAATTGAGCAAAAGCTGTTGTATCGACGCTTGGGTGTAGTGAAAAATAAGTAAGGGTTCTTACATTTTCGTAAACAAATATAGGTAAAAAAAGTTAGTTCACGAGAGTAAGATTTATTTTGGAACTTGGAATATAGATACATTTACAGGTAAATTAATGGAAATAATAGATATTATGATTAGGAGAATGATTAATTTTATGTGCTTATAAGAAACTAAATGGGTAGAAGAAAAAGCGAAGAAATTAGGCATTTTAGGTTTTAAGCTTTGGTACATTAGTAAAACAATCTAGAAATAGGGTAAGTATAATTATGGATAAGTATTGGAAAGATATTGTAGTAGATGTAAAAAGATTACGAGATAGAATTATAACGTTAAAATTTATAGTGGAAAGAGAAACTTTTAATGTTATTAGTGCTTACATACCACAGTTAAGGTTAGGAGAGCATTACAAAATAAAGTTTTGGGAGGACTTAGAAGGTCTAGTTCATGGAATATCTTTAGAGGAAAAGATTCTCATAGGAAGAGATCCTAATGGTCATGTGGGGAGTGCATCTAGATGTTATGAAAGTTCATATGGGGGATATAATTGAGGAGAAGCAAATGCAGAGGGTAAAATTGTTCTAGACTTAGTGTTCGATTTTACTATAATTAATACTTGTTTTAAGAAGCATGAGGAGCATCTTATCATGTACAAAAGTGGGGGGACATGCTTTTAAATTGATTTCTTTCTAATAAAGAATGTGGACAGAAAGCTTTGCATGGATTGCAAAATTATACTTGGAGAAAGCTTAATTATACAACATAGAGTCCTGGTGATGGATGTTTGAATTAAGAGGAGAGTAAAGAGTAAGGGCCAAGATAGGGTGTCAAAGATAAAGTGCTGGTAATTGAAAGTAATAAAAAAAAGATCTTGTAGAAAAGGATTTTGGAGGAAGGATTGTGGGAGGCATAAGGAGTGCTAATAATATGTGGGACAAGATAGCTAAAGAGATTAAGAAAGTTGCAAAAGAGATACTCAGAGATTCAAAGGGTTTTGGACGTAGAGATAAAGAATTGCAGTAGGATGCAAGCGTACAAAACAAGGTTAAAATTAAAAGAAAATGTTATAAAGCATGGTCTTTGTATAAAAGTGAGGAAAATTAGAAAAAATATAAAGTCACTAAGAAAAACACTAAGAAGGTGGTAAGCAAGTTATGACATTTGATGGGTTATATTAATTCTTAGGCACTAAAGTTGGGGAAAGATGTTTTTATAAGTTTGCTAAAAGTAGAGAAAGAAAGATGAGACGTGGACCAAGTGACATGTATCAAGGATGAAGAAGGAGGAGTCTTGGTCATGAAATAAGATATTAAGGAAAGGTAGAAGTGTTATTTTTATAGGCTATTTAATGAAGGATATGGGATCTCATGACGCTTAAGATAAGCTAGACACCACAGAGAAAGATTAAAATTATACCTTTATTGTAGGATTCAAGAGTTAGAGGTAAAAGAAGTTTTAAAGAAGATGGAAGGGTTTAGGAGTGAAAGGTATAAGTTGGCTCCAAAGTTATTTAATAAAATTAGATTTAAGAGAATGCTGGACGAGTGGAGGAGAAGCATTTTAATTCCTATTTATAAGAATAAGAGGGACATACAAAATTGTGCGAATTATAGAGGAATTAATTTCATGGGCCACGCTATGAAGTTATGGGAAAGGGTTATTGAGTAGAGATTAAGGCAAGAAACTCAAGTTATAGAGAATCAATTTGGTTTTATGCCTAATAGGTCGACTATAGAAGTGATATACTTGTTACGAAGGTTGATGGAGAAATATCTAAGGAATAAAAAAGACTTACATATGGTGTTTATCGATTTAGAGAAGGCATATGATAGGGTGCTGAGAGATGTTTTGTAGAAGGTTCTAGAGAAAAAAAGAGTTTGTATTATTTATATTTGAGCAATTTAGGATATTTATGATAAGGTTACAACTAGTGTGAGAGCACAAAGCGCGCCTATCGAAGAGTTTTTGATAACTATTGGTCTACATCAGGGGTTAATTTTGATTCTATATCTTTTTATTTTAGTCTTAATGTGCTTAATGGATATATCCAAGAGTCAGTGTCACAATGCTTGTTCTTTGTAGATAATATAATCCTATTTAGGGAGTCGAGAGAGAAAATAAATGAGAAGTTAGAGATATGGAAACTAATTTTTGAAACACATGAATTTCGTTTAAGGAGAAGTAAAACGAAATATATAGAATGTAAGTTTAGCAAAAGGTGCACGAATTCTAGCGTAGAAGTGAAAATCGAAAAACACACCATACCATAAGTCACTTGGTTTAAGTATCTTGGATCCATCATACAACGTGATGGGGAAATAGAGGAAGATGTAAATCATGAGATTCAAGTGGGGTGAATGAAATGGAGGAGTGCTTTGGGTATTATTATATATAGAAGAGTATCGCTCAAATTTAAGGGTAAATTTATTGCACAGTTATAAAAACTGGCAATGTTGTATGGGATTGAGTTTTGGGCAATAAAAAGTCTAATAGGAGAATAAGTTTAGTGTTGCAAAAGTGAGAATGTTGCGTTGGATGAGTGGATATATTAAACAAGATAAAATGAGAAATGAATACATTAAAAGAGAAAGTTGAGGTGGTATCTATTGTGAAAAAGATTGTAAAATCTCATCTTAGATAGTTTGGATATGTGTGGAGAAGACTTATAGAAACCCTAGTAAGAAAAGTAGATTAGATAGATAATAGTCTAATAATTAGAGGTGGAGGAAAATTATGAAAAATTGTAGGCGAAACTATTAAGAAAGATTTAAATTTAAATGATTTATCTAAAAATATGATTTATAATCAAATTTTATAGCGTTGTTTGATCTATGTGGTCGACTCCACGTTGTGGGAAAAGCCTTATTGTTGTTGAGGTATTAATGCCACTGTTGCACTTGTTGATCTAGGGGTAGTAATTCCGTCTCATAAATTGATGACGACAGATGTATAGGAGATAAAGCCTTACTATAGTACACGATAGGCCTCTGATCTTGCATCAAACAGCCCCAATGCCTTGACTTGGAGCATTTGTTTCAAGGAGAAATAGTTTGGAGAAATCTGGTAATGCTAATACAGGAGAGCTAGTCAATGCTTCTTTCAACTTCTTCTGTCCACGGGAAGGTGCTGTTCTTGAGGAGATTGTTAAGGGGTTTTGCCATCTTTCCATACCCTTTAATACCTTTGAAAGTACCTTGTGAGACCAAAGAATGATCTCAACTGTTTGAAGGTTGTTGGTGCTGGCCATCTCCTTATCGCATCTGTCTTCTGTGTATCTGTCTCTACCCCTCTAGAAGCGATAATGTGGCCCAAATACTCCACCTGTTTTGCAGCAAACAAACACTTGCTGGCCTTCACAAAATAATGATGTTGCTTCAGTTTTTCTAGAACTTTTTTTAAGTGTTGCGCATGCATTTCCAGGCTTGGGCTGTACACCGAGATGTCATCAAAGATGATAAGGACAAATTTCCTCAAATATTCTTTGAATATACTGTTCATATCCCCTTGGAATGTTGTTGGTGCATTAGTCACCTGGAAAGACATAACTATAAACTCAAAATGTCCCGAACATGTCTTGAAAACTGTCTTGGAAATGTGACTTGGGATCATCTATATTTGTTGATAACCCAACCTCAAATCCAGCTTAGAAAATTATTTGGCCTAGTATAGTTCATCTAACAATTCCTCTACAATCAGAATAGAATACTTGATAGTATTCCTGTTAAATTCCCTCTAATCAACACACATTCGCCAAAACCCATCGTTCTTTACCAACACCGCTGGAGTTGCAAAAGGTGAGGAACTGTTCTGAATTACCCTTGCCTCTAATAGCACATCAACCATTTTCTCAATAATATCCTTCTGTGCACTAGGATATTTACAAGGTCTGATATTTATAGGATTGGCACCTTCCTGCAAATTAATATGATGGGTATGACCTTCGCTGAATGGGAGAAGTGCTATAGGGACTTTAAAAACTTCCTCATACACTTTTACCAGCTGCTGAGTGCTTTTTGGACTGAGATTTTTTTCTTTGCTTCAATGGACATACGCATCTTGTTCCTTCTCCTGACTCCTGTACAGGTTAAACGAGGAAAAATTGGGCTTCTTCCAACCCAATTTGCTGCAGCTGTTTTTTTGATACTAACTTCAATTTGCTGGGAATTGTTGCCACCAATTTCACCGAGTTACCCTTATCACAGAATAGCATCATAAGATCAGTTAAATCCCATTGAATGCAGCCAATGGACCCCAACCAATCAATGCCTAGCACCATATCACACCCATTTAAGGAAATGACAAATGCCTCAGTCTGAAACTCTTCTCCTTGCATTCTCCATGTAATATCCTTGCAAACTCCTTTTATTGTCAGCTTTCGCCCACCATTTAATTCCTCCATTGTTAATCCCAACCTTCTAACCACTTGCAGATCAATAAAATCATGCGTGATTCCACTATCAATCAAGATTTGTAGTTTCTTTCTTCCTATATACCCTTGCACCCTCATATTGGCATTATCCCCCACTCCTTCTATCACATTTAATGAGATCTTGGGAATTTTCTGAGGGCCTTCCGCCTTGTCACCTTCATTTGCCGCTGTTTCTTCCTCTACATCACTGTCTTCCAACACTTCTATTAATTGCAATTGCAATTTCTTTTGTTGGGGACACTCATGGCTTTGAGTGTATTTCACATGGCAGAAATGGCATGAGTTGTTGGCCCTATGCTCCTCTATTTCCTCTGGGGACTGAATCTTTTGCAAACAAAACTTCCCTTATGACTACCTTGACTCTCTAAACGAGTTGTAAATGAAGAACTTGTAGAACTTGCCTTAGAGTGCTCACCGACAACTGATTTATCTTGATTGTTGGAAGTATGGTTGCTCCATTGCGTTGCTCTTCCTGTACTCTTGTAGCCTACATTCTTGTTCACTGACTGATAGCCAATCCCTTGGAAGCTTTGCAATCCTCATGGCTTCTAGCAGAGTTCTTGGCCTAAAAAGCCTCACTCCTCTAGCTACATTCTCCTTCAATCCTGCTATAAAGCAACTGATTAACTACTCCTTAGTAAGGTTCACCTTGTAAGAAAGATTTTCAAATGAATCTTGATATTCGTCTACACTCCCTGTTTGCCTCAATTGCATTAACTCTTCCATCGGGTCTTCATATACTGGACCAAAACGTTTATTTAAGGCAGCTGCATATGTCTCCCAAGAAAGTCTCCTACCTTGTTAAGGAAAGGGAAAGAGAAGTAGGAAAAGAGAGAGAGAAAAGAGCTAACAGAATAAACTGCCAATGGAATATTATTCAAACACTGCCAATCATTCTTCTACAGACTTACTGATAGTAGATGGTTAGTTATTAATAGCCTAACTATCTATTAGTTATTACCGTTTCTTATTCAGATTATAACATCCTATCAAAAGATTATCTATATTGTTCTTATATTCTCTATAGCTGCTGGGTTCTCAGCCAGCAAACTTAAACCATAACTGAAAAATCATTTAAACATAGAGTTTGCCAGTGCTCACCAATCTCACATGAGTGGCTGTTTGGAGTAACAAATGACACAATAAAAAATGAAGCCGTTGTGCATTGAGTTCTTCCTTTTGATTAATATTACTTAAGTGATTCCTTGGTTGTTTAAGTGTTAACAAATATGGATATTATTCTATCAGAAAAATCATGTGTGGTAAAAATATACAGTTGTGGCCATCAAAATGCTTATATCTAACTAGATATTCCAATTATCATTCAATTAGACTTATTAGTCATCTCACTTGCGGATATGTTTTTTAACAGTAAGCTACATATGCTTAATTTTTTTTTTTCGAAGCAAGGGAATAGTACCTAGTGTTGCGTTATTATATATGTTGTCATGTTCTCCCGTTCTTTACTTGGTCGTATGTATTACTAATATTTTGACTGTGGTGGCATTGTCAAATATAGTACACGAATTATTTATCACTGGTACATCTTTGTCCACAAACTGGATTTATTGTCAGATTGAATGCAAATCCTAATGTGTATGCGTTTTTTTTTAATATGTTTTCCTTTTTGAAGTTTGTTTACATTATTCATTTGTTTGTTCAGTTTTAGTTGCTGTTCTTAGGTGGCTGGGATTTTTTTGTCCTCCTGATGATATTCGCTGCTGGATTTGGAATGAACCTAGCAAACTTCTGAATCCTAGTGTACAATAGAGCCTTTTTTTCTCTATATATCTATTTCATCCTAAAAGTATTTTAATATTTCCTTACACAGAGCGCTTGTGTGCAAAAGATTAATAGATGCAATTGGTCGGCGACCTTATCCTTCGTCACTTGATTAGCCAAGATTTGGATCCCAATCTATTTGGGGATAGAGATCCTTTCGTTGCTCCGTAGATGATGTTGGGTGAGCACAAAATTGCTTTTAATACTACACTTGAGCGCTGAAGTTGCTGGTGATGGACATTTATCTGTCTTTTGAGCTTGTCTTTGGGGTTAAGACCCCACGCAGTAAAGCTGTATTACTCACTGTAGGAAAACTGTTGGGTGCAAAGATGAGGAAAATTTTCCTAATAGATGTTCTTTAGTTCCATTCTTTCTTGTGATTAAACTGGATTAGCGGGTATTCTTTTTAGCATTGCAATGGATAATGTATCATGAGAGGAAAGGAAAGTGATTACAATCAGATGTAGCTATTATTCTTTCTTACCTTCCATGTTACTTTGGAACGGTAAATTGAATGTTTTGCAAAATGTTGGATATAGATCCTGAACATCTATTAAAGAAATTGATATCGCTAATTTCGTAGAATGAAAGACACAAATAGACAAACAAGTGAACATATATTTAGTAGTGAGTCACATGCTATTTGTAATAAATTCATCGAAACACAATCGCAAACGTGGTGAATCGAGCTCAAAGATGTCGCATAATTCTACCTATGAAGTTGGTGAATCAAGCTCAAAGATGGGGAAACCCCAGTCCAGCAGTGAGCAAACCCAGAATGAGGGGACCATTTCTAGCTCTCATTAGAACCCCTCCGAAGATTTCCTTGTTTTCATCCTGCAATGGACGAGGAAATGCTGTATGCCCCAATTCACACCCCTCCTCCCCACACCCCCCCCAACCCCACCCCCCCCCCCTCCCGGTTGAACGTGGGAACACTCCAATGACCCAAGCTTAAAGGACTTTAGTGGCAGGAGGGGCAGTAACTGAATTCCCTAGGTACGCTGTTAATGAAGTCAATGGTTTAGAGATTGACAAGCGTGGAGGGTGCCTTGAAACTATGTTTACTATACAAAAAGTGAGATATGTAAATGAAAAAGAAAAGAAAAAAGCAAATAGGATAGATAAAAAATAATACTCGTATCTTTACTTAAAAAAATAATAAAAAAGTATTGATATTATTGAATAATAATTGTAAAAGTATAATAAATTTTATATAAAATTTTTTATCTCATTTTTTCTTTTTTACCAAAATACGAACATAGATTGGCTTGGGAGGGAATAACAGAGTATATTTGTTTGGGCCCAGAAATCAAATGGTCTAGGCCCAACAACTCTCTACTTAGTACCCTTTTTTACAATTCCACAAGGGTCTAATCCAAATCTGAGAGTCGTTGATCGGAGTAGAGAAGGGAAATTTGGAAACCCGTTGGAATTGCTAAGGCAGTGCTGAATCGAGCCAGAAGAAGCCCCTCTTTTCGTGGCATCCTCAAGCAAAATTGTCTAGCCTCTGCAAGGAAGAGAAGATGCTTCTTATAAGAAATTCCTGCCGAATCGTCAAATTCGAAAGTCGAGAAATGCAAGCCTAGCAGCGAAGAGACTCACGAGAACCTTGAAGCTGAAATGGATAAAGTTGTTGAAATGCTTCTTAGTTTTCACCTTAGGGAGCCATGATAGGCATTAGTTGGAGCTGTCTAGGTTTGGGTTGTCCCTCGACAGTGCAGAGGATGAAACAACTCTTTAGTAGTTACTGTCATGATTTTTCGTTTCCCAAGAAACCAAACGCACTAGTTCAAAGCTTAGCAAGTTGATGGAATTGGGTAACTTCCAGTATTTGTTTAGTGTTGAGCCAAATGGGAGGAAGGGGGGTCTTGTTTGTCATGGGAAGATCAATTAAATCTGGAGTCATAAACGCTTCGGAGAATTAGATCTGTGGGATTGCAAAGTAGCAAAATAATTCCCAGATTTGGCTTATAGGGGTGTTTGGCTTCCAAAGCTAAATGAAAGATGAAAACTTTCGGAATTCCTCGTTTCAACTCAATCAAACCATGCACCCTGGTTCCTTTTCGGTAATTTTAACCAAGTCTTGATCATGGATGATAAAGTTAGCTAGTCGGATAATCTTAGAGGTGCCCAACAATTTAAAGACGTTATTCACCGATATAGGCTTATGGAGATTCCGACTAGAGGTAATTGGTATACCTAGTCTAACAGCCAAATAAATGACGACGTAGTGTGGGAAAAATTAGACTGTATGTTCTGTAATCACATTTGGTTTGAAAGGTTTAACGATAGTCTGGTGGAGGCATTTCCAATAGTAGTTTCTGATCACTCTCCCCTTGTATTCAACACTAACGGACCAAAGGAATAAGAGGAAAGCCTTCACCTTTGAAGTAATGTAGCTAAAGGACCCCGATTATTCAGACCGAGATAATCTGGATCAGGAGCTTTCCAATTCAGGCAAAAGGTTAAGTTTGGGAAGTACTCCCTGTCTAAGTGGAACAGGCTGCAGTTTGGCAATATTAAGTCCGAAATCCACGAGCTTGAGGTGTAGCTTAGCGAGCTTCAGATGTATCTTATCGGTCAGACCGAAAGGAAAATAGAAATGGGTGCCTGCAAGAGACTTGTATCTTAAATCATAGCTAAAGCTCGAATTCATGGAATTCAAGTTAACGAAGATTGATGGTTTCATTATTCAAAGGAAGTCAGGTATCTTGGGGTTAGATTCTTTTGGGACCTGTTTTCAAAAAAGGCGGCTTGCGATGGTATGGAAGAATTGAGTTCATAAGAGAAGCTGATATCCCAAGTTGAAAGAACATTTAATTCTCCTTAACAAACCATTTACCATGATTGGAAAGCCATATTTCAAAATGGAAGGAACAAAAGCTCTGGGTGTGGATAGAATACTTGCAATCTTTTAGACTAGGAGATTTGTTATGGCCTTATCTATTTACACTCTCTGTTAATATACTCTCAGGACACCTTATTGGAGCTTACACAAATGGAGAGATTAGAGGCATCTAAGTAAGTAAGAGGCCCTAATTAAGTATGCAGATAATCTTCTCATGTTTTTCAAGGCTAGCCTAAACTCTTGTAAGTCAATGAATTGTGAATTTGGGGGTTTCTTAGGGCTATACATTAATGGGGGCGAAGTCTAATATCAAATTTAGTCCCAATTATCTGTGAAAATTCACCAGGATGATGGGTAATGTCTTCCAGTGCAAAGGTAGTTTGAAATTTTGGTAAATATCTAAGAGGGCATGTAATATTTGATTTTTTCATAAACTAAATTGAAGTTGATATTATGATATAAGAGGATCCTAAAGCAAAGAGAATTAAAACAAATTAAGGGTAGAATACTAATTAGAGAGTCTAAAAATATAAGTAGGAAACTAAAAATAACCTGAAATCGAAGTTAAAACAGCAAAATAGGGGAATCGAAGATGTAGAGGCAAAATCGTAATTTCGAGCAACTTTTTAAGAACTTAAAGGAGGAAGTTTTAAATGAAAAAATTGTGTTTTTTCAAGTTTTTAGAGGTCCTAAAAATTATAGGAACCTCTAGAATGGCTAAAATCCCTTCAGTGTACATTTTAGGTCATCGGTTGACCAAAATTTTAACCGGATAGTTTGGTAAGATTTTAAATTTAAATTGAGTGAAACTAAAGGTATTTTATGAATTAGAGGACTTAAATTTTATGATGGAAAAGATGGTTTTAAAAAAGGAGTTGAAATGAGCTTAAATGAGGGAAACAAAGTTCAAAGACAAAGTTGAAATATTGAAAAATTGTAAAACCCTAATTCTTTCTTATAAATAGCCCCCTCCACCTTTTTCTCCTTCATTTGAATGAAATTTTTAGCTCTAAACCAAATCCAAAAGGCACTCCAAATAGCACCAAAACTTAAGGGAGATTGAAGCCACCTAAGGTAAGTAAACTTAGGCTATGTTTGGGAGTTTAGGAAAGAATAAAACGAAATAGATATTAATGGAATATAATGGAATGGAATAGAGTGGAGTGGAGCATAATGGAATGCACCATTATTTGGGGTTTTTACAGGGAGATGTAATTGTTTCATTTGATCATTGTTTGAGAGTTATTATAAAATGAATAGAATGGAATTGATTAAAACTATTTTTTTTTTCAATGTTACCCTTATAAATTGATTTAGATAAAAAGTTTGAATAAATTTTTAAAACTCTTCTCATACTACACAATAACTAGGTAAAAATATATTTCAATAATAATGATGATGATGATGTGATAAAATTCATGAAAATTCATAGAGCATGAATTTTATTCATATTATTTTTATGTTTGTACAAGACCAATTAGTTTCCAAATTAAAAATTGTCAAGATAATTAATTATTATTTAAAATGTTTGTTATTGGTAAAGAATTAAGTAGAATATTTATCAAATACTAAACAAATAATAATTTGAAATTAATGTTCAAAACAAGGTTAGCTACTAGAGCGTAATGATAATTGTGATGGGGAGCGATCGTGAATTCTGAATAAGATTAAATAAAGTTAAATGGTAATCTTATAATTTAAATATTTAAATTTGACCATTCCATCATTGACCCTCCAAATTGGGGGGACAAGAAAAAATAGGCTTTAGATGGCTTGGGAGGTCATTTCTTGCCATCCCACTCAACTCTAACAAAAACTTCCAAATAATGGTTTAAGTTCTGAATCCATTCCACCACACTCCATTTTGTCCTAAAAAAATACTCCTAAACATACTTTTAAGGAATTTTCCTATGATGTTCTTATTGGTTAGTTTCCATTCTTTCTTTGCTTCTTCTCCATAGTTTTGACATCTTAAAGGAAGGTGTCTTGAATCTGAACTCATAGAGAAAAAGGATTTTTAACAAGGAACCAAACACACTAAATTAACCATCATGAAAAGCCATTTCATTTAATATATGTTTTGGCATAGAAGATTGCTTCTCCTTGTCTCTCCCTCATCCTATAGGTTCGACCACCATGGGAGAAACTTCGAAGGGGTTGGTTTTTCATTGGATTATGCTAGAAATTAAGGTTTTGGAATGTGGAGATTAAGATTTTTCTATTAGAACGAAGTAAAAAACCATGGAATGCTTAAATGAGAAATTAGGATTTTCATTCAACCTAGGAATTTATGAAACTTTCTAATGATGATTTAACTTATGTAAGAGTATATTTGGGTTCTTAAGAGACCTATAAAGCTTCATGGATGTTAATTTCCTAAGAGAAATGAATGAAACTCCCTTGGCGCCTTCTTCAAGCATAATCTCGACCAAGTTCCATTCCAAGTACCTAGGGAGAATTTTCTTTAATTCTAAGGTTATGAATGGTTTAAATATGAATAATAAATACCAAAGAAACTATTGGTTTGAATTTAGGAACCATATTTTCTAAAGTAGGAAGTTTAGGGTTCTATTAGGCATAAAGAAACAACTTAGTGTTTAACTCATTGAATTGAGTTTGTGATGACTTTAATGAGTTTAAATAGAGTCATGTGACTTGGATTGACTAAGAAATTGGAGCCAAGATGATGAATTATATGAGTTCTTTCATTTTTTTACAATATGGAACCATATGGAGGCCATAAGATGGAATTAGCTTGTGTAGAGTTTATGTGAAGCCAGAGATGGTTCCATTGATATTTTTGTGTGTTGTTTGATATGTTTATGCCAAGCAAAACAAACCTTTCCGAAGTGTGTATGTAAGGTCAACAGGAGAAGCTAGGGAATCAAAGGAAGAACTTGTGCTTCTTGACTCAAGGTAACTCTTCATCCATTTATTGTATGGATGTTTTAGTTGTTTAATTGTCATTGATTGCTTGCATGTGTGTTTGAATCATGAAACATGTCTATTGCTATTGGTTTGATGACATTATATTTCTTGAATTGCTTGAAAATGTGAAGTGGCTCTTGATGGGTGAGGTTATGCCAAAAGTCTCTTGAATTAGGTGAGGTGAAGCCAAAAGTCCTTAAATAAGGGCGAGACAAGGCCATGGAATGAGTGAGGCTAAGTAAAAAGTCTCTAAAATAGGTTAGGCTAATCCAAAAGTCCCATATAATTGTTAGAAGCTAGATCAAAAGTCCTTAAAGCTTGTTCTTGAGCTTAATGAATCCATATGACTTTGTAAATATATTTATGTTGGATATTTGGAAGCATTGAATGCATGCATGCTCTTTTTGACATGATAACATGCCATATATGTATGCTTAAAAGGGTGAATGAGTTATTGGGATTCTTTAAATCTCGCTCTCCCTCATTTTATGTCTAACCTTGTCTAAGGAGTTTTCAAGGAGCAAAGAATGGAGGTCAAGAAACTTGAATCATGTTACTTTGACAATGCTTTAGAATTTTATGTAATTTAATTCCAAAGTATGGTTGTGTAAGTTATTTATGTAATGTAACCCTTCACTCATGTGTAAAAATATGATATTATGATGTACATACCATATTTGGGAGCAAATGTGCAAGAATATGAATTTTTGACATATGTGTGGCTTCTAGAGTGTATATATAAATCCAAGTGAAAGAGTAATTTTGAGTTTCACGATGATTTGGACTATTTAAGATGGCCAAATATGCTGTAAATCATGTGTTGGACATGCTCAAATGGTCACTTGCATTGTAGAATTACATTATGGACCATTTGATGCTAACTTGATACTAAAATGAGTCATATTTTGCCCCTAAACTAAAACTAGGACAAATGGATGAATTTTGGTATGAAATTTAGCAGATATATAGATCTCATTTAGAGATTTTCATAGAGTAAAAGAACACAATTTTTAGAACTTTGTAGAATTTCTTATGATTTTTCAAAAATGGCTGAATTATGTAGTAATGCACTATCACTGTTTATTTGGTTAGTTCTAGTGTTTTTGTATATTTGAGGGGCCAATCTACTCCAATGCTCATGAAATTTTACAATTATATATTTGGCATTATAAGCTTTCCATAACCACCAAGACACTCAATTTGGAGTTGTGTAGTTCAAGATATGCATTTCTAAAGTTTCAGGCCTATACATGCACAAAAATCTGATAGTGGTACTATTCCATTAGAATTTCATAGTCCAAACGAATTTTTTTTAATCTCAAATTTTTACAGTAGGTAGATCATTTCCTTATCTTTTCATAGAGTCCTAATTTGCATGATTTGGTGCTCTCTAGCTCAAGATATGAATTTTTAAAGTTTTGATAGAATTATGGATTGAGATGGAAATGGTGTAATGGTGATAATATGTGATGGTTGACCTTAAACTTGAATTCCATACTCCTTTTTATGATATTTCTGATTGAACAAGTATATTAAGTGTGAAAATGAGATTGGTAAGTTGGAATGATGCATTTAAGTAGAAATGAAATATTCTCACATTTAATGTAGGTAAATTCCGCTACTAAAATTGTTGAATTTATGTAAAATGATGTTATAAACACAATGTGATACAAAAGTTGCGCTATCTTATTATGGTATGATAGGACACATAGATGGAAAAACAAATGACAAGAAACATATTACAAGGTTTGTCAAAATTTTTGGTTCACACTTGTTTTAAAGATGAGTTGCCATATCTCCACAACCAGGGGTGGATCATACTTGTTTGTTATCTCGGACTTGTTGAGTTTAAAGAGGAATTTACAGAAGTAGACTTGTCATCACATCTAGACACAAAATCTTAAGGTATAGAACTTTTTGTTATGGGTCATTTTTATATAATTCTCTCAAAAGTCTAAAACTCTCTAATATAGAAGTTTTTTCATTCATACTTGTATCCAACAATTACTAAAAAAGAGGTTGTGATGTGTGGTTCCCTTATGGCCCAATTCCTTTGGGTAAAGAAAAAAAATAATACAAGACCCCAATACAAAATCTATAAGCTTGTCAAATTTTGTGGATTGGGGCTTAGAAATAATATGGATCTTAATCAAGCCTTGTGAGGGAAATAAGTGTGGGGAATTTCTTTTAGAATGATAAGTCATTGTATTGTAAAATTTTCCTTAGTAAATATGAAATAGGTATTGCAAAGACCCAAAATGTCTTTAGCCCCATTTAGGTACACAAAATTGTTAGGTATAAAAATAAAAAAGAGAATGAGGATGTGAAAGGAAAAAAAATAATTATGTTTGATATGATATAGAAAAGAATGAGAATGTTATTCCAATTATATATTTAGTTAGGTAAAAATAGCATAGAAATGGAAAAAAATAATGAAAAAATGACACTTATGTTCTTACTTAAAAATAGTGTTAGAATGAAAAAAAAAGAAAAAAAATAATAATAAAAGTATAATGGATTTTTCATAAATTAGGCATAATAACTACTTTTAATTTGCATATTTATGGAATAGACATGGATTCTTTATCCTATTTTACAAAATAGATACTATACAAGATTATTCAATAAATTCTTCTTTATTTTTTTCCCCTATCAAACGGGACATTAAAAATGCATAGAAAGGAGTCTTCATGGCCGAAGAACTTATCCTTCCGCTTCTGAAGTGGCAGGTAGGCATTAATGAAGACATTGGAGTCAACAGTAGGTTTTGGTTTCGTCCAACACGAACACGGAAGTGGTTAAGGTGGTGAAAGAGCTTAGGAACCGTGATTGCCAGTTGCCATTGGGATTGTAGTAAGTTGATTTCAATCTATCATAGAGCCACAGTGAGATTAATATAAGAAAATTCCAATTTCTAGATGTGGTGGAAAGGATAGAGTTCAATGGGAAGGTAATACATCAGCGGTCTACAAAGTAATGGATGGATTCAAGTATATTAACAAATTGGAGGTCAGAATAATTCAAGGAAATTTGTTAAAATGGGAAGAAACCTAAAAGTTGAAACTCTCAATGAAATCCTCACTTTCTACAATAAACTTGGTCATAACTCTTCTAATAGACAATGTTGTATTTAGGATTAAACTAGTGAAAGGCTAAAAATTTTAAAAAAATTAATATGTTTATATATTTAAAAAATTTAAGTTAATATATATATACTATAGTTTTTGTAATTTACTAAACTGAGTTCTTTTATGTATGTTATAAAATTCACTAATAATTGACTCAACTTGTAAATTTTGACTTAGCATAAACACCTATTACCTTTACCTCAAATTGAACAATAAAGTCGTATAACCAGTAACTCTCATTCCTGATGTTATACGGTAAATAATTAATGGCAAGTTCACACATTTTCCCCTTTCATATTGTGAGTCTAAAAGTATGCAATTTGCAGCGAGACTAAAAGTTCAAAAAAGAATTTCTCTCTCTTTTTCTCTTTATTGTTTCAAAAACTTAAAAAAATAAAGATTGGAAATTATGACAATATGGCACTACCAGAAAAAGAATAAATGATTATGTTTGTTGCATGTTCTTGCATTTATCAAATAAGTCGGGAAAGCAATTTTAGAAAACCAAAAGTTAACTTTGGTGAAACTGCAACTGCAATTTGTCTGAATTTGGATTAAATTTGATCTTTTGGGGCCTCATGCCCCGCTTATATCCGGTAATGTCAATAAGGGAAACTCTCTTCAAAAGACATGTAAAGATTCCTGAAATGTGAAAATGTTACCTGGCCATTTTCTCTATCATAGGATTTTTTTTTTATATATAAGAGAGGATTTAAACTTATTTACCAACATCGAAATAAAGTTTTGTTCGAACGAGTGAAAGCTGATATCTCAAAGGTCCTTAAATCCGCCAGGAGAGTCATCGAGGATGTCACAATTGCAAGATCCAAGTCTAACGTAAATAGATCAACCAGATGCAGAGAGAGGGAGCGCTGGAATGCACAATCTGAGGGACGAAGAGATGTGGATAGGATTGTCACCATGTGGAAGCAATAAACGACCCAAGTCACTTCTCTAGCGTTCTCTAAGTATGGTGAAACTCTTTGCTTGGAAATTTCTTAAGCGTTAACAAGAGGCAAATTCAGGTCAAAACACGAAACTAGAAAACGCCCATCTGCTTAATAAAAAGGCTCAGGATTCGACAGGGAAGTTAAGATCATAGATCTAGACATCGTCCCCTTAAGGTCAGATTTGGGGAAGTTGCGTAACATCCTAGTTTCATTATTTTTTTAATAATTTTTTTACAATTTTATTTTTTTGTTGATTATCATAGTGGTAATATTCCATAAATATTGTTATTTTAATTTATAATAAATGATTAATGTGAATAATAAAAAGTCTATTCAAAAGTTGAATGTCAACTAGGGATAGTTACTTGAACTTTTAACCTTTTATAATATGACAAATAGTAGTTGGATTCATATATCACTCACATGACCTACACATCTGTTGTCTAGAAGTAATTCAAGAAAGGGGGTTGAATTGGATTTTAAAATTATTTCACTTTTTTTTAATTATTTATGATTCCTTCAAGTAATATTAGGTTCTTAAAAGACTTGATCTTACTGCTTAAGATAAATGATTTAAACACAAAGTAAAAAGAGTAGGAAAGAAAAAGAATCATATAACATAATTATCTTGGTTTGGGCCAAAATGTCCTACATGTAGTCCCAAAATATACAACAAAGGATTTTTATTAAGTGTGAATAATCACCAAGGATATAAGTAATCCTACAACGCAACATCCTTTCTTTTACAATCTTTTCAAGGTCACCTAATGGAGCTTAACTTATAGCTTTTACACTTTTCTTCTCTTCACACAAGTTCCCACTCCCTAGGTTTTTACACAAGAATCCTATAAAACTCTCCCTAAGGTTTTTCTACAAGATACCTCTAAGCTTCTCCCTAATTTTTTCCTAAGATGCTTGGAAGCTCAAAATAAAAGATGTATTGGGTTAAGCACTTGAATTTTCTTAGGGTTTGCCATATCTAGCATTTTCCAAACCCTTAAACCTTAAAGTTTGGGTTGATAACCATGATAACGAGGGATTATAAGTCTGAGCAAGATGAATGGACAAAGCAGAAAGAGTCTAATGGAGTTAAAGTGGCTAAATGGAGGAAATTGACGTACTAGTTGCAAAATTGTAATTTTGAGCAAACTTTTACAAACTCAAAAAAAGAAGTTTTTAATGGTAAAGTTAAACTTACTAGGTTTTTAGGACTTCTAAAAATCATAGGAAGTGTCATAAATTTTGCTTTGCTATGGTTTTTATCATGAGTTGTATGCTTATGCGTTCTATGTCTTCGGCTTCTAACTCCTTATGTAAGGAATTGTGTAATGTTTGGTTCTTATAAAAATGACAGAAACAGATACATTTTAAAAAGTAAGTCTTCTGAAATGAATTAGTTAATGTTCAAAAAAATTAGAATAATGATCTAAGCATCAAGTAATGAAAATAAGAGGCTAAAGGTGCCTTAAAATAGAAGTAAAATAACCAGACAAAATTTAACAAAATAGTTACGTAAAATAATGACATTTTTGTAATTTTGGGCAAATTTTAAAATACTCATAGGAGGGCTTAATGAAAATTTTGAGCTTTTCAGAGTTCTCAGAGGCCCCACAAACCATACAAAACCCTAGGATTGTTAAAACCTCTCCGATGTACATTTTCTAATGTCGGTTCCCTGAACTTTGACCCTTTTATTCGAAAAGATTTTAGCTTCAAATCGAGTAATTCTAAAGGCATTTTATAAGATTAAGAACCTAAGTTTTATGATGGAAAAGAAGGTTAAAAAAAGAAGCTAAAACGAATCGAAAATAGAAATGCCAAGTTTACAAGACATAAATGGAATTTTCTTGAAACAACTTCTAAACCCTCCCTATATATATGGTGCGCCCCACTCTTCTTCTCATTTGGCTAGCTTTATTTCCACCCTAAAATAGAAGAGAGACCTAGAGAGTGAGGTGCACAAGGGATGTAATGTCCAGTTTTCGTAAAAATAAAGAAAACTGATACGTTTTCAAAGTTGGTCCTTTGAAATGAATTGGTTAAGGTCTAAAAAAATTAGAATAATGATCTAGACATTAAGTAATGAAATTAGGAGGCTAGAGGTACCCTGAAACAAAACCTAAAATAACTAGACGGAAATTAACAAAATAGCTACATAACATAATGACATTTTTGTAATTTTGGGTAAGTTTTGGAATTCTTACAGGAGGGCTTTTTAAATAGAAAATTTGATTTTTATGGGGTTCTCAGAGGCCCTGTAAACCATGGGAAGCCCCAGGATAGTTAAAACTCCTCAAGTGTACGTTTTCTAATGTCGGTTGACCTGAACTTTGACCCTTTCTTTTAGAAAGATTTTAGCTCCAATTTGAGTGATTCTAAAGGTATTTTATGAGATTGAGGACCTAAATTTTATGATAGAAAAGATTATTATCAAAAAAGAGCTAAAACGAATTGGAAACAAAAATGCCAAGATTAAGGGACATAAATGAAATTTTTTAAAACAAATTGCCTCTTGAAGCTTCTATATGTTTCATGCCACTTCTTTTCCTTTCCCCACCGACTTCATTTCTATCCAAAAATTAGAGAAGACTCAAGAGGGGGAGGCGCACAAGAACAAAGGGAAAAGAGGAGGAGAAAAGACAAGAAAAAAGTGAGAAATTCATGAAAATTCTTGCTCTTCCTTTAGAAAACTTCTTCCTCTCCTTTCCTCCTCTCGTCCGATGGATTTAGTGAGATGTTTAGTTCTATTTTGAGTTCAGACCAAGAGGGGGATGGTTCGAATTTTTGGAGGAGAAGCCAAGCAAGGACAAGAGCATTCAAAGAAAGCCAAGAAACCAAGGTAATTTGCCATGCTTCAAGCTTGATTTCTTTTGTTCTTTCTCTTGTGATTTTTGGCCCATATAAGATTAGCCCTAAGGAGTTAAATTTCTAGCCAAACCAAGAGTGAATCTTAGAAAAATGAAGAAGAACAAGAATATGCAAAGGAAACAATCAAATAGCCATTAGATTTCAAGATAGCAAAGTTAGGGTTTCAAGTGTTCTCTTAAAATTATGTTTTAATGCAAGAGTTCCTAGGCTAAAAATGAATGTTTGGATAAGCTTTAGAGATCCCTAAGAAGCTTCCCACATGTATCTCCCATCAAGAAAACAAGACAAACTCACTTGGTACCTCCTTGATACATAGCCACGGTCTAGAGAGGTTGGAGCATCAAGGGGTAGTTTTAATTTGTTCGAAGCTTGATTTTGAGTCATATATGATGGGAGAGGATGAGAGGGATTCTTGGAAAAATTTTAGAAGTCATAGATAATGAAATGGTATCATAGGTTCCATATTATGATTTAAAGAAGCAACACCTAGTTAGGCTTCTTAAATTAATTGTGTGATAGCTTCAAGAGACTTAAAATGAGTCAAGAGTCATAAATGGATGGAAGGAATGGAGCCAAGATTATGTTTTCCTAAGGTTGCTTCATTAGGTGCATTATGGAACCATAAATGAGTCATAAGAATGACCTAGCTTTTGAAATGAATATGTAGCCTTAGAATTTGTTCCAAGAGTGTAATTGGCTCCCATATTATGTCTTTAGGCCAAAGGAACCAAGTCCCACATCGTTGTGAGTGTGTGGCCATGGGAGAGGAAGCATTTCAAAAGAAAAAAAGTGTGTTGTTGTAACAAAAGTAGCTTTCTCTTCTTTCTCTCATGCGTAAGTGGATATTTATTTTGTCTTTGAATGTGTGTATGTATGTTTTAAACCATGAAAAATCCTTTTGCAAGTATCCAAATGCCATGGTACCATGATGTTATTGTATGCATTCAAATGATGCTTTATGAATTTTCTTTGGTTTGCTTAAGTATGGTGAAGCCAAAAGTGTAACACCATAATTCCTTAGCCTTTCTCATGCAATTTATATGCCTCATGCCATGCACTTCATAAGAATCATAAGAAATGACATATAAAATAATGAATTTCTTAGCGTTGTGTCACTTCAGTATCCCGTGAATCATGTGAGCTCATGTATCACATTCTCATATTTAATTACATAGATACAACTTATTTCCATCCCCAAAATTGGCCTAGAGCTCGTGTATAACAAGGGAATACATAAAATTCATGAATGCAATTTTGGCCAGAATTTTGTCTTTTTTGTCACAAATTTTGAAAAATCATAACTAATTCTAGAAAAATTAAAATCACACATTCTTTGTCATTATGGAAATCTATACATGTTTACTTTATGCTAAAAATATGTCCAGGCCATGAAACATAACACGTGAGATGTTTGACATTCAAAAAAGTACAGAGGTTTGGCTGGCTACTAGTACTGTCACAGGTTTATATTACAAACTTAAAAAATGTTCAATTAATTTCAAAAAAATCCAATCTATGAAAATGATACTAATATGGAAAACTACAGATGTTAGCTAGAAGAAAAAAATAACTCCAGACCAATTCAGGCACATCCAGGTATAAAAAACGAATAAAACAATACCTGAGGTCAATCTAAATGCTTGATATTGGGTAGAGTCTTTAAAACTTCATATCTCCCTCTTTAGACATCCAAATTGGGTGCTTCTAGTTGACACAAGTCATTGGGAATGTCTAGTTTCTTTCTATACAATTTTGTGGCAATTGGACATCATTTGGCCCCTGAGTGATAGAATTCATTTTCAAACCAGTATGAATAGTAACCTGACCAATTTCAGAATTTTTTCCAACTTCGAAAATTCACCAATTATTCCATAGATCTCTGAAAATCCTACACTTTAGCTTTTAAAAAAGCTTTCAACAAGATCTAATTGTATGTCAAGTCTCAGATTAAGAAGAGTTCATTTGAACAAAAAGTGGTGTAGGTTTCTAATATGATCAATTTTTGCTCTATATAGGATACCAAAGTGCCCAAATGACTTCCCTTGGTATTTGGTGTGACGTGTGACAATCCTAACTTCTAATCATTATAATTAAGGTTAAATACGTGATTTATAATCATAAATTGGGGTTACAAGACATTACGACTAATTATATTTAGAAAATATAAGAAAAATTTAAGCCTTAATGTTATTAGAGTCATCAACCATATAATTACAAGCACTCATGTATATAAGGAAAACAAACATTCATTTATAAGCATTTGATCCCATTACCCATTAATTCTAACTCATAAGATTCTTCTACCAATATTTCTAAGTCATCCCTTGGGGTTACTATATGAAAAACTAAGATTTTTAGGTTTGAAAGAAAGTTTGGGACCATTAGCCGCGGCTAAATATCCTTGCGCCGCGACCAATTGCTCTTGGGTTCACTCCTCAAATTGACATATTTCGCCGCGGCCAACTTACATGGCACTGCGGCGAGGAAGCCTCTTGGAACCTACCTCGCTTGTCTCTCACTACTGGCCGTGGCCAATTCCCCCCTTTCACCGCGGCTAATTCCCCTCTGGAACGCTTGACAAATTCTTGCAAAAGTTCATCGCGGCCAATTCCCATTCAGTAGCAGCGAATTACCCTCTGGATGACTCATAGTTTTGCCTCTCATATTTTGCCGTGGCTAACTACACTTTTCGCCGTGGTAAATTTCTCTCTGGTACTCTCCCTGGGCAATTTTGCCTCTATTGGTTGCAGCTAATAATACTTTGGCCTCAGCGAAATGCCTTCTGATCCTACAACTCCAAAAATCTTATCTCATACTCTCCACTCTCCCTCCAATAACACCCTGGGGCCACTCTACCTTAATTTATGCAACTCTAATAGTGTTTATCTACTTGATTTACCTAGTTAATCTATCCATATCCACCTCAAGATTTAAAGTATTAGTTTCTACTTACCAAGCTACCACACATCAACAAAACCATAATTTAATGACAGTAAATGCATTCTAGCCACAAGGTACATGAGGCCAGTGCTTAATGTTCATACAAGTTTAAGTTACATATCCATTATTAGCCAATTACAACCATAATGTTCAATTCCATGATAATTAAATTACATATACAGTCCCTATACTTGGCAATTCATGATGCAATGCAGTAATGATACAAAACTAGTAATCTAGTTATAATATAATCTGTCAAGGCTTCTCAAACCTATATGTTACCAAACCATTTGATAAGCTCCCATTAATTTTCTCTTTCCCACTAAGAGGTCTGGTCCCTGAAAATGTTAGCCCATAACGGGGTGAGATATACAATATCAGTAACAAAAGGCAATTTCCATATATATGTACAAGTTAATCGATCCAGTGTAAATTCATGTCATCAATACTAGAATCATCAATTCAAGTTGCAAATGAACTATTTGAACTACCAATAACTACTGTCCCATACTAGCAATCATACACAACATGTTAATGGCCAATAACACCAGGAGAGCTCCATCCACGACACCTACTCCATAATGAGTACAACTAGGGCTCAGTGTATCTGGGGTCTGATCACAACTTGGTGCTCGATCAAAGCACATGCACGGGTGGTAGTTGCACCACAGCTCCACCATGGACTCACAAGGTCCAATCACAATAACAATTCAAATAGTTAACTAATTATTTAGTATTTCAAAATCATATATATGCAAACAACATCAGATTAACATGAACATATACATGGAATTGAAAAATTAATCCCGATTTCCTCAATGAAGCCAATTACTCATCCTCTAGCTACCATCATGATTCAAAGCACACTAGGTCTAACATAAGCATAATCATCATTATTCAACTATCATTAGTAAAGAATTTCCCTATCCACAGATTAATCTTAACAAGAGCACATTCAAAACTTCTTACCTAAGCTTCCTAAGGGTCAATTGCTCCAATTCAAGGTCAAGACATCAAAGCTCACAATGGTTCACTCCCCACATTTCTATTTTCGCACATACACAAGCCATGCACCAAAAGTCAGTCCAAATGATGGGAATTTAGTACACACATCTCATAAAAGGAGAGGAATCACTTACCCATACATCGAAGAGGTTAAATGGACTGAGTTGAGCCTCAACTACTAAGAACACACCATGAGACATTCCCAAATTCGGATTTGAGTCATCAAGCCTAGAAAATTCAGTTTTTCACCTGCATCTCCTTGTAATTTTGCACAATAACAGAACCCATCATGAAAATCAAACCTTGAGGACATTTTCCAGTAAAATAATACATAAACTGAGAGGGAAATACTTACCCAATCAGCCCTTTAGTTTCTACTCCAAAAATCTTCTACGGAAACACCCAAATACCAAAGTTCAGATTTGAAAAGGAGATGAAAATACTCAAAACTAGAAACTAATCGGACCAAAATGAAGAGGAGAATGAGAGGGATATGTTTTATATAGATTACCTTGGCCAAATCTCCTTTTAGAAGTGAGAAATGGTGGAGGAATGCAAAAAAATCCTAGCCCCTCTTCTCAAGTGCGAAAATAGCTTTTCCCTTCTGCATAACCAAGTGTTTTGCTCTTCCAAATGGGTATGGCTACTGAACCTTTAGGGTTTTTAATAAGGAATGGGCTGACTCATCAGCCCAAGGTCCAATTGGGCTCATTTCTAGTGGTTGGGCTATGGTTCAATGAATGGGCTACAGCAAATTTAGAGCTAAAAGTGAAATGTGCTGACCCAATGGCCTAATTCCTTATGGGTTTAGATTTTTATGCTTATTGGGCCTTATTTCATAAGTTGGGCTGCAACAATTTGGTAGGGTCAGGCTAAGTTCCAAGAGTTAATCTAATTTAGGTCTGTATAATGTGCGTTAGGCCAACTCATATAAATTGGGTCTTGAGCCCTTATTTTACTAAATCAGATTGGGCCATTGCTAGGTAATCTTTTTTGGCCCAAGTCTCATGATAAGAAGTTAGGCTTACACCTAAAATCATTAGGCCTCAATAAATCCTTATCCAAGGCTTACTAAAATTAAGTTTGGGCCCAAATTAAGCTTTAACCCAATTAAAATCTTAAACCTATATTAATAACTTTATTTCTCTATAAATTTCTATTCATATAGCTTACCTAATTATTCCATAATAATTATTCTTAATTAGTTCAAATGCATTATTAATACCTTAATTAATTTTGGGGTGTTACATGACAACCCTAACTTCTATATCATTCTAATTAAGGTTAAATACGTGATTAATAATCATAAATTGAGGTTACAAGACATCACGATTAATTACATTCAGAAAAATACAGGGAAATTTGAACCTTAATGTTATTAGAGTCATTAACCATATAATTACAAGCACTCATGTACATCAGGGAAACAATATTCATTTATAAGCCTTTGATTCTATTACCCATTAATTTTAACTCACAAGAATCTTCTACTGATATTTCTAAGTCATCCCTTGGGGTTACCATATGAAAAACTAAGATTTCTAGGTTAAAATAAAAGTTTGGGACCATTAGCCGCGGCTAAATGACCTTGCGCCGCGGCCAATTGCTCTTGGGTTCACTCCTTATTGCTGTGGCGAGTTGGACCTTCGTTGCGGCGTGGAAGCCTCTTGGAACCTACCTCGCTCGCCTCTCGCTATTAGCTGTGGCCAATTTCCCCTTTTGTCGTGGCTAATTCCTCTCTAGAACGCCTGAAAAATTTTCATAAAAGTTCACCGTGGCTAATTCCTATTTAGCCGCTGCGAATTACCTTCTGGACGACTTCTAATTTTGCCTCTCAAATTTCGCTGCAGTGAATTGCTCTCTGATACTCTCCTTAGGCAACTTTGCCTCTATTGGCCGCGGCTAATAATATTTTGGCCACGGTGAAATGCCTTCAGATCCTACAACTTCTAAAGTCTTGTCTCATACTCTCCACTCTCTATCTAGGGGCTCTCTAGGGTCACTTTCCCACTTGTCATGAGATTCTAATAGCATCTATCTAGCTGATTTGCCCTCGCCATTATATCATTACCCATCCCACATTTAAAGGTGGGTTCTCCTACTTATTCATTGGTCTTATATAAGCAAATTTATATATTTCTCACGATGGCCATTCAATCATGTTTTCGTTAGATAATTCATGCATCGCTAGCTCAAATCCACAATCAATACATCACATGATTTCATTACTCAAATAGTCAGTTAAAACACAGGTCTACAAGCCATAATAAGTGTCATAAACTCATATATCCATTAACAACTAATATGAAGCCTATTTCTCATTAGTTACATTTTATGTTATCAAAATACAAACTCCTACACTTGGCAATACAAATACATGATGATGCTATACAAAGGTTAACAAAATTAGCATCTACTCTATTCCACTCAGACCAAGTGTAGCTCCCCATACCAGGCTTCAGCTTATGGATGTTCATCCACTTGCTTACCCTTATCCTTACCCGAAGAACCTTCACCTGAAATATTTAATCCCATAAAATGGGGTGAGATGTAAATCTCAGTAACCAAAGCAAATTTCATTCATATATTCCAGTTTAATTAATATATATATGCATGATTTCATATAAGTATTAGAAAACATACCAGTTATACTAGTAAATGAAACAATTAGGCTATCTATGATTGCTATCCCATACTAGCAATCATAATTCCACATGTTAAAGGCTAGTAACATGGGGAGAGGCCCGTCCACGGCACCTACTCTCCATTGAGCACAACCAGAGCTCAGTGCATCTGGGGTCTGATCATAACCCGATACCCGATCGAAGCACATGCACGGGTGGCAACCGCACCATAGCTCCACCATAGACTCACAAGGTCTAATCACATATAATAGATAGCCAACCAATTCATTTAGCATCAAAATCATAATCATGCAGCAATTACAAGATTAAAACAAACATATGCATGGAATTAGCATAAACCCCAGTTACCTCACTCTATAGAAATTGAAAAGCCACCAGTAGTGCCAAAATCCCCCTATAACCATAACATCAGAAGATTATTACTTTAAATCATGATGTACAGTAGTAACAAGTACCCAAGGAATTAAAATACAAATGGCTACCTGGAAGACGCTTACCCAGCCACTACAAATTCCTAAATTCTGATTGAATATGTCCTATACCAGAAACTTCAATATATCACCTTAATTCCTAGGTAAATTCGTACATAATTAATACCCCTACTATAAATCAACTATGGGGGTCTTAAACTAGTAGAAAATACACTAGAATGGAGAGTTTACACTTACCCAATATCTCTCAGCCTCTACCTTCAAAAATCCTCTAAGAAAATACCAAACAACCATATGTCAGAATTTGGGTATGGTGAAAATGCTCTAAATGAAAAAATAATCAGGCCAAAATGAAGAGAAAGAGAAGGGGATTAAGTTATATAACAAGTACCTTGGCTAATTTTGAGCTTAAAAGTGAGAAATGATGGATTTCTTGTCCCAAACCTTAGCCTCCCTTCAAACCTCCGAAAATGAGTTGTGTGCGTGTGTTTCAGAAAAATGTGGAGGGGCTAAAGTGTTTAGGGTTTAGTTGGGTCTAATATGGGTCATGGGCTGACCTAAGGGTCCAATGGCAAGTGGGTTTTGATTTAAACCTTGTTGGGCCAGCTTTAATATGTTGGGCTGTAGAAATTTAATTAGGCCAAACCAAGTTTGAAGGACTCAATGGATTTGGGTCTACACAAGGCCATTTATAAGAGCTTGTGCAAGTTGGGTCTTGGGTCTCTAATTCATTAAATCAGATTGGGCCTTCCATTAATTCCTAACCTTGTCTTATTTAATTTAATTTGGGCCTAGATGGAGTTTCTAGCTCAATTAAATCTCAAACTCATATTAATAATTTATCTTTATAAAGTTTTCATTCACTTAACTCGCTCAATTATGCCATATTAATTATTCTTAATTAACTAAAATCCATGATTAACACCTTAATTAATTTTGGGGTGTTACATTTGGCACCTCTTGGGCAAGTTTAAAAGCATGATTATGACTTGTATGAACTGCCCAAATGGTTCCAAACCTCATGCATCTTAATTTGGCCATTCTACTTCCATTTATACACAGTTGCACAAAGCCATTCAAGAAGCCAATTTGCCATAAGATACTCAATTTACATTCTGATGGTCATATAACACAATCTCTTATTTATAATAACATATTATCATAATTATACATGTTCAAGAGGTCATAGGTCATACACAATAATAGGTTACAACAATTACCACTTAAATGGCCTTAAAGAAGCACATTCCATGCACTTTGGTGGCATCTCATCTTTCAAGAGGTTGGCTTCCATTTCCTTGTTCTCTTTGTCCATCTAGCATGTTAGAACATTGGAGAGGAGAGAATGAGATTTAAAGAATCCCAATAGCTCATCTCTCTTTCAATTACACATAAAAGATGCAAAACCAATCTTACAATTCATGCATGGGCATATTAATATGTGCAAACATTTAAGAAGCATTTTCAACATTTGAGCAAGTCATACATAGTGTACAAAGGCTTGCCAAGCAAGTGGATTAGTCTCACCCATTCATTTGTAGATTTTGGACTGGCCTCATCCATTCTTTAAGAGGTTCTTGGACTCAACCTTACTCTTAGGAGTCAACCTCACTTTTGGGAAACTCTTTACTTTATCTCAACTAAACTTTAAGGGTTTTTAGCTCATCCTCACTATGGCTAAGGGTTCTTGGCCTCATCACACTCAAACAAACCAAAGCAAGCATCATAAATATCATTTGGAAAATAATGCATCATCATGGTACCATGGCATATGAAATCATATTAGAATACTTTTCATAGCTTAAAACACACATACACACATTCAAAGACAAGCCAAGCATACATTCATGCATGAGAGAAGGAGGAGTGAGCTATCTTGGAAGCAACCACACACTTTTTCTCTTGAATTTTCTCTCCCTTCTTCGGCCTCACACACACAAAGGTGTAGGAATGATTTTTCTTAGCCTAAACACAATTTATGGAAGCCAATTAGGTTCATAAAATTAATTTTAAGACCATACTAATTCCTCATACACTAACTTAACCTATAAACCCCTTTATGGTTCCAAAATTGTACCTAATAAAGCAGCACCCATCAAATAAATTCTAGGCTTCATTCTTTCCTTTCAAATATGATGCTTGACTCCTTTTAAGCCTCTTAAAGTCATCACACAATTAAAATAAAGAGCCTAACTACATCTTACTTTTTTAGGTTATATTATACAACATATAAGACCAACTCACTTTCTATGGTTTCTAAATTTTTTCCAAGGCCTCCCCTCTTCTTCACTCATCATATATGACTAAAAAATGGGCTTAGAAAAATTTAAAACTCTTCTTAGGCACCCAAACCTATCTAGGCTGAGACTATACATGGTTTTAGGTTTCATGGACTTTACTTTGTTTTCTTGATGGAGGAAGCACATGGGGAGACTTTTAGGGATCTTAGGAGCTCATTTAAACTCTCATTTAGGCATAGAAATCAAGGTATCAAATCAGATTTTATAAGGAACATATGAAACCCTAGAATTTGTATCTTGAATTTTCATAGTTTTTTGTTAATTCTCTTTACATATTCTTATTCTTCATACCCTTTTTTCTAAGAATCGCCCTTGGTTCTACCTAAAAACCAAGCCCTCCTTTGACTTCTTGAGTGGGGCGAACCATAGGGAGAAGAGGAGCAAGGGGTAGCAATCATAGAAGAAGAAATTACCTTATTTTTTCTTATTTTCTCACTTGAATCTTGTCTTCTTTGGCCTCCTCTCTTCAAATCCGAATTTTCCCCTTAATTTCTCCCTTAAAACAAATTTATAAACTTCATTATAATCATAGGAAATAAAGGAGAATGGAGGAGAAGAGGTTTGGGAAGGAAAAAGCATGAAAAACTACCAAAATTTCATACCTTCAAGCCTTAATTTCTCCTCCCCTTCTTCTTCCTCTTGTGTACCACTCTCCTAGGGTTTCCTATCTGGTTTAGGGTAGAAAAATATGAATCTATATGAGTGGGAGAGTGGGGCACCCTATATATATAGGTGGAGGAAGAATGACATTTCAAAAATTCCCGTTTTGCTTTCATTTTTGGCATTTTTGTTTCTAATTTATTTTATCTCCTTTTTGAGAACTATTTTTTCTATTATAAAATTTAGGTTCTCAATTTAGTAAAATGCCTTTGGAATCACTCAAATCGGAGCTAAAACCTTCCTGAATGAATCTGTTAAAGTTTGGGTACATTGATATTGGAAAACGTCTACCGGAGGGGTTTTAATTATCTCGAGGCTTCCCATGGTTTTTAGGGCCTCTAAGAACCCCGGAGAACTAAAAAATTTGATTGAAAAAGTCATCCTGTGTGAATTCTAAAATTTTTTCAAAATTACGAAAATGCCATTATGTTTCATAAGTTTTTCATTAAATTTCGTTTCTTCATTCTAGCTCTATTTTCCTTCTGTCTGAGCTTGGGGTTCTCATTTTTAGGAGTCTAGAATGTTACTCAAAATTTTCAAGACCTTAACTAATTCATTTCGGGGGACTTGCTTTGAAAATGCATCCATTTCCATTGTTTAACGAAAATTAGACATTACAAAAAGTCTTCTAGCCATGGTGAGAATGAGCCAAAAACTCTCAAGAATGGGTGAGACAAAGCCAAGAGCCTGCAAAGAGTATGGCTTAGTCAAGAACACTTTTAGGAAATGGGTGAGGCAAGTCCAAAATCCTTAAAAGAGAATGGGTGAGGCTAAACCATTTGCTTGATAAACCTATGTGTGTTTTGTATGACTTCTTGAATGCTAAAAATGTTCCATGAATGATTATGAAAGCCATGATGTCCATGCATGCATTTTTAGATTTGGATTGCATTCTTTATGTATGGTTGAAAGGGAGAAGAGCTATTGGGATTCTTTAAATCTCATCCCTTCCTCCCCATTTGTCTAACATGACTAGGTGGACCAAGTGAGCCAAGAAATAGAAGCCACCAAGTATAAAGGAAGGACATTGACAATGAAGTGTGTGAAAATGTCCATTTTGTAGCCATATGAATGGCATATGATGTAATCCAATATTGTATATGATGTATGAACTTATGAGCATATATAATTACATGAATATTTCATGTATGAATGAGATTTAATGCCATATGTATGATATTGCATGATTTGGACATTAAATGGCAAGAACTAACTTATGTATTCTTGTGTATACCTTGGGGCTGAGAGTGTGAGTTTGTGAAGTTTGGATTTGTACACCTTTGAGACATGTTTAGTAGACCATTTTGGTGCTTTCCTACATGCTCAAGTAGCCATAGATGTCTTAGAAGTTGTTTTGGACCATTTGAGACTTATTACAGACACAAAAATGACTATTTTGGAACCTAATGTCAAGATCTTACCAAATGAACGAATTTGCTTATGAAATTTGGCATGCATATAGATCTTATCTAGAGCTTTTTGGGAAGCTAAATAGCAAATTATTTGGAGTTCTGTGAAATTAATTATGATTTTGCAAAGTTTCCATTTTATGCTATTTTGGTATAAGTACTGTTCATATGGTCAGTTTCTTATACTATATCATTTAAGGATCAAATCGTGTCCAATGCCCATAAAATTTTACAAAAATAAACTAGACATGATAAGCTTTCTACGGCCACTAAGATCACCTCAATTGGATATCTGAGCAGAGAGATATGAATTTTTAAATTTTTGTGACAATACTAGTAGTGACAGGTGACCTTGGTTACTATTTCATTGATTATTGGTGGCTAGACATCCTGTTGTGGTTTGGAATTATTTTTAACATAAATTAGATATATGTAGCTTTCTAGAATGGTATAGTGTGCTTGATTTTGATCTTTTTAGAATTAGTTATAATTTTTCAAAATTCATGACAGAAAGCTGAAATACCAACCCAGGCTGCACATGCTATTTTTATGTACATTCTCTATTAGCTCGAGTTCTTGGCCACTTCTTGAGATGGTTTTAAGTTGTATTTGTATATTTAAATATGAGAATGAGATGGATGACTTCATATGGTCCATGAGACACAAAATGAAAAATTTATCCTTGACTTAATGCAATTTAATTGAATATTTTTAATAGCTTTTCCTTGGGAACTTTGTGTAATTTAAGGAAATAAGTCTAGTAATGATATGAGATGAGCTAGAATAGTATGAAATGAGGGAAATGAATATGGTGTTACAAGGGAGGAGGAAAAAGGAGAAGAAAAAGAAACTGAAAGGTATGAAAATTCATGGATTTTCTTAGTTCCTCTTTCTCCTCCTTCTCTTCTTTCTTAT
This sequence comes from Erythrophleum ivorense, assembly GCA_026724425.1. Classification (NCBI taxonomy): domain Eukaryota; kingdom Viridiplantae; phylum Streptophyta; class Magnoliopsida; order Fabales; family Fabaceae; genus Erythrophleum; species Erythrophleum ivorense. The sequence goes on along the minus strand of JAIUCV010000001.1, from coordinate 27,022,587 downwards.
GGATTTATTGGAGCTTTTGGGTCTATTTTGAGGTTAGACCAAGGGGGAAAATTTTGAGTTTGAGGAGAAGAATTCAAACAAAGAGAAGAGCTCTTGAAGAAACCTAGAAAACCAAGGTATTTTGCTACTTTCATGCTTGCTCCTTCTTGTTCCCTTTCTTGAGTTTTTTGTCCCATATATGGACAGCCAACAGGAGTTGAAATTTTAACCAAACTGAGGGTGAATCTTAGGAAAATGAGTGAGGAGAATAAAAATATACAAAGGAAATAAAGAAAGAACTATGAATTTGCAAGATAGAAAAGCTAAGGTTTTAGTTGCACCTTAGTTTGTAAGATGAGTTCTAACCATAAATTAAGATGTTTAAGAGTCCATATAAGTTTCTAAGATATCAAAGAAGCTTCCCACATGCTTTTCCCATCAAAGAAGTCAAAATAATTCCTTTGGTGTCCTAAAGAAGCATAGCCTCAGCCTTGGGTGGAAGAAGCACCAAGGGATAGTTTTAAATTCTTCCAAGCTTGGTTTTGTATCATATATGATGGGAGAGTATGAGAGGAAGCCTTAGAAAAAAATTAGGAAGCCTAAGAGTGAGATGGTAGCATAAGTTCCATATTGTGACTTAAAAAAGCAACATGTAGTTAGGCTCCTTAAATTAATTGTGTGATGGCTCCAAGAGGCTTAAATGGAGTTAAGAACCATAAATGGATGGAAAGGAGGAAGCCAAGATCATGAATTATTGGTGTTGCTTCATTAGATACCTTATAGAACCATAATTGAACCTTAGAAGCAATCTAGCTTTTTCTAGTGCATGTGTATCTTTAGAAGTTATTCCAAGAGTGTAATTGGCTTCCATGTGATATATCTATGCCAAAGAAATCAAGTCTCACATCCTTGTGAGTGTGTGGCAGAAGGAGAGGAAGCATTTTCCAAGGAAAAAGTGTGTTGTTGTGCACCAAGGTAGCTCTCTCTTCTTTCTCTTATACAAGATTGGGTGTTGTTCATATCTTTGAATGTGTGTGTATGTTTAAGCCATGAAAGATGTTTCTAGAATGTATCTATATGCCATGGTATCATGTTGCTTTGTTATGTACATGAATAATGTTTTATGAACATGTCTTAGTTTGCTTGAGTGTAGTGAAGCCAAAAGTCCTTTAGTTAGGGTGAGATAAGCCAAAAACCCCTAAGAATGGGTGAGACAAAACCAATAGTCTCTAAAGAGTGAGGCTTAATCAAAAGTCCTTTAAGAAAAATAGGTAAGGCAAATCCAAAATCCCAAAGAAAATGGGTGAGGCTAAACCATTTTCTTGGCAAGCTTATGTATGTTTTATGTGACTCCTTAAATGCAAGAAATGTTCCATGTATGATTATGCATTCCATGATATTCATGCATGCATTTTTAGACTTGAATTTGCATCCTTTATATATGGTTAAAAGGGAGAAGAGCTATTGGGATTCCTAGAATTTCATTCTTTTCTCCCCATTACCTAACATGCCTAGGTGGACCAAGTAAGCAAGGAAATGGGAGCCACCAAGTTGGAAGATGAGAGAATGATAAGAAATTATGTTATTTTATTCTTTTGTAGCTATTTTGTTGTCACAAGATGTAATTCAAAGATGTATATGATGTATAACCTTTTGAACATGTATGAATATATGGATATGTGATGTATATATGAATATTGGAAGCAAATGAATAGAATGGCATGATTTTGACATTGAATAACTAGAATTGCTCATGTATGCTTTGTGTATACCTTGGAGTGGGATAGTGATTTTGTAAAATCTAGGTTTATAGACCTTTGAGGCATATTTAGTAGACCATTTTAGTGCTTTCCCACGTGCTCAAGTAGTCATGAAAGCTTTGAAAGTAAATTTGGACCCTTCTATGACCCTTAAGAAGCACAAAATTAGCCCTTTTAGAACCCTATAATTTGACCAAATGAATGAATTTCCTCATGAAATTTGGCATTCATATAGATCTCACCCATGGATTTTTGAGAAGCTAAAGACTAGATTATTTGGAGCTCTGTGAAATTAATTATGAATTTTCAAAGTTGCCAAATTTCTACTGTTCTGGTGTGATTATTATTCATATGGTTAGTTTCATCTCCTGTGTCATTTGAGGGCCAAATGGTATCCAATGCTCATAAAATTTTACAGGAACAAATTAGACATAATAAGCTTTCTATGGACACTAAGATCACACTAATTGGATGTTTGAGCAGGGAAATATGAATTTTTGAAATTCTATGTCAGTATTAGTAACACTAGCTGAGTTTATATATTGTTCCATCAATTTCTAGTGGCTAGACATTTCTTTTTTGGTCTGAACTTATTTTTAACATAAAGTAGATATTTGTAGCTTTCTAGAATAGTATAATTTTCTTGATTTTAATTTTTCTAGAATTAGTTATGATTTTCCAACATTTATGACAGAAACTTGGCACACCAATCCAAGGCTGAACATGTGATTTTTATGTATATAGTTCATGAACTCGAGTTTTTTGCCACATTTTACATGTAATTAAATCGGATAATGAGATGGATGAGTTCATATGATCCATGGGATATGAAATAAAAATTTTATCCATGACATAACATAAAATAATCTATTATTTAATGGTATTTTCTTGAGAAATTATGCTTGGCCAAGGTAATGAGCTTGGAATGAAATGAGATAGGCTAGATAAATATGGTGTTACACTTTATTGGTATCAGAGCAAAGGTTTAGGCATTTTGATGTGAGTTATGGCTTGTGAATATGAGTTTGCCTTTATGTATGAACGTGTTGTGGATGAATTGAGTGTGATGGTGGTGGGTGTGTTCCTATGTAATGCTAAAGTTTGCTAGTGTTGTTTCAGAAAGATGGTGAACACACAAAGAAGTAGGCCTTCCAGAAAGGCTCATGCTAAGGATAGAGTCGAGCCCAGTGATCCGATGGATGGAGCCTTTTAGGCTATTATAGCTCGCCTGGATCAATAGCAAGCTATGATTATGTAGTTATAAGAACGGCCTGCACAGAGAGATAGTAAGGGCCCTACACCTCCTCCCCTACAGCTACCACAGCACTCAGATCATCCCGAGCATTTTGAGGCAACTTATTCTGATCCATAGCCACACATATAGATACAACAAACTTCTTAGACTTCACCTACTCAGACACCTCCAGCCTTGGAGTAACCTTCCATTAGGCAGACAATAGCACAGTTCAGAAAATTCAGGTCTCCCACCTTTGGCAGTGAATTGAATATAGAGAAAGTTGAGGCCTGGATTATGCAGCTTGAGAAGATATTCTTGGTGATGGAGTGTACCTCTAAGCAGAAGGCTATGATGGCCATATTCCAGTTAAAAAAATAAGCAGATTACTGGTGGAGGAGTACTGAGCCAATTCTGAGATCGAGGAACCTTCCACTTACTTGGGAGACGTTTCTCCAAGCTTTCTATAAGAAATACTTCCCCAGCTCTATCAGAGATAAGAAGGAGTCAGAGTTTGTACTTTTGAGGCAAGCTGAGGGAATGTTCATGGACTAGTATGTAACCAAGTTTGTTGAGCTCTTCAGATATTCCTCATACTTACAGAGACATGATGACAAGCGTTGGAGAGCAAACAAGTTAGAAAAAGGTCTATTACCAAAGATTAGAGATGGGGTGGTCTCATAGAGGATTAGGGACTTTAATGCCCTAGTTGAGATTTGTAGAGTTACAGAAACAAACCTCAGGACTATGCAAACTACTTCTAGTACTAGACCTTTCCTCTTTGAGCCTAAGAGATCGAGAGATGAGACACAGGCCATGGTGAGTAGCAAGAGAGGTGGTAGAAGCCAATGGAATAGAAGAGGTCAGAGGAAAAGAGTTCAATCCTCTAGAGGTAATAGTATGTACCCAGTGTGGCAGAAATCATAGGAATAGGCCATGTTACATGGTGCAGAACATGTGTTATAGATGCGATAGACTAGGACACATAGCTAGGGACTGCATCTAGGCTCTTCAGTAGTTTCTCAATAGAAAGAGATGGCTCCTGCACCTAGACCTCAGACCCATGGTAAAATCTTTGCCCTGACACAGCAGGAGCCTAGCTAGTCCTTGTGTAATGTTCGATTTTCGTTAAAACAATGGAAATAGATACATTTTTAGAGTGGGTCCTTTGAAATGAATTCGTTAAGGTCTAGAAAATTTAGAATAATAATCTAGACATTCAATACTAAATTTAGGAGGTTAGAGTACCCTGAAACAGAGGCTAAAATAGTCAGACGGAAATTAACGAAATAGTTATGAAATGAAATAGTATTTTTATAATTTTGGGCAAATTTTAGAATTCTTATAGGAGAGATTTTTAAATGGCAAATTTGAGTTCTTCGAGGTTCTCAGAGGCCCTGAAAACCATAGGAAGCCTTGAGATAGTTAAAACCCCTTTGGTGTATGTTTTCTAATGTCGGTTGACCCAAACTTTGACCCTTTTGTTCGGGAAGGTTTTAGCTCCGATTTGAGAGATTCCAAAGACATTTTATAAGATTGAGAACCCAAATTTTATGATGGAAAAGGAGATCCTCAAAAAGGAGCTAAAATGAACTAGAAACCAAAATGTTAAGATTGAAGGACAAAATTGAAATTTGTGGAAACTATTTCTTAAACCTACCTATATATAGTCTGATGCCCCATTCTCCCCTTCACTTAGCTCACTTTATTTCTGCCCTCAACTAGAGAAAGAACCAAAGGAGTGAGGCACACAAGGGAGGGAAGAAAGGAAGGAGAAAAAGTAAAGAAAAGGTATGGTTTTTCGTGAATTTTTATGCTTTCTCTTTAGCACACTCCTTCTCCTCCATCTTCCCTTCTTTCTTATGGTTTTATTGAGGCTTTGGGTCTGTTTTGTGGTCAGACCTAAGAGGGAAAAATTCAAATTCAAGGAGAAGAAGCCAACTAAAGTGAAGTTCAAGTTAAGGAAACCAAGAAATTAAAGTATTTTGCCATGCTTCAAGCTTGATGTTTCTTGTTCTTCTTGTGTTGTTCGACCTATGTAAGACTAACCCTAAGGGGTTGATTTTCTAGCTAACAAATGATGAATCTTAGGAACATGAGGGAGGAGAACAAGAATATGCAAAGGAAATAACAAAATAACCATTAGAATTCAAGATAGAAAAGTTAGGGTTTCAAGTGTTCCTTTAACATTTTGTTTGATACAAGAATTCCTAGGTAAATGAGTGTTTGGATGAGCTCTTAAGATCCCTAAGAAGCTTCCCACATGCATCTTCCATTAAGAAAATAAAGCAAACTCACTTGGTACTCACATAGAACATGGTTTCGGCCTAGGCTAGAAAGGGTACCAAGAGGTAGTTTTAATTTGTTCCAAGCTTATTTTTGAGTCATATATGATGGAAGAGGATAAGAGGAAGCCTTGGAAAAATTTTAGAAACCATGGATAGTAAGATGATATTATAGGTTCCACATTATGACTTAAAGAAGCGACACCTAGCTAGGCTCCTTGAATTAATTTTGTGATGATTCTAAGAGGCTTAAATGGAGTTAAGAATCTTAAATGGATGAAGAGAATGGAGCAAAGATCATGTTTTCATAGGGTTGCTTCATTGAGTGCATCATGGAATCATAAATGAGACATAAGCACAACCTAGCCCTTGACATGAATATGTAGCTTTAGAATTTGGTTCAAGAGTGTACTTGGCTTCCATATTATGTGTTTAGGCCAAAGCAAACAAGTCCCACCATCTTGTGTGTGTGTGGCCAAGAAGAGCAATCAAATTCAAGAGAAAAAGTATGTTGTTGTAACAAAGGTAGCTCTCTCTTTTTTCTCTCATGCATGAGTGGATGTTGATCTTGTCTTTGAATGTGTGCATGTATGTCTTAAGCCATGAAAAAGTGTTCTAGCATGTATTCATATGCCATGATACCATGATGTTGTTTTATGCATTTAAATGATACTTTATATATTTACGTTGGTTTGCTTGAGGGTGGTGAAACCAAGAACCCACTAGCTATGGTGAGGATAAGCCAATAACCCTTAAAAATGGTTGAAACAAAGTTTAGAATCTCGTGTAACACCCCAAAATTAATTAAGGATAATTATGATGAATTAAAGAATTAATATAGATATTTAGGAAAATAAGGAAAATAAAGTTTCTAAAGAAATGGATTTATTTTAGACATTTCAAGCTAATAATCATGTTTCGTTATTACTAGGTGGAGATATATTAATTATGGTTATGGGTTTAATTAAGGAATTAACTAAGGGGAGTTAGACATTTAATTTGGGCCTTATGATCAATGTATTTATGCCATAAACTAAATAAGAAAACCCACTTCTAGTTTGTAAGAAGGTCCAATCTCATTTCTTAAGAACCCAACTCTCATTTCATCAACTAAACCCTTCAACTTATGGCCCAATAAATACATATTTGAACCTAAGTGGATTGTGGGCTTTAGGGTTAGCCTAAACCCATCTAAAACCCCAACTTACTCAACCTCTTATCCTTTATTTTGTAGACCAACTCAATCTTAGGTAAGGGAGAACTCCATTTTCGTATAGGAAGAGAGGAGGCTAGGGTTTTCTGCATTCTTCCACCATTTCTTACTTCTAGAGGAAGATTTGGCTAAGATAATATATATAAAACATGTCTCTCTCATTCTCCTTTTCATTTTGGTCCAATTAGTTTCTGGTTTGGGGCATTTTCATCTCCTCAAATCTAAAATTTGGTATTTGGGTGACTTCTTGCTAGATTTTCAGAGTCAGAAGTTAGAGGGATGATTGGGTAAGTATTCCGCTTCCATTTTATGTATTATTTTGCTGGAAAATGTCCCTAAGGATTGATTTTCATAATGGGTTCTGTTATTGTGCGAAATTACAAGGAGATTAAAGTGAAAAACTAAAATTTCTAGGTTTAATGACTCAAATCCGAATTTGGGAATGTCCTATGGTGTGTTGTTGGTGGTTGAGGCTCAACCTAGTCCATTTAACCTCTTAGATATATGGGTAAGTGATTTCTCTCCATTTATGAGATGTATGTACTAAATTTCCATCATTTGGATTGACTTTTGGCGTATGGCTTGTATATGTGCGAAAATGGAGATGTGGGGAGTGAAGCATTGTGAGCTTTGATGTCTTGACCTTGAATTAGTGCAATTGACTCTTTAAAAAGCTAGGTAAGTAACTTTTAGGTAGCCATTGGTGGTTTGACCCTTTGGATATTTAATTTATTACTAGAAATGATGATGACTACACTTGTTTTAGGCTTAGTGTGCATTTGAATTATAATGGTAGCTAGAGGCAGAGTAATTGGCTTCATTGAGGTAACCTAGGTTATTTATCTTAATTCCACATATATGCTCATGTTAATATTATATTTGTTACACATGCTTGATTTTGAAATGCTAAATGATTGGTTGACTACTTGAATTACGATTGTGATTGGACCTTATGAGTTCATGGTGGAGCTGTGGTGCAGCCGCTACCCGTGCATGTGCTTCGATTGGGCATCGGTTTGTGATCAGACCCCATATGCACTGAGCCCTGGTTGTGCTCATTGTGGTGTAGGTGCCGTGGACGGATCTCTCCCAGTATTGTTAGGCATTAACATGTTATGTGTGATTGTTGGTATGGGACAGAAGTCATTGGTAGATCAACTAATTTATTTGCAAATTGAATTGATGATTTTGGTGTTGATGATATGAAATTATACTGTATTGATTAATCTATACATATATATGGAATTTGCCTCTTGTTATTATGATTGTATATCTTACCCCGATTGTGGGCTAACATTTTTAGGGGCTGGACCTCTTAATAGCAAGAAGAAGTTAATGGAAGCTCATCATGATGGTTTAGTAGAGTATAGACTTAAATGCCTTGTTTAAATGGATTGTATAGTAGGTATTCTAGCATTATTTGTTGCGTCGTAATTTTGCCGCATTGCATCATGTATTCCCAAGCATAGGGACTATAATTATGTGATACATTAGACGTTAACTTGAATAAGTGATGTATGGAATCCCTAATGAAATGTGTATTTGAATGATAATTGTTGGTACTTTATGAATTCTTGTTGTTATTAATCCATGAACTTGCTAATATATGGTAGTTAGATGAGTAAGAATTAACACTTAAGTCTTGAATTGATAATGATAGATAAGTTGGGTAAATAAAGTAGATGAAAGCTATTAGAGTCGCATAAATTGAAGGAGAGTGGTCCTAGAGAGTCCCTTGGAAGAGAATTAGAGTGCATGAGGTGAAATTGGGGAGATATAGGCACAAGGATGAGTCACACTGTGGCCAGGAAGAGCTCGCCATGGCCAGGAGAGTGACATAAGTGAGGAGCACCACAACTCAAGGAGTCTCGCTGCGGCGAAAAATGAAAACATTGCCCAGGAAGGGTAACAGAGAGCAACCTCACCGTGGGGCAACCTGTTTTGCCGCGACGCAAGTTGAGGGAGCCAGGCACGAAATGTTCCAGTAGCTACTTTTGCCACAGCTTAAGAGTAGCCTATCACAGCAAGATTTATGAGAATTTTGAGGCTAAACCTGAGAGCAACTTCACTGCGGCGCTGAAGGTTTGAGTCATGGCCCAAGTTGAAAAAAATAGCTTTTAAGTTCTAGTAGCCAACCTAATCACTGCGGGAAGATTCCAAGTCGCAGCGAAAGTCTTCAAACTCCTACTTTTAGCTTAGAAATCTTGGTTTTCCCTACGATAACATCAAGGATATGACTTAGAAACACTTGTAAGGGGTTCTTAAGAGTTAAAAATTTAGGAATAATAGATTAAAGGCTTTTAATTGGGGATTTATTTCACTTACGTACATGAATGACTGTAATTATTTGGTTAATGACTCTAATAACATTAAGGTTCAAATTTCCTCACTTTTTCCTAAACTGATTAATTTAAATGATTCTAGACTTTGATTTATGATTATTAACTACGTGTTGAAGCTTAATTACCATGATTAGAAGTTAGGGTTGTCACATTTGGTATCAGAGCAATGGTTCAGGAAAATCGTGCTAATTTAAATTTTAGGGTTAGAGACTTAGCAATCATGATGCATATTTGGCATAGTATTAGCTTATAAAAATAGCTAATTATGTGAACATGTGGTTGTTGCTCCTTATGTTTAGTAAGGAAATATAGAGGAATAATGATGTGAGGCTTTTAGTGATTGTTCAAAATGAATGTTTCTTGAAATTTTTTTAGAACATCACCTATCACAATAAGTATGCCCCTGAGAATAATAGAGTATAGTGAGATTCTACCTCTTAACACTTTAGTATTACTAATTTTGAGACTTGAGGTTGTTTATGCTAATGAAAAGACTAGAATTTTGCCCTTCTTTTCTTTAGAGATTGGGTTACTGGTCTTAGTCTAGATAGACAACTAGTTGAGGCTTGTTGGCAATTGGTTATACGGTAGATGCACCAGTCACTCGCTGTGAGGCGCTAGTTGATTGAATGAATGAGACCAAGTAACTGATGAGGATGATGAATAAAGCTACTGATAGTATCTATGACCAGTTGACCGCTATTTACTAAGCAAGTCAATTAGGTACGGCCGACCAGTTGACTGGCCTATTGAATTAGTCAACTGATCATAACAAGAGTAGCAATTCTTTACCTAAGTGAAATTCTAAGCTTTTCAAGGGCTATTTAGAGTGATGTTGAGAACTTAGAAGCAACAAAGCAGAGTAAAACACTTGACTAGCTATTAAAAAACAAAGCCCTTACGAAAGGGTAAGATATAATCCTTACTTACGATTGGGAAATAAGTGTGATTGATTAAATATATGAGGTGACGTACAATCCATAATGAGTTAGAACCATGTAGACTTCGAAAGGCCCCCAAGGTTGAGGCTTATTAAGTACAGAGGTCCTAACCTACTTGCTTGATCCCGGTTAATAAAGAATGTAATTACTCGATCCTAGCTACCATATTTTAGACCTAATTAACAAGGGTGATGAGAGCTAAAGAATGTTTCAAATAGTTTTGTTCAAACTATCAGAGTGAGTAAGCTATCTTTAGTTAGTAATGACAAAGAAGGAAGGCAAGAAACCCTTAGGATTGTCGAATCCATTTTTGAATGGGAGATAATGACTTTAAAGCAAGAGATTAAGGGAGATGATATTTTGGAAGGAATCTTAAGAGCTTTGAGGCTCCTCCCTTAGTGTACTATGGAAAAATAAGGAGATTATGATAAGGGAAAAGACAACCCCTTAGTGTGATAAGGGTGAGGTGCACTGGCATGGGGTGCTTCTGCATGTTGTCTCTTTTGTGTAATTTATTTTACTTATGCTAGGTGGTGACATGCATTTGAGTGGTGGTTAGAGGCACTTTACGTGCTTGATACACTCAGGGAGTGTAAGGTAAGATTTTACAGCACTTTGGTGCTAGAGGCACATGGGACGTTTTCATTCATCGGCACTTCAGTGCTAAGGGCTTGCAGGGCGTGCCACTTATAATATGATTTGATGAATTTTGACCACCAAATTGGTGTTAAAATAAACTAAGTAGACTTTCTACTTGGAAGGCAAAGAGGAGATCTTGATTGTAAAGATCCATTTAAAAAGAGAATAATTGGTACCCGTGTCTGTACTAGTGTTTGAGATATAGTCAACATAGAGTGATGAGTATGTTTATGGTCAGAAAAATGATTTGCCCACTAATATTAAAGGTAAAGTCTGATCCCACCATTAGTAGCCTTATTATCATGTATCACGTGTGGTGTGATTAAGGGAATAGAGATAACATTAGGAATCTGAGATAGGCTAGTATTCACTATAGTAGAAAAACTCCCTAATTTTGAAAGAGGACTCCCTAATCCAAAATAATAACCTTAGGGAAGCGAATGAGAGGTGGTAGTAATGTAATCGACTTATGCTATTACAATAAAACAATAGTACAATGACTGATAGGGAAGGATGAATCACTAGTTGTAGATGTTATTGTTGGAGATTATACCCTAGGCCAATCATTTGTAAACATTGTGCTTCATTAAGAATAAAAGTTTTTCTGTTACAATTATTATATTTGCATGTTTCTATAATAATTATATTCTTGGATAAATTATATTAGTTATCCTAAATATCTCTAGTCGATCATCATTGTGGGAACGATGATGAATTAAGACGAGTATGATTTCGATTGATGGTTATGTGTTAATCATGTATGGAGATACAAATTAAAATCATAGGCGCTTGTTAGGAACAGGGTGCTGGATCGACCCGTCATAAGGTAGCTTCATGGATTAGGTTATAAGCATACCTCATATATAACCATGTCACTAATCCCTCATACATGAGATTATCATAGATTCCAACATGAAGGACACTGTGCTTTGGCATTGTCAAAAGTCACCTTTGACCGGGTGATCATAAAGGCTATGGTCGGGCATAGTGGACTCCATGTAGAGGATGATGAGTGGTCAAGATGGAATTTGTCCCTCTAGTTAATGGAAAGATATCTCTGGGCCCCTCGATGAGTGAGACTGAGAAATGCATGGCCATGCTTGGATAGAAGGGTTTTCCATTCATTCTGTCGGTTTGCACATAAATCAAGAAACTAATGATCGAGTAAGATAAGGATGACATTTCCATGCCTCATGCTCGATCAAGATATCGTGTGATAAAAGGGATGTGACAGGGTTATACGATAGGCTGTATCAGATCACCAAACCCTATGTGATTTGGGTAGTCACTATGTCTTGTTAGAGGCCACTGGTGACTTGTGGGTGCAATAACGTTGTTGACTCATTGCCAATATCATATAGGCGTACAGGATCGCACACAAGAACGAATCAACTTGAACAAGAATGTCCAAATTCATTGAACCTAAAATTGTGTCTAGATTTGATGAATGTTATGCTTAATTAGGGTGAGATAATTATATATATAATATATATATATGTAATTAATTTGAAATATAAGTATATATATTATTTGATATTTATATATATAATATATATATATATATATATTTCATATATATATATAGAAATTCAAAATATATATATTTATATTTGATATGAATATATATATTGTATTATATATTTTAATATATATATTTATAAATAAATTAGTTAAAATTGAATTTATGAGATAAATTCGAATTTCAACTAATTTGTTTAAGATTAATTTGGATTAATTTAAATAATGTATTTAAATTAACTAATTTAATCTAAATATACCCCTATAAAAAGAGAGGTAAGCTAGGGGTTAGAGACATAAAAAAGAGTAAGCTTTCTAAAACCCTAAGCCGTCACCCTAGAAAGAGAGAGAGCGGCCGTACACCTAGAGAGAGAAAGTGTACGGACTCCTAGAGAGAGAAGATTGTCTTGTCGTCAATTTGCGTATGGACGTGGTGAACGAAGGTGTTAGCACGCCTTTCAAGTTGCCAGATCATTTGCGTGGATATCGATAGAGGGGCTGCGTATAGACGTCAGTTCCAGAGATTCGAAAGGATAAATCGCACTGCAAAGGTAATATTTTATCTCATGCTTGGTTTAATCAAGTCGATGGATCCATGGGAGGAAACAAATTAAAATTTTCGTTGCGTGTACAGTACATTTCTTTCAGATACTAGAAGTCTCTCATTGGGAATCCTTACCTAATTTGTGGGCAATTGGGGAGTGTTAATAATGAAAGGACTTACTAAGCCTTATTATTATGTTAATTTAACTCTCAATAGTCAGGAGTGAGTTGAGGCCTAAGGGCTTTTAGAGAAGCGGGAGAGTTAGTTGTACTTGGCATAGATCATTGTATAAAGGTGAGAACTTTCATACCATCATACACTATATACTATAACTTGCTATTGAAAGACCTTTTACTTACTGTCAGAAAACCTTGTAAATAAGGTCTCGGATTTTCACACTACTAAATGCAAGTTCTTATTAATAAAATCTTGGACCTTGTTGACAAGACATTATCTCATTACTCTTTACAAATTTTTATGCACCTTTAAATTGTAGCATATTACAAAAAAAAAAACTTAGCTATACGTGAGGAAGTTAGAGGGAAATTGGTACATCTAGGAGAGGGTGAGTAGTATGCTAGTTGAAGAATAATTATACTTGTGTGAAAATACCTCAGTTAAGTGTAAGGAATACAAAAAGGCAGTCCTTTGAGAGTATATAATGGCATAAGACCCAAGGAGATGTTCAGTTGACACCAACCAAGTGTAGACAACATGGAGTTGACTACTAATGTTTGTACTAACTATGAACTAAGATGAAACACTTGGATTGTTAATCGTGGTAGCCTTTGGAATCACATGTATGTGATTGTGGTGATGCTTTCACCATTGCAAAAAGGAAAACAGAGAACAAAAAGAAAGGAAAAAAAAAAGAGATAAGGGAGAGATCTATTAAGGATTTTCCTATATTGGTTGCACCTAAGGATGAAGATTAGGTTGTTTATAATGAACCATCATCATGAACTAGAATTCCTGATGCTATGAGCAAGTGGTGGAAACTATGTCATTTAATAAACCATCCACTTGAACTATGTCTTGGGAGGTTTAAAGAAACTCATTCCTAAGTCCTAAAAGATTACATTGATGCTCTAGACAAGGCACTTTCACCCTTGAAATTAGGTCTTATTAGAGAATATAATCTAGACCTAAAATATCATGTTTATTTTCACTTGAAAGATCATGTTTGATTTTGACTATGTGGAAGGTGAACCTAGAGTGTTTGGGTGCCTTAAATAGATTAGTTGTAAGATTAGATTTTATATTAGTTCTAACTCTAAGGAATCTCTGAGAGCTCCATCGCACAACCCTCAAAATAATACTAGGTTGAATTATATATAGCTAGTGGCATAACCTAGGTCATCTCCCTTGGAATTAGAGTTCAATGTTTAATTGGGTTTTCTAAGTGTTAAAAGACTCTAAATTCTCTAAACTAAGGGGGGGTTTTGATCTAATTAAACTAAATAAAATGAAATTGAAATAAAGTTCCTAAATTCTACCTAATTGAATGAATTATGGGTGAATGATGGTCTTGTGACTAGCTTTAGATTCGTCCCTTGGTATTCACTATCCTTATCCTAATCCAATTGTGATTAATTCTAACTTAAGAGTCCTTAATTGTGTCCATTGGCAAATAATCTTGAATTACTACTCAAGGTTCAAGAATCTAGCAATTTGATGTTAATTGAGACCTCAACTACCATTAAATTACTAATTCTTGTGATTAAGATCTATGAACACTTGAATTAAATGATTAATTGATCAATTAGCCTCTGAATTAACACCCTAGGATGTTTAATTAACCAACCAAACTCTAAGGAATCCTTAAATCAAACAATAAAGCTCATAATTTCACTTATGCATTTCATCGAACACCTTCGTGGCATACATGAAAAATTAAAGGAAAGTGTAAAATTCAGTATTTAATCCAACCAATTAATCAACAAAAAGGCTTCCTAACTAATGTCTAACCAGCCACTAATCACAGTTACACAAATTCCTAATCAAATACAACTTAACCAAGCTTGTACAAGAAAAAGAAAAAGTGTAGGAAATTAAGAAAGTCAGCCAAAATTCTATATTCTTCTCCATGGATTCAAGCTTCCACTAAGGATCTTCCTCCTAGCTAGCCACACATGGAATTAATTCTTCATTTGAGTAAAGATGGAATGGGAATGGAGGAGACGAGTGGAATGGCGTGGTATGGACGATGAATGTAGCCTGGAATGGACGAAGGGGGCGTGAATGACATGATGGATGAATGTGTTCCCAATGGACAGCATGATGGATGAATCATTTTTGCCTCTGCCCAAGCTCAGCCCTTATCACGTGGCTCATTTTATCACTTTCACGTGCTTCATTTATTCTGCCCAAGTGTTTTTAATCCCTCAATGAATCACGTGGCTTCTTAATGCCTCTTTCAGCCCAAGCTAAATGCATGCGTTCTGCCCATGCCAATCAACGTGCTCAGTGGGTGTGTGTTTTCTTCATGCTCTTCACGTGTTCCGTCCAGCTCATGCTTCTTCCTTTGTTTATGAGTGTGGGCCCCAACGCGTGGAATGATCTCTGCCTCCCTAATCACATTCTTTTCATACGCTTAGCCCTCTGTTTCTGCTGCCAAAACCATGGCTACTACACGAGTAAATGATTCTGCATCAGCTTCCAGCCTGTGGCTCATGTATATGTTTCTTCTACGTTGCCTCAAACATCCAAGCTCGAGCTTCTCATGTGATTTTCTCCATGCAAAGCTGTCGCATTTTTTTCTCTCTAAAACAGAGGCTGCTTCCTTCATAGAGTGCCCAGCTCATAGCTTCTTCTTTGCAACTCATTCCAGCCCTTCTTTGTTCAACTCAACGTCTGTTCCAGCCACGTTCTATCCTCCAGCCCTGTAGCTTCTGCCTTGTGTGCATGAAACGTGGAGCTACTGTGACGTGAGAGAAGCCCAACCCGTGCATGATGGTGTGTACTTAAGTGAGCTGACTACTGTAAGTGCATTTCTTGTGTGAGTGTAAAACCCATGGTAACATGCTGGACGAGTGCATGAGTGTGAGTTACAGCTGTAGCTTGGAGTGCAGTGAGTGAGCAAGTGCTGTATACATGTAAGTGCCTTGAGTGAGTCTAGCTTTCATTCCCTTGAAGCCCGTGGGTGTCACTATAGAGTGTGACGTGGGTGAGCTAGCTTGCTACATGCGAGAGGAAACTGTAGATGTCAAGAAGTGATGATCCTATGCTTTGGAGTGTATCTGATGATGACTATGTGCTCCTTTGCATGACCGTGCTTGAATGTGAGTTTGTGAATGAATGAATGCCATGAATCAACGTGGAGCCATGCATTGTGTTGCTTGGATGTGTGAATGTTAAATAATACACGTGGGCCAACGTGGATGATGTGCTAGACCTAATGTAACGTGAGAGTGAGTGTGAGTGTGTAACTTGTGCATGAGCTAAGGGAGAGGGAAGTGGAAGCTTCTTTTTCACATGCTTAGCCTAGTGGTTGGTTAAGAGAACTTGAGGAAGCCTGTGCAACATATGAAAAAAAATGAATCTGCTTCCTTTTATGTGTAAAGCCCTAAGTCAAAATAAACAAAATCAATGGCCCATGGAATACAATCATCATCTAGGAAATAGAATATCATTAAAATGTCCAAGTTATTCATTAAAATTCCAAAAGATAATATTTTATTTCCTAATCCAAATAATATTCACTAAAGCCCAAAACATCATCAATTCATTTACAAAAATCCATAATTAATGAGTAAAAATATAGAGAATATTTGAGTTATCAATCTCAACGAATGAAGAGGAGGAATCTTAGGTGCTAATTGAAAATGAAAGGGAAATTTTATACGTCCAATGGAAATAATGAACCTTTTACTAATGGACAATAAATGAGGATATGATGAGTGCAATAATTTTATGAGATAGTTGAATGTAAGAGTTGGAAACTTGGACTAGATAACCTTATAAGAAGGTTGGGCTACAGAAATATAGGGATATTCTAAGTGAAGGATGAACGAAACTCTATTATGAAATAAGGCTACTTACCTATGTTGCTAGTAGAGGGATAAATATTATAAGGCTAAGTAAGTGGAATTCCTTGTGGCTCTTGATGTCAACCATTAAGGAGAGTTAGATTGAGTGTCTAGGAGTTATCTCTTAGATAGATTGAGAGTTAAGAAGGAAAGGAAGCTAACATGAAAATTTAGTGGGTGATTGTTAGTTCTCAAAAAAAAAAAAAAGAAGAAGAAGAAGAAAAGAAGAGAGAAAGAGACAAAACAGAACAAAACAATGGCTATAAAGGGAGAGAGGTTGAGATTTAGTTGAGTCAGGTGCCTAGAGCTTGCTATAAGATGATCAAGTGTAACTTGGTTAGGATCTTTTTAGTTATGGACAAAGAAGGAATACAAAATGTTTAGATTGGTATGTCATTTAACCTAGGTTGGCTAGAAGAAATAGAATGGTGGTCACCAACTGAAGTAGTAACATGATAAGAATGCCTTCTCTAGGAAAGTAGTAGGGAGGGATTAGTTTCAGGTAAGACTATTTGAGAAATCAAGGAGGAGGTTATGAGGAAGGATTACCCTACATCAATTGAGTAAGATATGACTAATTTTGAGGACAAAATTCTTAAAAAGAGGGAAGAACGTAACACCCTAAAATTAATTAAGGATAATTATGGTGAATTAAGGAATTAATATAGGGATTTGGGAAAAAAAGGTTTTTAAGGAAATGGATTTATTTTAGATATTTAGAGCTAATAGTCATGTTTAGTTATTGCTAGGTAGAGATATATTAATTATGATTATGGGTTTAATTAAGGAATTAACTAAGGGGAGTTAGACATTTAATTTGGGCCTTATGATCAATGTATTTATGCCATAAGCCAAATAAGAAAGCCCACTTCTAGTTTGTAAAAAGGCCCAATCTCATTTCTTAAGAACCCAACTCTCATTTCATTAACTAAACCCTTTAACTTATGGCCCAATAAACACATATCTGAAGCTAAGTGGATTTTGGGCTTTAGGGTTGGCCTAAACCCATCTAAAACCCTAACTTACTTAGCCCCTTATCCTCTATTCTGCAAACCAACTCAATCTTAGGCAAGGGAGAACTCCATTTTTCGCATAGGAAGAGAGGAGGCTAGGGTTTTCTGCATTATTCCACCATTTCTCACTTCTAGAAGAAGATTTGGCTAAAGTAATCTTTATAAAACATGTCTCTCTCATTCTCCTCTTCATTTTGGTCCTATTAGTTTCTGGTTTGGGGCATTTTCATCTCCTTCTCAAATCTAAAATTTGATGTTTGGGTAACTCCTTGCAAAATTTTCAGAGTTAGAAGTTAGAGGGATGATTGGGTAAGTATTTTCCTTCCATTTTGTGTATTATTTTGCTAGAAAATGTCCCTAAGGATTGATTTTCATAATGGGTTTTGCTATTGTGCAAAATTATAAGAAGATGAAGGTGAAAAACTAAAATTTCTGGGCTTGATGACTCAAATCCGAATTTGGGAATGTCCTATGGTGTGTTGTTAGTAGTTGAGGCTCCACTTAGTCCATTTAACCTTTTAGATATATGGGTAAGTGATTTCTCTCTATTTATGAGATGTATGTACTAAATTTCCATCATTTGGATTGACTTTTGGTGTATGGCTTGTATATGTGTAAAAATAGAGATGTGGGGAGTGAACCATTGTGAGCTTTGATGTCTTGACCTTGAATTAGTGCAATCGACTCTTTAAAAAGCTAGGTAAGTAACTTTTAGGTAGCCATTGGTGGTTGGACCCTTTGGATATTTAATTTATTACTAGAAATGATGATGACTACACTTGTTTTAGGCTTAGTGTGCATTTGAATTATAATGGTAGCTAGAGGCAGAGTAATTGGCTTCATTGAGGTAACTGAGGTTATTTATCTTAATTCCACGTATATGCTCATGTTAATATGATATTTGTTACACATGCTTGATTTTGAAATGCTAAATGATTGGTTGACTACTTGAATTACGATTGTGATTAGACCTTATAAGTCTATGGTGGAGCTATGGTGCAGCTGTCATTCGTGCATATGTTTCGATCAGGCACTGAGTTGTGATCATACCCCATATGCATTGAGCCTTGGTTGTACTCATTATGGTGTAAGTGCCATGACGGACCTTTCCCGGTGTTGTTGGCCATTAACATATTATGTGTGATTGTTGGTATGGGACAGAAGTCATTGGTAGCTCAACTAATTTATTTGCAAATTGAATTGATGATTTTAGTGTTAATGATATGAAATTATTTTGTATTGATTAATCTATACATATATATGAAATTTGCCTCTTGTTACTGAAATTGTATATCTCACCCTAATTGTAGGCTAATATTTTCAGGGATTGGACCTCTTAATAACAAAAAGAAGTTAATGGAAGCTCATCATGATGGTTTAGTAGAGTATAGAATTAAATGCCCTGTTTAAATTGATTGCATAGTAGGTATTCTAGCATTATTTGTTGTGTTGTAATTTTACTGCATTACATCATGTATTGCCAAGCATAGGGACTATAATTATATGATATATTAGACGTTAACTTGAATGAGTGATGTATGGAATCCCTAACGGAATGTGTATTGGAACGATAATTATTGGTACTTTATGAATTCTTGCTGTCATTAATCTATGAACTTGCTAATATATGGTAGTTGGATGAGTAAGAATTAACACTTAAGTCTTGAACTGGTAATGATAGATAAGTTAGTTAAATCAGGTAGATGAAAGCTATTAAAGTCGCATAAATTGAGGGAGAGTGGTCCTAGAGAGTCCCTTGGAAGAGAATTGGAGGGCATGGGACAAAATTTGGGAGATATGGGTACAGGGAGGAGTCAAGCAGCGGCTAGGAAGAGCTCACTATGACTAGGAGAGTGACAGAAGCGAGGAGCACTGCGGTAAAAAAAATGAAAACATTGCCCAAGGAGGGTAACAGAGAGCAACCTCGCCGCGACGCAACCTGTTCTACCTCGGTGCAAGTTAAGGGAACCAGGCATAAAGTGTTCCAGTAGCCACTTTCACAATGGCGCAAGAGTAGTTCATCGTGGTGAGATTTATGAGAATTTTGAGGTTGAACCTATCATACCTTATTTTATAACCCTTTTCCTACTAAATTTCCTCATATATTACTTAGAGAAGTCAACGGAAACCTGAACTGATAAAAATTTTTCATTTCAAAACTTCCTCATACAATTTCACTATTTATTTGGTCATTTCCAAATTCTTATATAACTTTGAAAATACATACTTAATTATAGAAAAATCGTATGAGGTTAATTCAGGGCTCTACTTCAAGCTCTTTAAACCCTTTACACGAGAAAAATGTTTGCTTAGTAGAGCACATATGAATTCCTATAAAGTTGCCCTTACAACAAATTGGACAGTTTTACCCCTTTCACTTGACATATTATTATTATTTTGCCTTTATATAAGCAGATGAATTTTTGCATTTTAGGCTCATCAGTCATATTTTATTTACTCAAGGGTTGATTATATTCATGACTTTCCATTTCATACCTGAGTACCTTACAATATCATAACATAACTCATACACGCAGTAATCTAAAATATTTAATTACATAACAAAATGTGGTGCATAAAAGTAAGGTCCTCGATTTATGTCTCCACATTCTTTTCTCTTTCTTTGCTTGAACTCAGACCTAGCATAGGTTATATTTAGGGTGAGATTATGAAATCTCAGTAGTAGTAAACCAATCTCATTTGCAAGGAAGCATGTAAGTACATAACATGATGCTAGTCAAGATGCCACATATCTCATAGCAATACAAGGAATTTCATATAAGGCCAAGCACAATCTAAGCATACATGTCTCATCTTATAGCATAAATGACAACTTGATATAGCATAACACTCATCATTATACAAACATACAAGCTTAAAGAAAGAGAGAGGAAAACTACTATCTTAGCAAACTTTGCTCCTCAATTCTTGGAACTCGGTTTACTTGCTTTTGGAGTTCCCAAAACAACATCAAACCCTATAATCATAATGATAATTCATTACAATAAACACATAAAACTTAGCTTCTAAAATAGGATGACCTCTTTTAAACTTAATGGGACCATTAGAATTGGAAAAATCTAACTCCTTCCCTTCCCGTTCACTATGGCCGAATAATATGTATTTCTTGGCCAAAATTTAAGAATTTTATCCCATGAGCTTGGGGGACTTTCCCATAGGTATTCTTAGCTAAAAACACCCTTTTGAATCCATTGGAATGGATAAAATCATCAAATTCTAGCCCCAACATCACGTTTTAGTCATCACATAATCTAGCTCCGTTTTAGGCTCAAAGTGCTTTTCTTTGGTTCTAAAAATTCCATAACCTTTTCTTTTATGTTTTAGGACTTGAAATTTGGTATACATGACTTTAAGACATCAAGAAAATACCATAAAAATGTTGGAAAAATTCGGACAGCATCTCCCCATGCTTTCTATTTTCCCAAAAATTACAATCTTTGTGTTTTCCAAAGTTTTAACATATAACAACAATAACTAAGCTCATATGGCCTTCATGTTCAACATATAAAGTTCATTTCAAGGCCTTCATATTCAACATATAAACTCCATTTCTAATTATTCATATGCTGTCTAAAAATAACTCATAGCTAGGGTTTAACAAAACTAGCTTAAAGCATATGATTTACAAGTATAAGATGGAGAAAACTTACTCTTTAAGTTTAAGCCTTGCTTCCTTAGCTTCTCTCACACTAAAATCCTTTCTCTTCCCACTTAGAGCAACATTTCACCTTGAAGAAAAGATGAATATATCGCTGCCCTTTGGAGGAAATGGTTAGAGGATGGAAAGGATGAAGAAATTTGGTGAAGAATGGTGGTAGTTTTGCTTGGTTTCACTTCATCTTCCACTTTTTCTCCCTCCCTCTCTCTCTTCACGTTTTTCTCTCCTCCTCCCTTGTGTGTGGCGTGAAAATGGTGGAATGGAGGTGAAGAAGATGAATTAGGATGAAGTTAAAGGGTTATACTAAATTTGGACCTTTAGATCAACCTTTTTAAGATCAAATCCTAGCCTTCCATTCCTTTTTCTTTTGATTTTCCAATTTCATAACTAAATATCTTCTTTCAAAAATCCTTGGCCACACACTTGGATGCCTTTTCTTAGCCCTTAAGTTATGGATAGTTACTATGGTTAATTTTTTTAACTCATCCATGGTCCACTTTTAAGTCAACCATAGTTAGTTTCTAACTTAACTATAGTGAATTCTTTAACATAACTAAAATTATTTTCTTCTCTTCCTTTCATTTTATATTTATATTTGGGTTTCATCTGCTCTAAAACCCTAATTATATCTTCTCTTCTCTTTTTGGGCCTTTAGAATCAGCTATTGGGCCTTATTGCAGTCTAACATCGATATTTGGGCCCAATTAAGGTTTTACGGTACAATACATACCTTTAGACTTTCTAAAATTTACAAATATTATTTTCTCTACTTTCTGGCCATACTGAGCTTCAAACATGGTTCAGGGGTCTTTAACCCAAATCCTCACAAATTTCGGTGTCAATCGAACACCCGGGTTTATAGGTGTAATTTTCACCGTTTTATATTATGATTGTATTATAAACTTTTCCTTTACTGTAATTCTGTCCCTGAAACTCCTTCAGGGTTTCTTAGCCTTTTAGCTATTTTTATTTCTATAGTTGTTACAACTTCCATTTTCTATTTTGCTCATGCTACTGATCGGGATAAACATATCCCAAACTGAATCCTGCCCGGCCATCCGGACAACTTGGCATCATTGGACCCGTCTCATCAAACTGAGTTTAACCGTGGGTCACGGATTTCTGAGATTCTTATCGATTTTTTGATATTCATGCTTAAAGCCACGAATGGAAGGTGAAACTAGGGTTCCCTAAACTTTAGGGCAATTTATATATTTTGCCAGGCGTATAACTTTTCTTTGCATTTTAGTCCCTGACTCCTTCATACTTGACTTTGGAGGCTCGTTGGGACTTTTTCTGATCTCTTTTTTTTTCATCTATTTTAGCCCCAATTTTAGGACACCTCTGGCCTTGACTCATCATTATTTACAGTCTAGAATATTATTCTAATTTTATTAGACCTCAATTTATTCTATTTGGGGGACTTCCTTTCATATCCGGTGAATTTCGTACGTTGACGGAGAAACTTCCTTTCATATCCGGTGAATTTCGTACGTTGACAGAGAAACCATATGTTACGTTTCTCGCGTTTCCTTACGTTTTCTTGTATTTTCAGAAAATCAAATGTTACAGAACCCGAGAGCAACTTTACCGTAGCGCGAAAGGTTTAAGCTACGGTGCAAGTTGAAAAAAATACCTTTTAAGTTTCAGTAGCCAACCTAGCTGCGGTAGGAATATTCCAAGTTGCAGTGAAGGTCTCCAAACTCCTACTTTTAGCTTAGAAATCTTGGTTTTCCCTACGGTAACCTCACGGGTATGACTTAAAAATACTTGTAAGGGGTTCTTAAGAGTTAAAAATTTATGAATAATAGATTAAAGGCTTTTAATTGGGGATTTGCTTTATTTATGTACATGAATGGCTATAATTATTTGGTTAATGACTCTAATAACATTAAAGTTCAAATTTCCTCACTTCTTCCTAAACCTATTAATTTAAATGATTCTAGACTTTGATTTATGATTATTAAATGTGTGTTTAAGCTTAATTACCATGATTAGAAGTTAGGGTCGTCACATCTCCCAAAAGTAAGACTTAGTTCAAAGCCTTTAAGAAAAAGGGTGAGGCAAGTCCAAAATCCTTGAAGAGAATGGATGAGGCTAAACCACTTACTTGACAAGCCTATGTATGAGTTGTGTGACTTCTTGAATGCTAGACATATTCCATGAATCATCACATGTTACAATTGCTCATGCATACATTTCTAGACTTGGATTTGCATTCTTTATGTGTGATTGAAAGGGAGAAGAGCTATTGGGATTCCTAGAATCTCATTCCTTCCTCCCCACATGTCTAACATGTCTAAGTGGACCAAGTGAGCCAAGAAATGGGAGCCACCAAGCTTAAAGAGGAAAGTTTGACAACCAAGTGTGTGAAAATGCCAATTTGTAGCCATATAAGTGGCACATGATGTAACCCCTTAGGGTATATGTTGTATAACCTCATGAACATATCTAAATATATAAATGTATCATATACAAATGAGATTTGATGCCATATTACAATATTGCATGGTTTGGACTTTGAATGGCAAGAACTAGCTTGTGAAATCTTATGTATGTCTTAGGGTGGATGAGTGAGTTTGTGAAATCTGGATTTGTGCACCTTTGAGACATGTTTAGTAAATCATTTTGGTGCTTTCCCACATGCTCAAGTGGCCATAGGAGTCATGGAAACAAATTTGACCCTCTTGGACCCTTTATGAAACACAAAAATAACCATTTTGCAACCCAATGTCAAGATCTAACCAAATGAATGAATTTGCTTATGAAATTTGGCATGCATAGCCAAAGATCAAATTATTTGGAGCTCTATGGAATTAATTATGATTTTTCAAAGTTAGCATTTTTCTGCTAAACTGGTATAAGCACTGTTCCTATGGTCAATTTCTTATGCTGTGTTATTCAAGGGTCAAAGACATAAACTACACATGATAAGATTTCTGTGGCCACTGAGATCACCCTAATTGGACATCTGAGCAAGGAGATATGAATTTTTGAAGTTGAAGGACAGCACTAGTAATGATAGGCAACCTTTGTTACTGTTCCATTAATTTTTGATAGATAGACGTCCCTGTTGTGGTTTGGAATTATTTTCATCATAAATTAGACATCTGTAGCTTTCCAGAATGGTATAGTGTGCTTGATTTTGATTTTTTTAGAATTAGTTATGATTTTTCAAAATTCATGATAGAAAACTAAAATTTCAATCCGAGGCTGCACACATTAATTTCATGTATGTACTCCACTTGCTCAAGTTCTTGGCCACTTCTTGAGTTTGTTATGAGTTTTATTTATGTAATTGAAGATAAGAATGAGATTAATGAGTCCATATGATCCATGAGACATGGAATGAAAAATTTATACCTGACGTAACGTAAATTTAATGAATATTTTTAATGATTTTCCTTGGCAAACTAGTATGATCCAAGGAAGTGAACTTAGAAATAATGTAAGATGAGCTTGAGAATTATGGTGTTACACCCCAAGTTTGATTCAATGTACTATTAAGATTAATGATCTTTCTATGACTACTTTATTTAATTCGGGTGCTAGCCATTCTTTTATATCATAAAACAGTGCTAGGAGGTTGGATTTGAGTATGCATACCTTGCCATATGACTTGCATGTGTCTACCCCCATAGAAAATGGAGCCATTACCTCACATGCGTGTTTAAATTGTGTCGTCTAATTTAATCATTGTTATACATGTAACACCCCATAATTAATTAAGGTATTAATCATGGATTAGAATTAATTAAGAGTAATTAATATGGGCTCATTGGGCAAGTTAAGTGAATGGAGACTTTAGAGAGATAAATTATTAATATGGGTTTGAGATTTAATTGGGATAGAAATTCTATCTAGGCCTAAATTAATAGATCATGAGAAGAGGATAATAGAGGCCCAATGGATTATGTGCAGACCTAACATAATTTAGTGGGATGGAGGCCCAAGATTTATCTTGTATAGACTCTTCTAAGTGGCCCAATAATCTTTGTGCAAACCTAAAACTCTTGAGCTCTTCAAACTTGGCCCAAACTCAATTAAACTTCAACAACCCAAATGCATAAAAAACTGGCCCAATAAATTCTGCAGCCCAACACCTCTAAACTGGCCCAACAAACTTAAAAAAAATCTGAAGCCCAAGTGGAGATGGATCTTGGAGCAGCCCAAGACCCACTTTGACCCAACTTAAGCCCACTTGGAACCCTAATGTATCAGCCACTCTCATATTTTTTTGAAACTTGATAGGGAAATTCAGAGGTTGAGAGGAGGCAAGGGTTTGAGGCAAAGATTGGGCATTTTCTCATACTTAGAGCAAGATTCAGCCAAGGTAATAGTTATACAACTTAATCCCCTCATCTTTCTCTTTAATTTGACCTGATTAGTTTTTCATTTAGAGCATTTTCATCCTACCCAAAATCTGAAATGTAAGTGTTTGGGGGTTTTCTTGATGAAATTCGTAGGTTGGGATTAGGACTGACTTTGGGTGAGTTTAAACCCTCCATTTTGACGCTTTAATGGTTAATTTGAGACCCCCATAGCTAATTTATAAAATGGGTATTAATTATGTACGAATTTGCTTAGGATTTTGGGTGGAATATTGAGTTTTCTGGTGGAGGAAACTTAAATCCGAAATTGGGACTTGTTGTGGCTGGGTAAATGATTCTTGGGTAGTCATTAGTATTTTAAATTCCTTGGGTACTGATTATGATAATTAATGATGAATTAGAGTAGTAATTATGTGATGTTATGGTTATAGGAGGAATTCTGCACCATTGGTGATTGTTACAAGTGTCTACAAGTGAGGTAACCGGGTTTATATCAATTCCATGTGTATATTTGATTTAATTTCATATGTTGCTATATATGATTGATTGAAAAAAATGCTGAATGAATTGGTTAGCTATCTGTTGATTTGTGATTGGACCTTGTGAGTCCATGGTGGAGCTGTGGTGCGGCTGCCACCCGTGCATGTGCTATGATCAAGCATCGGGTTATGATCAAACCCCAGATGCACTGAGCCCCGGTTGTGCTCAATGAGGAGTAGGTGCCGTGGATGGGCCTCTCCGGTGTTAATGGCCTTTAACATGTGATAATATGATTGCTAGTATGGGATAGTAATCATGATAGCCTAATTGTTTCATTTGCTGTTATAATAGATATGATTCTGATGTTGATTTTGATTTATGCATATATGGTAATTAAACTGGATATATAATGGAATTGCCTTGGTTACTGAGATTCATATCTCACCCCGTTTTATGGGACTAATATTTCAGGTGAAAGTTCCTCGGGTAAGGATAAGGGTAAGCAAGTGGATGAACATCCATGAGCTGAGGCCGGGTGTGGGGAGCTACACTTGGTCTGAGTAGAATAGGATAGATGCAATTTTTGTTATTAGTTACCTAGCATCATCATGTAATCATATTGCCAAGTGTAGGCGTTTATATTTTGCTTGATTGAAATGTAACCGTTAAGGATTTAGAGTGCATCATAGTGGAATATCAATGTAAGAACTTATAGCATTATATATATGTATGTGGTTTTGCTGGAATTATGATATGGATTACCATATGAGGATTGTAGTCATATGATGCCTTAGAGGTAAGCTATTGTGAATGGAATCTTTATGAAATTTGCATGGGATGTAAATTGCTGATAATGTATGTGATCTTGCTGCCACTTATTTATGAATTTGTCGGTATGAGTTAGTGGAACAAGTAGGAAGTGACATTTGAGTTTCACAATGGTAATGGATGGATTGATGGGTAAATAGGGTAGATAAACACCATTAGGATCACTTAAAACAAGGGTAGGTGGACCTAGAGTGTTGCTAAGGTGAGAATTGGAGTGTAGAGGGCGAAATTCGGGTAAAATGGTCACAGAAGGGAATCCCGCCGCGGCCAAGAAGGCTTCGCCGCGGCCAAAGGGGAGACAGAGCCGAAAGGCGCCGCGGTGCAACGAACCTCGCTGCGGCGCGAAGCGAAAAATTCACCCAGGGGGGGTAACAGAACCAAAACCCGCCGCGGCTCAGCGTTTCCCGCCACGGCGCGAGTCGAAAAATTAAAATTTGTGTTGGATAGAAGCAAAACTCGCCGCGGCGCGAATATATTGCGCCAAGGCGAGAATTTTGGGAGTCGAGTAGAAGTTCCAGGAAGCATTTTCGCCGCGGCGCCACATAGGTTGGCCGCGGCGAAGGTCCAACTCGCCGTGGTGTGAAATTTGGGGAATGATTTTAAGAGTACAAGCCGGGAGGTTAATGAGGGTTGAAACTAATGGATGATTAAATCATGAGCCTCTTATGGTAGTAAGATTTCTTTTATGCACATTTTATTTTGTTAAGGTGGCATGGTGATGACCCTAACATCAAGGTTCAAATTCCCTCACATTTTCGTAATGTGGTAAAATATAATGACCTCAAACCTTGATCATTAACTAATAATCTTGTATTTAACCATAATTACAATGGTGAGAAGGTAGGGTTGTCACAATACAACCCTTGATTTGATATGTATGCCCCTTTATTGACATTGATTTGATTATCAGTATGATTTGGATGTCTGTAAATAATGTCATACTTGATTGTTCCCATAGATGTATTACTTTGCCTGAATGTAGGACTGTGCCTAGTATTAGACCAAGCAAGCCCTTTTGACCACCTCCCAGGTGGAGAGGTCTCTAGAGCATAGTTGTCAGGGATACCTAATTTTCTTTTTAGTTCAGGCTGAGGTAAAAGAAGGTATATAGGAAATTCTAGTAATGAGAGAGCTCCTAGAGGTGTTTCCTGAGGAAATTAGCTGACTACCCCTAGAGAGAGAAGTTGAGTTTCCCATAGACATTGTACCTGAGGTGGGTCCAATGTCTAAGGCTCCATATAGAATGACTCTTATTAAGTTAGCTAAGCTTAAGAAATATATAGAAGAACTTTTAGAGAAGGGTTTCATTAGACCTAGTGTGTAATGTCCAGTTTTTATTAAACAACGAAAACAGACGTGTGTTCAAAGCAAGTCCCCTGAAATAAATTAGTTAAGGCCTCAAAAAATTTGAGTGACATTCTAGACTCCTAAAAGTGAGAATTCTAGGCTCAGATGGGAAGAAAGACGGAGATAGAATGAAGAAATAATTTCTTACGAAAAACTTATGAAACATAATGGCATTTTTGTAATTTTGAGAAAATTTTGGAATTCACATAGGAGGGCTTTTTAAATGAAATTTTTGAGTTCTCAGGGGTTCATAGAGGCCCTAAAAACCATGGGAAGTCCCGAGACAGATAAAACCTCTCAGGTGGATGTTTTCTAACGTCGGTGTACCTGAATTTTGACGGATCCGTTCAGGATTGTTTTAACTCTGATTTGAGTGATTCTAAAGGTATTTTACTAAATTGGGAATCTAAATTTTATAATAAAAAAGACAGTTCTAAAAAAGGAGCTAAAACGAATTAGAAATGAAAATGCCAAATCGAAGGGCAAAATGGAAATTTTTGAAAAGTCATTCTTCCTCCACCTATATATATAGGGCACCCTACTCTCCCATTCACTTAGCCTTATGTTTTTCTGTCCTAAACCAGAGAAGAAACCCTAGGAGAGTGGCGCACAAGAGGAAGAAGAAAAGGAGGAGAAATTAAAGCTTGAAGGTATGGAATTTTGGTAGTTTTTCATGCTTTCTTCTTTCCAAACCTCTTCTTCTCCATTCTCCTTTGTTTCCTATGATTATAATGAAGTTTATAAATCTGTTTTAAGGGAGAAATTAAGGGAAAATTTCGGATTTGAAGAGAAGAGGCCAAAGAAGACAAGATTCAAGTGAGAAAATAAGAAAAAACAAGGTAATTTCTTCTTCCATGGTTGCTACCCCTTGCTCCCTTTCTCCCTATGGTTTGCCCCACTCAAGAAGTCCTTGGAGGGCTTGGAATTTAGGTAGAACCAAGGGTGATTCTTAGAAAAAAGGGTGTGCAGATTAAGAATATACAAAGGGAATTAACAAATAACTATGAAAATTCAAGATGCAAATTCTAGGGTTTCATATGTTCCTTGCAAAATTTGATTTGATACCTTAATTTTTATACCTAAATGAGAGTTTAAATGAGCTCCTAAGATCCCTAGAAGTCTTCCCATGTGCTTCCTCCATCAAGAAAATAAACAAAAGTCCATAAAGACCAAAACCCTCTATTGTCTCAGCCTAAGGGTGTTTGTGTACCTAGGAATAGTTTTAAATTTTTTTAAGCCCATTTTTGAGTCATATATGATGAGTGAAGATGAGGGGTGGCCTTAGAAAAAATTTAGAAACCATAAAAAATGAGTTGGTGCCTTATATGTTCCATAATATGACCTAAAGAAGCAACATGTAGTTAGACTCTTTATTTTAATTATGTGATGACTCCAAGAGGCTTAAAAGGAGTCAAGAATCATATATGAAAGGAAAGAATAGAGCTTAGAATTTATTTGATGGGTGTTGCTTCATTAGGTGCATTCTTGGAACCATAAAGGGATAAATAAGCCAAGCTAGTGTCTAAACAAGATGTGTGACCTTAGAATTAGTTCCATAAACCTAATTAGCTTCCATAAATTGTGTTTAGGCTAAGAGAAATCATTTCCACACTTTTATGTGTTTGAGGCCAAAGAAGGGAGAGGAACCTCAAGAGAAAAAATGTGTGCTTGCTTCCAAGGTAGCTCACTCCTACTTCTCTCATGCATGAATGTATGCTTGGCTTATCTTTGAATGTGTGTATGTGTTTTTTAAGCTATGAAAAGTATTCTAGTATGATTTCATATGCCATGGCACCATGAAGATGCATTATGCTTCTAAATGATGTTTATGATGTTTTCTTAGGTTTGCTTGAGTGTGGTGAGGCCAAGAACCCTTAGCCATGGTGAGGATGAGCCAAGAACCCTTAAAGTTTAGTTGAGATAGAGTAAAGAGTCTTTCAAAAGTGAGGTTAACTCCCAAGAGCAAGGTTGAGTCTAAGAACCTCTTAAAGAGTGGGTGAGGCAAGTCCAAAATCTACAAGTGAATGGGTGAGGTTTATCCACTTACTTGGCAAGCCTTTGTATGCTATATATGACTTGCTCAAATGTTGAAAATGTCTCTAGAATGATTGCACATTTTATGATCCTCATGCATGCATTTTCAAGATTGGTTTTGCATCTTTTATGTGTAATTGAAAGGGAGATGAGCTATTGGGATTCTTTGAATGTCATTCCCTCCTCTCCAATGTTCTAATATGCTAGGTGGACCAGGAGAGCAAGGAAATGGGATCCAACCACTTGAGAGGTAGAAATGTGACATCAAAGTGCATAGATTTTGTTCTTTAAGATCACATAGATGGCAAATGATGTAACCTATAGTTGTATATGTCCTATGATGTTATGAACATGTATAATTATGTTAATGTATCATGTATAAATGAGAGCTAAAGTTGTATGTATGGAAATGCTCATTTTAGACATGTAATGGCAATTTTACATTACGGAAGTGTATGCATAAATGGAAGTGGAATGGCCAAATTGAGATGCATGAGGTTTGGGACCATTTTGGTAGCCCATACAAGTCATATTCATACTTTAGACTTGTCCAAAAGGTGCCAAACATCAAGAAAAATCATTTGGACACTTTAGTATCTTATATGAAGCAAAAATTGACCATATTCGAAACCTACGCCACTTTTTATCCAAATGAGTTATCTTTAATATGAGATTTGGCATAAATTTAGAGTTTGTTGAGAGCTTTCTGGGAAGCTAAAGTTCAAAATTTTCAGAGGTTTAGGGAATATTTGATGAATTTTCAAAGTTAGGAAAAATTTTGATTTTTGTCAGGTCACCGTTCATACTGGTCTGAAAATATATTTTATCACTCAGGAGGCAAATGATGTCCAATTGTCACAAAATTTTATTAGAATAAACTAGACATTCCTAGTGACTTGTGCCCACTAGAAGAACCTCATTTGGATGTCTAGAGGGGGAGATATGAATTTTTAATGATTCTGCCCTATATCAAGAGTTCAGATTGACCTCAGATACTATTTGATTAGATTTAGATGCCTGGACGTTCCTAAACTGATCTGGAATTACTTTTCCCCTCTAGAAAACATTGGTAGCTTTCCATATTGGTATCATTTGTATAGATTAAATTTTTGTGGAATTAATTGAACATTTTTTAATTTTGTAGTAGAAAGTTGTGACAGTACCAATGGCTAGCAAAACCTCTGCACCATTTCGAATGTCAAACGTCTTTTGTGTTATAGTTCATGGTTTGAAAATATTGTTATCATAAATTAGACATGTGTATCTTTCCAAAATGACAAATAATACATGATTATGATTTTTCTAGAATTAGTTATGATTTTCCAAAGTTTGTGACAGAGAAAGGGAAATTCTAGCTGAAAATACAACCATGAATTTTTTGTGTTCCCTTGCTTTTCACGAGTTGTAGGCCACTTTTGGTAGTGGAAATGAGTTGAACCTATGTAATTAAATATGAAATGTGTTACATGAGCTTATATGGTCCACGAGACACTAAATGAAAATTTTATACGTGACGCAACGCTAAAAAATGCATTATTTTTCCTTGACATTTTTCCTACTCCCTTATACAATTCATGACATGAGACATGGAAGTAGTATAGAATGAGCTAGAAATATATGGTGTTACATTTATTGGTATTAGAGCAAAGGTTCAGGCTCTTGATGTGGGCTGTGGCTTGTGTTTGAGTTATCTAGATGTATATGAGCTTGTTTGTGGATGAATTGAATGTGATGGTGTGAAAGTGTTCCCTTTTCATGTTAAAGTTTGTTATGATGTTTCAGAGCTGTAGTGAACACTAGGAGAGATTGGCCCTTTAGAGAGGCTCATGTAGATGATAGAGTCGAGCCTAGTGATCCAGTTACTAGAGCCCTACAATCTATTATGGCTCACCTAGATCAGTAACAGGTTGTGATTATGCAGTTACAGGAACAGCTTGTTGAGAGAGATAGCTAGGGCCCTGCACCTCCTCCCCCACAGCCACCTCACCACTCAAATTATCCTGAGCATTTAGGGCAACTCACTCAGACCCTCAGCCACATGTACAGATGGTTGCTCTTATTCCACTAGATTAGACCCCTCCAATCCAGGAGCAGATTCTATTAGTCAGGTTATCACTTAGTTAAAGAAATTTAGGCCTCCCACCTTTGATGGTGAGATGAACATAGAGAAAGTTGAGGTCTGGATTATACAGCTAGAGAAAATCTTCTGGGTGATGGAGTGCACGTCTGAGTAGAAAGCCACTATGGCTATCTTCTAGCTAGAGAAAGAAGTAGATTTATGGTGGAAGGGTACTGAGCCTATCTTGCAGGTGAGGAACCTTCCGATTACATGGGAGGCATTCCTCCAGGCCTTTTATAAGAGGTACTTCCCCAGTTCAGTTAGGGATGAGAAGGAGTCTGAATTCATACTCCTGAAACAAATAGAGGGGATGTCCATGGACTAATATGTGGTTAAATTAGTAGAGCTCTCCCGATATTCCTCTTATTTACAGAGACACGATGATGAGCAGTGGAGAGCAGATAGGCTAGAGAAAGGCTTACTTTTGGAGATCAGAGATAGGGTAGTACTATAGAGAATTAGGCACTTTAACACCCTGGTTGAGATATGCAAAGTGACAAATGCAAACCTTAGAATGATGCAACCTACCTCCAGTGCTAGACCACCCCTCCCTGAGCCCAAGAGACCTAGAAAGGGATCACAAGCCACAGTTACTAGTAAGAGAGGTGGCAGAAGCCAGTGGAGCTGAAAGGGCAAGAAACAAAGGACTCAGTCCAGCAGAGGTAGCTTTACACCTATCACATGTCCCCATTATGGGAAAAACCACGGAACCAGACCATGTTACGTAGGGCAGAATATATGCTTTCAATGTGGTAGGCCAAGACACATGGCTAGGAACTGCACCTAGGCTCCCCCACAGTTCTCACAGCAGAAGGAGATGGCTCTTGCTCCAAAAACTCAAACCCAAGGTAAAGTCTTTGCCTTATCACAGTAGGAGGCTAGCCGGTCCCCAAGTTTGATTCAAGGTACTATTAGAATAAATGTTTTTTCTGTAATTGCATTATTTGATTTAGGTGCTAGCCATTCTTTCATATCATATGACTGTGCTAGGAGGTTGGGTCTGAGTATGCATACATTACCATATGATTTGCATGTATCAACCCCCACAGGAAATCGAGCTATTACCTCCCATACTTGTTTGAATTGTGTGGTCCAGTTCAATCATTGCCTTACCACCCTTGATTTGATTTATATACCCCTTATTGAAATTGATGTGATTATTGGCATAAACTGGATGTCTATAAATAATGCCACACTAGATTGTAGCCACAGATGTATTACTTTACTTGAGTGTGGGACTATACCTAGTATGAGGGCTGAGTTATCTGTTATGACTACCTCCCAAGCTAAGAGATCTCTAGGGCATGGTTATCAGGGGTACCTAGTTTTCTTTTTACTCTAGGCTAAGGTAGAAGAGGATATAGATGAGATTCCTGTAATGAGAGAGTTCCCCAAGGTATTCCCTAAAGGGATTAATGGACTACCCCCAAAGAGAGAAGTAGAGTTTCTTATAGATATTATACTTGGGGCAAGTCCAGTGTCTAAGGCCCCGTATAGGATGGCTCCCACTGAGCTAGTTGAGCTTAAGAAATAGATAGAAGAGCTCTTAGAGAAGGGTTTTATCAGACCCAGTGTCTCGCCGTGGGGAGCTCTAGTCTTATTTGTAAAGAAGAAAGACAGGAGCTTTAGGCTATGTATAGATTACAAGGAACTCAATAAGATAACTATTAAGAATAAGTGTCCTCTCCCTTGCATAGATGACCTCATAGATCAATTAGTAGGAACGTCCATATTTTCTAAGACAGACCTCAGGTCGGGATACCATTAGCTTAGAATAAAGACTGAGGATATTCCTAAAACAATATTCAGAACTAGATATAGGCATTATGAATTTTTAGTTATGCCCTTCGGGTTGACAAATGAACCCGCAGTGTTCATGGATTACATGAACAGAGTTTTTAGGCCATATTTAGATAGATTTGTAGTTTTCTTCATAGATGATATTCTCATCTACTCAAAAAGTAGAAAGGAACAGGAGCAGAATCTGAGATTAGCCTTGGAAACCCCGAAAGAGAGATAGCTTTACACTAAGCTTAGTAAATGTGAGTTCTAGCTCACTGAAGTTCAATTTCTAAGTCATGTGATCTCCCAGGCAGAGGTTGCAATAGATCCCCATAAAGTAGAGGCAGTATTACAGTGGGAGAGACCTAGGACAGTGATAGAGATTAGTAGCTTCCTAGGTTTAGTAAGTTATTGTAGGAGGTTCATTTAGGGCTTTTCTCAGATAGCAATGCCACTGACCCACCTTACTAGAAAGAATGTACTATTTGTGTGGAATGAGAAATGTGAGAGTAGTTTCAGGAGTTGAAGCACAAGTTAACTATGACCCTAGTTTTAGTACTCCCTGACCCTAGAAAGACTTTTGTAGTCTATAGTGATGCCTCTAAGAAAGGGTTAGGATGTGTGCTTATGTAGAAGGGCCGAGTGGTAGCTTATACTTCTAGACAGTTGAAATCTCACAAGGAAAACTACCCCACACATGACCTAGAGTTAGCCACAGTGGTGTTTGCTTTGAAAATATAAAGACACTACTTGTATGAGGCAGGCATAGAAATTTACAACGACTACAAGAGCCTTAAATATTTATTTGAATAGAAAGAATTGAATATGAGACAGCAGAGATGGTTAGAATTTTTGAAAGATCATGATTTCATATTGAAATACCATCCCGGTAAAGCTAATGTAGTAGCTGATGCCCTAAGTAGAAAATCCATACATATGGCTTGCATGATGATTCGAGAGCAGGAATTGATTGAGAGATTCAGAGATATAAGTCTCTCCTATGATGTGTATTCAAAAAACTTATTAATGAGTAAAACCTAAATAGGAAATGACCTGAGAGAGCAAATAAGAGAAGCCCAGCAGACAGATGACCATATAAGTAAGATTAGAACCCAGATAGCCTAGGGTAGCATACAAGAGTTTAATCTGTCTAAGGATGACATAGTCAGATACAACAATAGGCTGTATGTGCCTAGAAATATAGAAATCAAAAAGAAAATATTAGATGAGGATAAAAGAGCAAGTACACTCTTCATCCGTGCAGTAATAAAATGTATCAGGACTTAAAGAAAATGTTCTGGTAGCCTAGAATGAAAACTGATATAGCAGAGTATGTTTCCCAATGTCTAGTATGTCAGAGAGTGAAAATAAAACACCAGAAACTAGCTGGGTTGCTTTAGCCCCTAAATATCCCAAAGTGAAAATGGGACAATATAGCTATGGATTGTCATGGGTTTACCCAGGACATCATTGGGGCATGATGCAATATGGGTAATAGTGGATAGATTAATAAAGTGAGCATATTTCTTAGCCATGAAAGCCACTTATACCCTAGACAAACTAGCCCAGCTATACATCAGAGAATCAGATAGAGATCCCAGATTCACATCGAATTTCTAAAGATCATTATAGGATACTCTAGGTACCAGACTCAGATTTAGCATAACCTATCACCTTCAAACGAACGGACAGATGGAGAGAACCATCTAAACCCTAGAAGACATGTTGAGGGCATGTGTCTTATAAATAAAAGGAAACTGGGATACATACTTGCCTCTAGCAGAGTTTGCCTATAATAATAGCTATCATGCAAGTATACAGATGGCACCATATGAGGCATTATATGGGAGGAAGTGTAGGTCTCTGATGTGTTGGGTTGAGCTAGGAGAGCGGAGCCTTATAGGCCCAGAGTTAGTGGACCAGATTTCTAGACAGATTGAGACCATTAAAAAGAAATTGCTGACTCCCCAGAGTAGACAGAAAAGTTACGCAGATAAATGTAAATGGCTGTTAAATTTTGAGATTAGAGATCATGTCTTCATTATAGTGTCTCCAATCATAGGGATAGGTCAGTCCATTAAAAGTAAAAAGCTTAGTTAAAAATACATAGGTCATTTCCAGATTCTTGATAAAGTAGGACTTATGGCTTACAGACTAGCCCTTCCCATAAATTTAAGCTAAGTACATAATGTATTCCATGTTTCACAGCTCAAAAAGTATCAGCCCGACCCCTTGTAACACTGTATATTTCTAACTTATTTCATACACATTTGCATGCTCACATGAAACATTCCATGAAGGAAGTGAGAAAAATCCATCAAAATAATATATATACATTCATTAATCACATCGTTTGCCAATTGTATGGCCTTAAAGTAGCAAAATTCATGTTCTTGGATGTTATACTCTCATATTCAAGGTGATTAGCTTCCATTACCTTGCTCTCTTGGTCCACCTAGCATATTAGGACATTGGAGAGGAGAGGATGAGATTTAAAGAATCCTAATAGCTCATCTCCCAGTCAATCATACATAATGGATGCAAATAAGTCTCATAAATGCATGCATGGCATGTGGACATGTGCAATCATTCAAGGAGCATTCTTAGCATTTGAAAAAGTCACACATAGTATACAAAGGTTTGCCAAGCAAGTGGATTGGCCCAATTTCTTGTGGATATTGGACTTGCCTTACTAATTCTTTAAGAGATTCTTAGACTCAACCATGGTCTTGGGAGCCTACTTTGCTTTTAGGAGACTCTTTACTTTGTCTCAACCAATCTTAAGGGTTCTTAGCTCATCCTCACCATAGCTAAGGGTTCTTGGCCTCACCACACTCATGCAAATCCAAGCACACATCATAACATCATTTAGAAGCATAATATGTCATCATGAAACCATGGCATATAAAATCATGCTAGCATACTTTTTATGGCTTGAAAATACACATATACACATTCTAAGACAAGCTAAGCATACATCCATGCATGAGAGAAGGTGGAGATAGCTACCTTACACATAATCACACACTTTTCCCTTTGAAAGAATGCTCCATTTTTTGGCCACACACACACAAAAGTATGGGGATGCTTTCTCTT
Source organism: Erythrophleum ivorense (assembly GCA_026724425.1). Taxonomy (NCBI): domain Eukaryota; kingdom Viridiplantae; phylum Streptophyta; class Magnoliopsida; order Fabales; family Fabaceae; genus Erythrophleum; species Erythrophleum ivorense. The sequence continues at coordinate 26,985,395 of JAIUCV010000001.1, read as the reverse complement.
GGCCTAGACACAATTTATGGAAGCCAATTAGGTTCATGAAACAAATTCTAAGGCCACACAACTCGTTTAGACACTAGGTTGCTCTATAAACCCTATTATGGTTCTATAATTGCACCTAATGAAGCAACACCCTTCAAATAAATTCTAGACTCCATTCTTTCCTTTCAAATATGATTCTTGACTCCTTTTAAGCCTCTTGGAGTCATCACACAATTAAGACCAACAGCCTAACTGCATGTTGTTTCTTTAGGATATAATATGGAACATAAAGCACTAACTCATTTTTTATGGGTTCTAATTTTTTTCCAAGGCCTCCCCTTATTTTCATTCATCATGTATGACTTAAAAATGGGCTTGAAAAAATTTAAAACTCTCCCAAGGTGTCTCATCCCCTATAGGCCGAGCTATGTCTCCTTTTGGCCTCTATGGGGTTTGCTTTGCTTTCTACATGGAAGATGCATATGGGGAGACTCCTAGGGATCTTAGGAACTCATTTAAACTTTCATTTAGGTCTAAGAATAATTATATCAAATCAGATTTTCAAAGAAACCCATGAAACCCTAAGTTTGCTACCTTGAAAATCCATGGCTTTTTCTTGAATTTCTTTGTATATTTTTACTCTCCTCCCTTAAATTCATGGAATTCATCCTTGGTTCCCCTCAAAATTCCAGCCCTCTAGGAGCTACATACATGGGGCGAAATATGAAGAAGAAGGGGGGAGGAGTAGCTACCATGGGATGCAAGATTACCTTATTTTCTTGCTTTTTCTCACTTGAATCTTGTGTTCTTTGAGCTCCTCTCTTCAAATCCGAATTTTTACCTCAATTTCTCCTTTAAAATAGATCCATATACTTCATTATAATCATAGGAAATAAAGGAGAATGAAGGAGAAGAGGTTTGGAAGAGAAAGAGCATGAAAAACTACTAAATTTTCATACCTTCAGCCTTTGATTTCTCCTCCTCTTTGCCTTCCTCTTGTGTGCCACCCTCCTTAGGGTTTTCCTCTGGTTTTGGGCAGAACTTGGTCGTGCAACATGAAGGGAGAAGAAGGGCGCATCATATATATAGGTGGGAGGAAGTTACACTTTTCAAAAATTTCCATTTTGTCTTTCATTCTTGGCATTTTTGTTTCTCCTTTGTTTTAGCTCCTTTTTGAGAACCATCTTTTCCATTATAAAATTTAGGTTCCCAATATAGTAAAATAATTTTGGAATCACTCAAATCGGAGCTAAAACCTTCCCGAAAGAATCTGTCAAAGTTTGGGTACATCGACATTAGAAAACATCCATCGGAGGGGTTTTAGCTGTCTCAGGGCTTTCCATGATTTTCAAGGCCTTTGAGAACCCCGAAGAAGTCAAAACTTTCATTTAAAAAGCCCTCCTATGTGAAATCCAAAATTTACTCAAAATTACGACAATGCCATTATGTTTTGTAAGTTTTTTATAAGAAATTATTTCTTCATTCTAGCTCTATTTTTCTTTCCATCTGAGCCTGGGATTCTTATTTTTAGGAGTCTAGAATACTTTCCAAATTTTTTGGGACCTTAACTACATCATCTCGAGGGACTTCCTTTTGTACCAATAAATTTCATTCATTGACGGAGAAACCGTACATTACATTTCTCACGTTTTCTTTCATTTTCAAAGAACTAGATGTTACACCCCTCACATGTCATAGAATATGAGAATGTACAGTTACAAGATGACCTATCATACATAGTATCACTAGATCAGAACGTGGACGTTAGACTCAAGCAGTTACAAAATAAGACGATACCGCTGGTGAAAGTGGTTTGGAAGGAGTTATCTCCCAAATAGGTTACATGGGAGCTAGAGGATGATATGAGAAAGAAGCATCCAAAAATCTTCCCATGAGGTATGTTACTAAATTCCTAGGATGAAATTTTTTAAAGGGAGGAGAATTATAATGCCCGATTTGTTAAATGATAAAAATAGACGCGTGTTCAAAGCAAGTCCCTCAAAATGAATTAGTTAAGGTCCCAAAAAATTTGACTGATGTTCTAAACTCCTAAAAGTGAGAATTCTAGGCTTAGACAGAAAGAAAAATGGAGCTAGAATGAAGAAACAATTTCTTACGAAAAACTTATGAAACGTAATGGCATTTTTGTAATTTTGAGCAAATTTTAGAATTCACACATGAGGATTTTTAAATGAAAATTTTTAGTTCTCTGGCTTTCTCAGAGGCCCTAAAAACTATGGGAAGCCTCGGGATAATTAAAACCCCTCCGGTGGATGTTTTCTAACGTCAGTGTACCTGAACTTTGATGGATCTGTTCAGAAAGGTTTTAGCTTTGATTTAAGTGATTCCAAAGGCATTTTACTAAATTGGGAACCTAAATTTTATAATAGAAAAGACAATTCTCAAAAGGAGCTAAAATGAATTAGAAAAGAAAATGCCAAAAATGAAGAGTAAAATGAAAATTTTTGAAAAGTCATTCTTCCTCCACCTATATATATAGGGTGCCCCACTCTACCATTCACTTAGCCTCATATTTTTTTTCCCTAAACTAGAGAAGAAACCCTAGGAGAGTGGCACACAAGAGGAAGAAGAAGAGGAGGAGAAATCAAGGCTTGAAGGTATGGAATTTTGGTAGTATTTCATGCTTTCTTCTTTCCAAACCTCTTCTCCTCCATTCTCCTTTGTTTCCTATGATTATGATGAAGTTCATAAATCTGTTTTAAGGGAGAAATTAAGGAAAAAATTCGGATTTGAAGAGAGGATGCCAAAGAAGACAAGATCCAAGTGAGAAAACAAGGAAAAATAAGGTAATTTATTCTTCCATGATTGCTACCCCTTGCTCCCCTTCTCCCTATGGTTCGCCCCACTCAAGAAGTCCTAGGAGGGCTTGGATTTTAGGCAGAACCAAGGGTGATTCTTAGGAAAAAGGGTGTGGAGATTAAGAATATACAAAGAGAATTAACAAATAACCATTGAAATTCAAGATACAAATTCTAGGGTTTCATATGTTCCTTGTAAAATTCTGATTTGATACCTTAATTTTTTTTTGCCTAAATAAGAGTTTAAATGAGCTCCTAAGATCCATAGAAGTCTCTCCATCTGCTTCCTCCATCAAGAAAACAAACTAAAGTCCATGAAGACTAAAAACGTTCATTGTCTCGGCCTAAGGGTGTTTGTGTACCTAGAGATAGTTTTAAATTTTTCTAAGCCCATTTTTGAGTCATATATGATGAGTGAAGATGAGGGGCGACCATGGGAAAAATTTAGAAACCATAAAAAGTGAGTTGGTGCCTTATATGTTCAATAATATAACCTAAAGAAGCAACATGTAGTTAGGCTCTTTATTTTAATTGTGTGATGACTCCAAGAGGCTTAAAAGGAGTTAAGAATCATATATGAAAGGAAACAATGGAGCCTAGAATTTATTTGATGGGTGTTACTTCATTAGGTGCATTCTTGGAACCATAAAGGAATAAATAAGATAAGTTAGTGTCTAAGCAAGATGTATGGCCTTAGAATTAGTTCCATGAACCTAATTGGCTTCCATAAATTGTGTTTAGGCCAAGAGAAATCATTCCCACACTTTTATGTGTTTGAGGCTGAAGAAGGGAGAGGAAACTCAAGTGAAAAAGTGTATGCTTGCTTCCAAGGTAGCTCACTCCTCCTTCTCTCATGCATGAATGTATGCTTGGCTTGTCTTTGAATGTGTGTATGTGTTTTTTAAGCTATGAAAAGTATTCTAGCATGATTTCACATGCCATGGCACCATGAAGATGCATTATGTTTCCAAATAATGTTTATGATGTTTGCTTGGGTTTGTTTGAGTATGGTGAGGCCAAGAACCCTTAGCTATGATGAGGATGAGCCAAGAACCATTAAAGTTTAGTTAAGACAAAGTAAAGAATCTTCCAAAAGTGAGGTTAACTCCTAAGAGCAAAGTTGAGTCTAAGAACCTCTTAAAGAATGGGTGAGGCAAGTCCAAAATCCACAAGTGAATGGGTGAGGTTTATCCACTTGCTTGGCAAGCATTTGTATGCTATATATGACTTGCTCAAATGTTGAAAATGTCTCTAGAATGATTGCACATTTTATGATCCTCATGCATGCATTTTTAAGATTGGTTTTGCATCTTTTATGTGTGATTGAAAGGAAGATGAGCTATTGGGATTCTTTGAATCTCATTCCTTCCTCTCCAATGTTCTAATATGCTAGGTGGACCAAGAGAGCAAGGAAATGGGATCCAACTACTTGAGAGATAGAAATGTGACATCAAAGTGCATGGATTTTGTTCTTTAAGATCACATAGATGGAAAATGATGTAACCTATGGTTGTATATGTCCTATGATGTTATGAACATGTATAATTATGTTAATGTATCATGTATAAATGAGAGCTAAAGTTGTATGTATGGAAATGCTCATTTTAGACATGTAATGGCAATTTTACATTACGGAAGTGTATGCATAAATGGAAGTGGAATGGCCAAATTGAGATGCATGAGGTTTGGGACCATTTGGGCAGCCCATACAAGTCATATTCATACTTTTAGACTTGCTCAAGAGGTGCCAAACATTAAGGGAAATCATTTGAACACTTTGGTATCCTATATGGAGCAAAAATTGACTATATTAGAAACCTATACCACTTTTTGTCGAAACTTGATCTGAGATTTAGCATACATTTAGAGTTTGTTGAAAGCTTCTTGGGAAGCTAAAGTGTTGAATTTTCAAATGTATAGGGAATATTTGATAAATTTTCTAAGTTGGGAAAAATTTTGATTTTGGTCAGGTTATTGTTCATACTGGTTGGAAAATATATTCTGTCACTCAGGGGGCAAATGATGTCTAATTGTCATAAAATTTTGTTAAGAGAAACTAGACATTTTCAGTGACTTGTGACAACTAGAAGCACCTTATTTGGATGTCTAGAGAGGGAGATATAAAATTTTAACAATTCTGTCCCGTAGCAGGCATCAAATTGACCTCAGGTACTGTTTGATTAGATTTTGATGCCTGGACGTGCCTGAACTGGTCTAGAGTTATTTTTCCCCTCTATCTAACATTGGTAGATTTCTAGATTGGTATCATTTACATAGATTGGATATTTGTGAAATTAATTGGACATTTTTTAATTTTGTAGCCGAAAGCTGTGAGAGTACTAGTGGCCAACTAGACCTCTGCACCATTTCAAATGTCAAACCTCTTTTGTGTTGTATTTCATGGTCTAGACATATTTTGAGCATAAATAAGACATGTGTAGCTTTGTAGAATGACAAAGAATGCATGATTTTGATTTTTTTAGAATTAGTTGTTATTTTCCAAAATTTGTGACAAAGAAAGGGAAATTCTGGCCGAAAATACAACCATGAATTTTATGTGTTCTCTTGCTTTCCACGAGTTGTAGGCTACTCTTGGTGATGAAAATGAGTTGTACCTATGTAATTAAATATGAAAATGTGTTACATGAGCTTATATGGTCCACAAGAAACTAAATGAAAATTTTATACGTGACGTAACATTAAAAAATACATTATTTTAATATCATTTTTCCTACTCCCTTGTACAATTCATGACATGAGACATGGAAGTTGCATAGAATGAGCTAGAAATATATAGTGTTATATAGTGTCTTGCCATGGAGAGCTCCAGTCTTATTTTTAAAGAAGAAAGATGGGAGCCTTATGTGACACCATAATTTATTAGCTTTATACTTTCATATTCAAGCATAAACTCACAAGGTTCCTTTGAAGTTTCAAAGAAAATGAATAAAAATAGTATAATTTTTATGCGTTGCATAGGGCCAAAAAATTTAGTTTCATGCCTAGTCTGCCATATGAACCCATCCATATCTCTCTTATTTTATTTAGAATCAATATAATTCATATCAATCATCAAACAATTCATGAACCACAATTTAGAGGCAAAAACAAAAAAAAAAGGATTATTCATCTAGGGTTCAAGGTGGCAGATTCCTGGGGCAACTTTGAAAAATCATAACTAAATCTAAAAAATCAAAATCTAACAAACCACAGCATCCTTGAAAGCTCTAAATGTTAACTTCATGCTAAAAATAATCCTAAGCCACGAAAACCCCATATGGACCATGTTTGACAACAGAAAAGTGATAAAGGTTAGATTGTCCAACATTTCTGATACAAGTTATGGATATAAATTCAAAAATTCATATTTAATTCTAAAAAAATACAATTTAGGCAAACTATACTAATTTGGAAAGTTACAGATGTTAAATAGAGGGAAAAAAATAAGTTTAGACTAGTTCAGAAGCCTTTAGACCTCGAAAAATGATGGAACAATAACTAAGGTCCGCTGGGGCCCCTGAAATTAACACAGAATTTTAGAAAATCATTTCTCCTTCTATAGACCTCCAACTGAGGTGCTTCTCATTGGCATAAGTCACTATGAGTATCTAGTTTCTCCTTGTAAAATTTCATAGCAATTGGACACCATTTGCCTTACGCATGACAGAGATGCAAATTTTGACCAATTACACAGTGATAGTACCAAACCATAGAAAATTGCCAACTTTAGAAATTCACCAAATATTCTCTAGAGCACCAAATAATCTGTACTTTAACTTCCCATAAAGCTATAGACAAGCCTTATATGCATGCCAATTTCAAACCAAAAGGAGTTCATTTAGACAGATTTGGCCATTATGGTCATTTTAGCCTCAAATAAGTGTCCAACTTTGTCCAATTGATCTCCTAAGGCTTCTACCACATTTTGAGCAAGTTTTAAAGCACAAAAGCAGCATGTATGTGGTTCTCAAAAGGTCTAAACTACCATATATCATGAATTCACTATGTCACTTGCTATAATAGAAAATTCCAACTAAGCTACCAAGTAGTAAAAATGCAGTTTCTCATTCATTGGGCCACCACTTGGTTCATACACTATCTTTATATACTTTTACATTTTCCCAAGAATTTACATCTCAAAAATAGCATATACATATCCAATTTGACATCTAATTACAAGAAAAGCTATATACTTGCCAAAGTAAGGTCTCTCAAACTCTTTGGCTTGCATTTTTCTCTCCTTAGGCACCACCTAGACATATTAAGATAAAGGAGGGAAGGGGATGAGATTCATGGAATCTTAATAACTCATACACTCATTCAAATAAACATTTAAGGCATGTAGCATGTCAAAGAGTATAAGTATGCAATTTAGCTTATCCATAAAGCATTCAAATCACATTTTTATGCCACATAATCATCATAAGGTCAATAATGAGCTCTAGGGACTTTCAATTTAACCTTACCCTATTTCTAGAACTTTTGGATTAGCCTTACCCTTGGCCTAGGTACTTTTGACTTAGCCTCACCCATCCATGAGACTTTTCTCCTTGTCTCACCCATGCCTATAGACTTTTGGCATCTCCTCACTCATAACAAGGGACTTTTGGCACCACCTCACCTTTATGAGCAATTTCACAAACAATTCACATTCAAGGAAGTATATTGGTACCAATGCAACATCATAACATCAAGTGACACGTCTTAAGATATAAATGCACACACAAGCATACAATGACACATACATATCCCAGAATGCAATCAAGAATAGAGTGAAGAGCCACCTTGGTGAAAATCTAAGCTTTAGTTTATTATTCCTTCCCTTTCTCGATTCCACAACCATAACTAGATGGGGCTTGACTTCCTTGGCTTAAACACAATGAACAACACTTCATTACACCCTTGAAACAAGGCAAAACATTAAACTCACTCTTAAGAACACACTTTGTTCTATTGGTCTCATATTAGTTCCATTAATGGCCTAATGAAGCAACTATCATAATTCAAGTTCTTGGCTCTATTCTTTCCCTTAATCTATGACTCTTGACTCCATCTAGACTCCTTAGAGTCATCACATATTTATTTTAAGGAGCCTAACTAGGTGTTGCTTCATTATGCTACAATATGGAACCTATAGTTCCATCTCATTATCCATGACTTCTAAAATTTTTCCAAAGCTTCCTCTCATATTCTCCCATCATATATGATACAAAATTAAGCTTGGAAGCAACTAAAACACTCCCTAGGTATTACTTCTGCCCTAGGCCAAGACAAGGCTTCCTTAAGGAGTCCATGGAGTTTCTTTGCTTTCTTAGATGGAAGGCACATGTGGGAAGCTCTCTAAGGGTCTTAGGAACTCATACAAAGATTCACATAGGCTTGGGAACACTTGGATAAAATTAGATTTTTAGTTATGTTTACAAACCTTTAGCTTTTCTATTTTGTAAATTCATGGTTCTTTCTTTGTTCTCTTTGCATATTCTTGTTTCTCATGCTTGAATACCCTTGTCTCTACCTTGTTTTGGCTTGAATTCCTTCCCCTCTCTAGTTTCTCTCTCTAGACCTAATATGTAAGCCATTGGAATTCAAAGAAAAATAAGTTTTTCTATTGCATATCATACCTCATTTGAAAGCTTACTAAATGGTGATTCTCTTGCTCTATTTGGTTGCTCCAAATCTCCACCTTTTCTCATAAGATCAGCCACCAAAATCATCCTTTCATGAAGTTGAAACCACCATTAAAAAGAGCATGAAGAGTAGAGTAAGATTACTAACTATCATAACATGAGATTTTGTATATATGCTTACCTATTTAGCTTTCTTTCCTTTCTTTCTCCTTCCTCCCTTCATCATGCCATAGCTACTGGTATTAACCAGAGGTTAAGTTGGTAAAACCAATAGAGAAGGCGTGGATGACATAAAGAAAAGGTGAGGGATATTTTTAACTTTTTTCATAATTACCATTCTTGCCACTACACTTTAACTATGCTGTTTGAGCTCGTTTTAGATCCCTTTTAAGAATTGTCTTTTTTATCATAAAATATAGGTCCTCAATTTTATAAAATGGCTTTGGAAGCACTCAATTTGGATTTTAAACCATCTCGAACAAATTGGTCAAAGTTCAGGTCAACTAACATTCAAAACCATTCATCAAATGAGTTTTAATTATCCCGGGGCTTTCTATGATTTTTAAGGCCTCTAAAAACCTTGGAGAACTCAAAAATTTCATTTAAAAAACCCTCCTTTGATTTTTCCAAAAAGTTCCCATATTTATGAAAATGTTACTAGACTTTTGGCAAAATTTTTAAACTACTTTGGCTCTTGTCACATTCCAAATTTTCTATAACTATTAATGTAACCAAAGTAACGAAAGATGAATAGTAGGGGACTATCCCAAGTAAGTATTAGAGAACTTGTAGTATTTGATACCTCCGTAAATGTGAGAAACATAATGCCTGGTTTCTCTATAAACATATATAATTTACCAAATACAAAAGAAAGTCCCCCAGATAGAATGATTTGAGGTCCAATAAAATTAAAATAATATTCTAGACCTTAAACAATGATGATCTAAGGTTAGAGGTGCCCTGAAACTGAAATTAGAATAACCAGACGAAATTTAACGAAAATGCAACGAAACGTAATGACATTTTTGTAATTTTGCACACTTTTTAAAAAACTCAGAGGAGGGATTTTTTTCTTGGGGAAAATGAGTTTCTCAGGGTTTTGAAAGGCCCTAAAAACTATAGGAACCCCTAGAACGATTAAAACCCTTCTGGTTTACATTTTAGAATGTCAGTGGCCCCAAATTTTGACCCTTTCATTTGGAAAGGTTTTAGACCCAATTTGAGTGATTCCAAAGGCTATTTAGAGATTAGAGAATCTAAATTTTCTGATGGAAAAGATAGTTCTCAAAAAGGAGTTAAAATGAGCCTAAAAAGAAGAAGTCAAGAATGAAAGGCAAAATTGAAAATTTGAAATGTCTTAAATGGGTCCCTAGCCTATATATAGCACACCCCACTTCTTCCTATCATGTTGGCTGACTTTCCTCTACACCAAAATAGAATCCTAAGCTCCATAAAGTGGTGCACCAAGACGAAGGAAGAAGGGAAGAGAAAACCAAACAAAAATGTAAGAAAATCTATGGTTTTCATGCTTCTTCCTTCACCAATCTTGCTATCCTTCTTCTCCTCTTTCTTTTTATGGATTTAGTGATGTATTTGGGTCAGTTTTGAGGTCAGACCAAGGGGGGAAAATTCAAATTTCAAGAGGAGAATCCAAGCAAAGGAAGAAACATCCAAGAAAGGCTAGGAAAACAAGGTATTTTGCTACTTTCATGCTTGATCCTCCTTGCTCTTCTTCTTAAGTATTTCATCCAGCATATGGATAGCCAAGAAGAAGTTATTTTTGAATCAAACCAAGGATGAATCCTAGGATTTAGGGTGTAGGAAACAAGAATATGCAAAGAAATCTAAGAAAGATCCATTGATTTACAAGATGTCTAGCCTAGGGTTTCACTTGCACCTTGGTTTGTAAAAAGCTTTCTAGCCATGATTTAAGGTGTCTAAGAGTTTGTGTGAGTTCCTAAGACATCAAGGAAGCCTCCTATATGCTTCTCCCATCAAGGAAATCAAAACAACTCCATTAGGGCCATATGGAAGCATAGCCTCGGCCAAGGAGGATTCATGCACCTAGGGAGTATTTTAATTTCTTTCAAGCTTAGTTTTACATCATATATGATGGGAGAGGATGAGAGGAAGTCTTAGAAAAATTTTTAGAAGTTATGGATAGTAAGATGGTATCATAGGTTCCATATTATGACCTAAAGAAGCAATACCTAGTTAGGCTCCTTAAATTAATTGTGTGATGGCTCCAAGAGGTTTAAAAAGAGTCAAGAATCATAGATCGATGGAAAGAATGGAGCCAAGATCATATTTTTCTAAGGTTATTTCATTAGGTG